>JBAWJY010000002.1:0-1372700 GCA_037356115.1 Neofusicoccum sp. Z2
GTGGGGGGGGGGGGGGGGGGGGGGGGGGCGACAGAGGGAGGGGGAGGGGAGGAAGGGCAGTCAAGTTTGGTATGTGCGTGTGTGTGGAAAAACAAGAAGGGCGAGAAAAGACACACGATGGGAGGAGGGCGAGGGAAACTATTGAATTCGGACTCTCCGCTCTCTCTCCGCAAGTTGTGTTCGTTGTCCGCCCAAAAAAAAAAAAAGAAGAAGCAGCCACTGCCCCGTTCCCGACCAACCAGAAACCCACCGAGACACGACCGGTCCATTGGGAAGGAGGGAGGGAGGGAGGGAGGGAGGGGAGGAGGAGGAGGCGTAGGTTGGCGGAGAGATGCGTGTCCGGGGTGGGCGGTGCTGGTAAGTCATGGGCATGGGAAAACCACACCCGCCGCCGCCGACGCCGCCGCCGCTGTGTCGCCGCCGCCGGGCGCAAGCAATCAATCAAGCAAGCACACTTTCCGCCTCTTCTCCCCGCGGATGGACCTTCTTTTTTGCCCGTGTCGCGCGCGGGCTCGCTTGCATCCCATCCTGCCGTACGCGGTGGTTTCTGCCGCGGTGGTTCCAATAGCGCGAGTGCAGGGCGGGCGGCCAAAGGAAGAAAAGGGCGGCCGCGGCGGAGGTACATCCAAGTTGCACGATATCATCGGGCACGGCGTGGAGCTTAGTGTTTGTTTCCTTCTCGCGCGTACCGACCGTCGGCGCCGTCTTGCTGTTCGGCGGCAGGGACCCCCCCCCCTCCCTCCCTCCCCCTCCCTCCTCCCCTCCTCCCCCCCCTCCCCCCTCCAACCCGTCCGGCAGGTAGTGGGCGGTGATCACCAGCGTAAGCGACGTTGATTTCCTTGTCGCCGGCCTGCCCGCTACATACCGCCGTTACCTTGCCTCTGTCGGCGGCGCGCCGGTCTTGTCAATCAGCAAGCATGCAGCAGGCAGGCAGGCAGGTAGGCCGGCCGGCAAGCATAACCTACACGTACGATGCCAGCCGCCGGGATGATTTGGAGGGGTGTGGGAGGAAGGAGCGGATGGGCCGAAACGGGGGCGGCGCGACGAGCCGGTTGGTCAATAATCACCTCTACTCTTCGATTCCCTCGTCGACGGCAATTCGAGGCGATGCCGTGGCCGCGTTAGTGGCCTTTAAGTTTTCTTTTTTTTTTTTTACCTCTTCTCTCTTTGGGCAGACGGCCTGCGCCTGGCTACCCGCCCGTTGCGCACCAAAGCAAAGCCGCGCCGACTTGGAGCGGCACGCTAGCTACCTAGGCCAACGGCTTTCTGCACCGGCACCCGGCGCCTGCAGGACGCGGAGCGGCTGGCCGCGAGACGGCGCGCATATGCGGGTGAGCGCTGGCCTGGCCCGTTGCTGCTGCTGCTGCTGCTGATGCGCCGAGCCAAAGCATGTCAACCGCCGGCAGCCATGTCAATCCGCACCGGCCGCGGCAGTGAGCACGCCCGGCCAGCCAAAAGCGACGAGTCAGCCGGCGTTAGGCTCGTCGATGGGTTAAAGCGGATAAGCGCGTGGCATCTGGTGTGGCAGTAGTGGCTGGGAAAACAAGAAAAAGGGTCGTATGGGCGCGCGGTAGCGCGTGGCGAAAAAAATAAAAACACAATCCCGCATGTCCTCGTGGCAAAGGAAGGCAGCGCGTGTCTGGATGCAAGGTGATGGTGTTGCATGGTGCATCCGGCCGGGCTGTCGACGAGATGGCAGTCACAGGCAGCCAGGCCGCTGTGACGGCGCTGGCAGGACGGCGCGGCCGGGTGCGCAGGCTGATATGCGCTGGTTGGCTGCCTCTCTGGTTTCTGCTGCGCGGTACGTGGCATTGGAGCTGGGTGGTGTGTCTCTCGCGCGCGCTCCGTCGCCGCGTGAAGAGACGAACGACGCTACCGACGCGTCTCCGGAGCCTGTCCCTGCGCATGGCGTGTTCTTGGTCTTTTGCTTGTTCGCTGCCCATCCTGTAACGCGAGCTGGCGCACACGTTGCATGGGCGCACGATTCAAGGTGACATCGTCGACCAGGCCGTCGTTGCTGTCCTGCTCGGTCGCCCGCGGTGCGCTATGACTGTTCCTGACGCGCGGTGGAGCCTCAGCGTCTCAGTCCAGCCGCGTCCGTCCTGCGCATCATCCAGATCCACGCGTGGTCGTGTGGACGTCCCGGCCGGCCGGCCGGTACGGTTGCAGAAGACGAGGGCTGTCGCGTCAGCCGACGGGCGTCGTCAGGCAGAGCAACCGGCCGCGCAGCAGACGGGCCCGGACGGCGCGGCGGCGTTTGGGAAGAAGTGCAGCGTGGCTCGCCTTTGCAACGGCCGTGCCGAAAGCGGCAGTGGGTGATGTTGCCGTGCCCCTGACGGGCGGGCGGCCTGACGCCACACGCAGCGAACACAACGTTGGCCCTGTAAAGAAACGAACCAAAAAAATACGGCCGGCCGAGATGCGCCTGCGCACCCGCTCGATACGCGTGCGAACACACGCACGCCACCCGCTGCGTAAGGAATATCCCGAAAGGAACATCCCGTTCCATCGCCGCGCCCGCTTTTTTTTTCCTGTTCCTCCTCGTGTCGCCCTCGCTGCCTTCTTCACCCATCGCAAAACACCCGTGCTTTTCCCAACGTAAATCCGATAGACCGATATGCTATGGCGATCCGGACAAGCTCGCGTGCCTATAGCGGCTTGCGTGTATCGCGTACCGTGGCAGATCGCCCGGCCGGCCGCGCCAAGAATATTGATATAGGTCTAAGGGGTAATCAACGCCGCTCTATATAAAGAGATTCTGGGGAACTTTCCGAGCGCAGCAGCGGCAATCCGCGCTGTGCGTATACGCCAGACGAGCCCACGCGAGCCGATGGCGCCCGGGGGGCGAGCGAGAAGGAAAAAAAAATAAAACCCTTAAGGCACGATTCAGGATATGCGGTACGGGTACCCACGTTGAGAGTAGCAGCCGCGGCGCAACTTGGTACTCGCACCCTGCGCCTCTCAGGCGAAAATGTATTGGAAAATCCCGGCCGATGGCGTTGCGCGTATCCCCCCCACACGCAGAGAATTGACAACGCACCAAACGCACGCGCACGCCCTGGGTACCTGCTGCTTGCTCGCCTCTGCCCTCCGCCTGTACCTGCTCGCTCCCTCGCTCTGCTCTCTCGCTCGGAACGAGCCGAACTAGATACACGCTCCAAGCGACAACCGCCTGCGCTGTTGCTTCTTTCAGTACCCTGTAGCCCTGCATTGGGGAATTCTTAGAGAACGACAAAATGCTTGACTCAACTTTGCTACTGTGCTTCCTCGCGCTCCGAAACGGCTGAAGGCGAACTGCTATAGCATGCTAACCTAAGGAAATCGAAAAGGGGCTGTGATGCAGGCTTGTGGACTGAGGTTTTTCGTTCTTTACTAGCTAGAGGGAACATGGGAAAATTAAGGAAAGGAAAAAGGGAATTAAAAATAGTTCTACCCTGTCATCTACTCGTAGTCATCCGAAAAATAGTAGGAGAGAGATGTCCAATCTATCCTCATCATGTCCCGTCCCCGTAGAAAGCGTGCGTGTGTGTGTGCGTCTCCATGAGGTCCGCCAATTTGTGGTTGCAACTCCAGAAATCCCCACGCTATGCGATTAGTGATGATGTTTGAGTGTGTGTTGTGATGGTGAAAAAGGGAAATTTTAGACAGATGACGCCGCCTGTGCCCCGCCGAGTGTTGTGCTGACTGAAAGGGTATCGTCGAAGAGAAATAAACGGTGTGAAGAGAAGTAGAAAGACATGAGAGTGAAGATAGACATGTGGCCAAACGCAAAACGTGCAATTCAAAAACGGTGCAGGGAAAAAGGGTTTGTGATATGACAACGGAATCCGGGACATACAAAGGGAATTACAAAGGAAATGCAGTCTGTTTATAGTATGTATAGCCTTGTGAAGGAAAGCCCGTCTTCGAGAGAACGCCAGGGTGGTCCGGTATTCGGTCTCGAGCGTGAAGTGGTAAATGGTTTCCCGAATCTCTCCCTCCTCTCCTCCTATTGGAATGCCACGGCAGGGTCGCTCTCGCTGGACATGCTGACCATTTCTTGGGCGAAACTGCTGCCGGCGCCGCCTTCCTCGGTGTCCTGCGGCATGGCTTCGGGATCTTCCTCAGGAACGGGCAGCTCGCCAGCCAGCTCTGCAGCCTTGTCGCGGCACGCTGCTGGCGAAAAGCCACTGCCGACTTTGGCAGAGATGATGCGCCACTTGTCGTTGTCGTACTCTTGCATGGCATTGCGAAGTTTGTGGACCTATCGGGCGGGAGTGTCGTCAGCAGCGTCGCCTTGGAAGCAGTGCGAATCGGAAATGGAAAGAGCAGGAGGACGAGCGTGGAGGAGAAGGGCCAAAAGCAACGGCTTCCCGAGTAGTGTTTGGCTTTCTCCGCCTGAGCTGAGACGCAGGTAACCGCAACGCAGTCTCACATCCCAGCCCCACCCAAACCTCTGCTGCAAGAACACTAGAGATTGATCGCAAACGTACGTACCATGTCGTCGGTCCAAACGGTCGTCTTGGCCTTTAGCTTGGTGCAATACCTGACTTGCAACGTGCCAGAGCTCCTCCCGGGAAAGAACTCTGCAATTTGCTTCCAGGTTAAATTCTTCTTCTCCTTCAGCTCCACGAGGAGCGAGTCGTCCTCGGGCGTGAACTTCAGCTTGGGGCCGCGCGGGCGCGGGGCGGGCGGAGGCATGCCCTCCTGGCCCACGACGCTGGGCGGGCCGTGCGAGGTCGAGGGCGGCGACTGGTCGCTGGCGTAGCTGCCGCGGTGCATCTTGTGCGGCGGCGCGGTGTTGGGGAGGCGGTGGTGGTGGTGGGTCTGCGGCGGTGGCTGCTGCTGCTGCGGCGTGTAGTACTGCGGGTGGTGGTGGCCGTGAGGCGTCAGCGACGACATGGGCACGTCGGCGGGCCCGTCGTCGGGGTGCAGGCCGTGGAGGCCCTGGAGGTCCAGCTGCAGCTCGTCGCGCGGTCGGCTGCGCTTGCGGCCGCGCGGCGCGTAGTGGTCCAGGTGAGAGGCGCCATACGGCGACGGGGGCTGCTGCTGCGGCGGCATGTGGCGGATCGGATAGGCCTGGTACAGATTCGAGTGGGTTTCTGGGGTGGTGGTGACCTGGACGAGGTGGTGATGGGCGCCATGCTGCGGGTGCTGGTGTTGGAGGGTTTGATGCTGGTGGTGGTGCGGAGCAGGCGCGTGCTGCAGGAAAGGGTTTTGGGCGGCGGCCTGCGGCAGGCCGTACTGGTGGAGGCCATGTTGGATGTCGACGTTTGAGGAATGTCCTTCTTCTCCCGGGTGTTCTTGCACGGCGCCGTAGTCGAGGGAGAAGTCTCGATAGGATCTCGCCAGCGTTGCAAATATGCATGGAGACTGCCAGAGCGGACTAGCTCTGGCAGGCCGCCCGTGTAAGACCTGAGCCAGAATCTGGAACTGCGTGGGCGGAAATCCCGGTCTGGAGGGCGCGACGTGTGTGGTCGCGATGGAGGTCGTGGTGGTGGTGGCCGTGTATCGCACGTGTTTTGGGTTGCCTCTGCTCGCGTTTTGCTATATTGATAGTCGAGGTTGCAGGCCGGGGCGACGCGCCATGGACGGGCAGGGCTGGGGTCCAATAGCAGCACACAGCTATAAGGCGAGCGGTGCTGGTTGGGGGCGGGCACGTTATATCATCGCGCGGTGGTGTCGGTCAGGAGTTGCGAAAAAATAGAGGCCTCGAGAGCCTCGGAGCGGTTCTCCACGCAGCCCTGTGCGATGAACCCACGGACACAGGCACAGGACGCTCTCTCGAGCCGGCCTTGGTTCCTGAAGAGTAGCGGGCGCGCTGAGTCGGGCAAGCCTGGCGACGCATTCTGCTGGGAGCATAATGCGGTGATCATTTGCCGGGATGCGGCGGGCCCAGCACAGATCTCTACGGCCATCGCTGCTGTAATGCGGCGGGCCCAGCCTGCGCCGTGAGTGGCTGGGCGCACAAATTGGACGAGATAACCCGCTGACGCAACGGGCGGCGCGGGCAGCGAGCGCGGTTCTAGAATGCCCGCGGAAGGATCTTCGGCACGGAGGCGCTTGGCGGCGAGCATAGCCTCACGGGCGCCGCTGCATTGATGGCGGCCTCGTCAGCAGGAGATGAGTCTCTATGCGTGCGGGCAGCCCGGGCGCCGAAATGAGGGCAGCGGCGCGCGGGCAGCGCGCGCAGCACCCCCCGAGAACCTTACGCAGAGCATCGCGCACCGCAGCACCGGCACGGGACCGCGCCGGCAGCAGGGCGGCAGCGTTCCCTCTGACGCAAAGGTGGACGAGGCGCCGTGAGTCGCCCAAACAGACACCGTTTCAGGCCGCGCTATATGTGCGGCCCCGGCCTATATGCGCTTAAACATCCCAGGCGAGGCGCGCCGGAGGCCCTGCGGAGATCAAGCGACGCGAGCACGCCCCTGGGTGGCGCGACGGCGCCCTCGATCTGCCGCTATGTATAGCAGCGCGCGGCCGGTTGCGGCAGGTCGCCGGCGGGCAGCGAGGGCGGGTCGATCAGGGCGCCAGGGGGCTGCATTGACGGCGACGATGCGAGGCTGGTGTTGTGTTGGGCGGCGCGCCGCACGTGAGCCGCACGGCCCCGGGATCATCCCCCGTGCGCGCGCGCAACGTCCACCACCAAGCGCGCTGCAGTTTAGCCTGTTCGCCGCCTCATGCCATCGCCGGCCGCCTGAAACGTCGGCCCTTTGCCTGCGCCTGCTGCGCTTGCTGGCGGCCCGCGGCGGCCCCCGCGCCGTTATTGAGCCCGCCGCGTCCGCCGCGTCAACAGCAGCTCCAGCGCGCCGGGCCGCCTGCGCGCGCCCGCCTGCGCGCCCTCACCACCACGCCGGCAGCCGCCTTTGTGCGCAGGGGCTCGGCAGCCCGCCCGGCGCTGCGCGATCTGAGATCGAGCCCGCAGAGGATCGTTGCAGCACAGGTGGCACGTCCCTGCCCAGCCCAGTGTCGAGCGAAGCGTGCTGACCGGTGACAGTTGCAATTTCGACGCTAAGGAAAACAGACCCTTGAGGATGGACCTTCTGCCAAAATCCCTCGAAATGAACAACCAATTTCCACAGGGCGGATGCATAATACCGCCCGACCGCATGGCCCGCTGCATGGCCCGCTGCGCGCGACCGCGTCCGCGACCGCGGCCCGCGGCCAACGGCACCGCGACCATCCCCATATCCAGCTGCGCAGCCAGAACCAGGCAGAGATAGGCGGAGATGAAGGAACTAGCGTTGCTGGCACAGACCCGGCGAAGAAAGAAACATCGTCCAGCCGAATGCAACCCCGTGCTGCCTGCGTACCGCGTCATCTGGGTACTGCGTCGCCCGTCCGTCAGCCCGGTCCGCGAGGCGCGTGCAGCCGCGAGGGACAGAAGAAAAGACATGTTGCCCAGAAAAAGCAAAGCAAACGGCAGAAGCAAGAAGAAGCAAGAACCAAGTTTTAGTTGCTGCAGATGCATGCGATAGCTCCTGTCAAACCGTCACCTGAAAACTACCGCGCACGCTCCTGTCCGTGTGTGCTGCACAATTAGAACCCCCTGCTGATGAAGAAAGGAGAAAACAGAAATGGGGAGACACCAATGGTATCATACTCGCCCAATGATCGGTATAAGAAAGCCCCGACGGTGTCCGAGACGCGTAGGGGTTTGTAGTAGTGGGCGCGCCGGGTGGGAGGAGCCAAGAGTAGGCATGCCCAAGTGTGTTCCGTAATGCCGGGAAGGGAAGTGCAGCCAACCAGAACTGCTGCCGCTACGATTATCGTCGTCAATACCACTTTTGTCCGTGTTTGCGTGCTTCCATGCCGTTGTCACCACCGTCGCCGTCGATTCGTCAGCGGTATGAGGCGGTCGAGTCCTCAAATCTTCCCGCCAAAGTGCTCCTTTGCGTACTGTTCACAAGCCTGGCCATGACAACTTGGGTTAGCTTCCGTCCTTCAGCGCTTCAGCCTCCTCCGCAACGTCTTTCCGTTTGCCCCGAACATCAGCCACGAATGTATAAGCCAGATGGGCCCAAGGAGCTGGCTAGCCTGGCCCAGAACTGCACCTCCTGGGTCCGATCTACTCCAGCATTCGGATCCAAAAGTCTGGACCGTCCGCTGCGATCACCGTCATCCACGCTAACATCCAGCCGGCCCAGCCTCCAATCTGGAACCCGTCTTGTTTCATGATCCAGGACGAAAGAGGGTATAAAAGATCGGAAGGGGCAGAGAAGGGGAAACAGTGGCGTCGTAGCAGACAGACCACCGCATGTTTACCTACCTTTGCAGGTTTCCCCACCTTTGCACCAATAACCTTCCATTTGCTAGCCTCGTACTCCTTGATTGCAGCGAGCAGTGCGGCGCTCTGTACGTCCCACAACAAAGAAGGAAGACCGTCTGATCAGCCCGAGCCCGGTCCACAGGGTATGACGAACAGGAGTTCATGCGGCTTACCTCGTCTTCCGCGAACTCGGCGTAGTGCATGTCCTGATGCACGTAACACGATACAGTCAGTCAGGTACGACGTGACGCAGTGGCTGGCGGATCTGGAACGAAGTGAAGAGTGAAGAAGAAAGAGGGGTAAGATAAGAGGAGGGCAGCAAAAGAGTTGGCGTGAGCATGGCTCGACGGCTCTACTGACCTTGTACCAGTGTTTCTTCACGCTACCTTCAGTTCGGGTTGGAAAGGTCTGTTGTTGCGCAGAGCCGGGTTAGTAAGTGATCATTCAGTAGATCTCACTCCCATCTTACTCCTCCGTCTTCTCTCGACGTCCTTCATATCCATCGACGCCAGTTCCCAGGGCTAAACGAGTCTGCAAAGCGTCATCGTATCTCTTTCTCACTTTCATTTGTCTCCTTTCTCTCTCTCTTCTCATTTCCTTCACTCGGACCTGAGGTACAATCAATAGCCTCTGGGCGCAGAACCTGTTGCCCATTCGTACGAGAAGCATCCATCCTGGGAGGAGACCCTCTCCAAACGGCTGTCGAGGCTGTGGCCCGGATGCTTCTTGAACCGACATGCACTGGCCAGAGACATTTCGGTCATATCAACCAAGAAGTTTCACAAACGCACCGCCAACGCGTCCCTGCCCATCAGCAGAGGTGGAAACAAAACATCACACGCGTCAAACAAACAAAAGACAGCACCATACCTTGGCGATTTCACTCCAGCTATTCCCCGCGTCCCTCATGATCTTCAGACGCTGCTCCTCGGCCGCCGTCCATGGCGTGTTGGTCCTCCCCTTTTTGGGGGGCGGCGGCTGCACAGGCTGCTGAGGCTCGCCCTCAGCGCCGCCCAAGCCCGACGGATCCGTCGTGTAGGCGGACGAGCTGCTGCCCGCCCCGGCCGTGACGCTTGACGGAGCTATCGTGGCGTTGGGGGCAAGCTGCTGGTGCTGGGCGGCCGTGGTGCCGGAGGCGCGGCGCTTGCGCGGGTTGGTGGGTGAGGTGGGCGAAGTGGTGGATGCCGACGAGGCGCCTGTCGGCGGCGGGGCGGCCACGGCGTAGGGGCTGGTGCTGAAGGGGTCTGCCGAGGTTGCTGCCGAGGGATTGAAGGGCGTGGTGGTAGGGTCGCCCGACACGGTGAGCTGCGAGGGCGACGCCGACATGGGGTTGGGCTTCAGGCTGCGCTTGGAGTGGTGCGGCGAGGTCCTGTCGGAGAGCGCGTCGAGGTAGCGTGTTAGTCTGAGGTGTGAGCTACGAGGCAGCTAGACGCGTTTTGTGGCGGTAGAGGGTACTTCGGGACGGCGACGAGGCTGACGCGTGTGTGATGTATACAGAAAGTAGTAGTGTGCAGCTAGCAGGAGCTAGTGTGCTCTCTTCCGCGGTGCAGGGAACGCGCAGTACGCGCCGAGAAAGAAATGGGGCGCGGGCAGCGGGCGGTTGCTTTAGGTCACGGCGACACTGGCTGATGCGCGTGGATGTGCGTGTGGAGGTAGACTCACGACATGGTTGTTGCTACGGCTAGGTGGCTCGCGAGAAGCAGCCCCCGTCCGAAGGGCGAGTGAGGGTCCTGGGGGCGGAGCGGCTCCACGGTGGTTCTCTCGGTGGGATGCGAGGAGTAGAGGTCTAGACGTGCCGAGCGCGCATGCTTCTTCGACGGGAGCGTGACGGCTGCTGGTGTTCGCTTTGCGCGGGTGGTCTCGGACGACACTTCTCGATACTTCGGCGGCCGTCGCGTTCCACGGAAGATGATGAGGCTGCAGCGTGCGCTGCGGAGTAATAATCTCAGCGCGCGTGAAAGAGGGGCTCGCGCTCAGCAAATAGTGCTTGTTTTCTCCTCACGTTTCTCTCACACCAGCCACATGATGGCAGCGTTGAGACCCACGGGAAGTAGCGATTGAAACAGGCGTTTGTAGATTCACAGATGACGGCGCGGTCGATCACGAACGAGCCACCAAGGTCAAGTCAGCAAAGGCAGATCGTCGCCGCGGTAGCGGGCGATGATCGAGTACATGGGTCTACTGGCTCCAGGCCTGCACACAACGCGACCGCACAGCTGCTGGCGCCGCCGGTTGGCTGGCGGGCGCCGCGCGCGAGCGAATGGCCGCGCCGGCAGACCCGCGCGCGGCGAAGATTGGCGAGAGGCCGGCAGGGCGTAGGGTTGTGGGGGGGAGGGCAAGGTTGGTGACAGGCGGGGGCACGGGGGCGCGAGCTGCGGAGAGGCAAATTCCACCGCGATGTGCAGCACGCAATTACCGCGAGGGCACGCGCGGCGCGGTATCCGGTACGGCGCTGGCAGGCGCGGCGCGCGGAGGCGCGTGGTAGAGGAACGTCGGTTGTTCCTTCGTGCTCGTTGCGGGCGGGTGACAGGGCATGGCAAAGCGGGGTAGCTGGGAGTAGGCTACCTAGGCCGTGGGCGAGAGCTGCGCTGCGCATCGATGCCATGCAGCACGCAGGCAGTCAGCCCCCCTCAAGCGGCAGCGTGCAGCTGGGAGGGCGAGCTGTCGTCACGCGCTGCGACGGGTTTCTTCATGCACGCGGCGGCGGAGCTCGCGCTGCTGGCGGCGCGCTGCGATGGCGCTGACTGTGCCGGCCATGACGACGCCGGGCGGCGGAGAGAGCTCCTGCGCGTCGGGCGAGACCGCGATGGGCGGCGTGGTGAGGACGGCGCGGAGGGAGTCGCTTGTGGTTGTGCTGCGGGCTGCGACTTGGAGGATCACCGGCGCTCCGCCTTCCCCACATGTCTCCCCGCTAGCGGCCGCCGTCTAGCCCGGCCTGCGCCGCCGAAGGTTTATCGAAAAGTATCGCCGTCGCGCGCCGTTTCGCCATGTACCTGCGGCGCTCGCCGGCCGCTGAGCGCAGCCGTGTCGCGCGCCCGCCGCCGCCGCCAGCGCGGTGTCTTGCGCCCACCGCCTGCGGCGCGAGACGGGTCCGCGGGCGCTGTGCCGGGCAGCCGGGCGCCGCGCTGATAGGCCGCCGAACTGCCTGTTCGTCTTCACATGCTGCGCGCAGAACACCACGACACGCGCCGCCGCCATCGCCAGCTGCCCGCCAAACAGCCGCCGCCGTCCCTCCGCCCGCGTCACGCCCGTCAGCGCCAGGGCGCCACCGGCGCGCGTGGAGCACTTCCCTCACACGCAGCGTCGTGTTTCTCGCCGCCAAGCACGGGGCCCGCGCCAGCAGGCCCTTGAGACGGCGCCCGTGCCAGACCTCACCCACGCCCGCGCCTGGCGCGTTTGAGCGTCCCGCAAGTGCATCGCCATTCTCAAATCTCTGCCCCAGATGCGTCCCAGGCGGTTTGCCATGCGTTCTGCGCGGCCGGATGCGCGCCTTCCGAATAAACTTCGGCTGCTTTGTTCTGGCGGTTTGGCTTTCGCCGCGCGCTGTCCGCCATGCGCCTGCGCCCTGCATCCCGCGCGCCGCACCGCCTGCACCGCAACCGCCGCGCAGCACCGCCGCGAGCGCCGCCAGGGCGCCCGCGCCACGGGCCACCAGCGTGCCCGGCCATTAAGATTGGAAATATGGTTATATTCTAGCAGCGCGTCGGCCGCACCTGTTTCTCCATTCTGCTAGCGCCCGGCGCCTTAGCACGGCGCGTCAAGGCTTGATCGGCCTCGCCAACGCGCTCGCGTGCATGCCAACACGGGGCTCTCTGACCAGACGGGTTTTGAAACTGCTTCCACCCCACCGCAGGACGGTGGCAGAATTCATGCATCCGTGCCTCGCGCGCGCCCCCCTGACTGGCTGGATCTGCATCTACACAGGCCCCAGCCCCCAATCCGGCTTCGCCGCAGGACGCCTATCTGCTGGCAGCTCCCGCCGCTACCCCAACAGGAAGCGCCTGAGATCCAGCCTGCGCACCAAGGCGCCGATCCCGGGTTTGCAAAACCTTAGTTTTGTTGCAGCTCCTTGCCGCATGGCTGGTTTGGAAACCCAACCCACCTCAAGACCCACCACTCCAATCACCATGCCCCCGGATGGCCTGGGAACCGGACCGTCGTCGCTTGCGGTTTGGCGATAGCAGCGCCACTATTGCCTATATATGAACACGCGGTTTCCTCGCTCTGCCGTCCTCCTCCTCATCACTGCACTCCCGCTTGCCGGCTCGTCGTTTTATTTCAGCAGCTGTTTGTCTTGCTCTCATTGACCCCCCCACTGGCTGGGCTGCTCTTCCGTTCTTTAATCGACATTGCTGGCCAATTGATTCGGTAGTACATACGCCCATTTAATCCGTCTCTATCGCGACTCGTACATACTCCCTCAAGGGATAAGGCTGGACACTCCCTTGCTCGAAGAGGCAATAGCGTCTTTACCCGACACAAGCGAAGTGTCACCAACTGCACGACCGGTCAACCACCCGTCTGCACGATACAAAAGACCACGGCGCCGCACGCAATGGCAGCACACCACCGCAGAACCCCCTCCATCTCCTCCTTCAGCGATATGGATCCCTCTGGCCCTTCGCCCCTGAGAGCGCGCAAGATGTCCACCGGCGGCAACAGGTCGTGGTCCGAGGAAGAGGTGCGCGCTGCCGCCCCGAACCAGGCTCATCCCAGTCACTGACGATGCGCCGCAGGAAACCTACCTCCTCCAGACCCGCATGCAGAAGATGCCCTACAAGCACATCGCACAGCACCTCAAGAAGACTGAGCTCGCCTGCCGCCTGCACTACCACCAGCTCAGCCATGGCTCGCATCGCCGCAAGCGCAATGCCTCCATCTCCTCGACCACCTCGTCAATCGTCTCCGGCTCGACAAACACTTCGCCGTCCTCGCAGTTTGAGCTGCCCAACGAGATCGCCGAGGAGTACACGCAAACCATGACTCCTCCTCGCCAGGAGTCGCCCATGATGACGGTCGAAGCTGCTCAGGCGCACCAGCAGAAGATCCTTCTCCCTCGCCTGCACCCGCGCATCATCACTCCTCAGTCTTCACCCGAGCCGCGCGCCGGCCTTCGTATCGACACCAACTCGGTCGCCATTCACCACAACGCCAACAACTCCGCTGCCACTAACACCGCCAACACCAGCGCTGCTTCCAGCATGGTCATGCCCTTCCACCACCACGGCTACCAGCCAGCTCCCGTCGACGCCAGCAACCCGCCTCTCCCGTCCAGCCTGACGAACCCTTCCAGCCAGGCCACCCGCCAGCATTCTCGCTCCTCCTCTCTCGGACCCGTCGACACGGCCCGCCTGCGCAACATCTACGAGGCGCACCGCACCGCGTTCTGGGCCACCATCGCTGCGGACTACGGTCCGGACGTCAGCGCTGCTCAGCTCGAGGACGTGTGGCGGCAAGGCGGCAGCGGCAGCCCCTTGTGCCCCAGCTTCTTCAACAAGAGCGACAAGGGTCTCGGCCTTCACATCCCTCGCCCGCCGACGCCTCCGGGCGAGAGCCCGAACGGAACGACATTGACCATGGGATCCATGCAGGCGCAGCTTCCGCTGCCCGCGTTCAGGACGAGTGGTTGGGCTGCCGTCAACAACAAGCAAGAGGGCGCCAATGGCGCGAGGAGAGAGAGCCGAACGGCCATCTCGGCCCTGCTGACTGAGGAGCGGGATCCGCGGCCGTAAGCACGGCGAAGAGCTTTTCAGTTCTGTTCATTGGCGGATAGACTGGCAGCGGGGTTTTCACTGGGCGGTCTTCTGATTGGTTTTCGAGTTTCTAGGGATCTGGCGTTTCTGGGGCTACTAGGGTTCTGCTCTTTTGCCACCTTCTCGGGAGGCTTGGTCCTCCTTTCCATTCATTTTGCAACGAGGAGTTCGAGGGTAACGCGAGATACCCCCGTATTCGCTCTTTTTGACCATGTTATCTCCTTTTTCTTGTAATCTGCTTGCCCTCCTTCACTAAGGGGTCATCACGGCCGTCACAGGAGATTCATCCTGGCGGAATTTGGAATGGTTACTATCTCAATAAGGCATGCCATTGGGACTTTTTGAAAGCCTGCACGGATCATGGCCCACGTATAGACAGGGAGTCATGGATATGGATATGAAAACTCGGTTACGTATCGCAGAAAGTGGAAGCCAGTAATTCTCGTCTCAATATAGCATACACTGCGGCAGTATCAAAGTGAATATAGGCTATAAGGTTGACCAGCGCGTGACTTGTGCCAACCTTCTTCCCAGGGTCCTGCGTTTCGTCGACGAGCTTCCCGCCGGAGCCTCATCCTCATCAGGCGGGCCAAAGTCAGAACACACAGGCTTTACTGGCCCTCCCATCCTCCTCAACCTCACTGTCGTCGCACGTCGGCGCCCACGACAGGACCCCGACCGACCGCCGCCGCCGCCTCTCTGCGCGCCCAGACGGAGCGGCACCGGCGCAGCGCTTAGCAGACGCCCGGCCATGCTTATCAGCGAGAGCACAGCGCAAGCGGTGGTGTATCACCCCCGGGCGAGGCGCCCAGTAACGAAGCTTTCGCCAAGCACTTGCCCCGAGCACCCGCGCGCTCGCAAAACGCACACGCCCGCCCGCGCGCCCAAAACGCGCCAACAACACCCCTTCCGCATCTTCGTCCTCGTCTTCGGCACTCCACATCCGAGCGCCCGCACATCCGCAGCTCCTTCTTACCCCTTTCCCGCCGCTTGGCCCGGCGCGCGTCGCTATCGCACATCAACGACCAAACGCGTCGAGGGCCATGGGCTGATGCGGCGACTCTCATACGCCGAGCGTCTCAGGATGCGGCGAGGTTCCCGAAGAGAGGCATGGCAGCCCGGCGGGAGGAGGGCGATACGGGGGAGGGGGGATCTTCCGCTATAGTGACGCCTCCGCCGGTGCTTGTCTTGGTGCTATGAACGGCTCGGCGGTTATTGGCGCAGTGGCGCTTTTTTTTTTCTTTCTTCCCTCGTGGCAGACACTGACCAATCCACATACTAATCATTGCTTACCTATTGCAGTGGAGACAGACGCAGGAGGCTGCCCAGGTCGTAGCTATGCATGCGGCAGGCCAAGATAAACGTGACACACTTCGCGAAGGTCGCGCTTGGCCTGTTTTCATGCCTTAAGTTTCAAGTGAGGCTGGTCCACGTTGTTCGCCCAGCCCGCCGCCTGCGGTAGCTTTCTTCCCTTCTTTTCCACCCCTTCGCCACTATCGAGATGCATGAACAACGCGGAAAGGCAAAAAAAAAAAGAGCGTCTCGTTGAGAGCAGACACGGCATTGACAGCGAAAGCATATGCGGCCCCTCTCTCTCTGGCTCTTGCTGCTCCTACCTACTCCTTCTGCCCAGACCTGGGCGGACGGCGTGTCTGAAACGGTTGGCGAAAAGGTTTTTGCGCGCTCGTGGATCACCGGCAGCTATAGGATCTGCGTGCTATAGACGCCCATGCGGCCCTTCTCTCGCCCCGCGCGCGCAGCCGTTGATTCAACGGTGATCGGGGCGCGCGCGTGTGTGTGTGTGTGGGTGAATCTTGGTTCGGGGCGCCGGCGATGGTCGTGTGCACCATGGCACCCCCCTCGGCGGATCTCTGAGACAGTCAGGGACTCGAGTTGTTTCCGGAGGCGGCTATAAGATTGTCGTGTTATAGGCGCCCTCTTTGGAATCCTGAGATCGAGGGAAAGGGTCCGTCCTGCTGGCTGGGGGGCACGTCTGATCAGGGTCCGGCTGTGTCGCCACTGACGTGTGCGCGATATCCCGGTCCCTGGAGCTGACTTTCCGAGAGACCTGAGACGATGACATCGGCGAACGCAGCATGAACTGTTTCGACGTAGATCACCGGCTTGCCGCTTCGCGCCGTGCGGCCGCTTTTGGAATGCTGCGCGAAGAACGGGTTCGCGTCTGCGGCGCTCGCTCGCGCTGTCCTGGTCCGTGTCCGCGGTGCATTGCGGATCGCAGCGCCGCACACTTGACGTTTGCCATAGATCGGTGCGAAGCGCATGCGCACTATACGGTGCACGAGTTATAAGACCCCCATTTGGAACCCGCAGCTACCGATTGGGACGGCACCGCTGCTTTTGTCGCCTCTCTCGCCGCCGCATCCCGGCCGCCGGTGGTGCAGATGACAAGCGGACGGACACCTGAGACGAGAACGAGGGGCGCGGAATCGGAGAGAGTGTGCGAATCAAGGTTGAGATGGGGGCCTGGCCCAGGCTCGGCCCTCCGCGGCGGCGGCCTTCAGGGAGATTCGAGGCACCGCGTCGCTTGGGTATTTGTGATAAGAGAAATTGTGAAGTGCTGTGCATATCTTCATCCCGGTCTATATCGTAGCTGCGAGGGCGCCGGTGCATGTGGAGCTGCGGGGCGGGGCGACATGTTCTCTTCTCCTCCGCCGCTGGCAGAATGTTTCGTCGGCGAGCCACGACGAAGTCGTTTGCTGTGCCTGACGAATGACGAGCTCGATGCCCGAGTCATCATCCTCTGCGCCGGCAGTTCTGCACCACGTTGAGTCAGCCGGCAGCGGGCCGGTAGAAGGAAGAGCTTGGTGATTGTTAGGTTCTACTTCGGATGCAGAGTCCACACGGTCTAGAAACTCCAAGACGCAGCACTGGGACTCGACATGACTCTGCTGTCTCGGTAGTTGGCGGCTTGAGCGGCCTACCAAAAATCATGGATATAGGAGGCGCGACCCCGCGGTGTATCCTCCGTATGTCGCATGGTATCATCTCGACATCATCGTCTGTAAGCTGAGTAGGACAGTGGGAGCCTGACACCAGGGTCACGAGGATCGCAGCTCTCCAGCATACCTCCGCTCGTCCTTCAGGCCGTCGCAGCTGACTTACCCGGGTCTAGGCTCTGTCGCAAAATGTCCAAGTGACCGGCCATCTCGATCTCGACCATCTTCTCACATGTAGGATGCTGGGACTGGACTTTCAGCTGCGGGCAATGGACTTTTCGCCGCTGATGTTCTAGAATCTATGAATGATTGCAAAAGAACCCGCGACTGGGAGGTGGGAATTTGCCCGGTCGCTCTCGGGAAAAGTTGAACTGAAGTGGGGCGAATCCGAAATCGTCGGATTTCAAGAGATTCAATGAATAAAGGGAGGAATTGGAGAGGAGTGACTTCAGCTTCCCTCTTCATCTGTGAACTTGAGCGTCCTAATGTGCCAAGAAAAGATGCCTGTCCCCAAGATAGGAGTGTATACAGTCAAATAGGATCAGCTATCTTCGAGTCCTCCTTGTCACCCATACTATCTTCCAGAGTACAGCAAAGGGCCTCGCTGAGCGATGCCAAAATCAACATCTCTGAAATTGGGGAATCCTAAGCCGTCCGTACCTACAGGTCTCCGTTGCATGATTGGGGGTTCTGGTCCATGAACTGACCACTACCCCTCCAAGCTCTCAATCCAGGCCCTCGTCACTTCAGCAATCTCATCGCTATTCTTCTCCACAATGAACAAATGCCCATTCCCATGTATCCCCCTCTCCCAAAGCTTAACATGATCCACCCTCCCCAAGCCAGCCTGCCTCAAAACTCTCACAGTGCACCAGTCATACGTAGCATGATAGCTCGCCTCCCCCGTCACAACCACCACCGGCACTCCCACCAGATTCACCAACTTCCTAGGCACAACCCCCCTCTCCTCATCCTCAACCTGCAACGTGCAACCGCCCCACCCCGGCCGGCCCTCCCCCGCCTCCTCCTCCTCCGTCGTCAACTGAAACCCAGCCGCCGTCGCCGCCGTCGAAGCGACGCGCGGCTCCTCCCACGCGACCTCGCACTCCGTCAATCCCCACGCCCGCTCCAACCGCAGCGCCCCGCCGCCGCCACCACCAGCAGTACCACCAGCGCCACCCCCCACCACCACCTGCGCGCCCCAAGGCGGCCCGCTCGGCTCTAGCCCCACCAGCCTAGCGACTAACCCATCCGGCGCCGCCGCGTCCGCGACCGCGAACGCCCGCGCGAAACCGAGGCTGTGGCCGAGCAGCACGGCGGGGCGGCCGATGCGCGAGAGCAGCGCGGCGCCGGCGGAGCGCATGAGGCGCTGCTGGGTGGCTTCGGGGGGAGCGGTGGGGAGGGGGACGAGCGAGGATGCGTAGTGCGAGAAGATGGGGTCGGAGGAGTCGCCGGCGCCGGGCCATTGTGTGTGGAGCGTTGCTTGTGGCCAGGGCGCGTGGTGCGCGATGGCGGTCCAGCGGTGGGAGATGAAGGGCTGAGACAGGGTGGTTAGGACGGGGGAGGAGGGGGAGGAGGAGGACGTGTGGGGCGTCCAGGGGCTGCGGCCTGTGAAGGGAGGGTCGAGGAGGTAGAGCTCGTAGCCGTGGGCGAGGAAGAAGGACGACCAGCCTGGCTGCCCGTCCGGCTTCGTTACCCAGCAGGCGCTGGTGTGGGCGGCGCCGGGGATGAAGACCAGAGGGGGTTTGGACGGCTGCTGGTGGTTCGCGGTGGAAGGGACGGGTGCGAGGTGCTCGACGTATATCGAGCAGCTGCTCGGGGAGCTGGTGCCGGAGTCATCTCCTTCGTCTTGTCCCCGAATGTAGAAGCAACTACGCGTGTGCGGAGTTCCCATAGCGAGGGCACGGTCGGTGCGGAGCGGTATGTCACGGTGAGGATTGTCCTGACTTAGGGTGTTCCTCGGATGGGTCTGGAAGGCTTCTTGCGACTCTGAGGCGTTCTTACAAGTCCCCCGAGCGCAAATGAGGGTTTGTGGTAGTACATCACGTATAAGCTCCGCGTGGGGAAGGGAACACAACCGTTGAAGATGACGTCATCGGATAAGCGCTTACTCTCTTCAGCACATGTTCCTTAATTGCCTCCTCAACAGCTTACATTCCACTGCCGGGGCTCAGGATTGGAAGTAGGTAGTGTATTTTCATGCATATCATTGAGCTAGCAAGTGGAAATGTACCTAAAGACAAGCAAGTAGTTCGTGACAGTACCAACCAGGGATTGCATTCCGAGTACTCCCACTGTTGGCCTTCAGCAGCCGCGACCTGGGATACAGCTGCAATATAGAAGCCAGTTCTTTACGTGATCTTCTTGAACCTTGTCACTTCCTAGACCTTCGACGGTTTTGGTGCAGAGGGGGCGAACAAATGTCATAGTGGTCATCACCATCATCAAAAGGTTCTTTCTTAAGCATTATCAATAGTGATAATGATTTTCACCATGTTGAGTCAATACTCAATCTAATCCTGCTATCTACTGGGCGATTGAGCCTGTCTAAACGTATCCAATGTGGAGCAGGGAAGCTTGAATCCCTGCGTATAGAGTTGAAATTCACAAATAACGCTCTTGCGTAAAGTGGAATTACCTCATTTCCTTATTCTAATGCCGGACACTTTTTCAAAAAAAAAAAAAAAAAAGATGCTCTCCGCCATTAGTAATAGAGCACTATTTTAAGCCGTAGCGTCTTCAAAACCTTCAGAGCCTATGCAAAAAGGAACCTCTTTGGCAGGAGTCGCAACTGAGCCGGAACGAGGGATTTGGCTGCTTCCCCGCTTAGCGCAGTAGAAGGGCTGAGCATGACTATTATTCTCATCTATATCAGACTACGAGTAAAGCCTATCAAGAAAAACAAAAAAGAAAGTAAAGTTGTATTTGTCTGATAAGAGTTTTAGGGAGGAAACACTGGAAGTGCCGTCCCGCGTTTACGGTAATGACATGCAGCTCACATCCCGACGTTAGACTACACATTCGCATGAGGGGAAGCAGCAGGCCACAACAGCACATGCACCGAGTGGACCTTTCTCCTACATTGAAGACCCTCTAATTTGAATCATAATCCAGCAACGACTACGGATCCGTATCATGAGATGCATTACAGACTACGGACGCCTCTCACGTACAGTAACCAAGACATCTTCAAATTACCAGAACGAAAACGCATCACATGGTTCGAATAGGAGTGTACCGAAGTGTCTCTTTCAATTGACCTATACAATAATCACACTCTTATCAACCTTGACTGAACAAAACGCTATATCTGACAGTTCGTCAGGAACCATGTGCAAATGTAAAATAGAACTGAAAAAAAGACTTAAACTCCGTGCTATGCCGGGAATGACAAAGAAATCTCCAACCGTGGAAGAGAGAGCAAAAAAGGACCAAGGATATATCGCGAGCATGCAACCCAAAACCGTCCTTACCCACATGTCCCTATACCCATCCCAATTTTGACATCACAGAAAAAGAGAGTCCATCTCTTCTTTTCTTACCCCCTTTGTTTCTCCTTGACTCACCTCATTCATAATCTCCCCCACCCCTCACATACTCCCATTAACCGTCCCATACCCCCTCCCCCTCCCTCTCCCCCTCCCACTCTCCTCATCCCCATTCGCACTCGCCGCGTAGTGATCCGTCCCGCCAAACCCCATCTCGGCGCCGGGCATGAGCACCTCCCTCGCCTCCTCGGCATCCTCCTCGACGCGCTCGCGGTTGATGACCTTGCTCTTCCAGGACACGTAGGCGACGAGGGCGACGCCGACGAGGAAGGCGATGGTGAGCAGCAGGACGTTGACGGGGATAGGGTTGTTGTTGAAAGCGCGGTGGGTGAGGGCGTCGAGGCCTGATTGGACGAAGTTGAGGAGGCCGGCGAGGCAGATGATCAGGCCGTAGACCTTGCCGAAGGTGGCGAAGCCGAAGACTTTGGCAGCGTAGTCGCTGGGGGAGGGAGGTGATTAGTTTTGGGTTACTGGGGTTGGTGGTGAGGGATATGAGAAGGGTTGAGGGAGGAGAAAAAAGGAACTTACGAAACGGCTGTGTAGTACAGTGGGCGGTACACCACGAAGAGGCAGATGTTGGTATACGCCGCCCACATTTGCGGGATCACGCCCAAGACGCCAATTGTAGTCGCGATGGTCACCAAAAGCGACAGCACGAACGGAGTGCTGGTATTATCAAGCACGAGACCAATGAACGGCACGCTGATGACTCCACCAAGAGGCAGCGCAACGTCGAAAAAGGAGTTGACCTTCACAGACTTCTCGAAGTCGCCCAGAAGATATTCGTACTGCGGCCGGATGGTCGCGACGAAGTAGTTGATGCGGGTCATCTGGATGATAGTGAAGAGAGTAATGAGAATGAACCAAGGAGTGCGGATCTGCTGGGCAGCCGTCTTGCCGTGCAGTGCGCCCCAGACGCCGCTCGTTTCCTTCTTCTGTTCCTCCTCTTCGGCTCGCTTCGAGGCATCTTTCCCATCTAGCAGCGCGGTGATCTCGCTGGCGAGGCTCTCGCGGCGAGCGCGCCGATCATCGCGCAATCTTTGAACGATACCTTCCTCGGAAATGTCGTCATCGGAGTCGTGGATGTCGGTAGCGGCGTCGTCGGCACGGCTGGCAAGCTCTCCCACCGTCTCATAAGACTTACTGGGCATGAGGAAGATCTGTACGATAAGGATATATACAGGAACGACCAGGTAGATCAAGAAGAACTTCTTGGGAGAGAGCGCGCCGTCAGTGGCTTGGTAGATCAGCCGGTAAAATAGGAAAAGCGCGGACGAGGTGTCGAAGGCGCCCGTCAGCAGCGCCAAAATCAGACCAGAGTAGCGGGGGAAGGTGTTGCTGAGCTGGAAAGATGAGATGAAGATGAATGGTCCGCCCAAAGCTAGGAAAAGGTAGCCAGGAATGTATCCATCGAAGGGAAGGTCGCCGGCGAAGGCGAAAAAGAGAGCGCCGACTGTAATGAAAACCACTCCAATGAGGCCGCTCACACGAGGCCCAAATCGATCGAGGATGGTGCCGACTGGAAGAGCGCAGACATTGGTGGAGACTGCGGCAAGGGTGAACATGAAGTTGAGCCTGTGCAACGTCAGTCCTCAGCATTCCAAGTGGAGCGCAACTGCGCCGAGCTATCCCATACCTGATCTCCTGTTCAAAGCATACCCGTACACCGGCATCCAACTCGTTCCGTGTGCACCGATCTCTGTACACGCCCTGAGAAATGAGGACAGGCTTGATGGCAGCGTACCCGAAGACGATTCCGGCAGCCAGCAAGCAATATAGGACCGCGGCGGCAACCTGTACTGCAAAGTGCGTCAGCATCCACGCTAAAAGACGTGGTTGCCACCAGCTTCGACGTCGAGAAGACAGCACTCGGCACTCTGTCTCTCCCTCGCACCAATTCGAGCAAGCAGATGCCAGCACTCACATATGCGCTTCGTCTTGGACACCTCGAACGCGGGAAGCAGTTCCTCGTGGGCGGCGGGACCCCAAGCGCCGTTCTGCACAGGATTGAAGCTAAGCTTGTGGCGTTCGCTGCCGGCGGGCGACACGGAGCGGCTCCTCCACGGCCGTATGGCGTCCATCGACGAGACTCGCTGTATCATAGCCATGGCGGGCAGATTGCGGGACGGACTGTCGCAACGGCGGCGGCGGCAGCCTTTTTCACGTCAGGATGAGCAGCGGCGGCAGCGCGGGGATAACGGAGACGGCGGCGGCAAGCAGCTCGAGTGATCAGGTGGGCAGGATGGGCGGAGGATGTACGACGTCAAGGCCTGGCCAGGCGACCAGTACCGGAGTCGGATTCGGTATGTCGGCGGTTTTCCTCGGGACCTAGCGGCGGGTCGTGGCGAGGGGAAGCTGGAAGTCTGGGGCCTTGGGGAGCGACTGGCGAATGACGACACGCGGCTGCGGGGGCCCGGCGGCTGAATCTGGGGAGGCGCGCGGTGGCCGGACTAGGACGCAGGTGAGGCTGCTACGGAGCGCAGGAACGGCGGGAGGGGTAGGGAGCGCCATATACGGCGTGCCGCGAGGTCATGAGGAAGAAAATTTGGAGCAGCGCATGCGCGTCTTCACGCAAGCGCGGCGTCCGACGCGCTGGGCGCAGTGAGCGAGGTTTGGTGGCGCGACGCGCTCAGCAGCCGCCTGATTTGCGGCCAAGACCCGCGCGCCATGCCGCTTCGGGCAAGGAGCTTTGGCCGCCGCCGGCAGCCATGGAGAATTTAATGCGGAGCCTGATATGTAGGACTCTCCCGCCTGTCCAGCTCTGCACCTGTGGGCAATGCCCGCGTCAAGAGCGCCCCGGCATGTGCCAGTCCACTGCGCCGGATCCCGTGCTTCAACCAAATTGAAAAAGAAACGAGAGCATGACGTAAGAAAGACTATTGCTCGTGAGGAGTCTGGATTAGCAGCGAGACCGCAAGAACATGATTGGCCGCTTGCGGGAGATAAGGAAAATTCAAACAGAGTTCTTGCAGACGGGAGCGTCGATGCCCTCGTCGCCTCGCCGATAAGGGTTGAGAGGAGCCTGCGACGCATGCGTACGAGTACGAAGTAAGCGCGGTCCAGACGGCTCCTTTTCTTAGTCCCTCAACACCACCCAACATCAAGTCGATACTTCATGCAGCATGTGAAATCCCTGCTTGCCTGGCCCGATTGCAATCTGCGCGTCCTGTGCCCCTCTCTCATGTTCTATCTCTCTAATTACGCTCTTCTTTTCGGCGAGAAAGAGCTGAACATCGAGCATCCACCGACTGTACATGAGGTCGTTAAAAATAAAAGCTCACTGTGAGTATCATCGCATTGCCTGTGATTCCTCTTTCTAGAGCATTAGAAAAGAACCCCGAAACTCCATGATTCCATTTTTTGTAGTAGCCATTACATTAGGACATTCAATGTCTGATGATGCGCGCTGAGAATTAAAAGGAAGAGAAAGCAAAGCCAAACAGCACAAAGATGAACCGCTCAACGCCTTGGAATGCAATGCTCAAACAATCTTGCTGGATGAGACACGTTTCTGCGTCGAGAGCCTGGCGTCGCGACAGGGTTCATTTTCGTTTCCAACCGTTGTCTTCGTCGCAGCCACGATAAGATCCCGACAGTCGTAGTGGCTGATTCAAGGCTCAGCCTTGGGAGGAGCAGCGTTGGCCTTCTTGTTCTTCATGAAGAGCGTGGGAAGGAGAACGCAGGATGTCGTGAACAGGATGCTGTGTTTCATGTCAGCCGCTGTTTCATACGCCATGGTCACTGCTCTGTTGGCACTTACCACAGGGCGATGCTCAGACCCCAAATGGTCTTGGTCTCGAAGCAGTTGGCCTTGGTCGCTCCAGCGAAGGCAGCCAGGTTCAGGCCGGCACCGCTCAGGTTCAGATTCGCCCTCACGGAGTTGTAGTAGGTGTAGGCGTTGGCTGCGGTGACAGACTCGGAAGCGTTCTGGAGGACGTAGCAGTTGAGGAAGGAGATGGGCTTGCCGAGGCAGACGGCGACGACGATGAAGGCGATGAGGAGGAGAAAGTCGACAGCCGTCATGACCAGAAGACCGAGGTGGGCTTCCGACCAGAAGAAGGCAATGCTGACCAGGCAGTAGAGAGTGGCGATGCAGGTCTTTGATCGTCAGTACAAATCATTGCAGATGGATGCCAGAGGGCGACATACGACACTGAGAGTGCCAACGACCTCCTTGGGGGGCTCGATGCCACTCGAGACAATGTCGTTGACAAAGTTGGCCGCAATACCAACAACGATGATCATGCTGATGACCTCCAAGACCCTGACCAGGGCAAAGGTCTTGCTGAGGGGAGCGGCACCGTAGGCGGGGACAGGCATTTTTGCTGAGGTTGAAAAAAGCGAAAGCGGTGGGTCGAGTATAGATCGAACGAGTAATGGAGAAGAAAGAAATTACAGGAAATCAACTCCTGGATGAGGATGACTGCTTTCAAAGCAACTAAGGATCGAAGGTCGCTGCTGGCAGATGCAGAAGAGAGTGCCAAAGGCAGAAGCGGGACGCTTTCTTGAAGGAATGTCTTGCGCCAAATGCAGATCAAGAGGGACCGACAAAAGGAAACAGAAAAATGGGAACAAGGAAATTCGTGAAGAGACTGCTTGCTGAGATGAGGAGACTGCTGAACTGAGGATCTAGTTCGACGCCGACGCCTCAGCACTTATATACGTACCTCGCAGCTCACGGTGCTTGGAGCCCAGCACTCGAGTCGCACTGGCCATTTCTATTCTTGCAAGCGGTGGGTAGTTCAAACGGCAACGAGCCCGTTTCACGACCATCAGAGCAGACGCTCGTCGATCCAATGAGCGATCGCCGGCACCACGAGCGGGCCGCCGCAAATCCAGGGCGGCGAGGTGAACGAATAGCATGACAGTGTGGGCGTACGCCAGTCGGCGGCTATTTGGGCGGGCCTGGCTGGGACAGCTGCGGGAGCTCTGACCACCGGCGCCAGCGAGAGACAACGACAGCCACTCGCCCCAGGCCATCCCGCGTGCGGCTCTGTCGCATCTGCCGCCGCTCAGCCACCTTTCTGCGGATCATGACTCTGGCGCAGGGAGGCGTCCGCCCGGATGTATCACAGCAGGTTCCGCTGGCGCGCCAGTGGAGATCTCGCGGGGGATCTATCCTTGGAGGCTCAATGGCAGGCGCGCGATCGGCGGCGAGCTGGATGCTCAGCGGCGGAGAGAGGATCGCGATCGAGGCGCGTCCCACACTGGAGGTCTGGACCGCGTCGCTGCAGCGCTCGGCCGGTGTTGTTGTTTTGCTGTCGGCGGCCAGCTGGTGCTGTGCCGCGTGCTGTTGCCGCCGGCCCCGGGCCGCCCTGACGCGGGCCAGCACTCAGTCGTCATGCACGCATGGCGCGCGGTCTCGAGACTCGGCGAAGGCAGAGAGAATGCCGTGTCACGTCTTCTTCACGCGTCGCGCCGGCGGCCCGCGCGTCGCTCACGGCTGACTCGTGTGTCAGAAGCCCATGCCGCAACAGGCGCGTCCAGCCGAGCAAAGCCGACGATAAGCAGCAGATAGCTCTGGCCCCGGCTGCCGCTCCAGCACTCCGAGCTGCCCCTCCACTCTTCGCGGCGCTGCTCCAGCTCCTCATCATGCTCCTCCTTCCTCTCCTCGAGTTCCTGCGTGTCCCCTGACGGAGCCCGACCAGGAACTGCCCGACAACATGGTGTACCCGCTCGACTACTTCCAGCATCGGCGCGATTGGTACGTCCAGAGCTCTGCCGCAGCTTTCCCCGCATCTCCGCACTGCTGCTGCTCACAGACCTCTTTCCCAATTGCTGACTCCACCCAGCCAGCGCAAGCAAGCCGAGCGTGCCTCCAAGATTGCAAAGCTCCCCCACGAGTACCAGTACCCTCTGCTGCCCTCCGAGCGCACCATTCTGGGCAAGCCCATCCAAGAGCTCGTGCAAGATGTGCAAAACCACATCACCAGTCCGCTAGACCTGCTGCGCGCCTACGGCAAGGTCGCCGTTGCCGCGCAGCACAAGACCAATTGTGTGACCGAGATCCTGTTCCCGGAGGCCGAGCAATGGGTTGAGGACGGCGAGATCAACTTGAAAGGTCCGCTCGCCGGCATCCCCGTCTCGCTGAAGGACTCCATCATCGTCGGCGGCTTTGACGCGAGCGTCGGCTACTCGTCCAACACCGGCAAGCCGCACGCGAGGGATGGAAGCATGGTCCGCATCCTCAAGGATGCCGGCGCCATCCCCTTCGTCAAGACAAACCTTCCGATAACGCTGCTCTCCTTCGAGTCGACCAACGATGTCTGGGGCCGCACTACGAACCCGCACAACGACAAGTACTCGCCCGGCGGCTCGACCGGTGGTGAGTCTGCGCTGCTTGCTTTCGGCGGTAGCCGCATTGGCATTGGGTCGGACGTTGCGGGTTCCGTGAGAGTGCCGGCACACTTTGCTGGATGCTACTCGTTGCGCTGCTCGACTGGTCGTTGGCCAAAGATGGGCATGAACACGAGCATGCCTGGCCAGGAGGGCATTCCCAGTGTCTATAGCCCCATGGCGCGCACCCTTAATGACCTGCACTACTTCACCAGCAGCTTCATTGGCATGAAGCCGTGGAAGTATGACCACACCGTCCACCCCATCGAGTGGAGGGATAACGTGACCGAGGAGTACATGGAGAAGAAAAGGTTCCGTGTTGGCGTCATGAGGACCGATGGTGAGCACCCCTTACCCTCACCACCTCAGCTCACCTCGAACTAACAAACCGCACAAGGCGTCATTGACCCCTCCCCCGCCTGCGCCCGCGCCCTGCAGCAAGTCGCCGCCGCCCTCAGCGCCGAAGGCCATGAAGTCTTCGACGTGACGCCGCCGTCAATGTACGAGGCGTTGAAGATCGCGTCGCACCTTCTCAACTCGGACGGCGGCCGCACGTTCCTATCTTTCTTCCGCACGGGCGAGTGGAACGACCCGGGCGTCGCGCAGATGACCTTCTACATGAAGCTGCCGCGCCCGCTCAAGTACCTGCACTATCTGTGGGTCAAGTACGTGCGGCGCGACCCGCTGTGGGCGGACCTGCTGAGTGGCTGGCACGAGAAGAGCGCGTACGAGCACTGGAAGCTGGTGTCGAGGCGCGAGGCGTATAAGGCTACTTGGCACGAGTGGTGGGAGCAGGAGGCCAAGATGGACTTCATGATCACGGTGCCGAATGCTACGCCCGCTGTTCCTCACGATGGTATGAAGGAGGCAGTTAGCAGCTGTGGTTACACTTTCCTGTTCAACCTGGTAAGCTCTAGCCTCGACATCTATGTTTCCCAGACCACGGGTCCCAGATCTCTTTTGCTGACAACTTCCCTCTCGCAGCTCGACTACACCAGCGGCATCATCCCCGTAACGCACGTTGACAGGGTTCTCGATGCCCTGCCTGCCTCATTCAACTTTAAGAAGCTGAACGGCATCGCCAAGGGTGCATACACGCACTACGACGCCATCAAGATGGAGGGTCTGCCCGTGGCTGTTCAGGTCGTCGGCCAGAGGCTCGAGGAGGAGAAGGTGCTGGCCGTCATGGAGAGGGTAGAAGACGCCTTGGAGAAGAATGGAGGAAAGTACCAGCTGCTCGAGGTTGAATAGAGGCGAAATTCATGATGATATCTGCGATGTAGTTCTGTAGGGCTGCAGTATATCAGCTTGATATTCGGCAGCCTTACCTTGTCAGCGTGTTGGATTATTTGATGCACCTGGCAGGGGAGAAGAAAAATGAAATAAAGAAAAAGCAATACCAGCATTAGTTCTCGAATCCCGTGAGGCGTTTCATTCTCCGTAAGCTGTGGTGGCCGCCAAGCAAAAACAAACCACGATGAATTTTCTTTTTTGTATGCCGTGTTGGTGGAAAGCTGGATGGGCGTGCCAGAGTGCCGGTGAAGGCAAGGTGGAAAGGGTCCATTTTCCTTGAATGGAATACGAGCACTTTCGCCTGAAGACATGATGAGGATCGTGATGGTAGAATAGCAACATTGCGTGCTCTGGTTCCTGTCAGCTTCGGAGGATGGCGTTTCCCACCACGTTTCCCTGATCTTTACTTTTTAGAGGAGGTACGTAAAATGGGGCTGCTTGACCCCTGTACTTTGGCGACCAGCAGCTTATCAAGAAATGATTTGGAATCACGCCCGCTATCATAATCGTTCGGACTGTTCGAAAGGAGGCGTAGCGTAATCGATTCAACCCATTCAATTGATCTACAGGACGTGAAGTCCCCAAAGCTGCAGCCTCGGCATCCGGGACAGTCTCGGGAGCATCCGTCGCACGACGCGGACGACCGCTCCGCGAGCGACGGTGGCGTCGATCTCCGATCAAGGAGGGTCCGGGATCGATAAGCCTAATCTTAGTGCAGGTGGGCGTGGTGGTTCGGTCCTCCTAGCCGGCGCTGCTGTGGAGATGCTGGAAGCGGGGCCAGGGACGCCCAAAGTGGAAAATTTGGAATCTTTTTTCTTTCACCACTGCGCCGAGAGTCGTCGTATATGCGAGGATTTGGGTTTTTCCGGATCGCTGCCGGAGTGGAGTCCCTCTCGCATGTCGAGCAAGGGCTCGTGCAGCGGGCCCGGGGTTGGTTGGAGGGAGTGAGTGCTCGGCAGGGCGGCGGCGGCGGCGACAGCGGCTGCGCGTGGCTTGGCGCGCATGCAGCATGCAGGCCTTGGGATGCTTCGAAAGAAGGTTGGTGGCTCGAAGTGGCAGTGATGCTGTGGAGCACCTGCGCCTGTGGCTGGAACGCGGGCGGCGGCAAGTTTCGCGCGGCGCGAGCGTCTGGTTGATTCGGCGGGCGGAGAGGAGGATCGGGATGCTGGAGGCGGGCAAAATCAAATCGCGGACGCTCACCGCTGCAGCCAGTCGCAGCCCGGCTCGCCGACCCCGCGCCCACGGGCCCGTGCGCGCGCGCTGCCCCTCCTCGCGCTAACGTCATAGGCCGCAGTCGAGGCCAGTATTTGGAAGCAGTTTGGTCGTGGCCGCCGCGCCCACCGCCGCCCGCCCGCGGCTCGGCAATGGTCAATGTTGCCTAGCGATCGTGATCGGCGCCCGGCTGCGGGTCGCTGGATCCAGAAGCTCTGGCCCTTTTCCACTTCCCAATGCGAGCGGCAGCCGCCATGCGAAAGTCTCCCCGATCCACGCCCCGGCGATGGCAGAGGGCGTGAAGGCCTATTTAAGTCCATCGCGCATCCGCTTGCTGTCGAGCTTCTTTCCTTCCTCCAACCCTCCATTCCATTGGCGTCTGCATCACCTCAAACGACACCTCCAAACCAACAACGCCCGCCACAATGTCTACTTACCACGGAAGGTGCGCCTGCGGCCAGACCAAGTGGGAGGTCACCCTCGAGGCCGACCAGGCCAAGCACATCCTCTGGTGCGTCTGCTCTTCCCGCCACTTGCCATTGGACCTGCGACAAAGCCAGCCAACTGACTCCGCCACAGCCACTGTGACACCTGCAAGCTCCTGTCCGGCGGCACCTTCACCATGAACCAGATCATCCCCAAGAGCGCGCTCAAGTTCACCGCCGGCGGCGACGCCCTCAAGGTCTACTCCTACAACGGCGAGTCGGGCAAGCCGGTCAACTGCTACTACTGCCCCAACTGCACCAGCCACCCCTACCACCACCAGACCGTCATGGGCGACGACATGATCGTCCTGCGCACCGGCCTGCTCGAGGAGAGCAAGACCTTCGAGCCCGCCGCCGAGATCTTCGGCAAGGCCAGGCTGCCCTGGGAGAAGGAGGTTGCCACCACCTTCGAGACCCTGCCTCCCCAGTAAATATCCTCGGGTGTGGAGTGTTGATACGGGAGCTTTTTTTTGGAAGTCGGTTGGCGCGTGGAGTCGGCGGAAGTGGTCATGGAGCCTGGATAGTGGGCCCTCTGCGCGGTGGACTATACTCTAGTTAAATGTTACGAAGCAATGGAATCCATTTGAACGAAGCTCGCTATATCCAATAAATGCTCTTACCCGATTCATCGAATGCACTAGCATCTTGCTTTTGAGACCCTTGTGGGTCCCGCCGCGGTCTCCAGTGCTTTAGCGGCGATGGAGACGAATGCTGACAGATAACGCCGGATAAGAGAGCGATTGGCGACTTTGATACACCGCCTCTGCTCTGTCGCTCGCTTCAAAGGCGCTAGCCACAGCCCAGCGAAAAGGATTGCTAGAGTGTTGATCAACGCCTTACGAATTCCGAATCTCCATGAGTTGTGCGTGTCCTGTACGCTTTATGCCTCCATTCCAAAATATTTACATGGCCGTTTCATCTTCATGAGCCGCTTACGAACTCTCCGGCTGGCTGAGCGGGGGCAACTTCCTGATGAAGTGCGTCGGGCACTCGTAACCGCCAGGGTTCTTGTCGAGGTACAGCTGGTGGTACTTCTCGGCATCCCACCACTCGCCGGCAGGCACGATCTGTGTGACAATCTTGCCGTCCCACCACTCCTTGTTGGCGCGCTCCGTCACATCCTTAGCGATAGCCTCCTGCTCGGGAGAGTGGAAGAAGATGGCGGAACGGTACTGCGTCCCAGTATCCGGACCCTGGTGGTTCAGCTGCGTCGGGTCGTGGATCGTGTACAAGTACTCGATAAGCTGGCGGTACGATACTATGGCGGGGTCGAAGGTAATCTGGAGGGCCTCGGCATCTGTTCAACTCGCGCGCACGTCAGCGTCCATTCAATAAACCACAGTGCCATCATTTTTCCGCCTCTTCCTCTTCGGCTCGGAGTTTTTTAGGTGTACGTACGGCCAGTGTCGCCTCCACAAACCTGCCTGTAGCTCGGGTTCGTCGTGTCGCCACCGATGTATCCGACCCGCGCGTCGATGAGGCCCTTGTTGGAGAAGCTCTTGCGGTACGTGTGCTCGACGCCCCAGAAACAGCCTGCCGCGACCGTGGCCTTCTGGTAGTTGCCATTTGCGACGCCGGCCGCGCCGTTTTCGACCGCGCGCAGCGGGCCGGAGGAGAACGGGCGCATGAAGCGCGTGAAGAGGCTGCCCATGGTGGTCATTGTGGGGAAGAAAATCGCAGTTGCGAGGACGAGGGCGGCGAGGGTGAGTAGGCGTTTCAGATCGATGGCTTCGGAGGGGTTGGTCAGGGTAGGTCGGGGCTTGGGCGCGGGGCCGTGGTGGTGCTGCTCGCGGGAGCTTTCTTTTTAACGGAGCTGGCGCGAGTCAGTCGCCTCCGATGAGCGCACTCCAGATCGGGATTGCGTCATTGATTATAGACCCTGGCGTCTGGGCTGCTTACCCTTTTTTCCTAAGCCTCCTGCCGGTGTTTACGGAATTCCAAATGCCCGGAGTCGAGATTTCATTGTTCTCCTTCAATAAGGCGCTTCACAGCCTTCTGCCGCTGTGGCTGCTTCGATTCGCTGCATGAATCATGAAGCCTTCCCCATTCGGATATTGAGTATGTCTACATATTACTCTACCAGTCCTCTTCATTGAATGATTCCGTAATCATGATTCCTGATATTTCTCGTCTTTTGTTTTTGAGATGACGTATTTTTCTCCTCTGCCTCGAGCAATACCACTGACGATACATCATCAAGAGCTTCCTTTCTCCCATGAGCTATCCCGTGCATGGATTATGGAATCATCGGGATGCGGCTGTAACGCAGCCCTCATAACCCGTATCGGTTTCAGCACTAGGAACTCAACCAATAATTTCTGTGAGATAGGTATCCCAGAGCAATCCAGCCACTAAACCAACTCTCGACGTCAGAGACCTCCACGGAATAAACGTAAAGGTGCTTAATTCCAGATCAATGTTTTAGCTCAGTAATTAGCCCTTCTGCTTCGTTGATTCATCTCCAGGCAGCAGAATCCCAACAGACCTGCGCTTACCCGTCTGCGCACCGCCACCACGGCAGCCTGCTGCGCCCCGCAGACAAACGGACTGGCTCTTGTTCAAACCCCCGCTCCACAACGCAATAAGTTCTGCATTATGTGAATAATGGTCGGTATATCATTCTACATTGCCAGTCTCACTTCCATCCATCAGCAAGAGGCCCAGTGGGTAAGTGACTACAGACCCCCTTCCCTCTTTAACACCAGCAGTCTGACTAATACCGAATCCAGTCTAGTGGTTACGATTCTCGCTTTGGGAAAGTCTTCTGAACAGCGAGAGGTCCCGCGTTCGACCCGCGGCTGGGCCCCAGCTTTCTTTTTTTGCTTCTGGTGGGTTTTTGTGGACGATCTGCTGCTTTTTGTGGTTGCGTGGGATAAGAGTGTGAATACACACGTGCTTAACGCGCGAGTTGCGCGGACATATTCCACCAAATTCCTCGAAAGATCATCGTCCACCATGCATCTATCACAGCAACTCTGTCATCATACCCTCTTTCTTTCATGCCTTCGATAAAGCGTTCAATGTTGTCGGCGTAGAGTAACGCGCATTCGACCATTTATTGAGAGAAAGGCCCGGCTATCCCATAACTGCCCCTAGCTCTTGCCGTACTAGAAGCTACTTTTCTGCTTGCTTCCGCTCCAAGACTGGAGACTACGGTGGTGTGGACAGTAACCAAAATAGAGTAGAGTAGGCCTGGGCTCTGCGCTCTCTCTTCGATCAGTCGCTCTGTCACATCAAACACGTCGCTTAGATCTTTTAACAGCTCGGTTGAACGCCAAGGTGAGTCTGTTGGCAGTTCGAACCAGTCATCCGCGTGATCCCAAGCGATCCTGCCGATTGAGCTTAACGAAGTTTCCAATCATCCTCATCCAATATCTATCGACGACGACGATAGACGGTGTCGTATATCTCGTCTCAAAGCGGAACTCTCTTCACCTCCACCTCCATATCAAGCGTGTCTTGGTTGCATAACCGCCAATCGCGGAAGACTGGCATTTTCGTTATCCGTCGGCCGTTCCAAAGATCTGCTACAGGAGCTGTCTAACGGGGATGAGAAGGGCGACGGAGGCTATAATGAGCGCCACCAGCGCAACGTTGACTTCGGTGTACGCCACCCTGGATAGGTTCCAGGTTTCCGAGGTCCAAGCTAGTTGCAAGCAATAAGAAGACAGGTCTTTTCTGGATAGTTGGAAGAGTCGAAAAGTGTGAAGTGCGGCACGCGAGGCTGAAAGCTAAAGAAGCCTGTCGGTCAGCACCGCAGGGGGGTCAGGGGTAGCTGCACTTCGCGCAAAGAGGTGGACGAGAGCGATCTACGATCAGCCGCACTGCACGAGAGACAAATCTAGTCCTGAAGCAAAAGACTTCAATACGGCTCACCTGTTTTCTGAGTGAGACTATGAGATTGCTGACATCTGTTGTCTGATATGACAAAGCCAATTTCACTACAGAAAAAGCTGCTTGATCTTTTGTCACCCAACCGAAGGGTAAGAAGAGAGAAATCAAGGAGGCAAGCCCAACACCTCAATGTCATGCAGTGAACTCTAGTATTGCCAGAAGCACTGGATAGCCATGCCTGTTCAAATCTATCCCGATGCACTCCGAATCCTTAGCACCTCGTAATGGTGTATATTACACAGAGTAATCATCGATCATAGCTCATCATCGACCTCCATCTCGCCGTTGACCGCGCCATTTGCGCCGGCGTTCTTGGGTAAGCAGGCCTCCTTGTCGATCATTTGCCTCGACACCGCGACAATGTTGTCCTCGATCAGCTGCTGGCCAACGTCCTCGATGTCTATGGCGATAGTTAGTGAGACCTCATAAAGTGCGACTGCGGAGAAACGTACGCTTCTTCGGATCCACCTTGCCGACGTATCTCGTCTTTAGCTGCTCCTTGGACAGCTCCGTCTCCTCCTTCACCCTCTTCTCATAGCCCTCGGCCAAGCTCACCAGCCTCTTGAGCTTATCCACATTCTTTTCGCCCTCCTGCTTGAAGTCATCCATCTGCAGTGCCTCCGTCCACACGTGCTTGTGCAAGTTCATCAGCATGTTCTCCTCCAGACCCGTCTTCCTGTAGTTGATGCCTATGCTGTAGTAGTGCCTGTTGAGGCCGTGGATGAGCGCCTGGATCGACGGCTTGTTAAGGTGGCCCAAGTTGGACGTAGTTTGCCGGGGCTCGTGGCCCATCATGAGGGTCTGGGGGTTGATGAGGCGGAAGGCATCGATGACGACCTTGCCCTTCACGGACTGAATGGGGTCTACGACAACGGCGACGGCGCGGGGAGTGAGCTGCTCGAAGGATTGCTGGGTGTTGATATCGACGCTGGACAGCCAGCAGCCGAAACCGGGATGCGAGTGGTACCAGCCGACGACGGTCTCTGGCCTGGTGGTTGCGTCATGTCAGCATCTGTGTCCGGACGTTTGCCTCCACGTAGTGGGCCCTACCGTCCCGTTTGCCGCAACATGTCCATCATCTTGGTCTGGAAGACGGGATCCACAGCCTCGACACTGACGCCGGTACCGCTCTGGGGCATGGCGAAGACGTCGACTACCCGCACAGTGTAGTCGTCCACGAACTCTCCCAGCATCAGGCCCATGACTTCCATCGGCACACCGGCGCGGCCGTGCCGCAGCATCTTGAGGAGGGCGAGGGAGGAGATGTAGACGGTTTCGGAGTTGTCGATGAGATTCGTGTCCTGTAGAAGCCTGCGGTTAGCTTGCTAGGCCGGCAAGCAGCGCGCACAAGTCCGAAGCTCTGGTGCGGCGGCATACAAAATACCAGTCCGCGTACCACCCGTCGGGGTAGGGGAAGGGGTCCATGTCGGCAGCGGAGCAGCAGCAAAAGGCGAGCAGCAGCAGGGGCAGGACGTACTTGAGCTGGGCCGGCATCTCTCATGCCCTGCGCGGCGGCGAGCATGCGGTTTAGGCGATCCATGCTGGAGTGACGCGCGGGGTGGGGCGAGAATACGAGAACAGGAAGATCGGACGGGCGGTGAGGAGGCAGTGGAGCAGGCTGGGAGGGCTGGGAGGGCGATGGCAAATGGACCAGCGGCGCGGGAGGGAGGGTGTTGTGTGCAGCTGTGAGGCGCTGGAGCTCCCGGCGGAGCTGGCGCTCGACGTATGGGCGGCGCGCGTCGGACGTCGGCGAAACCTGCGCCGCGCCGGCCCGCCGCTCACCGCCCAGTGGCGGGCGGTCTGCGTTGGTGCGCGCGCTGTTCTGCTCCTCCGCCTGCGCGCAGAGCTCTCTCGCCCTCGTCTCGTCGCCCCGCGCATCGCCTGCCTCCCTCGCCCTCGTCGCCGCTCCCGCCAGCCGCAGCCATGGTGGGCGCCGGTGCTCCCCCGCTGGACGACTTCAACGTCAACGGCAGCTCGCAGCCGAAGAAGGTCGCGTACTTCTACGACTCGGATGTGGGCAACTACGCCTATGTCGCCGGCCATCCCATGAAGCCGCACCGCATACGCATGGCCCACAGCTTGATCATGAACTATGGCCTCTACAAGAAGCTCGAAATCTACGTACGTCTTCTTCCCCACCGCCTTGCTGGCGCGCGTCGTCTCCACGCGCCCCGAGCGCTTGCTAGCTGCAGCTGCGCCAATACTCGATGGACAGCGCGCTGACAGCTAGCCAGCGCGCGAAACCGGCTTCGAAGTTCGAGATGACCCAGTTCCACACCGACGAGTACGTCGATTTCCTCCAGAAGGTCACGCCCGACAACATGGACAATTTTGCCAAGGAGCAGAGCAAATTCAACGTCGGGGATGACTGTCCTGTTTTTGACGGCCTGTTTGAGTACTGCGGCATCAGTGCCGGTGGTAGTATGGAGGGCGCCGCGCGCCTCAACCGAGGCAAGTGCGACGTCGCCGTCAACTGGGCCGGTGGCCTCCACCATGCCAAGAAGAGCGAGGCCAGTGGTTTCTGCTATGTCAACGGTAAGCGATGCCCCCATGAGCATCACGAAGCCTGAAATCGACAGCCCAGGTTGACAACATTGAAACCCAGACATCGTCCTCGGCATCATCGAGCTCCTCCGCTTCAAGCAGCGCGTTCTTTACATTGATATCGATGTCCATCACGGTGACGGTGTCGAAGAAGCTTTCTACACGACCGACCGCGTCATGACCGTCTCTTTTCACAAGTACGGCGAATACTTCCCCGGAACCGGAGAGCTTCGAGACATTGGTGTGGGCAACGGTAAATACTACGCCGTCAATTTCCCACTCAGGGATGGTATTACCGACGAGACGTACAAGGGTATCTTTGAGCCTGTGATCAAGGCGGTCATGGATTGGTACAGGCCGGAAGCCGTTGTGCTGCAGTGCGGAGGCGACAGCTTGTCCGGAGACAGGCTGGGCGCCTTCAATCTCAGCATGAGGGGCCACGCAAACTGCGTCAAGTTTGTGAAGAGCTTTAACTTGCCTACTCTAGTCCTGGGTGGAGGCGGCTACACGATGCGCAACGTCGCGCGCACTTGGGCATACGAGACTGGCCAGCTCGTGGGCTCGGAGCTGGGACCCCAACTTCCTTACAACGACTACTTCGACGTCGGTGACGCCTACGTACCCATTTAGCTTCGACGATAGCTAACAGAACTGCAGTACTTCGGTCCCGATTTCCAGCTCGATGTACGACCTTCGAACATGGATAACGCAAACTCGCCCGAGTATCTCGATAAGATTCGTATCCAAGTGATTGAGAACATCAAACGCACTGCCTTCGCTCCGTCAGTGCAGATGACGGATGTCCCGCGCTCGCCGCTGATGCCTGGCATGGACGACGAAGCCGAGGACGAGATGAATGATTTGGACGAGGACGAAAACCCCGACGTGAGGTACACTCAACATCGCTGGGACAAGCATGTTGAGAAAGATGGCGAACTCAGCGAGAGCGAGGACGAAGCGGAGAACGAGAAGCAGGGTGTGCGCAAGCAGCCGGGCAGAAAGCGCAGGATGAACATCATGGACTACCAGAACGCAAACGCTGTTGACGGAGACGGCACGCCTAGACCTAGCAGCGCGAACGGCGCTGGTACCAGCAACACCAGTGCTTCGGATACCAGAAAGTCCTCCAGGCGCGCGAGCCCGGCAGCAGCTGCGGAAACGAGTACCAGCCTGCCGGCTTCGACCGCACAGTCTCCTACGCCAGCAGTAGCTGAACTAGAAGCCACCCCTGCCGCATTGGCTGCGGACCCGGATGGCGACGTGGACATGGAAAATGCTACTGAGACACCCGTCGCGGCCGCTGAAGAGGCCGAAGCTTCCGCTGCCACCGCCACCGCCACGGCTACGGAAGAATCCACCTCTGCTCTCACGCCTCCGGCATCTCCACCGGCAACAGCACCAGCCGCTGCACCAGCAGACTCAACTCCAGCAGCCACTGAGCCCGAGGCAGGCCCACCAGAGCCTGAAGCACCTGGTGAAGCGGAGCAACCAGCAACGGCCCCGGTTGGAGCCAGCCCAGCTCCGCAACCGGGAACCACGGCGACAGCTGACACCACAGCTGAGGATGTGGAAATGGACGACGCTGAGCCTGGCGTGCAGAAAGAAGAGGGGCTCAAGGAAAGGCAGGAAGAGGAGATCAAGGCAGAGGCCGACACCAAGGCGGCGGCTGAAGCGGAATCCTCGTCGTAAGCCTCATCCAAAAGCCGCCGTTTCGCGGTGGGCGAAGGAATGGAGCACGGAATGGGGAGGATATGTCTTATCGGCGCTCATTTGTTGGAGTTGAGATTTCCAAGATCGGAATCCAAAATTCTGGTGCTTGTGTGGTGGTAGTGTCCCCTTTTCTTTTTTTTGCTTTTAACTCGGTTACGATTTGACCACGATACCATGCTGGCGTTGGCTGATAAGGAAAGAAAAGGAGCTTCTCTCTCTGCCTTGTCCTCAGGCCGGGCGTAGCGAGGTTAAGGATACACATGAATTGATTGCGCCGTAGGACGTCCTGGACTTCGTACGGCAAAAGTGGACTTTCAATCCAGCATGAGCAATTCCAATGAACCTCGGACACAAGTCAATCGGTGAGGCGTCTTGTAGTGAAATCGGAAAACTTGTCGATTGAATTATTCAGCTGTCCAAGAGCAGCAACAATAGACTGAAGGAGCAGGAATGCTTTCTCACACATATCAGAACATCCTCCCACACGCAGTGCAAAGCACGCACATCTCACACAGCGACATAGCGCCCCGCCCACAGATTCAACTTCGCAATCCCCGTCTCCAACTCGGCCACCTTCTCTTCGGCCCACCCCCGCTCCGGACCGTACGTGATGCGCTTCCCATGCAACCGCACCTGCCGCAGCAACTCGGTCATGAGCGGACTATCCTTCTTCACGCTCGGAAAGCCATCAAACTGCACCTCGACGATGCTCGGCACGCGCGGAAACAAGCTCCGCAGCAACCCGCTACAGAAAGCCGTGAAGAAGTCGTCGCTGCGCCTGAAGCCGCGAAACACCTCGTCGCTCGCGGGATCGCACTCGACAAACACCCGCAACGTCCTCACGTCGCTCAAATCCGCAAGCCCCATCCGCGCCGCCCCGCTAACAACACCACCACCGCCTTTCGGACCAGCCGTCGCCGTCGCCGTCCCCGCCGAGCTGCCGCCGCCGCCACCACCAGACAAATCCCAGCACTTGGGCAACGGCCCGCTCCACCCCGGCCCCAACCTCAACTCCAAAGTCGTCACGCAATTCCTGTATCTGGCCGGCAGCCGCGCCAGCAGCGGCTTCTTGGTGTGGAAGAAGCGGCCGTGCAGGGGGAACAGGCGGAAGGTGTTGGACGCGTAGAAGACGCGGTAGGCCTCCTCGTGCAGGCGGCGCGAGGTGAGGAAGAGGGGGAGGATGCGGCGGTAGATGGCGCGGTAGTTGAGCGGGTCGAGGTCGATGACGTGCGGGATCGTGAGGAGGAGCTCGTAGATCCGCAGGCGGATTTCGGCGGGGAGGGCGAAGAAGGGGAAGGGGCGGTGCTTCTGGGCGGCGGCGGCGTCGTCGGAGTCTTCGTCCGAGGAGTCTTCGAAGGAGGAGTAGTCGTGGTATTGCGAGGTGCGCTGCTGTTGCGGCGGTGGCGGCGGCGGTCGCTGCTGCTTTGTGCGGGATTTGGCGGTGGTGGCGACCATCGTGGTCGTGGACGAGTGCGCCTTGGTGGGCGCGCTCGCGCGCGCGACTCGCCGGGATGGCATTGGGGATCGGTGACGTGAATGGGTTCAATGCGGGTATATGTAGTGGGGACGAGCACGAGGGTGGACGGCTCGCGCAATGGCTGGCCGACCAGAGTTTATGCAGCCATCTTGACGGCAATCAGGGACGGGTGGGCGTTGGTGTTGCAGTTCGAGGTAGCAAAGAAGCGGGGTAGAGGGGTGCACGAAGGAGGGTGGAGGGTGGAAGCACAGGAGGGGTGCCTGGCAGTGTCGCGTGGGCGAAGATGCGGAGCGGAGAGTCAGGCGGGAGGCGAGCGGCAGTAGGTATTGAACTACGGAGTTAAGCAGGGCTTGTGCCGCTGTAACGGGAGTCAGCGGCTCACGGGAAAACAGAGCTGCTGCTTCTTGACAGCGGAGGGCGTCTCTCTCCCCAGCTAATACAACCCCAGGCTCACGCTTGGACAGACCGCCAGTTAAGGCGGCTGCAAGCGAGCAAGGCGTCAAATTTTCCTGGGTTTCAAATTTCAACTTTCATGAAGAGAAAAGGTGAAGCGGCGACGCGCGCGATCGAATTTTGAGCCCGCGCCCGCGACTCGCTTAGCCGGCCACGTGACCCGCGCGCTGGTCGGCGTTCGTCGGCTTGGCGTCGGCTTTTGGTTGGTCGCGTCGGGGCGAGTTGCCCGAGGCGCTGCGCGTCAGGCCTGGGGATGCGGGTCCCGGGCGTGACTGCGACCTGCGGAGCAGCCAGCCCGTGGGGAAAACGAACATGATGCCAGGAATACAGATTCCGCCGCCGCTTTATATGCGTCTGGCTGCTCCAGCGCGGCCAGCTCGCCCTTTACCGCCTTCTTCACTGCCTCTCCTAATCCTTCCCTGCCCCCGTCTCTTCCCCGCAGCAACCCAGTCGACGAACACCCCAGCTTTTCTCCCGGCAAAATGGGCAAGCCAATCGTCCTCCACCTCGGCGACGACATCAAGTGGAACCATGAGCTGTACAAGCAGCTGCAGGCCAAGTTCGAGGTCCGCCGCAGCTACAGCATGGGCCGCGAGGAGTTCAAGCAGGCGCTGAAGGACAAGAGGTTCGGTGATTTTGTTGCTATGTACCGGCCCTTCTGGAACACCGGCGGCGAAATGGGCAACTGGGACGACGAGCTGATGTAAGTGGCATTCTCATTGCTCGACTCTCTCCTGCCATTGCAATTTGGCAACGGTCGCGGGGAAAGAGGAGGCGGACTTCGCACCGGTCGTCGTGCTGGCAGCGCCGCCGAATCGGGAAGTTATTCCCGCCTCGCTTTCCAACGTCACTGCATGCGATGCGCTCGGCAGAACGCCTGCAAGGAGAAAGAAGGTGGCCGGTGTGTAGCACACGGCTTTATCGGACGGGGTTGCTTGGTCCACGGAAGAGGGTTTTGGAGCACGGAATGGTGTACCGATTACTGGAGCCTCACCCACTTTCTCAAGAAATGCTCCTCTTGATCCACTACGTTTCCAAATCTACATCATTTCTTCGAATTTTTTCAAACCTACTCTTCACCCTCCTAACAAACCAACAGCTCCCTCCTCCCCTCCTCCTGCAAGATCTACGCCTCCGCCGGCGCCGGCTTCGACTGGGTCGACACCAAGCGCCTCGCCCAATCCGGCATCATCTACTGCAACGCCGCAGCCGCCTGCACCGAGTCCGTCGCCGACGCCGCCATCTGGCTGCTCCTCTCCACCTTCCGCAAATTCACGTGGTCGGCGCTGTGCGCGCGCTCCGGCGACCCGGAGCGCTTCAAGGACGCCAACCGCAACATCGCCGCCATCACGCACAACCCGAACGGCTATTCGCTGGGCATCATCGGCCTGGGCAAGATCGGCTACCGCATCGCTCAGAAGGCGCACGCCGCCTTCGACATGAAGATCCTGTACAACGACATCCGCCGCCTGCCGACCGACGTCGAGACGAGCGTTGGCGCCGCCTTCTACCCGAAGCTGGAGGATATGCTGGCCGTGGCTGATGCGGTGCTCGTGGCGACGCCGTTTGGCGGCGAGAAGGTGCTGGATGCCGCGCAGTTCCGGGCCATGAAGAAGGGCGCGCGGCTGATCAATATCGCGCGCGGGAAGCTGGTCGACGAGGATGCGCTTGTCGCGGCGCTGGAGAGCGGCCATCTTGAGGCTGCCGGTCTGGACGTCCACTACGATGAGCCCAACGTGAACCCCAAGCTGGCGAAGATGGAGAACGTCGAGGTGCTGAGCCACACGGCGGGCGCGAGCGTTGAGAGCCATGTTGGTTTTGAGAGGTTGGGGATTGAGAATATCATGGGCTTCTTCCAGACGGGTAAGGCTGTGACGCCTGTCAACTTGCACTTCTTTGACAGCAAGCCCAAGTTGTAGGTAGGGTGGCTGCTGCTGTCTAGGGGGAGTGTGTTTGATTTTCGATATCCAAGAGGTCGCTGCATGAAGGAATGGTATGGCATTCATCATAGAAGAATCGCGTTCCGGGATTGATGTCCTGTATTAGCATGCTATGAACTGGTTGCTTGAACAAGATGTTGAACAGCCATGAAGTATAGATGTTTGCGCAAACATTTGAGTACAACTGTGAAGTTGGAGACAGTTGATTATTGGTAGGAAATCTGACATGCGTAGTTGACAGCATAATTCGCACATTATGCCAACGTCGTACTTTCGAGCGCCTGACCCTGGCAACATGCAATTCCACAACACCGACTTCGAACTTTGAACAAAGACTTTTTTCTTTTACCGCTCATTTTCGTTCTACGCGCGACGCCTTTTTTTCTGCCTCTAGTTTGAAGGCATGTCTACGTCAAACAACCATATATCCCTGAGACCTTTACCGCTAATGGCACCACCAGGTCCGTTTCGACCCATCTCCGCAAACCCACTCGCCCACCCAATCCGCTCTAGTTCTTATCCAGACGCACCGCAGCATTGCTCTCAATGAAGTTCAGATCGACCTTGTGGCCCAGCAGGTCCCTAATATTGCTGACGCCGTACTTGATCATGGTCGGACGCTCCAAGCTCAGACCGAAGCCATAGACGCGTAGGTCCGCAGGCAAGCCCATGGGCAGCAGCATCTCAGGCCTGAACATGCCCGAGTTACCGATCTCGACCCACTTGCCGAGGCCGATGTGGTAGCCGAAGATCTCCATGGAGGGCTCGGTGTAAGGGTTGTAGGCGGGCTTGAAGCGCAGGCCGGTGATGCCGATTTGGGCGAAGAAGGTCTCGAGGAACTTCTGCAGGCCGCCCAGCGTGAGGCCGAAGTCGGCGATGACGCCCTCGATCTGGTGGAACTCGGCCAGATGCGTCGCGTCGACGGATTCGTTGCGGAAGACGCGGTCGATGGAGAAGTAGCGCGCCGGCCGCGGGTCCTCGGCCAGCCGGTGCAGCACCCACGTCGAGATGGCCGTGGTATGCGTACGCAGGACGAGCTTCAGGCACTCGTCCTTGGACCATGGGTAGCGGTAGCCAATGGAGCCAAAAGCGCCGTCTTGGTGCACGGCCTTGATATCGTTCCAGTACTGCTCGTAGTTGCGCGGCTTGATCTTCTTTTCTGAGCCGGCGGTGGAGAAGAGGTGGCGGCCTCCCTCCTCCATCTCGTTCATTTGCTGTTCAGCAACAGGGTCATCACGAGGAGGGTCAGCAGATGCGGGGTCGGAGATGAAGAAGGTATCTTGCATATCACGGGCAGGGTGTTGTTGAGGGACGAAGAGGGAGTCGAAGTTCCAGAAGCCGGAGTCGACGAAACTGGACGTCAAGGTCAGCGAGACTGCTCTCAACTCTGTCTTCGCTGGTGGACATACCGCGAGGTGGGCATCTCGACGAAGCCCTGGTTGAAGAAGATGTTCCTGAACTCGGCGCGCACCTTCATGAGAGGATGTAAGGCACCAGCATTCTGGGATGCGCCGAGGGCGTTGAAATTGTACGGCTTGAAGGTGGCCGTCTGCCACGAGCCGTCGGCCAGCATGTCGGCCGTCAGGTCGGTGTGCTCGACAGGAATCTCGCGGGCATACTTGGGGCCCTTCTCGACGGTGTAGGTGAAGACCTTGGTGACGATGACGAGCTTCCTCTTCTTCAGGTCGGCCAGCGCCTTGGGGTTGTCGACGGTCTTGGTCTCGCCGATCTTCTGCAGCTGGATGCGCGTGGTGTCCTGCACCTCGTCGACCAGCGACACAAGCGAGTCGCCGTCCTTCTTCACCCACTTGTTGCGGAAGGCGTTGCCCTGGCCGACCTTGACGTCGGCGTTGCTAACCAGGCCCTGTGACGCGCTGCTCAGTACTCAAGCCTCCCACGCAGGATCTCGGCCTCGACATACAGGAAGCTCCTTGATGTTGACCTTGCCGTTGCGCTTCACCGCATCCCACACCTTCCACTCGTGGCTCCCCTCGTCGCATATCGTCTGGGCCTCCTGCGTGAGCACCGCCTCGTCCGCCTCGGAGGTCTGGTAGGTGACCATGGACCGCGAAGACAGGCGGTCCAGCGCGGCCTTCACCTCAATCTGCGACACGCCAGGCAGGTCTTCCTTCGTGTGCAGGGTGGGTTTCTCCGCGAGAAGATCGAGAACGAGCTGGGTGACATCGCCGTCGCGCTGCGGCACCGGCACAGGGCCGCGTTGGCCGACCATGTTGGCTGAAACTGGGGGGGTATGTGGATGTCGAGACCCGGCGGTCGTCTACGCGGGCGGAGCGGGCGCAATTGGCGTCGTCACGGCGGGGTTTGTGTTGTACGGTTGTATGAGCAGGCGATGAGTCGTAGCGCTGCGACATCCCACTTCGAAGCGCAACAGTCACAATTTCTGCCACCGCCTTCGAGCTCCGGAAAGCCCGTCACCCGCCGTGCACAACCACCACCGGCTCAGAAGCTACAACGACACTCGCCGGCTCTATCCAGCCAGGACCGGACCCCGCCGCCACAATGGGTTTCTGGAAGACGTCCTCCTCTGATTCCTCTCCCGAAGCCAAGGAGCCCGCCGCACCGCCATCACCACCACCATCGCAGCATCTCCCCACCGCCCCCACGGCAACCACCGCCGCCACTACCACTACCACCACCACTACCCCCGCAACGTCGCCGCCCATCGAAATCGCACCAGCACGGGCGCCCGTCCAATTCGCGAACGCCCGCCTCTCGACGCCCTTCGAGCTCCGCGTCGCGTTCGCCAGCGCCGTGGCCTTCTTCTCGGGCATGACGCTGGGGCTGGCGCACGGCAGCGCGTCGGCGGGCCTGCGGTACCGCGCCGAGAACGCGCACCGGCTGCCGACGGACGCGACGGGCTGGTACCTGTACCACAAGAGCAAGAACTACAACGCCATGCTGGGCGGCGTGCGCGAGGGCGTGCGCATGGGCGGCAAGCTGTCGGTGTGGGTGGGCGGCTTCTTCATGTGCGAGGAGGCGATCGATCGGCTGAGGGGGTTGAAGGGCAGTAGGGGGGACTTTGGGAGCACGGTTGTGGCTGGGTTGGGGACGGCGGGGGCGTGGAGCTTGTGGAGTATGTGCGACCCGCTTCCCTGAGGAGGCTTTTCTGGGCTTTGTGTGTCCGGGATGGCCCTTTTTGTTTTTCTTTTTGCTTTTAAGGTGATGGTTCGACTAACAGTGTTGGTAGACCGCTTCCCGCCGATTACGATTGCCCGCACCGCGAAAATGGGACTTGCAGTTGGCTTGGGCTATGGTCTGTTGCAGGACATGGTAACGCTTCTGAAAGGACAGCGCTTGGGCTACATTGAGTACCTCCGCCGCATCCCAACTCGAATCGAGGAGCGCCGCCAGCGAAATGTGGAAAAAGCTTTAGCAAGGCGTGATGGACGTGACGCATCACAATACACCTGAGCGGCTGCATATTTCATCAAGAGAATGGAGAAGGAAAAAGAGTCAGCAAGTGCAACCGTAATGGTCCTTACAAGACGCTCCAAGATATGAGGGACAAGTCATTGACGAGGATATCCAATGATTTTAACACAGGTTAAGCTGGGACGCTCGAAGACATGACGGCTGCGCCAGACCCGAAAGGGCAGTGGCCAGCGCCTGACTGGCTGGTCATTGGTCGGGACTGTAAACAGATGGTTGGTCTAATCGTCCGACCTGACTTCAGCAGGAGAGGAGGGTGAGGGTTGGGGATTCTGTTGAAGACAGGTCGGGACCGTCAGCATATGACGAAATGTTGATGACCCTTCGAACACTTCCAGACAGAGGTCCAGTCTTCTTTAACATGTAGATGGAGGATGAAAAGAGAAAGTGTGCTCAAGATACGGTTAACAATTTGGTCCCCGTAGTACCGCAGTAGCAGGTAAAATGGGAGGGAGAATAATTATTGTACAATATATCCCCCTTCGTCAAATCAAATGCTCGAATCACTAAAGGCTATACGTGAAACCTGGACGCGAAGCTTTTCCAGAAGATGGTTCTGTTGAGTCTACGACATGAGCCTCTCAACTCAATTTGCCAACAACTGCACCAGTGAAGGTCAATTTGATATCCGGAATCCCCGCACTTTCCGCAAAAGCAAACAGCAAAGCAAGGACATCCGCCGGAGCATCTACTTCCGGAATACCATAATCATTGCCAATCAGCACTTTCATGCAGTGCTTAAACAATCAACCCGAGACGTCAGCCGATCCAGTCTTCGCCGTCCGGTGCGGACCCCAGCGCGACAACCAAAGAAAGGCCGCCACGCGATTCGAGACGCATATCATTTTCCCGACGGATTTGCCTGGGACAAGCAGACACGTGCTGGCATATAGGATAATGACATAGCCCATCTCCCACGTTTTCGTATCAAGATAGAGTTTTTCTCGAGCGGCATGGCATGGCGACGACGGGATGGAGCTTAGGCCAATCAGTACTTCCGCATTATGCCTTACTCCATCACCCCTCAATCTTGCCCTCGGTGGGTGTCTGTGCCACCTCGGTTGTGTCAAAGCTCCGGGACGCTGAAAAATACAAGATTTAACACTCGTGGCGACGGCCACAAGACGCCAAGACGGGCTTCTGGTTTGGAATCGAAAATAGAATTATGTCTTACTGCTGCTGCTACTAGGTATTATGATGTCCTGGCTTCCAACGATAGCTTGACGGTTCTCTCTTGTTCTGTTCATGTCTGCACGCACAGCTAAGCAGTTTCATTACGTCGTATAAGAGAAGACCACCCATAGCACACGAGCACAATCACGAAGAAGCACGGAGAGAAAGTGGAACAAGGAAAAAGGGACAGAAAACAGCATATGTACAGGGAACGTTGTTATCAACAGAACGTCTCCACCCAGCCAATCCAGCCCTTTTAAAAAGCAGTGTACGGTAGTAGTTATATGTACTCCCCCAATTTTGGTAGTTGCAGTAGCAGGAAGAGGTAGTAGTAGCAAGCGGTATTGGTAGTGGTAGTAGAAAAAAAAAGAAAAAAAAACCTTTCTGTATTCCCTTCATCCAGTGTTGTTTGGCTCTCACAACTTCTTTCCTTTCCGGTCGTTTTTGTCATTACATCCACCACCCCAATGCACACACCAACCAGCCCCAGCTTCAATCATAGCCGCGGCCTTTCAACACACGTCACACGACACTCTAGACAGCGGCCCAGCCAGCCCAAAAGTTGTCCGAGGTTCCCCGCTGCGGTCCCGTCCCATGAAAAAAGGTCTAGATGTAAAACAGCGGAAAAGGAGTGAACAGCTTCAGTCTCCGTCGTCTCCCTGCTGAGCCATCGTCGTGAGACGGAAGAGGGAAAATAAAAGGGTTCCAACTCCAACGATAGGCAAGCGCGAGGTGACGAAAACCAAATCTAAAAAGGAGAGGCCGAGTCAAACGAAGAGAAAATCCAAAATGCTTGACTCCATCTTGTGTCGAAGGAAGACGAGGGTCGGTCAATTAAGGAACAACGGTGTTCCCCCATCCCGGAGCCAAAGTTGGAAAGAAAAACAATGTAAAATAGAGAGGGGGAATATAGAAGCCGAAGAAGAAATGAGGCCTTGCACCCTTATTTCTGCATTTTATCCGAAATACAAATGTGTGCTTCCTAGCCAACCTTTGAGTGTGCGGATATCGCAGAATGCAAGAAGGTGTTTGCCAAGACCCGTTTCCCCTCCCAGCCCTTGTCGACATGATATTTGGAATTTCGAAACCGAGGAGACGCCGTCCAACTCCGGCCCGATGGTGCGGTTGAAAAAGGAAGAAACCTAATCGACTGAGGATTCGAGACGCTCAAAACTCGAGGCAATACGGCACATGGTCTATAAAAGTTTGCGCAGAGAAAGGTGAAAGACAAGACAGAAACACACGAGAGAATTACAGCCTCGAGCGCTTTCTTACTCGCCTCTCTCAAACTTGATGGGGTGGAACAGAATTCCCCTCAAGCACATGCGGCCGCTGCCATTCTCTTCTTCGAAGCGTCCGCCCTCCTCGTTTTCAGGGGCACCGAGCCACCGTCTCCACAGGGCACCGGAGAAGCCAGAGTTGTAGTAGAATGAGCTGCCAAGCAGGTTGTGCTCACCCCAGCCGAAGGGGCTATCAATTTCCTTCTTCGGATAGTTGAAGATCTGGTTCATGTAGTCGAGATCCCAGTTGCGGTCAAAGAAAACGGGGTGTGGGGCGTACAGAGCCTTCAGGCCATGGTGGTATGCGACAGTGGGCGGCCACATCTCCGGGAACATGGTGTGACGGAGGCGGAAAGTCTCTTCGTGCATGAGATTGAGGAGGCGCTTGGACAGACGAGCGACGGTAATGATGGCAACACGGCGGGGCGGCGGCGGGAGCGAGAGATCGTACCCAGTGATGTCGTGACGGAACACCCAGTTGGTCTGTTCGGGGTCGAAGAACGGGTTGAAAGAGATGTAATCGGCATCCTCACCAACACCCCACTCGTACTTGTCTTCGTCGTAAGAATGAGGCGGAGTAGTTCCCGGAGGCGAAGGAATCCTATCCCTAGCCTCATAAGCCGGAGGTCCCCAAACCGGCGGGATATCGGAGGCCTCAATCTCAGCCTCGATCATTTCGGTGAAGTTGGCCCAGCTACCGTGGACATCGGGCATGTAGAACTTGGAGCTGCGCTCCCACGAGCCCTTGCGCGGTTGGCGCTTAGCCCACTGGCCGAGCTTCTCATGGAACTCGTAGTAGTGGCCCGTGTAACGCAGATCCATCTCCCAGTTCCAGAAGTAGTCGTACTCCGGATGCTGCTGCGAGAACCACTGAAGAGCAAAGTGAGCACCACGGTAGACGCTGTGAACAGGAAGTCCGGAGTCGTTCTCGAGGTTGTCCGTGAAAGGCTCCGGGTAGTATGTACGCATCTGCTGCTCTGACCAGAGAGTAGCAATGCCCCAGAACTCCTTCGGGACGTTCTCCTCGAGGGTGCGCTGGTAGATGGCGTCCGAGGCCCAGATCGGAATGCTGTCATCCTTAACATGGACAAGAAGGTGCACGTCATACTCGCCGCCGGATTTCAGAGACAGCTCGTTGATCATGGCGCGCAGGCTCAGGAGCTGCCACTCCGAGTACTGGTAGCCGGTCCAGGTGCGCAGGACGTAGGCAGTGCGCTGCCTCAGCTTCTTGCCGGGAGCGGGCCTCTGGCCGTCCTTGGTGGTCGCATCCTTGACGAACCGAACCTTGTTCTTCTCGAAGCAGGCCTTCTGCGCGCGGCCCCAGTCCACGTTTCTCCAGTCCACCCTCTTCTGGTTCAGCATCTCCCAGACTCTCTCGGCGCCCACGTTCTCGGAGTTGTCGGCCAATCCAACACCACCCTCCTCCGGAGGATAGCCGTAGCCGTAGGGGCTGAGTCTTCCAAAGCGCTCGTAGCACATGTCTTGAGAGATTCCCAGTTGCTCATACGAGCCGAAGAAGGGCTTCGTCGTGTTCTGCGGGATTCCAGGGTAGGCGTAGATGTCGGGAGTCGGCGTCTTCAGGCCTTCGTCCAGATAGCATTCTTCTACGGGCTGGAACTCCTTCAGGTATTCGCTCGAGCTGAACGCAGGGTAGGGGTTGAAGGGGAACGGGCGGGCGGAGGGCGACGGCTCGGGGCCCTTGTGAGCCTTGGCCTTTTGTGTCGTCGAGGGGTAGGTGTCCAGAGGCGCCTCGGCATCGGGACGGACGAAGGTCTGCTCAGGAACGTAGTCCTTGTATGAGACGAGGGTTCGCAGGCCGTTGTAGTAGCCATTTAACCTGCGGGGTGGCGGCGTCAGTCGAGCGGAGTCAGTCATGGGTGGGCGGCACATCTCACCTCGGGAAGTGCTCCCACGGGAAGAGCTCGCGCGGCGGGGGTTGTTGATGCAGCATGCGCTGATGTCTCCTGTAGCCACCTGTGGCCAGCAGGCCAAGACAGAAGACGGCGGTGATGGCGAAGAGGATGGCGCGCGAGAAGCTCAGCTTGGGCAGGGTGAAGCGGTCGCCGCCGGGGCTGGGCGAGCGCCAGCGATACTTCTTGAGCGGCGTGCCATTGCTACTCTCGTAGCCGGGCAGCTGCTCGTAGGAGAAGCTGGTCTTGAGCGGTAGCAGCTTCATGGGGTTCATGTTCTGGAAGCGAGAGGAGAGAGGCGATTTCATGGCTCCCGACTGAGCATGAGGCTCGCCAGCTTCCCCTCGCACCGAGTTCTTGCGGAACTAGTCGAGGACTCGTCAGCTGGGGACGGAGGGATGCGCGCGGCGCGGCGTACCCGAATCTTGAAGGCTGAAACGCGAGACGGTGAGGAGGAGATCGGTGGGCCTTGCGGACGCGACTACTGGGTAGCAGATCCGCGGGCGGCAGTCGCAGCGGCGTCGGGGGGGAGCGAAACGGAAGAGGGGGCGCCCGGGCTGCGGCGGCGTCGTAATGGCAATCTGTGTCGGGGGCGGCAGACGGTCGAGGAGGGCGACGGAGGAGTGTGGTGCGTGGAAGCTTTCGGGGGTGCGGTGCTAGGGCGCCGGGGCCGCACGCGGCTGCAGAGCCTAGGGAAGGGAGCAAGCGCGCGAAAAACGAATGACGATTGGGCGGGCTCGACGGCGGGCGCTCAGGCGGTCCGTTAATTGCCGCAGCAGCAGAGCAGCGGCGCGCAGCAGCGAAAAGGAGAGATGATCGGCTGTTATCTGGCTGCGCTGCTTTGGGCGACAGGGCCAATTGCGCGCCCGCCCGCGTCCGGCGCCACCATGCACGCCTGGCCGCCATTGCGTGCGCGCTGCCCGCCCGCGCTGCTGTCGCCCTGCTGCCGCGCGCAGCGCACGCGGGCGCCGCCTGCAATCTCGATTGCCCAGGCGTCCCAAAATAGCGCCTGCGCCTGCTGCCAGGAAACACGCCCGCCGTCGATAGATTGCCTCCTGGCCGCCGCCGCCTCCGTCCCGCCTGCCGGCGGCGCGCCGCCCGCGCATGACGCTGTTGAGCCTCCGGCCTCGCTAGCCCCAACCAGCCGCGCCGCCACGCGCTGCGGGGCCCGCGGCCGGCCAGCCTGTCACGATCGCCCGCAGCCAAGGCAGACGTGCTACAGTCCTGGCGGTGCTCGCTGCGAATCATGATGTCGGTGGCCGGGCCCGCCGTGGCAGGTTTGCCGCAGCCTGGAAATAGCGATCATCTCGTTTCGTATTTGCGGGCCCGAGCGCCCTATGCAAAAGTCTGCTCGCCGCACCTGAAACGGTGCTGACGACACCTGGCCGAAGCGGCTCTGCCACCGCGCCCATAAACACGTTACGCCGCCTGTCTGCGCGGGTTTCGCTCCACCGTGGCTGTCGACGCGCAAGAGCGCCCGGGATGCCTCCTGCGCCAGCAAATGCTTGACTAAAGCTTACGGCCTGCACTCGCGAAAGCATCGGGTGCTGAAAAACTTTTCCATGCAATTCCTGCCTGCTCCTATTTTTGACAACCTTGCCCGTCCGTCCATCATGTCCATACCGGTGCTCCTAATCGACAAGATCACATCCGTTCCGTCGTATCTCATAACCTTAAATTTTTTTTCGGGGCGCCCTAGCGATTGTCCGTCTCCCTTGCACTTATTTCATCTGCTCCCGCACCTCGCCCAGCGGGGCAATTCTTGAGGAGTCGACCGCCTCATCGTCGAGGCCGGTGCTCTTGCTCATTGCCTCGTGGGTCTTGCCATCCAGCGGCGCAATCTTGGCCCCCGCGTACATCCCTTCGCGGCCTATGACGCCCGAGCTGTCCGCGTGGGGGGCTGGGTGCTGGAATTGACCTTTCGCACGCCTGTCAGCCTCGTTCCTGCACTCTTTACGAGGTTGCTGGTGGCAAGGGCTGCTCCCGAAGCTTCGACGTGAACGCGGTCAGCTGAGGCTCATGGTTCCTTGCTTACCATGGCCGCCCAAGGGATCGATGCGACAATGGTCAATCATCTCGTCCGTGCCAACCACGCCGCTCATCGACTTTGCATGAGGGACGTGATACTTTATGGGAGAGTCAAGAGGCGAGATCTTGGCCCCCGAGATGTTCTCGTCACTGCCGGAGCATCCGCTGTTGCACTGTCAGCAACATGCCTCAGGCTTGCACCCGGGGGACGTACTCAGACATGTTGGCAGTGGTGTTACTCTGTTGAGTGGGGTGATTTGAGTCTGTTAGCTTGCTTCTGTGTGAGCTGGGGAATGTGTCTCTGTGAAGAAGGGGAGGTCGGAGCTCACGCGAGCTGTCGAACAGCCCCCCCTCTTTATCAATGGCTGCGCGCGGTGTTGCCCTGCAGGAGCTTCTGCTGCGTGAAGACACCATGACGTAGCGCAGCTTCCCCGCATCACGGACAGCTGACTGACCGGGGAGGCGCGCTCAGCTCTTAGGGCTGTCACACGCCGCGACGTCAAACTGCATCACCGTTTGCGGGAAAGGCGCAACAATACGCGTGCCACAGGTGCTGTTGATTCGCCCGACCGCATTCCTCGCCAGAAGCGGGGTCCTGCCTATCTCTGATGATCCACGCTCTCCGTAACGCATCTGTATAGGCTCACCCCGCGATCGAGATCTGTGGGTAGCAGTGGAGTACTAGGGACATTTTGGCTCGCCAGCTGCCTAATGGGGACACATGTTTGGATGCCACAATGCTTCCGGATCGTGGAGACTGCGGCTACAGTTGTGCGTATGTGGAAGAAGGCAGTACGTACTTCTGAACTGTAACTTTGGCTCTAACTCTAACTCTAGCTCTAGCTCTATTGCTTCTCTTGTTCTGAATCATGGGGGCCGAGAAGGGCCTAGATGCCATCTCTCAAATCTCCAGTTGTGCACTTCTCGCACGCACAAGCAAAACCCCACGCATTCTTCGTCAAGTTCCTTCTGCTTTCTGTATCCAAGGCTCTTTCCTCCCCGCTCAGATATGTAATACACAGCTCTTCGCCTCGTCGAATGCTCCTACCCGCCGTAAACCGCCATGCTCGCCCCTCCCTCTTCTTCTCGACATTCGGCACGCAGCTGTGATTGAAGTAGCTTGCACTGGCCCATATGCCGTAGCCGAAAAACTCGGCACCGTCGTCGTCCAGGGATCGGATGCCGAAGCTGTTCATGCTGTCACGTGTCGCAAGCATGAAGCAGGTCTCCGGCGTCGCGAAGGGAAGGAGGGACTGAGGAAGAACGGCGACAAGATGAAGGAAGGAGCGGACGTGTTCGCTCAGATCGTCTAGAGACTTGTACGGCCGGTAATTTGGCCAGAGCGCGAGAATCCGAGCCCACATGTCTGGATCACGTGCGCGTGTCAGGACGCCAGAGAGAAGCATGGAGAGAACGTCCGGAACTGCCGGAGCCTGCAGGGCTGCGGCCAGAGCCCGCCGTGACGGTTTGTTCGGTGCTGTGTGGCTGGCACGTGCAGCAAGGACCAGTGTTGCCGCTGCTGAGGCGGCGTTCCAGGAAGTCTTGATGTCGTCTTCAGTAGGGGTTGGTGAAACTGAATCATGTCAGCCATCGTAGGAACAGATGTGTAAGACATTAAAAAAAAAAAACACTTATTATTAGGATGAACGGAGTTATACGAATTAAAGAAAGGAGAATATTGCCAGAAAGGAACATGCTGGAAGGAAATGCAGCGAAAAGCGGCTGAGACCCTGGAGTACCACGAGACTACAGCCGTTCTTGCATCTGCTTGTCGAAGGCACTCACATGCATCCACCATCTCCCTTTCCCTTGAGCGGCCCTTATTGAGTTTCTCGACCTCTTTCCATGCCTGTGCGCCATCTTCGCCTAGGACGTTCATCCACTTCTGCTGGCAGGTCGTGGAACAGAAGGCAAAGCCTATGAGATTATCACGGATCTTCCATTCCCGCCCACGGTTGTAGGCCAAGCACTGCGCACACAGCTCCCTGCGGTACTCGCGCAGGATGACTTCTGCGCTTGGGTTCTCACATACCCAAAGCGGCGCGCCCTTGGGGATGTCTTGCGTAGCGAAAACACCGCGGCCTGCAGACGGCGTGTCCTGCACAGCAAAGAGAGGAGACACCGGAGCGCCGTAAGGGAGCCCGTTGACTCCGTTCATCGTGACCGGAATCCTTATCCTCCCTCCTGGATGACGCGTCGTGTCGCAGCGGAAACGCAAGGGCGTCTGGAGGGACGAAGGACAGCGCCGGCGTGCTAAAGTGCGCTGCGGTGTGGACGCGGGGAACCGACACACGCGTTGGACTGGCGCAAGGCTCACCGGAGTGGGCCTCGGATAGGAAGGAGAACGGCTTCCGTCTCTCTCACGTTCATATGCCACTGGAAACGGCGGAATGGACAAGAATCTGGTTGGAATGCATGGCCGTCTGATGTAGCACGAAGAAAGCGGGAGAGCAATGCAAGGGCTCAGCAAAAAGCCGTGGCGAGCGGGTCCGGACGGACTAAGCGCACCGCAGCGGGAGCTAACAGCATCAAATACGTGATGCAGCGGGAGAGCCGCGAGGTCAAAGATAAGTGAGGCAAAAACTCGGCACTAGGCTTGATTGGTGGTGGCAACCGGTGGATTCGGTCAAGGCTGTCGTGGACTGCAGAAAGCGGCAAATCGGAGAGAGAAAAGGGGAGTTGGGCTCGGGTAAACAAAATCTTTCGTGACGTCCAAGCCGCGCTAGAGCGCCAGAGTCGCCGTCCAGCGAACCGCTCGGCGCTTCTCAGCAACGTGCCAGCCCAAAGAGACCGCGTTCCAGGCCTCCAAGCGAGCCTCTGATATGGCGGACCCGCCAGCAAAAGCGCGGTGTCGGTGACAACGACTCGTCTGGGCGGGCCTGTGTGCCAGGCATCGACAGTGCCACCATATCCTCCCTGACCGACTGTGGACAGGACTCATTTCTAGTGTTGGACAGAGAATTAAGAAGACATGGCGATGAAAAGACGGCGAAATTTGATGGAGCAAGGACAGGACAGTGACAGCGGTCACGTGCGCGTGGCCTGACTTTGCCTGCTTTTCGCTGACCCCGTGAGCACAGCCTACCTCGATGTGGCGCGCGGAGCATCGCGGTCGTTCATCGACTGCTACGCGAGATGGCATCGCATGGCTTGGTTGACCGATGGTGTTGGTGTGGTTGATGTGGAGAAGACGTCCGCACCGCGCGTCGACTACTGCGAGACACGCCGATCAAATCTGCAGGGAACACCGCGACGCATTTCGGAACCCTGCTATATTGCGCTTACTGGCAAATCACATGCTCGCTGCCCAATTCTCGTGGACTAGCAGTCAATACTGTCATCACCACCCCGGATCTGCAACCCCTCATCAGCCTCGGCATCCCCACAATGTTGATTGGACGGCCGGGAATAACAGATAGTAGGTAGCCATCAACTTTCTCCGTCGCGACGACAGTTCCGCCATCTTCACGAATCTGTGTCTACACTCCTTGATGATGCTGCCGTCAAAGGATGCCATTCTTGAGGACGCGCGAAGTCTCCTACCCAATGGCTCATCAGACATTCGTCCGGCCGACGTGCACGCTCGCGGTAGCTACATGGAGAAGATCACTGTCCCGCTGAACGACAAACCGGCTTTCACGCCCGAGAGGAAACTTCGGGTCGTGACCATCGGGGCGGGCTACTCCGGCATGATATTCGCGCATAAGCTTCAATATGCTTATGCCAAGGAAATGGAGACAACTTTGGAACACACAATCTTTGAAGCCAAGGACCAGATTGGCGGTACGTGGGTGGACAATACGTACCCTGGGGTCCAGTGTGACGTTCCGAGTGCCATCTATGTATCCATCCTCTCTGCGTCTGATATGCTGGCTCGCGGACGAGGCTAATGTAGAGAAGGCCTTCCCCTTCGACCCGAATCTGGAGTGGTCTCACTTCTACTCCAGAGGTGAAGAGATTCTCACGTACATGCAGCAAATCGTCAAGAAATGGAACCTTGATCGGAATGTTGTCTTCAACACAAGAGTCACGGGAGCTTATTGGAATGAAGACTGTTCACAATGGCGCCTCATTGTCTCTCACCAGGGACAAGAGCGAGAAGAATATGCCGACGTTCTCATCTCCGCGCGAGGCTTTCTCAGCGCTTGGCGCTGGCCAAACATCCCCGGCCTGCATTCATTCAAGGGCCAGATGGTCCACTCGGCTGATTGGGATCATAACTTTGACTACTCTCATAAGCGCGTCGGTGTCATTGGAAACGGCTCGTCCGCCATTCAGATCTTGCCGGAAATGGTGAAGTTGGAAGGGACAACGGTCACAAGCTTCCAAAGAGGGCCAACATGGGTCTTCTCACCTATGACACCGGCCGCTTTGCTGGGAAGCGATGACCCAAACTATAACCCTGAACACCGTGACGAAGACAAGCAGCGCTTTCACGACCCGCAGGAGCTCAAAGAATACCGGAAGAAAGTCCAAGGCGGCATCAACAAGTCCTTCAGGATGTTCGTCAAAGGCTCTGAAGAAAGCAGAGCGGCTACAGAATTTGCCGTCAAGCAGATGTCGGAAAAGCTCAACCACGACCCTGAGCTTTGCGCAAAGCTGATTCCAAAATGGGAACTTGGGTGCCGTCGAATCACTCCTGGCAGCGGCTATCTTGAAGCCTTTACGAAGCCGAATGTACATCTCACCAACAGCACTATTACTTGCATCACCGAAAGGGGGATTCAGACCGAAGATGGCACGCACCACGATCTGGATGTTATTGTCTGTGCTACTGGCTTTGACGTCAGTCAAATTCCTCCCTACCCTGTCATCGGCCGTGACGGTGTCAGCCTCGCGGAAAAGTGGAAAGACGAGCCAGAAAGCTACTTCAGCCTAGCTTGCCCCTCTATGCCGAATTATTTCATCTTCACTGGACCCAATGCGTTAGTGGGCCACGGCAGCCTGATCCAAGCCATGGGGTGGTCTGCCGACTGGATGATACAGTGGCTGCGCAAGATGGCTGCCGAGAACATTGCATCTGTGACGCCAAAGCAGGAGGTGGTCGACGAGTTTGTCAGATACGGCGACCAGATACACAAGACGCTCACATGGACCGGTGGTTGCAGGAGCTGGTACAAGAAGAACAGGATCAATGGGAGAGTTACGGCGACGTGGCCTGGCAGTGCGATTTTGTACCATCAGATGGTCAAGCAGATTCGTCCAGAGGACTTTCATATCAAGTACAGGAGCGCAAACAGATTCCGATTCATGGGAAATGGCTTCACCGAGTACGAGTTGCAGGATGACGCTGACATGGCGTACTACGTTACTACTTGACGACAGTACTGCTATGGTTGAATGAACTTTCCTTTCGATTTTCCTATTTCTGCTCATTCTGTGGAAGAGAGGGACATGAGAACATTCCTTCCATACCAGATCGACTATGTGATTTTCCTAATACGCAGCATGCTGCCCCCCGTCTTATATAAAGGCTCATTGACTCTGCAAGAATAACACAAAGTCATAGAATTCATGCAACGGTACGGTTTGAGTATCGGGAATATATTGCTCCCAAAAAGGATAATAAGTATCACAAAAGGCCGGGTATGGACAACCCAAACGCTATTTCTGAAGTCTCCAATGCCGCTCAGCGTACATTATCATCAGCGTGAAAATGATTTCCAACGCAAAGAACATCGCGCACATCTCATAGCCAATCTTGAAGTGCGGCGACTGTCCAGTATTGTACACCAGCAGTGGCACCCACGCATTGAACGTATACGACAGCGTCTCAATGAACCCGATCGAAATCGCACGGTACTCAGCGCAATACGAATACGTCTCATTCGTCCACGCCATAAACAGACCTCCCGCTCCCGTCTCGCAGAAGGTCAACAGCCAACCCGCCATCATAGCCGCAGTGTTCTGCTCCGGCCAGACCGACAAGATGATGGCGCCAGTAAGCGCAACGAGACACGCGGCGATGATGGCCGGCCAGCGCATGCCGAGCGCGTCACTCGTCCAAGCATAGGTCAAGGTGAAGATGATCTGCAGTCCGTAGCCGGCCGTCGGGATCTCGTTGACCTGTTGGACAGAGTATTTGCCGGTGCTCTTGAGCCAGACGTTGAAGTAGCTGTAGACGCGGATGCCGAGCACGTGGACGATGAAAGCTGCGCTGAAGAGCCAGATCGGCCATGTCTTCAGGAGGTCGACGATGGTCTTGAGGGTTATTTTCTTGGGCGGTGCGCGGCCCACGCGCTCCATGCGTGTGACTGCGAGTTCTTTCTGCTCCGGCTTCATCCAGTGGGACTTCGTGGTCGTAGGGGAGTCGGGTATGGCCCTGGTATCATACTGTCAGTGGATGCTACCAGAAACAAGCCTTATTGTCTCCGATCATTGTAGTGTTCTTGCTTACCAGTATCCGTAAGTGGCGATGGGAATGCCAATAATGCCATCGAAAATGAACAACCATCTCCACGCGCTCAACCCGTGCTTGCCGTTCATCCCGGAGTAGAGGCCAGCCTGAAGATAACCGGAGAACATTTGCGCCGCGCTGGACGAGGCCTGGAAGATGCAAGCCCGCTTCCCCAGCTCCTGCGGTGTGTACCAACTGCCCAAGATGGTCATGATGCCTGGATACGCCGACGCTTCCAAGAAGCCGATGAAGAACCGCAGCGCGTACACCGTCTCGACGTTCTTAGCTCCTGCCATGCCCATGACGAGTATCGACCAGATAATTTCAAGTGTAGGCAGCCAGACGGACGGCCGCACTTTGGTCATGACGTACTGTGAAGGCAGCTGACCCAGGATGTATCCGATGTTCCAGTACGTCGTCAAGTAGTTTAGGTCGTTACCAGACAACTTCAGGTCTTCCTGCATTCCGGAGACGTATGCGTTGGATACCTATGGTACATTCAGTGCTCGAATCACTTGAAATGTTACGGATGAAGCGCTCACATTTGTTTGGTCCAGGTACTTGACGAAATAAGCTATGCAGACATAGCTCAAAATCCACCAGTCGAGCTTCGCCACGAAAGCGCGCTCCGTGGGTTCCTTGTCCAGACTGTCCCATATTATCCCGAGGACGCGCTTGCTGAGAGTCTTCTTTTGCTGGTGCTGTGGTTCGACGCTTTCAACCCCGTCGGAGGCGCTCGACTCTTCCGCCGCGGTAGGTAGCTTGGAGTCGGCCGTCTGTATCTGCTCTTCGTCAGACGTCCCCATATTGCAGACTGCAAGTTTATTGGTCTGCAGATATTCTGAGAGCAGCGGTTGTGGTTGGTAAATTGTTGCGCAGCAAGCTGATCAAACAGTCATTCTTCTTGATCGGCAACAGCTGTCCGATAATGTTGCAAGCAACCCTGCACGCAGACACCGATAGGGCATCCCCTGCTCTTATCCTCCTATCGAAACGCGGAAAACTCGTCATCCGCAATCATCCCACTTCTGCGCAGGACGAAAAAAAAAATCCCTGGGCGCATCACAACGACAAGAGAAACATGCCATTGCCGATGTCGCCAAGATGGAGGCTGCCGCCAAAGGCTTGGGCAAAGCGTTCAAGGGTTGGCAAAGAATTGCTAAGAACCAATATTAGTGCGCGATGGCGTGCTTTTACCTATGCCGCGAAGAGTGATGTTTTGGGTCCGATGGCCGGAGCGCGGCGCCCGAAGAGGTGATGTGATCGGACACGGCAGTCCTGCCTGTCGGTCCGTCCACCCAATGCGGCTGCGGCACCTGAATGGTGGGACCGGTGCGGCGTCGGGACATTGCCTGCGCTCCCGGTGCTGCGCTGGAGACGATGTGCCAACGCAGCGTGGATCTGGCGAGGGCGCATGCGGGCTCCACTGCCGTTTGGCAGTATCTTCCAATGAGCAGAGTCTTTGGGAGCAAGGATTACGAGGATTCGTGGGCGATATTTCCACGTAGGTGCAAGTCCGCATCGGAAGCGTGGTGGACAACCCGCTGAACACGATGTTACTTTCGGCTGGGACTGTTAAACCGGGGATTGATCTGAAATGAAGAGTTTCGTGCGAGTAAGATCTTGACACCACCTTCAATCCTTATTTTCAACGATATCGGCAACATCGGCATCACCACCAAGGAGAGAAAGCATGGTCTCGGAAAGTGAAGCACGGGAAATATACGCTTCGGCCATCCACTTCGATGGTCTGAACATTGCGAACTTCTCCCGCGAGATATTCGAAGCATGGCACGCGGGCGGGATCACTGGCGTATCCTGCACATGCGGCCTCTGGGAAGGCTTCCGCGGGTCCATCGCGAACGTAGTTCAGTGGAAGAAATGGTTTGAGGAGCACTCCGACCTCATCATCCAGGCACATACCGTGGCCGACATTCGCCGCGCAAAGAAGGAGGGCAAGACCGCAGTTCTGCTTAGCTGGCAGAACACCGCCGGCATCGAGGATCAGCTGGATTACCTACGCGTCTTCCGGGATCTGGGAGTGCGCAAGATGCAACTTACTTACAACACCCAAAATTACTCCGGCGCCGGATACACTGAGATTAACGACTCCGGTCTGACTGGATTCGGGCGCCAAGTGGTGGACGAGATGGCAAAGCTGGGCATTGTTGTCGACTTGAGCCACTGCGGGCCCAAAACCTCCGAGGACACCATTAGATACGCTTCAAAGCCTCCGTGCTTTTCACATGTCTTGCCTGGCGGACTAAAAGACCATCCCCGAAACAAGACGGATGAGCTGATCAAACTGATCGGAGAAAAGGGTGGATTTGTTGGCCTCTCTCAGTTCGGTCCACACATGCAGAAAGGAAACGACAGCACTATAGACGACTACGTCGTCGCTCTGGATTACGTGATTGGACTTATCGGAGAGGACCTTGTAGGAATTGGATCCGACTCCTCAGAGGGCCACGGCCGACCGAGCGAGTTCATGGCCTGGTGTAACAAGGACAAAGGCTATGCCCGACGTTTGACGCCGTGGGGATCCCAAAAGGTCGTCAAGCCCCTGGGACCTTTGGCTGAGCGCGCGAAGCTGGCGGAAGCAATGGCAAGGGCGGGGTGGTCGGAGGCGAAGATGAGGAAAGTGCTGGGCGAGAACTGGTTGAAGTATCTCGAGAGAATCATAGGGGAATAGGACAGCGGCGGTCGCTTGGTGAAGGTGGTCTGGAGCAACTGGGGAAAGGGAAAATGTTCAAGAGCTCCAGGCCAGAGAAACGTCCGTAACGTAGGAGCTTTGTATTTCCTAGGTCTCTCGCAAGCCATGCCACATATGCGTGCGGTTCAATGTTGTTTGCCGCTTGTAGAAGCCAACGAGTTGGAGATGGTGGGTGGTTGACAGCAAGGGCAGACCAAACCCTGTTGCAGTGTAAGTTCGCGAAGCTTGGTGTACGCGAGCGATTTCTAGGACTATGGTGGAGCCGTACCTGAATAGACGTATTTCTTTCTTTTTTGGGGCTAGGTTGCGAGAGATGTACAATCCCTCTGGAATGTGTTTAGTACTTTTAGGCATACTGGTATGAAGATTCCAACCTGGAAGTCCATCTTCTATCTTGACAATACTGCCACTGAGAACATCTGGACTGGACTGTTTGCGTTAATCAAATGATCCTCGTGTGTAACTCGGCTACGTCTGCTGTTTGGTTGGCCCATGGTGCAAGCGCCGTGGCGCACCATACTTTTCGGCCCCCAAGGTCGCTGTGATACCGATATAGCCGCAATCGCGTGTGGGCGGCGGGGTAATTCAGCCTTGTCAAACCTGACAGCGGACAGGACCGTTTCTCTTCCACTATTTGCAACACGCAGTCGAACAGCCTACCTCGCGACGCAATGGCGAGAATTCGCGTACGCTTGCAAAGGTTCATTCCCTTTATCGGATATCACCATATCCTGATGATGATTATCGTGGCGGCGGATATCCTACTCCGTAAGGTCCCTGTTAAAGCACTGTGATCATGAATGCATACCTTTATATTTTGAATGATTTTTCAGGACTCTGCTGACGTCTCTCAAACATCAAGCTGTTCTGCTGGCGGGATGTTCCTCTTCGAAGACGGCCGTCCAAAACGTATACTTACTGTCATTATCGTATCGACACCAGGCTGAAGTGCCCAGCGCTTCGACTTCCAATCCAAATTTGACTTTAGCCATCAGTGACGCCGCCAGAGGCGCAGATCTGGAAGTTTATGTGGGCTACTTCGCCGTTTGCGTTTTCCCGGCCAATGGGTCGGAGGCCCATTGTGGCAGAAACGAAGGAAAGCTGAGGGAAATAGCCGGGGACGGCAACGATCCGCTCGACTTGATCGGTCTTGCGAATCATTTCAGAACAGAGGTGGTTTTTCCGGGCTTGTTGTAAGGCCATCTAACTGTGCTCTCCCGCTGCGGTCTTCTCACGTCTGGCAGAATCATGGGCATCGCGTTCAGCATACTCACTTTCGCCGTTCTGGCCACGTTCCCAGGGTGGCATGAGGAGCGAGACGCGACCACCGGTAGCGACGTTGATGTGAAACCATTTCCATCACGGCCCATGTCGTCGCTCAGCGTCCTCTTCATGTTCTTCTCGACAGCTTGCACGTTGATCGCGGCGATATGGCAGCACACGGCAGCAGCTTCGGCAGGAACTATGGTTGAGTTTGAAACGCATAGGAATGTACGGAGCAAAGTGGGAGCAACGGCAGCTGCATTGGTGTGGATTCCGCTGGGCCTGTATTTGACCGTCACCATCGGCTTGGTTGTTATGATCCTGGCCGTCAGAGTCCTCGACAGATTGACAGATGGCACGGAAAGGAGCAGCTCACGTGGTGGGATTCGCATACTGCCGCTGACCTCGAGTTCTTCGGCATCTGCGAGGTCAGCTTTATAGCGTCAAGACGGCACAATCGGATTGTGGATGGGAGCAGGAAGGCAACGACGGAGGAGATGGACAGAAGTAGAAATTGACGAGAAACCAACCATGGGCGTAGATCCATTGGGCAACGCGCGCTGCGACGAGATTGTCCGGCGTGTCCGGGTTGCGACGTGTGCGAGTACCCCGCATGTGACTGCTTCAGCCTCGCAGCCTCGCGTAGGAGAAGGCAGCCTGCCGCTCAGCCTCGCCGTACGCAAGCCACGCTCATGAATCGACAGGAAATGCAGCATTCCGCAGCCATCCAGAGCGCAGTGGTCGATGGCCATTGACGCAGTGTCTGCGAGTGTTGGTGTTTCGATGGCGTCCGCATCATCTTCGGCAGGCGACGACGCGCGGAGCCTCCGCTCACCCCCTCGCGCTTCCATCGACCACACTGACCCGGCTGGTGTCCCTCTGCCGCCCTCAGACGATGGATCCGGACACAGACGTTCCCTGGACCCAGCTCCCGCCGAAACCGCCGATGACGCAGAAACTCTCGGTCACTTGGCTCTTCCTCCCGCACCTCCTAGGTCTCCTCCCCCCGGCATCCCACGTGGATCACCACGGCTACCTCCTGGCCCTCCCCCTCCCCCTCCTGAGCACTTTGGCGCTCCTGGCCCTAATGCATACAGGCAACAAATCAGGGAGCTCTCTACATTTTTGCCGCATCTGAGAAACAACGTCCTGGGCCCTTACTGCAGAGCACCTACGGGTGGAAGCATCTCAGTATTTGACTTTTCTCGAAAACGCAAAAGGTTCAATCAAGCCGTGCATATTGAGCACCCACGATTGCATCAACTTCAGCGAACCGCCGATACATACACCACTGCCTTTCCCCCTGAGGTGAAATACAGTCTTGTCATTCTTGAGGATCCAACTCTTCACATGGTCGATGTAATCGGCTCGGCTTTCAAATTGAACCCCGAGTTCTTCGAAGAGCATTTGCATAGATCCGGGTTTTCAAATGCTTTGGATCAAGGCCCGGACCCTGCTACGTGGAGCACAAATGGCATGAAGAAGGATTACATTTCATTCCGATGGTTCCGCCCTGTTTCGCGAAGATTATGCGAGCCAACATCGCTAGCAAACCGCCATCGGCTTCTCCAGGGCAGAGGGGTACATTGGGAAGAAAGACTCCCGGAGAAGTATGGTAGTGACACGCACACCGCCAGACTTCATACAAACATCTTTCGTGGCGAATGGTCCCTGTGCACGAATCCAGACCAGGCAAAGCCAAGAAAGGGGCACAGGTCTCCTGCGGCTTGGGAAGAACGTGTGACCATATGTCGAAGGGTCATCGGCGGATGCACAGTTGGTATGTTCCCCCTCGTTTCATACTATGTTCAACTAGTCCGTAATATATCTTCATGCACATTGCGTTGCTCTCGTCGAAATGCGGAATCTCTTGTATACTTCGGAAAGCCTTTAAGTCCCCACACTGACTTCAAATGTACAGCTATTATACTACTCGACCCATTGCCACTCGTCTCGCACAAAATTGAAGCTAAACTTTCCGGAGCCGAGAACTATTTTGAAACCCCCTTCGTTGCCATATACCCCCGAGGACCACCATTAGACCGACTTCCGGAACTTGCAGATCTCTTATTAGGAGATGGCCGTCAAAGACTCAAAGAGCATTTTGGCGCAACAAACCCGACGCGAAGTGATCTGGTCCGTTGGCTGCAATGTGAACAGGCCGAACCAGACCCCTTTCTCAGCCTGCTCAATATGATCCACGGCGACATTACAGCTCTACAGCATTGGCTCACGGTGACATTGAAGGAGATTGGCTCAGGGTCGATAAATGACGAGCTTATGCAAGAACGCCTTCTACATTGGCGATCGCTCATCAACGATTACCAGTCAGAAATTCCGACCATGCGAAAAAACGTAGACGAGCTTGTACAGTTCAGCTATGGCGACAACGTTCCGCCCCAAGCCGAGCAACCTATCCTGGGAGTCACTTCAGCACTGGACCGTTTGAATGTTGATGTGGAGAAGTCATACCAAGCTCTACGAGCGGATATATCAATCCTCGAGAGTAAACGCGGTATCGCTGAGGCTGAAGGTGTCAGTAAGCTCACCGAGCTAGCTTTCATATTCATACCTCTCACTTTTGCATCCAGTATCTTTAGCATGCAAGTTGAGGAGCTGGGAGATGGTGTGCCGCTCCGGTCATTCATAATCGCGGCGATAATTGCGGTTGGCGTATCCTACGCTATCCGGCTACTCGTCCGAAGCCCTCTCATCATCGAAACCAAGCGCAAGGTCTTTGCAAGAGTTGCCGCAGACGCTGGGATAACTGACGTTCGCGCTCCTCCTACCCGCGCTTTCCTTCTCTGGCCATTTGAGAAAACTTATAAAAGGATCGGCCTTATCCCTCTGTTCGTATTCATTCCTCTGGCGTTCTTTGTTCCAACCATCGCGGTCTTATGGACTCGCAAATCTCTGGACAACGGCTTCAAGGCTGCAATCACCGTTTTGATTGCCTTGATTGTCGGCGGGGGCCTATGGGCCGCTGTGAGAATTACTGTGGGAAGAAAATTAAGCGCGATGCGCTGGCTTGCAGAGAAAGATTTATTGCAATGGATATGGAGAACGGAAAGACCAAGATCCGACACCTCACAGACCACAACCAACACCTCACAGATCACAACCAACACCACCTCGAGCACTGAGGCATGACTGACTGATTCCGGCTTGGACTCGAAACATCGATGGAGTAAATTGCTCTCCTTGTACATACTCTCTAATGTTTATTCCGTCGACGGTTGACATGCTTTAGCTGGATATCTTCCTTTCTCATCTTACTGCTGTAAACCTTGGGTAGGAACGATCAAGCGCAGCACTCTTCACATTCCTCTTCGTAGCGGATTCGCAACCTGTCAACGACCTTCTCCTTTTTCCTTATCCCCAAGCCTGCACCAACCCATATGACAGATCTTTTGAAAAATAGAGTAGACACAGACATGTCCACCTGAGGCTTGTCCCAGAGCTCCACCTTCATCTCACACATCTGGTTTCTTCTCCTTTCGCGATGCTTCACTAGATAACACCGGTACTTGCAAAGCTTTATGCGGGACTCGATGTGGTTGCAAGGGAATTCGTAGTCGGTCCTTCTGCACATGGCTTTTGAAGATTGCTCTGCGGCTGGTTCAGCGCGGGGCATGGCATCGCTGGAGGACGGGACTACCAGATGTTGTGCCAGTTTCACCATGAAGGGGTTCCTTCTCTCGCCCTGTAGACGAAACTCAAGGAAAGAAAATCAAATCGAAGCTCAAAGTTACGGTGCAAGAAAGGCGGAAGCTGTTCGGCGGTTGTTGCAAGAGCAGGATTGTGATTGGCGAAAATGGTCCGGCCGGCATACGTGTAAGCAATCTTATATTCGGAGAACGCATCAAACGTGTCGCGTGAGCTCTGCTGCCATCCCGACCCCAGGGACGAAGCCCGAGGAGCACGCGCAAGCCACCGAGCACATCTTGCAGCCCAAGGCGGGATAGTCTCCGAGCATGACCCCCCGATGGGTCCTATGATGGCGGCGCGTGCCGCCAAGACGAGATCGACGGAGCTCCGGCCTCAGCCACCTCCATACCTTCAAGACGACACGATGGCACCCCTCTAAATCACCCGCAACCTCCCCCTCCCCCACAGTCTCACTTCTCCGGCCCCATCCCCTCCCTTGCCGCCGGCCGGACCGACGCACACGCAATCCCGCGGGAACCACCACCCACCATGGCGTCCCCGCTGCTGTCGCAGCGCCCGTCCTCGGAGCACTCCAACGACCGCGGCCTGGCCGAAGAAGATGCGCTGCTCACCGGCGAGCGCACCGGCAAGCGCGGCGAGCCCACACGGAGCGGCTGGAAGCGGTGGCGAGAAGTCGGGCTGTTCGCATGGGCGCTGATCGCGACCGCCGTGGTCATCGTGCTGGCCGTCGTGTACCAGAAGCAGGCCACGACGAAGCAGCCCAGCTCGACGCCGCCGTCGGGCAAGCGCAACCTCATCTTCATGGTGTCGGACGGCATGGGCCCGACGTCGCTGTCGCTGACGCGCAGCTTCAAGCAGTACACGTACGCCCAGCCGTGGGACGACACCCTGATCCTCGACGGCCACTTGATCGGCCAGTCGCGGACGCGCTCGTCCAGCAGCTTGGTGACGGACTCGGCGGCTGGTGCGACGGCTTTCTCGTGCGGCTTCAAGAGCTACAACGGCGCCATCTCTGTTCTTCCCGACCACTCCCCTTGCGGCACCGTGCTGGAGGCCGCCAAGCGCGCTGGTTACATGACCGGTTTGGTTGTGACGACTCGCATTACCGATGCTACGCCGGCATGCTTCGCGGCTCACGTCAACATGCGTTCTGAGGAGGATCGTATCGCGGAGCAGATGGTCGGAGACTACCCGCTGGGCCGCGTCGTGGATCTGATGTTTGGCGGCGGCCGCTGCCACTTCCTGCCCAACTCTACCGACGGTTCGTGCCGCCAGGATGACAAGGACATTCTTGCACTGGCGAAGGAGGAGTACGGCTTCAACTACATCGACAGCCGCAAGGACTTCGACGGTCTCAAGCTGGGCAGCGCCGTCAATCTCCCCATGCTCGGTCTGTTCGCCGACACAGACATTCCCTACGAGATTGACAGGAGGAACGAGGATGACATCTACCCGTCCCTCGACGAGATGGCCAGGACCGCCATGAAGGCGCTGAGCGAAGCTACGAAGGACAGCGACAAGGGCTTCTTCCTCATGATCGAGGGGAGCAGGATCGATCACGCCGGCCACGCCAACGACCCCGCCGCCCAGGTCTACGAGGTTCTGGCTTACGACAAGGCCTTCGCCAGCGTTCTCGAGTTCCTCGAGAAGGACACCACCGAGGGCGTTATGGTCAGCACCAGCGACCACGAGACCGGCGGTCTTGCCGCAGCACGACGTACGGCCCCATCCCCATCCCCAACCCCAACCTCCCACAAAGCCCCAACCGCTAACACCTCACCATCGCAGAGCTCCACCCCACCTACCCCGACTATCTCTGGTACCCCAGCGTCCTAGCCAACACCTCGCACTCGGCCGAGCGCCTCAGCCAAAACTACCACGCCTTCCTCACCACCAACCCCTCCTCCCCAGCCATCGAAGCCTGGGTCAAGACCGCCATCGAGCGCGACCTCGGCATCCACGACGCCTCCGGCACCGAGCTCAGCTCGCTCGTCTCGGAGCCCGAGCTCTCGCCCTACACCTTCGCGGACATGGTCAGCCGGCGCAGCCAGACGGGCTGGTCCACGCACGGCCACTCGGCCGCCGACGTCAACATCTTCGCGTCGGATCCGACGGCCGCGGCGCCGCTGGTCGGCAACCACGAGAATACCGAGGTGGGCGAGTTTCTGCGGAACTACTTGGAGGTGGATGTCGAGGCGATCACGAAGGAGTTGAACGCGAAGGGCGTGCTGTATGATGGCGTGAGTGCGGCGGGCGAGAAGGTGTCGTGGATGGGGAAGGTGCCGAGGGAGGGGGAGAGGCTGGATGGGCAGGACCATTTGGATCATTATCAGGGGGATTTCAAGAAGCATAAGAGGTGCGAGATCTGCGGGATGTAGAGATGGAGCGGGTTTGCGGTCGGAGGTAGAACGGTCGAGATATTGGCGACGGTGGCTTCTGTTTTGGATTGGCGTGGCGTTTCCGGTTTCGATGCATCTTTTGCTTTTTGTACTTGTGCTGGGAGACTGTGTTGGGAGACGTAGAGGCTTTTGTAATTGTGCATTTTGCTCTTTTTGATTTGTTTTCCCGCAATCTCCGCCTCAGAAGTAACTAGCATACCATTCGTTGGAGCTAGAAGGAAGATGATACCTAAACAAAGAAGCATAGCCTTGCTTGGACCATTCGTTTGAGCCGCCATGGTATATCTCCCGTGCATGCAAAAAGACCAGAGCAACAAGTCCCAATCTCCTCGAAATTTTTTTACAGATGCCCGCCGTCCACAAAACGCCGTCGCTATGCAACTCAAGTAAACTCCTTTTTCTCCAGACCAAAGGAGAGACCAAATCAATGGCACAGTCCAGAAAGAAACCCTTACATCTGAACGCATGTAGGAGCCTGCAACTACTACGACGTAGTCTTCAGCCACTCCTCAAAGTACACGCAGTTGCTGGCGCTGACGGGACCACCGTCCTCGCACAGGTTGAAGACAGGGCAACGGCCGCAAGGGGCCTGAGTCAAGCCGTTGCCGTAGCCCTCGGCCAGCTCGTGGTCGTTGGCGGCCTCCATGGCGCCGCGCACGCTCCTGTAGCCCATGGCGCCCATGCGCTCGAGCTTGCCGTCAAACACCATGTTCTCCAGCAGAGAGCGCAGATCCATCTCCCGGATCACGACGCCCTCGATGACGCCCGACTTCTCGATGAACTCGAGGATGGACGAGGCGGTGGGGTAATTGCGGTAGCCCGGGGGATGCGGGAGGAGGATGCCGTTGTTGCGGCCTAATGCGGGACGGTACTTGGGAGTTTCGACGGGGATGGCGCTGTTGTTGTTGTTGTTGCGCTGGGCCTGCTCCTTCTTCTTCTTGATGTCGGCCTTGGTGACGTGGTGCAGGGGCCTCTGCTCGACCCAGCTGTTCTGCTCGACGTAGTTGAGGATGACGGTGGAGATTTGCTCGATGAGCTCGATGTCCAGCTCGCCGTCGGTGTGCCAGGGACCGCCACTGACTTCCTCGGACGGGGTCAGGTGGGCGAGCATGTAGATCTTGCGGCCCGGGTGCTTGACCGACGTGATCGACTTGACCAGGCGCTTGCCCTCCAGCGACTTCAGCGCCTTGTTGATGACCGTCTGGTGGAAGTTGGTCTTCGCCTTGATCGTGCGCGTCCACATGCCCTGGTCCTCTGCCGACGAGATGTGCGAGTAGACGACCCGCTCGTTGGGGTCCATGCCACGCAGCCTGCCACAATCGCACCGAAGTCAGCGCATTGCTTCTCGTAAATGCCATACTGTTCGCATCCATGTGCATGTCTCTCTCCACCGGCTCCTCGTCCTTTGTCATGGGCGTGTCACGTACTTTGCGGCATCCTCGCGGGTCCGTAGCCTCCAGCACAGCACGCGATCCCAGCTATTCTGCCCTTTCTCCAACAGCTCGAACAGGTGCGCGTCGACCAACTCCTGGCATATTCCGGCCAGCTCCTCGACATCCTTGGCGATATTGAAGAGCGACAGGTCCTCCTGGAAGAAGACGGTGCCCGGCATGCGCTCGGCGCACTTGTCGTAGAGCTGATCTTTTTTCGAGGCGGATGGCGGCGGCATGGCGGCGGTGGGCTGCGGCGCTTGCAGCTGCTTGCTTTTTTTCCTTCCGGCGGTTCGGTGTCAGGGTGAGCTGCGGCTATCTGTCGACCATGGAGGAGGGCGCGAGGAGGGACGTGGCGGCAGCGCGGGGGCGCAGAAGAGTCACAGCGAGGCAGATGCGATGCGCTCGATTACTTTGCTCCCCGCGCTGCGGTGGAAATTCGTCGCGCGCGGGCGGTGAGCGGCGGCAGATCGGCGGCTGCAGGCGCCGACCGACAGGGTCCCTCGCGTCCGCCTGCCGCTGCTGCCTGCACCAGCGCGTCCGTCTCGTTGCACACTCTTCTCCCTCGCGCTTTGCAATGGCGTCATCGATCTGCAGCCGTTGCAAAGGTTACTTTCCTCTGAAACCCGTGCGCCAAGACTAGTGTTTGGTCGGATCTCTTCCGCTGTCTAATTTCTACGCTTCCCGTCTCACCTGTGCCTGTGCTCTCTTTGACTTCGATCCTTGTCGTTTATGCCCAACGCGCCAACTCTGCTTTTTCGTTTTTCCGTCATTGCAACCTCGGTCATCAGCAGGCACCGGCGTCCAACTCCAGGCTCGCAGGATAGTCGGCGACGTTAGCATCGTTCGCGATGTGGCCGATCTCTTCTCGACTACCCGCCACAGATCGCGCAGTCCCGATTCCATGATCATCAGCCTGAAGACAGCAACAGTAGCCTTGGAAGCCACCTGCCATGGAATTGATCGTTTGGTCCGGGAATGGTTCTACTATTTGTTGGAGATAACAGCATAATGCCGAGCACGATGGCCCAGGCTTCGCTCTGGCCGGATCTTTCCCCAGTGAGCAGTTCAAAAAGCAGGCGGCCGGCACGATCTGCCCAGGTGCGGCACCAGGCACTCAGGACGACGCAAGTGGAGCAGTCATCTGAGCCGCTGAGGCCGGCAAAAACAGACGTGCTTGCGTCCATACGCCCCCAGAAGCAAGTCCGGGGAACGGACGGGTCCGCTGTAGGAGTGCGCCGGTCGGCACTTTGGACAAGAACCGATGCGATGACAATGACGAATTACCGCAGGGCGAAGCAGAGCAGTCGGTCAGCGCCGCGCGCCTCGAGGTTGCAACGCCCAATTGCCCCAGAGATAGGGAGGTGCCGTATGGGGATTCCTCGGCCGAAGCCGCACATCATCCCACGCGATCAGCTCCCGCCGCGCAGCCTCAGATAACCGGCGCACAACGCGCGCGTGGTGGTGAGGCACAGCAGTCCGCCCTGCCGCTGCTGCAACACGGCGCTGCGGACCATGCGGCGAGCCAGCCCTGCACCCTGCCGAGCCCGGCCCATCTCTTGGAAAGTCTTGGGCCGTGACAAGCATTCCCTGCCGAAGCTTGCAGTCCCTCGCGTCGCCCGTGGCGCGACGGGCTGCGGGCCTGTCGCTAGACGACAAATTCTGGAACGTCACCCCGGTTTGCGCAACCTTATCGCTGCACGCCACCCCGTTGTGCGTCAGCTAGCTCAGCTGCGGCGCCGTGCGAAACACCTCTGCAAAACACGCGTGGTTGTCTTCGCGCGCTTCCGCGCCGCCGCGCCCAGCTGCCAATGGCGACACACGCGACACGGGCGCCGGCGTGGGCGCATCCCTATCTCTCCGGACTCCGCTAACGGCCATTGTTTCCCCTTCCTGGACCCTTCGCGCTGATTGCCTGCTAGTGCTTCGCGCCGTCGCCCGCCCACACGCCCCAGGCTGGCCCGAGAGCACCGTCGTCGCGAATCTGCTGATCCTCGACCGGCCGCTCGGCCTTATCAGTGGTGCGCGAGAAAAGTTCGGCAGCCTTAGCCACACGCCCATCGCGAACCCCGGCCGCTCCTTATATTACTTTAGTGCTCTGCGTGCCGTTGCGTCGGCCTCCAGGTCGCGATCTTCGTTGTCACTCCTTTCTGCCAACTCCCGATCCCTTCCCCAGACTCACTCCCCCGCTGCGGGAACGAAGATTAAACTCCTTCGCGGAGCTTCGGTAGAGTCGTAAACCCTCCTTCACTCACTCCCATCGCCATGGACTACGTCGACGTCGAGAAGCGGGCCGTTGACGCTGAGGTGTCTTCGGTCCCTTCCGCGCACAAGGACCCCGCCGGTGTCTACGCCGTCGAGGGCGGCGCCGTGCCGGGCGAGAGCTTCGAGTACGGCAACAGCCTGTACGCAAAGATCCAGAGGTTTGCTGGACGCTTCAACATCGAGCAGAGAGGAATTGAGCGCGTGCCGGAAAGCGAGCGCAATGACAACTCCCTCCTGAACGTTGGCACCATGGTACTTCTTCGCCCGCTCCATCTCGCAAAAACATGACTGATTCCACATAGTGGCTCTCCGCCAACATGGTCGTCAGTTCTTTCGCCATTGGCCTGCTGGCCAAGTCTCTGTTCTACCTGGGCGTCGCCGATGCCATGCTGGTGTGCCTGTTCTTCAACATCCTCGGCATCCTTCCCGTCTGCTTCTTCTCGTCCCTGGGCCCTGTGTTCGGATTGCGTCAGATGGTGCTCTCCAGGTTTTGGTTTGGCTGGTGGGGTGTCAAACTCAGTAAGCCCGCGTGCCACAACGTCGCACACATTACGCTAATTTGTGGAACCAAGTTGCCTGCTTCAACGTCTGCGCCTGCATTGGCTGGTCATCTGTCAATTCCATCGTCGGAGCCGAGCTCATCCACGCGGTCAACGAGGATGTGCCCGGCTGGGCCGGAATCATCATCATCGCCTTTTGCACCTTTTTCGTCACCCTCTTCGGCTACAAGGTCGTTCACGCTTACGAGTTCTGGAGCTGGATCCCGACGTTTATCGTTTTCCTCATTGTCCTGGGCACCTTTGCGCACAGTGGCGCTTATGTTGATATCCCCTGGGAGACGGGCAAGTCCGAGCTCGGAGGCGTCCTGAGCTTCGGTAAGACAAATCCTATACACTTTGAAATCGAAAACACTCAATAACAGCGTAAAAGGGGTTACTGTATACGGTTTCGCCACGGGCTGGGCAAGCTATGCGGCCGATTATACGGTCTACCAGCCGTCCAGCCAGAGCCGGCGGAAGGTCTTTTTGTCAACCGGGCTCGGTTTGCTCTTCCCGCTGCTGTTTACCGAGATGCTGGGCATTGCCGTGATGTCTGCTACTGCTATCAATGACGGCAACAACAGATACCAGGCTGGTTACGATGCTGGTGGTACTGGTGGTCTGTTGGCGGCCGTCTTATTCCCCCCGCTTGGTGGTTTCGGTAAATTCTGCTTAATCATCTTGGCCCTCTCCATCATCGCCAACAACTGTAAGTCGACTACCACACTAGTTCATCTTGTTCTCTCTTTTTCCTTTCTCTATATTTCTCTTTTTTTTCTTTGAAACCCTGCTAAATTCTACAAATTTTAGGCCCGAACATTTATTCAATTGCCCTGACCATGCAAGTCTTCGGCCGTTGGGCGCAGATGATTCCTCGTCCCATCTGGACCTTGATCGGCACCGGCGTTTACATTGGAATTAGCATTCCCGGCTACAGCCACTTCGAAGCAGTCCTCGAAAACTGTAAGTGGAACGAAAAATTCCAGTAGACCCAAACCATCCAACTCACACACCCTCACAGTCATGAACTTCATCGGCTACTGGCTCGCCATCTACGAAGGCATCGCCCTCACGGACCACTTTCTCTTCAAGCGCGGCATCGGCGGCTACGTTCCCGAGCACTACGACCAGCCCTCCAAGCTTCCCCCCGGCATCGCCGCCATCCTGGCTTTCGGCTTCGGCATCGCCGGCATGGTCACCGGCATGAGCCAAACTTGGTATGTCGGCAAGATCGCCCTGCACGCCGGCGAGGCGCCGTACGGCGGTGATGTTGGCTTCGAGTTGGGCTTCGCGTTTGCGGCGGTCAGCTACGCCGTGCTGAGGAATGTGGAGTTGAAGATCTTTGGAAGGTAGGATGGGCCGAGGCCAAATGGGTGGCCAATCAAGGGGGAGATTCAGGCTTGTAGGGATGCGAGTAGGAAAAGTTTCTGCCTGAGGAACGGTTGTTTGGAGGAAGATATATACCCGGGAAATACTTCGTTTGTTTGGAATCTTTTCAGACGAAAGAACGAATTGCTTACCGTGAATGTGATAAAGCGTGTTTTGAGTGATTTCGCGGTTTTTGATGAGAGAGTCAATCGACGTGGTTTGTTTGGCCACGGCTGGTTGGTTGCACTTGTCATCACAGGTCCGGAGTTGAAGCATTCGTCCGGACGGCTCAGTTAGGAGTCTGCTGCTGATCATACGTCCGGATGAATGCTTCAACTAAGGACCGCTTGTGCGGGGACTTCGGTAACCAGATGCATCCTAGAAAGTTACGGTGATTCTCAATCCATCACCTTGGTTTCTTCATTGTCCCCCAGCAGGTAGCACTTGCTCTCGCTCAAGGTACTCGACACCTGTAAATTAATTACCTCAGCCGTATGCGCCGCGCCAGGCTGTTCTTCTCCAATTTCCCACTGGCCTAACCTTGAATCTGCCTGGCGACTGTGCTCACCAAACTTATCCCAACCTGACTTTCGAACACTGATACAATCACCACTACAGCACATTTCTGGCAATCGGGATCAAGTGCGGGGCCACCGGGCCCAATATTGCTAGCTTTTTCGCAAGCGTGGCGGCACCATTCGACTTGGGTCGAGTCGCTGCATATATCTCAGCATTTTTGATACATTCATAGCACGTGAGATACGTCTCCATCACTGCGTCAATCTCTGCATCAAAGGAGGAAGAGCGCCTTAGTGAAAGAAGTCTTCTTTGCCGCCCAAGCTCAAGTTTCTGAAAATTAGTCGTCGGCAGCACTGAGATGCAGCCTCGGCATAGTGTCTGCTTCCGACGCCTGTGTCTCTGAGGTTTGGCAAGGCCTTGCGTACTTGTGAGTCCGGGTTGAGCCTTTGGGCCTGCTCCGAGAAGAAAAGCCTTAGCAGGTGGGATACTGTAGCATTCATCTGCAGATGTCAGTATCTTGTTGTCTTTCCACGGTCGCCTGTTACCTCGAGATAATTTCGTATTTCCAGGCTGAAAAGGTAAGGGAGGAATATAGAGCTTAAGAGGACTGATAAAGGGTAGCAAAGCTCACGAAATGATTGGTTTTCAAGCTGTAAGCATGCACGATGCTGATTTGGGTTGACTTTGCATGGGACCGCAGACCACGTCAGAACATCGACTATCACAAGGCTGAGGAGAACAACGGACCTCCACCAGCCTCCACTTGTTGTCTCAGCAGTCAAATGCCATCTTCACGCAGCCAAGGTTCCGTATGGAAGAAAGTGAGCCGGCAGAAGTTCGAGGATGCAATTGACGAACTTGATGACAATGCGTATGGCGAGAAGAACTACACCAACGAAATCTGGAACAACCCGCAAGATCCCAACCGAGGGTCACTCACCTGGAAGACTGAGCAGCAGCTGGCGGATGCTTTTGCTTATATTGCCTGCCATAAGCCCGGCGCAAAGTACATATCCGCTGCCGTCATCGATATTCTGAGCGAGGAAATGCCTGTGGTACACCTTGCAGCCAACGAGGGAATCCAGCCTAAAGTTACCAGTGCCATCAAAAAGATTATCCAAAAGTTGGATGAGTACAATGACGAACGTAAGCATGGTTCGCTAATGATACATTGACCCCCTTTTAATGTATTCATAGAGTCCCCAACTCGATGCAAAGATGACATCTTTCGAATCGTGCTTGACTTGGATTGGGAGAAAATCATGTCCCGGATCCGATCCAGTAAGAAGAGAAACTCGAACAAGAAGAGCAAGTCGATAAGCAGTGGCACTATTGCATCACTCATAACGAAAGTTTTGGGTCGACAACCCAGCGTGTCGTCCTTGTATCAAGGGGCTGAGCGATTCGATAGCAACGTCAAAGATTTGTGTGATCGTCGAAAGCCTAAAAATAATGACGAGACGAGAGAACAACTAGCCAGCATCATAAAACAAGCGTATGAGCTTTTATGGGTCAAGGGTGGCAGAGATACACTCAAGAACCAGCTTGACAGACTGGAGACTCAGGAGAAAGAAAGTTACGAATCAGTCCTTAGGAAACTGGAAAAGCTGGGCCATTACTGGCGTGTTTGCGAGTGGTTGTTTCAACACTGGGTGACGTGCCGATCACTTTTCCGAAAGGTAGTCGTGCATCCCATCAAAAATTACAGACCGGTGGAATCGATAGCGGCAACGGACGGTTCAGGAAAGAAAGTCAAGAGACACGTACACGCCGAAGTCCAGATCATTCTCTTCTACGAGATCAATCGTCAACATCCTGAGAAGTGGCCTCGCGTCATAGGGGCTTCGAAAAAGGCTTGCTTCCTCTGCGACACTTTTGTCAAAGAACATAGGGCTTTTCGCGTCTCGAGGGCACACCGGCGTCTCTACAGCCAATGGACAGTTCCAGAAATCCCAGGTTGTGGCCCAGGCACCGTTCAAAGTCTCCGGAGCATGATACTGAACGTGTACAAGGAAGTTTTGAGAGCGAAGAATTGGCCCACGATGTCTCGACTTCCACCAGAAAGCTCAGCGGGTTCAGATACGACAAGCAGACGGCCGTCTGTAGTGGCATCAGATCTGCACGACCCTTTTACTGCAACATCCAGAAGGCCCTCGGTTCAGTCAGAATCAACGCTTAAGTTGTCAGTTACGAATCTCTCAATGATTTCCGGCGAGAAATCCGATTCAGACTCAAATGCTTCATATGGTAGCGAATTATCATCGGACGAGCGGTCGGACGTTACTGTAACGCCATTCCGGGAACCTCCAAGTGACGACGACGATGATGATCATGATCATGAGGAGGGGGAGAAGGACGAAGAGGAGGACTGGAAGGAGGAAGAGAGGGAGATACCGTCAAACACCTCTCCGCAACTGAACAACACGACTGCTGAATACTCAAGAGTGCCAGATGGGAACGCTTCTGAGGCAAGTCAGGAAAATTCCCCTTGTTCAACGGAAAGTGAAAAGGACTGTGTTGATATATGTGTATGCCGAGGCACAACTCGGGTTGAAGAATCCCCGCTTGTTGATATGACGATATCGGATCACGCAGATCGAGATGGGACAAGGCGGAGCCAGGCACTTCTTGTGATCCACCACGACGGTGATGAGCTGAGGATGAAAGTGAGTTCAGGCTACTGGGCCCGTATTAGGGGGAAGAGGCTGGAACTTTATGTTTCATATGATGATTTCTCAAGAGGAAATCTGAGGAGCAGATTCGAGTCACTCTCTGTGGAAAAGTGTATGAGGGATATCCATGGGATGCACATGGAGCTGGCACTGAGAAATCAGCGTGGCGACTTTGCAACGGTTTTGTTAAATTGGAGAGAAACAGAATAGGAGTTGAGGGAAATAATAGGGGTTGCGGCACACGTGTGCACGCGGAATCTTAATATCAGCTTCACACAAGCTGACTGTTGTCGAGATTTTGAATGTCGCCGTCCTCAGTGACGAACTTGCTGTGCCGCAGCTGAGCTAATAAATTCTCTTGAACGGATTGATATAGAGTAAAGCGGCGTTAAAGCATTCATCAGGACGTGAAGTTGGAGAAAGACTTATGCTCAAGACGTCGAGATGGAGGCTTCAACTCCATATGCGCATGGCAATTGAAAGACTCACTGTGAAGAAAGCATGTGGGGGCTAGCCACAACAGCCGTCATTGGTTGCGTCACTTAACAGGGGCCATAGCCATGCTTGTAGGCTTTCCAGTCAGCCTCCCTCATATCTAAACCTCGGAACACCAAATGATATCAACCATAGGCTGTCATGCGCGCAACGCCAATGACATGCTTTTGTGGGCCTGGGGACAAATTGCCTAAAAAGGGTTTAAAGAACACTGCTTTTGGCTAGCCGACGTGCCCCGCATTGATCCTGTGGCGGGGGAACTCCGGCGCCTATTCCCGGCCAGATCGTCTCGCTGCCTACGCAACGTCTTAACTCGTTGCTGATAAGTCTACACGCTTGAAATAGGGCGTGTGTCCTGCATGCGCGTCTGGCTAACGTTGTTTCTGACTCGTACTTTCTGGCTTCATTCGTCATCTGTGGCTGAGGAAGTGTAAAACCCCCCTGACCGGTATACAGAATCTGTGTGGACTTCCGTGAGTATTGATATGGAACGGCCTCCGCGTGCAAGGCGGAGTAGAGACGGTTGTTGGACATGCAGGAGAAGGTATGATCCTAATGGCCATCAAAGTGAGACAAGAAACCAACAGATCATTGACAGGAAGAAAAAATGCGACAGCAAAACTTTTCCATGCGGGAATTGCTGCAGACTAAACCTGGCCTGCGACACTGGAACCAAACTTGTGTGGGAGGATGACGCAAGAAGAGAGGGAATGAAGAAGAGAGGCACTGCAAACTGCGCGGAGAAACAACGAGATGACTCTACTTCTGCACCCAGGAGATCAACACCACGACATGGCCACACCTCTCAAAGGAACAATGATATCGCGGGGCCTGTTGCACACGAAATCCATGCGCAACGTTTCCATGGGATCAATCGGGAGCCTGCAGATGAATGGCAGGCATTCAGGCAATCATCGCCCCAGGATCAACTTATCCGACACCAGAGTTTAACGGGATATCCATACAGCCTCGATCGAACAGAATCACTGTTGCTGGACCACTATATACAGCGCTTTTCGAGAACATACCCCACGTTTTCCGGTCCGACGAATCCCTTTCTATCCGTGCTTCTTCCAATAGCCATGCAAAGTGACATGGTTCTGCACTCCCTCCTTGCACTCAGTGGCGCTCGCTTTTGGGACTACGGCTGGGGTGGGATGGAAAAGCAGACACTCAAGTTGAGACAACGTGCTCTGAGAGGCTGCAGGAAACTTCTGGAACAATACAATGCAAACCAGCCTGGCGCACAGAATGCTGGAAAAGGCAGTATGGACTACTCAGCTCTGTCGACACCGCAGAACCCAGGCGCCATTCATATTAACTCCATGGACGAGGAAGACCTCCTGTACCTCTTGACCAGCTCCACCTTGCTTCTCCTTTACGATAAGCTTTCTGGCGATGGAACTTGGAGACCTCATCTGGACTTTATCGGACAACTTTTTTCCCAGGATTCCATTGGCTGGCGACTCAGCTCTCCGGGCCGTTTAGAGGCTTATCGGTTTCTCCATAACTTGTTTGTGTATAATGATCTCGTAATGTCGACCTCGCTCCAGGTTCCTACCCTTTCTGACTTCTACCTGCGAGTCACCGGACCTTTCGCATCAGAAACCAGGTCCTTCACTTTCATCGAGAGGGAGCGCCATTCTTCGAACAAGCAATCCAAGTATTACTTTCCGAATCTCATAGCCCGAATCAGTGCGCAAGACAGGACAGTTGCGGAAGATGATATTGACGCATGGGATGGAAGATTGGATTGGCTCCCAAGCTTTGCGCTTATTGAGACTCACGAGGATAAGGGAAATTTCGATGCATCGCATGACAGCGGATCGTCCCGAAAAGTGCCAATAAATACGACGCAGCCATGGGGAAAATCGGAAGGGACAAGCGAAAACCAGGACTTGGAGGAGCGAGGAATCGTATCTCGATTGTACAAAGTTGCGGCAAGCATCTATCAGCGACAGGCAATATTCCGAGACACAACATCGGCAAGAGACATGCAGACTGTAGATCTGAACGAACCCAGTCATCTTGCTTCATGGGCTATCCAACTCATTCAGCAACTTCCTGGAGGCTCAGTCTTTGAGAACGCTCTTCTTTGGCCCATTGGCATCGTGGGCAGGGAGTTATCGAGGGACAAGGCTTGGGAGAGACAATATGTCATTGCCCGTCTTCAGTCATTGGAGCAGCGGTTTCGAATGAAGGTCTTCCAGCGTGTGCAGGATGTTCTGACGAAGCACTGGGTAAACATTGATTATGGGACAGAGAAATCGGCTCAAGCTACGCACGGGCGTTTTGGGTCTACCATTGATACGATACTACTTGGATAGGCGTAGATCCAAGAGGGGGGAGAAACCGTCAACATAGAATAGAACCGATATTTCTTTCTCCTTTTGCACCAACTATTGCCCGAGTGGCCTCATTTCATAGAGCGTCTGTTGAAGGTACTTGGTCTGCTCATTCACCCACCTTTCCACCTCTGCGACGTTGACGGTTTCTACTCGACAGAGTCCTGGCTTGCCATCCTTGTCGGAATTCTTGACATTCTCCGCATACTTTTCTCTCAAGGCCTCGACTACGATGCGTGCGCGCTGAGTCAGTACATCGAGACGATAAGTTGTCCACTGATAGTACAATTCTGTCAGGTGAGACTTGTTCCTAATGTTCGCATTCGTGGTCTCATCAAGCAAGGTGGGATCCCTGGGTCGGAAGGAAGTGACTATGGTCACGCGTTCGGGCATATTGGTGACGGGCGCCGCCGTATGCGAGATGTACCGCCCCTGGAGGATGGTAGCACAACCCTGACAAATGAGCTTTAGCATACGTCATTAAGAGGGGGGAGATTTGCCATACCATTTGCGGAGCCTTGACCTTCAATGTCCTTCCATCACCTCCCCGCAGCTCTGTTTCTCCTCCAAGCATATTTCTCGCATCAGACAACATGACGACGCATACGAAAGGATGTGAATCTTTATGCCATTCAATGATGGGCTTGGTCTGATCCGTGACAACCTCCGGTTTGGCCTTTTCTTTCTCGAACTGCGCAATTGCTTCTTCGGTTGCGGCCGGGGGCTGCACTGGTGTGGCCCTGACGCCGGCGAGGCCATCAGGACCAAGCTGGACGTTGGTATGACAGGTCTCGTAGTCCATAGCAGGCACCAAGTCCACGCCAGCATTTTCGCTAATGACCTTCAAAAGCTCTGGCGAATTCCAGAAAGAATGGATGAAGGGCGCGTAGCGCGGAGCCATGCCCCGGATCTGGACGGAGCCCGGCCGGGTATGATGGAGGCAATTGTCGAGGACCTCTGGGCTGAAAATCTCTCGTCGGTGCTGGAGGACTGCATCGTACGAGAGAAGGGGAAAGGGATCAGTGGACGCAATGGGAGAAATGGCTGTTGGCTCGAGTGCCAGATCTTCCATCTTGACGGTGTGTGACGGCGGAGAATACGCGAGGTGTTTGGCTGCGTCAAACTTGGGTGTAGGCGCAAGTGACAAGGCAGAATCTTTGTCCGGTGAGTCCATGTCGACGGGAGCTGCAACAGCAATAGCAGAAGGACTCATGGTTGGAATATTGACAAGCGTCAAGAAGAGAATCAAAGCTGGAATTCTGATGGACGAGGAAGTCTGAAGAACTGCTTTGGTGGACTTCTAGAGATTGCTAGAGCAAGGGACGCCTATATGTATCTTAATTTACTGGTCGCTGTCGAATATGGTTATTCAAACCGCCTCGACCATGTGGTATATCCCGAGTCCTTCCCGTGGCCAGTTGCGTGGGCTGGTTGATGCGTATGACCCGGTGCGGAGACCAACCATTCCGAATGCGGTACGTTCGAGCCGCCCGGCGCCGCCTTTCCGAAAACGGGGCATTCGAGCCGCCCCGAGCCTCAATCATCTGGCAAGCCTGTCTCGGCGCCCAGGGTTCAAAGACTGTACGTCTAAATCAATTGTCTTAATGATTAACTGGAAGGGGTTTATCCAGGTCCTTGGCTGAGAAGCCTGTCATGCCCGCACTCCCACTTTCTGGTTCGATTTTAGGGTTCCGGGGAAACTCGATGATCCTGTTTACCCGAAGCAGTCGGTTCTTACCGCGCAAAGCACCCCGTGACGCCGCCCAGGGACACCACCCGCACCAGGGCGTTCAAGCACCCGTTATCTCCATCTTGAGGCTCGAGAACGGAATGCATGATAGCGAAGACCCTTAAGAAGCCTTTGCTGCCGTCTTGTCCTCTCTCTCCTCGAGCCGCAGTCTGACTGAAGGAAACCTCAGCGCCCTGCAAAAATTTTAAGAACGATCACCCAGCAACCCCGTCATATTTGTCACTCCCAGCCTGACATGCATGATCCTATCGAGTCCCCAGAGCGAGATGTCGTGCTCACGAAGCAGAACTTCCCACCTCCGGAGAGTGTCCGCTCGCACGACGAGAAGGAAATCATTGTTGGTCATGTTGACTACCATGGCATCAACACGAGCGACATTCAGCCTGGAGCAGATGCAGCATACGAGAGGAAGGTTTCCATCATGAACGAAGCCCTCATAGACTTGGGAATGGGATCTTATCAATGGAAAGTGTTCGTAACGACTGGCTTTGGCTGGTTCGTGGACAATGTGAGCAAGCTCTTGCCTTCTTCCAATGCTGACATGAGCTTTGCTGACCAGTGCGTAGCTCTGGATGCAAGCAATCACGATAATCAGTCCAGCAGTCCAGCAGGAATTCCACGTTGAACGGATTGCTTTCCTCACCGTGGCAAAGTACGCCGGCCTTGTCGTCGGGGCCACCGTCTGGCCGATAACATCCGACTTTATTGGGAGACGACTGGCATTCAACGTCACGTTGCTGCTCTCGTCTGTTGCTGGTCTGGTGGGAGCGGGCTCTCCGAACTTTGTTGCCATCGCCACCTTTTGTGCCTTCATCGGTCTCGGGACGGGAGGAAACCAACCAGTCGACAGCGCGATATTCTTGGAATTCATCCCCGCCACGCACCAGTACCTTCTGACCATGCAATCCGCCTTTTGGTCCGTTGGCCAAGCTGTGGCAGCTCTTATTGCATGGTATGTTTACCCTCCTGTAAGAATTAATATCCGAGCAGACTACTGAATACGCGCTAGGCCCCTGATAGCAAATTATTCTTGCCCTGAAGATGCTTCAGCAGGCCAATGCACCTTTAAAGACAATCTCGGCTGGCGCTATACGTACTGGACTTTTGGTGGGCTTACGGCGGCAATGTTTCTGGCACGACTCTGCTTCCGCTTGTATGAAACGCCCAAATATCTTTTAGGTACGGGCAAGGACGGGCAAGCGGTAGAGGTCGTCTCCAAGATAGCCAAGAGGAACGGAAAGACAACCTGGCTGACGGTTGCCCATTTTGAGGCTGTTGACGCCGAGCTCGAGATGTTCCGCTCGACTGCTGACCCAGCTGCCGGAGAGCCACGTGCTCAGGCTAACGCCACTTCGAGGAACATTGTGAAGCGCAATCTGTCCAAATGGAAGCCGCAGAAGGTTTCTGCGCTCTTTTCCACCCCCCGAATGGCTCTCTCGACATCGCTCTTGCTCGCTCTCTGGTGCTCTATCGGAATGGCTTACCCGCTCTACAACTCTTTCATTCCCATCTACCTGCGCGCCAAGGGCGTCGCATACGGCGGCAGCTCCTTGAACGAGACGTATCGAAATTACGCTATCCAGGCGGTTTGTGGCATTCCAGCATCGATCATCGGTGGCTTCATGGTCGACATGAAGCGTATCGGACGCAAGGGCACAGGTACCTTGGCCTGTCTCTGCACCGGTCTCTTCCTGTTCCTCTTCACCAGGGTTGAGAATCCTGCGGGCGTGCTGGGGTTTTCCTGCGCCATCGCCTTCTTTCAAAACCTGGTGTATGGGTTGCTGTACTCGTATACACCTGAACTGTTTCCTGCGCCCATTCGTGGCACCGGTAACGGGCTTGTTGCTCTTTTCAATCGCTTCTCTGGATTGATGGCTCCCATCATCGCAGCCTACGTCGGCATCGAGACTAGCGTGCCCGTCTGGATATCTGCTGCTCTGTTTGCCGCTGCGGGGCTAGTGTTCCTTGTACTACCATACGAGTCAAGAGGACGTGCCGCTGCGTAAACATTAGGATATTAGGGGTGTTTGTTCTAAGGATATCCGGATGTTATTGTTTGAAATCTGGCTGACGAGACTTAGCTTCTTGCTTTTCTTACGCTTTGTACTGGAAGGAAATTTCTTGTGAGATAAGAGCACGAATGCTCTTGTTTTCTCTACCTATTTACTATGCCGTGAATAGGCCATCCGCGTCTTGTCCGATCGTGCTTCCGCTCAGTCTGATTGTACCCTGTGATACCGTCATCGCCGTCATCTCCGGATCCGTTTCTGGGGGCAAACGTGCACCAGCTGGTAACCGTAAAAGGCTGTCAGCTGCAGAGCTATCAAATGGCGGCACAGTGCGGGGATCACTCCTGCTCAAATCGAAAGAGCGGAGGTACCACACAGAAGGGCATGTGCCATGCTTATCTCGGTGTTGCCCTTCCACGTCTTCTCGAAAGCCGCAGGCTTGCCTCGAAATTCCTCGGCGGCGATTAACACGTGCTACAAAATACCGAGAGAAAACCACGAGAGATCCGCCGAAGGTGTATAGAAGGATCTCAACGCTGTTGTACATAACCAGGATCGACTCGTACCAGTGGAGATCTTTGCTGGCTTCAGGGAAGCGGCTCTCCCAAATGCCATAAATGGCAACCGCTCTTTTTGTAGACGATACTCGTCAGCCAGAAGGTGACTACCTTATAGTTTGAGAGCTTACGATGCAGCCGTCCCCAGTAGATTGCCACAAAATACAGCGTATAAGGTATTCTTTTCTCGTCCCTCAAGCTTCACAAGACGAATGATTTTTATGGGAATGTAGACCAGGGCAAAGTCAATGGCAATAGCAATGCCAACCCATGCTGTGATATGTTACCAACTGTCTAGTTTGCTGCAGAATGAGACCTCGCTTACAGTACCGCACAGCGTTGTAGTCGGCGCACCAAGTCTTTGCTACTCCGTACCTAAAGTTACTCATAAACGGTTGACACTGGAAGATCCAGATGAAGACCACGGCGAAGCCAAGAGAGAGCATGACGAAGCATAGACAGTGGATTATGCGGCGAAAGGCTTTGTAGTTCAGAGGTACTGCAGACCTGGGTCAGCTTGCTTGTAACGTTCTTGAGAGATTTGGTGGCCCACCTATTTGAAGCAGGGTGAAACACATTGACATCTTTACCATGGCCTCCAGTACGAAAAAGGACGACCATGGGAGAGTCCACTATTGACTATTAGCATGGTAGAATGGTCATTAGGAATGGACTCTTTACCCTCCAGTGCGGGATTCTCCACTTCATTTTCACGTTTTTCATATGTAGTCCAGAGCCGTAACGATGCAACATGACTTGCGAGACCCAAAACGGGAATACGAGAATAATCTCAAGTATCTCTTAGCGCGCTTCCGAACCGTAGCATTACGGGACGAACTCACTGCTGTCAAAACGTTCCACCAGAATTCCTTGCGGAACCTTCCAATCCTCTTCCACTGAGCAGCGATCCGGCCACACATGATGATTACTATGATCGTAAACGTTAACCTGTCACGCTCAATCACCTGCTATTATTACTTCGGTAAACTCACGAGAGAGTGCATTACAGGCGCACACAACAATAAGTTCGGCGTCGTGTCTTATGCGGACGACGGGTTCGTGCGGATCATAGTCCCGAGCTGGATTCGAGTACTCCAGAAGTTCCTCATATTCGGATGAGCTCACAGCCCCCATATTGAAGCACTGGATGATGGATGGGTGGAAATAAGCCGCAAGGTTGAGAAGGATGAGTGGGAAGCCTGACAATTAAAGGGACGAAGATGCCCCGCATTGGTTCTGGTTCCAGGCCGATTAAACTTCACTGATACCGTTAGAACGCTGCCGACGGCCCGAATGATCCCATCGAGCGGGAGAACTAACCCTGAAGGTTATGCAAGCTTAATAGCACGGCGCCGCATCATTGGAGGTCGTCCTCCCGTGTATAAGCTTCGATACCGGATGTTTGGGGCTACAGCTCTCGGAACCGTATTTAGGATTTCACTTTTATGGACGTCGAATACGAACCGAATCCTTTCTTCAAAGCTGCAACGTCGCTGCAGCATCTTCGCCGATGTTAGATATATCTGCAGTACGTTATCAGCACTATGAGCAAAGCAGTTCAAGAGCAACCTTACCGAATTCCTTCCCAACGGACAAGATCACATGAAGCATACCAATCTCATACAAGGGTATAGAGCAAAACAGAACCAAGTTTCGATTTCAGAGCGGTGCACACAGGCACGATATCTAGTGACAGCAAAGGCCCCAAGCCCCCCTTTCCCAAAAAAAAGAAGAAAACCAAGCCACTGCGGGCGACGACGATGATATACAAACTGCGCGGATAAGCAATCTTTCGCACCAATCTTCCGACTACGCTAACAAACCAAAGTAAAACCCTCCAGTGATTTTCATCAAACGCATGACGCGTACTGCGTACTTGCGTTATAACACAATAAAGAAAAAAGAAGCACTCAAGGAGAAGTACCAAGAGCATGGAGCAGTTTTCAGCCGCTCCCACGGCCAGTAAATGGAGGCCGTATACTAGACGAGAAGGGAATCTTTGAAGTCGATGCCTAAAAGCACGAATGAACCATTACGACAGCAACAGCAGCGCAATAAAAAAAAGGTATCAAGGTATACGCCAAAAACTCGCCCGTCGCACGCCGCATTACTGGGCTTCGAGGAATGGAAAATAAGAAAAGACAGAAAAAGGGGTTTCCGCTAAACACCCCGCAAGAATGAAACATGCCAGCACCCACCAACCCACGCTGAAAATGCTAGCAAAGCCGCCCGTACCTACCAAAAAGGTGGAAGTAGTCGAAAGGAAAAGTGAAGTCGACCAAATCCGTAGAAATGACCGAATGCACGGAATAAGTGTGTGAAAGTAAGAAATATAAGTCCCCGTGGAGAGGCTTAGAAGGATAGGCAAGGAAACACGGAGACGCTTAGAAGTCGTTCGAAACGGTCATGTCAGCCGTCAACTCGCGGTTCTCAATTCTTTCAACGCGGAGGACGAGTTCCTATGACGATGAGTTAGTTGACAACAAATTGAGATCCTGGTGTTGCGAGCACGTACCTTCGTCGCCCTCGCAATCTTAAATGCGAGCGGGGGAATCCTCTCCCTCTTACCAGCCTCGTTCTCCTGCAGCGCAGACAGCAGGCCTTCGCGGCAGTCCTCGAGCAGATCAGCGACGGGCGTTGCGTGCTTGGACAGCGCACTATTGCGTGTGTTGCTGACAGCCTCGCGGGTCTTGTAGCAGATGTCGTAGACGGTGCGGCCAATATCGTTAATGCACTGCTCGATGTTCTGCTCAGTCTGGGGAGGAAATGGGGCGCCGGCGGGAGTGCTCCGGATTTCTTGGACAAGGGGCTGGATGCTGTTGACGAGGTCGGTGGCTTGGTCTTCCAGATAGTTCTTGATCTCCTCGAGGCCGCTGCTTTCCCGGACAATGTTAACGTTGGAGCCATTCAGTAGTCCATTGGGGCCTTCAGAGCGACGCGTGGACCAAGGACGCGGGGAACTCGTGGCGCTGCGACTGTACCTTGTGGAATCGATGCTGACGCTGCTGCCATTCCTGGTGTGCCTGATGCCGTTGGTGTAAAAACTCTTGCTCAGATGGGTTGACTTGACATCAAGAGTCTCGTAATCTTCCTCGCCAGGCTGCGTGGGCCTGACCTTGACAATTTTGACAAGCTCCACAATGGAGGTGGTGAGATGCGAAGCGGCGGCATCGAGAAGAGAAACGGGGGACAGACCCTGAGCGGCTGCATGGTTCTTCGAGGCGGTGATGAGGTTGTTCGCGGTCGCGGACACCCGGGACTTGAGCTTGTGCTGTCTCTTGGCGGAGTCCTCACCGTCATCGCTGGTTGGAGATCCGGCAGCGTCCACATCGGCGGTGATGTTCCTAACACAGCCAACGGTATCCTTCATGCAATCCAAAACGCCTTCAGGGTTCGACTTGCGAGCGGTTTGCAGCAATTGATCGATGCTGAGCTGGAACTTCGTAAGATGGACATCCTTGACCAGACCGTCAGGCTGCACAAAGGCGGCGTCCCGGGTGTAAATAGAGGCGTCCGGAGTGAAGTTTGCCAGGCCCATTGACGAAGCACGAAGATGCCGAACCTGCGTCTTCGCGCGAGCGTACCGGGACTTCCATTCCTTGACTTCGCTTTCCAGCCTTGTGATCTCGCTCATGAGTCTTTCTTCCTTCTCTAACGATGCATTGCTCCGTTCCGAAAGAGCGCGCATCTCCTGCAAGAACTGCGATGCTTCCCTGCGAACCTCGTCGGTAACGTGCTGTTGCTCCTCGAGTTCACGTTCAAGTTGCTCGTATCGTTGCCTCCAGTCGTTATCGTCAGATCCACCAGATCCACCGTTGCGTTCAGCTTCTTCCAGTCGAGTGCGAAGTTCGCGTTCGGTCTCCGATGCCTCATTCCGGACCTTTTCAAGCTCGGACCTCAATGAATCATTGACACTTTCCGCGTCTTCCAGTCTGCGTTCCAGGTCGTCACGCAAGTCCGTAAGTTCCGCCTTGTCGCTCTCCGTAGCCTGCGTCAAGTCAGTTGTATAAACTTTTAAGCTTTGCAGAGTGTCACGCACATTATCCCTATCCTTCTCGGCATTCTTCAGTCTCTCAACTTCCTCATCTCGTTCCTTCACCTGGTTCTCAAGTCCTTCAGCCTTTTCTTGCAGTTGTTCGACTTGCGACGTGAGCTCTGCAATTAGTTTTGCCTGTACAACGTCAGTATGTTCTTGAGCGAGGAGCATGATTATTCCAAGCCAGCTTACATTGCCAGTGTCCCGCTTGCTTGATCTCCTGGCCGCAGACTCAAGGCCAAAAGCATCGTCATCATCATCTTCATCGACACCGCTATGGTCATCGTCATCCTCCACCATAGTGCCCTTGTTCGGAACAATCGTGTTTTGCTGGAAGGTCTTGGGTAGAGGCCTTCCGAACTCGCCGCCTGGGCCTGGGGGGCCGAGACCAGGGCCTGGTGGGCCCCTAAACCCTGGACCACCAGGGCCAGGAGGTCCACGGAACCCTGGAGGTGGAGGACCTCTACCCATGCTGCCGGAACTCGGTATAGGACCACGTCCAGGACCGCGGCTTCTGTTGCTTGCGATGCTGCCCGTCGGGCTTGTCACGCGCCGGATGTCATCGCCCATGAAGTGTGGGAATCGACGTTCCAGCTCGTAGAAAACATCGGTAGCGAGTTGGCGGAAGCGGTCTATCGGAAGGGTTGAAAGCTTTTGGCGCGCCTGGTTGCGCTTCGGGTGGTAGTTGGGCTTCGGGGGGAGGAACTTGGGTGTGTCGTTGCCCGGCGCATTCGGGCCTCCTCGACGGCGCTCATCCTCACGGCGCAGCGACTCGTCGTAGACGTCGGTACTGAGCTCCTGGAACTGAACAGGCGAGAGACGAAGCAGCTTGTCGCGCGCGCGGTTCGGACGCAGGTTGCCCTTCTCATCGAGCAGATATGGGCCGAGGTAGACCCTCAGGACGCGGTAGTGTTCCGAGAGCGAGTCCTCGATCATCATGGCCTTGCGACTGCTTATGCTCTCCCTGTCCCGCACGCTCGCGGCGTAGAGGCCATCGCCGGTGCTGGATCGCGCGATCGAACTAGGGGGCGAGGGTTGGCCATTCGACGTCGGCGGGCGGCCCAAGCCACTCGGAATCATGCCGTCCATCGAGCTCGTGACGGAGGTCGGCGGCGTTATGAGTTGGTTTCGGGGCGTGGGGGGGATGCTGGGCGAGTAGGGGTTGTCACTGCCGGTGTATTTCGAAACCGGAGACCAGTCGTTGGCGCTGTCGACAGAGATGGGGGAGAGAGCTCCGCTGGGTCCAGCCATGAGGGCTGCGTGGGCGACGAGCGCGCGGGATGGCGGACGAAGGCCCTGGGAAAGACGGAGCACTCAAACGGAAGGCGGGTGCTATCGCGAGCGCGGCGACATGTGTCGGCGGCGGACCTGCTCGAAACGGAGGGCGTACGGAGGCGTGGCGGGCGAGCGTGACGGGCGAGCGTGACGGCGAGGCAGATGCGCGCAAACAAACAGGCACTCGGGCGCAGCAGCAGCGCGCTTGGCGACCTCTGCGGCAGAATCGCGATGCGCGGTGCGGGTTACGCAAGGGCAGACGTGCCAGCGAGCTCGCCGGTACCGACAGGAGGGGGCCGTGGAAGTGGGAGGCCCCTTTGCACTTTTTGGGCGGATGGCTGGCGCGGCGGCGGAGCTAGAATCGAGCGGCAGCGGCGCGGCGTCAGGGGGCTTGCGGCGGCGGGGCGGCGGCGGCCAATGGGGCGCGCGGTGCTGGGCAAAAACGAAGGAACAAGGCAGCTCCGGCTTCTGCGCGTTAATCGTCAGCGGCAGCAGGCGCCCCGGAATGTGGCAGCAGCAGAGAGGGAGAGGAAAGGGGAGAGATGGGCGCGGCCCTCGGGGCGGGAAGGCGCGCTAGATGGAAATTGCTGGGGATCCCTGCCGCAATCACGCCTGCCAGGCCGCGGGCTGCACCCACGCGCCGGGCGCTAGCGGCACATCGCTGCGTTCACGCTGGGGAGACCGTATTTCTCCACGTTCGTATTGCTCGATAAGATAGAACTCTTCTGGAACTGCCTGCCTGCAGCGCCGCCGCCGTTGTTGCGCGCAGCATTCCATGACGCTTGGCGCCGCGGGAGGCGCGCGCGACAACCACCGATCCCCGCCGCCCATGCGCCTAAGCGAAGCCCGCGATCCTCCCAGAATCTTCACGCCGATCCGCGCCCCTCACCGGATCTTCTTCTTCTTCTTGTCGTACTTGGAGTTGGGGTCGCAGATGGGGCACAGCCACTCGCCCTTCGGCTCCTGCGTCAGCCCCACGCACTCCCAGTGGAACCACTGGATCTCGCACTTGGGGTTGTCGCACGCCACCATGTCCCCGAAGCTGACCCGCTCGCACACGCAGTACTGCGTGTCGTCCGCGTCCTCGTCCATGTCCATGTTGTCCTCGTCTGCTGCCCCGTCGTGGCCCATGGCCGACGCCTCCTCGTCCGACACCTCCGCGTCGCTGAGCATGCTTTCGTCGTCGCCAGTCGTCGACGGTGACGCCCGAGATGAGCCCATGAGCCGCCGCGCCGACTTCTTCGAGATGCCTGCCTTACCGATCTTCTTTCTGTTGGCCTTTACCGGCAGCACTGTCTTAGGGTTCTTCTTGCTGCTCGGCCGGGGTCCCGCACTGCCCGCCCGACTGCCTCCCGGCGTGCCTGCCTTGGGCGTGCCCGGCCCCATTGACGACTGGCGTGCTAGTGAGGAGCTTGCTGAAGGGAGCGAGCCAAGAGACGTGTTGAGACGACGGCGCTTGCTGTCGCTCCCGACAGACATCTCTCGCTGCCGGTTGTTGGCTGACATCGCCGCCAAGGCTGACGCGTTGGACATGTGAGTCTGATTAAGGATCGTCGATCCTGAGCCGCTGATGCCTGGCGAACTTATGCTCCGACCCTGCCCAGTGGCGCCAGCGAGACGTGCGATGGCTGCGTTTGCTATCTGCTGTGTTCCTGCGTGTGCGTTGATGGAAAGAGGATTTAGAGGCGTGTTCGCCCCTGTAGCAGTGGATGAGTTGGGTGGCACCAGGTTTCCGGGAGACTCGCGCAAAAGAGAGGGAAGCTGAGGATCATGAGGTATTGAACCGTCGTTCGTCAGGTCACGAATTTTTATATCAAGACGCCTAACGTGACGGTCGAGCTTTGTTGCATTAGCCGAAGCTTCTCAAAAGCGCGGTACCGAGGGTCTTACAAGCTGGCAGGCCTTCTCAGCTAGGTGAACCTTCTCTTCTTGAAGCAGCTGGGCCTTGTCGTAGTTCTGCAGAATCAACTTGCTGTAGGGCTCTTCTTTTGGATTTTTCACCAAGCTTCCGTTGAGCTTAACAAACTTCTGCAGACTGCTGTCGCGAACTTCGATGATGTTGTTACATGTTTGAATCTGTTGCTCCTTTGCCTGCATCTCCTCGTACAAGTGAGTGATCTCGGCGGGTAAGTTGGCAACTTGACGAACGTCAGCGCAGGTTTCCATTCAATATTCTGGAATATACAAACCATCGTGAATGAAGAGCTCCAGCACGGAGGCTGCATCCTCAGCCAAAGCCATGACTGGAGCCCAAAACGTGAGGTGATGTGGAGGCTTTGTTGTTGAATGTGACCGGGGGCAACCCCCGGCTAAAAACCCAAACGCTCACGCCGCAACGAAGCAGCACTTGTCAAGCGAAATTCCTGCAAGAATAGCACCGGAATTCCTCGAAAAGTAGATGGAAGAGAAGTCGCAGGTGATGAAAGCCCGGGGGAAAGGGTTCTTGCTGTGGCAAAAGACACGTGGCTGGCGCGTCTGCAGGAATAAGCAGAGGGCGATGCGCGTCCAAGTCCTTGTTGCAGGATGCAGTGAAGTCTGGCGCGTTATTACCGAGGGCTTGTTCCGGGTGCGGTGGAAGAGGTCGTTGTTGGTGGGTCGATAGATGCAGGCTGATCGTCGCAGACGCAGGAGAAGCCAAGACTGAAACAGCGTCACGTGCGCGCCGCGCTGAGTAACGCGACGCGAAGGCTCGGCGCCGCCCTGCCAGGGTCCGCCCAACGGTCCGCCAATCTCGTCGCACCGCCGAACGATCCCCCGGATCTCATCCATCGCCTCTCTGCATCTCCAAGTTTCGACTCCTTAGCCATCCGCCCAGCTCTCGCCACTGCTCACGCTCCTGGCCTTTCAAGCGCTCCTCCCTGATCCGTCGCGATCATCTTTGTTCCTCGGTTTCACTTGCCGCCGTTGATCGGATCGCCCTCAGAAGTCACGCCTCGCCAAGCATCAGCGCCACCGGTCGAAGGAAAGATTCTAGAACAGCAAGAGCTTGGGTCTTGGTGAAAAGACATCGCACCATCCGCTTATCGTCACCTGTTTCAATTGTGCTGTCGTAAAGAGAGTACGCTGGTCCTAGAGGCTTCGTTAGCCTCTCACAGGGCTCTCAAGGCCTCAGTAGCTGTCCAGGCGTGATGGCGTTTAACAGCGAGATCGTGCAGGCATGGGTGGCTCCGGACCCATCGCCACTCTCCACGAACGTCGAGTATCTCGCATACAAGCAGCTGAACCCAGAGGAGAAAGAGCGTGTGCACCAGATGGAAGCCGAGCAGAATGGCATCGAGCGGCCGCAGGGATACACAGTATCGTTCCACTACAACCCAGAAGTCGAACAGCACCACTTCGGCAGCAAGCATCCAATGAAGCCCTGGCGATTACAGCTGACAAAACAGCTGGTATTCGGCTACGGTCTGCACTACGCCATGGACCTGAACGAGTCGCTGCCGGCGTCCAAGGACGAGCTGGCGCGCTTCCACGACAACGACTATCTGAACTTCCTGCAGTACATCAAGTCGGACGACCAGACACAGAAGCGCCACCAGGAGGAGCTTAACCGCTATGTGTTCACCGACGAATTCAACGACTGCCCGATCTTCGACGGCATCTGGGATTACGTCACGCTTTGCACCGGCGCTACGCTCGAAGCAGCCCACGCCCTCAGCAGTCGTCAGAGCGATATTGCCATTAGCTGGTCCGGCGGCCTGCACCACGCGAAAAAGCGCCAGGCTTCGGGCTTTTGCTACGTCAACGACATCGTGCTTGCCATTCAACACCTGCTCGAGCAGTACGTCCGCGTGCTGTACATCGACATCGACGTGCATCATGGAGACGGCGTCGAGGCCGCTTTCTTCAACACAGATCGCGTCATGACCCTTTCCTACCACAAATACGGCGAATTCTTCCCGGGAACCGGCGGACCCGACGACTCAGGACCCAAGGGCTTCTCCGAGCCCGGCGCGTACTTCTCGCTCAACGTACCCCTGGACGACGGCATCGACGACCGCGACTACGAGTGGCTGTTCCGCCGCATCACGGGCCGCACGATCGAAGTCTTCAAGCCCGAAGCCATCGTGCTGCAGTGCGGCGCCGACAGCCTCGGCGGCGACCGCCTGGGCAAATTCAACCTCAACATCCGCGCGCACGGCAAGTGCGTCGAGTACGTCAAGTCGTACCGCCTGCCGCTCCTGATCCTCGGGGGCGGCGGCTACACGCCGCGCAACGTGGCGCGCACCTGGTGCCACGAGACGGCGCTGTGCGTCGACGCCGAGCTGCACGACAACATCCCCTCCTTCATCCCGTACCGGCAAGCCTTCGAGGGCGGCCAGAACGGCAACGGCCAGCTCTACCCGGAGCTCAACAGCAAGCGCCTCTCCCACCCCAAGGGCTACGAGCGCAAGGACCTCGAGGCCACGGCCGTCCGCTGCGAGGAGCAGCTGCGGAGCATCCAGGCGCACCCCGTCGTCAACATGACCCGCTACCCCAAGCTCGGCGAGATCTTGCGCGCGCGGAGGGAGATCGACCAGGAGATCAAGGAGGATCTGGACGACCGCGGTTATCAAGACGAGGCCAAGAGACGGCGTTTGGAGAGGAATACCGGCGCAAGGCGGGAGTACAGGTCGATCGTGCATTGATTTCCTATTTTTGACGAGGCACTGGCTAACTTTGTTCAAAGGTAAAGCTAATCATCTCCATTTCTATCTCTCCGCGCTGCGGAAAAGAAGGCACCACTCTTTGAAGCGGGATCAATAAGGTCTTTGGGTCGGATGGGAAGAAAAGGCACGGTTGGAGGGTGGTAATCCCAAAACTCGCATGCGCGAGAAATTCAACGGGGTGATACGTTCAATTCATCTAATATTTCTGCTGCGCAACCCCAATCAATCACTCGATCGATCAATCTGTCAGGCCGTCTATACGGTCTCCTGGTTCCGTTTCGCTGCTAGCGTTTCACGGCCGTTCGTCATACCAATGTTTCTGAGCATCAAGACACGACGAAGAAAGCGATGTGAAAGGTAGGTGTTGAAAAATACCTAATGCATAAAAGAAGCTTGCCCCGTACCCGTAAACGAAGGAAAACGGGGCAAAACGAGCAAGCTCTGTCGCACTGGAATGCGAGCCTGAACGTTGCTACTTAAGAAGGGAAGATGAGGGAAGGGAAGTGGGGAAAAAGAACTTCGACTTGGAAAGAAATATGCATGCGTGGGCAGAGATGAGCAAACGCACGCTTATCTGAGGAGACCTTTCGACTCGATTCCCGTATTCCGTTTCTTCTGCAGTTCCGGCCATGAAAAGACTATTGATCGTGATAAGAAAAAAGAAAAAGAAAAAGGACACGAAACTAAGTGCAGCCAGCGCTTGACCGATGATACTACAGCAAACTCCTGACCAAAGGAAAACTCAAACAAATGACTCGCTGCTCTGTCTATCCATCGACCTTTGCAGATCGGTCCTCATTCTTAGAGCTCTCACTAGAACAAGGACTTTCTGCTCCATCCCGTGCACCGAAAGTCTATTACCTGAGAATACCCATTATATGTATGAGTGTTATCCTGTGGTAAATGCAAGGGGGTATTGCCGGATAGTGTCGGCTGATCAAGGACCAGTCGCAGCAATCTCTTCCCGCAGCCCACTAGGCTGGGGCTTTCTTTGCCTCCTGCCCAGTAGGGTTGCGTTGTCCAGGCTTAGCTCGAATGCACCCTTGTTTCGAACTTGGCGCCTTGCTGCCGCTGCGACTGCCGGAGGATGCTGCCCGTATCCTTTCTGTTGCCCTGCACCGGTTGCCTGCTGCCTAGCCTGAGCCGCTGCGCTTAGGGTTGTGTTCTTCATCTTTTGCTCCATGGCGCTGACGTCAGCGGCTTGACTCTTAGGCATCTTGGCTGGAGGATCTGCCTGATTTGCGGCAAATGGTCCACTCTGTCCGTCCTCGTCGTCATCGTACATGTCTTCCTCATCGAGAACGTTGAGGCTGGTCATTGTGTTTCCACCCCGGTAACCTTGCTTGAAGTTCTTGCGTCGCTTGCCCTCCTCCTCTTGTCGGTGAACAGCGTAACTGACATCGAACACCTCACGGAGATTGACAGCGCCAGGTGAACGGAAATCCATTCGCCTCCCACCAGCACTGGGCACATCGTCCAAGTATGCAAAATTCGGTTGGGCGACTGCCTGCTCCGACGGCTGCTTCTTAAGGAGTGGCGTCGCGAGTGGTGGAGCATCTGCAGCCGCTTGCGTCTCTTCTTCCGACTCGCGGATCCACGGGTGGTTGAGGAACTGCTTGATGTCGTAGCGCTTTTCCGGGTCAACGGTCAGGAGATGAGACACCAAGTCCTGCGCAGACTTGGAGATCTCATCCCACCACGGCGACAAGAAAGTATATTGACCGCGCGCAACCTTCTCGGTGAGGGTTTGGATGCTCTCGTCGTAGAAGGGAGGGAAACCGCAAAGTAGAGTGTAGAGCACGCAACCGAGAGCCCACATGTCAACGCTCTTGGAGTACCGCTCGTCTTTGACGATCTCAGGGGCTGTGTAACCGACGGTACCACATGGCGTCATAGTCTGGCTGTCCCAAATAACCTTGGACAAACCAAAATCGGCGATCTTGATGAGGCCAATGCCACCGGCACCCACGCCCTTGACGAATTCACCCTCATCTGCCTTATCTTCCTCATCGGTAGATTTGGGCTTAGGGTTTCTTGTCGGAATGAAGGGAGCGGGGTAGAAAAGAAGATTCTCGGGTTTAATGTCACTGCGAGGTATGACGTCAGCTATCGTGGGGCGGGGGCGGGAACAAAGGGAAGGCAAAGTAGTGACGAACCGATGAACAACACCTGCCTCCTCGTGTAGATATTCCAGTGCCTTTGCAACCTGAATGATGACGTGCCGTGAGAGATCCTCGCTGAAGTACGTGAGACGGACGATTTGGTGGAAGAGCTCGCCACCGGGACATAGCTCAAGGATGATGTAATAGTACTGTCGTGATTCGGAGAAGTCGATGAGTTTTACAATGTTGGGATGGTCCAGTTGGCGCATAATCTGCACTTCCTTCAGGATGTTGGCTCTCTGTGAGAACAATCAGCATCTGTCACGCAGCACAACATACATACGAGAGAAAGGAAATGTGAGTGGTGTGGAGCCCGAAGCAGCGGCGAATGCTGCGCGGGAGGAATGCGCACCTCCACGGTCTTCGGGGCCCTTTTGAAATTCGGATGGAGGTGTTTGTCGCCCTAGGCACCCACCGCGTTGGCTACGTGTTCGCAAGATTGGGACGAAAAGCGCAGCTGGGCAGAAGCGGACGGTTCGACAAAGCACGCACGGTGTATGAAGCGGGCAAGCAAGCATGCACTGGATCGGAAGGAAGTGGGCAACGTACCTGGCTCGAGTTCATCTCGAACTTCCTGACAACCTTGATGGCGCACTCCGGATACTGGCCTTGGCTGTCTTTTGCGCGGTAGACATTGCTGAACGCGCCGTCGCCCATCTTCTCGAGCAAGATCCATCGGTCCAAGCCTGGGTACTGAGGCAGCTTGCCCTTCTGCTCACGCTCTTCCGCGACGATCCGCTCGAGCACCTCGGGGTCGATCTCCTTCTTGACCTTCTGCGCATGTTGTGCCTTGTGATGGTCGGCGGCGGCGCGCGCGGCAGCGTCGCCTGCGCGTGCGGCCTGGTTTTGGTTGTTGACGGCTGCGGCTGAGTAGTCTGCCTGGGGCACGTTGGCGTGCAGCGGCTTGTGTTCCATCACGTTGGGGTCACTGAGGGCATAGCCGCGGTCGTGGTGCGGAGCCGGGGCGTAGTTGTTGTAGCGCTGATGCTGGGCGTGGACGTTGGACACGTTGGTCGTTGGCTCCGCATGGGGCGAGTGCGTGGCACGCGCCTGCTTGCCATGGCGGAGGAAGTTCTTGAAATTCTGTATGGTGGCCATGGCTCAGTAAGCTGGTGTCGTCGCAAGCGCGCGACAGCAATGGGGTGGGAGCGAGAGAGCGCGAGCGCGGTGCGGGCGGTGCAGCGTGGTGTTGAGACGGGGTGGAGCGCGTGGGCGGGGAGGCGGGCGAGAGGGCGAATTGCAGGTGCAGCTGGAGAGGGTGACAAAGACGCGAGAGAAGAGCTGCGCTGCTCACGCTGGGCGGTCCCTATGACGTTCTGCCGGGAAGGCGCGTTTAGGCGAACGAGATGACATCGACAGGGCCGGAAGGCACCCTCCAGGTCGCCCTCATGCCTGCGGCCGGCCCGCCTGGCCAATCGCCCGCCGCTCCCGACGTCAAGCCCGCGCTCACCTCGCGCTGCCCACCCCTTGGCTCTCTCGCGCGCTGCTGTGCGGGCGGCCCGCAGGACTGATCGGACACGGCATCGGGCAGGGAAGCGCGCTCACCTCGATCATCGGCATCGTGCCAGATTGCTTTCCGTTTCACTCCTCCGCTCCCCTGGAATGCGTGGTGCAGGCTTGGCCGCTCGACAAGGCGGCGGGCCAATCGCAGCGGCGGCGGCAATGACGATGCGCGTTTCTGCGGGCTTCGAAGAACGCGCGCCGGAGACGGGCGGGCGCAGGCTCTGGCGGCGGCGAGGGCGAGGACGGCGGCCGCGGTGAGGCTCCCCGGGGGCTGTGAGTATTTGGCTCTATGTCCGGCTGTGAGCGGCGAGGCAGAGGTCATTCGGCGACAGCAGTTTGCGCAACGAGATGGCACGGCCACTAGCAGCGCGACGCACAGCAGTCGGCGACGCCACGCTCTGGCGACGGAGCCCAAGTGTGCGCTGCCGCCGCACGCCGGTCTGGCCGCGGCTGGCCGGAGGCGTGCTAAGCGGCGGCGCGCTACTCGTACCGCCGCCGCCCCAGCTGCGAGCTCGCAGCTCTCGCAACCGCAACGGCTGCACCGCGCGGGGCCAGGCGGGCGCCGGCCGCATGACTGCCGTCGTGTCGTAGGCGACGCTTCATCTCCACAGATCACCGTGGGCCGACGCTGCAGGGTCTGTTGCCAGGCCGTTGGTCCGCCCTCGCCGATGACGTAGGGATACGAAATCGTGCATCACCGCCCGGCCAGGCGCTCCTTGCTGCGCGCGCATTGCGTCTGCGGTGCCTATCCGACGCTATGAAACTCTAGCCGCCTGTATCTCTGGTTGCTTTGGGCGCCGCGACACATGTCTCCTCTGAGATGTTCCGCCCTTAGACGGCCCGCGGACGCATGCGGGCGGACGTGAGCCCGTCAGGCGCGGGCAAATACGTCAGTCCCGTGGCCGCTGTGCGCATGGGAACCAGGAGTCGCGGCGTGCCAAGGAAGCAGCGCGGCGGCCAGCCACAGCCCTCATCTGCTGCAACCTGCGCGTTAGGCCTCCTTACACTGGGCGGGGCACGCGAGCGATGACGCTCCGGCTGAGGCTGGTGGCTGGACAGCCACGCCTCGGACCGACTTTTCGATACTGCGTGCTCAGCGCTCAGCCCGGCTATTGGAGCGGACGGGTGCTGCTTTCGGCTTACGGGGTCCGTGGCATGCAGGTTTTCATCATCCAATTTCCCCAGCCAACATCATCACGCTGCAGCGCGCGCGAGCTTGAGGCGCAGGCAGGCCTTCAGCCTGATTGTCGAGCCGACACGCAACGGCTTTTTGGGCGCAGCGTCAGATGGCGGGTTAAGTATCAGCTTCAGTTCCTGATTGACCCACTCGACGCAGATCCACTGCACCCCCAGCAACACCCGCGACCAGGCAGCTGGGTGCCAGCTCGGTTTCCCTCATGGGCGCTGCTGTTTTCAGGGACACGACGTGCTGCCTGGATTTCCCTCCCAAGGATTATCCAAGCTTGCTCGCATGATTCAGGCTGCCCATCGCCGCTGACATGCCCATCTTCAGCCAGCATCCCTGGGCACATCTGTGTGCTTGCAGACAACTTGCACAGTATTCGCCAGCCTCGAAGTGGGACGCGCCCGGCATCCGGATTCCGGACAAGTCGACGTTCAGGAACCAGGCTCATAGATGGTCGCTCAGTTCTGCTGCTGCGTATGTGCAACTTGGTCGACGTCTCAGCTGCCGCGTCAGTGAAGGGCCCGTGTTTTACACTCGTGTTCAGTCGGCTGTCGACCTCTCCTGGGTCTTCTACACGTTCTACTCTGCCAAACCACTCTGATCTCTACTAGTACAGTCTTTCTTGCGATCGCGTGCTTCAGTCGTGCTGTAAGTTTCCGTGGTAGCTCCAGCGCAAGTAGCAGCATGTGCTGCCAAGGGCTTTTATGGAAATGTGACGAAGCACCTGCAACGCGGGTCAAGAAGCTTTCTTGTGGCCGCGCCTGACCGTTTCATAGTGTAGTCAGTTCACATTTTGCTTGTTTAGGCACCTCTTATTAATCCATTCTGTCTCGCTCTGGTGCTCCACAGCTTTCTCAGATGCTTAAACTGACGTACAGGGTTCCAAAAGCAAGCCTGTTCACGGGGCTAAAATGATCTTCCACACGTCCCTGCTGCTCGTCTCATCCGTCAACAAGAAGTCTTACGTAGCTTTCCGCATAAAGTAGCCGATATCCGGCCTCAGGGCGAGGCTTTGGGCATGACGCGACTTGGCTGCCTTTTTGGCAACATCCATACCGCCTCTAACCTCAACGGGTCAGACGACGTGTGCGGCACAGAGTCGCCGTCGGCGGAACGGCGTCCGTGCATTGCTACTGAAGGCCAGAGGAGGGGATTGATCAGGAAAATCGACAAGCATAAATCGAATCGGAGCAGGGCGGGACGGGCGAGGGCTGCTTCCAGACCCTGAGGCCGAGGAGCGCCATCCTGGGCGGCCGAGTCATGGTTTGAGGCCGCCTGCCCAAGGACCCCGAGACCTGTTCGCTCTGGAGCGCTGTTTGCAGTTCTGCCAGCATAAGAGAGTGGGAACACAGGTTCAAGCGAAGCAGTGAGAATGCAGTGAGAATCCAAAAGTCCCCTCAGGACGTCGGTGGAAGCAGCATGACGTCCCCACAGGCCCGGGAGCGAAGCAGCGGGCCAGGGACTGGGAGCTATGGCCTCTCCGGCGCCCCCGCCGCTCGCAAACCTCAACTCCAACGGCCTCTGCCCCTCCTTCCCGATCGTCTTGCTTCCCTGCGCGAGGGCGCTGGTGCTGTGGCTCCCTGAATGCTGTCGACGCGGTGACATCGCTACCCGCATCCTACCGCGAATCGCGCCTAGGCGCACGACGGACGGCTGCCTCCGAGGACATCGAACGGTGACCGCTCAGCAGCGGCGAATGTGGCCTGTCGCCTATTCGCCGGCAAGTGCCATCAAGACCCGCAGCGCAGCTCAGCGAAGTCTCCACATGCAGTAAGCGTCGCCGATAACACATCCGCAGACCACCGCTGCCCGGCTTGCTGGTAGCCATACAAAACGCTTCCAATGCCACCACCACTACTCTCACTGCATGCGCGTCGGCACCGCGATCTACCTGTGAGCTGACGCTGTGCTTCTGCTGCACGCACTCCTGCCCGCACCACCCCGAGACGCGCGGTGCTCTCGGATTGTCGCATTGTGCCTGATTGCGGCGCAGCAGCTGTCGATCATGGATTTCAGCTCTGCGTCGCCGCTCGCGCTATTGCATCGCCTGCGTGAAGCTACTCCGTTGCAGCTCCTCACTTATGCCCTAGCTCTGTGGGTCGCCTACGGCCTCGCTCTGGTTGTCTACAGGCTCTACTTCCACCCATTGGCGCGGTTCCCCGGGCGAAAGCTTGCCGCAGCTACGCTCTGGTACGAATTTTGGTACGATGTCGTCCAGCCCGGCCTGTACTACAAGGAGGTTTCGAAGATGCATGAGCAGTATGGTATGTTGCAATGCAGTTGCTTTTCCATTGGCTCGCCGGATCCCACTAACGTAGCCCCCTTCACCTCATAGGCCCCGTGGTACGTATATCGCCCGACGAACTGCACTTGAACCACCATTCGCTCTGGGAACCCATATACACCGCCAAAAACGACAAGTACGCGTTTGGAATAAATGGCATTGGCCTTCCCGATGCCACCGTTGGCACCGTCCCACACGAGCTGTGGAAGAAGCGGCGTGCTGCCCTGGCTCCCTTCTTTTCACGGCGCAGTGTTGAGAAGTTCGGACATGTCATATACGACAACTTTGCATATCTGCAGGCTCGGTTGAAAGATGCAAAAGAAAGGCGGCGAGACTTGCTGGAGAAGGCCGAGAAGGGAGACAAAGAGTCCAAGAAAACCTTGGAGCTCGAAGACGAGGCAAATGCGGGCGTGCTGGAGATGGGAGCGCTCTGGCACCAGTTGGCCGTGGATGTAGTTTCAGAGTATGCGTTTGCTCGCTCCTACGGACTCGTCAGGGATAAGGAACGCGGCCAGCAGTGGGTCACAATGCTCCGCTACGTCATGGCCAATTCGCAGATGTACAAGCATTTTCCGTCGCTGCTTGGCATCCGCGACGTCTTTGCAATCCTCCCAGACAAGTGGGTTGCACGCTTGGCAGGAGATGGGATGCTCATGGCCGCAAAGCTCCAGGACAACATGCGCACCCAGATCACTGCGATCCGCGACGGCACTGTTGGCGAGGACGAAATTCGATACAAGACTCATCCGACAATCTTCCATGAACTGTTGCAATCGTCCTCCATCCCTGAATCAGAGAAGCGGATTGACCGCATCTGGCAGGACGGCCAAAGCGTCATCGTCGGCGGCTCCGAGACCGTTGCTAAAGTTCTCACCCATATCACCTTCCACTTGCTTGACCAGCCACGCATACTCGCCAAGCTCCGCGAAGAGCTGGAAGCCAGTGGCTTCATGACGGCAGATATGCAGGCAAGGGGCGAGACTCCCCGCTGGCAAGATCTCGAGCGTTGCGCATACCTGGCCGCCGTCGTCATGGAAGGACTCCGCGTCAGTCTACCGGCCGTCCAGCGCATGAACCGAGTCCTTCCGAATCAATGGCGTGTCTTCACCGTGCCTGATCACACGGAGATTGACCCCAATACTGGCAAGCCTGTTGTAAGGGAGCTCCGCATCCCACCTGGTACACCCGTCTCGATGTCACCACACCTGCTCCATTTTGACCCCGAGCTGTTCCCGGAACCAAACGTTTTCAAGCCGGAGAGGTGGCTTGAGGATGGGGCAGGCAAGCTGGGTGAAGGTGTGGATCCGGTCAGCGTGACGGGCACGCATGCCGCAAAGGGTGGGAAGAGATTGACAAAGTACTTGGCGTCTTTCGGCTATGGGACGAGAATCTGTGTGGGCATGAAGTAAGTATTTGTTTCTTTTCTTCACGGACCGAATCTCTCTCCTGCTGACGCTATGGGCTATCAGTCTTGCATATGCGGAGCTCCACACCCTAGTTGCTCTGCTGTTCGGCCCATATACGACTCATGGTCTGCAGCTTAAGCTTTACAAAACCACGCACAAGGACGTCGAGTTTGCACATGATCATGTGGTTGGTGCGCCGAGGATAGGCACCAAAGGGTGCAGAGTTATCATCGAGTGATATTGTACGTACGTGGGTAGATATACGTAAGCCACGGCTGACATATCGCTTCTTTTCGGCTAAACGTAGAACGAGTATTTCCATCACTGCAATAAGACGTTCAGGACCCAGATCAGCAGTCCAATAACATAAATCTCGGTGCTACAAGTACATGGTCCATGTATGTATGAGGCATTTAATGTTCTCGTGCGGGGTGCATGTGGCTGAAGTCTTGGTGCAGGATTGGATATCCACTTGCGCATAAGCAAGTTCAACGAATTCCGCCGCTTCCCTAATCCCAGCACTGCAATTCCGCAGTCTGACTGATCCCTTATCTCAGCTATCAATCTCCAATATCCCGTCAAAAATCGTCCGCGGCGTCTGACACGAGAGGTGGGAACTACAGGCTGGTTCAGGAACTGCGGGTTGCTGGATGCGGCTAGTGGAAGTGGGGAGATTTGTAAGCCAGACCACAACACTCGCTTCAGTTGTGCCAACGACTTCAGTCTCAGAGTGACAGGCAACAGTCAGGAATGGCGCAATCAGTGCTGCCTCACGCATTGATCCGACGTTTTGAGACACTGCTTAGAAATTCAGATGTGCAAACAACGTTGAGATGGAAGTATAAAATGCCCGCGGAGAGAGACTCCCAAGGAATAGAACAACCAAACAATCTACCTCATCAATTGACCTACCAGTCATCAACTCACATTATCCAACCTCCACCACATCAAAGCACACTCTCCCAGACCCCAAACATCCCCCCAGGAAAAACAAAACGCAATGTCCGCCCCCGAAGAACAAAACCTCGCCTGGACCATCCCCGCCGCCTCCCAGCTAGCCCAAACCCCCCTCCCCACCCCCACCCCAGGCCCCAAGCAAGCCCTCATCCGCATCACCGCCGTCTCCCTCAACTACCGCGACCACCTCGTCCTGCACCACTCCCCCGCCTACCCCGTCGCCACCACGCGCGACCTCATCCCCTGCAGCGACGGCGCCGGCACAGTCGTGGCCGCGGGCGCGGAATCGGCGTGGCGGGGGCGCATCGGGACGCGTGTTACCGTGCACGCGAATACGTGGATGGACGGGGACGTGGGGGAGAACTATGAGACGGAGCGGGTGTTGGGGGCCGGGGACGCGGGGGGCACGTTGAGAAGGTTCTTAGTGCTAGATGACGAGAGGTTGGTGGAGGCGCCGAAAGGGTTGAAGGCGGAGGAGGCGGCGGCGATGATGACGGCCGGGTTGACGGCTTGGAATGCGTTGTTTGAGGGGCCGGGGGTGGTGGGGCGGCCGGAGAGGGGGGTGACGGTGTTGACGCAGGGGACGGGGGGTGTGAGTTGTTTTGCTATTCAGGTGAGTTGGGGGTGGTGTCCTCTCTCTGTTCTGGTTGCGGTTTGTTGTTCGTTGTTTAAGTTTTTTGTGTTTCCTGATTCCCCCTTTTCCTTGTGATGATATAACTGCTCTTCCTTTCTTCTTTTTTTTCTTTACATAAGGAGGGCAATATCCAGACACTCTCCGTCTTTTTTTTGTTCTGCCGCGATGCTCTTCTTGTTTCTTTCTCTCTATATGAGTTTTCATGAAGGCAATGGTTGGCTCACTTCCACTAGCTGGCGTCCGCGGCTGGAGCCACGGTCATTGCAACGTCATCGTCAGACGAAAAATTGGAAGTGGCCAAGAAGCTTGGCGCGAGCCATGTCATCAACTACCGCAAGACGCCTAAGTGGGCAGACGAAGTGCTCCGCATCACTAACGGGCGAGGCGTGGACCACGTCGTCGAAGTGGGAGGGTCGAGCACGATCGAAGAGTCGCTGCGAAGCGCCAGACAGGGCGGACTGGTCTCTGTGATGGGTGTCCTGACGGAGGCGAAGCAGACGGACCTGGTCCCGCTGATTCTATTCGGAGCGAAGACGAGTAAGTTCCGCGGACGAAGACTCTGTGGGGGAAGGACGGGAGCTAATGAAAGAACAGTCAGGGGGATTCTGGGAGGCGGAAGCAAAGTGATGAACGAGCGATTCATCAAGTTCGTGGAGGAGCACCAGATCCGGCCGGTGGTGGCCCGAGTATTCGAGTTCGAGCAGGCGCCAGAGGCATTCGCGAATCTGGCGAAGCAAAGCGAGATCGGCAAGATCGTGGTCAAGGTGTGAGTCATGTGAGGGCCAGGAGAGGGCGCAAGCGAGTGTGGACACGGCTGCGGGGAACAGCGGCGTATAGCGGCTGCAAGTGTGGTAGCACAATGAGTCGGCACGTAAGCCGCGACAACGGCGTTGCACAAACGGCACTTGAAGATGGCAGTGGGTGTTATAAAGCGGCGGTGCGGGCGGACGGTGCGTCGAGAGCAGGGCGATCGGCGGGCGAGCTAGCGGGAAGCCGCTGATTCGCCGCATAGTCAGCACAGGATGCGGCAGTTGCTCCGCTGCTCGTCGTGTGATGGACGCGCCGCCCTGCGCCCGCCTCGCCGCCGGCGGGCTGCGTCCCGTTCTGCTCGAGGGCCGAGAACGCGAAGCTCTGCAAAAGCAACGGCTCGGCAGCGCAGCAGCAGACCGCCAGTGGCCCACAGGTCCCGGGGCCGCGGAACGCGCGCGCGCCGGCGCACGGCATCATGGGGACAGAGCTCCATTTTCGCCGGCAGCTGTGACTTCCCGCCGCAAGGCCCCACCGGCCAGCGCCCAGCGCCCGGGGAAGGAGCTGCCCGGCGCCGACTCATTGGGGCGCGTCCATCCTCTTCCCACCCCCTCCCTGCCTGCGCGGGAGCCGTCTTTGCCTTTATAAATCCGCACGGCGTTAAGCCTTTCGGCTCGGCGCCTTAATCCCGTGCGGCTGCTCCACTCGCCCCGTTTCCATTGTTTCTGCTCTTTCCCTGCTGTTTCTCTGCGTGTCTGCCTTCTTTTGGCTGCTGTCCCACTGCCCCGTCGCCATATCAATCTTTGTACATCTTAAGTGTTGCGTTGCTCACCACACGCAGCCTGGCCCTTGGCGCACCCACTCAATCTCGGCCGAGTAGGAAACACCAGCATCCCGGGCTGCAGACCGGTTCGCCGTAGCCTCGTCTGTTGAGCCACAGCCCCGTCACACCACATCCCCCTTGAGCCCTGAGAATGGGCGCAGCATTGCCCGAGCAGACCGACATTGTCGAGCTAGCCGCCGAAGAAGGTCATGACGCCGACATCCCCACCAACCTTGGCGTTTACAGCGATGCTAAGAAAGATACGCCTTCGACCAAGCCATCAGACTTCTCCGCCTCAGAGCTCAACAAGGACGTCGACCTCGAGAAGAGTGGAGGCTCTTCACCAACCTCCATCGACGAGCAGGATGAGGATGAGCAGCCTGCCCAGCAGCCACCTGACCCCAACATCGTCGACTGGGATGGCCCCAACGACCCGGAAAACCCCATGAACTGGTCCAGGGCCAGGAAATGGGGCGCCGTTGCCATAGTGTCCGCCATCACCTTCCTCATCCCCCTGGCCTCGTCCATGTTCGCCCCGGGAGTTCCTGAGCTCATGCAAGAGTTCCACTCGACGAGCGAGATCTTGTCAGGCTTCGTCGTGTCTGTTTACGTCCTTGGATTCGCCGTCGGTCCGTTGTTTATCGCGCCCCTCTCGGAGATGTATGGCCGACTGCCGCTGTACCATACATGCAATGTTCTCTTCATCATCTTCAACGTTGCTTGCGCCTTATCCACCAATCTCGGCATGCTGATCGCCTTCCGTTTCCTTGCCGGCTGTGTTGGTGCGAGCCCTTTGACCCTGGGCGGAGGCACCATCGCAGACTTGATTCCAAGAGAAGAGAGAGGCACCGCCATGGCCATTTGGGTTGCCGGCCCGTGTATCGGCCCTGTAGTCGGTCCTCTGTCCGGCGGTTTCCTCTCGCAGGCTGCTGGGTGGCGATGGACCTTTTGGGTCGTCAGTATCGCCTCTGGCGTCGTCACTGTAGGTGGAATGCTCCTCATGTCCGAGACGTACGCCATCACCATTCTCAACCGCAAGGTACGAAGACTCAAGAAGGAGACCGGCAATATGGCCCTCCGCAGTAAGCTCGACACCGGACTGAAGCCTCGCGACCTCTTCTTCTTCAGCATCATCCGCCCCACCAAGATGCTCTTCAGGTCTCCAATCGTCTTTCTTCTCTCTCTTTACGTCGCCGTTGCGTACGCTTACCTGTACATTCTTTTCACGACATTCACTCAGGTATACAAGGAGCGGTACGGCTTCAATACTGGTACCGCCGGATTGACCTATCTGGGCATCGGAATCGGCAGCGTGACCGGCCAGTGGGCGTACACGTACTGGGGTAACCGAAGCGTGCGAAGCGCCTTGGCCAAGGGCAACTTCACCCCCGAAAAACGCCTGCCGCTCATGTTCCCCGGCGCCATTGCCATGCCCATCGGCCTGTTCTGGTACGGCTGGACAGTCGAGAAGCATACCCATTGGATTGTGCCTATCATCGGAACGAGCCTGGTTGGATTCGGCTTAATGATGATTTTTGTAAGCCAACTCGTCCCCACTGCGTCTATTAGAGCTGCCGAGTAAACGAACTCTTACTGACAAATCCACATCAAAGATGGCTCCGAATACGTATCTCGTAGACGTCTATACCCTTCATGCAGCGTCCGCAATGGCCGCAAATACGGTCATGCGCTCAATGTTTGGCGCCTTCATCCCGCTAGCCGGAGAGTCCATGTACGGAGCACTTGGTCTAGGCTGGGGCAACTCGCTGCTTGGCTTCGTTGCTGTCGCATTGATACCGATTCCAATCTTCTTTGTCAAATACGGCGAACAGTTGAGGAAAAAGTACCCGGTGAAACTGTGATCGAACTAGATCCTTTGAAAGCGTCATGTGGAAAAGAAGGTATGTTGTTTCGGCTGTGAGAATGCATCATTGAGCAGCATCGGGGCTCGTTCGGTCTAGGGTTTTATTTGAGAGACTAGGGCGCGCACTTGAGAGACGGGCAACAGCAACATCATCATCATCGTCGGGAGAAAACATAGAGAGTCGTGGCGCAAGTGCTTCATCCCTCGCGGCACACGGCATTCACGGAAGGGCCTTGGGCAAATGGTATCCACGGAGTTTATGTGCGTGGGGCTTTGTTTAACAAAATGATTCCAACACTCAATCGAAGTCAAAATAATAAATCCAGCTAAAGCAACTAGTACCTGCAGATCCACGTCAGACCGCGTTCGCGGTTATGGATTGGCCTGGTTCTATTCTGGTCCCGGGTGGTTGGGTGCAGCGATGCGTCGGCGAGATTGGATTTAAGTGCTTACTCTGCATTAACGGTTGCGCGCAGGTGCCTCGGTAATCCTCCAGCGCACAAAATCTCACAACTGCCGTTCACTGCTGAATGATTCGAAACGCATGTCACACGAAGGTGAGAGATTCAGTGAAGAGCTCAGTCGAAATCTGGAAAGATTTTTTAAGCCCAAACGCATCGCATCTAGCCGCAGAGTACCCCGTACATTTGATTTTTTTTTTCTTTATCAGAAGCTGTTGTTTGGTGGATTAAAAAAAAGGGTTGCCAAAAAGGTAACGTAACCCTCCCAAGTAGGTGGTTGTTTCCAAAAACTGGCTGTGGCGTGTGTGGCAGATGGACGGTCCGCTCTGGTAAAAGGCAAGAACGGATGGCGTACCATCTTACCACGCCACGGTGATCGACTCGGTGCAAGTGATTTATATAGCAATTGGCCCGACGCACCTTGTTCGGTGTTGCATGAATCAGGTATCACTCGGGGCGTAGGTGGGACCGGAGGACATCACTATTCATAGGAAAGGATCTCCCTCATGGAGAAGGAAAGATTGCCAAGCAAGTTGATCGTCCCGCCAGACTGGTAACATATTTCAGTCCTATAGTCACCTCCGGAGCCTCTCCGGTTGTGGCCTTAGTCCTTGGATATGCCAGAAGTCTTGCCTACCACTGCCGTCGAAAAATCACGTCCTCTGCTCTAAATAGAAGGCACTATTAAATCTTTTTCGTCCTCATCCTATTGAACCCAGTAAAGTTTCATATCTTCATTAAGTCAAGTTTTTTAGTTCCCGCTAGTGTTGGAGGTCTGGGCGAAATACTTAGAACAAGGGCAGAAGGTTCGTAAGATTCGATGACAGCACCTTTAACCAATGACACAATCTTGCCTCGAACCAGATCTTTGCTGCGTACCTTTCCTATCAGCTTTTGCTTCTGTTGTATGTTTTCACATGGCCTGCAATGCACCTGCTAAAGCTCCGAGAAGCTCAGTGGATGATTTGAGAGCATCCATGTATTTTTGTTACATCTACGCTTGTTGACCTTGATAGACTAGAGGGACTTTAGGTTGGTGAGCAGGTGATCATGAATTGGTGAGCCATATGGTTACTTTGTAGCGCGCTGAGTTCTGGTTCTGCTTCTTGGAATCAGCTTTCCCGAGGAAAAGCAGAAAAACAAAGAGGATTCAGAAGATGAAAGGGCTATATATGCTCGAAAAGAGGAGTGTAGAAGCTACGCTTTACACATACATACTTGACGAATATTTACATGCTCTTTTTATGTGTTTCACTCTGGCGGTGACCCTGTTCTCCCAGCTATAACAACCTGCCTGCTTTGGGCTGCCCCACTTCCAGTTTCAGGAACAACTTTCGGACATAATCAAGTCTTGCGGATTGCTTTTTCCTTCGATGTTAAAGCCAAGATATTTACTACGCTGCATCGTGATCTCGGGATTGTTACGGGCTTTGGAGCTCTTCCGTCCAACCTCGACTTTGAAGGGCAATCGAACTCAACGCTTGACTAATCTGATCGTTTTTATTCTCTAATATTCGTAACTTCAGAGTGATTAAAGGAACTAAAAAGAAGAGAAGCGACAACACCCCAAGCACTTGCGTCGGCGAAGGCCCGCCCGCAGCGACGACACTAGCGCTGCAGATCACCCGCGCGTCCCTCGCGAATTCTTGCATCAGCCCTACCTACAACAAACCCGCCATCACCGCAGCGGCGGCCGCCAAAAAGACGAATCAACACACATACATACACCCTCCCACCTCCAACAACAATCGCAACCGCAAATAACACGGTACGCCACCACAGCAGCAGCTACAACAACAACAATGCCCCTCGACACATCCTCCTACGCGCTCGCCCTCCTCCGCCTCGACGGCCGCCGCTGGAACGAAATCCGCCGCATCCACGCGCAGATCAGCACGCAGGCGGCCGCGGACGGGTCGTCGTACCTGGAGATGGGCAACACGAAGGTGGTATGCACGGTGACGGGGCCGTTTGAAGGGCGGCGAGGCACGGCGGGCGGCGGCGGCGGCGCGGCGCGCGAAGGCGAGGCCAAGATTGAGGTGGAGATAGGGTTTGCGGGGTTTAGTGGGATTGAGAGGAAGAGGAGGGGGAGGGGTGATAAGTGAGTAAGAGTGGTAGGAGTGGTAGTGGCGGACGGCGTTGCTGACGACCGTAGGCGCACCGCAGAGATGCAACATACCCTCGTCCAGGCCTTCGCGTCGACGCTGCACACGCAGCGCTATCCCCACAGCACGATTGCGATTTCGCTGCATATCCTGTCGCAGGACGGGTCGCTGCTGGCGGCCTGTATGAATGCTGCGACGCTGGCGCTTGTCGACGCCGGTATCCCCATGAGCGATTACCTCGTTGCCTGCACGGCTGGCTCCACCGCTTCCTACGCTACGAACGATGAGCAGGCCGACCCGCTGCTCGACCTGAACAACCTCGAGGAAAACGAGCTGCCGTTCCTCACGGTCGGATGTCTGGGGGAGAGGGAGGAGGTCAGCGTGCTGGTTATGGAGACAAAGGTTCAGATGAGCAGATTGGAGGCCATGCTGGCGGTTGGCGTGGACGGCTGCAAGCGCGTGCGGGAAATCTTGGACGGCGTTGTGAGGGCGCATGGGAGGAAGATGTTGGATGCTACGCTGAGCTGAGGAAGCGCGAGGACGCAGGGATATGAAGGGATATGGGAAAATCACGTATGAACGCGCTCTCGGAAAGCAGGCTACTTTGCTTCGGCAGATTGCGGCTCCGCCATGGAGTGGATGACGCCATCGGCTTTTCAGAGTAAACGTCGCATGGGACTAGATGCGTAAGGCTACATGCGCATATACTTCCAGCACCTTCCGCTGGAAAGGTAGCCTGAGCACGCTTGGGCGATGAAGAAAATCAGGTTCGGCAGCTTAAAGCACGAATTGGCGTCAATGCCACTTACATTTCGAGACACCCCCAGCCAACACGGCGTAGATACCATATCGTTCAAAGATGATAGAGCTGTAAAGCAGTATGAAGCTTGTCGTGAGCATACCTGAAAGCCTGCCTCTGTTCGATGGTGTCTACTCTCATGAGTCTTCCAAGGTGTCTGACATAAAACATATGTTTATCATCTGAGCGAGATTCGATATCCTAGTTATGAAACAATTAAAACAATATTGCAGACATATAGCAGAAAAAAGTCCAAAGGGTTTTCGATTCCAGCTCCAATCCGCGTTTGGCGATCCATAGACTACATAAACATCTAGCTTTGCAACACAGGCTTACGGTGATGTACACTTCGTCGACTACTTGCGTCCGACCAAAGAAAAAACGAGAGGCATGAACAACAGAGTGTGGTAGTAAGGCGCCCGCTAGATGCTCAGATAGAAAATCTTTGTCGCGTCAGAAACTTTCATGGTATCATCAACGTAGATGGTTGAGAGAGAGAGAGAGAGGGAGAAGGAAAACGAGAGCAGAGAAATGGAAGCAAAGAGGATGAGGGACAAGGTAGGAATGAGAGGAAAAAGGAATAAACGCCAATCCCAATGCGGACCAGTGATCATACGACAATGACCGCGTGGAGCTGAAAAAAAATCAAGGAACCAGAAAACGAACCCCGCTCTTTCTTGCCAGACGCCAGACCCTTGTGTATACATGGCCGAGTGATGATTAAAACAGGAACATATGCGCTGCCGCAAAAGACACTTCTACCAGCTCTTTTCCCAAGCCCTCCCAGAGGCTGCTGAGTCGTGAAATTTTCGTGGCAAGAGACATGCCGTTCATCTCTTGGATCGTCGACACTTCATTCGTTGCAAACATCCTCATGTTCTCGGTGCCCTCCAGGTTCCATCCGCGACAGTTGCGAACCGGACACCGCGGCCCTTTCTCTGAATGCCACCGTTGTCGATCCACCGGCTCAGGTTCTTGCATTGGCTGACGTCAAACTCCTCGAGATCGCTGCAGCCCTCGAGGACTGCCTCAACGCCGGTACCCGTGACGCGAACGCAGCCACGTACAGAAAGATATTTAAGCTCGAGAAGGTGCAGGCTAATGCTGCGGAGGGAGCTATCAGAGACGGCAGAGCCACAGAATGCGAGGTTTAGGTGGGTAAGCATAGGGCAGCCAAGGGCGAGAACTTCGGTTGCGGTGTCAGAAAGGGCGCAGCAGAAAGACTTGAATAGCTGTTAGCCTGAGCGTGTGGAAAACAACAGTACATATCGAACTTACTAGATCAAGTTCCCTGAGCGCCTTGGCCGCATTCGTCAAGAATACAATCGCGTTATCCGTGAGATACGTGCAGTCTGCGAGACAGATCCTCGTAAGGTTTGGGAACGGATAGACACTCCAGTGCTGGAAGCCTTGGTCCGTGATCGTCGTACATCTCGTAAGGTCAATCTGTTCAAGCCGCGTCGATGCATGCACCGCAATGTGTGCCATCGAACGGTCCGTAATATGCTTGCAATAGCTCAGCGTCAGGCGCCTAAGCTTCGGGCAGCCAACTACCGTGCCAGGCGGCAGTTGTTGCACTTGCTGCTGTTGCTGTTGCTTGCGCCCGTATCGCCCGTTCATCTGGGCTTGTTGGGCCTGCATGTAGCCTGGAGGTAGGTCTGGCACGACCCAGCCAACCACTCGTGCCAAGAGGTTATCGCCAACCTTCCTGCAGTTGCTAAGATCTACTTCCTCCAACCCTTTGGCCTTGTTCACCATCTCAAGGACGGCTTGACCGGTGATGTCCCACACGCTCTTCATCTTCCACCTCTTCACGTTGGCACCGCATGTCGTTGCCAAGGCCGTGAAGCCTTCATCCGTGAGATGGAAGCAATTGCTGATGTCCACATAGCGAGGCCTTTGGCCGACGAAGGGGCATATGATGTCAGTGAGGACCTGGTCTGTAACGCGCCTATTATAAGGCGCAAGGTCCAAATCGTGGAGAATGCTGGGCGATGAGGTCAAGATTTTGAGCCAGTGCATGGACACAGTCCGGAGACGCATCAGCTCAGCAATGTCGAGATGCTGGAAAATCTTGACCAAGATGATATCTGGGAGGACACCCTTTCCTTTGCGGCTTGGCCTCCGAGTGATCTTTTGGCGCTTGAATGAGCTAGATCGCTCCGGCGTCAGCCGCTCTTCTTGCGTGAATATCGGAGAAGGCAGAAGACCATTGAGCTTGGGTGACTCGTGGTGCAGCTTTGGAGCGTCTTGCGACTTAGGGGTCTCCTGAGCTGGTTCCTGCACAGGCGGAGCACCGGGCGGAGGAGGCGCAAGCGATGCCCTTCTTGATCTCGAGCGAGCATTGTCAAGGTCAACGTTGAGGAAAGGATCTGGATCGAATGGCTCGATCAGATGTCCATCATCGTTAACCTTGGAGGGAAAGCCATTTTCCTTGCTCTCTCCAAAACTGTCCGTGAAAGTGACAGCGGGAAGACTCTTTCTACGCGATTCAGGGGTCCGGTCGTTGATGACGAGCTCATTGATCGCCGGAGTACCATCATATACATCAGTCATTTCCGTGTCCCTCTGGGCAGCAGCCTCGAGACGTGATCTCGCTGTGGCTTCGATCTGTTGCCGCAGTTCGGGAGAGCATCGTTGCCAGAGCTCGTTGAGAACGTCGCCGCCGATTGCCAAGCATTCCACCGAGGCAATTGAGCGCACCGTCGCGGTCCGTCGCGGAGCTAAATCCAGAGAGACCACCTCTCCAAAATATTGACCGGCTTTGAGCCGCGCGATCACGTGCTGGATATTCTTTGGGCTCGACTGCTTTTTCCTTGTGGCTTCATCCGGCGGGGTTTCAGAAACAACCTCGACTTCACCGCGGACAATGAAGAAGACATCGCGGCCATGCGAGCCTTGCTGGATGATGTCGGTGAAGGGCGGGTAGGTCCGGGGCTGGGCGTTGAGACCAAGAAAATGCAAGATGTCCGAGGGCATGCTCGAGAAGAGAGGCAGCTCCTTCAGCAGCTGGCGGACATTGACAGTCCCGCTGCCGATGGCGCTGGACGCTGCGGCCTCGGCGAGGCCCGGGCTGGGCGACTTTCTCTTTTTGTTGCTGACCACGACCTCCCCGTCCCTGATCTCGCCGGCATCGCCCATCTCAACGTCGCCATCGGTCGTGTCTCGCGTGCGCTTGCCGCTGCGAGACGGGCCTCTGGCGTGCTGCTTGGACTCCCTGAGCTCCTTCTTCTTGCGCTCCAAGATGGCCAGGCGCTCCTTGGCCTCGTCCAGAATGGACTGCTCGACCTCGGGGAACTTGGGCAGCTCCTTCTTAAGGTCCTCCTTGTTCAGGCGGACGACCATGGAGCGCATCTTGGCGACTATGGTGGCGGTGCGAGGGATGTCCATCAGGATGCCAATCTCGCCGAAGAAAGCGCCGGGACGCAGCTCGGCGAAGGTGCTCTCGCCGTCGCGCGACGTGACGCGAACGGCGCCGCGGACCAGCCAGTACATGGCCTTGGCCTCATCGCCCTCGGCTATGATGGTGTCGTGTGGCGAGTATAGCTGGGGCCGCAGGTGGGCTCCAATGGCGGCGAGGAACGAGTCGGGGGCGGACAGGAAGAGCGGAAAGGAGCGGAGGCGGTCGATGAGGTCGAGGGGCAGGCCCTGGATGGTGGACGCGGTGAGCGGTGAGGGCCGCACCGGCTTGGTGGGATTCGTCTCGGAGTCGAAGGCACGTATCAAGGCGAACGGGTCGGGGACGTGGCCGCCGTTCATCTTGCCGGCGTGGACGGTTGGGCCACCAGCCCTGTGATGGCGCCGCATGGTGGAGGAGCGGCGCCGGCGCGCGTGTCGAATGATGGTGGGAGGTGAGCGGAACCACGGGGAGAGGAGAGGTCAAACGCGTCCAAAGCCTTCCACCCTTTTGTCGCGGAGTGGGAGGGGCGGGCAATTACGTAAGGCGGAGGGAGCAGCTAGAGCTGGAGCATGTCGTGCCAGGGCGCGCGAGAATTGGCGGTGCGGCTCTGGGGGGCGCTATATAGCGGCGGGCGCGAGGGTTTGTTGACAAGAAGCGGTCAACTGTCTAAGCGTGGTCGCGGTGGAGGCGCGGGGGACAGGCCTCGCGGGTGGGGAGGGCGAGCGCGGCAGCCAAATTGCCAATCGCGCAGCACGGCCGGGAGCGATGCGAGGCGGCGCGACGCAGCTGTTCGCAGCGAGGACGGGCGTCGAGCGAGCGGCGAGCAGCTGTTCAGAGGCGCTGGCGGCGGCGGGCGTCGCGGTGGCGGTCCCTTTGACGGGCTGCGAGACGCTGGATGCCCGCTTTCCGTCTCCACCGGCGCTGGCTCGTGCCGCGGGCCTGTTCTTCGATCGCACTTGGGCGGCTTCTCGAAAGTCGCTAAGCCGCTGGATGCAGCCACCACGAGCGTGTCTGCGCGTGAGGCAGCCCTGCGCCCGCGTGCGCCCGTCGCCGCCGCCGCCCTGCCGCCCGCCCGTGGCCGCGCACGCCCGCGACCTGCTCGCCGCAGCCCACGCCTAACACCACCGCGCGCGCCCTGAAAGGGGTCTCCCTGCTGCGTCCCGGCGCCGGTGCGCGCGCCGCCTGCCGCCGCTCGCAGCTCGCCGCGCGCCCGCCGCGACGTCATCTGCAGTGAGCTCCCGCTGCTCCAAGCGGATCGCGCTGCAGGGTCTGGCACGCCGTTTCGCGCCCGCGCCCGCGAGAAGCGATGCCGCGGCGGCACAGCTGCGCGAAACAGTCGTTCGCCGCGCTTCTCCAGATCTTCTGAGCACTTGGCTGCACCGAGATCCGCCGGGGATCAGCAGGGGAGCTGGCCCTGCAGCGCGCGCCGCCGGCGATGACCAGCAGCCGCGCTGCCAGCTGCGAGAGGCCTGCCCTGCGCGGCCGCCTGCAGCGCACTTCGCACACCACCAGGACCACGCCAGCCCACTTCCTGTCGCGCGCTCCCCCTGCTGCCCGCTGCACCAGGCAGGCGACGCCCCGGCCACGCCTGACTCGCGCCGCGCCGTGCAGCGCCGCCCACACGCGCTCCAAAATTCGCGGGCTGCGGGCGCTTTCCTCGCGCAGCGATGGCGGCCGCCCTGCACCGTCGCGCTCAGTCCCCGCGTTCGACGATGACTCTTTGCAGGATTGTGGCGCCGCCGCTGCCAGCTTCGAATGACTCACGCTGAGGCCTGCCAGCGTGTGGCGGTGTCCATTTTCGGGTGTCGCCCATTGCGCCCTCTCTCGCGCGCCTCAGTCCTACTTAAGCGCGTCTGGAGGCCGGTACTGCGCCGTGAGTCCACGAGACCCGTCCAGCGTCTGCCCGCAGCTGAGTGAGATCCGGGTTTCTGGGCTTCTCCTTTTCTTCCTTTCCCAGCAGGACACCCTCTTTGCACCACCAAGCGTTCGGGCCGCCTGCCAATCATGGCTCCATCAGATAGTGCCCCAGGCCCGTCCGCCGACTCGCTTGCCTTCATCCGCCTCCACGAGCACTTCATTGCCATTACGCTCCACAGCTCGTCCTCGTCCAGCCCCGTGCCCGACGGCTTCCTGAGATGGCTGGGGCAGTGCTGCGCTTCGCTCTGCAACGGTGCGTGCCTTTTCCGTTTGTCTGCTGCCAGCCAGATCCGCGATGCTTAGCGCGCGCTGCTAGCGTGGGCGCTTCTATCGCGTCGGTCCTCCAGTCGTACGAGCAGCGCGCAAGTACACGCGAGTACGCCTGGTCGACCGCTTGTGTACATGAAGCACTCGTGCCTACGCCAAGCCCTTGCGCTTAACGTCGGCGGCCCTGAGAGAAGGGCTGCGTATCGGGGGGTTTTCCGCGTGCATGATGCCGTAGTGCTGCTGCGCTGGCGCCATCCACCCTCCAGCACTCCCAAGGCACCTCTGCCATTGGAAGCGTCCGGCCTGCAAGGCTTCCCACTTGCGCTTGCGACATCCCGCGTTTCCACTTCTCCACAAGGGCATTGCTCGAAACTCGCGCCAAGCTCCGCCGTTTTGCTAACGCCATCGCCCATCACATGCAGAAATCCATGCCGCCATCCCGCACCTACGCCTGTTCCAGCATTCTTCGATACTCGCCCCTGCAGCCGCATCAGGCCCCAACCCTCAAACGCTCCGCTTCCTCATCGGCGTCGCTCGACGAAAAACCTCCGACTCCCAATCGCAGCGAGATGACGACTCGGAGCAGCAGCCAGAAGAAGACGAGGACGAAGCCACGCTCTCCACGCGCCTAACCTGCGGGCTCCAGGCCTTCCTAAAGCAACTCCGCCTCCACCCAATGTTCCTGAAGACCACCGGCCTATGGCTCAACGCACGCTACGTCACGCGAGCCGACCTAGGCGCACCGGACAGCCTCGTCGACTATTCGCCGACCCCATCAGCCAGCAGCAGCAACCACCACGACTCCAGCGCCAACGCAGCACAACAGCAACACCAACAGCAACACCAATACCCACCACCACCCCTCCCCTCACCCGCCCTCTCCGCCATCACAACCGCCCTCCAAATCCCCCCCGAACCCACAACCCCACCCCCCATAATCCCCCACTCCACCCTCCAACCCAAACCCAACCCCACTACCACCACCACCACCAACCCCAAACTCCGCCCCATCTCCGACATCCTCGACCGCCTCCGCTGGGACTCCAGTCTCGGCGGCCCCGCCGCCTACACCGTCGGCTACCGCGACCGCTTCGACGGCGTGTTGGAGATTGAGCTCGAGCGATGGGAGGCTGAGAGTACGGCGGAGGAGTGGATTCCGTTGCATCGGGTTAGCTATGTGCGGAGGAGGGGGGATGGGGTGATGGTTTGGTGGAGGGAGGGGAGGGTGGATTTGGTGTTTGGGAGTGGGAATGCTGGGGGTGGGGGGGTTGAGTGATGTGATGGGTGTGTGTGTGTGTGTGTGTGTGTGTGTGTGGTTGTATGTGTGGTGCTGAGTAATGGCGGGTGGTTCGATGGAGGTGGGTTCGTGGTCTGTCGTTAGGCAAGTTAGTCGAAATGGTGGATTATTGGTTTGCCACTGCGTGCATATGCTCTTGTTGGTTGACGTTCGTCTGCATCTCATCTCCGATAATGCATGCGCGGAGGAAAGAATGCAGAACGCATGTAGGGCAGGCAGGCAATATGGGGTAGATGCATGCGGGAGTGAGGTGGCACCATTGGCCTCGAGCGCGGCTCAGCATCATCGTGCGGGCCGTTTTCTTCAAGGGGCCGTTTGATGGGCTGGACTCAGGGGCACACAAGGCGGTCGGAGCAGGCTGATAGGCTGGAGCCGCGAGCGGGAAAAATGCAGTAAGAGCACGCGGCGGCGGCTCACGCGCGAAAAGGATCCTATTACCCGCTTGGGCTTAGCTCTTGCAGAGATTCTGTTGATCTGTGTGTTCGAGAAAGATCCCCCCCGCAGCGCGCGAATATTGAGGTCTTCACGTCAGCTGTTCTCGTTCCTGTCTCTATACTTGACTCTCTCGCAACGGATACAACCCCGACACAATGAAAGCATTCGAAAACGACAAGCGCGCCCTCGCCAAATCTCCTTTTTTTTTGTCATATACTTCGTGATTTACATTTCCTGGCGGAAATCATTAAGTTCCACCTTCATGATTCAGAAGCAGCCGTCCATTGAGAAACGCCTATGGGCAACCCAGATGGCTGTGACACAGCCGTCCCTTTTGGAAACCCACCTTGAAGTCGAGGAAATGTTGCTCCTCAAAATCAACTCATGCTATGCTGCCGCTGCCGTTGTCTGCCGAGCCAAGTGCTATGATTGAGAATGGTGGAATGGAATAGATGCATGAAAAGGAAAAGGGTATAGCTGTGTTTATGCAAAAACCAGCCGCCCAACATGATATGACAAGCCGTAATATATGACGAATACCGAAATGTAGCAACCGTGAAGGAGATGAGAAGAGGACGATGGGAGTGTCTGTCATCCACAGGCGTAAAATCGTAGAGATGCGATATGATCAAAATAGCAAATAGAAAAATAGAAAGGAAGAGAAGATAGGAACAGAGGCAGTTGAGATCCGGGTTCAAAGAGGAGACTTCAGTCTCCAGGGACTCACCGAACGCGTGGGCCTTTCGTCGCTTTTCTCTCAGCGGCTCCTCCTCCTACTGCGCTCATAGTAGTAGTCGTCATCATCCGACGCATGCCGGTCGCGCTTATCGTGCCTCTTCTGCTCAAACCTTTCGTACTTCCGCTCTGCCTCATGCGCGCCTACCGCGCCTACCACGGCCGCAGCAACGGTCGCGAGAGTGTCTCCCTTGGAGAATTCTGTGCCCAGGAACCCACCGGCAAGCGCGCCCATGGCGGCAGAGGCGACACCGTTCCCATACGGAGACTTGCTGCGGCGACGGCGCCTCGAGGCCGAGCTGCGGACACTGCCTTGATGAGGCGGCTCGCGATCATGAGATGGTGCGTTGGAGTACGCGTCGCGGTTGGAATAGGCGTCACGCGCGGAATATGTTTCGCGGTACGGCTCTATGCGTGCTAGCTGAGCCTGGGGTAGGGGCCCGTTTTCCCGCAGGTTCTCCCGTAGGGAAGCAGCGCGCTTCGAAAGCGGAAGCGGGTACGGCGGAGGAGCGTACTCGGACGCAGGTTTCATGCCACCGCCTGAGGGTGATTCACGCGGCGGAGAGGGTGGTGGATACGCGTGAGTCTCCTTTTCCCTACGGCGCACAATTTCGTACGTGTCCTGTCCATAGCTCCTCCGGCTGGCGTGGCTGCGGGTGCTGCTGCTACGACGTCCACTGTAGGCTTCAGACGGCGTCGCGGGACTATCGACGTCCGGGTCGTTAAAGGCGTCAGTTTCGACGTAGGCACGCGTGAAGTCCCTGCGTGAGCGGCTGATCTCATCTTCTTCCTCTGAGTAGTCGTCAGTGTGCGAGAACGGAGCCCGACCGCCTTGGAGGCCACTGGCAGAGAGAGCGCGGCGGCTGTACTCAGTGCGGGGAGGGCGCGGGCGGTAGGGAACCAGCTCGTAGCTATGCCGCTCATCTCGACGGCTGCGCGGCGAGTCTCTGTAGTAATCGTGGCGGTCGTCCATGCTGTAACGCTCGTAGCGATCACGGGCATATCTGTCCCGGCCTCTAGCACGGCGGGAGTCGCGGTAGTCGTTGTCGTAGTCCTCATCGTAGTGTCCATCGTAGCCGAATCCGTTGCGCTCGCGAGGGGACCGGTCCGGCTCCTTTATCACGACCTGGCGCTGCTCTGCCTGACCTGTGGACTTGCGCCTCTGCCGGTAGTTTGACCAGCGCTTCTTCGGATTTGGAATCTTGTCATAGATTTTGTCGTAATATTTGCTATTGGCAAAGCGATCGATGGCGCCCACGCCTATGTCCTGAGAGGAGTCAGCGGGCGGGCAACGAAGACGAGGGAGCAGACGAGGCAGCCTACTATCAGCTCAGGGTCCATGGTGGCAAGGTGTCAGACGGGCCTGGGTGGTACAGCAGTGGGGCTGCAGAAAGCGTCGCACAGGGTCAACCCGGCGGCAGAATAGAATCTCCGGCTGCTATAGGGGTGGAAGAGCAGGCAAGAGACGACGAGAGCGGAGGACGGGCGTTATGGTATAAAAGCATCCATGGCTGCCCGATGTCGCGCGTGGCTGATGGCGGGTTGCAGCGGCGGGCAGATGCACGGTGCTGCGGAGCGGGATCGGTGCAGGGCGTTCGCGCGAAGCAGCGTATCAACAGGAGCGAAGGCGGAGGACGGCGCGCGCAGACTCATGCGAAGGAACGGGCAGAGAAAAGAGAGGCAGGAGACGCGGAGAGCGACAAGCTCGCGGCGGAGAAGGCAGCCGGGATATGGGCAGCGGCTCGCGGGAGTGGCAGCCAGGCCGAGAGCAGCCGCTAAACACGCGCCCGCTGGCCACGCGAGTCAGCCGCCCAGGCGAATCAGGGTCTGGCCGATGACGTACCCGCTGCGCTGGCCGCCCAAGCGGCCACCGCGCCCACCACGGCGACAACAGCGCGAAAAAGCAAGCTGCCTGCAGTCCCACGTCAGGCCCGCCTGTACTGGCCGAGTACCGGCGCGGTCGCGCGCGTGGGACGCGCTGCTCGCACGAATCACCCCAGCGCCGCATGACGCCCAGCAGGATCGCCACCATCCCGCGCGCCCGCGTCGATCCAGCCTGATGACCGTTTCAGGCACCGCTGCCTGCCCTCGGCCCCCGCCGCCCGTACTGCCGGAGTCACGCCCAGGTACTGGCCAGCCGTGAAGAGTGCTTGACATTCTCTCTACCAAGTATCTGCGCAGAGCTCACTCGCGAGTCCCAGTCCCAGTCCGTCCAAGTCCAACTCCGGTGCCCATCGCGCCGCTCTCGATTCCGTCTAGCTTCTCGCCCGGTCGTCCACGTCTAGGCCTTGGCCGCCTCCTCGAGCAGCTTGGTCTGCTGCTCCGGGTGCGTCTTCTCGACGTTGCCCTTGGCCATCTTCTTGGTGACCATGTTGCCGTCAATCTCGACGTCCTCGGTCAGGTTGCCGTCCACAACCCTCCACTTTCCGGCGATCTTGAGCGAGCCGACCGGCGGCTTCGCGTCGACGAGCGAGTCGACGCCGCCCTCGACGTTGGTGAGGGTCAGCTTGTAGGTCGTCTGCGCTGGCTGTCAGCCTCTGCAAAGCATCTTCTTGGCCTCTAAGAGGAGGGGCTCACCTGGCCAATGGGCTTCTTGTCGGTGACGTTGTAGGTGGCCTGGGTGGTGGAGTCACCCGTGTCGAGCTCGTAGGAGATGAGGGCCGGGCAGAGGGTCTTGATCATGAGGTCATGGTTGTGCAGCGACGTGATGACTTGCGCCTCCGTAAGGCCGGCAGGGAGGGGGGTGGAGATGCTGGTGGTGGTCATTTTGATTGGAGGGGTGTTTATTCGTCGAGGACGGGCAAAGTGGGTGGAAGAGCAGTGGCTATCTGTTTAGCTGCGGAGCTGCTGGAAGTGATGGCTGTAGGCGTTCTGGTCCGGCTGGACGGCCATCGTCGTCGTCGCCATTTATACAGGCTGGGAGCCTGGCCAGCTCGAGAGGGCGCGCTGGAGCTGGGCTGCTGCGCCGAGCTGACGGGCCCGAAGCTCTGGTGCTGAAGTCCGCGAGTTAGGTCAGCGCGTCAGCGGAGGCAGAGAGAGGGCGTGGGACAGCGGGGCGCGCTGAGCCACTCACGGCTCCCCATATCCAGAGGGCGCAGAGTGCTGACAGCCGAACATGGCGGTTCGCAGGACGGACGGGTGGACGGCGACGGGAGACGTACGGTACGGCTTGGTCGGCTTCGTTTCGGCTCCGCACTAGCAGGCCAGCCACCGGGTCGAGGACGCGTCAGGCTGCCCGCAGCGACGTCCGCGCAGACACCGCACAAACGGCGCTGTGAGTAGTAGCACGCTCTGCCAACGCTCGCTTACCGGCCTCCCAGATCCAACCACGACGCGCGCCTGCACGTATAAGATACCTCTCCGCCCGCCGCTGGCCCAGCTGCCCGCCCATTCGGCCGACGCGCCCTCGCCGCCTCCACCGCGACGCATCCGCATCCTTGGCGGCTTGTCGTTGCCCTGTTCCCCCCCCCTCTGACGGACGTTTCACGGCATACCAAAAATAGCGCGCGCTGGTCGGCCGACGACGCCGCGGCGACGCCCTGCCGTTGCGGGCGGCGAGGCTGAGCGTCAGCGAGAGTCCGGGGCACAGCAAGGAGCATCTCTGCCGGCGGCTTACGGCTGAGGGTCTGGGGTAAGCTGGAGCTCGATGTTGGAAGTCACACTATACACGGCGAAATTTTCGGCGAAATCCTCGTCAAATAGGGCCCCAGCTGGACACGAGCACTCGCCCACCACCACCGCGCCCGTCGACCGACCGCCCACAGCGCGGCAACGCGACCGGGCTCGACGGAGCCGTCTGCCTGCCAGGGCGTGCGCCAGCCTTCTCGCCCGCCCGCCGGCACGCCGCCCGTCGAGGGCGCAGCCGTCTCCCGCCCGCCAGCCCTCGGTTTCACCACCGCCGACGTCGCTACAGTCGGAGCACGGTATTGGGTCGGACCGCTGCAGGTCATGCTGTCGGATCTCGCACTGGCGACTCCTCGGCCGGTCCTTGAGACGATCCCAGGGGTGTCGTAGGTCGCGGAAGACTTGATCCTTCTCCGTAGCAAGAATAGAAGGGCCTGCGGATAACGATAGCCGGGCGGGCCTTCGCGTTAGTCTTCTTCCCATTATTGCTGTGACGTTGCCCATTTCGAGGCCTGATGTGGCCGCCAACCTTCCCGCTTTAGGCAATTCTCGAGGGATGGAAGAGCAAGCATGCGAACGACATGTCGCGAGGCTGCTGGAGCACTTACTCGTCTGGCCCCGTCCAGCCCACGCACTTCCAGCAGCTGAACAGCCCGCTCGGGTCGTACCGCCGCTTGATCCGCAGCAGCCTGTCGTAGTTGCTGCCGAAGAAGGTCTGCTGCCACTCGGGCTCGCGCCAGTCGCCCTCGTTCACGTAGCACCCGCCGCCGGGCGTTAGCGCCTTCCACGGCCGGACGGCGGCGGCGACGGTGTCGTGGACGGCGCTTACCTGGTCGCGCGTGTAGTTGCTGAGGTAAACGCCGCCGTGAATGACCTCCCACAGGGCGCCGCGCCACGCCGGGTTCACGCCGGTCGCCGTGGCCGTGCCAGTGCCGTCGTCACCGTCGTCGGCGCGGTTCGCCGGCGGCCCCGTGGCGTAGATCTGCCCGCTGCCGCTGGCCAGCCCGGCGCCGCGTTCCAGACTGGTCTGCAGGCCCTGGAGGAAAGCATCGACGAGGGCGTCGACGCCGCTGCCGCCGCTGGAAAACAGCGTTCTGGGCACCAGTCTCGCGGCCTCGGCGATGCCAACGCCCATGGGCCCGTTGGTCGCCAGCGCGGGCGCCACGTACGCCGCGAAGTCGGTGTACGAGTCCAGCGTCCTGTACTCGTTCTGCGTGATGTTGAGCCCTGGATAAGCGCTAAGGAAGGCCGCCCACTGGGCCGTCAGCGCCCGCAGCGCGGACGTGTTCCTGCTGGGCAGTATCTGCAGGGAGATGATGTTGGAGGGCAGGAAGAAGTTGTAGCCCGCGACGCGGTTGTCGGACCAGGCGGTCTGGTTCCTGGCCAGCGCCGCGACGATGTCCCGGTGCGGTCTGGACTGCGTTAGATTTGTGGGCGCCGCGGCCGCCGTCTCGTCGGCGAGAACAATGTCGGCCTGGAAGCTGTACACGTTCATGGGCACCGCCTCGTGCAGCTGGAACTTGTACGCGACCAGCACCGCGAACGTGCCTCCGCCGCCGCCGCGCATCGCCCAGAAAAGGTCCGGGTCGCTGTGCGCGTTGATGGTGCGCGCACAGCCGTCCGCCGTCACCACGTCGAATTCCACGGCCTGGTCCACCATCAGCCCGTAGCTGGGCCCCAGCGGGCCATGCCCGCCGCCCTGCCCGAACCCGCCCGCCAGCCCGACCGACGCCTGCGCCCCGACCGTGGCGTGCATGCCGAAGCCGTCGAAGAAGCTGTAGGCCTCCGAGGCCTGGACCCCCGCGCCGATGATACCGATGTGGGACAGTTCGCAAGCTGTGCTATTGGTGCTTCCACCGCTGCTGCTGCTGCTGCTGCTGCTGTTGCTGCTCCCACGACCACTTCCAGTCCCTGGACAGTTCGCAAGCGTGAAGTTCGGCCGGTATTCCAAGTCCTTGAGCGCGTGGGTCCACAGCGCGAGCGAGTCGGCCGCGGAGCTGCGGCCTAGGTAGTCGTGGCCAGTGTTCTTGATCGAGAGCCTGATGCCGTGCTTCCTGACGAATTCGAGCGTACGCTGGACGTCGGCCGTCGAGCGCGCCTCGACATAGTACGTGGACAGCCTGCCCAGCGAGCAGGTGCCGTTCGCGGACGTGGGCTGCAGCGTGAGCGAGTTGAGCTGGCAGCTTTGGTTGGCGCAGGTTTCCCAATTGAGGTTCTGCGTCTGTCCGTAGACCGCTGAACGCGCCGTCCCGTTGGTGTAGTCCGCGTGGACGGCAGCGCACGCGGCACTGCTGGCGTCCTCATAGCACGGCGCTGCGAAGGGACGCGTTAGGCGGAGGTGGCCAGAGATGCTGGCGTTGAAGGACTGCCATTCTGAGGGCGAGGGCCAGCAGGGCTGCGTGGGAAGGCAGGTGTAGTTCGATGGCGATTCAGCACGAGCGATTGGGATCACTGCAAGCAGGGCTGAAAGCAGAGGATGTCGCATTCTGTCGTTTTTCTTCTCCTTAGCCAATGATTTTCGTTGAATTCTGTCTATCCGGACAGGCTTGAGTTCCTCCAAATCAGAGAGAGTCGAGAAACGCACGCAGCGAAACGAAAATGAGGTCTCCTTCTCGCCTTCTTCTACTTATCTATCGCAAGGAATGCGTTCCGTCAGGCGCCATTACATTACTTTCAGCCCTTGCGGCTGAAAGAATCTGGGGGGATGCGGACTCCTAACTGGATGAGGCCCCGGTAAACGCAGGAACGGATCTCTGGGCAGCTGAGAAAACTGCAGTGTTTCTGGCAGCATGCTGCGCTTTGGGGGGACCTGTTTGATCAGTCAGCCTCGCTTGTGCGACGGTGTGGAGTGGAAGAGGGCATAGTGCTGACAGCCGATTATTGGGAGCGACGAACTTCGCCGCCTAATTTCAGAAACGAAGGCTCCAAGCCAGGGCCACAAACTTGAACGTCCCCCTTGCACCGCATGAGCCCTCGGCATCACCGCTCGAGCCAATGCCCCACTGCTTGGCCTAGGCTCTCCGACACATCTGAGATTCTGGTGGGGCCAGCTGTCCAGGGCTGACGGCAACGGCATCTTTGCCAAAAGGCTCACGGAAACATGTGCTGTTGAGATGGTGGCTCCGCCTTTAGCGGGGGCCAGAATGACGTACGTACACTCGCCTCCGCTTGGAGACGTTGCCGAAAATGGTCATGTGGGGAGTCACTCTGGTTTTTGGAACAGCGGGCCTCGAGACGGTGTGGCGGGTGGACCGGTGTCGCGCCTGCCGATGACAGCAGAGCAACTTTAAACCGTTTAGCTTTATTGGAGAGAGAAACGTGGTAGTGTTGGATGTCGGTCGGACTTGCCAGAACTAATTGCTGTGCCGCACGAGTTAGCACGCGGCCTGCGAGGACGGGATGTAATACACCGCAATAGAAAGTTACTGTATGGTTCATTCAGACCACACTCAAGGCGTTTTACAGCTTGTATCCTGAGCCTGTGGCAATCACAAGCTGTACGCCTGCGGCTCCGTGATGGCTACTCGAATCGAGAGATCCCCGTCAAGACGCATCAGACTGATCTGCGGCTGGCCTTAACTCGAAGAACGCGCGAAGCGCATTCGGTGGCAAGTGGCGATAAGTGATCAGTCACCAAGCTGCGAAGTTGGTAGAGAAGTGAATTCGCCTCGCGATGAGCGGACGTCTGCTCCTCGACGGGCCGAACACGGAGATCTAGGGTTCAAAGTGAGACTGAGGGGTTAAAGACCTGCTGTTCTTGATTCGTTCAGGCCGCAAGATGGACGCACTCGTGTCCTATTGGCCTACGAGTGAGGGTCTTCGCGGCACATATCGGGATCTCTTGAGGCCGAACTGGACCCAGTCGAATTGAGAAGCTGCAGGCAAGGATGTCCATACTGCTTCCAAAAAGAGAGAAGAGGGATGCTCGCCAATTTAGGTGGGAAAAGATTTGTTGAGGAGGTGTAGAAGGGCCGTAGAATGGATCTCAGCATAGCGACTCAAGGCGAATGGGCCCGAGGCCGAGAATCTGATCAGTGGGGCATCGCCAGTCCACCAAGCCGCATGCCGGGCGGCTAGGCGACGGTGAACGACAATCGCAGCAGATTCGCAGTGGAATGCAGCACTTGAATGGGCTCAGATGCATCACTGAAGTGGTGGCAGCGACTGCACATCTAAAATTGCCTTTTTAGGACTCAGCAGGCCGCCACAATACGGCTAGTGGTAGCGAGTAGTTGAACCGACGTCGTGCGGCTCTGGACGCGTCCCGATCGCCTCTTCGCTGGGACCAAGCTCGAGAAGGGCCGCTCGATCCTGAAGGGACATGGCTGACTCCTGGGAGAATCCTGACGGGCCGCCCAGACTTCGTCGACTGTAGCACGCACAGCAGATAAGGCCGAAGCAACGCCTATTTCGGCCGTTCCCTGGTTCTGATCCCCTCACGATACGCCTACAGCAGACCCTGTCTCGGGAAAGCAATCACGAAGTCGCTCTAGCCACCCTTCCTGCTGTCAAAACACACCGCCCCGCCATGCCTGCACGGGCAGGACCTCTGCTTGGCGAAACGGGCCGCGTCGTAAAGCCTTTTCTGACCTGTCGTATTCGGCAGTCCAAGCACCGACGGCAACAGTGGGAAGTACTCCTAGGCGCAGAAGAAGGACCACAGCCGAACCGGACCCCGCGTCCCTCCTCTCCAACCACGCTGGAGCGTGTCGGGCCGTGATTGGGCCTGGCAGGCGGGCGGCAGGGAGCCTCTGCCGGTGCGGCGCGAGCGAGGCGCGCCCGGGCAGCGGGGCGCGGTGGAGGTCGAGACAGGCGCAAGAGCGGCGGCGCACACTTGGACCTGGCAGGTTTCCGGGGCTCCGCCGACGGCGACGGTTGAGCGCCTCGCGTCTCTTGTAGACGCCGGCCGACGGCGAAGCAGCGGCCGGCGCGCGACCGCGTCGCTGGAGTTGTCGTTGCTTTTGGCTCAGCGGCAGCGGTGGTGCGCGCCGTCATGCACAGCTCCCTGAGCGTCACTGCTCAGCGACGGGAAGCAGATTGCGCGCGTGGCGGGCGAGTAAGCAGTCACAAAAGCCCAATGATGCTATCCGGACACGTCTCGCGGCGGCCCCGGGATCTTGACTCGGCAGAGGGGCCATGGTCTGGTGGTCGAGCGGCAGGTGGGAGAGCAGCAGATCAGGGAGCGGAAGGGACACTGGCGCAGCGGGTCCGGCATGGCCCCTACCCGCGGCCGGCACTGCAGCATGTGGCAGCCGTGCGTCTTTGCTTAGCGCGCGTGCTGCAGCTCGACGGCTGCTAGCCGCGCGGGCTCATGCAGTCGACACGGCGGCGGTGGTGTGGGCGCCGCTGGCAGCATCGGGCACGGCACCGTGCCTCAGCGGCTGCTGGAGAGGCCCGCCGGCCTTGCGCGCTGCGCCCGGCGGCGAATAGGAAGCTGCGGGAACCGGTCCAGAAGCTTTGGGTTTACCAAGGTAATAAACATGTGTCACTGCTGCGAGGCCGTCGTCCGTCGTCCTCGATGCTCTCGCCGGCCACGACGTCCTGACTCCGCGTCGGACGAGAGCAATGCCCGACGCGCCAGCAGCCGCGAGTCATCGGCCGCCGCGCGGTGTCCTTGGTCGGCGGCGCGCATGGTGAGCGCGGTGTGCGGCGGCCCAGACGCCTGGTTGCGGGCAGCCGGGGAGGACGCACTCCGTCCGCGTCGACGGCGATGCGCAGCAGCCCGAGACGCCGCTAGCGCCGGTTAGGCCGAGAGGCGTTGCATGCGCCTGTACCTTTTCTCTGTTGCGGCGCCAAAGCCAAAGCCGTCCGCGTGGCTGCGAGCGGGATGGGGAGTCCTTCCTGCCGCCGGCCGACCAACCTCTGCTCGCCGCGCCGCGCGAGAAGGCCTTCTCCCTTCTTCCACTCGGCCGCCGCGCCTCGGTCGGAGCAGCAGTGATGCGAGTCCGCGCTGTCGCCTCGACCCGTGCCGGAGACCTCCCCTGGCAGGGGTCGGACTTGGCTTCTGCGATCTAGAACCCCGCGGCAGCACCAGAGCATCCGCTCTTATCGAAAGCCCGAGTGACGCGTTCCCGCGCGGTTTGCTGCGCTCCCAGTGCCGAACCCAGCAACGATGCGAGTGGAACCCGGCCTGCACACGCACAATCCGCTCCTTGGCCAGATTGCCGCGTGCCCGCCGCACGCCAGCAGATCCGCGCTGCATCTGGCTCTCGCGCCGTGCGCTTTGCGGGTATCATTCAACTCGCCAATGATATAAACACGCCATCGTCCTGCTCCGCCGTCCGCGGTCCGTTTGACTTTTGACCCGTTGCGGTAGCCGTTCACCATGCCCGGGCAGCAACAGCGATTGGCTCGCCACCTCAGAAATTGAATATTGCTAGCATGAAACCCACCCCCTCCCTCAAACCTTGCTCCCAAAACGCAGGTCATACTCCTGGGAGCGGCAATAACCGATCCCTCGACTCAAGCTCCCCACACCGCCAGCTCCAAGCTCCAATTCGAGACGCCGTGAAAAGAAACGTATGGCTGCTTGCATGATTGGCTCGTTCTTGTTTTGTTCTTCGTACTTCGTCGGTGCCCTTCGCGTGCGCTACAGCCGGGGGAGGGGGGAGGATTTCCGGAAGACGCCTGATGCATGCTATGATCCTTCGGGAGCCATCAGGCCTGGTCACCCAGTGCCTAAGAAAGTCTATTTTGATGAGCGCGATGATTAGCATGGCGAGAAGAAAACCAAAGCCTTCGACTTCCATTGTCTTTTTGTCTTGAAAAGAGCGTCGCCCCGTCGCCCAGAGCCCCGCCCTTCTCTCCGGCTTAATGTCAGCTGTAGCGTTTTTCCGGTGGCACGCCTTCCAAGTCGTCTGGCGGTATGTGGCCGTGCGGCTGCTCCAGCCGCCAGTTTCCCCACGTCTCGTCACCCGCGTGCAGGAAATCCAGCTGCCCGGAATGCGCATTGCCCTCGGGAAAGCCGGTAAAATGCGAGAAGCTCATCCGTGCCGCGTCCGGCATCTGCGATGTGGCAGACATCCATGTGTTTGACGGCGCCATGCTGCCGTACATAGTTGGCGCCGTAGTCGGCAGTGATGAGCCCATTTGGCTGTCGGGGCTGGGGAACGGCCAACCGCTGAGGTCGCCCTGGGGAGTGAATAGCGCGCTAGGATCGCTGCTACCCGGATCTGACAGGTTGTCCGGCATCGACGAGACGCTGTCCATGCTTGATTTCAACTGTGGTGCATTTCCCGACCCTTCCGACCTCCGCGACGTCGACGTTGGGCGGGGGTCCGATCGCTGTCTTCTCTTGGGAGCGTTCTGGCTTGCGTCATCCTCGGTACTTTGTCGCAACGCGGGCACGATGGATCCTTCCCTTTGCGGGCTCTTTTGCGTTATCTCGGCAAGGACGTGTTGGAGGACGAGGCACATGCGTTCGCACGGCTGGAAAATGGTCGCCATCTCTTGGAGGGAGACAGCCATGCATTTCAGGTATTTCATAATGTAATTCCGTTCCTTGACGTCTTTGACACACGCAAGATCTGCGATCAGTGTCGTACAGGCAGTCCCCTGCGTTATGTCAACCATGTACCTTCGGCTGTTACGTCCGTAGCGCACTTACCGCAGTCTGCATTGCGGCGCAGAATATTTGCTTGGCGCTGAACCGCTGCCTGTAATGCCAAAAGTTCCTCACGACCGCGACCGCGTGGCTGGAACACGCCTTTCGAGCCGGAGCCACGATGCTGTCCCCGGAAAAGTCCTTAGATTCCGGGGGGACGGAATCTTCGTACCGCGTGAAGGGCCGGCGAATCTGGATGTGGATGGAGTGGTACTGCTGATGCAGGACGAAAAAAGACCTGGGAGCCGTGTTGATGTTGGACGGCTCCCACTTTAACGCGTCAGGTAAGCGCGTATACCAATTATTCAATTCCCGGTCCGTGGCAACCAAAAGCCTGTAGGCGTTGCGGTCGAAACTGCCGCTAGCTGCCGTCGACGCATCTCCGCTCTCAGCTGCTCTGCCTGCAATTTCCATCAAATCGATCAAAGCTTCATAGATCTGGGTTTCGAGGGGTAGCCCTGGACCGTTAGGTAAACAAGTCCCAAGTCGCTCAAAGCGTTTGGCCAGGGTGTAGACCTCTAGGTCGGAGCTCTTTATCGCTGTCGGCCTTCCCAGGAACAGGGACCAGTATTTATCGAAAATAACGCTGCTTGACATCAGCAAAGCGAGCAAGGGTCACGAACAGGGTTCCATACCAGGCCCACAGGGTCATATGTCGCACATCCACCTCCCGCTCCGAAAGACCGGAAGAACGCGTGTCCAGATGGAGTCCGATATCGAAGGCTAATCTAACGCCCATTCCCGAGTACAGCCAGCCCGTGTGATCGCGCCCGACGGAACATTCGCAGTTTGCAAGCAGTAAAAGGGCTTGGACTTGGGGTATGCCACCGGGCCTCTCTAGCTCTACGTCCAGCATGTACTTTGCTTCCCGGTGGAAGGTGCTCTCTCTTGGCTCAAGCGCGATTCGTTGGATATCTGGTCGGGACTTGTCGGAATACCGGAAACCGACTGCGAGGATGCAGATGTGGAGGAATGGCGAGTAGAAGTGGGTTGATCCGTGCTCGTAGTCGTCGAGGAAAGCTTCCTTGTGGATGACATGGAGGACGGCGTTGAAATGGTGCCAGAAAAGGTCCATCAGGTAATCGTGGGTCTCCTGCGAAAGTAATCGGATGGTTTTGGTAGCGCGTCGGGCGTGCTCTACCATCTGCGTGCTCTTCGAAGAGGTTGCTGCCTTGTCTGACGGCAGCTGGCAGTTCATGAGCGAGCCAAAGAAGCGGACGCTTCCGCTGGTCTGATCGATGCCCAGATGGCCTCTGGGAGCTAGGAGTTGACTGACCAGGGTCTGGCTCTCATCGCTCGGGTTGAGCAGGCGCGGAGACGAACCGGCGCGCCCAGTGGGCGGCAGGTGGGTGGAAAAGTCGCCGCCATCGTCTGACTCGCTGAAGAACGAGTCGTCGAGGGCGGGGGTGCTGGTGGGCTCGTGGTGGGAGTCGCTCCTGCGCTCCGGATGGGCGTCTTCGGCGCCAGGGAGGCCGGGTCTGATGCGAGGCGGATGGATTGCGGGCGGCGGCTCCTCTCCATTTCTCCTGAGCAGCTCCTCGAGCAGAGCGATTCGGTCCGTGAGAGAGGCCACATAGGCGCGCGAAATTGGTCTGTCGAATACGATCGACGTCAGAAAATTTTCGCCACGCGGCACTTCTTCAGCACAACGGCAGGCACTCACTTCCGGCGCTCGTCGTCGTTGCGGATGATGCAGTCGGAGCCGGTGCGCTTGCAGTTGAGGCACTCGGCCTCGCCGGGGCGCACGACGCACTGGGGAGGTTAGCGGCGGCGGCAGCAGCTGGGAAACCAGGGGAGGCACGCACGCGAATGCGGCGGTCCCGACACGACGCGCAGGCAATTGAGGCGCGGTGCCGCGGGCGCGGCGGCTTGGAGGGCGGCGGGTGGAAGTCGAGGGGCGCCGGGTAGGCGGTGGGAGTTGGGGGAGGCTGCGACGGCTGCATGTCAATTGGGGTCAGGACGCGTGGTGCTCCTGAGGGTTGCTTTGCCACACCGCGCAGCGCACTGGACGGGGCGGACCGGACGTATACAAGGCGGGCGCGTCAGCGTGCGGCTCAGTGAGGGTCGCCACCATCTGCTGACCTTCCTGGCTCACATGCGGCGGGGCCCCATGGGGCGGTGTCATTGCAGAGAGGTCTCCCCAGCAGGCGGCGGTGGTGAGGCACGCCGGACTTGACCCGAGCCCGCGCAGCGCAGCAGAGCAGCGCAGCCAGATTGGCCCCGTTCCGGCGATCGGCGCAACGAAGCCCGGATCTCCCCAACGGCGGCCGCTGGGAACGTGGCCAGCGGCGCGCGGCGGGTGGCGACGCGCAGGCGCAGGGCGGCCTTGGCGAGTCAGCAGCGCGCCCGCCGTGCCTGCGTTTGCACGAGGCCTGCGGTTCCGCGCCGCCCGGAATCCGGGGTTCGGGTACGCCGCTGCTGCTGCGATTTGGATCGCCGCCCGCGCTGCGTTTGAATCGGGCGCCGCGTGCGCGACGGGCCAAGCACACCCGCTCCACGCCCTCGCCTGCTTAAGCTTCCCGGTACACGTGGTTACAGTTCGTCGATCCCAAATCAGACCACTTTCACGACTCGCCCCAGCCCTCTCCAGGCCTTCCTGGGTCGTTCTCTCGGTCCGGCAGCTCGACTCGGGGCGCCAGCGCGCCCACCGCCGCCGCCCTTGATGCCCCGATCGCCTGCGCGCGGGGCCATCGCCCAACTTTAATTGCAATAAGCAGTCCGCACCGCTGTTCCATTCGCCTATAGCATACGGAAGGGATCGACGAAGCTTCCTGAAGCTGCCACCCGTGTCCACCTCGCCCTGAAACCGTGCCCGAAGCACTCAGCCCTCACTGCAGCCTTGCCTGCCTGATCTCCTGGCCTAGAACCGCGCTGTCAGCTTCGCCCGCCCAACCGTCGCTGCCTCGCGCCCGTCTTAAAACCTGCCTTTGGCAAGACCCCGCGACTGCTGCCACTCCGCGACCCACGCCTGCACGAAGCGAAGCTCCTGCTTCTGCGCCTCTGCCACCGGCGCCGGCGGCAGCTCGGCCGTCGTCTCGTTCGGGAACAGCCCGTTCTCGTCCCAGTGGTGCACTGCTCCCGCGATGAGCATGAACGGCTCGCTGGCCGTCGACGTCCTGTTCGGCGCAACAGAGGCGTGCGGAGTCGCCTGCCGCCACGGATCCGCCTGGCCGTCGATGATGGCAAGCCGCGGGTAGCTGATGCCGTAGCCGCCGTACTTGTTGATGGCCTCGACGTCCGACGGCGTCGTGATATTAAATGCGTCGCGGCAGATGATGGAGCTGTAGTCGACGTCAATCAAGCGCGAGATCAGCGGTAGTTGGGTGCTTGGCACTCCGCTCCCTGCAGGCGGAAAAGACGAGTGAGCAAATCATTGCGCAATACCAGAAGGCGACTAACCTGTTTGCAGATAACCCCACCTAACGTTGATTTGGTAAGCACGCGGATCCCAGCAGCAAAAGCAAATTCCCCACTTACTGAGTGCAGAACTGATAGGGCCACGCCCGCCACGTCTGCGAGATATCATCCTGGGCATAGAAAGTGGCGTTATGGCTGGAAAAGCACTGGTCCTGCGTCTGCGTGCACTGAGACACCTCCGTGAGGTTGACGTAGCCAATGTAGTTCAGCATCCTATTGGTGAGCGCGGAGATCTCGCCGGAATGTCCTCCGACCCTAAGCAGCTCTTCAACGTCCGGCTGCAGATCGGCGGTGGCCGGGTAGAGCACCGAGTCCGAGGTGATGTTGTTGCAGTACTCGAAGACGGACGGGTCCGACACTGCGGGATCCCAATTCAGACTTTGCCACCCTTGGATGCCGTAGCTTAGAACATTGGCGAAGTCGTCGTCGTAGGTCAAATTGCCGAGGCCAAATGCTTGCTTGAGCTGCGTCTTGTGCTTTGTGCAATTCTGCCCCAGCAGAATGTTGTCGAGCACGTTTGTCAGCTTCTGAGTGGTGACGACACAATCGTGAGGTGCATAAAGCCTCTGGGCCTCGTAATACTGCCAGTAGTCATAAATAGCCTCTGTGACTCCCGAGGAAGAGATGGCACCCCAGAAGATCTCAGGATACAGCTTCCGGAGAAAAGCCACGAAGGCACCAGCATAAGAGCCTCCGTAAGCAATCCAAGGGGTGCTCGAAGCCGTCAGATCAACATGCTCCAGACCCTCGAAAACCACGTGCTTGGCGAAGTAGGCGGTGTCGGCCAGGGCCTGGTCGGTGGTCAAGAAGCGCAGGTTTTCAGTGCTCAAGTCGGATACAGGCCAGCTCTCGCCGTAGTAGCGGTGCTCCAGGATGACTCCAAGGCCGCCAGTGGCATTGGCCAGCTGAGAAACAATGCCCTTTTGCAGGTAAGGAAGCCGGTCTTCGCCGCTCGTTTCACCGCTCTCCAGCACAATCACAGGCCCTCCAGCTTTGTAGTATGTCGCGTCGAACCAGTAGCGAAGCTGGAAGGTGCCATTGCTGTGGGGCTCGTACAGAGAGTCGTTGTGGAAGTGGTCAATTGGCACCGAGATGTTGTAGGCGGGATACAGAGTGGTCGGATCCACGTCGCGGCGGTCGAGCGGGCGGCTGTCGGTGGACGAGCGGATCTGGAGGGCGGTCAGTTGGGCCGCGTGCAGGGGCAGAGCTGCACAGCGTGCTGCGAACCTGCTTGCGCAGCTCTCTGATAGGCAGCGAAGTGCGGAGAGCTTCGCCGGCGCTGCACAAGTAGAGCAGGTTCGCAAGAAGCCGGAGGGACACCATGGTGTTCATGCGCTCTGGTGTTCAGGGACCGGCTTACCAGACACGACGCGCCCAACGACGGACGGCGGCATTTTGAAGGCGCAAGGCACGACGTTGGGCCCCCCGCTGGTGACGCACAAGAGCGCTGGCTGTGCGGATATCGTTGCTGGATGGAGTTGGCGGGCGGGCGGGGCTAAGAGAAAGATGGAAGGCGCGATGTCAAGCTTTGCCGAGAAGGCAGGTGGCTAGCCGCGTTGAGAAGGTCGCGCCCAGTGCTGACAGGCTCGCGATAATAACCCTACCGCCCCGAGTCCCAATTGCCACCATCGTCGCCTGAGGCGCTCCCCGGGGCTTGCGCCTGAGGCACCAACTGCGCGCACAGCCTGCGACATGCGCCGGCGTGGCACAAGTGCGCTAGGCATGAGTGCATGTCGAGCGGCTGGGCTTTCGTCTTGTTTTCTTCTCGACCCGCCGGGCCATGTTCTCCGCCCGCGGCAGAAAACGGGCGCAGAGCTAAGGACCGGTCCGAAAGGCTCTCCAAGGGTTCCTTCAGTTGACCAAGCCAGGCCGGCGACATGCTTGCGGCGTTGTCTCTGTGCGACCTCTGGCGGCAGCAAAAACACGTCGATGCAGCGCCGCGGCCGAGAAGAGCGCGATTTGGCATCTGGAGATCGATCTGGCCCACCAGCCACAGCGCGTGTCAGCCACAGAGCGTCCCATGTCGGCCGTCCGCGCATCGGCCAGGATGCTTCTGAGCCCTGTCCCGCCCGCAAAACCGTATTTCCCACCCGCTCCCGGCCTCCGTTTTCCGCGCCGTCTCTGCGGTTCCCTCAATGACTCTTGTTCGCAAGGGAGCTCTGCCGCGACATGGGTGATGCATCCACCTGCTCGCAACCTAGATCAGGCTCATCTTTCTACCGACGGAAACGCCCACCGGCTCCCGCGCGTCCCATCCTTGGCCCGTCCTATCCTCGCCTGCAGCGGGGTACGAGAAGAACCTGGCTGGTGCAGTGAGCCTTTCTGGACGACACACATCATTCTGCTTGTGCGACTCGGCTCCTCAGCGCTGCACGTGATTATTCTCCTGCTCGGCAGTTTGCGAGGCACTGCTTCCGCCAGAAGCCGCGTGGGCCATGCAATCGTCTAATCGCGCTGACGTCGATGCAAATCCGCCTTTTCACCTTGGTCTCAGCACGGACTGGCCCGCACACGTGGCCCCCCTGCGGAAAAGACCATGCTGCTGCCAAAGGAACGCTGTTGACTTCGAGCAGCTTCCGAATATACGGTCTCTGGCTCCAAGCGACGTGACTGGTGCGCCGTCGCGTCTCCGTCCAATCCCCGCTGCGCCTGGGCGGATCGGGCCGTGCATCGGGAGCTTCCTCCACATTTCCCCCCACAACCCCGCCCCGAACAGCCTCGACCCCGGCTATCTCACTATATGTACTGCCTCTCATCCACGGCCCGTGCCTTCACGTCTGCACCCAAATCTCGCAGCTCCACGGCGCATAGCCGCACTTGCTTCTCGCAATGCCTCTTACGTCACCCTTTCCGCCGCTCCGGATCCCAGAGACCGACTTGCTGACCTACCTGTTCCCGCCTGGACAACCAGTCTCGGATGAGCGCTTATGGATCGATGCAGGCAATCCCGCCGAGTCCCTGTCGCCAAGCCAGGCCCTCCAATGGATCAAAAGACTTGCCATTGGCCTTGATAAGATCGGGTGCGCTCCGGGCCAGGCCGCTTTGATCTACACCCCGAACCACATCTTCGTCCCAGTTGCCTATATGGGCATTGTTGGCTCAAGAAGAGTCTTCAGTGGGGCCAATCCTGCTTATACTGAATCAGGTATTGCCTCCTTGCTTTTGTAGCTTGCGCATTGCGTCACGGTTTTGGGCCTCGAGCTCGCCCTCTAAGAATCAAGTGGATCGCTATCTCTCCGCGCAAGTTTTTATCGCCTGTGCTATGAATGCTATCGTCGACTCAATCTGTACCGATGAGGATGATTGAGATGCTCCATCGAAAACACACACGAAGTATTTGCCGCGAACAAAGCAAAGCTGACCTTAAGTCCCAGAGCTCCTGCACCAACTGCAGGACACCGGTGCGCAGGTCCTCCTGGTCCATCCTGCGCTCGCCGAGAAGGCTGTAGCCACCGGACGGAAGGCCGGCCTGTCCACCGACAGAATCTTTCTCTTTTCCGACAAGGAACACGAGCCAACCAATGGATTGCGCGACTGGAGGAACATGATTGGGTCTCCAGAAGAGGCGGACCGATATCAGTGGAAGCGCATGACCCGGGCTGAGTCCAAGCGCACCGTCGCCACCGTGAATTACTCGTCCGGAACAACTGGCCTGCCCAAAGGAGTGTGCATTTCCCACTATAGCCTCATCGCCAACGCCGAGCAAAACATCTTCATGCGTTATGTCTATGATGAGCGGCAGCAAGAGAGATGGGTGGGCTTCCTACCCTTGTATCACGCTTATGGACAGCTGTACGTGAACATCCTGGCCCTTAAGCTGCAGGCAACCATCTTCATCATGAAGCAATTTGTGTATGAGGACTTTCTCCGAGTCATCCAGGCGCACAAAATAAACTCCCTGCAGGTTGCGCCGCCAGTCATGGTCATGCTGAGCAAACGCCCGGAGACCGCCAAGTACGATCTTAGCAGCCTTCGGGAGATCACATGTGGTGCTGCACCATTGTCCAAGGAGCTGGCGGATGACGTCGTCAAGCGCTTTAGTGTCGCCTTGAGGCAGGGATACGGAATGACAGAGTTGACCTGTGGAGCCATAGTCATGCCAGGGGGTGCTACAGAAATAAAGGACAGGTAAGCGCCATCTACCTGAAAGTTTTCCGTCGTGTGAAGCTGATAACGGCTCCGAAATAGCACCGGTTGTGTTGGGCAGCTGTGTCCCAACACTGAGTGCATAATGAGAGACGATGACGGAAAGGAGGTATCGCCCGGACGGCCCGGAGAGATGTACATTCGGGGTCCGCAGGTCTGTCTTGGGTACTGGAAGAATAAGAAAGCGACCAGGGAGACTTTAAGTGCCGACGGCTGGCTTCGGACGGGAGACGTGGCGGTGGAGAAAGATGGTTGGTTCTGGATCGTTGACAGGAAGAAGGTACGAACGGCCCCGCTTCCAGTGGCACACTTTTCCGAGTGAGCCTACCAAAGTTAACCCATCTCCTCCAGGAGCTGATCAAGGTGAATGGGCTTCAGGTAGCCCCTGCGGAACTAGAGGCAGTGTTACTCGAGCACGACAACATTGCCGATGTCGCTGTGGTCGGCATCACACTGTACGTTTGCGCCTGTACCTCTGCTCCGGCAGCCCTATGCTGAAACCAAGGCAGACACGGTGAAGAATGGCCACGTGCATATGTCTGCTTGAAGGACGGCGCAAAAAGCAAGACAACAGAGAAGCAGGTCCAAGACTGGTTGAAAGCCAAAGTGGCCAGACATAAGCAACTCATCGGCGGCATCTCGTTCATTAATGAGGTGCCGAAGCTGCAGAGCGGCAAAATTATGCGTAAACTTCTCAAGCAGTGGGCTAGCCGTGACGCGTCGGTACTTGAATGCAAGGTAAGACCAAGGCTGTGATTCGGCGACGCAGTCCTATGTCCCAGTCAGCGCGCACATTCCGTCAAAGAATCTCCCGGGCCCCGCTCCGGGCGGCTTCGACATGCAGCGGATCCCATCCTTGTCATAATGCCGCTTTACTTAGGATAATGCGCAATGGGCAGTCGGGTTCCCGAAAGTATAATATTCTCGCTCACTGCTGTGCCGCACAAATGAAATCAAACTGAATTCGCCAGACTTCCCCGAAACCGACAGCACGCCTAAGAGCGCGCAGTGAAATTTTGACGCCCCCCTAAACCATGGGTTTTACTCTTATCTCTGATGCCCGATCAGCTCGGCTGATCTACTATGCCAGACCCCGCGATTCACCTGCTTGGCTTTCTTGGCGTGTGAAGATCCCTTTCCCTGCCGTTGCAATGAGGAGCAGGATTATTGGCGGCAGTGCTGATCTGGAATTCAAAACACTTCACTTGGAGCGGTGATTTGCTTGCCGCACAGCCTGAAATAGCCTCCTATTGGCTTTATGCATATCATCGGCTAGCGCGGTAAGTAGCGGAATATCTCCCCGGCGACGCAGATTGGTTCCTCCCGAGGCGCCATACACAGCTCCGTTCAGCTTACGAACTCATCCGCAGTCCTCTGGTGACTGTCCAGGACAAGCATACTAGTCTCATTCCTTCAATATGCTTTCTTTCCGAGGAGCGGTAACAACTTGAAACTGTGGTGCAAGGAAGTTTGCGAGTTGTCGGCAACTGAACGTAGCGGCCCCGCGGATCCTTTCCCAGCCGTGCCGTCAAACCTACGCGTATGGACACCACTGGACTGGTTGCACCATGCCGTTTTTGATTGTCTTGGCAATCAACAAATTCAGAGACTTGGAGGGCTGCTCGACCGCTCCATCACGACAGCCATCACAACGGCCATCATCACATCCTACATCGCGAACGTCTCTGAGCGCAGATGACAACACATAGCAAAATCCGTTCCAAAAGCCTCTTATATTGCCAGGCATTCTAAAACGAACAGTCAAACAGCTCCATTGCCTTTGCCACCTAAGCCAATATTGATCTTAACAAGCCTCAGCAGTTCCTTCGTCCACGAACCATCGACTCTTGAAGCGAGCAGGACAAGTAAAGGAGTGGGTCAGTGTGCACTCCAAACCGCTTTTTTGGACGACGACTCACATTCTCCATGTCCTCTAAGAAATAGTTCCACGATCAACTAGGCCCTGATTTACATCGGAACGAAGCCCACCAAACGCATGAAGGTAGACTCTATTTCAGTCACTCCGACAGTTATTCGATGAAATGCATTGAGGTCACAACCAACGGCGAATTCCCGAACGCAATTAATTGGCTGAGAACACAATACCGCGAGAAACACACGCAAGAAAGTGGCGGAAGCTCTGATGGGATGGCAACCAACTGAGGAGGGAAGATACCACTGCGAAGCTTGAGATGAGCACAACCAGTGCACTTCATCATCCTGCAGTATCTGGCATATTACCATGTTGTTGGTTTCCCGGGATGATGGAGACGAAGAGTATGTAATATAGGTGGCGGATGTAGCTGACAAATTTCAGCGAATAGCAACCTCTATGGAGCTAGGGAAGTCTGCCCGTCCGAACAAATAGATGAATATTACTCGCCGGTCGCGAAAGGCCATGAAGCCGGCATAGAATGATACCTAGAGAAAGGAAAATTCTTTTACGCCGCAGGTAGCATTTGGCCACCCCCGTCTTAAAACAGTACGAGCTTCTAAGAATGGGCATCGAATGTTGAAGAAGATATCGGGCAGAATATTGGAGGTGGCAATCGGCCCTATGGAGGTTGTCTGTTTACATAGGAGTATGTTGTATTAGGATCATCTTGCGAATTAGGAATTTGTTGCCTTCTCGACGAAGCTAAAGGGTATCGCAGAGTTGAATTATCAAACATGATAATAACGAAAGCAAGCAACCACATGCCTCTAATTACTAAATAACAACTACCTCTACTCGTTTGTAGATGAGGAAGCGAGACATTAAGAGAGTAAATAACTATTTCTATACTTATTTTGACCTTAAGGGGAAGCGAGGCCATAGGTATATCCATCACGACCGTGTTGCTCCTACTTCGGACTCCTTAAGGGCATGAAACTGCCTTGTGTTCAATGAAATTAAATATAGAAAAAAAAAGGCCTTAATCGTAGTAAAGTTCGACTGATTACGGAGTTAAAGCAAAAGCATTCGTAAAACATTTATTAAAGAACATGCCCATCTCTTATCGGAAAGGCTCTAATAAACATATGTTAGCTCTATAAGGGGTAATTCAAGTTTCGAAGCTTTGTTTAAGTGGGAGATAAAGATTTTTTGAATATACAAAAGTCATCAAGCATTCCTACACAACAGAGCCCTTGTTCCACTACTCTTACACATACAGCGTTAGCGACGCAGGCGAATGCTGATCCTTTTGATAGCTCAAGCGCTGAAAATCATGACAAATTCATCAATCTTAAACGCAAAGATTGTGTTTTCTTGCTCTTTACTTGGGTGTACCTGGTGGCGTTTGCTCCTCGGCTACTATTTTTAAGCTCAACGTAGCGGTTTCTGACATGATCTCAGCGGGGGTCTACGCCATGCAGTGCAAAACACCTTCCTCAACCAGACATAGTGCGATTTCGAGGGGCAAGTGCGGAGCGGCTTTCCCACGGGGAGCCGAATCGGTGAGCTAGGCTGCAAAGCACTATAGAGGCGGCCCCTGAACTTGCTTGCATTACCCCAGTAGATGCCTTGAGCTTGCCCACTGCTTGGCGGAGTCTGATTCCTTGGCAATTTCTCCAGAGCTTGATCTTCAACAGCTATCCCGGAGCAGCTCGGACGGCGCAGTGTGGCGAGGCAAGCAGAGAACACGTGCTGACTGTACACCCTCCCTCCTTCGCGCCCAGAAACAACGCCATTCTCACCCCACCTCGGCGATTACAGGGTTTATCACCGAGCAGTCACCAAATAGACTTGCAGGCTCTCATAGACATCGCATGGCGTCTTTGCTATTTTTCTTTTCACACCGGTCCGCAGCTGTATCTTCCCAGTCTCGTTCTTCGGGGGCGGGAATACGCACTCGGTACAAAATCCGCGTCCCAACGGGATGGTCGCATTATCATCCTCGGCGTAGAAGGCCCTTCTTTGACAATTTGGGTCATCCCTAAGTTTAATCAGCCAGCCTATGACACAATAATCTGTCGACCTCTCTTTAAATACATCAAGCTTGGAATGCAGTGTATGTATGGAAGACAGCATTTATCTCCGGCGTCTGAACTACGACCTCGCGCTGACCTGATTGGGCGTATGCTCTGCAAAAGAACCCTCCGACGGAACTCGGAAGGCATTGATATAGAGAGTTCCTAGCAATGAGTTGCTTGAGGATTCACAGGACGAGGTGGCCTATGAACCATGAACATGTTAGCGAAGCAGTCACAAATGCAGCGTTGATTACGTGTAGTGAAGTGGTGATAAGCATTGGAAAACATGCAAAGCAGTCTCTGAGGACATATGAGCGTCGTCGGATGTAGCAAAAACTCTCGCTTTTCGAGCGCGGATGCAGTGTTGTCTCTTTATGCTGTTGAGCTCCAGTGTATACACTACACGTGATTTGGGCTTGGCGCCAATGATCTGGTTGAGCCGCTGCTGTGCCGCAACAACCATACTTACAGAGGGAGCTCCTTTAGCTATACCAGACACCACCTTATACCCAAACCAACAGAGCGATACAACTCTTACTGTGCAAAGTGCTAGCACTCATCTCCCACGGCCTGTTCCACCTCCTTCCGACTACATCTACGCCCTTGATATATTCAAGCTGACAAAGCAGCCCCCAGACTCGCCACTCACACAACGCCGTCTCGCCAGATCCCCCTTTCTACCTTTGCCTCTCCAGAAATCGACCGGCCGGCCAAGATACTTCTAGTCGATTCATTCCTTCCGCGAGGACACCGCGGCAGGGAAACAGTCGGAACGCAGCGACCACGATGTAATTGCGCAGTTCAACTTCAGTGAGATGAAGACTAGTCGCCTCTTCCAGAAGCGACGAGAAGTTCTTTGTCGGTCCAGGGTTTACACTTGCATTCTGGGAAAAAGATGATCTCTACGGAAGGAACACCTACAAGGACTTAATAACGGCTGTCTGCAGACTCAGAGCAACGGCTTCTCAGTCGGTCTTATGAAGAGCTCCAAGTCTTCGAGGCGTTCATTTTGTACGCAAGACACGCGTTGAAACCCTTTTGTGCGCCAATCTGGGCCGGGAATGCTGAGTTTGTGGACGTACTCGGTGCTGTGGACAATGGAGGAAGAAATAAGATGAATTGTTGATCGTACTCTCAGGGCGATCTGGAGAATACTATACTACCTGGCGGCGTAGGTCCCAAATCACTCAGAATGCTATCTATGGAGGTCTAGGGGGTCTTTCGAACCGCTGGAAGTTCAAGATTCTACACGTAAGTGGCCGCTTAGCCCACCAGCGCTTTTATCATGTCAAAGATGAGACTGCGGAAGCTGCACAACCACTCGATGAACCCGACCACTTCCTAGGTGGAGTCAGTCCTGCACGCAATGACATCACCTGCATTGGTCAGTACATATTTTGTTTCTTCCTTTTGACTTTGGCTCCCGCTTCAGTAATCATCGCAATTGTTGAAGTCAGCCCGTCGATCGGAGAGTCGAACACTATGCCTTTTGCGCTCGGCTCGGATTGCAGGCGAAATCCGGAAATGCGACAAACACCAGAGCCGGTACTAGATTGGAAGAATACGTCTTTATGGACGATACTCCGTTGTCTTGCTGCATTGTTACGATGTCTTTGGCTCACCTATATTATGCAGACCAGAGTGTTTCGATACGCTCCATCGATATGTACCTTTTGGAAGAAGCCACTGATGTGTATGATCACCAAATCGCTCTCGGATCACGGTTAGCCACCAGGCCGAGAATATGGAGCACCACGCACCCACTCTTGATGATATATTGATCGAGGATTGATAAGCTGAACGGCATATCTCCGTATCCCTGCGTGCACCGGTGGACCGATTAATATTACTAGAACTCAACACCATGCTGCACAGGAAGACATGAGAAGTAATCTTGAAATTGGAGAGTACTTCCAAGGTCTCTGGTTTGACGTATCTATCCCGGGTGTGAAAGCTCTGCTTATATGTCTTTGTCTTTGTTGTTTGGAACGTGGCATAAGACTGCAAATAATCCAAGGAAGAGGGTATCGATCGTTGATATTAATACAAGATGGCTCGCAGTTGAGATAGCACATGAAACGTCGGTGTCTATTATAACATACGTACGCTGGGCCTTGCCGTAATAACACTTTGCCCTCATGCCAATTTGCTTCGATGTCTATACAGTGAGAAGTGTAGGCGATGCCTCAATTCGTTGATCCTGAAAAATTTACCTACACCAATTTCAAGATGATGTTACAAATACAGATTAATTTCTACACTGCAGCCGGGTGAACTGCCCCGAATTCCCACCCATACAAGTTCACCGCGTCCTTACTCCCATCTACTGGTATTGATACTTACTATTTTGCGACAAGGTCTTCATGGTTCATGGGACAGAGTGAGACATGCCACCGTTACAATATCCTACAGCACTGTGTTGCAACGGATTGGAATCGGAAAAACACAACTGCCTTTCTGCAACAAAGTTCGTTCTTTTGTAGATATGGATTTTACAACGGCCTTCTGTCTCGGCGCCGGCACTCTCGCCCTCCTTGCTACCGCCGGAACCTCCGTTCCACTCATTCCTACAAACGGGAGCGTCACGTACTACCCAGCCCGTCCCGCCTCGCTAATCGAACAGCGCGCTATCTTCACCAAATATATCAACACCCCCTACATCGAGCAGAATGTAGCCGCCGCTATCCTTAGACATATGTCGGAGAAATATGTTCAACATAACCCGGACATTTTATCCGGACGCGAAAATGCTATCGCTGCGATCTCCCATCTCACCAGCTCCCGGGTGAACTTCACTTACCTTAATGTGAGATTCGATGACTTCCGGGGCTGGGCTCATCCCCGCATGGACATTGCTGAAGCACCGCAGCCCAGGTTTGAAGGTACGTGTATCATGAGCACTGGGGCATTTTCCAGTACAGGCCGGCAAATCCAATCAACCCACTTGCAATGTGGTAGACTGGACTGGCTGATGCGGGGAGGTAATTCGGTTGGAGATAAAGCTGGTCGTCTGGAAAATTAGATTGTTGATCAATAGACTTCCGGCAGGGCATAATCAGATGATATTTTCCTCCAAAATGTATTGGATTGATTCAGAATGGGTTGAGCTACGCAGATACACATGCCTTGCATGAAAACACAAGAGCCATTCATTCTATTGATACAATACTGTTGTCAGCCCGCTGCACGTTTCAATGTCAAACACCTTCGGATTCGTGCTCTCGTTACGTAAAGCACTAAGAGTATCTCCCGTGAACAGGAGAGACAGGGGAGACAGGAGAAGCCTCACTGGAGCTCCTCGCTTCGACAGACACGGTGCCTTGACTGTCCTCTTTTCCATTCAATCTTGCACCATCTTCCTCAACCTGTGTAAGAGGTGCCTTCAGCCTCGGATGATCCGGCTCCGTCAAGTCTAGTATACCCAACTTCTCTTCTCCATCACACGTAAGCGGAACGGCAGCAACGGTGCCGCGCCATTTGCCGAGTCCGAGCTCCTCATGCGCGAGACGCTGTAGCTGGAGCATTTCGTTGGCAGTCCATTCCATACGCTTATATTGGTTGAGGTTGCGCCGCCTCTGGATACAGCTGACCAGCGGCTCCAGGATGTAGGATATGATAACGATGAGGCCTCCAAGCGAGAAGATGAAGGCGATTCCGAATGTGGAGAAAGATGCGTATGCCTGGCTGATTATTTTCTGGTGGCGGTATGGCGTTAACGAACATGGCTCGTTGTAAAGTAAAGATTGGAATATTATCATCGTGAGAAGGGAATGTTTAACGTACCTGACTCTTGCATGAGGAATCTCCTTCACTGTTGTAGGGTGAGTATGTGAATGGGAGCAGCTGGGGGTCGGAGGGGCCGGTGGCGGTATCCTTGGATGGTTAGCGTCAACTCAAACTGTGCTTGTAATCGTCACGCGGACATCCGACTTACCAAGAATACGCCCTGAAGAGAGGCCAGTGATGTGTGGAACCAATGCTGGACGTCCAGCTGCCACTGATTGTTCGGGAGAGGGAACTGTAAGCCGGCTGTCAGGCTGTACCTGGACGTCAACAGCGACACTCCGAGCACCTTAAAAAGATCCTCCAGGTTTAAGTAGCCGAGATATATGTTATCGGAGATCCAGTAGAAGCGGTTGACAGCCGATTGAGTATCGAAAAGATGGAAACCCAAGCTTGCCGACTGCGATACCCCCCCAAGGCGTGCACATTGCTTGTCCGACGGTAGGTTCGGATCGCAGAATTGCTCCTGAGACGCACAACCCAGCACAGAGACTGGCTCGTCCTGGTAGTAGGCTTCGGTCACGTTTCCCATGAGAGGATTGTCGATCACACCGCCGTCGGCATGTGCAGAGTACCAGAGGTCGTTTGTCTCACTGACGAACTGAACGGAATTGGCTGAGAGGAAGACGAGGTTCACATCTGCATCCGTGCGGCGGAGTGCGGGGATTGGGTTGAAGTAGGATTTGGTCTCCAATATAGTGCCATTAAGCGCGGGGTAAGCGGCAATTGAACTTTAAAGAGAAAGAAACAGTCAACTCGAAAACGATCAAAGCGGCATGGAAGAGCTATGGTGGCAATCAACTCTAGATTGGTTAGATGGGAAAACTTACGAAATGCTGTAGTCGGGGTAGACCGTTGATGACTTCCTGGTCACTCCATCTCTTGCGTAAGCGCGCTCAGGATACTCATATGTGAACCCATCCGTAACGTTAATCACCTCTCCGTAGAAATACCTCCTGTATGGTGAGATCCCATCCGGATTTGTGTAGTTGTGCCGTCCCTCGTAACCCTTGGTCTCTAAGGGAGCGCAGTGGAGCACGCGCCGGTAAAGGAGACGTTCGCTCTTTGGTGCATTGAGTCCGAGATGCTCGTGGGTGTCGAGGAAGCCAGTGTCTAGTAGGATATTGGAAGTATTGGTCTTGCAGATTCCACTGCTTTGATCGAAGGGACAACTCGCATTGGTTGTTACCGTCACCGGTAAGCTCTTCTTAACGAAGATGTTGCAGTCCAGCAAACTTCTGTTGTTCGAGTAGCATTGTTGGGCGTAGTTGGCGAACGAGGTGGTCTTGTCAGACAGATATGGGCCAACAATTGTTTCCGCTTCGACTAAGTTCAAATCGGTGACGGAGCTGCGGACCTCGCCGCAGTTGGTGCTTCTGATGAGGACTTCATTCTCCGTGCTGGTGACCTTTGAAGAAAAGATACCAGCAATTGCAAAAGCCGCAACACTGGCCACAGTGATTCCGATCACTGGCAGCAGTCGAACATACAAGCGGCGGGTGTTCGGCACATTGCGCCATGCCCAAAGGACTTGGATGAAGGCCCACAGACCACCTCCTCCATTTCCTGCATTACGCAGGATTGCTTGCCTCTGATGGTATATGCCATCTTTGGGAGCCTCGGAGGAATAGCAGGCGTGGAGGCCGAAGCAAGCAATTCTCCAGAAACAAGTGCCGACGAAAGTGACGAAAAGCGCTATGAACGCGGTGAGGAAGGCGCCGTCTCGGCGAGTGAGAGTGATGGTAGCTCCGAGAACGCGTCCGTGGGACCAATTTATCCAAGAGCCAGTGTGGATCGAATAGTATGTGGCCGAGTCGGGAGATCCTGAAAGGCCCGAAATCATGGCTGCTGCAGAGCAAAGGGAGGAGGGAGAAGCGAGCGCACGAATGTTCTGCCTTCGCTGAACAGAAAGACCATGTAGATGTTATATATAGCGTGATAAAGCTGCGTATCTTGCTCGCACTTCACGGTCCGTCCATCGTAGATCTTACCCGCATACACGGTCTGCTCGTTTTCTTGCAGATGGCTGAGCGGACAGTCCACGACTCGCGATACCCACAGCAGCCCCACGTGCCGACCGATGCGCAACCGGTTGCACGGTCGAAGGCTGCAAAGACGGCTTTGCCGCCGACAACGGTAAGAAGAGCCTCGTTATTTTTGGCATGATGAGCAACCTCGAAAGCAGCTTAATCTGCAGGAGGCTGAAAACGCAACGAGAGGAGCGAAAACCATAGGCTGTGCAGTTCCTCTTCAACTGAGCGCTTATCTCTGCAACCCGACAGTGGAGAGAAATCGTGGCGTGGAATTTTTGGAGCCTGCCCATGGCCCAGGATACGGCGAAGTTGGGGGCCAAAAGGAGGCAAGCTCTCCTGCGTCAATGCCTTGCCGATCATGTCTCATTTATTGATTGTTTGAAATACCAAACAAGCAGTCATCATCCGATGTGCGTTTTGGAGCAGAGCCGCATGTTCACGTGGCTCCCCTGGGACTTTTGCCTGCTCCCCGAACCAGAATCCACCTCCGATACAGCTTTCCTTGTGTATGAGATGCTGAACGGCTATTGCATACCTGGTTCGGACGATCGGCAAAGTTGACGTGGCTTTGATTTATTTTCTGATCTTCCAGGGAAATGATGCGCTTCTCCTTCATCGCTGTTCTCTGCTTTTTTGATTACTTTCCCACTGTTCTCATTTTTGGCATCCTCCTCAGCCCTTCTCTTGCGCTCTTCTTTCTTGCTTTATTTCTCCATAGCAAGCTCAGTAGAGCCGAACATGGTGATTCGAACGTGCCAGTGTGAGACGCTGATAGAGGTATTTATGATAGGAGCAGATGTAGAGGTGGTGATAGAGACCATTATGGTGGTAATTTTCCTGATATCGACTAGTGTGTGGATTGGATGCTGATCGGGCTTGAGTGGAACTCCACGGCACGTGATATTTCCTTCACCAGCCTACCGCAAAGGATAATCTTTTAAGAGTGTTATTAGCTGACAGGTACTATTTTGTCCTGTCGCACCAGACTTACTCTAAAAAGGGAAGTCAATCTAGTATCCAAGGAAAAGGTGAAAAGCACACCCGAAGACGATTGCTTAAAAAAGGGCTATGCCATCCCGTGGAACCACTTAGCTTATATGCTGCTGGTCCATTCAGATAATCTGCCGTTTTCTTCATCGTTTCCTTCACCTTAAATATTCAATAATTGGTCGTCCCCATATGCGCATCTTCTGAGGAACCAACGGCTCCCATTGTTCTCAGCCCCAATCCAGGCACCTCAAGCCCCCAGCTCTACTTCGTTCACATACTTCACTGCGCAGTATAGCCCCTAAAAATAGTCATTAGCAACCAATCATCACATCACCCACGCCGCCAGACTTACCCATCAACCAACATCGCCGACCCAAACATAAAGCTGCTCAGCGGACTCGCCAAAAACATGATAGAATCTCCAATCTCCTCCATCGTCCCCAGTCTCTTCACAGCCGTATTCTCATTCACAATCTTCTCCATCAACCCCTCCTTCGCCTTCACCTTATCCAACAGCGGCGTGTCAATGTACCCGGGGCAAATCGCATTGATCCTAATCCCCCTGGACGCATACAGCGTCGCCTCCGTCCTCGTCAACCCCACAACCGCATGCTTCGCCGCGACATACGCCCCCGCCGCAACATACGGCGGCGAGGCCGCGAACCCGTGCACGGACGCGACGTTGATGATGCTGCCGCGGCCCTCGCGCTGGCCGCGCGCCTCCTGCCGCAGCATCTGCCGCACCTCCGCGCGCTGGCACAGCCACACGCCCGTCAGGTTGACGGAGAGATGCGCGTTCCACGCCTCGGCCGTGACGTCCGGGCTGCCGCCGGCGGGGCCCGTCACGCCGGCGCAGTTGACGGCGAAGTCGATGCGGCCGAAGCGGGCGACTGTCTGGGCGACGCCGGCTTCGACGGATGCCTCGCTCGAGACGTCCATTTCGAGGGCGAGGATGGCGAGGGTGGAGGGGCCGTGGCGGGTTTCTAGCTCTTTGACGGTGGTTTGGAGGGCGGTGGGGTTGATGTCGGTGAGGGCGAGTTGCTTGACGCCGTGCTTGGCGAGGGAGTAGGCGGTGGCTTGGCCGATGCCTGGGAGGAGGTCAGGGTGAGGCGGTTCCGACAATTACGTCATTTGGCGGCTGTGGATATTCTTCCTGGCTCTTTTGGCGACGTACCAGAACCGGCTCCAGTTATGAAAGCGACACCCTCAAGAATCGCGGCCATGGCTTATCAGGGACAGGATGAACTTGGAACGACTCGAACAACGACACAATGGGGATTGAATGCCGCAGGACAGTAGGGAGAAGAGGGAGAAGAAGCGACGTTATAAGTAGCTTCTCCGCCCCCTGCCCGCCGATAAAGCCATCCCCGCACTGTGCAGCCAAAACGTTTTCCCTATTGACGAGGGGATGTAGAGCGGCCTCGGCTGTTCTGCAATGACTCGCATACAGCCCATCGGAGGATTCGGAGGGGGCGATCCCTCAGCTTTTGACCAATATGATTGGACATTGATTGCCATGATCGTACACTTCAGCCCTGCCATTGCTCCTTTTCAGCCGGGGCCGACGGACTGCCGGGCGTTCACCATATGGCGCAAACCTCGTGGTTACGTAGACACAGCTCTTGATCAGCCTCCACCTTAACAAGGCTGTTGGATTAAGCGTATCTTTGTTCGCATAGATTCCTCCACAGTTCGTGGCACCTCGTCTAATTGGCACATTCCTATACCTCCCTGCTCACGCTCCGGACTTCCTCCTCTTTCAGCCCCTTCTCCGTGTCGTTACCCACTTCACTCGCAGCGGGTCCCATTCTTCCTTCGATCACTGTCCCGAGCTCTTCCGGCCGAATGTAGTCCTTCGGTTCTCTCCACTCTTTCAGGGGAAAACTCAAGGCAGGCGGCCACACAAGATTAAGACCCCAGTACAGAGCGAAGCTCAAAGCCACACCGAGCCAGTAGGCAAAGTAGTAGGCCCGTGTAACTCCGATAGGTGCCGAAACGCCCATGTTGTTAAGGAAGCCGTAGAAATTGGGGATAATGGCGATGATGTAGGCGAAGTAGGCGCGCCAATTCCAACCGTGCGTATAGTAGTAGACTCCGTCCTTGCGGGAGGTGTACAGATCGTCGATGGCGAGGAAGCCACGGGTGATTATATAATAGTGGCAAAGTAGAACTCCGGTGATGGCCGACAGAAAGATCTGGTACGAAGAGAGGAAAGAGATGAAAATGGATGCACTTCCGAGAAGGTACCACGGGTTGATGACGAAGGACACAACCGCGCAAATGAAGAAGCCCTTGCGCACAGAGATATACTTCGGGAAAAGCGCTGCCAAATCATTGCCTGTAGAGATGATCGTTAACAAGATACAGCCTCACAAGGGAGGAATGAAGCAAAACGCACCTGCAGGCAAACTGTTCTCGAATATAGAGCTGAAAATGGCACTGTATGCAAAGCATCCGGCAATGAAGAAGCAGCCGGCTCGATTTGCAGCTGTATAGTTGGTCGTCTGCAGCATGTCAAGGTAGTGAATAGGGTTCCAGATGAGGGAACCGAACACAATCTGGCTGCTTGAGCCGACGAGGTTGCCGACAACGCTGACAATGAAGTTGCTCAGCGGAAAGCATACCAGATTTCCGACAACGACGTCTCGTGGTTTCCGGGCGTATCGCTGGAAATCTGCAGCATTGGAGGCGAAAGTAGCGCAGTTTGCCGCGCCGAGAGTAACGAATTGGACGATGAGCCAGAACCTCGTGGAGCCTTTGGCGGTGCCAGGCTGTCGAGCCACAGGGCCAATGCCACCGGCCAGGGTCAAGCTCCATGCACAGAAAGCAATGGCCGAGACGACAAAACTATAGGGATCAGCTACACGTTTCAGGCTGCTGTTAAGGGAAATGTCTTACACTACCAGCTTAGCATACACCAGGATCCGCATCTTTGGAATAGGTCGCACGAGGAAAGCGGCAGTGACAATCCAGAAGACGATGCACCCAACAAACTCCCCAGTGTCGATGGCAGAGTTGGCGCTCATGATGTTTGGCAATGTTGCAATGTGTGGAGTCAAAGCATGGAGCATGACATATATACATTGCCCTCCTTGAACCTGAATGAGAAAGAACGTTAGTCTCACCTCAAGGGAAACCAAGCGGATGACGCTTACTCCATTGACTCCATTCCAGACGATGGCCATGACTGCGCGGTTGAAGGTAGGCCACCAGGCGCTAATACACGTAAGTAGGCGGAGCCTGACATAAGCTATAGCACTTACCCAAAAACGCCGAATGCTGCACGGTTCAAAATGGGGTAGCCAACATGATACTTGGCGCCGGCTCTTCCATTGAAGACGATGACAATGGCAATTAGGATCTGGCCGGCGAGAGAGCAGATGGTCGACTCCCACATGCTAAGACCGAGTTCCTGGGCAGATGAGGCGGCGTACCAGTTCGACACGGTAGCAGTGGCAGAGAACCAGAAAGTAAGGTACGTTCGCATGGTCCATGTCCGGTCCGAGAGCTTCAGCGGCCTGGATCGACGAGTGAGCGTGTTCTCCGGAGCTGGAAAGGGTCGAAAACCCAGCCTACCTCAGATCATCGTTGTCCAGCCAGGCGTCAGCGCCATGGACATGTTCGGCGCCTTTCGCGTGGAGCGAGCCGCGCAGCCTGTTGATCAGACCGGACATGTTCAAGGCCACGTCAAGTCGCCAGGAGCTCGGTCTTGGGTGGAAGCTGAAGTATCTTTATTCGAGAGGAAAAAGATTGCGATGAGCCTGGGGGGCTTATCGCACATATCAATTGCGCAGCCATGTCTCGAGTGGCGATAGGAAAGCACGCGAATGCGGCAGAGGAGAGCGACTCCGCGGGCTTGGAGGCGCAATTGCCGACTGGATTTGCGCGGCGGAAGCCGAAGATAAGAGATGGCAAAGAAGACGAACTCAAGATGGAGTAGGACGGGTGTGTGCGGTTGGGGAGTACATGTGCTCGGTCACCCGATAAGCACCGGCTCTACTTCGATCAAAGGTGGGGATCCAATCACGGCGCAGGGCGTCTTGCGACTGACATGTACCGGTGTCTCTAAGGTGCATTGGAAATCCGTTGCGTTGGAGAGAAGCAAAAGGGAAAAAAAAAGGAAATGGCGGCTGGCTGGGTAAAGAGAAGAGTACGTGGTGATTGGCAGCCTCAGGCTTGAGCACAGCAGCGGCTCGAGGGTCAACATGTATGCCTAGGCGGTTGGAGCGATCATCAGGATGGGACAAATTGGTCGGACATCTCTCAGACATTCAAGCTAAATGGGATGAGTCCGGAAGAGCAGCGCCTTTGGGCTGCTAGTCAACGGCACGTCGACGCGATCAGTCCGTCGAACATTGAGGATTGCGATGGGCGGAGGTCGTGCTGTGACTTGCCAAAGTGCAAGAAGGTGCGGCTCACGGTCGTGCGAGAGACATGCTCGTGTGTGGCGGAGGCGGACAGCGACGCGTCGAGGCGCGCGAAGAAGTGGCCGGCTGCGCAGGCGGCGCGTGTGGCCGGCCGTGGCAAGTAAGCGCTGCCGACGAGACCCTGGCGTGCCTGGCTGCCTGGCTGCCTGGGCAGCGTCACGTCCCGTCGCGCGCCAGACGCTGCGCAGAAAGCATCATGTCTCTCCATGTCAATTCATGACACCGCGCTCCGTCTGGGCCGCGGCCTGCTCCCCTTTGCCGTCGTCGCCACCCTCTACCTCTACCTCTACCCGTTCTTCCTCCACTGCGCTTTCCCCTCGCCACCGCGCCACGTCGCCGCCAGCGACCGCTCCGCCGCCCACGCTCCCGTCGTAGCCCCTTTCCGCCTGCTGGCCCTGGGCGACCCGCAGATCGAGGGCGACACCTCGCTGCCCAACCCCAATGACCCGCCCTTCCCCAGCCTGCTCTCGTTCGGCCCCGATGCCGCGTCCGTCGGCGTGCTAGGAGCTGCGCGCAAGACCGCCGCGGGCCTGCTCCACGACGACCTCCCGCGCCTCCTCGAAGGCTACCGCAAGCGCCTCGACCTCTTCGGCAACGATTACTACCTCGCCCACATATACCGCACCCTGCACTGGTGGTCCGAGCCCACGCACGTCGCCGTCCTCGGAGACCTGCTGGGCAGCCAGTGGATCAGTGACGACGAGTTCGAGCGGAGGAGCTGGCGCTTCTGGCGCCGCGTCTTCCGCCATGGGAACCGCGTCGAGGATGACATAGCCGCTGCTCCAAGAGTCGACGACCTGGGCGCCGATCCCGCGTGGGCGACGCGCATCATCAACATTGCCGGCAACCACGACATCGGCTACGCTGGCGACATCAACGAGCGCCGCATCGAGCGCTTCGAGCGCCAGTTCGGCCCCGTGAACTGGGAAACCACCTTCCGCCTCCCCACCGCCAACAGCTCGGCCCCGGACGACGCCGCGCAACCCCAGCCAGAGCTCCGCGTGCTGATCCTGAACAGCATGAACCTCGACACCCCCGCCCTGAAGGAGGACCTGCAAGACCAGACCTACGACTTCATCAACGACGCCATCTCCCGCTCCCGCCCCGTCGAGGACCGCTCCACCTTCACCCTCCTGCTCACCCACATCCCGCTGCACAAGGAAGCCGGCGTCTGCGTCGACGCCCCCTTCTTCGACTTTTTCCCAGACGACCAGGGCGGCGGAGTCAAGGAGCAGAACCACATCAGCGACTCTGCTTCCGCCGGCATCCTACAGGGCATATTCGGCATGAGCGGCGACCCCGCCGCCCCGGCCCGCGGCTTGGGGCGCAACGGGCTCATCGTGACAGGTCACGATCACGAGGGCTGCGACGTCTACCACCACCGGCCGAGGGACGGGGAGGCCTGGACGGCTGTGCGTTGGGAGGATGCTGGCGAGCTCGCTCGTGATGCCGATCTCCCCGGCATTCGGGAGCTTACTCTCAGGAGCATGATGGGCGAGTATGGCGGCTATGCTGGGCTGGTCAGTGTGTGGTTCGATGGCTCCGTTGGAGAGTGGCGGTCCGAGGTTATGATGTGCAGTGTTGGCGTTCAGCATATCTGGTGGGCTGTGCATATAGTTGATTTGATTACTCTGGTTGTATACGCTGGTGGGTTTGCTCTTCGCTTCTTGGCTAAGGTCAAAAGGACGAGGTTCGCTGCGGACATCCCCGTTGGCAAGGGAACTACCAAGAAGGACTAGGTTGTCCTGTGCATAGCATTTTGTATAACAACAAGCGTTGGCTTATAGATCAACCCGTATAGCCTTTAAATTCAGCTGATCAGCTTTTGACGCTTCGTGGGAATCAGAATATGTTCTTACACACTCCTATCATCTAAAATCTCGTATCTTACAGCAAGCTTTGCTCCAAGTCAGCGTGGAAGAAGCAAAAGGTCAGCCAGTCACATTACGGTTATTATTCTACAGCATCAAATCAAAGAACAAGATGCAACAACCATCCACAAAACAGATCCCAACCTCACCTCTCCTCCCCACCCTCACAAACCCTTCTCACTCACAACCCCGAATCCGACTCCCCATAAACCCCGGCCCCCACTCCCCCACCCTCATACCCCCTCCAAGCCTCACACTCCTCATAAAACCCATCCCTCTCCTCCCCCGCCGCCTCCATCCGCTCCGCCACCTCATCCGCCCGCTCCAAAAACTGCAGCGAGAACCCCTGCCCCACATGGAACGGTATGTGGCAGTGCATGAGCCAGGCCCCTGGATTATCGGCCGGGAAGGCTAGCACCAGGTAGCCGCCCGCTGGCAGCATGGCCGTGTCGCGGCGGGGTGGGTTCGCGAATTGTAGGGCGTCGAGGTTGCCGGTCCAGAGGCCGGGGCCGGAGCCGAGGATGTAGAAGTCCTGTGGGAGGGGGTTGTCAGTCGTCGTCGTCGTCGTCGCCGGTTTTTTTTTATTGTGTTGGAGGAGGAGGAGCAGGAGGAGCAGGAGGAGAGGGAGGTGAGTGTGGGGATTGAACTCACATGGCCGTGCAGGTGAATGGGGTGAGGTAGGTTGACGGGCAAGCCCTGCACCGTCTGCAGCACGAAATAGTACCACTGGTCCGGCTCGTCCAGCTCGACCAGGTTCAGCGAGCGTGGGTACGACGTGTTGCCGTCGAGCACGTACTGCAGCGTCGGGTAGCTCCAGTCGGCCTGCATGGCCGAGCCGTTGATGTACCACTGGATGAGCGGCCCGTTTTGCTGCGTGATGTTGACGCTCATTTCCAGGCCTTGAACGGCGTCGGCGAAGCGGGCGGATGGGACCGTGTTGGCGACCGTGGGCGTCACGGCCATGTCGTTGCAGCCCGCGGGGATGTCGCCGTGGCGCGTGCTGGTGGGCGAGGTGCTGCTGGCGGGGGCCATGTTGTAGGCGAGGATGGCTTTGATGTTGCCGGCGTTGGCGTTGACGCTGCAGTCGCTGTCGGGGTCGGAGCGGATCCAGTATTTGTCGATTTCTTGGTCGGCGGTGATGATTACGTCGTATCTCTGGCCTGGACTGGGTCGTCAATGCTGGGATTAGGATGGCTCAAGGAAGGGTATTCTTACCGACACCGATAGAGATGCTGGAGGTCGTGAAGGGGACCACAGGGACGAAGTCGCTTGTAATCACGGTCATATTGTGCCCGTCGATCGAGAAGTGGTAATGATCGTTAGTCCCGACGTTCATGACACGAAGCCTGTAGCTCTGGCCTTTCTCGACGGCGATCTGATTATAGGCTCCGAGGGCTCCATCAGGGCTCTTCATCGTTCCGTTGATGAGACCATTATCCGCCGTTGGGGGCCCCCTCGTCGAATGCTTGGCTGCTTCGGCCAGCTCGAACATCGGAGTATGGTACTAGTCTTGAATCATGTATACCCCGAGGTCAACATCGTAATTGGCATCGGCTGGGCCGTTGATGAGGATGCCTCCGAGAACGCCATCAGCATACTGGACCGAATGATGCGAGTGATACCACGAGCTGCCGTGCTGCGTGCACTTGAACGTATAGGTCTTGCTGTGGCCGGGAGCAATGGGGCACTCGGTGATGCCATTCGTGCCGTCGGCTCTGTTGCTGTTCAACTGGCGAAGTCCGTGGAAATGGATGCCTGTGCCATTGTTCTCTAGGCTGTTCTTCACATTGACAACCATTGTGTCTCCCCAATCTGGAAAGCATCAATATGGAGCTCCTTTGAGAAAGAAAGAAAACGCACTAGCAATGAGCGTAGGTCCGGGATACTGGCCATTGACGGCCATGACCAGGCGCTCTATGCCGTCGGGAGCCATAGTGGTGTTCGTGATCTCCAAGTTATACTGCAGCAAGAATCAGCGCGAAGTATTGAAGAGGGTGCTTATTTAATCTTACAGTGACTGTTCTCCCACTGTCAGGGAAGAGCTCATCGAAATCCGTAAGGATGTTGAAGACATCGCGCCAGCAGTTTCTAGCATCCTTGGAAAACAGACACCCGATCTTGGGAATCGGGAGATTGAGGCCATCCAAAGCCTCCCCAACTTGCGCAAGCGGATTGGAGATTTCCACACCACCGTGGAACAAGTTACCAATACTCAATCCCAAAGCTCGCGGACGCAGGTGACTGATTGTATCTTTAACATTAGGTAATAAAAAAGCAGAGATAACCTGAGAGCAGAGTGCCAGAAGGCAAACGCTCAGGTGAAGAAAGAAAACCATTATATGTTGGAGACAAGATTAATCCGTAACGCTACCGAAGAAAACCAGGGAATGAGCGAGGGGCGCGGGATATGAGAAATCTAAACAATATGAAATTCAAACGAGAGACTGGAAGCGAAAGACGAGGCGTTCCTGGAAAGGCAGGAGAGAAGGGAGAAAAAGTCCGAATACTTATCTACGAGCTAAAGTGCCGCGGCTTAAACATTTTTGTCAAATTCCACAAGGGGGTACATCCATCGGCACCTCCCTTTCCCGAAAACACGGGTGCTTGTCTGCCCAAGGCAGTAGTCTGTAAGAGATAGCTCCACAGAGTCATGGCAGTAGTCCGCAACGGGCCAGGCTCAGCTACCATCATCGCTCCGTGGCTCTAGCAAGTCTTTTAAAAGTTCAGACTCCAGACGACTCATGGCCTGAGGAAGAGGCCTTGTGGCAGGGGTCGTCGGGTGAAAACTTGAGATGTGACCAGATTCGGAACCTCGAGTACCTTTCCGGAAAGACTCGGTGTGATTTGGCTTGGGAAAGTGGAGATTCCCTGGGGAAGGACCAAAGCTTTGGCAATCCTGCGGCTCAGCGCGCAGTTAGCTGTGACAGACGTGCAGCTTGCCGCAGCCAAGATTGGGATGGTCGAAGCGGAAGGCAGACAGCTCGCAAAAATCCGAGCCACCCTCCGTACAATTTAATTTAGGGCTGGGCCGCCCTCCGCGATCGTTTGTTAGCGCATCAGCTAGCATAGACTTGCGATCAAACTTTATATTGACGATGTTGCGCAGGATGCCAAGATTCTGGCTGACCGGGTAGAGATCTCTGGGCAGCATCATGTCGGCAGTAAGGTGTTGAGAGGTATCAGAGAGAAAAGACCCAAGACGGGAGATGCTGCGGCGTCACGAACAGCCGCTGGCTAGTGCGCTTTCTTCGCGCATTGCTTTTTATAATTAACTTCGCCCCACTGTTTGAAGCTTCGGCTCCCCACCGGAATCACAACCGCGCTTTCTTTCTCCTCGATTTCGCTCTTGATCTTGATTAAACTGCTTCATGTCGCCCGCTATTTAGGTGAATATCATCCAGTTTCAACAATATTAATAACCTTCAGGCTCTAAAGTACAATTTTTGAATTGCATACGCCCGGAGTTGAAGCGTTCATCCAGACGCATAACTGCACCAATGTGTGTGCTCGACCTCCTTGGATGAATGCTTCAGTTCCCGATGCCGCTGTGAGGAGCCACATTGTGCAGATCCCCCTTGTACCTGCAGCCCGTCTCACTGAAATGGCCAGTCAACTCGGAAATGAGCTTAGTCGCGATGCGCCACTCAAACCATGCACGTTGGCATGCGCATCATTGGTTCCTGATAAAGCAGCGGACCGGTCTCGCGCTCAAGCTCTATATCGACGCACCCCATCACTCGTTTCGAAAAAGTGCTTCTTCGGCCGTAACACCAATGGTAGTGTTTACTCGAGAACATGGGCACGAACCGAATTGTATTTAGGCTATCCGACTATGCTATGACCTCTCCACCCTTTCCAGTACCGTATACGCTCTTCTCTCTTTTTATTAATAAGTTTTACTCAGTGATGTTGTCGGAAGCCACGCCGTTGTACCTCTGTCAACGTCGATTTGCGCCAGGGAGGTAGAGTCTTGCCGCTAGAGTTACAGGCAGAATTGCCGATGTCGTTTTTTCTTTCTTTGGTTTAGAAATAACCCCTTTCTCAGGCCCTCAGTGTTAAGTCGAAGAGTATCTGAAATGACCGCTAGGATCCTAATCCCTGCGGTTCCACCAACCGCGTGGACCAAGAGGCGTGAAGCTCTGGTGGGGACTTGGCCCACGACCAGGGCTGCGACGGTTGGGGCCGTTGTAGTCGAGACGGCATGGGCTCGGAGAACGGTAGAAAGGCGGAGGCGTACGGCGGAAGCGATCGTCACGAGCCGTTCCTGATGGGTGACGACGGTACTCGCGGTAGTGGGTCTCATCAGGCCTGGACAGAGGCCGCAGCGCAAGGCCATCACGGTCGTCCCTGTGGCGAGAGTGGTATGAATCGATTTTAGGACGAGCCTGCTCCGCCTCAGTATGACTACTTTGATGTCAGCCTGCTGTGATAGAATCGCAAGATATGGAGGAGTGACATACCGTTCAGGCTGGCTGGTTCGCGCTCTGATGGCTTGATCACCAGACCTTGCCTTCTTACGGGCCTGTTCGTTGTCGTGACGTTCATTGGCTGAAGGCGAAATGTCACGCTTCGGGGTCGGTCGAACTTCAATCGCGCGAGCGCAAGGGAGCGTGCCTGCCACGTCCAGTGTCATCACCCTCTCAGGATCCGGACGGCGCGGTGGGGGCATCGGAGTTGCGAGGTCATTCGCTGGCTGATTGCGAGACTGCTCAAGCTCCCTCTCAAGCTGGCCAATCCTCTTGTGTGCACGGAAGAGCTGCAGCTTCTGGCGCCTATACTGCACATCGTGATAACCGGAAGCTTCGAGCCACTCAGGAATTTCATCATAGTCTCCATGCTTGAAGTGGTTGTCTTGCGTAGGGACTATGCCGTTGTTGCGGGGTAAGAATTCTTGCACCGCGAGATTCATCGGAGTCTGCGGTATAGGGGAGGTAGGTGTCATGATCGTGGTCAAACCGAGGCCAGTAGAAGTTGATGAAGCAGCTGCAGGTTCAGTGGCTGGATCCGAAGCAGCAGATGAAGTCTCAGTGACTCTTTGCGCATTGGCATCTGGCTTCGTAGATGCGGCTTGTCCGGACGGCGTGGTGGTTCCGGGATTGGGCGGGATAGACTTCCTTTTGTCACGCTGCTGTTCATTGCGCCCCAATGACTTGCCCGAAGACAACGTTCCAGAGGTACGGGCATGAGTATTTCCTCCGAAGGGCTTCGAAGCGGGTATCTGACTCTTGTTCTGCATAGGGGTTCCTTGGTTGAACGACTTCGCAGAGGACGAAGAAGCCAAGGGTTGGGCAGGTGTGTTGCGTGCAAGCGGTTTAACGGGCAGGCGTGGAGCAAAGGGTTGGGAAGGTGTGTTGCGTGCAAGCGATTTGACGGGCAGGCGTGGAGCATTAGTCTTGTCAGCCTTCTGGGCATGTCCGCCTGAGTTGGCAGGTTGGATCTTGGCTGGCTGGATTTTGCCGGAGTTCTTCTGCCCAGCAGCCGAAGACAGCGGCGCGCTTGAACGAAACATAGCACTGTGGGAAGTGCTACCCGCAAACGGAGGGACACAGACATGCCGGGACATGGAACTGGTTGGAGCGTGAGCTGCTTGCTTGGTCTCCGTGATGATCGTGATCTCCTCAGACCCGGTGGAGATCTCTCCCGACTCTAAACTCGCGACGCTGCTATGAGAGGGCTGCCGGCTAAGCACTGCGCGCGGTCCGTTGTTCTTTGGAGACTTGGCTGCCTTCTCCCTTTCCTCGTTGATGAGATTCTCAATGTCGTTTCCCGTCATTGCGCGGGGAGAATTATCGCCGGCTGCAGCAGGGACCGCAGCTATGGTTTTATCCGTATTACTCTTGGGTGTGGCCTGGGTGAGCTGTTGGGCCGGAGAACTAGGTCCAATCGAAAGGCGAAGGAGTGCCTTCAACTCCGCCTCTCTCTCAATAGCGGACTGAGGACCTGCGGGCTGGATGTTCTGTAATGACAAACTCAAATTATCCGGGATACGCACGTACTATTGGCAAAGTCAAGATACTTACTCCAGGACCAGCTTCAGTGGGAGGTATGCGGTTGAGACCACCATTGCGTTCTTCTTCCTGTACATCCTTTTGACTCTGAGTATTAGGCACGACTTCGTTGATGTGGTCGCCTGGCACGAGACCCGGCTGAGCCGGGTCGGGGGTATTGATAGGCTGCTGAAAAGGGCCACCGGTCTGCTCGTTCATCATGAAAGTGGCTTGGGCAGGATTGCGAACATTCGTAGGCTGCTGAAGAGGACCATTGGCTTGGTCGTCGCGAACAAAACCCGGCTGAGCCGGGTCGTACATCATGGGTTCTTGAAGAGCGCCGTTGGCTTGGTGGTACATCTCATTTTGGTACTGCATCATGTCGTTGGGTTGCATCACTTCCTGATCAAGCAAAGGTTGAGGCTGAAGCCAGTGGTTCTGCTGGGCTTGTGCAGGATCGAGACCTAGGGCGTAGTTGTTGGCCAGGGTCATCCAGTGATAGAAATCGATCCAGCTGTGATGCCACGGACTGAACATGCCTCCGTGAAGCGGCGGCCAGGTCCAAAAGCGTCTAGAGTCCATGGTCTGGGGTTAGTATCAGATAGCTCTTTATGTTCTCAAGATTGGGGGTCTCTGGCATGTGTACGAACTCAATTAGGTACGCCTGAGCGAGGTGAGCGCAGTTGATGGCAGAGAAGGGGAGTGGGAGAGGTGCAGAGTGTGCCGTGGAGCGGCGTTTGCTGCAGAGTTTTATGAGTGCTGTGGCTGCCGGTAAGCGAGATAGTAAGACAGCAACGGCAGCCGGCTGCCGCCGGAGAAGCGTGGTCTTGACTGCCTCTCTATGCGAGCTGTAGCAAGGCTCGACGGCGTCAGTCCCGGAATGTGTTGCACAGAGATGGTGGTTGTGCAACAAGGAGGAGGGAAGGAGCAGGAGGGCATCACGATGTAAACACCAGGCGCGGCGCGCTAAGATAAGCGATAAGCAACGCGTGACGTCATTGCGCTGCGGCGCGTACCCATCGCGCCCAAGGCCGCCGTCTCTGGGATGCTTGCACCGCTCAGTCATATCGAGTCGTTTTCATCTCAGAATGAAGCTGATCATGCCGGTCATAAAGTATATAAAAGCCCCAATTACTCCCGCACCTCAAAATGCCTCCTCTCCCAGAGAGTCCAATGATGATCCCGGCAATGAATTCAGCGGAAAACAACCCAACCCATACCCCGATCAGCAAGATAACGTGTAAAAATACAGAAAGCCTACCCGCGCACTAGAATGGTGTTGTGGTTATGTCCGTGTGGTCCCGACTCGTCCCAGCTCTCCAACGCTGCGCCAACAACACCTACGCCCACACACCACAACCATTCCCATTTTGTGCTTATGCATCGTGCCGTCTTTGGTCGTGAATCGTCGCGTGCTGTTGTTGTCGTATCATCGTGAGCTTCGTGGATGCTGGGCTATGGAATCGGAGAAAAGAGCAGAAGTCGGAGACAAGAAGCTCCAAAGAGAAAGGAGCATAAAAGTAGAGCAGAAACAAGGAAAGCAGAGCCCCAACCAATTAACTCCCACCTACCCAACATGCGCCCGAGGAAAATGACTTCGACTGTGGAGAAGCCGAGTAATTAAGCAAGTGTCCCAGCCGTCTGGTTTTCTTAATGTCCCAACACCAGCAACCATGCAACAACAGGCAGCTGGTTGAGCCCAGCAGCCTTGCGTCGAAACAAAACTCTGCAAAGCCCGAACAAATCATAGCCAGAAATCCCCGACTTCCTCTTTCTTCTCGGGGCTCAGCTTCTTCTCCAGCTCACCGCCCAGGCCCAAGCTGGGGATCTCAATCTTGGGCGTCTGTATCTGCGGTGGTGCTTCCTTCTTCCTCCTAGGGCCAGTCTTCTTGGGAGACACGACCTTCTCCTCCCGTATGCCCATACGGACGTCCTTGACCTCCCAGCCATCCGCAGCTGCGGCCTTGACCCAGGTCTTGAGGCCGTCGTGAACGGCACCGTAGAACTTCTCCTTGCAGGTGCGCAGCTGTCCACCCATAACCTTCTCGAACCCCGACTCGCGAAGCTCCTGTCGGAGGGCGTTGCGCTCGTCGACTGTGGGCAAGGAGGCAAGGAGTCCATTCATGAGATCGAGATGCGTGGAGATATAATTTGTAGCATCCCATTCTACACCACCAACGTACGGCGCTGCTGGAACCGGAGGACGAGGCTGTGGGAAGTGCTGCTGGGCATAGCTTGGGTCCTCGGCCGCGGCTTGGGTATTGCTGTTCTCAGTGGGCTCGCATCCGAGAGGGATTACGTTCAGGTGGTGGAGGAAAATCCAAAAGACCTCCTTCGTGACGTTGACAACTTCCTGGCACCAGACGCGATACGGCCGTGGCCGATGCATCTCCAAGATGAAAGGGACGGGACGTGCATCTTCGGGCTTTTGCGGACCCTGGAGGTATTTCAAGATAGTCCTCGCGCGGTCAGGGAGCTCCTCCGGAGAGTTGAGAGCAGAGGATAGATGAGCGACTGTTGCTCGTCAGCAAATAGATTCACAAATGGAGGTTGGTGGAGGAATAAATTACAAATGAGGCTCATAATAAGGCCGCGAGTATTAAACTCGCTGGGGCCCTTGTGTTCTTCGTCGAATAGCATGGCCAACAGGGCGGGAAAGAGAGTGGACTCGATCTCGCACAGCTTCTGAAGAGCAATCTTGGTGGTGCAGAGTGCTTTGAGACAAAGCAAAGACTCATGCAGCAATGTGTCCTCGTGTTCCTCCCTAGAGCCATGGTCAGCAACAAACCAAGATATATGGATGAAATCACTCACCGCCACTCAATCTTCATGATACGCTCAAGCAGGCCAACAATCTCCATCATACCGTCCTGACGTATGAAGGCGTCGACCCAGGCAACAGTCTCGTTCCTCAGCAGCAGTCTGAGCTTGTGTAGCTTACCAACCTCCACAAGCTCTGGCCTCTGTACCTTTCTGAGATATGCCACAAACTCTTCAGGCACAGCCGGCTTTGGAGCGCGGCCAAAGAATGATGAACTGGTGGCAACCGAAAGGGACTTAGAAGAGGCAGACTTCTGTGTGTCAAAGTTCTTTGACGACCTGTCTGGTGGCGGCATATCCGATTTCTGCTTCTCACCCTTATCAGTCCTGCTGAACGTGAAAGTCTTGCTCCGGGGCCTGGGGCTCTTGGGATTTGAAGGATCTTCAACTTCAGCGAACACACGATCACTGCTTTGGTCAGAAGTGGTCCTGCGGCCAACAGTCGGCCTTCCCCAAATTGAAGTCCTCTGCGGCGGCTCAACTGCCGACTTGGGTTCTTCTATCTTGTTCTTGCTGATGAAGTCGGCTTTGACACGTGCGTTCAAACTGCGCATCTTCGAACGCAGGTTCTCCGGAATATTTCTGGAATCCTGAAGTTGCTGTTAGCCATGAAAGGCATTTGGTAAGGTTTCACTTACTAGCACCGCTTCGAACTCAGCATCGATCTTCTCCTGATCCAAGTGATCCAAAGGCGGTTCAGGCTCGGGCTCCTTCGAGCGACCATTGATGGCTGCGACTACTGCCATGACCCGAGAGCCTCGCTTCGAAGTAAGAGCCGTCTCCACCTGCTTCTTATCATCTTCCGCCTTGCGCCTTTGAGAGTTACTGCGACGCAGCGTTGACTCTTCCGCAGAGGGTCTCCTCGACTGGTCGCCCTTGGTCTTCCAGTTGTCCACGAACGTCTGCGCTTTGCTACCCAGCGTCTGCTTACGGTCATCGCCCATCTTCTTGGAAAGGGTCTCTACGAAAGAGTGGGAAGAATTGCTCTTAGGCAAGTACCATGAGTTGGGACGAGAATTCGCACGAGACGAGCCACCTGATGGTTGGCGCTGCTGAAGGTGGGGTTTCTCGAAGTCGAAAAAGTTGCGCTGCTTCGATGGTGAGTAGTCGGAAGGCGTGTAAAGAGCGATCTCTTGCTCGATGTTGCGTTGTAGAGCGAGAGGGATTGTGGTGGCGGAGGCAACGCCGCGGTAACCGTCGTCCGGGTTTTGAGAGGTGAACTCAGCCCAGATGGGGGTGTGGTTGCCGGACGCGGCTGAGTGTGGGGGCGTTGTGTTCTCCTTGTCCTTGCTGGGGCTACTGCTGCCTTTCTTCGGTGACTTCGCCTTGGAAAAGACTGCAGACAGGCTGGTGGAAGATTTGGTTTTCTTCATCTTGTCCTCGCTGCGCGGGCGCGACTGGTCCCGCGACTCGTCCTTGGTGTCGTCCTTCGGCTTGTCCTGGCCCTTGGCAAGAGACCTCAGAGATACAGTGCTGATAGTCTTCTTGTGCAGGCCCCTTTTGCCGTCGCGACCATCCTTCGATTTCCGAGGGGATATGGGAGTGCTAGGCTGGTTGTGGATCTCACCCAGCACGCGCTGGGCATGGGGATGGTCGGGCGGCAGCACAGGCATCGAGGACATGGCGGACTGGGAGCTCCTGGGCCTTCCGGTGTCTTTGGGCGGGGGAACGGCGAGGGTCGTGCCGTCAGAGGGCGAGCGCTTGTGGTTGCGGCCGGTGAGGATGGACTTGATGGCGGTTGCGGAGCGGTTGCGCCTGTGGCTGGGCCGCTCGGGCGCGGTCGCCAGTCGCTGGCTGCCGATGGCGCTCATGGTGGTGTCGGGTCGCTGCGGTGAGGTGTTGCGGATGGCACGCGCGCCGGCGCTGGAGAATAGGGCGCGCTCGAAGGCTGGGAGCACCGGAGAGCGGTGCCGGCGCGAGAACGGGGCCAGAAACGGGGGGCGGCAGGAGAGGGAGAATGGACGGAGTGGAGGTTAATAGGCGCGCGCCGCACATCTCTTCGCTGGCGAGTGCACGCAAGAGGCAGCTCCGCAATGCTCGTGCGGGCAGGGCGTCCATGCGCCGTTGTTTACCTTCCCGTGCCGGCGGTTGTCGAGGCGATGGATCGGCACTGCGCCCAAGCGATCGCCCTCACCGCTGCCCGTCCGTGCGCCCGCCGCCCGACAACGCACCCCACGCCCTCGCTGCTCGCTGGAATTGGTTCTCACGCGCGCGCGCTGCTGCTGGCAGCTCTTGTCGAGCGACGTGCGTGCCACTCCGCGAATGAGTGCCGGCCACCGAGTCTGCCCGACCGCGGCGGCTCGCCTCTTGCATATGCAGCCCAACGATATTGACACAGTGCAGCCGGAAAAACATCCATCTCCTCGAGTGACCCAGGTGCTGAACAACACTGAAAATAGACAAGCCACCAGGACAGCCAACATGAGCGGACCTCGTCCCTTGTCGCTTGCCAGCATCCTCAGCGACACAGAAACGAAAAAGCCCGACGCCTTACCATGACCACCCCCAGTCAGCCCTGCAGCCATGGTACCCCGCAAAGTCTCGGCCCTTCTTCGAGATCTCTTCTACCCTGAGCAGGGCCGACGTCCACATGATGATCGTTGATCTGGCTCCACTGCGTGGTGCACATGAGGATTCGTTCAACCTGTCCGATTTCCATCCAAAGTGCCGCCATCGGTATGTGTGTTTTGCAGCTCGTTCGTGCTCGCGGTACTTCTGACCGGATACAAGTTGCGCTGTATGGACTCTTCCAAATCCTCACGGTGTTGCCTGAGACGAAGATTGAGGTCGCGACACGCCAGAAAGAAGCTCACTGCATGAAGGACGCTAGTATGCGTTAGTCAACATCCTCAGCATGACGCAACGCGATGAGAACATACACAAGAGTGAATCCCATGGCACATGCTGCCTGCACGAGCCTCAACCTGTATGTTTTGGTATGGAGACTAGGATCGCCGCTGTACCTCTGGCTCCGCGACCTCGATTGTGGAACTCCTTGCCTTGGGCCGGCGTAATCGACTACGCGGACATTGCTCAGCCAGAATTCTGCCCATTCATTGTGGAGATCCATGTCATTGAGAGCTCCTATAAGCGTGGCCAAGGCAGCAGAGAAAATCGCTCCGACAGCTAGAAGGTGGAAGGCGATGTGTGCTCCTGGGTGAAAACCTCGGTTGGAGATTCTCTTAACCCTCGTGGCTATCTCGAATAGGTTCCAGAGGAAGCTGCCGCCAAAGACGATCATAAGCTACTGAAATTTTAGTAAGCGAAGAGAGGCGGTGTTTGTGAGAACCAACCACTACGAAGGAATAATACAAACTGAGATTTCCGAGGGACGAATCCTGATCAATGTACACAGGTCTCCAGTAGTCATCATATTGTAAAGTCTTCCAGGTCCTCTGGTAGGTTCGTGGGAGACCATGAAGCACGCGACCGAGGAGGGCGAGCCCTAGGATGGACAGAAGGAGAAGGAGGAGTTGGAGCATGAGACGAAATTTCTTGTAATGCAATCCCCTTGCCAACGGACGCTGCCGCTTTCCAGTCATAGTGGGAGCCACGAGTGGTAGGCGTGATGGGTTTAAAACTGGATTTCCAATGCCCGGCACATTTTGACCCCTACGAGCCGGTGCGTGCGATGGTTCGTCGAGGGGTGCAATCGATTCCGCGTTAGTCGACGCTGGTGCCGGATGGGAGGGCCCAGGCGAAGTATCACTGGAAGTATGGGTCAGTTCTTCGACTTTAACATGGACAAGCTGGTCCGTTTCGCAGTTCAGCGGAGGGGATGTAACATACCGTGCCGAAGCCGTACCTGTGGTCCTGTCCATGGCTTGAGGTTGTGGCGATGAAATAAAGTGAGACGACAGGTGCTAAGAGTACTAGCAAGACGCTGATTGGAATTGCTTGATAAGGATGCTCTCGTTTGATTGTGATTTGGCAGCAGAGAAAGACTGCGAAGGGAAATGAATGAGCATGAGGAGGGAGGACTTGAGCAGGAAAACAGAATGAATAGTGCCTTCCTCATCGGAAAGTGGAAGTGGCGACACGGCCACGAAGAGACCGAAGATCAGGTGCGGGCAAGAGCAAGATCCCTCAAGCATTGATCACAAAGAACGTACGGGTTCTTAAGTATGCTGTAACATGCTGGCCGTACAGCTTCGTTTTGAGCGGCAGACAGAGACGACAGAAATTGTGAATACAATTCTCAAGTTCTGTAGATTTCCATATTCTCCTATCTATAATGACAGTGATGGCAGGGACTTGTGGTCTCATCCGGGTAGCCCATAGTAAATAGACATTCTTACCTCTCATCATAAGAGTATAAAAAGTGAGGCATATCGAGCATGCGGCAACGAGTACTAAGAAAGCAGTAGCAGTCTCTTTAATATTAGCTCGGGAATGAGCCGGAAGAAGCCGTGTTGGCTGAGTCCTCAACTAGATTCGAGTGAGCTTCAGGGCGCCCAAACGTCCAGGCCACGTATTGCTCCATCTTATGAGCTTGTCCAAGTGCCCACGCATCATAAAGCTCCAGCGTTTCTGCGGCCGCCGATTCGGGGCGAGGAGAGTCCGGTATACGTAGCAGATGGGAGAGTTTGTTGGTATTTCAAAGTTGGAGTTTGGAACTAGGACAGGTCGCGTACTACTCTCGACGCTGATATGTGTTGAGTTGTCGAGACATCAAGTGTTAGGTGCGATAGTAGAAGAAAAAGTGGCCGGTCTTGGCGCGCCGCCCAATCCGCTTCGCGCAAAATGTCATGCCCATCCGCTCTTCTTCCGCCGCTGACTCAAGCTTCAACCTTCACGACCGCAATGCCGCCCTCCCTGTGCGCGCTGTGCCAACGCAACCGCGCGCTCATACTGCGCCCCAAGAACCACCAGAAACTGTGCAAGCCTTGCTTCCTGGAAGTTTTTGAGACCGAGATCCACCACACAATTACCTCGACGAACCTCTTCCAGCGCGGCGAAAAGATTGCGATAGGCGCATCCGGTGGCAAAGACAGCACCGTTCTTGCCAGTGTGTTGAAGACGCTGAACGAGCGATACGACTACGGTGTGGAGCTCATACTGCTGAGTATAGATGAGGGAATCAAGGGCTACCGCGATGACAGCCTGGAGACCGTCAAGCGCAATGCCGTGCAGTATGACATGCCGCTGACGATTGTTGGATACGATGAGTTGTATGGATGGACAATGGACCAGGTTGTGGAGCAGGTCGGAAAGAAGGGGAACTGCACGTACTGCGGCGTGTTCAGGCGCCAGGCGCTGGATCGAGGCGCCTCCCGGCTGGGCGTGCGGCATGTGGTTACCGGTCATAATGCGGATGATGTTGCCGAAACTGTCCTCATGAACTGTAAGACACCTTGGGCAAACTGACGTTCCCTCGGAAATTTGATATCTGCATCCTTGCTCTGCGCAAATGTAGGCAAGATAAATGCTAATGCGCCACAGTGCTTCGTGGCGACCTTCCTCGTCTTTCACGTACAACCTCGATCGTTACCTCTACGCCTTCAGCTGCACCGCCTCCCCCAGGCCCTGACGGCACAGTCTCGTTCGATCATACGAATATTAAGCGCAGCAAGCCTCTTAAGTACGCCTACGAGAAAGAGATCGTCCTATATGCACACCACAAGAACCTCGATTACTTCAGCACCGAGTGCATTTACTCCCCCGAAGCTTTCCGCGGCAGTGCTAGAGCACTCATAAAGAATCTCGAGCGTGTACGTCCAAGTGCAATCCTCGATGTCGTCAGGAGCGGAGAAGATATGGCAAAGTTGGTGCCTGGGGCAGAAGGCGAACAAGCTTGCGGGGGAGGGGGATGTGGATCCGCGACCCAGACCGTGCCTGACGAAGACGAGGGTGGGTGCGGAAGCGCCCAGGGTCGTAGTACTGGAGGGGAAATGGCAAGAATGGAGCAGGTACTGGCTCAAAATGAAGTCGCATCAGCAGCAGGCCTAGAAACGGAGATCACGCTGGCTTCGGTCGGCGCTAAGGCTTTGAAGAAGAAGGGTGGAAAGTCTAAAGGACAGAGTACCGGGACCTCGATGAGCAATCAGCACTCGAAGAAAATCACGAAGCAGACGATGGGAAAGTGCGCAAAATGCGGCTACATTTCAAGCCAGACAATTTGCAAGGCATGCACGTTGCTTGAAGGGCTGAATAAAAACCGTCCAAAGACCGCTGTTGGACTCAACTATGGAGGTGAAGAGGGAGAGAAACACCTACAGGAAGCCATGCGAGAGGTTTCGATCGCCGCGGAATGAGCATGATGGCTCGGCAACTCAAAATCACCATCGACAAACCGAGCTGTTATGCTATCAGCATTCAATTGGAATCATGGGCTCACCATGCGTCCTACGAGATCGTCTCCGAGGAGCCTAGACGTCAGCGGACGCATCGCGTCGAGTCTTTGTCACCTCAGACCTGAGGCCAAACCACGGATTATTCTTCGTGGAGATAAACTTCCAGAGGATTGAGAGCGAGCTTCGCGTAGTGACATTGGCGGTGTAGACGTTGCTGGGTGGAGACTTGAAATTGCGAACAGCGTCTCTAAGATGCAGGTCTCGGGGGGACATAAGGCTAGGTTATCACTAAGTGCAGTTGGAGGTTGGGCGGAAACATGGGGATTGGGTGGGTGGAGCTATGAATGTCTCGGGGACGTTGTGAGGTGAGACCTGTATGTGGAGGTGCGGGCAGTGCAAAGCAGGGAAATGAAAAGGCGGCGAACGGCCCTGGATACATTTCCATCCTTCACCAGAATGAAGATTTCAGACAAGGTTGTCCGCGTTCACCCACAATCACCCCCGACCACGTGCTTGCTTCCCCGAGGGGTTTTCCTCGCGGCGGCGGCGCCTTCCTTCCCTTTCCACCTCTTGACCTCCCCAACCCCCGCAACATCACCACACGCCTCCTGCAACGCACCTCACCCTCGACGCTCACTGTTACGAGCGCCGCTACACGCTCTGCGAACGGGGCGCATCCTGCAACATGAGGCTCAACTACAAAAACGTATGTGCACCTCATCCCGTCGGCTGCGCGTCAACTCAGCTGAATTCAAAGCCCTGGCAGCGCAAGTCCGCTGGACTGAAACTGGGTCAAATCGTGGCGAAAGATCTGGTACGTACGCACGCTTCCGTGACGCGCAGCTCACGTGGCTAAACTGTTCTGTGTCCCAGCGCAAGCAAACGGCACACTGCTTTGACAAAGGCGAGCCTACACCCGAGCTCTCGCCGCTCATTCTTGAACTCGATGGCAAGAAGCTCACCGACGATGGCTGCGTGGCCATGGTCGAAGGCCTGGCTGAGACGCTGGAATCGCGCAACGGAGTGTCCGCCAACAAGCTCGAGGAGCTTCACCTCACTGGCAATGAGCTTACTACGGCCTCGCTCCGTACACTTGCCCGAGTCGTCAAGCTCGCTTGCTTCGACCTGATCGACCTCGACCTCTCAGACAACAACATCAGCGTCACAACCGATCAGCAGGCCGAGGAGTGGGAAGTGTTCCTGGAGTCGTTCCGAGGTTGTCATGTGCTAAGGAGGATCGACCTGAGCCGCAACGAGCTCGGAGGACCGCGCGCGTTTGAGATCCTGGGCAGGGTTTACTCCAAGGAACCCCCGGTAGACCCCACGCAACTTGAGGAGCTCAGGGGATACGGCAATGACCAAGAGTCGGTGACGGAGGGTAACGGTGACTTGGCGGAGGTCACCAACCGGGCTCGAGACCTGAGCATCACATGGCCGACTGATGATTCACCTCCGCTGGGGCAATCCATGTCAGATGCCACAGTGCTCAAGCGCCGCCAGGGCCTTCGTGCCACTCCGTACATCATCCTCAACGACACAGGCATGACTGATGCTGGCGCGCTGTACTTCTCCTACATCCTTGAGAAGCACTACTACCCTCAGCTGCTCATGTGTCCATTGAGGCCGGGCCCGCAGGCAACCCAGTTGGAGGAGTACCGCCAGAGAAGCGCTTGCTGGGGCCTCGTCTATCTCCCCAATGGCAAGCTCACAGATACTGGCCTACGCCTTCTTTCGAAGGCAGAGGACGCGCGTGCGGAATTCTCAGAGATCGAGGAAGATATGGGAGAGCTTCAACTTTCTGAGTCTGTTAGCTCATTCGTCATAGTCGGTGCAAAACAGGCCAATTCAGGCCTTAGGTAAGCACTCCAACCCGCAGTTACACTTTGTTTGCAAGCATGAGGCACGTGGTAAACAACATCGTTTGGCTTCTTATTGAAATTCGTATCTCACTATGTCATTCACAGGAGGCCCTCCAACGCCTCGTCTCTCAGGCGCCGTTCGGATGCCACTGCCGACTCGAGCAAGAAGCACACCGTCGCTCTCGACATTGAGAACTACCGCAAGAAGATCCAGAGGAGCATCCTTGAGGACTTGGGCTATGACAGCATTGATCTATGGCGCTGCGCGCTCAAGATGCTTGCCTACGCAAGGGTCGTCATGCTTGGCCACGAGCAAGAGGAAGATTCTCTTCTACCGTTCGTTGAGGGGACGGAACCGATCGTTCAGATGATGGAGACCTATATCTACGCTGCCCGCATGAAGGCCACGCCGTCAGTTCCCGGTGAGCCAGTACTTGCAGTCACCGGCGTCTCCACCAGGCCGTCGGAACTGGAGGTGGAATCATGGCCGACTCTCCCAGCCCCTTCTGGTAAGTCTTTACCTCGTAGGACAACCATCCCTACCGTCCTAGAAGAAGATGATCGCAATGATCGTGACCCAGACCTGCCCGGAGAACTCCCTGAGAATGTTTGGGAGGATATTCTCGTTCGAGCTACTGGCGGAGAGAAGATCCTTTCGAATGCGCAGCAGACAGCCATTGTCCACTACGCCCGTGATACGACCACTCGTATGCTGGAGAAGGGGGAACTGGGCAAGCCTAAGCCTGTGCAGCTCTGGTGGATCCTCGAACGCATGGGATGCCTGGCCTATGACATCAACGTCTAAGCTTCATCATTGCAGCAAGTCCATCTGACCAGGAAGGGAAAAGCACGGAGGAGCATGCAATCAAGAAGCGGAAATGGGATCTCGAGAGCGACATCGTGGAATGGCTAGTGTCTTTCATGAATTTTGAGATGAAAAGTACTTAGCCAAAGGACGCCTCATGGTTCCAGTGTCCATACAAAATTATGTGTCCGTGCCAGTGAGCGTAAAGTCGTTACCCATGGAGTACTGTGCGCGCTCGGATCTCCGGGGAGGATCTGTGCGCACTCAGCGGCCACCCAAAGCGCTGGGCCCTGAATGACGTACAAGACCCTCGTCGCTCAGCCCTACACTCTTTTCCTCCCTCCTCCACCTCACCGATCCCACCCGCCCAACCTGTCCTCACTCCGCCTCCCAACCGGCCCCCTCTCGCTCCTCATCGCCGCCCTCGTCGCCCTCTACGCCGCCAAGATGCCCCGCCTCAGCAGCAGCCTGTCCTACTCCAGCGCCACGCCGACCACCGCCGTCCCCGCGTCCACCGTCCCCTGGCCGCGCACCTTCACCGACGGCCTCCCGCTGCCGAAAATCCTGGTCTTCGACCTCGACTACACGCTGTGGCCTTTCTGGGTCGACACGCACGTCACGCCGCCGCTGAAGGCCGAGGCCAACGGCTTGAAGGTCAAGGATCGGTACGGGGAGCCGTATGGGTTTTACAGAGATGTCGGGGGTGTGCTTGCGGCGGTGAGTTCTTTCGATCTTGCTCGGTGTGGCTATACTATATATGCCCCCATGCCGTGCGCGACGCGGGATTTCATGCTGACGGAGCCGGGGTAGGCGCGCGACAAGGGCATCAAGATTGCGGCGGCGTCGCGGACGCACGCGCCGGAGCTGGGGCGCGAGATGCTGTCGTTGCTGCGCGTTCCGACCGGTGGCGATGGTGCGGGCGAGAAGGCGCTCTCATTCTTTGATTACTTGCAGATCTTCCCGGGTAGCAAGACGACGCATTTTGCGAAGATACACGATGCGAGTGGGATCGAGTATGAGGATATGCTGTTCTTTGACGACGAGGCTAGGAATAAGAATGTGGAGACGCTGGGGGTGGTGATGTGCTTGATTAGGGATGGGGTTACGAGGGACGAGATTGATCGAGGGGTGGAGGTGTGGAGGAAGAAGAACAAGAAAGCTTGATGGTATGGAGAAGCTGCTGCACAGATCCCGGTTGGTTAAGAGTTTGATGAAGCATTGAAGCGATGGTTACTGGGAATTTGCTAGAGCATAGCGGTTGCATCACGCATTGCGTATAGACGAAGAGCAAGGCCTTAGACGGGGTAAGGATACCCTTTCACATGATTTTCACGAAATGTATGTTCCGCACGCGATTCTTACGTCTGTTCCTTTATTATTTTCTTTTGTGGTCCTTCTCTTTTTCTGTTCTCTCGCGGCTTGCAGTAACATTCGAACCGAGTTTCGCGAGCGATGTTTCTCACCTCAAATCCATTCATGCTGTCGATGTTGTACGCACTCGACGGGGCAGCTTGGCAGCTAGACATCGCAGTGTACGCAGGCAGTTGATGCTTATGGACGCACATGAAGGCCGAGGTACGTTTGGGACCCTCATCCAGCGATGGAAATGAGCATCCGCTGCAGGTTTGCGGACAAATTTTGCCGACCAGTGATGCGGGAAACGCGGCCTGAAAAATGACCGTCGGGCTATGCAGCGCCGGTCTGCAGTCCTACCTGTTCCGGTGATGAAGCACTATGAGTTCTGCATTTACAGCAGGACTCTCTGGCACTCGGGACTTTCGATTCCGTCTGGACATGAATCGTGTTGGTGTGAGTTACAACGGCCCCCAAATTATGCTCATCATTTTACCGCTCATCTTAGAATTTGTCACGGGAATATCGTATCTCGGGTATGATCGAAGATTCCGTCCGATGCCGTCCTTGGCTCTCAAATTCTCATCGGGACCGAGGATTCGGAGATAATCGGTTCTTCCAACGATCGTCGGCGCTGAGCATTGCCAACACGACCAAGAAGCAAGAGTCATCAGTGAGTTTCAGGTTCCATGGAACTTCCCAGAAATCCTAAACCTTTCTTGTGTATGCCTCTACTCTGAGATTCATCACGCAGGTGCTCTGAGTGGACGCCGGTGGTGATAAGCGTGAACCTGCACCGCTAGGATTAGAAATCCTCGTCCTGAATCAGCCAGCATAAGCAAAGCGCCATTACAACGCTCAAGATCAGCCTTTAACCAAAGACCTTTTTGCCTTGATGGCTAGATCTCAGTTGAAGCGTTGATGCGAATGGCTGCTCCGTGCCAGGGAATACACGTAATATGCCCAAACAAATGCTTCACAACCACAAGTATATGCATCTACCAAGGATTACCTCTATTACTAAGCTATATGACATACTCTCACCTGAGCAAAGCAATGGGGAAAGGCATAGATCTACTTTCAGCGGTGCCGGCGCTTGATGAGACTTCGAGGAGCCGGAATTTGCAACGGAGCGTCGGATGCGCGAATATGAGTGTATGACCTCGTCGGCATTGCGGACCGTACAAGAGTCGTGAGAGATAAGGTGGAGGAAATGGTTGGTCTGCATCAAGCGCGCAGATGGTGCTTCGGGGAAATGGCGGGCCTTTCAAAGACTTTGATGGACAGCATCGGTCAGCCGCATTCACAATACGGGTTCTTCGCACCTTACGACGGCCTACCGGATAAAGATAGTTTCTTTTCTAGACGCATTTGCTAATTCCAGTCTTGACTCTCACGAGGTCGCACTTCCAAACAGGAGAACGCGTGAAGGGAAGGGAGGAGATTCGTCTCCAACAAACCCGCCATAGATTCGGGGGAATCTCGAGGGAAGAGCCGCAGTTACGCAACACAAGAGGAGAACGGACCCACTCGCATCTATTGCTGCTCTGGACACTCGGACTTACCGGTCGGACACAAAAACAGGTACGGAGGGAGAAGTGAGTACTTGGCAAAGATCAGAAAGGAAATGAACTTCATAGCTCGGTTCGACCTAATGAGCATGTTCACAAGCTTAATCGAGATGCCGATCGCCGGCAGTTCGCTTCGAAACAACGGAACCAGAACTTGCCAACCCGGAACAACTGCAGAATGGCGCAAGAGCCTGACCAGGTCCCGAGACCGCGGATGACGCAGCCTCCAGACGCGCGGTAGGAACAAATCCAGCAGTAGAAACAATAGGTGAAACGATATTGAATGGTATTACTGTAGAGGAGGCTGGTCGAAAACAGAAAGTCGGAGCGAGCCAGCGCTTGTCTGCATGTCAACAGGAGGCCTGAACGATCAAGCAAGCGAAGCCTACACTTGCATTGGGAGGCCTGAAGGAACGGCGCGCGAATGGTCCCGCCAAGGCTCAGGAAAGGTGTTGAAGTGTTGATCTCTCCTGAGAGCTGCAGGCGACGGCTCAAGAGGGAGGTCGGCGGGTTTAGCGGACTATCCTGGCCAGCACGGAGGAGGCGCCGGATCGCGCAAGCCCAAGACCACAAGAAGGCGGAATAGGCTGGGATCCTCGATTCCGCTGACACCTCGGGCACGTCTCTCGCGAGCGTTCTTTTCTTGGCGCTCCGCAGTCCATGTGTGCGGCAGTTGAAACAGGAGAGTGCGCGGCGGGACGGCGCGGAGAGCAAACACGCACCGCGCGTACCCACACGAATCGCATGTCGCTTCGTTTCAAGTACAGACTGCCGACGCCTGCCAAGCAGCCAAGCCGCCTTAGAGCGCGCTCGCTGGCGGGACGAGCCTCTTGGCGTCGTTTCAAGCTCCAGCGGCGTCACCAGTGCGCCGCTGAAATTTCCACCAACGCTCATCGCCGCCGCCACAACACCACGTCCGCGACTCGCTCCCGCGGAGGACGCGCAATCGGCGCCCGGGCCCCCGTACCTCCGCAGTCTGTGTACCACCGTTTGCTACGCATACCGCGCTCCGCTATAGAGCAGGCGTCGTGTGAGGTAAATGCGGCTCATGCAAGAACTGCTTGGCCGGCCAGGCGACGCTTCCACCACCAGAGCGCCGCAGTCGCCGTAGAAGGAATAGTGCCCGACGTCAGCAGCATGGAAAAGCTGCCATCCACAGCAAATCCTCTGCAGATCGCGCCCACTGCAGCCCGCTCGTGTGGATCCCATTCGCCCAGCACACATCCGCCCTGCTCGGCAATCGTTTGCCTGTGCAGCTAGCCGATGCGGAGGCAACGCTCCACGGCCGCGCCTGCTCTTGCTCCTGCTCTCGTCCCGCTGGAGCTCGCTGCCGTGAAGTTTCATCTATTCTCCACACTGCCAAGTCGAATTAGATTGGACTGCCGGTAGGGCATGGTTGTTTCTGCTTTGGGGCTCTGCGAGGCCTGTTTTGTTTGGTGGACCACGTAATCCCACCTAGGGCATAGCCGAACCGCCTGTATCATGAGTTCCAGGAACACCTCCCAGGGTGTGCCAGGGCTGCTTGCGGCGGATGTATAAAGATAGTGTCCGTCCGGCTTCGAGGGGCTTCTCTCTCCAGGCAAGCATCCTCTCTCAGTTTCCTTCTTTCGCAACCTTCCACTCTTTTTTCAACCCCAACTGAACAGATCTGTGATCGTTCATCTTACTATCCGCCAAACCACCGCAAAAATGTTGACCAAGACTCTCCTTCCTCTCCTTGCCGCCTCTGGCGTTGTCTCTGCTGGCATGGTCGGCACCAGCAAGCCCAAGACCCAGGTCTTCGGCAAGAACCTCGTCCGCCGCGCGGACTTCCCCATCCCCGACTCGACCGGCTCCGTCACCTTCGACGAGGCCTACGAGATCGACGGCGAGTACGATGGCGAGTACCAGACCTTCGGCCGCGGCGTCTCCTGCACCGGCCAGGACGAGGGCGGCGACTCGGACGCCGTCTTCATCCTCAAGGACGGCGCCACCCTGAAGAACGCCATCATCGGCTCCGACCAGATCGAGGGCGTCCACTGCGAGGGCTCCTGCACCATCGAGAACGTCTGGTGGGAGGCCGTCTGCGAGGACGCCCTCTCCCTCAAGGGTGACGGCGACGCTACCGTCACCGGCGGCGGTGCCACCGGCGCCGAGGACAAGGTCATCCAGCACAACGGCATCGGCACCGTCACCATCGACGGCTTCACCGTCGTCGACTTCGGCAAGCTGTACCGCTCCTGCGGCAACTGCGACGAGATGGGCGAGCGCAAGGTCGTCGTCAAGAACGTGTCCGCTTCGAGCGGCAAGGTGCTCGTCGGCATCAACTCCAACTACGGCGACAGTAAGTCTCACCCCCCTCCCCTTTTCCACTCATGGGAGAAACGCAGCACGCTTACAAGGTACCTCGCAGCTGCCACCATCACCGACACCTGCGCCACCGACGTCTCGGATATCTGCACCGAGTACGAGGGCAACGACACCGGCGACGAGCCCGAGGAGATCTCCTCCGGTGTCTCGGATGCCTGCATCTACTCCGACCCTCTCCCCAGTTGCTAAGCGCGCTCCTCTGCGGAACCACAAATGGGGCGTTGAGAGGGAGTCTTGGAGATCAGAAGATTGTTTAAAGTCTCCAGGATGGTGGAAGCGGACACTGGTCCTTCATTCTTGTATAATATAAACTTGTCTCCAAAAATAGGAAGTTTCCTGCTTTTGTAAAAACATGTGCTTTTTGTGACCCAGGACTGGGAAGGGTCTTGCTAGTGACGGACTGGAAAGAAACGCAAGCAATGCTCTTTTTTCTTCTTTCAGGTGAGAAAGAAGTCGGCTTTGCGAGGCAAACAAAACATTCCAGAGTTGATGAACCCGTCCAGACATAGTCAGTAGGTACGGTTGTGCCCATGTGTCCACTTACAATAGGGAGGTTTGTCTGCAAATAACCCCTGATTTGTTGAGTTTCAGCTGGCATGGATTGCAACGTGGTTTTCTAAGCAAAGAAGCCAACACCTGTTGGCCATTAGGAGCGCAAAGCAGAGGCCCAGAGCCAAGACGAACCAAGCTGACGAACAGACAGATCTTGACGCAGAACAAGAGATTTCCTACCAGGACCAGGCCCCTTCAGAGCCCGAGTCAGCCTGACCTGAGTGCCCGCCTCACCGGTGCTGAGTCAGAGTGTCGTGATTGGCGATCGAAGCATCCAAAAAAATCCAACGAACACCTCAACACCACTGGAACCCCATCGCATCGCCACCAGACGTCAGCATAAGGTTATGGTCTGTGTGTGTAACGTTCGCGAATCTCACCTGCGCGCGCAAGCCTGACGCGCTCCACCTTGTCTCCGGGCTCCACGGTTTTCGCTTTAAGCTTATCCCGCGCTGCTGCGCGTGCCGTCCAGCCGGTCGAGAGTGCCGTGCCGACCTAGCCGGCCAGCCACTCTCGCAACACAAAGGCACCATTCCCCTTGGACTCGGCCAATGTGCCACTCCGAAGCGTTTTGGGGACTGACTGCCTGTTTTGAGCTTCGCGAGGCTGTGCAATGCAAGGCCAGGCCAGGCCTCGTCAGAGGCGCAGCACACACACCGACTTCGCTTCAGGCTGCCGACTGACTGCCCAAGGCGCAGAGGCTCGCGAGCCGGGAGCCGTGCCGGAGACGGGGCGACTCCTTCCTGCGCTGCGCTCCGCTCCGCTGGAAACAACACCTCCCGCCGAGCATACCTACCTACCTGCCTACCTACCCACCTGGCGGACAGCGGTTCGGATCGATCAACGGCGGAATTCATATCCCATTCACTCTCGCCCAATCGCCGCTGCCATCTAAAGTTCGGAGACGGAGCACGCAGGTAGGGAGGGGCGGCGGACTTGGGAGAGAGAAGAGTGTGCCTCCAGGCAGGGCGGAGCGGAGCGGAGCAGCGCGCGAGCGAGCCAGACCAAGTCGGTTTTGTTTCAGGTTTTTGGTGCCCTGAATCGTGAGCTCTCCGATGGCGTGGCGTTTTGGCAAGCCACGGGTGAGATTTTGCCCCTTGTGGCAATCGCTGCTAGGGCCCTTCGGTGGGCTTGCATTCAAGCTTGTTATGGGTCTGGTTGCTGGCGGGGCGGGGCGGTGAAGTGCGTTCGTGTGTGTGTGTGGCGCTTGGCTGCTGCCTTATTGGGATGGCGGCTTTAATGTGGCTGTGGTGGGGAGGGGGCTGTGCTTGGCGCATGGTGTTTTGGGTTGGATTGGGCCGTTTATTTCGTGGTGGAGCGTAGGGCTGGGAGATCTTGGGCTGGGTGGATGAGAGTTTCATGGGTCTGGCTGGAGATCAGAAGTAGTAGGTTGAGTTGTGGGATTTACGTACTATGCAAAATGTGCTTCTGGGTTTTGGACAGGTTTTCAGGGTAGGCCCAGAGCGGTACTGATTCTCGGATGCACCGATTGGCAAATTATCAAGAAATCAATCTCGAGAGCCTGATATCTTAATTTTGTACCAGCACGGGATCTGCGGAATCAGGTTGAGTATGTTCTCTGCCCTGCTTGGATAGAGCATCGTGTTGGGTGACTTCTAAGACCTGTTCAAAAATGTGCCCCCTTGCTTTCCGTCATAAGGCAGCACAGTCCGTAGCAAACCTTGCTTTAAGTTCTAGAAATAGAACTTTTGTTGCATGAGCACTAGGGGAGTAGAAGCCTGTACACATCATACCATAAGCGAACAGCCATGAAAGTGGGGGTGCGGAGATGTTGGAGCGGGTGCAATGGCGGGAAAGAGGCCCCCATTGATTTGTCACTGCAGGACGCTTGAATCACTCCATGGAGCTCATCTGAAGGGTTCACTGTAGTCATCTCAGGCTACGGACCAGTTTAGCGGTGATTGCTTACGAGGATTGCTTACGAGACCCAGGTACGGCGGGGAGAGAATTGGTGGCTGGCGGTCTCTCGGGCAATACATGCAGTAGCTTAGCCAGCGGTGCCGACTTTACAAGCGGCGTAGGCAGCCTTTCCGATCGCACTTGTTTGATAAGGTCGAATCTCCGACCGAAGGAGTTCGGCTTAGTTAAGAGAGGGACAGAGCGGCGGCGCGGGAAGCTCGCTAGATGGCTGCCACAGCGCCACGGACCGAGGCCCGACTCCCGCCTCAACTACGTAGTACAGCTACCACCCCGCCCTCGGCCAGGCCGACGAGATGTACCTCTCAACTCCCAATTCCTTGCTTAGACATAGCTCTCTCCTTATCCTCCACGATGGCGTCCCTTGAGGAGACTTTCGAGAAGGCCTGCGCCGCCCGCGAAATCCCCCACGCCGTGCTCATTGCCTCGAACAAGAGCGGTACGTGCACAGCATCCTGATTGCTCGTGCCCCGCGCAATTTACGATCTCCTCTGGCCATTGTTGCAGCTAACGGCTGTCGCTGTCCTGCAGGTAGCTTCTACTACGAGCGCGTTTTTGGCAAGAAATCGCTGCGTGAGGGCGCCGACGACACCCCATTCCCCCGTGATGCTGTCATGTGGATTGCGTCATGCACGAAGGTCATGACCAGCATCGCGGCGATGCAGTGCGTCGAGCGCGGCCAGCTGTCCCTCGACGCGCCTGTGTACGACATCCTCCCCGAGCTCCGCGATCTCGACATAGTCGAGGGCGTGGATGACGAGGGCAAACCGAAGCTGAAGAAGAGCACAACGCCTATAACGCTAAGGTAAGCTTGCCCCCATACCTCGAAGACAAGGAGCTGCAGAGTAGCTGCCCACAACAAAAAGCGCACACGGCATACCAGCGCCTGTCCACACACCACCGCCAGGCACCTTCTCACCCCCACCCCCACAGACTCCTCCTCACCCACTCCTCCGGCATCGCCTACGATGAAATGCACCCCCACCTCCTCGCCTGGCGCCGCAGCGTCAACCAACGCCCCGGCGGCCCCACCGTCGAAACCCGCTTCCTCCACCCCCTCGTCTTCGAGCCCGGCTCCCAATGGCTCTACGGCGCCGGCATCGACTGGGCCGGCAAGATGGTCGAGCGCGTCACCAACACCTCACTCCAATCCTACATGGAGTCGCACCTCTGGACCCCGCTCGGCATCACCGACATGACCTTCCGCCTCTCCTCGCGGCCCGACATGGCCGCGCGCCTGGCCGGCCTCACCAAGCGCGACTCCCCCGCCGACAAAGCCCGCCCCGCAAACACGCGGCTGTCGTACGCCTGCGCGACCGACGACATGGGCGGCCAAGGCGTCTTCGCCACCGCCCCCGCGCTCGCTGCCTTCGTGCTCGGCGTCCTGCGCGACGGCGACGACCACCGCCTGCTGCGCCGCGACACGTGGGACCTGATGTTCAGCCCGCAGCTGACGCCCGCGGCGCGCGCGTCGCTGGACGCCATCATGAAGGCGCCGGACTCCGAGCGCGCTGTCCCGGCTGCTGGGTTTGCGCAGGAGGTGCGGATTGATTGGGGGATTGGGGGGTTGCTGGTTGTGGATGATGTGCCCGGGTGGACGCGCGGGGGGACGATGTTGTGGCATGGGTTGCCGAATTTGAGTTGGTGGGTTGATCGCGAGGCGGGGTTGGCGGTGGTGTATGCTAGTCAGCTTGTTCCGCCGGCGGATCCGAAGACGGTGGAGATGGAGGAGTTGTTTGCGAGGGAGATGTATAGGAGGTGTGCTGGGCTGAAGCATAAGCTTTAGAGGGTCTGGACGAGAGCTGTTTGTGTTCATTGACGAGGGATGGTTTCGAGACTATCTTCCATATTGGCCAGCCGCGGATACCAACATTCTTGTCAGTTGCTGCGCTGTATTCTCGGATTCCCTTCATGTATAGATCCACTCTCAAGTCCACGAAATGAGACTCAAGATCATAAAGAAGAACTCAAATTTCGGTCAGTGCCATCGAAGGCTGCTCTCAGCCTGTGAAAGTTTCAAAGAACTCACTCAAAAAGATAGGCGTCAGGTTCTGAAGAAAGCGCCATGTCTCGTATCCGCCATGGAGATGAGCATATCCGAAAGGCGTCCAATTAATGATTACATCCAATGCCACTCGTTACCTGGTCAAACCCAACGGATCACGCCTTCGTCCTCGCCGCTACAAAGTCCACCAGATCGAAGAAGCTCTTCTTGTAGTTCCTCTCCTGCGTCGTGCGGTTCACCGTCTGAATGCCAAAACGCGCGTCGTAGTCGCCAAACTCCCAGTTGTCGGCAAAGCTCCAGGCGAACGCGCCCAGGACGTGGACGTTGTCCTCCCAGATGGCCTTGAGCACCTCGCTCATGAAGGAGAGGTAGTAGTTTCTGCGCGGGCTGTCGAACAGCTGGTCCGACAGGTCTTCTTTATCGGCTTCGCCGAAGACCGGAAAGCCAAATTCAGTGATCAGGACCGGGTGGCGGAAGGTGTTCCAGAGGTAGGAGAGGTAGGTGCGGAGGTAGGTGGGGGTGATGTAGACGTATGATTGGGAGCGATAGCCGATGTTCCTGGAAGATGGTGAGTTGGCTTGTTGGAGGTGATTTGGGGGGCTTGTTGGTGCACTCACCAGCCTGTGGTTGTGAGGGTTGATTGCTCGACGCAGTAAGGGAAGAGAGGATCGGAAGTGTTGGCTGCGCAGTTGGCAATGCCATTGGGGGCTGGAGAGACGACCGTTGCCGTGTAAGGGTCGATGCCGAGGAAGTCTACGTAGGGTTGTCAGTCGATCGTTTGCCAGCAAGAGTAGACTAGGTGCCGGTAAAGCTTCATCTTACCTGCTGTACCACCGATGTACTCAAGATCCTCCTCCGTCAGCGGGACGTAGTCAGGGATTGTTATCTTGAATGCTTCGGGGTAATCTTTTCCAAGGTAGATTGGGTTCGCGAACGTGGCGAGCTGGAAGTCATTGAAATGGTTTGCAGCGTCCACATCTGACGCATTCTGTGGATCACGAGGCACGCCAAAATTATCGTTAAACTTGAGACCGACCTTGCCCGTACCATTGATGACGTCGTGGTAGAAGTGGTACAGACGGGCATGTGATTTTATGACCGTGTTGACGCTCTTTCCGTTGTCACAGTAAAGGAGTGGCTCATTGAACGTGAACCATACGGGCACTCGATCGGCGAAGTGTGTCATGACTATCTTGCCGTAGTTAACAAACGCGTCCTCGAAAGTTTCATTTTGATAGGCTCCGTTGCCATATCCAATGAGCGGAGGGTCCAGGACGGTGCTTATGTTGCTGCCATAGAATTGGAGAGGCGTATCGAAGTGGATGAGCGTAACTGTTGGTACCATTCCTTTCTCCAGTACAAAGTTGATAAGGTCGTCGTAGTGATCGAGGCCTTGCTTGTTGACCGGAGTTCCCTCGAGGACGAATGGCAGAATGCGCGTCCATGGAATAGAGAAGGAATAGTACTTGACTCCCATGGCAGCCAATCGCTCTATGTCTTGCTTGTAAAGGTAATAATTCTCATTCGTGACGTAGTCGAAGGGCTTGCCGGATGATGCAGGGATTAGAACCTCCATCAAGGTTGGCGCCCTCCCTTCATCAGCAATGGCACCCTCAATCTGGGCAGCGGATCCCGCAACTCCAAACATAAAGTCTTCCGGGTAGGAATAGCAGTCCTGGGGGGTGAAGTAGTCTGGCGGCGGAAGAACAAGCTCGCTGGTCGGGACCGGAGTAGGTGAGACAGTGGTCGAGTAGAGACCTCTAAAGGTAAAGTTTGCGAGGCTGGCATGCTCCCATAGCGCAGACCAAGCGGCTTGTCCATATGGATCTGCAGTGTCTGTGGGTGTCTCGGTGGCATTGGGATCCCAGTTGCCCCATGTTGTTGTCGTCAGGGAAGGAAGCAGATGGCTGAGGGACTCATAAGGCGGAGCATATGTCGTGATGGGCGCGGACTGTACTGAGGTAGCGGTGCGGACGGTCTCGGTTTGTGTGAAGGAAAAATTGCTGAAGGTGTAGGTCGGAGTCGCATAGGTAGCAGCATGTGTCGGATTTGCTGAGCACTGCGGCCTCGGCACCGGCCCGTCGGCAGGGACATAGACCTGCTGCGCAAGTGCAAGGGCGCTGCAGCCCAACAACACGAGAAGAGACATGGCTGGAGGCTGAAGCGATACCGCCGAAGAGCCAGGTACTCGAGGCTTTTAAATGTCAGCGGTCCATTGGTGCCCGCTGCTCCGTCCTTGTCATGACAGCCGAAAAACCGGAAGCCATGGCCTTCGGAATGCGCCATTCGAACGGCATTTGCTACCGTATCGAGTCAGGGACAGGCGGGCAGTTGCATCGTGCACGAGGGGCGCGGCTCAGTGCACAGATGGCGCTAGCTCGGGTGGAATTGTGGGGGAGGTGGAAGCCGGTCTCGCAGCACGAAATGCCGAGGGCAAATAGGAACATATGGGGGTAAATGGTGAGGGCCAGAATGCGGGACGCTGAGCTGTCAATCGCCTGGAATGCTCCGACTCGCCTCATCGGGTTATACTCGTCAGATTTCCCGAGGGCACAGGGCAAGACTCGGAGAGCAGAGCGTGGGGAGACATCACCCCAGTCGAGTATTGCCCGAAGATGTCCCGGCAGCTGGAGAATTACGGAGGTGGCTTTCCCCGGCCGTGACCAACTGCGGGGAACTTGGGGCCCCTCCGGGAAGAAGAGGAAGAGAAGTCATGTGCTCTGCCGCTGCAGGCCCGACGCGCGAGCCTTGCTCGAGTTGTCATGAGCGCGGCCACAGGTGAAAGGATAGCGGTTCGCACGAAGGCAGAGAGAGAGAGAGACGGTCGAAGAATCAGCAAGACGAACAGATGTCTAGCCTGCGGGGAAGCCAGAATGGAAGTTTGATGGAAACGCCGACGAGACAAGTGCCGCATCCTCCGGCGCCCAGCGGCGTCCTGCGGTGAATGCAGCACGCAATGGCGGGCAAATCCGCCCGCCAGGGCAGGTGCAGCCGGCGTCTCCGAGTCGCCAATGGCCTTGACGTGCCTGGTGGAGGAACAGCGACGGGCGGCGGGCGGACGGGTGCTCGGGCGGGAACGCGGACAGGCGTCGCAGCACGAGATGATGGCGCAAAGCGAGGGCGAAGCACGCGGCGCGTCGCGCGGAGGCTGGGCGCCAAGCGGGGTGCAGCAGCAGCGCCGCGTGGGAGAGCGCGCACGGCGGGAGCGCTGGCACTGGCTGCTGGCAGACCCTGTGCTGCGCTGGCGAGCCGCGCCCGGGACTTTGTCGCCAAGCCGCGCGCACCGCCTGCCATCATCGCCCAAAGCCCTGCGGCGACGCACAGCAGTCAAGACCGCCGCCTCTCCATTGTCTTCCCGCGGCTCCCGCTCGCTCCTCCATGTTGGTCCTCGTCCAGCCCAGCCGTCGTCTGCTGTTCGCCGACAGCAGCTAACCTCCAGCCCTCGCGCTGCGCCTGCAGTCGCTGCTCCAGGCATAGCCGTTCCGCATACGACCGTCGTGCGCCGCTCGTGCGCACCACCACCGCCTGCCCCCCGACTGTCAGCTCGCCGCCTGCCCTCTCCCCAGCCGCTCCTCGCCGCCGCCTGTTTCTCGAAGATTAGCTTGCCAGCGGCCCATTTTTTCTCCACAGTCGGCCCTACCCGCGGCCTCTCTGCTGTGACTGTGGCCCGCTGGTGACCACAGCAGCAGCCAGAGCTCACATCCCTGCGGTCATCTTGAGGCTGTCTGAAGCCACTCTCTCTCCTCCAGCCGCCCCGCTATCCCGCCGCGCTCCTTCCCACCGCGACCTCCTCACCACCGCCGCGCGCCCCCCGCCGCATCCGTCCCGCGACCGCGCCCCGACCCTGCAAACGCGCCCCGACCCGAGTTCCGCCCGCAGCTCCCGCCGCAGCCATGTCGCTCGAATCCGCGCTCGACGAGGAGCGTCGGGCCGTCATGGACATTCTGGAGGGAATCAACCGGGGGCGCCAGGCAAACTCGCGCGCAAGCAGCCCGGGCGGCACCCAGTCTCCCGTGCGCAGCATGCTGGACATTGGCGACAAGCACACCGCCAAGTTCATCCTCCCCTCGGACCAGGAGAAGGAAGAGAAGCGCAAGAAGCGGGAGGAGCAGCGCCGCCCCGGCAGCATGCTTGACACGACTTCGCCGCCGCCCTCGGCCAGAAGAGCCCGGAGCCCGTTGGCAACCGGCAGCCGCGATCCCGAGAGCGCGTACCAGTTCGACATGCTGCCCTCCATCGACTCGCACGTGCCCAAGCGAGTGACACAGGGCGGAAAGAAAGGCAAGGGAGCTATGGCAAGTGTCTTTGGAGACCGCAACACCAAGGATGCCGGCCGCATTCTGGGAAACAAGTCCAGGTCGCCCTCCGCGAGACAAGGCCGGTCCGACTCCCCTGGAGGAAGACTGAACCGCAACGTCAACTTCATGTCAGACCCCAGAAAGTATGTTACGGATTCCGGAAAATCCATCGACATGAACAGCGCATATCGCAGATTGTCTGACGCGGCTCTCCTTCGCTCCGGCGGCAGCTTGGCACCTTTGGCTTCTAGAAAAGGCTCGGATCCCACCAAAGGCCAGTCCGTATCACCAGGCGGCGGTGTGCGGCTGGAAAAGGACTACTACGCAGACAACGACGACGACGCTATCGAAAGCAGTGATGATGAATACGACTCCGATGCGGATTCGGGAGATGACGAAAGCCGGGGCCGACGCCGCCGAAGAAATTCCAACAACTCGGCGATCAAGGATAGGTTGCCAAAGAGCTTGCTCGCGGCTGCGGAAGACGAGCGTAAGTGTAGAGGCCTTCCCCGGGGCCATCATCTGCTGACGAACGTCATACCCTCAGGGCAACGGATGTCAAGTGAATATAGAGTACGCTCTCTTCTGGAGCCTACGGTCACGGTAACAGGGCCGAATGGCGAGAAGATGACCCAGAAGAAGAAAGGCGTCCATCCAAGCACCAACTTCGATGCTGGCGGTTCTGGTATGTCAACGCCCATGACCTCCGATACAGAGCAGGATATTTCGGAGATCAAGCGTGCCCAGCGAATGGCCATGACAATGTCTCCGATCCATTCAACCCCAGCAGCTCATCGCTGTATTCGACAAATCATTCGCGGAGACTATGCGGAAATGCAGAAGGACGCTGAGAGGGGCCTGCGTCGTCAACGCATGTACCTTGTCGCAACCGATCTCAGCGAGGAGGCAGCGTACGCGCTTGAATGGACCATAGGTACCGTATTGCGCGACGGCGATACGCTTCTTGCCGTATATGCTGTGGATGAGGAAGTTGGAACCGGAGGCGAGAGTGGAGCGATTGGAATCGGCGAAGGCGCTCAAATGATGCGTGATACAGCTAATCTGGTCAAGACCCTTTCAAACGACCAGCGCTTGATTGATGATGGGCGTTCAAAATCGAGAAGTCGCCAAAGTCTTGGGCCGTCACCGCTGCAGAAGAGTTTCCGTCCGGCGGACACCATCCATGAGAACGAAGCGGACCTGTCCAATATGGACAAGGCAGAACGCGAGCGGTGGCACGCAACGATGGAAGTGAGCGATCGTATCGTATCGCTACTACGAAAGACCAAACTGCAAGTTCGGGCTGTTGTTGAGGTGTTCCACTGCAAGAGTCCAAAGCACATGATCACGGAAGTTGTAAGTGCTGCTACTTGATGATCTTAAGTCGAAGTCGGCTGACGGGATGGCTCAGATTGATTTCCTGGACCCAACGCTCGTGATTCTGGGATCGAGAGGTCGTAGCGCTCTTAAAGGGTAAGTGCCATCTTCGTGGAGTCTTTTAACCATATTTATACGATATGGCAGGATCAACATCCTTCCCCTCGCAAATCCGTACAACATCTCTGCCCTCGACTTTCTGAGGAAGTTACGGCTAACTCAGTGGTCTCGCAGTGTCCTTCTCGGCTCGTTCAGCAATTACCTGGTCACCAAGTCCTCCGTCCCCGTCATGGTCGCCCGCAAGCGGTTGCGGAAGCACAGCAAATACAAGCGTGGCAATCTGCGCCTGTCAAACGTCCTCACGAACCCGGTGTCGAAGTTGGCTTCGGCCAAGATTGACTGAACGTTCTCTTCCCACGACGGGACGCTTCGATCGACAACGAGATCCAGTAAATCAAACATCTTACCGGCTGCTAACTGCGGTATCCTACAACGCGAGCTCCATTACATGCGTGAGGCGGCACCCATGATCATTCGTGTGGCTTATTCTTACGCTTCTTCCCTTCAATTAATGGCAGAGTTGTGCTGGTGAAATTTTCTTGTCGTCTCCGCTCCTTGATACGATGATGTTGGCCTGCTTGAACGGCCATTACTATCCTTTGATTCTCGCAACTCGCTCCCACGGCCGAACAATACCCTCTTGTCATTGGCGATCTGGTGTTTTCTTCTCGGGATACGTTTCGGCAGAATGACGCTCACCTTTGCTCCTTGAATCCCACTATCTCCAAAACATAAAACCAAAGCATTGTTTGTCTCAGGAAGAATTCAACTATACCCAATTATTATTACGCTGGCGGCTTCGTCCAAATAACATACGAGCGGGGTTCTTATTTTTTGGTCCAGCTGTCGTCTGTCACTGTAACAATCACTGGAATGAACAGCCCACGCATGTTAACTTGAGGTCCTATGTCCGTCGGCTATGTGTCTCATCTCTATTGTCATTCAGCTTGTACCAAGCGTCGTGAGGACTCCTGCGCATACAAACCTGTCACCCGTGCATGACCCTCTGTACCGAAGGCAAAGGGGTCAAGGCCGTGAAGGAGTCTCGGATGTATTCTAGACTACAAGCAACGGAACTTTGCTTGTGCACCTACCATAAAAAGCACACGGCTTCCCTCTTGCTGTATGCTAAGTACCGACGGCAAACCTCGGTCGCAAAGCCAGGAGGCAAAGCTAAGCAAGATGCCTTCGGCGAAGACTAACCCAATGCAGCAAATTTCCGCAAATAGCAGTATTCGGCCGACGTCATTACGATTCGTCATTCGGCGCTATGGATCTTCTCCACATCGATGGCCAGTTCGGCATCGAGCGCCAGACCGCATCGCATGACACCGCACGCGAAGCCCGTCGCACATAATCCAACATGACCCTCCAGCAAGAGTTGACTTCCTGGCTCTCTCCAGAAGCCAAGGAAACAAACCCCCCGCCTGCCATCGGCTCCAAGGCGCCATCCTCCGACCAGTTGCCCATCCCAAGCGCAGACGGCAAGCCCATCGTAGTGACGTTCCTCCGGCACTGCGGCTGTCCTTGTACGTACGCATCCCTCAACACCTCCCTCCCACACCCCGCCGAGTATCCACTAACACACACGCCCCGCGCCGTGCAGTCGCCGAAAAGACATTCCGCCGCCTCCGCGAAGCCGCGTCCCAAAACCCCGACATCCACTTCATCGCCGTGTCGCACAGCGACCGCGCGTCAACGGACCGCTGGGTGGAAGCGGTCGGCGGTGTCGTGGGCCCCGTGCAGCTGCTCGTCGACCCGGAGCGCGACCTGTTCGCGCGGTGGGGGCTGGGCGTGTCGTCGGCGTGGCACGTCCTCGCCCCGGGCAGCTTGTACGCGGTTTTCCGGCTCGGGAGGGATGAGGGGATCTGGAATAGGCCGACTGAGAGCGGGAGTCGGTGGCAGATGGCTGGGTCGTGGGCGGTGGATGGGGAGGGCGTGGTTAGGTGGGGTGGGCCCGCGCGGCGGGCGGACGAGATGGCGGATTTTGGGAGGGCGGTGTTGGCGGTGCGGCAGCGGGTGCCCAAGGCGGAGCTGTGAGAGGGGGAGGACCTGTGGGTGGATAATTTTAGATGGGTTGAGTGCGGCGCAAGTGCGGCGCGTGGGGTCAGGCTTGGCTGCGTAATGGTGGCGGGAGCGTGGCAATGCATGCATGAAGGTGCAGGGCGCGCATGCTCAAGGTAGCTGTTTGGGCAGGCAGTGGTGGTCTGTTTGGAAACGCAGCAGCGTAAGAGCGAGAGAGTCAGCGGCGCTGCGCACCCTGGTCGGGGATCCGGTAGCCTGCTCCTCTCGACTCGTGCAACAACTCCCTTTCTGTCCGTTTCCACCAACATTGCCGCCGACATGCATCGCTGTCGCCAAATCCCGCGCTCGACGGGGCTCTCTGCTGCCAGGAGCATGCGCCCAGAACCGCCCCGCACAGGCGATCTGTTCCCCCCGGGATGGGTCTACGTACAAAGACCCTGTAGGGCCGGCAGCGGGTGCTGGCGGAAGCCAGTGTCGCACGGCCACACCGTCGCCCTGCAAATACGAACAGTGCGAGATTGCAGCCTTTCTTGGTGGTTTGATAGTGGCTCCCTATTATGGGCCTTGACAAGTACTCCCAAGAGCTCCAGAACACGGCCCTCCATGAAGCAACTGAGTCGGTAAGTCTACTTAAAGACAGTCAGGCTCCCGTTTTCGTAGCGCGATCGTCACAGCCAAGGTCTCCGTGTCTCTCTTTCGATACCTTCTTTCAACGTCACAATGGCAGCCAAGACGCTTCTGTTTCCTCTTCTTGCCATCTCTGGCCTCGTCCATTCGTCTCCTTTGGCTGTTCGCCAGAGCAACGCCTGGGAGACGCTGCCCGCCACGCCGAATCTCCCATCCCCCATCAGCACCACCAAGGCTGCCATCAACAACGTTGAGCTGTGGTTCCAGAAGTACAACGAGGCGGCAGGCGGCACCCCGGTGGTCTTCATCCACGGCGGCCTCGGCTACTCAGCGTACTTTGGCGACGTCATCAGCTCCGTCATGAAGAACCACTACGTGATCGCCGTCGACCGCCGCGGCCACGGCAGGAGCACGTACGGCGCCAGCGACGTCTTCACCTTCGACATGTTCGCCAAGGACACCTACGACCTGCTCAAGGCCGAAGGCGTCAACGAGGCCATGTGGGTCGGCTGGTCCGACGGCGCCGCCACCACCCTGGCCGGCCTGCTCGACAGCACCATCGCCGCCTCCATCACCAAGGCCTTCGTCTTCGCCGGCTTCCAGAGCTACCAGGACACAAACACCACCTTCACCGACACCGCCATCTACTCGGAGTTCGTGTCGCGCTGCGCCACCGAGTACGCCCAGCTGCAGCCCTCGGCCAACTTCACCGACTTTGCCACCAAGGTCGGCACTCTGGAGGCCACCCTGCCCACCTGGAGCGACGCCGATCTGGCCAAGATCGACGGCTCCAAGGTTACTATCTCCGGCGCCGACCACGACGAGGCCGTCAACCTGGCTGTTCCGGAGCACTTGAACTCGGTCATTACCGGCAGCAAGCTCGTCATGATGACTGGTGTCAGTCACTTTGCTCCAGTCCAGGACCCGACACAGTTCTCGCAGAAGATTGAGGATTTCATCGCCGCATAGGCTACGCATGTGGATTTATTTAACGTACAGAAGAGCATGTTCGCGAGGCGTTTTGGGGCCTGCACATAGACTCGAAACAAAAATGATTCGTATATCGATATTGCCGCGTAGAGCAAATCCCAGAATGTATTGTTCGTAATGTGATGTTGGGTGCGCGGAATGAAAGATTTTGAGAAGAACAGGCCCGGGTGCCTCCTTCCTTTCGAGTGCCTACTGTCAAGAAGGTTCTCGGGGAAGTTCAACGATCCAGTAACTCACCACAGCCGGTGGCGCTTAATTGAATTACCAAGGAAAGCAGGCGCAGAGGCTAAGCGGCTAGAGGCTCAGAACTATTTGCACCGCGAAGTCAACCGATAAGCCTGGAAGTTGCTTCCGTCACTCTCTCAGAAAGCAACGCTTACTGATCAAAGCCCCACAGTCTTTGCCTGCCCGATGTCCAGTTGTAAATCACCCGCACCGCAGTCACGCAGGACCCTTCCAGTCATAGCATAACTTGTCCCTCTAGCCCTAGGCTTCTGCAATGGCTGAAGACAGTCACTGGTTTTCTTCCCGTTCCAGAAATCAAGCACGTGGTTCATTGTCATCCTTCCTAGGGTCTTGGGGAGCATCATTCTGAGGCAGCTCCGCCGGAAACCTGGGAACAACGCCCTCGTTGGCCCACAGGGGCCTCGAGTCGAACTTGAATTCGAGGATCTCAGGACGCTTGTAGTGCCCATTGCCGTCAATCCAGACCTTGACCCAACTCAGGTCATTAAAGTCCAGCTCAGCCGTCACCAGCTTTTCCTCAGAGCCTGTGTGCGGACCAGCCAAGAAAGAACAGAAGGGGTGGATGACGGCGCTCCAGCCCCCACCGGGCTTGATCGAGTCCTGCTTCCCGATGTTCTCCTCCATCCACTCCAAGCACTGCCCGTCGACGTAGTTCGCCGCCGAGAGCACAAAGACCTGCGCAGTCAGCGCATGCGTCTTCATCAGCGCCTCAATCTGCGCGTCAGCCACAGCCTCGAAGCCCCGCAGGACAGACAGCGCAGGCCAAGCGCCCACATGCACATGCTGGTTCTGGTCAATGAGCGCCTGCCGCGCCCCATTCAACGTGTTCTCCCAGCAACACAGCCCGCCGAGGTTATACCCCAGCTGCGGCCTCCACACGCGGAGACTCCACCCGCCGCCCTGCGCCCAGACGTAGCGCTCGCAGAACGTGGGCTGCAGCTTGCGATGCACGCCCAGTATCGCGCCGTCCTCGTCGACGACCACCTGCGCGTTGAACAGCGTGTAGCCGGCCGGCATGCGCTCCGAGACGCCCAGGCTGATGGCCACGCCCGCGCTGCGGCACGCGGCTTGGATGTCGCGGATGCTCGAGTCGCTCGAGTCGCAGACTACGCTCTCTGCTGCGTACTTGGCCAGCGCCCCCACCTGCTGCAGCGGGGTGTAGGCTTCGCAGAAATACTGTTTCGGTCAAGCGCGGACGGCGGGTTAGTTGGCCACAGGCTGAAGACGACCACTGCCACAGCAAAAGGTCCCGGGAGCGGCTTTGGTTTTGATGGACATACAGGGTAGCCTGGAATGAAGGTCTCTGGGAAGGCTAGGAGCTTGATGCCCTCCTTGCCGGCATCCGAGATGATCCTCACGACCTTGGCGGTCGTTGCTTTTTTGTCCATGAAGACCGGGGCTGCGTGGACGGCGGCGGCCTTTAGCTTGATGTTGGGGGCGGCAACTGCGCGCGGGGCCATGGCTGCGGCTCGAGAATCGGGAATTGTGGAGTTGGGGGCGGGTTGGTAAGGCTAGAACAGCGTCGCGGCGGTGTGGAGTCGGCTGGGGTGCCGGGCGAGGAGAGTTGGGGACGTATTAGCCCCGGGGAGGGAGACGGTTGAGCATGAGCGATCCTCGTTCTTATGGTAGTCGTAGCGAGCTCTCTGCGAAGCGGGGGTGGAATCGGCATCGAGCATAGTTGGAGGGATCGACCCTACCGCAGGCACCTGACTGGCCAGCGCGGACAGGGGGAAAAGATAGTGGCCGTTAGAGGAAATGCACCATCATTTCCCATCTCGGTCGGTTCCTGAGCGTGTAGTCCTCCTGCCGCCCACTTCGCGTTTTCGCTTACTCTTGCATGCTTTTCGTCTGCGCATGACAGAGACGCTTGATTCGACACGAATGGCCTTTGGCTTACTCTCCTTTCCCTCCCGCATATTCAACTACAGCTTTCTTTCTCTTTTTTTATTGTTGTTGTTTAGTATCTCAGGTCCAGCCTCAGTGCTTAATGAACCACCAACTTGCCGAGCCTCCAGCATAACTCCAACAATCACAGCTCGCAAATCATCAGGGGCGCTAAATATATGTTAAATATGCAGTTAGCAGCATACAAATGAGAGAAGGAGGTGCCAACGACGACACTGGCGTAATTAGCTTCGAACGTTGGATACCCCCCACCCCCATAGAACACTCAAACCTCCGCGCGGTTCTCCAGTTTTCGCAAAACGATTGAGCCACAGACCTTTGTTATGGGATCTGTTGGTGCTCCACGACCCAAGACTGATAGACGTTAGCAAGCTAAGAGCAATAAATAAAGGAAGAGAAGAGGTCTAAGCATCATGGTTTAGATAAAAGTAGGGAAGCAACGGAATGACGACCAGGAACGGGACGGGAGCGCTACGGCGGAACTTTGATAAGTCTGAAGAGCCCAGCCTGGAGCTGGGTGGAGAACATCATTAGCACTGCAGAGAACAATGGTTTATTTGGCAAACCTTGCGTGATTCACGTGTCTTCGTAGAGGAGCTTTGGTCCGTCGACACGAGCCCGCTGAGCTTAGTATAAGAAGGTAAGGGTCCTTTCTTTTACTCTACATTGTTATCAATATACACTCAGATGTTAGCATCTGCAGCAGTTGACGAGTGACTATAATCAATTCGGTATGTAGTCCTTGCCGGTACCAATTGTTTGGGTCAATTCCTGGCCAGGCCAAGAAGCTCGCCATTAGTGTTGGTTGCCGCGGCCGGTTCCAAGGGCTCAGGAGATTGAAAAGAGACTGTGACGCGATGCAGCTGCAAATAATCCGGTTTCATTTCTTCTTCTCCGGTACACATGAATACACAAGGGCAAGGGCTGAGGCTGTTCTAAGAAAAAGTTCTAAATTCCGGTCCTAAAAGCTCCCACAAATTCTACAAAGGGCATCAGAAGATGCCATTTACTTTGAAGACTTGGAAGCGGAAGACAATGCAAGACTTTGCTTCCCTCCGAAGCCAAAAACTTTATCCATGTCATATAACGCAACTAGGCTCTAGCTGTAACAACAGAGCACGACCTCGGCTTCACACCACAAAAGCTCTAGTTCTCTGGATGGATAGTGAAGAATGTCGCATGTCGACATCTGATTCATTCCAAAATCCGGCGTTTAGGTATCCGCACGCAGAATTCAAGATCAACTGCACAACTACGTCAACATTTCCTTTTCAGGAAGGTACTGAATGACGGATCCCGAACACTGTCAACACGCTGCTCGGAACATGCACCGGTGTCCTCATCCGAGATCTGGAGCAGTACAGGCTGTCAGCAGTGTAAGTATTGAAACTGCTGGAAGTGATTACCTCGGGTAGGGTCCTCATGACGTAATCACCCTTCCGAGAACACTTCGGAGCACACCTTCACCACCCGCCTTCCACGATCGCAGTTGCCGTAAGCATTTGGTGATGGAGGTTAGCCTGAGCTCCGCGAACGCCTTCCGAAGGAGTGCTGCCCCGCAGTGAGACCCGCTCCCCCCGCACTTAGGAACACATCCGGGGGTCCGTCGGGAGCCGACGGAAGCCATCCGTTTACTTCACACACTTGCAAAGAGCTATGCATGCCTGACCTCTACCTCGGCGAGCAGGAAGATAAAAAGAGCTGAGGAAGTTCAAAGTTCCTTTCTACATATCTTTAACCACTTTCAACTTCCTCCAGGAAGATGCTCGGCAAAATCATACTTGAGGAGGCTTTTGCCCTCCCCCGCTTTGACGAAAAGACCCGGTGGTGGGCTGGTCTCTTCGCAACAGACGTTGAGAAGCATGTACAAGAGATTCAAGACATCACCGAGATCCGCCTGAAGCATGCCGAAAAGCACGGCGTTGGATATCAGATCCTTTCGTACACCGCACCCGGCGTCCAAGATATCTTCGATAAGAAGGAAGCCGACGCACTCGCCATTGAGATTAACGACTGGATAGCGGAAAAGATTAAGCCGCATCCGGACCATCTCGGTGCATTCGCGTAAGTGATTGGGGATCTTAACTAAGAGCACGAGGCTGACTTTCTCCTTCAGAACCCTCTCCATGCATGACCCCAAAACCGCTGCTGAAGAACTCCGCCGGTGCGTGAAGCAGTACGGTTTCAAGGGCGCATTGGTCAACGACACGCAACGAGCCGGATCTGACGGAGAAGACCTGATCTTCTACGACGGCCCTGAATGGGACGTTTTCTGGCAGACGTGCACTGAGCTCGATGTTCCGGTACGTTACAGTGTTTCTCCTGATTGCGGATACTGATGATTCAAGCTCTACCTCCATCCACGCAACCCCACGGGTGTAGTCTTCGAGAAGCTGTGGAAAGACCGTCACTGGCTGATTGGCCCCCCTCTCTCGTTCGCTCATGGCGTCAGCCTCCACCTCCTCGGCATGGTCACCAACGGCGTGTTCGACCGGCACCCGAGGCTCCAGATCATCATCGGCCATCTCGGAGAGCACATTCCCTTCGACCTGTGGCGCATCAACCACTGGTTCGAGGACCGCAAGAAGTTGCTGGGCCTGGAGAAGACGTGCAAGAAGACCATCCGCCAGTACTTTGACCAGAACGTCTGGATCACCACTTCGGGGCATTTCTCGACTACCACGCTGAACTTTTGTCTGGCGGAGGTAAGCGCGGATCGGATTCTATTCTCTGTCGACTATCCATTTGAGACGTTTGAGGATGGGTGTGAGTGGTTTGATGCAATGGAGATGAATACTAGGGACCGTTTGAAGATTGGAAGAGAGAACGCAAAGAAGTTGTTTAACCTTGGGGAGTACAAAGACAGCGAGACCATCGTCATCTAGATAATATAGCTCTCAACTCAAAGTTCTTTATCATGGACTGGACCCTCTTGGAGCGTTTTTGTAACCAAGATGGCAGAAATATCGACGCTATCGTTTTGAAGACACTCAATGTATGTATGTACATTTCATACGCAAATGACCCTTTTCCGTCTAGTCTTCTCATTATGTCCCCTATCATTCAACAACTATTTCACATGACGGCGAATGCGTTCTGTATGATACACCTAATTCTTTCATCGACAGAGACCGCTTGCCCATGCTATTCCAAGAAAGAAATTTCAAGCCCAAAGAGTAAGCTCTGTGTCCCATTCTCTTCTTTTACTCTATGTAGTCGCTTAGCAGCGGCAACGATTGAACAACAAAAAGGCATGCTTTGCGTGCGAGCATTCTACGAGGAGCATGCTTCAAGTCAAAGTCAACTTCATAATCCTCATTCCGTGCTTGCTGCCTTCTTCGTCTCGTCTCTTGTCTGCTTCAGGAATGGTATGAGGGCCTTGAAAATGGATCAGTCTGTTTCTCGTCATACTGATTGAAGTAATTGAGCCTTACAGTGCCGCCTGTGCCATACAGTTTCTGCTGTGCTTTGTCTTCTCCGTCTTTGATGGATGATGCAGATGCAATGTTGACGGTGTTTGTGTGCCTCGCTTTCATACGCGAAGGCATGACGATGTATCCTGCTCTTGGTCAGGAAAATCTTCGTCACCCAGAAAGCATTTGCATCTTACTTGTCACAATCTGGATGTGCTTATCCCTAAATGCTGCGAGAGCCGTGACGGCAGCATTGTATGCCTCGAGGACGGTTGGGTCGTTTGAAGGGTGGAGGGCATATTCCCTGATATTCGCAGTCCGGCCAAGGTATTGAAGGAAGCGTCGGTGAGATGCAGGCATGTAAAGGCGCATTTCCTGTCCCTTCGTCAGCACGAAGACCCATTTGATGTGAGGTTTATGAGATTCACCTCGATGAAGCTGTTCTTGACCAGTTCGCCACCGGAGTAGTGCTGGACACCCAGCACAATATCGAAAAACTGTATGAGGGAACTCTGCGCATTACTTCCTCCGCTGTACTGCCGCCACTCGCCTTTGCCGTCTCCTTCATCGTAGAAGACACCCCGAGGCAGGCCTGCAGTAGCCATTCCTTTACTCCCAGCCAAGAAAGGGCGAATGTGGAAGTAGAAGACCTGCGGGTCAAGCTTCTCGTACATGCGCTCCAGAATGAGGCCAAGCTCTTGTATGCACACTCTCAGGGAATCCAACGCTTGAACCACCTTCCAGTGGTCGCCTCGCCTCACGGCTTCCATGCACTGAAGCATCAGCGGGATGGTGTGCGCGCCTCGTGACTCGATGGCGACGGAGATGAGATAGAACCATGCTTCGTCATCGGTCCCCGTGAAACTGTGTAGCACGCGGAGATTCTCCGGAACGGACAGTGGCATGGTGGGATCGACGGTGCAGTAGTTCCAAAGATTCAGTGCGGCGTACGTGGCGGTCGGCGGAAGCCCCAGGTGTTCGGAAACCTCTAGGAAAGGGCAAGTGACGCATGGAGGGAGCACCTTGGCCTATTGTCAATAACAGTGAAGATTTGTACGGGATGAAAAGTTGCGCGCACTTCTGAAGGCTTTTCTCCGCCCCAGATGTATGCATGCGTGAAAAATGCCAGGATCACATATGCTCTTCTCCATTCCTCCCGAGTAGCAAGCCTGGATGTCTGAAGAACGGGGAGTTTGTTGATGGTCGGAATGAGCTCGCGATTACGAAGAAGTTCCGGTAGGGCCTCGATCACTGCCTCCCACTCGGCATAGTACGGGTCAGGCAGGCGTTGCAGCGGCAGCTGGTCTGGTAGGAATGCATTCTCAGCAGATACCTCGTAGTGAGAGAGGTTGCAGTCGAGGGTGTCGAGCATCTTGGAGGCGATGATGGTCCGGTGCACTACTGCGGGCAGGACTAGCAACATAGAGGAATGGATGAACGACGAGATGCGCCAAGATGGACAATACCTGACTTGACGGACTTCTAGCGTCCGCTCAACAGTGTAATATCATCACGTACCGCAGGAGCCAATGACGAGTGGTGTGATAGGGACTATTCCGGGGCAAAGGGGGAGGCCGTAGGAAGCGGAAGCGGGAGCGGAAGCGGATACGGAAACGGATCTGGCGGAGGCGATCTGCAAGATGCCGCAAACTTTAGCACGCGTCATTAGCCGCAAGAAAGCGTTCCAGTGACTGATAAGAGCATCAAACCGCGGCAGGGACTTCCTACGGGCAAGCACAACACTATTCGTCGTTCTGGTAACAATGTCTCCCTCAAAGATAGAGTCGAAGCCGCAGTTCCCGGCGGACGCGGATTCCGAGAGCTATGCGCGCATGCTTGACTCGCAAGATCCCCTACGCTCTTTCCGGGAAAAGTTCATCATCCCTTCCAAAGCCAGTCTGAAGTCCAAAAGCTTGGCAAAACCCGGTGAGCCTTCCCGTTGCCAGATTCGGTAACCGTGACTTTTCGCTAAGCAAGAGCAAGGCCTTTCGTCGGAGGAGGGCATCTACTTCTGTGGCAACTCCCTTGGGCTGCAGCCTAAGGCAGTGTCCAAGTACATTGAGGCCCAACTGAACACTTGGTCGTCCATCGGCGTGTACGGGCACTTCACGCAGGTGGAAGACTCCCCGTTGACGCCGTGGCAATTGATGGCGGAAACTGCGGCAGAGAAGTCTGCCAGACTCGTCGGAGCCAAGCCGGAGGAGGTTGCCATCATGAACACATTGACCGTCAACCTGCACCTGTTGATGTCCAGCTTTTACAAGCCCGAGGGGCGTCGCAACAAGATCCTGCTGGAGTGGAAAGCTTTCCCCAGCGACCACTACGCGATCGAGAGCCAGCTTCAGGTGCGCGGCCTGGACCCGCAGGAATGCATGATTCTCGTGGAGCCGGACAACGACCACATCATCTCGACGGAGAAGATTCTTTCCATCATCGACGAGCGCGCCGATGAAATCGCGCTCATCCTTCTTCCCGGGATCCAATACTACAGCGGCCAGTTTTTCGACATGGCAACGATCACCAGACACGCGAAGTCCAAGGGGCTGACGATAGGGTGGGACCTGGCACACGCGGCCGGCAACGTCCCTGTCAGACTCCACGACTGGGATGTGGATTTCGCGGCATGGTGCACCTACAAGTAAGCGCAGTCCATAGCTCCCCTGGCCGAGCCACGAAGGCTCATGATTCCGTCATTGCAGGTACCAGAATGCGGGACCTGGCGCCATCGCCGGGTGCTTCGTGCACGAGAAGCACGGGAAGGTGGAGTTCGGCGAGGACGGCAAGCCTACGTTTAGGCCCCGGCTCACTGGGTGGTACGGCGGCGATAGGGCTGTGCGGTTCAAGATGGACAACAGTGAGTCGCGTGTGCAGCACCTGCGAGGGCGATGCAGCTAACAGGAGCTAGAGTTCCGGCCGATTCCGGGCGCTGGCGGCTTCCAGTGCTCGAACCCATCGGCGATCGACCTGACGTCGCTGCTGGCTGCGCTGTCCGTGTTCGACGAGACGTCGATAACGGCGCTGCGCGCGAAGTCGGTGCAGCTGACGGCGTACGCGGAGCACCTGCTGCTGAAGGACCTGGCGGCGGACGAGTCGGCGCGGCCGTTCCGCATCATCACGCCGCTGGACGCCGAGCAGCGCGGCGCCCAGCTGAGCGTGCTGCTGCGGCCGGGGCTGCTCAAGAACGTGGCGGCGGCGCTGCAGGAGGCGGGCATTGTCGCGGACCAGCGCGAGCCCGACGTGGTGAGAGTGGCGCCGGTGCCGCTGTACAACTCGCACCTCGACGTGTGGAGGTTTGTGACGGTGTTCAAGGCGGCGATTGGCGTGTAGGCGGGCCAGGCCAGGGGCAGGCGCGCGGGCGGCGGGTGTTTGTTCATTAGCTCAGCATTTCAGACGTAAAGATAGCCGGCGCGCCCAATCAGGCGCTGCGGGGTCGCGCGGCGCTCGATAAGCGGCGGCGGCGCGAAAAATACTTAATCCACTCATCCGCGTCTCCGTCCCCAGCATCCGGCCCTCCCTGTCGGCTGCCGCCCCCTCTGCGCGCACAAGCCCTCGCTGTCAACGCTGCCATGTCCGCCCCCGCCCCGCCGGACTACCGCCCCGCGCGGCGCATCCGACAGGCCTGCGAGCCGTGCCGGTAAGCCTGCATCCGCCAGCAGTGACCGCATCGCTCTCGCTGACTTGTGTCATGGCGCCGCCGCCAGCCGCAAGAAGTCGCGCTGCCCCGGCGAGCGGCCCAGCTGCTCGCACTGCTCGCGCCTCGGCCAGACGTGCTATTACGCTGCCGACCATCCCGCCGCGCCTGACTGCCCCAGCGCCGATGCTGCCCGCCCGTCGCGGGACCGGCTCGGAAGCAGCCATGGCGCGGATGCGGCGAGCGCCGGCTCCGGCGTCGGCCCGCCTGGTCCGTGGGTGCGTTTTGGTCGCTGCTGCTGTTCTGCCGCGCCCTGGCTGACTTGCTTGCCTGTCGCTAGGCCGACCGATTGAGCGTTCTGGAGACCAAGGTGGCCGAGGTGCTCGGTGCTCTCAAGTTCGTCGCGCCCTCCGTTTCCGTGTGCGAAGGCGCCTTGCTGACAGCGTGCACAGCCGGATGCCATGGACTGCAAGTCCGCCCACACCAACGCCGTCCACGGGCATTGCCGCCGGCCCTCCCCCGGCGGAGCAGTCTCCACCCATAACCGCCAGGTTGGTTTTCCTGGCCTGCATGCTGCTACGACAGTCGCTGACTCGGAGCCTTAGCACGCTGCCACCGTGGGACACCATAGTATCAGTCGCCGAGCTTTACCTCGCTTATTGCAATTGTCAACCTATTCCGCTTTTCTCTCCAAGAAATTTCATCTCTAGTCTGGGAACACGAGACCCTGAACTTCTGTTTGGTGTGTTGGCTCTGGGGGCGCGCTTTTCAGATGATGTCTTGTTTCGTGATAGTCGAGATCGCGCCATACGAGGATATGCTGAAGCTGCACGGACTCTTATCATGCGTAGGATCTCCAATGGGCCTATAGAGCTTTCTACCCTACAGGCCATGTGCCTCTTGAGTGCAGTCGACTTCAGCAGTAAGCACTCTTCTTGCCAAACACTTGATCGTGAAAAGCTGAAGAAATCTCAGATGGCAACACTCATAGGGCCAGCGCCCTCGGCTCGTTAGCACTGGACTTGGCTGAAGGCGCGGGCCTCTCCACCGAGTGCCATGTCTCACTTCGAGACCCCGCCCACGAAGAGAGAAGGCGTTGCTTCTGGAGCATACTGTTCGTCAAAAGGCTCCATGGAAGTAACTGTGGCGTCTATTCTCTCTCTATGGAAGATAACATGCCACGATACCCGAGCAGTCCGGCAACGCCACCTTTCCTTGATGCGCCTCCGGACTCGCGAAGCTCTCAGGACGGTCCGAGGGATGAGGGCATAACAGCATACATCATTCAGCTGAGCGAATACTGGCATAAGACCGTCCGTTATGCGCGCCGGCGTGCTAATCCTGGCGTTCATTACCCATGGTCTGCGGATTCCGAGTACTCGAAGATCTTGGTCCAGATGATGGAATTTGAGTCTCGCATGCCGTACAAACATCGGTTCCGGCCTGCAAAATTTGCCGAACATCCTCCTGAGGATCTTGAAAAGCAGCGAGACTATTGGTGTCCCTGGCTTTTCTCCCAGATCATCTACCACACAATCATGTGTCTTCTGAACCACCCGTTGCTCCTCTCCCTCCGGCTGCGCAATTTCCGCGTGAGCATTCCCGAAATCTTTCTCCAACATACAGCAGACTTGATTGCATCCCATACCGACTGGGTCATCCACTTTATCGACATTTTGGAGGAGAAGTCCTTCCGAGTCACCGACCCCTTTTTGGGCCACTGCGTCGCCGTAGTCGCAACCATCTACCTCCAACAAAGCTTCGCCGACGACGCCGGAATACGAAACGAGAAGCGCAACAACTTTCTCAAGTGCCTCAACTTCGTGCGCAATCTAGGAACGTACTGGCCGAACGTATCCCAAATAGTAAGCCACCGCCCGACCCACAACGCCCAACCAAGCCCTGCTCCAACCTCCAACACTCCTCCACCAAAAACCCCACCTAGCTAACACCACCGGTTAACCCCCCACCAACCACAGGCCCAAAAGCTCCAAAACTTCGAAGCCACCGTCTCCACCTCCTACCGCGACTCCGCCTCCGCCTCCACCACCACCACCAACCCCTCCTCCCCCTCACAACCCCAACCCCAACAACCCCAGCCCTCCGTCTTCATCGACCTAACCACCTTCTGGGAGATCCTCGAATCCGTCTTCCCCTCCTCCGACGCCCCCGACGCCTCCGGCTCGCTCTTCGGAGCCTCGCTGTGGCCGCACCGCAGCAGCGCCGCCCCGCGCGGCGAGGTCGTCAGCTCGCGCTTGCTGCCCGAGCCGACGTATCCGAGGAACAATAGCTTTTCGACGCCGGTGGCGTTTTCTTCGTCGGCGGCGAGGGGGTTGGTGGAGGAGGAGATGGTGGGGGGGTTGATGGCGTCGGCGACGGAGGGGGATGAGTTGGCGGTGTTGGCGCAGAGCTATTTTGCGCAGGGGCAGGATTTTGTGAGGGGGGTGGATGATTGGTGGACGTTTGGGCAGTGAGATGGGGGAACTGTTTGGTCGTTTATGACGTGTATGTACGTATGTACAGTCACTTGAATATATGTGGACTTGAGCTTGTGCCGAAGCTGTTGTTAAATTCTGATCATGAATTGAAGAACTTTCCTGGGAAGGAAGGATATTTTGTACCAAACGATTAACTTCGTAGCAGGTTAAGTCCTTTGGAACATGCATTTATCCTGGAAGATCATCACCGGTACTGTATTGATTGCCATACTTCACAATCGCAAGTGATTAGCAGAGTAACGTCAATTTTTCGAAATATGCTACAGTTCATAAATAAAGATCCTCACTTAGACGCTCTGATAGCATCGCGAGAAGAACACATGTACAGCAGGCCTAAAACCTCAAGTCGAAAGCAATCTCCAGACCTAGCTTGAGAAGTTTCTCTGCCACGGTCTGGACGTCCTTATCACCTCCGCCGCCGATGTTGATGACAATATCCCAGCCTTTCTTCATCTTCTTAGCCAATTCAACACCTCCACAGATATCATGCGACGTCTCAAGGACAGGAATGATTCCATCAAGCTGACTGAGCATCACAAAGTCCTGAATTACCTACGCATCAGCGGCAGCAATAAAAGACCCGCCGTTCGATATCTTCAACGCGGACATCTGGGGACTGACGCCGGGATGATCGAACGCCGTGGAGATGAAATCGGTGTCAAGAATCTGGCCATCTCCGTCTTGCAGTAGGTAGGTACGAGCCCTGTGGAGAACTCCGATTGCGCCGTTTGTCAGCGTGACACTATGTCTGTTTGTGTCCGTGCCGTATGAGAGCAGCCTTTCTTTGCCAGTACTTCCGAGTTAGGACCCCGGGAAAGGGAAAGACGTCTTGATACGTGCGGGTAAGCGCTTTACCCATCTTTCGTGCAGCAGTTCCTGAGCCGAACAGCCTCCCCTTCCGGCGGCGCGTCAAGGATTACTAACACGTCTACGTCTGCGCTCCGCGCGTCCTTGATCATTCGCTCTTCTCCGTAGCTCGGGAAGGGGTTTAGGAGGAGCGGAGCGTGCAGGCCCCTTGCTCCGGGCCGTCTGCACCATTTCCAGGTATGACCACATGTTGACCCCGTTCAGGAGGGCTTCTCTGGCGGCGATAAGTCAGCTCAGACTACTATCCCGGCGATGGTAAGAAAGGGGAATGGATGGGGGCCTGGTGCTGATGTGAGAGCCCTCCTGTCACACTTACCGTTGCGGCAGATTGGAATGTCTGGCGTCTCTGCGACTGAGCATCCAGTCGTAACATGGCCAATCAGTGCGTATTTTGCTTATGCTCAGCTCTTCTGTTGCCCTTGCGTCCGAAGGATAGAGTTAATCTCACCCTCTGCTTGTCTTTGCACTTGGTGAAGACGCTCTTGATGTGATTCATGCTTGCAGCAAAGAATTGGAAGAACGCGAATGCAGTCGTAGACCCATTATCAATTGGACGTCGAGGCTAATAGATGCCATCTCCTGGAGGAAATGAAGCTCCTGTCCCCATCTCTGCCGTTGCCGAAGCTACGTGCCGCCAGTCTACCAGACATTGTGGAAGGAATTCGAAGAGTCGGAAACGGTCCCAGCGGAGGCGGAGACGGAGGCGGTCCGTGTCAGGTACTTGAGGGCGATTCTGAAGGCGGTGGCAGTCGGACTGAGGATGTCTTATCAGGATCCGCCGGGATGGTGGGAGTAAAGAAGATGGGAGCGAGTCATGCTTACTCCGCATCCTGGAGATATGCATGCGGGGTCGGATGTTGATCTTTCGAAATGCGCAGGAACCCGACCGTGAATGGTCGCTCGTTCTATCCGGCGCCTCCGGGGCTTGTCAGGACGGATCGATAGGAGCGCTGCGTGTTCCTGACATTACCGTTAAAGCCTTACCAACCCCTGATCCCGCCGTGCGGTCGAGGTGCGATGAAGATGTGGATTGGGAATCACGGAGGCTAGGCTAGCCATCCGCCTTCACGGTTCACCTTCAATTGAGGGGTCGTGAAATGCATGCGAATCATTTGAGGACCAGATCTCGCAAAGGATTTAGGTTCTGCAGGATTCAGGTCCATGGAGAATAAGATCCTTGGTATGCGATATATGCCCCATTAGCCAATCAAAGTCTGCGCGCTTAGAATTATCCATGCTCAGCCTGATGCAAGACTCTCGTCATCGTGAGAACATGTGTGGCAACCATTCTAGTTCCTGTGGCATCTGATTCTTGGAGTCTTATTCAGCAGCCTGGACAACGAATGGCGGACTAGTCCGCAATCCTGGGAAAAGTCTTCGCTGTGCGGTGTTGAGGTGAGCGGTTCGTGGGGCCTCGATTGAGATAAGAATGCCCCTGCGCTGCGGAAGAACCGGGATAGATGACATGCGAGCTTGGGTCAGGATTTTGAGGGCGGGAAGGAATCCCGGGCTCTTGGACTGGGAGATTTTACCAAGATGACAACTGTTCAATCAAGCGCTCGACTGCAATAATGCCGTGCATGGCGGAAGAGGTATGGACCACGGATGCGTTGAAGGGTGGAAACGAGGAGAAAAGGATCTAGATAGGCTAGGACGGTATGATAAAGTGCCTGTGCCAATCAGCGGGTGCACGTGCTCAGCCGTCCATGCATGCCATCTGTGAAGATAATCCTGTGGAACCAGGATTGGATCTGTGGAGCAACCTCGCCTCGTGACTGAAACCGCCAAACAAACCTCATCGACCCGGTACACGCGTTCCATCGCAACCAGAAAGACTCCCCCCCCAAAACCAGGCGAACAAGAATCTGCCAAGGCTGCGGGGGAGCGAAGCTCCAGAAGTCTAGAAGTCTGTCCAGGCCTAATTTGGCTCTGATTGCATATCCGTTTGTTTGGAATAGCAATAAGACAGGGGCGGCGGTTTCCAGAGAGACGTGTAGAAAACAGTGGAGTTGGTTCACCGTCGAATGAACTGCACCTAGCCCCGACTCAGCATTATCTCCATCCGGTATACCTGATATGTTAGAATCACGACGGTAAGCAGCGATCGACGAAAGGGCGTAGGTATTCTCCTAGCGTTCGAACAGGGGCAAAGGTGAGCCTCGGCAGCAACACGAAACAGATATCTGTCAAATAAGCCGGATTCCAGTGGCTGTTTAGCGGAAGATCACGGTCGAATGGCAGCCAAGGACAGCACGACCGCAGATTGCCCTAAGTTTTAGGGGTACACTAATCGGTGGTTAGTTGAGCTGACCGACGCCAAGATCACGTCGGTCCCAGGCGGAAACTTCCTTCACCCCGGACTGGGGGAGAGAGACGGGACATGTCCCGCGCAAAACGGTCCTGCGACAGACACTTACTGGACTTATTCCTCGGGCTGCCTATCGGAATCCTTTCCCAGTTTCCTTGCCGAGTCCAAAGTAGCGCCGAACAGCGAACCCTTGTTGAATCCTTCTCGCTTGAGATTGCGTGAGGAGGCTGGAAATCACTCCGAATCACGCCCGATCTAGCTATCACTCAGCTCGTGCAGTGTAGCAAGCACCTACACTGCCACTTGGTGGCACAGTTGTTCCAGCCCGGATCGTGCGATGGCGTTCATCCTTGGCCCAGCTGCAATTGCTCCGCCTGTCAACCACGCGCGTGCCTGTCTTCCTTCCCACACCCTGCCGGGAGGGCGCAGATGGTAGTGGCTGCTGACTCCTGGATGAAATCATCGGCTAAAATGGTTCGACTTTGGCGTATGCCGATCCAACCGTCCTTGCAGCCTTATGCAGACTGGTGCCACGGTACTGACCAGGTCGTAGGCGGGCCGTCGCTTGAACACTTGCCTCATTACGACTGACGCTGCGCGTAAGACACCTGTTTTGAATGTTGCGAATGGGACTCCCCTTCTCGGTGGTAGAGTGGAGAAGCACCCCGAGTCCGGGCCGTTCTGCATCCCATCAGCTTCGGATGCCAAGCTTTGTGGGTTGGTGAGATGGAAAGGCTTCTTCTTGCACATGCCTAGGAGGCGATGGTGGCGGAGGCTACTTTCGAAGTCGATGCGAGGGAGCGATCGGGATCCACCGCATGGATGGATATGGCGTAGTCGAACGTTGGGGGGCGGCGTCAGCATTGATCCCTGATCAGCGTTTCCCTACGGTTTAGGAGTAGCAGTCTTCCCCGCCTCCTCTGCTCGCTACTTTGTCGGGGCGTTGCTTGTTCTCGGAACCATCTACCATCACCGACCCGGAGTAAACAGTGTTAGCCGCCTCTTGCTAATGGATAGTGCGCGTACATATACTTACAGTCTCGACGATACGACTCATAATAGGCGTCCTTGTGGCCCAATGGTTTCTCATAAACCTCAGTTCTGCTCCACTAAAGGCCTTGCTCTTCACAACATAGGTCAGCCACGCACAGACGTATTTTTCAAGCTCCAGGTGTTTTCTTCCAAGATGCTCGTTTGCTCCGGTCGGTACACTCCTTCCGTAAACCTTTCTTCTTCGCAGAGACTGACATGCGTAGTGGGCACATTACCGCAGCAGCCGCAGCAGCAAAGCGAGGAGGACTCCTTCCACAGTAAGCCGAAGATGAGAAGACCCTCGGCACCGGTGACCTCGGCCTGCAATCATTGCCGAAGACTTCATGCTCGATGTGAGGACCAACGACCTTGCAAACGCTGTGTTTCGTCTGGCAGAGGAGTAGGTCCGCCCAAGCAGTACGAGGCAAGCCGGAAGCTAATCATCGTCTGCTCGCACAGACGAACTGTTTTGATCCGGAACATAAGAAACGAGGGAGGCCGAGAATCTACGACGTTGGGGTCAGCAAACCTACGTAAGTGCCGGGCCATGAAGACAGCTAAAGGTGTTACCTCGAGCAGCATGCTGACCACCTGTAGATTTGAGATAGCACCTAAAACCGATTCGAGGGATATAATACTTCCCCGGCCTCAATACTCAAGCTATTCTGACGGCCGGTCGACATCGAGATTCGACAAGCCTATACTTCTTCCAGCACCGTCGACGAAGGACGCTCGTCAATTCTCAACGAGCTCAACCAACACGGCGTGGTCCCGACCAGCAGTGCTCCCAGGAGCAGGCACTCCGCCGGACACACCTACCTGCCCGGTGTGGAGCAATCCATTTGCTTCTGGGCCCAACAAATGGATCTCTCCAGAGACCGGGTACGGGGGTAGCAGTCGAGAGGACGAAAGAATGCTTGCCCCTCCTCCTCCTCCGAAGAAGGGGCGTGGTCTGTCGATAGACGAACTACTTTCGTAACAATCATGCGGCGCATTTTGGGTGCCATGGAAGCTCCTCTAAAAAGAAAACCAGGTGCGCCTTCGAGTTCGAGCACCCCGAAACGCTGCCGACATTGCATTTGGCATTTAACAACCGGCGGAGTAATGCTGGCGTTAGAGGCTCGTTCTGTTCCCACTGGGCAAGAGGGAACGAATATGTATTGTGTATTGGAAACGTGAGGAGGGATTGCATTGGTTTCAGCACCCACGCCGGTCGTTTCTCCAGCAATCTACTGTCCTCTGGAAGCCGCAATCTGAATCTTGCCCGAGCCTAATGTTGAGCTTCAAATTTTAGCCGTCGCATGTGGGGAAGATCGGACAGTGACAAGGGCATAAACAGCCTGTGCAGATCACAGCAGTGCCTGCACGTCAGGCTTAGCATAATCTTAAATCAGCCCTGCCGGCCAACAAAGCCTCATGCAAAGGCCATGTTGCAGTCTGACATTTGCGAAGTTCCGGACAGGCCCAGAACGGAAAATCATGCGAGGGAGGAGGCACAGCGCACGACGACGTCGACCGGACACAAAAAAAGGCCATCGGCAGGGGAGGAAAGGCACGAGCGAGGAAGGGCGTGAGCTTACAGGCCGGCATGCGACGAAATCATGACGTGCGGAGCGGGACGCGCGCTGGAAGGGTCTCGACCAGAGTTAGACGGGAGACGGTGGCTGACGATCCGCGCGCCGGCGGCCAGATCTGCCCGGCACCGGGATGGACGAGCGAAGCGCATCAGCCGCGAGGTTCCGGACGCAGTCGGTCGAGGGGGGCAGAGCGTGGTGGGCGGAACAGACAGCCGCTTGGCCTCGGAAGGCGCCTCCGCACGCCGCCAAGCCTGCGCCGTTCTGCCCGCGTCTCTCCCGGCCCCGACACTCACCTCCACACCTGCCGGCTGCTCTGCACGGCAGTCTCGCCGCACGCAACGAGGCCGCAGCGCCGATGCCACGACTCGATACGAGCAGAACCACCGTGAAAGATCATGCGAGCCCCTCCAGATGCCCCACCGCACGCGCGGGGGCCACGTCGGCCGCCTGAGCACTTAAGGCCGGCCGTGATACGCCTGCCGCTCCCGCGATGCAGTGTTCCGCCGGACCAGGACTGAACATGGCCTCCGAACGCAACCCGACTATTCTGCTTGTGCCTGGCGCGTGGCAGCCCTGCGACGCCTTCGATCCCCTGCGCGACCTCCTCGCCCAGAAGGGCTACCCTTCGCTCGCCGTCGACCATCCCTCTGTCGGCAGCGACTCGGCGGACCAGACGCTGGACACCGACGTGGCGTCGCTGCGGAAGACCCTGGCCCAATTGGTTGAACAGGAAGAGAAGGACGTCGTCGTCCTTGTGCACTCTTACGGTAGGCTGGGCACCATTCAAGCAAGACAGGCGCTTCCGCTTACAGCAACACCGCAGGCGGCGTGGTTGGATCTTGCGCCAGCGAGGGCTTTGGAGCAAAGCAACGCGCGAGCAAGGGAAAGAAGGGAGGAATCCTAGAGATCATTTATCTCTCAGCCTTCGCGCTTCCGAAGGGAAAGAGCTTGGTCGAGATGCTTGGCGGTCAGCCTTTGCCTTGGATGAAGTTCCATGTTCGTCCTCCTCCTTCCGCATCCAGCTAGCATGCCTTCTCACGTGCGCAGGGCTCCAAGGTGTTCGTCGATCTGCCGCCGTCCACCGGCTTCCCCGATCTCTCTCCGCCCGAGCAAGAGAAGTGGAGTGCCCGCCTCACTCACACTGCCGCCGCCGTCTTCATGGGACCTTCGACCTGCGAACCGTGGCATGACATCCCGTGCATGTATTTCATCTGCGATGCCGACACTCTCCTGCCTCCTCCGGTCCAGGAGGCTATGGCTCACTCTCTGCCCGGTGCCACTATTCGGAGAAACACCGGCGCCCATTCTGCCTTCCTTTCTGTGCCGGAGCAAGTCGTGGAGGGCATTGAGGCTGCCGTTGAAGAGGGGCAGGAAAAGAGTAAGATATAACTATACCCATCACAGAGCGGGAATACCATGCTTCTGCTCCGGCTGAAAAGCACGCACGCCATAGCCATATCTATCCTGCAGGAATTGCCTTGTTTCGTGAACCCGGAGGCTCAACCGCTTCAGCCGTAAATCTACGCCACGTACCCAGCCAGGGAGGCCGCGTCAGTCGCCAGATTCGGTGGCTTAGCACCGGGACCAGCCGTCATTGCTTTGATATGCGGGTGCCGCTTAGGAAGCGAGTCATAATCGGGATCCTGCATGGCCCAGTAGCAGGCTCGCGACATGGGGTCGGTAAACCCAAGGAACATTTTACGTCGCGACTCTGCCCAAGCGTCCAAAACGGTGTCCGGCGCTCCCCGCTGAATGCAGGAGATGAGGACGTCAGCAAGACTCCCCGCATCAAAAATTCCCGACGCCATGCCCTGTCCCGCGTAGGGATTCGTCACTACGTCTGATGTCAGCTTATGTGCGAGGTGAGATCCGGCATCAGCTCCGAGTCGCTACTCACAGTGTGCAGCATCTCCAGCCAATAGGACCCGACCCTTCCGAAACGTTCTAGCGCACAGCTGCTGCGCTTTGTAGGGTGCTAGCCTGTCGATCTTGTACTGCAGGGGCCGCGGGCCGGGCAACAAGGCCTCAAACTTCTCCGGCGCCGTCTTCTCGATGTCTGCCGCGCTGTAACCCAGAGGCACGCTGAAAGACACGCGCCACAGCCCCTCCGATGTGATTTGGCATATCATCCCATAGTTCTCGGTGTCAGCCATGAAGTTCGCGCCTTTTTTGAAGCCGTACTTTCTGAAATCATAGTAGATGTCGGATGCGACGAGCTGACACGGCAGCGTTTCTCCTTCGAAAGCGATTCCGGCTGACTTCCGCACTGTGCTCCTGCTTCCATCCGCACCGACCAGGAACGAGGCCTCGAAAACCTTCTCGGAGCCATCAGGCGCCGTCACAGTCGCTTTGACGCTGTCGGTCGCGGTCTCGTCCAGAGACTGCAGAGCGTGGCCCATCAGGACCGTCACCTTTTCAAATTTCCGCAGATTGGCCAGCGCGATCTTGTTGAGCCTGCCTTGAGGCACGATCATGACTCCAGGCCTGCCAGGCTGCTCCGGAGGCTCGAAAATGATGGAATGGTCCGAGGTCTTTCGGAAGCACAGTCCGGTACTGGCCAAGTCTCCTGCGGCTGCCACGAGGTCGTCCAGCAAGCCCGCTCTTTGATATTCTGGAAGTAGGGTGGGCATGTGAGCCATGGCCTTGGGCGCTTCCTCCAGCTCATTCTGGGCTTCGACGACGGTGACGTCGATATTCGCCAGCGCGAGGCGGTTTGCGAGCAACAGGCCAATCGGACCGGCGCCGGCAATGAGAACTGTGGTTTTGCTCGCCATTTGGAAACAAAAGCCGATGGTAGGTTTTGAACTTGTAGCACCAAAGTACGGCGATCGGCGCAGAAATTTTGTGACACCTTTCCGAATTTATTTCCCCGTCTCAGTCGCAAATGGTACCTCTCCCCCAATCGGATGCACACATCCAACCGCCAAAAACGTGCTTACCACGCTCAGCACAATGCGGGGGCGCTACACGGATGACGTGGGGATCCGACAGTCTGTTCTCCCGCAAGCTCTCCCGGGAGTTCTCCCGTGATGGACCCTTGGACCGATCGGTCAATGTCCGGATGCCCGACAATATTTTCCGCCATTGAGTATCAATATCATACGGATCTATTGGATTTTCTCCTGCCCAGCTCACCATGTAATCGCGCTCGTCCGAAGAGGTGACAAGGCCGATTTGACGAAGCCCCGGACACACTTGGCGAATCCTTTCGGTAGAGATCTGACATGTCCGTGGTCAATAGCCCGGCCAAAACCTATGCCTTAAGACTTTTATCCCTTCGAACGTCGTACGCACACAGGCATGATCTACGGGGCCACCACGGCGCTGGGCCCGTCACGCTCGCGTGCTGTCAGCGTAGCTCCCGAAGCCGTCTCCCGTACTATTCCCATTCTCCACCTGTCAGTCGGGCCCGATACCACGTATTCCAAATGCGGAGAGCTCTGAATGGGCTCATTCTGGAAATCATCGCAAGGGATGGATCTGTTGTGCCCTGGTGCTGGCGCTGCTTACCTACGGCAAAGGACGGGACCGACCGGAGCGCGAAACGCGGTACACCGAGCCCGTCTCCGTCCGCGGTTGCTCCCGGCGTAAGCCACGTTTTCGGGAATTTTAGTCCTCACGGGCAGCGACGGACCGCTGCGGCGTCACACAACACTATTGCGTGTCGGTTCCGGGTTCGCGGGGCCCCAGAATTGACAGGTCCTATCTATCAGTCCCGGCCATAGCGCAGTAAGCGACCTCTCGGCATTTCCTCGATTCTAGCTGCCGGCTCCCTGACACGAGGACTTTTGCAGAAAGATTTGGATAGAACGGGATTTGGCTGCTGATGAAAGGCTTGTGACTAACTTCTCTGGAAATCCGTAGCTGAGGGCCCTTCATTCGCGATCGAACATGCTGTAGTATTATTGATACTTATTTCATAATCCACATCCAATTCATAGATGTAGACGTCAAAAATAAAGGAAAAGAAGCGTGAAGCATAGATTTCTATTCAGTAATTCTTCAGACACTTACCTAATACTCTATGATTCCGTATACGCTAATTAAAATCACCCACTCTAACGTATCTATTCAAACGTCGATATACCCTTCTTGGAGCTATAACTTCCGTCTTGTCGGACCTTCAAAACAACGCAATCACCGAAAATGAGCGGCTCTCGTCCTCATAGAACTCCGTCTGCCCACTTCCATCCAGATTGTATAGATAAATAGTCCTTCCATATCCGCCACATAGACATGCGCAATCCCAACATGCAATCCCATCCTAATCGCCTCATGAAACTCCGTCGCCAAAATCCAACACTTCAACGGCCACGCCGTCTTTCCCTCACCCACAACAACCCTCCCTCCCCATCCACCCTTACCGCATTCCACGTATTCCCGTAGGGTAACTCCCCCTTATCCAGCCAACACAACACCCCACTCCCCTCATCCCACTCCAAATCGATCGGCTCCGGCAACCCCTCCAGAAACACACCTGGCATCCGAGCTGCTCCTCCAACCCCCGCCCCGCGCTCCTTCCAAAACAACCTTTCTTTCCCCAACCCCCCAGTTGATCGCCACCGCAACCCCAACAAACAAACAAACAAACACACACACACACACACACACAGATAATACCACGAAGTCTACAGTTTGTTTTCGTCATGCAGCTGTTCCCAAAAGATGAACTCGCGCGATATGATGAATATTCGGTTTCCGACGCAGTTTCCACAAAGTAAGCTGATTTGCACGGCGTGAGTGTTCCGGAAGCCTATTGTGAAAAGCATAGAATTCGGTGGTCTTGGTGAAGTCATTAATTGATCCGAGAATGAAGACGCTTTAAGACTTTGCTACGCGGAATTAGCGCTAAGTCGGTCGGTGGACAGGACAGCATTGTCTTCCCCTGGATTTTGAAGATGCCAGAATAGATCAAGGAGTGTTTGAGCTGGCATATCTCTTATCTCTGTTGGTGATCTAGTACAGTGTGCCTGGAATAACTTGGTTGCGGGGAAGCATCCGACCGTTCAGATATCGGTATCGGCAACAAGTGGCGTAGGGCATGCTTTAAACAATTCCCAGAACGAAGCACAGAATAATTTAGGGGAACTTCGAAGAACTAACGCCACTTTTCTTTTCTCTGCCAAAACATTAAGAAACAGCGGCTGACGATCACCAGGAGAGCCTCCACTTGCAAAGTCAGTGAACAAAAGATGATGAGAAAGGAGCAGCATACCAATCAGACCCCAAACACTAACTTCGCGCTCTCCACCATCTGCCTAATCGAGACATCGAAAGGTGTCCAACCCTCCCTCCCCACCCCCCTCAACAGCTCCTCCCCCCTCCGATTCGCCACCTCCACCAAACACCTCCCCTCCCCCACATCATCCTCCACCAACTTCCTCCGCGGAAACAACCTCCTCAGCACAGCCAAAAGCTCATTAACCGAATAAGGCTGCGCAAACGCAAAGACCCTCTCATCCACCACATCCCCCCTCACCGCCACCCCAACATGCAACCTCGCCACATCCCCCACATCCACAAACCACTGCGGCTTAATCACGCTCCTCACCACCTCCGCCCCCTTCTTCTCCCCACCCAGCAACATGGCCGCGAACCCCGCCGTCGACGGCGCCCCCTGCCTCTCCGCGCACGGAATGGCGCCGAACACGCTGCTGACCAGCACGACGTTGAACCGGAAGCGCCGCGGCGGCGCGTTGTTGTTGTTGTTGTTGTTGTTGTTGTTGTTGTCGCGCACCCACTTCCAGGCCGCGCGCTCCTTCTCGACCATACCGGCCATGAAGACGGCCTGGCCGCGCGCGCGCGCGTCGGCGAAGTCGGGCGCGTAGGCGGCGGCGAGGGCGGCTTCGTTCCAGGAGTGCTGGTCGAGGGAGCCGGGGACGTTGGGCGCGGGGGTGTGGACGGCCCAGGCGGAGCCGGTGAGGACGACGCTCTTGATGGAGGGGTGCTTGGATGCGGCGGCCAGGGGGGTTAGGATGTGTTGGATGGCGAGGGGGATGATGGCGTGCGGGTCGGTTTGCTGGAAGTCGGCGGCGGAGGTGGTGATGATGAGGGCGGAGGCGCTGGTGAGGATCGGGTCGTAGCTGGCTGCGTCGCTGAGGTCGGGGAGGTGCGCGAGCGAGAAGCGGTCTGGCCCGTGGTGGGAGGCGAAGTGGGTGGTGAGCCAGGCGCAGCGGGCTGGGTCGCGGACGGTGCCGCGGACGAAGTAGCCGCGGTGTAGGAACTCGGTGGCTATGCTGCTGCCGATGTAGCCGTTGACGCCGGTGATGACGATGGTTTCGCCCGGCGCGATATCGATGTTCTGCATGGTTGGCTGACAGGATGGAATAATGACTGGACTAAGAAGTATGGGCAATATAGCGAGTGCTGAGGCTATTGCAACCACACAAGAACGACGCCAGGTATTAAACACGCCTTGGTCTTTGCATCGACATGGTCGACGGGCAGGCTTGCTCGCATTCTGACGGTTGATTGAGATGGTTACACGGAGCCCCGCCCGCAGCCACTGTCGTACGATGAGCACATGAACACTGTTTCACTGCTTTCATGCGAATTTGAACTGGTTGATTCGCAGATATTCTTCTGCCGTTCGAGAAGTTTAAGACAGCATAAGTATATGAGCTGAAGTCTCTCATGTTGATTTTACGGACCGTTATATTTGATCACTCATAGCCGTACGTAACGAACGGGCTGACAGAGAACCCGTTTTCGATGTTGTACTCATCGTAAGAGGTGGATCCATGAAGAACCTCGTATCGTTGCATTGCGCCGCAGGCGCCAGTCGAGTTTCCGTCTGCGGCTTCGTTCACACATATCTTTCCCAGCAATCCAGCAATGCGCTCTCCGACGTCCCGGCCCTCGAACCAAGCACCTTGCAAGAAGCCAAAGTACTCGGCAGAGTTGGCTTCACCAGCGAACCAGAGCCTGTCCACATTGGCGCGGAGGTTCTGGTGCATCTCAAGAGTAAGACCTGCGGGCCAGTTGGAGTAAGAGCCGTGAGCCCACGGCTCTTGACTCCAGCGAGGATACATGACGTCGAGAGGTTCAGGGATATCCTTATCGGGGAACATCAGACGGAGAACCTCCATGAGCTCTGCTGTGGTTTCCTCGACGGACTGTTGCTCAATGCGGTACGACTCATCTCCAACCACAGTGGCGAAGATGATGTTGGAGCCGGGGATGAAGCCCTCAGTAGACAGAGACTGCCAGACTGGGTAGTAGCCGCGAGCCTTGGGGTCGGCGTAGAGAAAGAACTGAGTGTCGGGGTCCCAGAAGGTCTCGTTGAATTGCATGAAGATCTTAGTGTACGTGCCCATCTGGAAGTTCTCAATGGCCGTCTGCTTCCAGCCAGGCAGCGGAGGCTCAAAGGCCACGACGTCATTTTGCAAGACTCCAACGGAGAAAGTGCAGATTGCGTACGCGGCGGATACACAGCTGCCATCTGAGTTGTACACAGTGACTCCGTCTGAGGAATAAGTGATGTTCTGGACGAAGGTGTTGAGTAAAAGACGAGAATCATTGCGTTTCAGATAGGTGTATGCTTCGCCGCGAACGAAAGCGTTGAAGCCGCGCTGGTCGATGACGAAGTTGTTCGCTTCGCTAAACTGGTAGAAGGTGGCGTTGTAGCCCCAGATGCCCGCAGCGAAACCACTCTCTTCGGGAGAGTAGGAAGTTTCCCAGTCCCACTCCCACCACTCGACAGCCTGGGCGGCCATGTTCTTCTTTGGCTTCCATCCAGCAAGACTGAGGCCGGCCCTGGTGCTGATATCCTGCAGATTGTCGGTCACAATATAGCCGGCATTCTGCTCGGCAATGGCGTATGCGTCCTCATACTCGTCCAGCAGATCCGTGTAGTCGACCGGGCCGGACTCATTATAGGTTAGGATGGAGCTGTAGTTGGAGTAAGTGTTGGTGACATTGTACTTCTTTCCAAGCGTCCAGATTGGGTTCTCAGGCCCACCGGGGGAGCCGAGTCCTTGAATCCAGTTGGCGCCGAGCTCGACGACATAGGGGGAGCCGTCGGATTTCGAACCGAAGGTAGCATGGGCGACACGGCCTCCGATGTAGTCGTTCCGGTCAAGGATGAGAAAGTCAGAGAAGGACTGATTGGACAGAGCTTGGGCGGCGGTGATGCCAGCTACACCGGCACCGAGGATGGCGACGGTGGTCTTGCGGCATTGCTTGTCCTCAGCCCTCGAGTTCAGGGCGGCTGCGGAGACGGGCGGGGAGCGCGAGAGCACGCACGACAAGGACAAGAGCACGGAGCCTAAGAATCGCATTGTGAGAGGCGCTTGACGAAGCAGACAGTAGGCCTACCATGGGCAGAGTGCTCCGCGGGACGGATTTATAGCGGTCAGGGCGAGCAGTGGCGGTAGCATGGGGCTCAGAGCTGCAGCAGCTGCGTATTGTGATAGCCGCAGGAAGCTAGGCGGAAGAAAGCAGCTGTACGCTGACGAGGCCTGTCGGACAGAAGAGGTGCGCCGGCACATTGCAGCGCGGAGATAACAGGGTCAAAGCGGCAGTCGCATGCGAAAACAAGTGGGGATGGGTGAAGCTTCGCTGCTGCCTCCCGCGCGGGGTTTCGGAGGGGCGCCTGCCTGGGAAACACGCGACATCTCAGCGATAAGAAATCCGACACGACGCGTCCACGCGCTGATCCCCGATCTTGGGCCGCAGTGACGGAAGCAATGAACATCAATCGGTCTTCTCGTTGATTCTCGATGCGTTTCGTGCCATCTTGCTAAGCCATCCCGACATCTCTCCTCTTCGCTCTGCTGCTCCCTCGTACCAAACCCTTGCATAGTCGTGTCGTGCATGAGCTAGCGAGCCGCAACTTGCACCTGATAGGGCAAGGTGCGCTGTCGGATGTGAGGCGATGCTGACTTCGGAGGGTAGGTATTGACGTCCAACATCGCACAGCGGCCAACTGCTTACCAACTGCACTCCTTCCACGACAGTCATTACTAATCTTGCGCAGAATTCTTGCAGAGTGCCTTGCCTCTCATCTCGGTTTAAAGCAACTTTGCCTTGTAGTCGTAGACGCGAACCCGTCAGATAAGGCCTCTTCGTATAGCTTTTGTCCGGGTCGATTTGTTGTTGAGCTGCTGAAGATCTGATGGTCCGAAGGCGGAGGCGTGTGTTATCCTAAGACGGTATATGAAGGGACTGACAGGTGGAACTGCGGACATTGCTCGTACTTCGACGTCGTGGTAGCGGTCTGGTAAAGTGCCTGAGAGCTTTAGAGCGAGAGGACAATCGCCGCCAGAGCGTGCACTATGGATCCGGCGGGCCAAAGACCACGCATAAATTAGACATTCTAGTACTACGTACGTCTACTAACGTATGGAGTACTAATAGAGTTTACTTGGGTAAGACGTAGTACCCGCAATAGCTCTATTAGAGCAAGGTACTCCCGGAATAGGGACCTCCAGATCTTTTCCTACCCCAGTAATGCATTTTAAGCGAGCCTTCAATTATTTGAGGAGTCTATAGAGTTACCGCAAGCCTTAAGTAGAAGCGCGTCTTTACTGAGATAAGGATTGATTGTGCTCGTCACGTGCGGAGCGAATACGGCTTCCCCGCAGCTTATCGCTGCCTGAGAACGCAGCCATTCTTGGCTCCCTGCTCTTCCGCTGCGCAATGCCAGCGCCTTCAGCCGCGCTGGCAGCCTCAGGCCGGGTTTCCTGCAGGATTCCTACGGCGTGACGCGGCGGCATGAGCTTAGCATCCCGTCGCCCAGCCAATCGCCGAGGGCCTCTTACTCACTGCTCGTCCGTCGCACTTGCACTCTCACCATTTGCTCGGGCACACCTTCCAAGAAATGCCATGCCCACACACACCACCGCTTCTGGAAGGAGCAATTGCACGCCGTTGAAGCCCACACCATGATAACGGCGGCATTTAAGCGTCCACACCTCCCAGCCCTTCTCCATCTCTTTGTGCTCTGCTTCTTCGTACCCTCATTTCAACCTCTCTGCGCTCAGAAGCCTGTCACGCGTCGTACAGAGAGCGCTTTCCGATCCCGGAACGGCCAGAGACAAGTTTGCCAGAATAGTGAACACCTCAGCTTCGGCGGCCTCACCCCGCCGTAATTGCACAGGGTTAACCCGAGTCCGTGCCTCCCGATATAACTTTATTACACTTGGCCTGAATGCTGCTCCTTTTTCTCACCGCTCCTCTTCTCCTCACTTCCCTCGTTGAAAATGGCGGCTCTGGGCCGTCCTGTTCGCTTTGCGCTTCTGCTTCTCACCACTTTCGCTCAGCTTGTCTCGTCGTCTTGCATCCCGGACGTTCCGAGCGCTTTACTGTCTGACCCTGCTATTCTGCAACATCCTGCCGTAACAGCAGCATTCAAGGAAGTCGAACGGAACCTATCAGCTCTGTTCACTGACGGCACGCGTGATGGTTTCAGTTTCGCCATTGTGAGTTCCTCCTTGGAGTCCGGGACATTGGGTGGCAGTCCCCTCCTTTCCCGAGCCCTAAGCATCCCGGCCGGTAAAGCTAATCTGGAGTCTTGTCCACAGGCACACGCCTCCAGCCCGGGAAACGTGTTCGCGTTTAATCATGGAGTGCTCAAGATGAACGAGACGCTTGGAAACAGCACAAGTGCTTCTAATCAAGTTGACAGCGACTCTATATTCCGCGTTGCTTCGATATCAAAAGCGTTGGCTGGTCTTTCCGCCCTCCTCGTCGAGAACGAGAGCAAGTCTCAGACCACTCATCCATCATTGACTCTGGATTCGCCCGTCAGGGTTGCCCTCCCTGAATTCGGATTGCCGGACATAGACTGGCAAAACGGCGGCAGTGAAATCACGCTGTCCATGCTTGCCACACATAGCTCTGGACTGCCCAGAGAAGGCTACCTGACAGACTTCAACATGGTCGCTGGACTCTCCAAAGCAAGCGCAGAGACTATCGGCGCTGAATGGGCTAACGCCAATCCCAGCGGGATCATCAAGTCTATCAAGCAGCGCAATCTCATGTTTGCTCCCGGCCAACGAGCGGCTTGTATGTTGCACCACCAAAATCTTATCCGCTTTACGCTTACGTTTCCCCAGACTCCAATGCCGGCGTCTGCATTCTAGCCTGTGAGTAGCTGCATCGAAGATCGAGATCACCACAGCATGCTGACGTTAGCCCGGGCGGCCAGTCGCCGTCGTGAACTACCACAACCAGCTGGCCAACACTAACCTGACATGGACCGAGTATGCGACGCAAGAAATCCTCGCTCCCCTCAACATGACACACTCCTTTTTCGGTTCCATTCCCGACTCGCTCGTCTCATACATCGGCATCCCGGGCAGCCCCAACTGGGTCGATCTCCTAATTGGCCCCGGCTACGACCCCGCCGGCGGCATGTGGGTGCGTCCATCCTCCTTCCCCAAACCATCCATCCACCCACCCATCCCCGTCCCAGCTCCTCCTCGCTCCAACCAATCACACAGACCCCAAAGTCCCAGAACCCATACCGACACTAACCGCCGCCCATCACAGAGCTCCGCCACAGACCTAACCACCTTCCTCCACCACACCTTCCTCCGCCACTCCGACCCCCTCCTCATCACCCCAACCCAGCGCCGCGTCGCCCTCCAACCCCGCCTCATCCTCCCCGACGGCAAGCAGCAAGTCGGCGCCCTAGGTTGGGAAATCGTCGTCTACGATTCACCCCCCAACAACACCACCACTCCCGGAAAGATCTACAACATCTACGGCAAATCCGGCGACGCCGGCGGCTTCCACTCCTGGATCGACGTCGTCCCGAACCTGGGCTACGGGATCGTGGTGCTGACGCAGGAAGCCGAGACGCCGGGTGGGAAGGGGGGTTACGTGCGGGTGACGCCGAGTAGCGTGCGGGATGCGGTGCACGCGCTCCTGGTGCCGGCGTTCGAGAAGGCGCTGGCGGGGAGGATGGGGGGGAAGTGGGCAGGGCAGTACGGAGACGCGAGGGATGGCGGCGCGATCGCGGATCGTGTCGGTAGTGGGAACGCGACGTCGTCGTCGTCATCTTTTGCGAGGCTGGAGGTGAAGGACGGGACGCTGTTCATGCGGGAGCTGGTGGTTAATGGGACGAGTGCGTTGGAGGGGTTGGATCGGTTGGGGTGGACGCCGGATAGTCAGGCGCGTTTCTTCTCGACGCCTGATGGGGTGTCGCTCAATCCGGCCGAGGGGGTGGGGGAGAATGAGGCGTTTGGTAAGGGGGCGCAGGTTTGGAGGATGATGCCGGAGTTGGAGACGTGTGATTGGTTTGATTTTGATGGGTGAGTTTCTGCTTTCCTTGAGGGTGAGAGAGGGAAGGTTCTTCGTGGATAAGAGGGGCATGAAGAGCTGACATCTTTTCGTGGCAGGTACACCGACCAGAATGGATGGCCGCTGAGCAAGATAGTTCTCGTGGAGGGAGAGCAGGGGATCGAGCTGCACTACCCGCCTTACGACATCATTCTCACAAGGCTACCGTCTTCTTATTAGGCCTTGCGTCAAAAGTGCAAGGAGGGTGAGACGTATCTAACTACTGGCTCGGAAAAGAGAAAGGATCTGAGCGTGTGTCCATGTAGCTCTGTATTTCCAAAAGAACCTCATGAGCACCGTAGACAAATAAAGGGAAGAATCAATCACACCACGCCTCCCAATTACCTCGGAGCCCAGCCTATCTTTTGACCATTTCCCATGAATGTTCCAATGAAACCATTACTTGACACCAAAAGCACCTCTCGTACAAATCCACATCGTCAGAAGTTCGTGGTACTCTCCATTAAGCATTGCTGTAGGGCTCTTCATTCTCTGTTTCCTGACCTCTAGCGGTGCCAGGTCATGTGCCGTAACCTTCAGCCCTTCTCTCACGCCCCTCGCCTTGTCTCCTCTTCTCATAGCAGAGCCACTGACGCTCCTCGAACAAGATCCATGCCTCTCATAAAGCAGCGCGGAGGTCCTTCAGATCAGGCCCCCGGCCTTCGGAAAGGAGTCAAACCTTGATCGCAAAGAAGACTGACCATGCTTGAGCTCGTCGATGGTGCGCTGCTGCCCCGCGAGCGCAGAAGCCTGGTTCTGGACGAGGTTCTTGAGCTCCCCGATCGTCAACTGCTGCGACAGGACAACTGATTGAAGAACCTTCAGCTCGGTGGTAGCCGCCGCATCTTGCTGCGGAACGGTGGCGTCGGACGTCGTCGCTCTGTCCTCTTTTCCTTTCAATCTCTGCTCGACGGCTTGCACTCTCTCTATAGAGGTTGCGTGATGCTGGGGTGTCTCGTGCGCGTCGGCTTGTAGTGTCGGGAATGATTCCGTCGGAAAGGCACCGGCTAGAGCCGAAGCCGAGGTCCCTTCGAAGCGCTCAGGAGCAGCAGAATCTGTAGAAGCACTGTTGTTTCCAGAGGCTGGGTTGTGAGTGTGAGTGTTATCCTGTGCGATCAAAGGAGCGGCCTTGATGGAAGACGTGGCACATGAAGATTCCGCAGCTTGAAGGATCTCTGGCTTGATGTCCGGATTGCCGTGCTCTGAGTCGTCCTCCGAAGAATGACGGCTGTAAGGAAGGACTGTCTCTTGTGGCACCCTTGCTCGCTTCGATGCGCCGTTTGCCGTCTGTGGTAGAACCCTTTTCCTGGTTGGCTGGGCCTCGGGCGCCTCATAAACACTGGCACCCTTTTCGGCCATCTTGAAACCCATAGCAGGTGTGTTTCCCCGGAATGACTGCTTCGGAGCCTTACTGGATCGAACTGCACCGACTGCACTGGGCTTCTTGCGAATCGGTAGCCTACTACACTCGTGTAGCGGAATCATATAGGGCCGATGCTTCTTGTCGATGTGAGAGCCCTCTTCGCCAATGAGAAATCTCTCAATCCTGTTGCACGAACAATTCAAGTCTTCATCATCGATGAGCTTCCGAAGCCTCTTCTTCATGTCTGCGTCAAGTTCTGGCGAGTGTTCATCTTTCTTTAGCTTTGCTTTGGCCGTCTTCCTGGCCGTCGTGAAAACGGGGACTCGACCAGCCGATGAAGGAATGCTACCGTAGCGTCAGTAAATGTGGTGATATGGGGGATCGAGTGTATCATACCTCGAGGATTTACCATCCTTTGAGATGTGGAAAACATCCAAGCGCACCAACCACTCACCGTCCACGGACACAACGGGAAAGGTGGTGTACCACGCGCAAGGAGGGAATGCCGGGTCAGAATGGCTCTGCTTCTCGTTAGCGCAACGTGCTAAACAAGTTAAGATAGCTATGGCTCACAAGCTCCCTAACAAGTATGTCGTGGATTTTGCTGATACCCTGTAGAAATGGACGTTGGATGAGGGCTTCCCTCAAGACCTTGTCTTTGATCGAAGTCCACAACGCATATAATCGCCAACTGTCGAAGCTCGCAAATGCTTTCACTTGCTTCGTATCTCGTAACTGCGTGCGGAGGTCGCCTTTGCCTGAGAACCAGCCCGAAAAAGTTTCAGGTGTCGACATATTAGCCCTGCGCAACGACGAAAGCGAAGCTGATGCGAGACCAGGTGATGAGTTGCTGACAGGAAATCGTTGGTACCAGAAATCGACGGATGAAGAGGAACAGCGAGGAGCAGAGCTTGATATCTAAGGATGGCCTGGAAGTTATCACTGTGTCTCTTCGGGAGAAAGTCCAGGAACTACTGCACGCGAGAAAGTTAGCACATGCTTCTTCTCGACCTCAACTGAAGCACCAGCAGAACTGCGTGTGGCGACCGAGAGCTTCGTAGTGATGAAGAGTTTCATGGAACCACGTGGAAACGTACGTCTGAAGAAGCTGGCGCCCAGCAGATGAAGCTGAGAGTGAGGAACAGTCTACGTGCGGGCCACGCAAGACCGGACGTGAAACGATGCCCGGACGGCAATGAGATGTGGAGTTAAGAAGGTTAATCGGAAGGTCAGAGGGGAGCGGCGCGAGGGCCTTGAAGTTGCGCGCGCGCACGCGTCGGGGGATTGTGCGGATTGCGAGCTACAGACCCACAGGACGCGTTGTGTACGCGTGTGTAGAGTCTCGGGGGTGAGTGAGCGCGCACGTGTTGTAATATCATCGCAGGGGAGCCACCTGACCAGGTGGCCAGCGGACTTACATAGTATCCATATGAAAACTGATATGCAAAATTACCTGGACGAAAAGAAAGCGGCAGGTTCACATAGCAGGGTAAAAGAATGAAGCCAGCGCAAAATGGGGTATTAACTGATTGGATCTACAGCAAGTCGCGCATACAAACGTCGTCTACATAACGCCTTCGCTCCGTCACATTTCGATGCACCGCCCTATCTCGTCACTCCCGCGCCCGCACACTACTATCGCTCAAGAAGTCGGACGATCGGACTTGGTATGGCTCCTCTGACGCTTAAAGCACGCACTGTCATGACATATTAGCAACCAATCCCTCCAAATATTGAACCAGGCCAGGGACGGAACACTTACAATTCACTCTTCGTCTTCTCCCTCAACTTCTTCAAAATGACCCTCAATTCACCCAATTCAGTCTGCAACTTAACCCTTGCATCATTATCCGTCCGCTCATCCAATGCCAAGTAGATCGCGCTCTGAATCTCGCTCGCCTTATCAGTCGTATAATTGCCCAGCGTCTGCGCCAAAAACTCCACATCCAGCGTCGCCTGCATGAGCGCAGCCAGAGTGTACCGCGGCCGCGCCTTGAAATTCTCGATGAGATGCTTGCTGACCTGCTCGAGCAGGTACTTGAGGATCTGGCTGGTGAGCGGCGCGGCTGTAGTCGAGACCTGGGTGTGCACTACAACTAGCTCAAGGAGCACGTCGTACACGTAGGCGCGTGCGTCGGCGGGGCGGTTTGTGTCGGGCTCCCAGTTGGGGGCTGCGATGCCTTCGCGGATGATGGTGGCGAGCTTATTGCTAATGGGCGAGGTGTAGGATTGGAAGAGGCGGGCGTAGATTTGCGAGAGCGCGTCGTCGAGTTTGGCGCCCTCTTCAAGCTTGACGGAGAAGTGCATCTCGTACTGGGAGATGAGTTGGGGAACGAGGTCGGTGCGGAGGGCTTGGAGGTTAGATAGCGTGAGGAGGATGCGGATATTCTGTGAAGGTTTAGTGGTAAAGCGTGCAAGACGTACGGAGAGGGAACAATACCTTATTTGTTGCGTCGACGGCATTGGAGTTGATGTTTCTTGTTGTCAAAGTCCGCAGCGGCAGCGTAAGACCATCTACATCGTCTTCTGATCCTGGATTGTCGAGGTTCTTCGGCCGTTCCACATTTTCCACCATGCCTTGCAACACCTTGTAGATGCTTGTCACGAACTGACTTCTTACCGTCGCAAGCAATTTGCTTGAGGGAGGCACCACAACTTCTCCAGCGCTAGACCTCGTCATAGCCTCGGACAGATAAAGCATCTTCTGCATGCTAGCGAGGAGCGAGTTCTCCAGGGCAATGAAGCGGAAAGGCATGTTGGTTAGATATTTGTTATCTAACCAGCGGGTCCAGTCTTCCAGCAACTTGCAGTAATCGGCGTCTTCGCCCCAGGCTGCGCAGACTGCCTGCACGCAACGCTCACGGACAGCACCCACGAAGAGTTTTAGCTCCTCGTTCGAGCGGCCCGAGTCACGCGTGATGCGCAAAGCTGCAATCTCGCTGGCGGCGGAACCAACCAAGACAAGGATCTTGCTCAAGTAATGTACACCGCTGAGAGAGTTTGCGTACGGTGCCCAGAATGCATATTTCTCCCATCCTGCTCCGGTTCTGGGCGAAGGCGGAGGATTGTTGGCATCAATCTTGAACCGGCTGTCCATACTAGGCGTAAGTGCCCCAGAAATTGGACTCCTCGGTGTAGCCGGTGTATCGGGGATGGGCGAGTAGAGAAGTGAAATATCCTGAATAGGAGAGTCGGTGAAGAAGGATTGCACGCCCTCTCTGATGAGGTTAACAAGCTCCTTCGCGCCGCTTTGTAGATCCATCACACCAGATGAAGAGAGGCGGTGATGTTCCTTGCTCTGTCCTTCAAACCCAAGTGGAAGTGTTCTCTGGGCTTTGCCATCAATAAAGGACTGAGCGGTCTCCCAGTACTCGATGACCTCTCCCAAGACCCCTCCTTGCGGAGAAAGAAGCGCATTTAGTGATTGGAGCTCGTGGTCCCAGAAGTCAATGATCTTAGAAGAATCCATCTTTGCAGCATGGCCAGGTCTGTCCATTTGTTCCGCAGACCGCAAGTACATGGCAATCTGGCGCGGGGTCGGCTTCTCTCCATTGCCAAGGCGTCGCCGAAGGATCTCAAGCTCGACCTTTGAGCGCTCGAGGGTGGCCGTGATCTTCGTCTTTAGGAAGTCGTAGCGACTGAGCAGCCAGACCCATATCGGGTTATCCTCCACGCCCAATTCCAACAGGACCCTAATGAGCGTCATGTGCTGCTCAGGCTTCTCATCCTCAGTGGGCGCCTGTTTTGTGAAATGAGTGCCGGCCAGCCTCTTCCAGAGCTCACGCTTGAACACTGCGATTTGTTCCTCCACATCGGTCCACATGCGCGCGGTCACAATGACCTGGTGGATTTCCGGATCTGTCAAAGGAACACGGTTCTCGGTGGCGGACTCGACAATCCTCTTGGCCTCCGCAGCATATCTGCGTGCCTTTCCATACTCCTCCGGAAGCAGATCGTAGTCTCTCCTCTTGATGCAGTCCTGGATCGAAGCGCCAATCTCGAACAAATTCCGGTGCTTCTCGACCGAGACCAGAATGGACTTGAGCATTTCTCCTCTCTCACGGCCCCCCAGCGCCGGGCCCCATATTTCCTCAGCCTTAACAGCGACTTCTAACAGAGGGGTCTTGATGCCCTGAACACCATACTCGCTCTCCTTTGTCAGCGCAGTCTTCCTCTTGTCGCCGACTGGCACTTGGCCAGGGGCAACGAGTGCTTGGCTAGCCCTGCGGAAATGGCCACTGTGCCTGCCACTGAACTGCCGAGATCCTTGTCGGCTGTGTCCCACAGGCTGCGGTTCGCGACCCTGGTCCCGCATCTCCATGTATACATTGTCAATGGTGGTCTTGGCGCGGACGAAGCGCTCGAAGTTGGACTCGACAAGCACCTTCAGCGAGGCGGATTTCTTTTCGATGGAGCGCGACAGGAAGTCCAGGCCTTGCAGGAGGGATTCGGTGGAGGCGTCGCTGTGTACTTGGGACAAGAACAGGCCAGGGTTGAAGGTGGTGGATGACAGCAGAAAGCGGTTTCCTGTGCTCTGGTCAGACAGCAATTGAGGATTCACGGCGGAGCAGGCACACACGGAGCTTCATGTCGTCCTCGACAGGCAGGCCCCTTTGTCGCAGCACGCCGACGACGCTGGAAGCATTGCCCAGGGGATCGGCCTCGTCCTTCTGCACGAGCGTGTCAACACCCTCCTTGGTCTTCTCGGTGCCGGGGACACTGCCGCGTATGCCCGAGCGCTCCAGCACCGAGTAGCGCGAGCGCCTGCGTATCACGGCGCCCGACGTCTCGTTGGCGGCGGCGGCAGCATCGTCGTCCGAGTCGTCGGCGTCGGCCTTCTCCGGCGGCCACTCGGAGGGATAGAGGGTCTTGAGATTGTAGTGCTCGAGCAGCTGGCGCTCCATTTCGGCGGCCATATCGCAGCGCAGCGCTGCGGGGTGTCGCTGGGGGCGTGGGCAGCGTGGTGGTGGCCTCTTTGTCCGTCGGGCGGCAGCTGCGCGCGCCGACGCAGGGTGGCAGGGAACGCGCAGCGGGCAGGCACGTGCCGGGCGGTGAGCGCAACAGCCGCGCAGGCAGCCGACGGGAAGCGCTTCCCTGCTGCTTCCGATCTTTCGCCTTGGCAGATGAACTAATTGCGCTCAAAGCAGAAGCAGCAAAGCTTCCACCGTCAACACCAGCGTCCCGCTGCACCCTCCGCGCCCACCCCACATCCGCTCTCCGCTCACCGCTCGTCCGCCATGTTGGCTTCTCGTGCCTTCGCCTCGCCCGCCAGGCAATGCCTGCGCCAGGCCCGCGCCGCGCCGCGCCGCGCGCCCGTTGTCGCTGCGAGGGCCTACTCCGCCGCCGCCGACGACCGCGTCGCCAAGTTCAAGGGCACCCGGGGCAACGACGGCAAGTACACCGTCACGCTGATCGAGGGTGATGGTATTGGCCCCGAGATCGCGCAGTCGGTTAAGGACATCTACTCGGCTGCGAACGTACGCACTTCCGTCCGCCCGCCGCAGACCATGCGCATTGACCGCGGCAACAGGTGCCCATCAAGTGGGAGAGCGTCGATGTGACGCCCCGCATTATCGACGGCAAGACGTCCATTCCCCCGGAGTCCATTGAGAGCGTCAACCGCAACTACGTCGCCCTCAAGGGTCCTCTCGCCGTACGCCCCTCCGCACCAGCGCCCCAGAAGAACGCCGCCTAACCCGCATGCATGCATACAGACCCCCGTTGGCAAGGGCCACGTCTCTCTCAACCTGACGCTCCGCCGTACCTTCAACCTGTTCGCCAACGTGCGTCCCTGCAAGTCCATCGCCGGCTACAAGACTCCCTACGACGGCGTCGACACCGTCCTCATCCGTGAGAACACCGAGGGCGAGTACTCTGGCATTGAGCACGTCGTCGTGGACGGCGTCGTTCAGAGCATCAAGCTCATCACTCGCGAGGCGTCGGAGCGCGTGCTGCGCTATGCCTTCCAGCACGCCCAGGCGATTGGCCGCAAGAAGGTTCGCGCTGTGCACAAGGCCACCATCATGAAGATGTCCGACGGTCTGTTCCTCAACGTCGCCCGCGAGCTCAGCAAGGAGTTCCCCGACATCGAGTTCGACGCCGAGCTGCTCGACAACACCTGCCTGAAGATGGTCACCGACCCCACTCCCTACAACGACAAGGTCCTCGTCATGCCCAACCTGTACGGTGACATTCTGTCCGACATGTGCGCCGGTCTCATCGGCGGTCTTGGTCTTACTCCCTCTGGCAACATTGGCGATGAGTGCTCTATCTTCGAGGCTGTGCACGGTTCCGCCCCCGATATCGCTGGCCAGGGTCTGGCTAACCCTACTGCCCTGCTGCTCTCCTCCATCATGATGCTTCAGCACATGGGTCTGAACGATCACGCCAACAAGATCCAGAACGCCATCTTCAAGGTTCTCGCCGAGGGCAAGGTCAGTGATTTTGCAAATCCCATGCGTGTTTCCCCCCACGCAGATCCCTGCCTTCAACTGGTCACGAGCCCATCGAGCGGCGTTGGCTAACACAAATTTGCAGACGATAACCGGCGACCTGGGCGGCACTGCCAAGACGCACGAGTACGCCGATGCCGTCATCAAGGCCCTGTAAACGCAGCAACGCGCGGTATATTTCTAAAAATCGGGTCTTTCCATTGTTATGAGCATAGAACTTGGTCGAGTGCATCTGTGGCGGGTTGCGTGAGGGCTTTGTGTCATATGTACTTTGTCGCGGCTGTAACATAAACTACCACTTGAAGTAGACAGCATTTGTGAGGAAATCACGGATAGAAGGGGCGGCCTTCTTGCGTTCATGGATCGTGCAAATGCATTGTTTGTGATGGACGATCAGTCCGGATAAAACCAAGTCCCTCCCAAATTGCCGTACAGGGTATATCAAAACAATCAGATAAGGCCCATCTTGGAAAGGAAACCCGCCCGACATACTCCCGACTACTCCCGATTCCGATCGCCCCCAGAGAAAACCAACACGCCAATTCTTCATAAAGGACTGAGACGGAGAAAGCAAATCACAGCGGACTCACTGCCCAGCCGCCACAATCGCCGGATCATGCAACTCATACGGCGGCGGCGGCTCCTGCGGCACACTCATCCTACCACCCATCCTGCCCCCCGCAACAGCCGCAGAAGAACCGGCCACCACTTCATCCTCCTCCTCTTCGTCGTCCTCCACAACAGCAACCGGCCTCCTCCCGCCACCTTTCCGCCGCTTCCCCGGCGATCTCTCGGCCGACGCCCGCACATTCGCGTTCCCAACACCGAGCGCGCGCTTCTTCCCTCCTCCTCCTCTCGCTCGCGCATCTGCGCCGCGCTTTCCTTTCCCACTCCCTTTCCCCTTCTCCTTCTCCTTCTCTTTCGCCTTCCCCTTCCGCGTCACCAGCACCGGCTCCTCGCCCGCAACCACGCCCTCCGCGACCGCCGCCCCTCTCGCCGCCCTCAGCAACGAAACGTAAAACGTGTCCAGCGCGGCTCTGAACGCCGTCGGGGAGACGACGTGCTCAGCGGCGGCGGCCGCGGTGCTCGGCGCGTACATCTTGAGCTTGCCGTCCGCGGAGATGACGAGGAGCGGTGGGATCCCGATCTTCGAGATGTGGACGCCTGGGTGCGAGAGCGGGAGGGCGAGGTGGGCGGTCAGGTAGTGGGAGAGGGCGAGGGTGAGGGGGCCGGTGATGCTGCTGGTGGGGAAGTGGGTGGAGGTGGAGGTGAGGAGGTGGGTCCCTCGTGCGAGGAATTCGGGGATGTCGGTGCGGGAGAGGGTTATGTCGAGGGTGCGCAAGGGAGGGGTGGTGGTGGTGTTGCGGAAGGTGGTGGGGAAGGAGAGTTGGAGTTGAAGGCCCTTGAGGATGGTGGTCAGGGGGGAGGCGGTGGGGTCGGAGAAGGTTGAGGTGGAGGAGGCGTCGAGGTGAGAGAGGAGAGTTTCGAGGGTTGCGGACAGGAAGGTGGTGCGCAGCTTCATGGGGGCGACGCGTGCGTCGAAGGTGTTGGAGAGGTAGTCGATAAATGTCTCGCGCAGCGCGGCGGGCATGCGGACTAACAGTAGGGGAAGCGCAGTGAAACCTTCTGGCGTCGCGATCTCCTCCGCGTAAGGATCGCGCAGTAGCAGCGCCGTGTGCGTGGCTTTCTGGTATCGCAGCTCGATGTGCACGCCTCGTGCTTCCTCGGCGCTGAGACCCGGTGCGTCCGTGAGATCTCCCGGCTGTTCTTGCTCCTCCTGCTCAGCGCCTTGTTGGTGTAGTTTCTCCCATGACTCCTCGTCTCCAATCAAATCCCATGCGCAGCTTTCCAATGCGCCTGAACTGCTGCCGTCTGCGCTGCTGAAGCCAACGTCGACGCCGCGTAGGATATCGCCGCGGAGGACGTCTCGTAGGCGGCGCGCGTGCATGCGCAAGGTCATCTCGTCAAGAAGCGGAGTCGATCCATGGTAGAGGGGCGACAGGCGGTAGGCAGTGTACGTCGAGTCGTAGAGAGGGTATTTGGGTATCGGATCGGCCATCGTCGGTGGTGACGCGTGGGTGGCCGAGCGCGTCGATGAGGCGTTGGGAGGGGCGCGGACGTTAACAGAGCGCGTAAGGCATAGGCAAAAGGTCTTCGGAGCTGGCGAACTGCGCTGGACGGTGGATTACTGCGGAGCGATGAGCATTGGTGGTTCGAGAAGGGTTGAGCTAGCCGGAGCGCTTTGGAGGTCCGTCTGTTTACCTCTTGCGGCAGAACCTCGGCACTACGTCTACCCGACGACCCTCGCCCGTCCACTGTCACAACGTTCACCATGACATCTCAACGGCGCATAAACCAACTGGCACTGGAGACTGCAATACGCCCCTCAGCACTAGCTCTTGGCGGGCTATGGTGGAGTGGTACAAGACTGCTTTTGTACTCTTGCGTCACCAGCTGTCTCTGTCATGACTCAACTGTTCGCCGCACTCACCGCACGTCGCCGCGCCTGCTCGATTCGGCAACTGCTAAACTAGACACCCCTCGTTTGTTTTTATAAGGCTCCTAGACCTCACGCCAACCCGTTGTCAAAGCAAAGCTTTGTATTCCTCACCTTTTTCCGTCCTCGGCGTCAAAATTCCTTGTTTCCAACTGTTGCTGTTAGCCATCGCGTCTTCCATCACATATCAGACACTCGTGAATCTAAGTCAAAATGAGCATCACCACGACGTCTCAGATGGAAAGCTACCTCCAATCTGCTGGGATTGAGCACACCTCTCTTGAGCAGCTGTCCGGCGGTACAGCTAATTTTGTCTGGCGGATGACCTTGCCTTCTGGAGAGACGCGGGTCGTCAAGCATGCGGAGCCCTTCATCAAAAACATTCCCTCTTTCCCGCTTGACGTTGATCGCATCCACTTTGAGGCCAATGCCCTTTCTCTGATCCCGCAGACTTTGAGCTCGTGGGTTCCCCCTTGAATATTCCTCCCACACCTTATTCGCGTTGCTTTTCCAAAGCCTTGTCTCCATCTTGCCTTCAAAGCTTCCAATCCTAAAAGCATAAAAGCCACGCGAAACTCTTTGAGAGCTTTATTTTGGATTTTTCACACTAACACTTCCCAGCATCCAAACGCCCTCCACCGGCCCAACAGTCCGCATCCCCACTCTCCACCACTCAGACCCCGACGCCCACGTCATCATCATGGACGACGCCGGCCTCGAAAACCTCAAAACCGCCTACCCAACGCCTTCCTTAGACATACCAGCCATCGGCTCCGCCCTCGGCACCTGGCTCGCCGCCCTCCACGCTCGGACAGCCAATCTCCGTTCCCGCGAAAACGTCACCGCCAGAAACATCTACCGCTACGCCTACTCCAACCTGACCTCCTCTTTCGAAAAGCACGGACTAGACACCGGCCTTGCGAAAGCGATCGATGAGGACTTTGGCGCCCGGTTGGCCACTGACGACGTGTCTGTTTGCCATGGTGACTTTTGGCCGGGTAACGTGCTGGTGCGGCCCGCAGAGCAGCAGCAGGATGGCGTGCGGACCACGACGCTGAGTATCGTCGACTGGGAAATAACGCGCCGCGGCATCGGGGCGACGGATGTTGCGCAGTTCGCAGCGGAGTCGTATCTCCTGGATCGTTTCTGTGGAAACAGGCGGTTGCTGAACCCGTTTCTGGAGGCATACGTGAGTGCGGCGAAGGAAGCTTCGCACGAGAAGATATTGGCGCCGGAGGAGTTTGTGAGGAGGTTGGTGGTGCATTTTGGCGTGCACGTGGCTTTCTGGCCTTCGGTAGTCAAGTGGTGCAGCGAGGAGGAGACGGGAGAGTTGGTGAGGTTTGGGAGGGAGTGTATGATTGCGGGGAGGGATGGAGACTGGGAGAAAGTGAGGGAGGGCCCGCTTGCGCCGATTTTGAAGTTGTTGGAGTAAAGACTGCTGTGAGAGGATTGAGAAAGAAGACATGCCCAGAGAGGTTGTGCTTTGTTCATACGACTGATTTTGGGCGTCAGTAGATGACCAGAGTATGGGAATAGAGATGGATATTCCATGAACATGGGTAATGAAGGATTCTGTAAGAATCAATGTATATTTGCTCCATATGAACGTTGGATAAATTACAAGATCTGGAATGAAAAGCTGAGTAGGCTTTCCGCACAACCTCTCAATCATTACGCCACAACCTCCGTCATCAAATCATCCGGCCACCTCGGCTGATCTACACCATTGGTCCTTGTACTTACATTGAAACCTAGCTTCACCATCTCGTCTCCACCTTCCCACCGTGCAACAGGCTTAGGTGTTCGAATCGTTCGGCCCAGATATCCAGACCAACGCTCCTCGAAGTACTCGGACTTGAACAGCACATCGCTGCTATACTGGGTCAGCATTCCAAGCATGCGGGGAATCGTGTATGGCATGTTGTGATAGTGTCGGAAGACGGGCGAGCCGTTGCGCGTCCACACGTCGCGCCAGATGGGATCCGGGTAGGTGCCGACGCTGTTGACGAGCCAGTGAGAATAGTAGTTGAGGGCAACCTGAGGAGGTTAGTTGAGGTTCGAATTTGAGAAGTATGGGGTTTTGCGGGAAGAACTTTAAAGGGATGGAACTGACATCGACTTTGTAAGACCCTCCGTCCTGAGCACGGCGCATGAGAGCGTCAAGTGTACCAACGACACCACAGACGCCCGTGCAGTAATCGGAGTTGGGGAACACAGGAGTGACCGGCTCGTCATTGCCCATAGCACGGCCGAATTCCATGGAGATGCCACAGTTCTGTTCTTTATATCAGTCTCAAACAGTTCCAATACCAGACCGCTTGAAGGGATACTCACCGCATCGCTGATCTGCTGCCACCCACTCCTACAGCTCCACGGACCATGCCACCCATACGAATTCTCTCTCACCACGATCAACCCCCTCTCCCTATCCTTACAAATTTCCATCAGTCCTTCATACCCGAACCCATACTTATCCAACACCCCCGGCCTGTACCCCTGTACCACCACATCCGCTTCCCGAATGAGTTCCACGCACTTCCTCCGATCCCCCTCGTCTCTAAAATCCAAACAGCAATTCCACTTCCCCCAATTAAGATCAACATGACACTGACTATGATCCGTCAGATGCGGCGCCGTCACGCGCATCACACTGGCCCCCAACTCCGCCAACCCGCGCGTCACCGCCGGCGCCGCAACCACACGCGTCAAGTCCACAACCCTCAGCCCCGCCAACGGGCGACTCGGCCCCGTCCGCAGCCCGCCCGCCGCATTCGCATAATCCGGCCACCAGCACGGCTTCTGCGCCGCCGAAGAAGGCACCGCATCGCACTCATACAACCCCACGTGCGCATTCGCGCGCCCATGCTCGCTCGCGCGATACTCCTCCGCCGTCCAGCAGATCGTGCCGGCCTGGCGGTACTCATCGGATGCCTTCGTCTGCAGGGTTTCGGAGTCGATGCGGGCGATCGCGTCGATGAAGGGCTGGTAGGAAGCCTCCTCGGCCGGGGCGGGCGCGTCGTGCGGCAGGCCGAGGCTGTCCAGCGTGGGCTCTGGGTCCATGCTGCCGTGCAGGTGGAAGAAACGGCCGTCGGCGCAGCGGTAGATGTTGGTGGCCGAGGCGCGGTGCCAGCTGCTGGCTAGGCCGTGCTTGTCCCAGCTGGGGAAGTATTTGTCGGCGAGGGCAAGGAGGTGGGGGGTTGTGGGGCGGCCGACGCCGAGGGGCTCGCCGTCGAGGGTGGTGATGAGGAGGGACATGAAGAAGAGTTGGGCGTGGTCGCTGGGGATGGTGTTAGCTGGGGGGTGGTGGCTGGATGATGTGATCTCATAAGGACTGAAAATTACAAGGAGTGGTATAGACTAAGAGATAGTACCACAGCATGATGGCATGACCGTGGGAGGCTTCCCGCTCAACAGCTTCCTTCTCTTTGTATTTTACTTTGAGTCGAGAAGATAATTGAGATCGAGGTTCGACCATGGTGCAGTAGGAAACTGGCGCGTACAGATCAGGAGAGAAAGGGAAGTTCGCAACGTGAACTTGACATTTGGTTGTTCAAGAATACATTGAAGATTGAAATGAGCAAGATCGTGGGTCGAGAATCTGGAAAGGGAAAAAAGGAGCCCGTACGTATCTATGATGACCTTCTGAGGCTGCACGTTATATTTTCTCTTCAGGAGCACATTGACCATCGTAGCCTCCAAAGCCTTGAGAGATGAGATACTCTCAGCGAAGCGCCAGTTGATAGGAACAGACGGTAGGGAGGTGCCCTCGAACTTGACATTCTTAGCAAGTTCTCGCGCTTCCGGAGGTAGATCTTTTGAGATTAGAGGATTATTGAGAATGCCTTCCAGAAAGACCTTTTCGGCTTCCTGGGGAATGCTGTAGATGCTGAGATCCGTGTTGGTGTGCTGGTCCATGGTGGGTGGTGACTTCCTGCTGGGGAAATAGGCCGCGTTCCGATAAAGGGAAGCGGTCCTTTTAAACATCTACAATGACTGCGCCGTAAAACACGAGGCCCTAATCGTATCAGCCGATGCATGATGGCGAAAACCGCAGTGTTCAATTCGACTGAGTCGCGACCGAGAGAAGCGTCGGCTCGTATGCCGCTTGCGGGGGAAAGCGGGTCGCTCAGGCGGGGCGGGAACCCTCCCTCTCCCGGCCCCCGAGTCCTTACATTTGTCTCACCATCTCCTTTATAGCAGTGATATGCTGCTGTTATCTTCTACGGTAAGGGCTGGCAGCGAGCCAAAGGGGCACGAGTCTCTCCACCTATGGGCTTTGTCCCGGGCTCGTTCCGACCCAATGCTGCGTCGTCGAGAACATCGCCCCACCCGATCGGGCCGCGCCACCCTTCGCAGTGAATCACAGTGGGGTTCCACGGCCCTTTCTGTCCCTTGCTGCGGTGCTCATTTAAGTGAACGGATATCTTTAGCTTTCTCTCGCCCGGCGTTGCTTAGACTCCCTGACAGCCGCTCCCACGGATGTAGCAACGCATCGCCGCAATCTCATGTCCAACCAACTGCAGCTGTATTTATAGATTTCTATTTTCAGAAACACTTTGCAAATTCAAATTTTGTGGGAGCACTTCGCGATGGCCGCATCGGCACCAACGACTCGTCCTGTTCGGATTGCCAATTGCTCCGGCTATGCTGGTGCGTGTCCAACTCCAGCATGAAGTCACGGAGTTTGGGTATTAATGTTGTAGTCGATCCTGGTTATCACATGCGCTTCCAAGCTGAGAATGGCAACGTCGACTTCATTACGGGAGACTATCTGGCAGAGTTCAATCTCGGTAATATCGCCGAGGCGATGGCAGCTGGGACACATCCTGGCTACGAAGCAACGGCTTGGGATGGTATTCAGCAGACCGTCGACCTCTTGGCCGAGAAGAAGATCAAGTTGGTGATCAATGGCGGGGCACAAAATCCCAGAGGCCTTGCACTGAAAACTCAAGAACTGGTATTCTTAACGATCTTTGGTCCAATCTACGGATCTTGATGCTGATGATGGTAGGTATCACAACGGGGCCACGCTCTAAAGGTAGCGTATGTGGAGGGTGACAACCTTACTTCCATGGTCAAGGAGCAAGTGGAAAATGGCCAGCTTCTGCCCCAGCTTGATTCGGAAAACTCGCAAATTCATGCTCCCAAGGATAGTCTGGCCTTACAGAATATCGAAGATCACCCAGTTGTGACAGCGAACGCGTATCTAGGAGCCCGGGAGATTAAGCTGGGATTAGATATGGGTGCTGATATCATCATCTGTGGACGGGTGGCGGACGCATCCCCGGTTAGCCCCAGAAACCTACATCTAGATGAACCAGTAGTGCTCATGGACAACAGGTGATTGGAGCAGCGTGGCATTGGCACTCTTGGTCTGACGAAGACTTTGATGCCCTTGCCGGAGCCTTGATTGCTGGCCACCTGATCGAGTGCTCAAGCTTCGTCACTGGGGCCAATTACTCGGCATTCTACGAGCGCACCCTGGATGATCTCTATGACCTCAGACATCCAATCACTGAAATTGACAGCACCGGATCTTCAGTCATTACAAAGCATGAGACTGGAAAGGGTTTCGTTACTGCTGATACCGTGAAATGCCAGCTTCTCTATGAGTTGCAGGGAACCGTTTATTTGAACAATGACGTCAAAGCCTATCTCAATGAGATCCAAGTGGATGAAGTCGGCCCCAATAGGGTAAGAATCACAGGCATCCGCGGTGGACCTCCTCCGCCCACTACGAAGCTTGCCATCTTCTACCGCGGTGGATACCAAAGTGAGCTTCTCATCAACGCTTGTGGATATGCCACCGTCGAAAAGTTCCAACTCTACGAAAGAGTCATCCGTCATGGCCTTCAGAAGAGTGGAGTTCTTGAAAGATTTGATGTATTGGAGTTTCAAGTGTAAGAAAAGGAAATCCAATCGGCACAAGGCCGCAGCATGACTGATCAGGTGGCTAGAATTGGGACACCGGAAGAGAATCCTCGTTCACAGTTGAGGAGCACGACGTATTTACGCATTTTTGCAGAGGCTTCACAGCCAGAAATCATCTCGGCTATCCCAAAGGTTGTCGGGGAATACGCCATGCAGCAATTTTCTGGTCAGTAATATCACCGCCAACACTTCAACCAACAAACGTAACTAATGGAATCATTTTACAGGCTGGCACGCCACCCGCGACACACGCATGTACGCGCCCCTACCATTTCTGGCCTTCTATCCAGCCATATACCCCCAAGAATCCCTCCGTAGCACCATCAACATCCTCAACCCAGACGGCACCCTCGCCAACAGCACCCTCACCACCCCTCCCCCCGTCTTCGAAGACCTCGCCCCCCGCGAATCCTACGACACTCCCTTTCCCATCGACCTCTCCTCCCTCGGCCCCACAACGACCATCCGCCTCGGCGACATCGTGCTCGCCCGCTCCGGCGACAAAGGCCCCAACCTCAACGTCGGCTTCTTCGTCCGAGACCCGCACTCTCTGCCCCTCACGACCCCCGAATCCGTATCCACCTCCCTCACGGATCTAGCGTGGAACTGGCTGCGTACGTTCCTCAGCCGAGAGCGCTTCGTGAAGCTGATGGGGGAGGAGGATTGGCTGCCGGAGTATCACCTCGAGCGCGTAGAGTTCCCGAGGATTCGGGCGGTGCATTTTGTCGTTTATGGGATTTTGGGGAGGGGAGTGAGCAGTTCGGCGAGGTTAGATTGCTTTGGGAAGGGGTTTGCGGATTATATTAGGGATAAGTGGGTGGAGGTTCCAATGGCGTTGCTGGAGTTAAGAAGTCCGGATTCGAGGAGGGTAGAGAAGTTGGAGAGGTTGAGGGAGAGTTTGGGTGTGTAATGGCCATTTCTTGTTTTGAAAATGTGGCCTCTGACCACAGATCGATTTATTTTTATCAAAGTTGTTTTTGATTCGCTATACTTTTGGTAACTATCTACTACCATGAAAAGAGCCCTCAACACATCAGCTTGAAGATGGTCATTGATCGAACTTAGTGAAGAGATCTAGAGAGACCTTCCGGTTCGTTGTTGGTTGCGAGCGAATCCTGCGAAAATTGGAATATGCCTGGGTGCTGCAGCGTGTCAGTTCTTCGGAGAAAAGGCACAAACACAATATGGTTTGGACATACAACAGTATGAGTTTTCTTTTTAAGTGCTTTTAACAGGTAAATAACTGGAAGCCTCGCAGAGAACAAGTCAGAAAGCATAGAAATCTAAAACAATAAGCGTAAAATATGGGCTTGAAAGCAGGAAGGGGATACCAAATGTTGCAGACGAGCTTCCGAGACTTCCAAACCCTAGCAATCCGGCGCGTAAGGGTCCGACCGACCTTGACGTAACGTTTCGACAGCGCGCTCTTACCCCAGATGGTCCCAACAGTTTTCACCTTTCACCCATCTTGGGGTGATACGTTTGGTGGCTATCATAGCGGTGGTGTAGCCGTGTAAGACGGCTTCCCACATGGGACTACCGCGCCAATAAACCCACGTCGGGGCTTCGTATGCTACTCCCCTTTATTTGTGGTAAGGTCGTTAGGCTAAGTAACAGGATTGGGCGCGGTACTGTTACACTAAGCGCGCGCTTCATGCAGAAGGCGTCTGCGTACGCGGCGCGTATGAGCAGATGGAGGACCTAATAAAACGGATTAGCTGGAAAGGGGGTTTGTCAGCAGTGCTTGGATGCCTAAAATGTGCAGGAAAGCTTGAAATGTTCTCTTTTCAGTACTGACGATGTTCGTTCTGTTGCTTTTGGAGCTGGACTCTTCATTACGAAGAGTTTTTGGTTGTCAACACGCTTCAACTTCTTCGAAGAACAGAGGTTGGCAAACACTATCTGCTATCTTGTATCTACAATGAAGCATTACCGAAGGGCTCGGATGGTAATAATTGGTAAATTATTTCCATATATCGAGACCAGGACGTAGTGGAGAATAAGCTCGCGAACGTAACGTCCGAGCTATTGGACCCTTTCCAATATCCCAACAACACGATGCTCCATACCAGTACAAGTCAAGGTCGATGATAGGTTCCAAACAACAAAATAAGCGAAGGAACACCATTAATAAAAGTGGATGACCCAAGAGGGGACTGAGAACACCTTGTTCACTTTGCTCCTTCTCAACCCGAGTGACATCCGTCACGCGTCTTACCGGCATATATCAAAGATTCTTCACCATGGATGAAGACGACCATACATCACTTCGGTCAACATCTTCCGCAAGGCCGTCCGATCAGCTGAATCGACAGTCAATGTTTCAAAATGGAAGGATCAGTGTAGACTTCTGGGACATTTCCTCTGCAGGGCGTTGGGGAAGAACGAGGGAAAGGTTTCGTACAATTTTCAGCCGCCCTGAATCTGAGAGGAGACCAAAAACGCCAACAAATACATCTTCGAATCACTCTCCGGATAAGACCTCACGTTATCCGTCCCCTCTCCCTATGCCACCCCCTCCTCCTCCTCCTCATCATCATCCTCCTTACCGGGATTCCCATCTTGAACGTCCGCCTTGTCCGGCGATTACTCATTATTTCTTCCACGACCAGATGGAGCGACTCCCACCCGCTTCATCAGAGCCCAATCAGACGGCACAAGCTGCCTCAGCCAAAGACGTCACTTCAACACAACCAGCCCCGTCCGCCGGCACCAACACTACTACCGCACGGAGAGAAGCGCAAGATGTCTATCATCCTAATCAGACAACCAACAACCCACATAGTTTCCCAGCCTCAGTCGGACAAGGTCCCCTGCCAGGCTCCCAAAAAAGCAGACACCAACAACTGCCCCACCACCGCCATCATCCTCGCAGCCACCTACCTCAACAGCTCGACGACAGTCAGGGCCAAGCCCAAGACCAAGGACGACCAACCTCACGAAATACCTCAAGGCTGTCTAGCCTCGACATCACCACGAACGCACAGCCACAAGGTTTTCCAACCAAGCCTAGCATCCCGCCTGCTGCTCCTGCTTCTGCAACCCAGGCTCAGCCAAACCCTCCCCACGCCCAAAACCTTCGTCGGAGCGGCAGCGCAAATGAAAGACGGCGCCGCGTGCATCTCTCAGGTCAGAAAGCCGTTTCCAGGGCAGTCCCATCTCCTGCGAAGACACCCAAATACACCTACAACAATCTCTCCGCAAAGGCTCAGAAAGTGGTGATCGAGGAGCCAAATTTGATGGATATGCTCTGGAATGGAGTACCTCCCTCAGCCAGGACGAATACATTCTCGAAAGGACCACCCCGTCGACACAGAAAAGATACGTCCTGGATCACAGCCCAGCCTCCCCGCAAGACCCGTCCAAACCCACCCACCCGTAGCAACAGCACCAGCAGCACCACCACCAACAACAGCAGCGAAAGCAGCGATCACAACAGCAACACCACCGCCCCTAACCACCGCCACCACCACAACAACAACTACGGCACCATCACCAACAACGAAGCCGCCACAACCACCACCACCACCAGCCAAGCGCTCAACGACACAACAACCTATAACCCCACGCACCCCGCCACCCACGAACCAGCCACAACAACGAGATCAACAACAGCAACAACAACGAGAACAACAACAACAACACCTTCCCCCAACGCGAACACCAACCCCCTCCCTCCAGGCCACCTCACCCCCCTCGACGCCCAACTCCTCGTCTGGTCCTACCGCTACCGCAGCCGCGTCATCAACAACCGCATCACCATCTGCACAGGCGTCTTCACAGCGCTCCTCTCCATCCTCTGGACCTACGTCGTATGGCCACTGATGGCGGCTGCCGCTTCCTCCTCCTCCTCCTCCTCCTCCGCCGACGACGGGGGGTCCAGTGGTGCAGGAGGAGGAGGAGCAGCGGGTAGACACGTCTCGGTTCTGCAGCTTCTGCGATGGCTGGTCCCGCTGCTGCTGATCCTTTTTTTCGTGGGGAGGTTTCTGGCGCCGCGGTGGGATGGGGCGGCGGGGGAGAGGCAGAGGCGGTTGGATCGGGTGTTGGCGGATGAGGAGGAGGAGGAGGAGGATGGGGGCGTCGAGGACGAGGACGAGGTGGAGGAGGGGGGCCAGCGGGGCGCGGAAGGTGGTGGTGGTGGTGGTCCGGGGAGTGTTGGGAGGCGGAGGGAGAGGACGAGGGTGGGGGGTGGGAGGGATGCTTGGACGGAGTTGGTTTTTTTGGGTTTGGTGGAGTCGTGTCTTGCGGCTTTGTTGACTTCTGTGGTTGTTGTGTTGCTGATTACGGTGTGTCCGATGTGAGGGAATTCTTTTGGTGCGTTATTGGTATCTTGTTGTTCTTGTGCAGTACCGTGGTTCTGTCTAAGGATCAAGTACCGAAAAGGTTAGCCGGAGCGATTTCATTTCAATAGTCTTACTTTTCCTTTCCTTTTCCCTTTTCGTTAGGAGCGAGCTCCTTTCCTTCCACCGCTTGGGGCGGCTGGTATTTTTGGTCAAGTCAAAGTGAAAGAGTAAAGCGAGGAAGGTCTGTTTATCAAAAGCAAGACGAAAATACGGAGAAAAGGGGGAGTTCGTGATATATTGCGCCATGTACATAAGCATATAGACGCTCACAAATATGACCAGTGAAAAAGTCCACGCTCTCAAATTATTCGCCCCTGAGAAAAGGCCCCGATCCCATCACAGGTGGAAAACAACAAACACCCACACCGAATCGGATTCTGTACTTGTGCAAACGACGGCGCAGAAAGTAAAGCCAATCGAACATATTCGTAGTATACAAGTGGAAAAATGTGGAAAAAGATTCCACAGGAAGCGAGAACAAAGGTCTTTAGAGCACACAAGAGCAGCATCACAACCAACCAATTTGGCTTGGCGTCCAAGTACGCACGCGTGTGCGCGACAGGCAGTGGACCTTCAACCACAAAAGTCCACTATGCAAAACGGATTCCGCCACCGGAAAAGGGGCAATAAGTCTTTCTCCTTCCAATTTTTCGATATCCAACAACCTTACTATCGCAGCGATTTGTGCAAAGCCATTTCGCTAGCCCGCCGAACCCGTGGCAGGATGCTACTGAACTGTCGTGCACTCGCCTGTGATTGTACAACCATCAACAGTGAAATGTGAGACAAGTAGAATGGCAAACAAGCAAGAAAGGGGGGGTTCAAGGCTCCACGCTAACCTTGTTCAAAGAAACGCCAGTCGCTGCAAGAATGGAAAAAAAGGCCAGAAACCGACGACAAGGCCCATGCTGTACAGGAGGAGTAGCAGGCCGGTAACACAACTACATGAATGGGAATATGCGTGACGTAATGCAATGGGGATAGATCCAACTTGGCGCAGTCGTAAGCAAGTGAGAGAGGAAAAGAAAAAGTAAGAGAGTCGTTCGCCGTGGTTCGGATCAACGTAGTCGAATTTTACAGTTGGTCCATGACCTCGGGCTCCGGAGCAAAGATTGCCTTGTTGTTTTCCAGAAGGGCTTGAATGGCCGTGCGTTGGGGTCCCATGTCCGTCATTTCGCGCTCGATGGACTGCGGACGCATGACAGTCGGGGCGAAGACGACGGCAAGGTTAAGGGGGGTCATCTTGTCTGAGTCAGCAAAATACCAACGAAAAGCCACAGGGTAAAAATAGGTGGTGCTTACAAGGTTGTCCTTCTTGTGCTCCATCACACGGGCCAGATGGAAAATAAGGAACTCAAGGCAATCCCTGTGATGAGGCGGAAGGTTATCGATGGCAGCGCGCATGCCTGAGACGAGCTTTTCGGGGTCTTGTATCTGGCCAGCCGCAAGGAGCTCGTCATAGACTTCGAATGTGATGAGAGGGTTCGGCAATCTGCGGAAGAACTGCTTGAGGGCAGAAGTGACCGCATGGATATCCAGATCCGGATCGGAAATATCGTACTCTGGATCCTTCTCGAAACCTGCGCGTACTTGGTTGACCTGACCGGAGCCACCGCTCTTACGGTAGATACCTTCGACATCGACACCTACAAGCTATTAGCATCTCGGGCAGTTCGTTGTAGGGATCAAGTGCTGCGAGTGCTTACCCCTGAGTTCCACTTCTTGGATACATCTGCGGACAATGCTTGGCACAGTAGCCTTCTCGAATTCGCAACGCTCCGAGAGGTCGGAGCCAAACAAACCTTCAGCAGCAGACAATTGCGTCGTGCTGTTGTTGTGGTTGTGCATCGGCTTGTGCTGTCCGGGCCTCTGCTGGTTGCTCTTCTGACCTCCACCAAAGAAGCCGAAACCGGCTCTATCACCGCCCTTCTGCGCCCCGGTTGGATCAAGTGAGGGGGTAGCACCGGGCTGCATGGATCCGTAAGGCACGCCTCCGACGGTGAAAGCATCGTGTTGGTTGATCTGTTGCTGAGAAGCAAAAGCGCCCTTGAGACCCTTTGTGACGTTCTTGGCGACAGCCTGGCCACCCTTCTTCCAGTTGAACTTGTTGCCTTTCGGCTTGCGAACGTCAATGATCTTGGGGGCGGCAACGATCGTGGGTTCCTCCATGTCATTGGCCAGATTGTGCATCTGCTGCTCGTGGACGGCCTTCTGGATTTCAGCGATGGAGATATCCGACTTGTCCTTACCGTTGTTCGTGTAAATGCCCAGGCCGTTAGCCGCGGGACGACTGCCATCAAGAGAGCCGTTAGGTCCGCGAGATGCCTTGTATAGATCCTGAATAGTCTGCACAAGCTGGTTGTTGAGTTCAAGCAGCTGAGCGTTCTTCTGGCTGAGCGACTCGTACTCCTGGTAACCCTTGTCCTTCATCTTGATGAGATTTAGGATCTCGTCGTTCACTTCGTTACGCTTCTGCACCAGCTCCTCGAGCTCAACCCTGATCTTCGCCTTGAACTTCTCGAGCTCGGCGGCAAAATCGCGGAAAAACGCGGACTGGAATGCTTGCAGGTCCAGGGGTCTGTTCTGGTCCTTGGCGGCCTTCAAGTGCTCGGTCATGATGTCCAATTCACGCATCACGACCTCGCGCTGGGTGTCAAGAACAGCAATAGTGGATCTCTTGTCCTTAAGTTCGGCGTTCACCTGCTTAATATCAGAAGATTTGCTGGCTGATTCGTTAAGCTTGTTAACCTCAGACTCAAGCTCGGCGATGCGCTGCTGCGCCTGGCGGAGCTGAGCCCTGAGGTAAGCGGGGTCATCCTTGGCGTCCGGCGAGGCTGAGGTCGGGCTGCTGATGTCCCCGTTATGTGGCGATTTCCACTTTTGCGATAGCGAAGACCTGGATCCTCTGTCACTAAAACTGCGGCCATGTTTAACGGCGTTTGAAACACGGCGGAGCACTGACGAGTGATTTTCTGCTTCGTTATCCCTGAAGATACGAGCCATATCTTCATCCACCGAAAACTCGCCAACAGCACTGTAGCGAAGAAGAGACGGAGACATCGGGTGTGTCGATCCATCACTAATCGTACTGCTAATCGACTCTTGCGGCCGGTGGCCACCGCTGCCTGGAGGCGGCGGCGGGGGAGCTCTGGGTGCGGTAAACGACTCACTAGTATCCTTGGAACCGGGATGAACGGGACGCGTCGCTGACCGAGGAGGCGGGCCATCCATAATACTCCTGGAAGTGGGAGATTCAACTGGCTTGGAAATGGTTAGGCCACCGTTCATCTGTGTTAGGGTGTTGATATCGCGGTTAGCCAAAGCGGAACTGGCCGAAGCCTTGCGCTCATGATTGAGTCTGGGCCCAGTAGGCGTAGACGGAGAGGAGTGGCCTGCGGTATTCGACTTTTGCGGCGCGCCAAGAGAGTCTCCTCTCTTCGGCCGGTCGATGTGCGAGGAGGAATACGGAGCAGACATGGGCTGGGGTTCATCCAAGCGTTCGTAGTCCTGCGACGTCGGAGTGTAGCTGGAGTTGGTCGAGACGGGGGACGTGATGGCACTCGATTCGGAGAGATCCTTGCGAGCCGACGATGCGCTGTCGTCCGGCGAGCGGAGGTCCGATTTTGAACGAGATCTGCCTGCCTTCTTGTCCTTGGGCACATCCTGCAGCTTGAACCCTTCTCCCAAAGCGCCTGCTGAGGAGGCGGAAGCAGAGTGCTGGGCGCGAGGCCTGTCGCTCCCAACACTGGGCGAGGCGCTCGCGGAACCAACATCCTTGCGGCGAATTGTGTCCACACGATCATTAGAGCTAACACGGCCCTTCTCCTGGAACGCAATGTGAGGACTCGACGTAGACTTGCTTCTCCTCTCCTGAGAGCTGGACCTCGAAGATCCAGACCGGTTCTCCTTCAGCAGATCCCGGTGCGAGGTCGTCGTGCCCGGCTTTCCGCCATTGAAGTAGTCCCGCTGATTCTTCTTGTCCTCCTCGAGGGTATACGTTCTACTGTCGGCCAGCGGCGACGGCCCGGGGGCCGGGTTCGGGTCGAGCGCAAAGGGGATGTTTGCAAACATTCCGTCGCCATCGTCGAAATTTGTCGAAGTCATCGCGGATCTCCTCTTTTCCCTGTACGTGCTCGCGGGGAGAGTCTGCGGTTCTGCACCAGCTGTCAGCCCCCCACTTCCATGGCCGCAATGCGCAGACTTACCATTACTGCCCACCGAAGCGGGGGAAGCTTCGCGACGCAGATTGGCGGAACGATCCGACGTTGCGGCACGAGGCCTGGGCGAGATCTCGTCGGGCGTGTCAATTTCCGGCGGAGTCTCCAGCTCGGGCGAAAAGGCGCTGGTGGGCAAGGCGTTGGGTGGCAGGGCGGGCAGAGATTTGTCTAACACCATTGGAGCTTTGCTCTCGGCCTGCTGCCGATTAGCTTTAGATTTTTTCCGCCGTCGCGCCATGAGGGACTCGTGGCAGCTCATGCAGAAGATGCCCTGGGAGGTTCTTGCATAGCGGAGGTTCTCGATCTTGCGCTTGCAGTTGCGGCATCGGAAGCAGCTCGCACAGAAGGCCTGGTCGCCGGTGAGGATGGCAAGGTCCTCGATCTTGTTGCCGCAGGCGCTGCAGCTGTAGGTGCAGTTGTTGCAGATGAGGGAGCCATCGCCGAGCAGCAGCAGGTTCGCATCCGAGTCCAGCAGGGTGCCGCAGGTGTTGCAGCGGAAGCAGTCAATGTGCCATCGGTTGCCAGCTGCGGGCAGGCAGTCAGTATCGCACATGGCGGCGGGGGGCGCGGAGGGGAGCAGCAGCGAGGGGAGCTTCGCGGTCAGGGGAGGAATCCGTCCGTACCTAGCTCGAAGGCCTTGCCTTCTTCCAAGATCTGGGCAAGACATTAGCGACGTTCCAGCAGCCCAATTGAGCGGGGGAGGCTCACTTCGCCGCAGCCCTTGCAGTGGTAGATGACGTCCATGTCGTCCATGCCGGGCGAGTCGGGGTAGGCACCGGGCGACTCCATGGCGGGCGAGCAGCAGACGGACGATGCCCGCCCAGCAGAGAGAATGCAGCGTCGACGGCGGACGGGCGGCGGACGAGGGCCCAGGGAGCGGCAGGGCTGCGCGGGCGGAGGACAGGGCGGGCGCGCAGGTCGCGGGATGGGAGAGGCTAAGGTGCGGGTGGATTAAGGGAGGGCGCGGCAGGTGGGAGCGAGGGCAATGGCGGGCGCTCGCATGACAGGGCGCGGGGCGCGGCGAGGAAGCGTTGGGCGTGCGCAGGGCCCGTCTCAGCGGCGGAGAGAGGTGTCGAGGTCGCAGGGCTCGCAGCCGTCTGGAGGGCGTGGAGCGATGGCGATGGTCTGGTCGGGCCCCCGGGGCGCGGCGATGTGAGTGGCTGCGGGCGCTGCTAGCCCAAGACAGCGTAGTCAGGGTCTGTAATGGCCTCCTCGACAGCCCAGCCCGCCCGCCCTGGGCCTACCTGCCGACCGCGCAGCCTCTCCCCGCCGCGCCCGCTCCAACACCGTGCGGTCGCGCAGGCGGCCGCTGTCAGCGGTGCGGGCGCGCTGCTGCAGGCGCGCTCCACTCGCGCGCCGCCGCCGCGTCCTCAGGCAGCACGTCGCCGCGCAGCCTCCGGGCGTCTGAAACGGGCCGCCCCCCAATGGAGCGGCAGCGCGTGCGGCGGCGCACCCCTCTGCTGCTGCTTGCGGCGGGCGAGTCAGCGCAGGCTAACGTTAGCTGCCCAGCCACGGCGGCGCGCCCGTCCACTCGCCGTCAGCGCGCGCGCAAAAATAGTCGGCCGGCCCGCGTTGGTCACATTTCGCGATCTGCTCGGCGCCCGCGTCAGCTGCAGGCCCCCGGTCCCTGAGTCGCGCTTTTTCCGGCCGGGCCTTGAAACGATGCCAGCCCTGGCCGCAGTCTGAAGGCTGTTTCAGCATGGGAACACCACCTGCTCCCCTGCACACGTGTCTCGCCTTCTGCTGCCGTCCCCGCCCGCCGCCACGGGTCGCGCTGACCGCGCCTGCGCCTGCCTCTGCCGGGGCCCTCCGCCATGCCGTGGAGATCCTCAAATTTGCAGGATCGGATCTGCCGCAGAGTTCATCTCCCGGCCGCCCTGTGCTCGAACGTCTGCTCCTCCACACGGCCTTCGCGCCGCCCGGCTGCCCTCGCCCGATCAGCCTCGGCCTGCCGCACCCTGGGACAAGCCGAGAGCGCGCCCGCGAGGCTCGGGACGAGCTTCCTGCGGGGGCTGACCGGACGCGACGCAGCGCAGTGTTTCAACTCTCCGCCGCCCCGGGCCCTGCCCGCCGGTGTCACCAGATCCGTCCCCAGCGGAGAAACTTAGGTTTGTCAATCAAATCTGCAGGGCCCCCGTGGGTGGCTTACGTATCTTCCGGACACCGTTGCTCGCACCGTCGGATATTAGACCACTCAGCTTCAACGCCTCTTGCTTCCCCTCTCGACCTCCTGTCCCCGCGCCTGGCTGCCTCGGGCATCGGTTCCTAAACGGTGAGCGCTGGATCTCTACTTTTAGCAACAATACTCTCTCGCTTCTCCAACCACATCTGAGCGGTCGAAGATCGTTGCCCAAACTCCGCGCAAAAGGGGGGCTATCCGCTATCAGTTGTCTGCTCGGCCAATCTCGATTGCTAGCTGACGAAATGTGCCTGCATGAATGAACGGAGGACAAGATCCAAGCCACCACGCCCTCGCTTTTCTCCTCCCCCAATCCCATTTACCCGAGCAGCAGTCACTTTAGCCACCGTTGCACAGACAAGTCTAGACATTTCTTGTTCTCCGGACGTCACTGTTCTGCACCGTTCCGATGCTGCATGCTGCCATGCAGCAACCGGAAGCCAGCGTACGACGTGCGTGCACGAGACAAGGACGAAGAAAGCGTTGCACTCACCCCGCCCGCCTTCTCCTCGTCTCTTCTTCCTGATAATGTCTGATGCGCCTTAAGCTTTCCCGGTGCCTGCGTCTGCACCGGGTCCCGCATCTGCTGCTGCTCATTTCCCGCTCATGCGCGTCATCTTAGGGAACTACCCATATCTATGCATGCAGGTCAGCAGCAGGAGGAAGAAAGGGGGTGCGGCGCGGGTACATCGAGCTGCGTACCTGGTTTGTCCAGTTTCGAAATCCTGGTTGGCGAGGTACATACCTTAGCCTGTTTGTTCCCTCTTGTCCGGAACGATACTAGAGCGGATCACTTGCTTCTTGGCCTGGCTATAGCAGTGACTTTATTATTCACCTATCAACCACCCCCGGTTCCCGGGCCAAGGTCTTTCTTTTGACCACAATCTAGATACACCATCTTCGGTGCTTGGCCCTCGTATGGTCATGTAGTAATGGCGAAACTTCATAAATGACTGTACATACCAGTGGCATTCCACGTGCTTCGATCTACGCTTTCATATCAAGCCACAAACGGAGATCTGCCATCGGCAATACTTGCTCTATCTCACATTGCTCTAATCCTGCAAGAACTTGAAACACGGCCTCGACTCGTCAGACTTGTCAGAGTCATAGCAGCTTCAAAAGCGTGACTCGCCCATCGTCTATAAAACGTACTACCCGCTCAGCGAGCTGCTGCCACACGCCAGCAACCGAACATGCTCATTCCAGAAGCGGCCACCTCACATAGACCACAACTCACAAACTTGCAAATCAGAGTGAGCTTATCTGTGAAAAGGCCACTTAAATCTGCGTACCCAGTAGAATATTCAATAACCTTTGAGCAGCAAGGCCCTACGCAACCAACAACATCAAGAAAAGACAGTAGCATTAAACAAACACTATACTCCCTATAGACCGCTTTGCCAGCAAAAGCAAAAGAAACAAAAGCAAGAAGCTGCAGTGATCAAGCTAACCAATAACCATAGACTAGGTATACTCACTTAGACGCCCCCTAAGCCGCCCTACGAAAGTAGTGAAAAAGCCGAGAAGGAAGGTGGTATGTTATACTGAAAAGGCATGAGAACGAACCAATAGGAAACTGCAAGGAAAAAAGAAATAGGAAAAAAGAACCCCCCGGTAATCAACGTGCTTGTGCAGCGAATAAAGAATGAGAGAAAGAAGCTCCAGGCCCATCCTTCGACAACAACAGATAGAGTGAGAACGCCTTCCGCCATCCTCAACCCATCCACCCTCAACGCCGAAACGTTCTTTTTCTGATTGCGAATCAGTCTCGCTGTATTGCTCACACAGACAGACACACCATCAACACCCAATTTCCTGGCTCAGTCCATCCCATACCAGCCTTGTTCCCTTCCCTCCATCCATAACCGGTATCCTGGATCACATGAACAACGACAACATCGAACAAACCTACCACATCAGACCGCTCGTTCTCAATCGACTGCTCCCAATCATCTCTCATGCCTTGCTCCTCCGAGCAAGGTAGTAAGTGATAAGGTTCAAATGCCCCTTATCCGCACCGGAAACAGCCTTCCAGAACCCACCATCCTGCTCGCCGCCTAGCCGTTCATGAAGCTGCACGCAGAACTCCATGTCCGCCCTCCGCACATCCGGATCCAGGCTACCCAGGAACTTGACGGCGAGGCGGCCCAGCTGCTGCGCCTGGACCTCGGTTACGGGCACATTCTTGGCAGCCGAGATCTGTAGCAGGCTCGACAGAGTCTGCAACGCCAGCGTAACGGTGCGCGGCGAGGGCGAAGCCGAGGCCGGGCGACTTTGGTCCGAAGAGGCGGCCGAAGCGGGCGAAGTGGGAGCGTTGCTGGAGGTGTCGAGGAACTCGAGGATGCCGGTGATGAGGTTGGAGGGCTGGCCGTACGTGACGATTTCGTCGGCTGTCTTTTCGATCTCTGTTGTGATGTGGCTGGCTGAGTCCCACTGGGCGCGGGAGGCAAGGATCGAGCAAAGAGCGCGGGCGTAGTAAGGGTTGGACTTCTTGCGGTGTAGGATGAGCATGGCCTTGACTGTGCCTAGGACTTGGGTCTTCAGGTTTTGAGCCTTGATGGTGGGCGTCTTCGTTGCGTCGACGGGCGCCTCCAGGTACTCGAGAAGGGCCATCAACAACTCTCCAAAGCGCTCGTCGTGCTCACCCCAGATATCGAGACTGCCCTTGATAACGTCCTGTAGGCGACGGAAGCCGTGCGCATCGAGAGTCTTGGCCCGGATGCGCTCGATGCCGCTGGCCAACAACCGGCGGGTGCGGAGAACCTCCGCCCTGTCCTGGACAGCCTCTTCCCCACCATTTGCCGCGCCGTTCGCTCCATTGACAGAGGATTTCTGGCCATCGCTCAGCTCTGCACGGTCTCCGTCGAGGGTCTCGCTGCTCATGCGGTCGCGGTTCTGCTCGTTGACGGGTAACTCCTCAAGCACGGGCTTCTCATCGTCGGATGGCCTAAATGCCTCGTTGTCATGACCCACAAAAGGATCTTCGAAGACCTTGACCTCCTCATTAGCCACAGCATCGATGCTCGACGTCCGCTCAGGCGACTTCGACTTCGGGGTCTTGTTTTGTGCAAGAGCACGGAGCTCTGGCGAACTGATGCCGAGGCTCGCTGACAGGGACGCAGGGCGCGGCGAAGGGATCGCGGAAGGGCTCGCATGTGGGGAAAATCTCTGATTCTCAGACCGCGAGAAATCAACCTTAGGAATAACCATAGTAAAACTATCGTCATCATTCTGCGCGAATCTGTTGTCGGTTGAGATGGCTTTGTCCAGGGATGGCCGCTGCCGGAACGGCATGACCATGGTCAGATCCTCTGCTTTTGAAGGACTAGCCGTGACACTGTCCAGACTAGGTGACTTTCGGTGAATGCTGGCCGAATCCAAACGAGACTTCGGTCGCCCTGGGCTCATTGCGGGGCTATTCTTGTTTGATGGCGCACGAGGCCTACCCTTCAGCGTGCTGGCCTTCTTAGCTGTGCTCTTCTCTGGGCTGCCAGCCGGGCTCATCGAGGGAGTCTCGGCATGCTGTGCATTCTTATTTCTCGCTGCGTACGGATCTGCGGTCTGAGGACGAGGAGCCATACGAGGTCGGCGGACAGGTTTCGAGGTTAGTGAACCGCCACTCGCACTGGCGGAAGAGGTCTTCTCTGCATTGCGCACGTTGGACAGCGCCGATGGTGGGCGTCCGTGTACGGACTTCGACAAGGAACCAGCAGGACGATCCTGACCGGACTTCACCGGAGAAAACGTTGATTGAGCAGAGCTTGGACGGTCTGGCATTTTCCGAGCTGCCAGCGCAGCCTTCCTTTGAGCCGCAATCGTATCCTTGAGAGATGAGCGGGAGGCTTGCGATTTGAGCTTCGGCGCCGACCCTTTGCTGCTTGCTGAACTGGCTGTGGCGTTAGGATTATTCGGATCTTTCTGTAGTAATCCTTGCGCCTTGGCATCCAGACTTTCCATAATCCTGATCTTGCTGTCAATAAAACCTATTGTCGAAGGAGAAAGAGGGTTGCAGATACGTACGCCTCAGCCTTGTCCGGCCATGTCTTCGCGAAAGTCCAGTAGGTTGCCCTAAAGTTTTCACGAACTTTGGGGTTAGCATCGGCAAGGCCCTTCTTGATAATGGTGATGGCGGAATCAAGCCCTCCCGAATGCTCGAAGTGGCCTTTATGAGATGAGTTCTTCTGGAGCAAAGACTTCAACCATCCCGCCGAATAGATACGCGGCTGGGCATTCTTGTCCGCAACCGCGAAGCCTACATGCTGCATCATACGGTTCGTGTAAGAAGCATAAGTGAAAATATTGTCAACAGTCACGTTTCCGTTTTGCGCAGCAATGTTCTTGGTGTTCGCGCTCATCTTGATGAAGTTCTGCAACAGAATCTCCACCATCGGATCGATGGAAGGGCCTAGTGTGCGCGCAAGTTCTTGCACCAATTGGCATCCGTTCGTGGCATGGGTCGTTCTCAGGGAGTTGGCAACCTTGATGATACCGTCGCGCAGACTCAAGACTCCCGCAATAAAAGAAGCTTGATGCTCCGTCGGCGCATTGCCCTTAAGCAGGCGGCGAACCTTCAGAATGCTCTTTTCTCTTGGCAACCAGTTGTGTTCAGTCTCTCTGCCGTCGAAATGCTGGTGCATGTCTCTGAACATGTCATCCAGCTCCCTTGAGGAGTATACGAACAGCGGCTCCATGGATATCGTCTCGGTTGGTGGCGGGGGCTGTGGATCCGTGCTGGATATTCCGGTGTCGGATGCCAGGCTTGACAGGGTTGGTACGGCGGACATGGTAGAAGCCTTCATGTCGACATTGGCGCTCCCAGGCAGGCCAAGATTTGCTATGATGTAAGAGGCGATGGTCTTCCTCACATTGTGGCCGTTCAACTGCTTCTTGAGGTCGTTCTTTGCGACGTCGGGCGCATCCCTGCATATTCCCGTCAGTGCTGTCTCTCGCTTCAACGAGCGACGCGGAGGCGGACCTGAACAGCTCCACGACTGCGGACTTGGCGGATTCTCTGACGACGCCATCGGGGTCTTCCAGATTCGCGACAAGGTACGGCACAAAGCTCTTGAAGGGCAGGCCTTCGCTAGCGTTCATCTATGCGGGATCAGTTTGTTTGTAACACAAGGCGGCGCGCGCGCATTTGCTCACCTTGACGACCCATTGCATGGCCGTCTCCTTTGCGCGCGAGTTGGCGCCGCCCAATGCGCCCTCGCGGATTATGCCCTCGACGCCTGGGTGGTTGTAGGGCCATAGATCGGACAGCGACAGCGAGGCGGCATTGCGATGGCTTTCGCGAGCGTCTCCCAGGCGGTCCAGGAGACTGGGCAGAAGCTTGCCGGACTCTTGCGCGATAATCTTGGTCTGGCTCTGCAGGTGCAGGCGCTTGACGAGGTGGCCGAGGGTCGAGAAGCCGGTGGACACGAGGGTGGACGAGGTTTGCGCGGCGATGGCGACGCGCACGCATTCGAAGATGGTAGGCGCAGCGACGTCGGGGACGCGGAGGTGCTTGATGCTGCTCTTGAGGCTGTTGAACTGCGTCAACTTCTGGTCGATCGGGGCAGACTGCTTCTTCAGCGTCGCCAGCAGACTGGCGGCCTGGTCCTCCATGGTGGTGTGCGCGGGGGCGGGTGTGTTGCTGTTGACAGAAGTTGAACCCCAAAACAAACCGAAGTCGCCCGCTGCGGCAACCCAAAAGTGGGCCTGCGACGCACTCGCAGATCGATAAAGCACACGCCACGCGCCCGTCCGGCACGCTGCCCTCGCGCAGGATCACGCTCTTCGCGGCAAATGGAGCGCTCTGGCCTCGTGTCTCCAGATGAAGCGACCGTATCCTCTGCGCGCACTGCGCTCGCGGCGTTTCATACCCCTCGCCCAGCTGGCTGCCCGCGCATGACTAATGCACCGTCGCACGCGTTCCGTGCCTCAGCAGCCCGGCCGGCTTCCCTTGCTCTCCGCGTGCATGACTCGACGCTGCCCTTGCGTATATCAGTACCACTTGCTGCCATCCTCGCGCCGCTTGGGGCTCCCCGGCACACTATATCCAGCGACTCCCGCGCCGCGCTACCATGCCGCTCCCGCCCGTGTACTTCCAGACCATGACCCCCGCGCCCATGCCGTCCGCTAAGAAGCCCGTCCCGAAGCGCAAGCCGCTGCTGCGCTTGGAGCTGCGCGACCTCTCCCACCAAGGAACCAAGACCTTCCTCGCGCATCTTGATGCCTCCGCCGTTCTCGAGGAGGCCGTCTCCGGCGTCCTACAGCTGCTCTACTCCGCGCACGCCGACATTCCCCCTGTCCGCTCCATCACCCTCATCCTGCGCTCCATGGGCGGCGTCGCCTACACGACGGGGAAGGATATCGATAACGATCACAAGGAGATCCATTTCTCGCTGGAGTACATCTCGCACATCCCCGGGGAGCGGCGGAAGGAGGAGATGCTGGGAGTTCTACGGCATGAGATGGTGCATTGCTGGCAGTGGAACGGCCTGGGAACAGCGCCTGGCGGCCTGATCGAGGGCATTGCTGACTATGTGCGGCTGAGGAGTGGCTTTGTGCCCCCGCATTGGAAGCAGGAGGCTGACGGCGACTGGGATGCGGGCTACCAGCACACAGGGTATTTCCTGGACCATCTGGAGAAGACCTACGGCCAGGGAAGTGTCATGGCCATCAACGAGACATTGCGAAAGAGGGAATATGACGAGGACACGCTTTGGAAAGACCTTTTCGGGAAGTCTGTCAAGCAGCTTTGGAAAGAGTACGGGCGCCATCTAAAGGGGGACGATGATTGCAAGCATGACACCAGCTTGGAGAAACTGACGCTGGAAGACGGTACTGATGCGGGGGAAGTGACGCAGCCTAGCAAACCCGAAGATACCCCAGCTGGAGTAATATAGCATTGTAGGAGCATAAGAGAAGGCGTTTCTCCGAAAACCTCTATATCTTAGCGCTTCTCTCCCTCCATCCAGAACATGATCTATATGAGAAATCTTCTTTGTAATGCGAGAAAATAAACCGAGAATACAATGCAGTGGACTTAAACATGCTTCAAGCAGAGACATAGCCCGGATACGATGTGCTTACGTAGGGTATCAGGCCGCGAATGTTGCCCGTCTAAATGTAAAGCTCACCCCCTGCTGGAGTTTTGCACGCAGTTGAATGCAGCAATTCTCTGAGTTGCGGGGGCTTTGCTCAGGGAATACACTTCTGCGGCGGGTCTGCAGGGGCGGTTTTGAAGAACTGAGGGAAGAGCATGCGCAGCTCGTCAAGGTGATGGATCTGGTACTGGGAAGCTTGCTGGGCCGGCTCCGGTTCCGACGATTCGACGAAGTGAACAGCGGTCCATCCCAGCTGCTGCGCTGCGCGGACGTTGCCGAAGGAGTCATCTGAGACAGGTCATTAAGCTGAGCTCAACGAGAAATTGCGATGGCCATGACACGTACCAACAAAGTAACAATCCTCAACCCTCTCAACACCTGCCTCCCTCATGGCTTTCTCGAACATGTCCTTGTGCGGCTTGCATATGAACTTCTCTGCACCATAGTCGCAGTACGTGATGCCCTCGAAAAGATCTTCAACACCAAGAAGCTGCACGACTCTCTTGCCGTGGCTGACGTAGGCGTTGGTGAATAGCCATAGGCGGACCTTGTCTTTGTCCATGTCCTCCAGCATCTTTCTGAGCCGAGGATTCGGCTTGATCACCTCTTCCAGAGGAAGAGCGTCATCCACCTTGCTGTTGTACTCGAGCGGATCCACCTTGTGGTGACGGACGAGACCCTCGATAGCAAGGCCATAGTCTTTGTAGTACTTCAGATGCAGCGTATTGGCCTCTTCTTGAGTGAGGTCTAGATGCGCCTGGAAGTACTTGTCTATACTTTACCGTAAGGAGCTGCAACGAATGGACAAAATCGCTTGAGAACGTACCGATGAGATCAGACATCATGTTTGCGACGCGCGTGCCTGCAGAGAATTACATCTCAGTGCTAAGTTCGGTAAGTCGCCATACGTTCGATACATACTTTTGGAGTAGAGCTATGCAGGTCAGCAAAGGCCCAGTATACGAGGTCACGGGACAGAGCATACACAGTTGTCTATGTCGAAGAAGAACACGGGTTTGCTTGCGCGGTCCGCCATTGTTGCAGCGCTGAAGGGTCTGAAAAGCTGGAAGGTGCGGTGAAAGGCCACGGGAGGTGGCCGCGAACGTCTGTATAGGTGTTGGATGCGAAGAAGTGTCTGCGGTCTAGCGAAGGGCAAGCCCATAAAAACCCTCTAATACGTTGCGCGGTGTCAAGAAGGAGTCACCAGTAGCGCTTTCGGGGAGCCAACCAGCCAACCCATGAATCATGATCATCAGAGCCTCGGCGATTCGGCGCCGCTTCCGGCAGAAAATCCCGTGGCCTCTGGCGCTTACTGGTGGGCGTCCGCAAGACACAGCTGCCTCAGGACCAAATTGACAGCAGGTATCATGTATGTACTCATGGCATTCACTATGCTGGATTGGAAACACTATAGACTTGCACATTAGCTCCGCTGGAGCGAGCATTGTCTCGGGTGAGGCTATGCATTTGCACACAAGTGCAGAGGGAAATAGAACCACCAGCGCCCGAGACCGTTCCAAAGACCGGCTGCGCCGCGACGTGGCTGCTGCCCGAGCATCCCAGCAGCACCTCAGATGCTGCGTTCCTTGCCCGCTTGGGCAGCTCGCAGCGCTGTCGCGGCTGCACGGCCCGAGCAAATGCCGGCGGGCGGGCCAAGGCTAGTATTTGCATTTGGCGCGCTCACCTCCGACCGTCCACGTACAAAACTCCATCGGCTGCCACGCGGCACCGTGAGCGTTTGCTCCATCGACTTCATCGCGCTCGTGCATCGTTTAAAGCGGTCGCGACTGCGCGAGCACCCGGCCAGACTCTGCCACCGCTCGGCGCTGCCATGGCTTCCGCTGTGCCAGCACCGCCGGTGCAGGTCAACGGCGATGATCGCCTTGTCGACCCTGAGACGCGCCGTCTCGCACTCTTCTACACCCAGGTGTTGCAGCTGCAGGATGAGGTGCTTGCGGGCAAGAATCCCCGCTTCAAGCTCCCTGACCATGCTCTAGAGAAACTGCTTTTGCAGCCTCATAGCCGGCCGTCGCCCACCTCTCGCCCACCCCTCAACGGCTCCCTCAACGGCTCTGTCCCGCACTCGTATTCGCACACATCGCAAAGCACCAACTCTTACACCTCCACCCCCACAAGTTCCTTCGCGAGGCCTCTGAAGCCATCAGCGTCCGGGATCGATCCCGTGCTTCTGACAAAGTCGGATGATCTGGTGAGGGCCGAGATCCAGCTCAAGCGGCAGAGGATCGAGCGCCTCCTCAAAGATCAGTTCGACCAGAAGCGGGTGCAATCTCGCGACAGGGACTTTGGCGTTGATACTGAGTCGCGCTTTGACGTTTCAGCTGTTTTGGCCAAAGCACTTGCGATTGCTCAACCGGTATCTGGCTTACGTTCAGAGACTAATACCAACAGCCCGACCAGTGATTCGTTCGATGAGAATTCGTACTACTCAAGTCAGGCGAATAGCTGGTCCTCTAGCGATCATGACACCTCTGGCACCGCGAGCGCATCTTCACAAGGCAAAACAACTGGCGTTGCAGCCCCGCTGAATGGTAATGCTGAGGCAGACGCGCAAGCTATCTCTCAGATGGAGATGAATGACGACATGGAGTTGGTTGAGGACGGAGACGAGTCAGACTATGAGCCTCCAGGCGCCGAAGCCTTCACCACGATGCCTCCGCCACAGAACCATGGCCCAAGCCTGGGACCAAATCTGAACAGCACCCATGGTTCGCTTCCCTCCCCAACTGTGCCCGTTATCACGAATCACATCCGAACCCCAGTGGCTCCCCAACCTGCCCGCGTTTCGCCGCTGACGTTTGCAAAAGTACCGGGTTTGGTTACAACTCGAGACTCCGGCGTGCAGCAGCCTGTCACGAGTGCGCATTCTTCTCCTAGAAACGGCCTCCGTGGAAAGGGAAATGCAACCCGGCATGACAACTCACCGCGCTCAGGCCGGCAAAGCCCAACTGCTCCCCGTCAGCAGAACAACTCGCGCAAGCGCCGCAGAGAAGCCAAGGAAGCCGAGAAGGCTGATAAGCAAAGGCGAGTGTCGAACAAACGCGTTGCTGATTCCCCGGAGCCATACATCAAGGAAGAGCCGGTCTCACCACCTCCATTGGGCAGCTTCGCAGAATCGTCGCAAGATGCTAGGCGCAGGCCTACCCGAACCTTACATGACGATGTCGAGATCGTTTCGCCGAGAGACGCGGCCCGTCCAATCTACTACATGGAATATGAGCAGCCCGCACCGGTTCCCCGATATGAGATAGAGCCAGAGATTGTCCGCGTACCCTCACGCGTAGCATACCGCCGGGCGGAGAGGGATGACCAAGATTTGAGGAGAGTTGCCAGTCTTCAGTACGCTAGACGGCCGTACTCGCCGCTCCAGTCTGGCCCATATGAGCCCGTGCGCTCTGTTTCTCATGCTTACCTTGAAGGACCTTCCGCACCAATTTACAGAGAAGGATCCACCAGGCCAGGTGCAACCCGGTATATCCGTTCTGAAAGGTCATTGTCTCCACCCTACGCTATGGACCCTTACCAAAGGACTCGCTCTCCCGCCATCATGGCCCCTCCGCCGGTCCCAAGACGGGTGGTTGTGGACCAGTACGGTAACAGGTATTACGCCGAGCCTGCTGTTGTAGATAGACGAGCGTCGGTGGCTCCTTCCCGACGTGTCGGCGAGGAGGTGCTGTACGAGCGTGCGCGCACTCGTGAGCCTACAATGCGTCCAGTTGCTCGCACGGAACCCTACGACGAAGACGAAAACCTGCAAAGAATGCCGCCGCCACAATCACGCAGGTACATTGAGCAACCCGAGCTCGAGGTCGTAGATCCTCATCGCTCCTACAGACAGCGGGAATACTCGATGCGTCCTGGAGAGCCCCTGCGGGAAGAACTGCTATCGGCGCAAGAACCTCTGGAACGGCGCCCGGTTGCTCGCTACGAGGAGATGCCGCCTCCACCACGAGGCGAGTACATCACACGAGCGTACAGCGTACGTCCTGAGGCTGTTAGACGGGAAATTCCCGTCGATTACATGCCACGACATGGCAGCGTTGCGCCTGGCGGAGGATACGCTAGACGCGTGGAACCTCTTCCTCCCGGTTATCGGGAGGTGAGTGTTGTGCATGGAGGAGATGGATTCGAAGAGCACCGGTATGCTTATGCACCGCAACACTCAACGCGTCGATATGTGGATGAACATGAGGCAGTCGAGCGCCCCGTAGAGGTGCAGGAGTTTGGTGGGGAACCGCGGAACGTCGCGTACAGGTATTGATGATGAGCTTTCACGTTGGCATGGTTTGGCATTGCATTTGGGCGGACTTTTTGGATTCCCATCATTGCATGGTACGGTGTAGGACAAGTGTTGTTTGTATTGTATTCTTGGCCTTGGGTCGATCAGACAGTGGGAGGAACAGTTTTGCGGTTTCGCTTCTGCGAAAGGCTTGTGTCTGGTTGGATAGTGTGAGGCGGGGGACTAGACAGGGGAACTGGTAGCAACGAAAGGCTTAATTGCAAGATCAGACGAATCCGTGAGAGGCCGCAGGCCAGTGCCTGAAGGATATTCAGGGGCACGGGCCGCAGGACTCTAAGTGCTGTTCAAGGGCCAAGGGGCGTCTGGCAGAACGGAGAGGAGAAAGAGAATATTCCGATAACCCACACGCCCACTAGCAGGCATAAAGTGCGTAATCGACGCAGGAGATCTGCACCTCTTCTCCACATGACGACGGCGCTCGATGACAAAGAACGGGCCTTCGCATTCGATGATCTGACTCTACAAGTAGAGTATCTCCGAAGCGCGCCGACTTGTTCGGTTCGGTCCAGTTGGAGGGGCCGAAGCGGAAGCGGCCTTGGGCAAATGCCTCACGAGGGCGGCTGGCCTTGCCTCGTTCGGGGATGACGGATTCTGCTCTCTAGCGCTGGCTGGCTTTGGGTAGAGTTGGAAGGGCTTGCGGCACAGCTGCTTTGTGCTGGCTGGCCAGCATCTTGCAGAAGTGAAACAGCCGCCCTCAGACGCGTGTGGAAGAGTGGAGAGCAGCTGCGCTCCCAGCGGTCTGGCCGTGCCAGCGCCTTAGGCTTCGCGCTCGACGTCGCTGCGATCACATGCCACAGGAAGGGGCCCTGCGAGCCAGGTGATAGTGGGCAGACCTCGTGTCTGCTTGTCGCATGCGAGAAGTGACAGCGACAGAGCCAGCCATCACAGCTGTCGCCAGCGCTGCCGGGCCCGTAAGCAGGCGGGCTGCTCAGCAGCGCGAACCATGGACGGGAGTTAGCGCGCGCCCAGGGAGCTTCGGCCTCAGGTATTGATGACGAAACAAGCAGCCGGGCCTTCCGCGTCCCGCGAGATCGTCGAATCACGGCCGGCCAAACGCATGCTAGGGAGGAGAGGCTCAACGCAGCCCGAAGGGTGGAATCAGCGCAGATTCACGTGCGGGCGCCGCGTTGGGGGAGCTGCTGCGCGCGCTCGTGTCCCCCTTGATCGCCCTCGTCAATATTGTTTCTTTTTTTGCACTTGGGGGGCCTGCTAAGACAGCGGCCGGGGATTAAGGTTCGGGAAACGGGATCGCTCTGGTGTTTGCGTGACGGGCAGCGGGCGCGCGCGGCGCAGCGGCGATGGCCGTGGCTGGGGGGCTTCTAGCAGCGGCTGTGGAGCAGGCAGGCTCATGGCGTGCGCAGAGACGCTCAACAGCAGCGCGCGAGTGGACAGGCGCACGCGGGCGCAGTGTACCTGCATGCGAACAGCAGCGCGGCGGGCGGGAAACGGGCGGCTCGCGCAGGCCGGCGCTGCTGATTGCTGGCGGTGGCGGAGCATAGCGCTCGGAGCGCAGTGGGCAGTGGGCAGACGTCGCGTGCTCGCCCTCGTTGACGCCGCCGCGCGACGGGGGTGGAAGGGTGGGCGCAGGCGGGCAGCGGCGAGCGCGGCGAGAGGCCGTGTTTTTGGCGCTGGCCCGTTGCGTCTGAACTGCGCCTGCCGCGCCGCCGCTGCGCGCGGCCCTCGATGGCGCCTCCGCAGCTGCAGGCTGCGAGGACACAGGCGTCCTTGATACTGTGCGCGCTGCAAGCCGGCACGCAGCGCACGCGTGGTGTTGCTGGCCAGCAGGATCTACGGCGACGCACAGCCCGGCTCGCGCTTGGCGGCCTTGATTTCACGCTTCCCGCGACGATCCAAGAAGCCAGTGGCCGCTCGCCAAATCCTACGCCCTTCTCTCGCTCCAACGTCCACCACCCCAGCTCCATACCCACACCACCTCCTCCTCCACCACCACCGCACACCCCCTCTCCCCCCCCCTTCATCGCGCTCTCTCTGTCGTGGGGCGTGCTGCCGGCCACGATGCACAAGATCTCCAACTTCACTGGCCAGGCCCGCCATGGATGGGAGAAGATGACGCCCTCGATGGGCTTCGGCATGTCACGATCACATAACGACCTTCCCAACCAGCCCGTCAAACGGCCGTCCAACGCCGCCGCCGTCACGCCCACCATAACACCCGGCACCTACGTGAACCTGTCGTTCAACGTCCCCTTCGCCTCCAACCTGGCCGGCCCTGACGCCGACGATGTCATCTACGCGAGTCCCGGCGCCTTTGCCCGGTGGATCCGGCAAGACGAGATACCTGACGGCTCGCTCCCGCCGCCCACCCACACCCTGCCCGTGCACATCGCGAACGTCGAGAACCTGCGCGCATTATGCAAGCACCTGAGTGCCACGAGTAACGGCGCCCTCGAGGCGACTGTCGTTTCCTCGGAGCCGAAGCCGCTGCCGGGCCTGCAGCGCGTCACCACCCTCGTCACCAACGTCTGTCTGTCGGGAGAGGCCGAGCTGGTGCGCTCGATACGGTGCAAGATTCTGAATGAGACGCCCATTTCGCTGGTACGTCATCGCGTGGAGCTGTCGGTCGGCCATTTACGCGCTGCGGCTGCTAACTTTTCCCCCCCGGCGCTTAGCGATGTGCAACCGTCGACATAGATTACAGCCTGGTGTTTGAGAACGAGGGCGTCAAGTCGCAGGTTCTGAATCATCTCGACGAGATCTCCAAGGTCACCAAGGCCGACATCTTTCTGCTTCAGCCGAAGCCCGTCGATATCGAGTCCGCCAGCATCAACGGCACCCTGCACGATGCCGAGCAACGCCTCAGGTGCGCCATCTACGGCGACATGGAGAGCGCAGAGCACGCGAAGACGCGGGTCCTGATCATGATCGACCAGATTGTACGTCCGGCACGACGCCCTGAGCGCTGCGTGGTTGCTAATGCTTTCTTGACTAGCTTCATCGCCACGTCGATACCATGAAGCTCGAGCTCTCGATGCATACGCTCATTTGCGGTCGGGCTCGCAAGAACATCAAGCTGATCGAGTCTGCCACGAACACTGCAATCTACTTCCCTCCTCCGTTTCCGCGGCTGTATGGTTACACACCGCCAGGGGCGATTCGACGGCCTGAGGACGAAATCATCATCACTGGTGAGAATCCAGATGACATCCTGCAGGCCAAGCGGAGGCTGCATGACCTTGTCTTGAGCACACGTGCCTTCGTGAAGGAGGTCATCGTCACGACCAGCAAGATCGACAGCATTCTGCTCGAGCGCCTGGACAAGGTCCGCAAGATTATCGAGAACAACGGCTCGTATATCTTGCTGCCCCCACTGGGATTCCAGCGCGGTCCGATCCGCGTGCAGGGAACGGATGTTCTGAACGTTGAGCGGACCGTGCGGGAGCTCATGGCTCTGGTATGTTTCCATATATGTACGCTGTGCCACTCACGATTGCTGATCATGATATAGGCTGGCCAATTCTACAGTGCCTCGTGGTGCATCACCCATGCTGACCCCACTCAGAGACCCCCTACCCCGGATGACGTGCGGGCCATGCTGTCGGATATCTGCATCAACTCTGGTGCTGAGATCAGTTTCGAGAGGCTGAACTTCCACATCAGCGGCTCCGATGATGCCGTCAAGGCTGCCATGATGGTCATCAACAACATCCCGTTCGTTCGCAAGTCTCAGTACCAGATGAGCGTCAAGATCGAACTTGCCAATGAGCACAAAGAGTTCGTGAGCGGCAAGAAGAACGGCAAGATTAACAAGATCATGAGCCAGAGCAATGTCCAGATTGTCTTCGACGGCTTCAACGAGTACAACTTCTACATTGTCGTTCGTGGTAACCGCTACGACGATGTGAAGGGTGGTCTTGATCTCGTTGAGCAGGAGATGCCTGCGGCCATCTCGTTCCACGTGCCTGACCAGTACCACAAGCGTATCATCGGCATCGGTGGTCAGCATATCCAGCGCATCATGAAGAAATACTCCGTCTTCGTCAAGTTCTCCAATGCGATGGATCGTGGTGGTCTCGGCAAGGAGGAGGACGACATCAAGGTCGACAATGTCATCTGCCGTACTCCTGCTCGGAACGCGCAGAACCTCGATCTCGTCAAGCAGGAGATCATGGACATGGTTGAGAAGGTCGACGCCGAGTTCGTGTCGGAGCACGTCGTCATCAACCGCCTCTACCACCGTGAGCTGATCTCCCGCATGTCGGAGATCGAGGACCTTGAGAAGAAGTGGAACTGCAAGATCGTCTTCCCGAGCACCGAGCAGGCTAGCGACGTAGTCACGGTATCTGGTCCTGAGTACCAGGTACCCCAGGCTGTTGATGAGTTCTTGGTATGTTTCATCTCTTTCGACTGTCTTTTTGATGATTTGACTAATAAAACCGTAGGCCATGGTTCCCGAGACCCATGAGATGACCTTCATGGCCCCCGCTGAGCTCAAGGACTTCCTCAGGTCGGAGGACTTCAAGAAAGACGTCGTCCTGAAGATGAAGACTCAGTACAACATGGAGATCCATCTGAATGAATCTCAGCCCGGTACGGCCGAAGCGCCTGACCGCACGATCGAGAGTCTGGTCATGAGCTACACGCGCAACTACGCTGGTGGCGTTAAGGATGCTATCGACTTCTTGATTGCTAAGCTTGTCGGACATGGTCTGGATGTCACGCAGATCATTAAGGGAGCCATCCCCCGGCCCAAGTCAGACTCTTTCGAGGATAGCTTGCCCTACTTCTCGTCCAAGGTCCTTCAGCCGGCCGAGCCGCGCGTTGACTCGACGGACTCGCCTACGCGGTCCGTCTTCGGCGACGACAACCACTCGCTCCATGAGCGGGTCGGTTTCCTTGACAGGCTTCGCAAGCCGGGCAGCATGTCTTCCTTCTCGTCGTTCATCGAGCGTCGCAAGAACGGATCGAACTCTCCCGGTTCTCTGTTCACGCACGCTTCGCGCAACGCGTCGAAGGCATCTCTCGTCTCTCTGGAGTCCACGAGCAGCTACCGCAACCCGTGGAACGACAGCGGCATTAACCTGCCGGATGATGACCACCACCATGCCAACGGCTGGCCGGTCCCCGCAGCCCCTGGTTTTGGCATGCATTCGAATTCTTCCAAACTTTCTTTTCATGGTACGCCCACTACTTCTGCGGCGCCCGGAGACTTGACTCCGCGTTACGATACCCGAGCGTCGGTCGACAGTGGACGCCCGAGCACTTCCCATTCTGCTTCTGGATACCCGGCCCCGATTGGGCCTCCTCGTTGAACAACAAAAAAGAATTTAGCCGTGCAGCCCACAAAAGCTCTTTCTCTCTTCGTCGATGAAGATACCCCGACTGACTACGACGATTGAATACCCCATCACTTTCCCCTGACACACTCGATACCGAAATCTGGCTATGAAAGACAATATACCCCGGGCGAATCACAAAAAGCGAATGCTGCTTTTCGGTCGTCGTTCGTCTGTATGTATGCGTGGTGCTTGTTGCGTGTATGCGGCGCGGTTGTTATCCTCTCCGTTCCGTCGCGCTTCTCGGAGGCGTTGTTGCCGTTGCTTCGTCGTTTTCCTCTCCTAAGGCGCTAAAAGAAATATACCAATTTGCTCTTTTTGCTCTTTCCTTACCGTTTTGCCGCTCGTTAACTCTGGCGTTGATGGACTGCTTGTGTTTTTGCTTCTGTTGCTTTCCTACTACAATCCGTGAAATGGAGGTCGGTGATGGCAACCTTTGCGATGATGTGGCTAGCGCATACGTAGTCTAGCGGATACATGATAGATGAACCGACTCCATTTGCTCTGATTGGATCTCATGTATGACGTGCGCGATGGTTGGTCAATGCCAGGTCTAACGGGTGATCATCTGGAGAACGAGGGCTACAGCGCTTGGATAAACAGCCCAGTCACGTGCATCCTAGTAAGCGGCTACCGTCGATATGACGCACAGAATCTGGGGAAGCTCTTCGCAACTCCAGAGCTTCTCCACCACGACGCAACTTCCGCTCCGGCCGACCCACACCTTGAACGACAACAATGGCTTCGCGACGGGCATTGATGCGCCTCTCATTGCGCTCTGCGACCTCTGCGGCTGCACGCTGCGCATCTCCTTTGCCACGCGCAACGTTCGCCCAGACTCCACGCCTGGCTGTCCTGCGCCCAGCAACCCAGCTTCAAGCCACGCAGACCCGCTGGCACTCCACAGAACACGCCACGCAGTCCAAAGTCTACGACTTCAACAGCGTAAGCAGCCGCCTCCTCCTCCGCGCCATCACCTCCCTCCTGCCTCTCCTCCACCCAACGCCACCATCGCCCAACCGCCCCGCCCAGCTCCCCTCCCCCACCGAACTAACCAGCCAACCACAGGTTAAAGAATTGATCGAATCCCCCGCCAACGACCGCATCCTCATCGACGTCCGCGAACCCCACGAATACGAAGCCGGCTTCATCCCGACCGCCTACAACATGCCCATCGCCTCGCAGCCCGACGCGCTCTTCCTGCCGCCCGACGAGTTCGAGGACCGCTTCGGGTTTCAGAAACCGTCGGTCGCCAAGGAGGTGGTTTTCTACTGCAAGGCGGGCGTGAGGAGCAATGCGGCGGCGCAGCTGGCGCAGCAGAGCGGGTACGAGAACGTGGGGGAGTATAAGGGGAGTTGGTTGGATTGGGTGAAGAATGGGGGGGAGACGAGTAAGGAGGCGCACGGAGGTGCGACGGGGAAGTCACCGATTTGAGGGAGGGGAGGGCGGCTGTGAGATGGAGCAAGTCGGCGTTGGTACGGTCGAGGAAAACGGCATCATGCTAATGTCTTTCTTTCTGGACTTTACAGGGAAGCGACGTCTTCGATTTGTCTCTCCTTGCGCATTAGCACATCTCCGAAATGCAAAGTGGGAAATCGGACACGCCGAAACAATACGTCATAATATTGTGGCCTATATATTTTACTGCGCAAACCCAGCATCTCGGTTCGATCGCCCATTGTACAATATATTCTGCGGGTTCTGCCGTCCGCATGGGCGAACAATATCCAGCCTCATATAACCTAATTCGGACGCCCTGGAAATCATTTCAAGGCTTGGTGTCTCTACGTCTACTGCTGCGGCCGGACGTAAACGAGCATATCATTCCCGAGTTCCGTATTTAACGTCCCGGATCGTATCTCTGGCTTTGCGGTTGGTTGGCTGTCAATATTACCCGGAATGGTGGGTAAGCGCCGTATACATTTTCTCTTTGCCCTCATCTTGAGACTGTCTCTCATCGACAGCTCTCTTGTAGTCTTATTATTTCATTTATATTCATTTTCCTCCAGCATTTTCCTTCAGGATAATCTGGACTGTTGCTTTGGTTGCTCCCTCGGGGTTAAACTCGGGCCACCGATCTGCCAGACGCTGTGCACAGCCACCAGGCTGTCTCAGGCAAGGGAGCCCTTTACAAACGGATTCCTGAACGCAAAGGTCGTACATCACCCCCTGTTCCAGGTTCCTGTGTCCTCAGAGTTGGCGGAGTCTCAGATGGCGAGACGAACGGAAAAAGCCTACACCAAAAGATTTCCCGGCTCTTTTCTTGGTTTCTTAGACTGGAATATATTTTCCTTTTCAACGTCCAGTCAGAAGAATTCTCCCTTATCTATGTTGATACAGTGGACAACACGCCGTCTTTCGATGTGTACTTGACCGGTTGCGTTCTCGGGTTCACTCTCGGACCACGCTGGCGGCCTGACCACGTCTCTGCCCTCGAAGGCTCAGCAAGTCAGTTTCCCAAGATTTGATCGGCTTTTTTTGGTGGTGCTGGGAAGGTACGCGTGGAACAGTCCACTGGATCTATCCCTTCATATAGGGAGGTGCCGTCTTACCCGCCTTATGACATGAGAGCCTCGTATTCAATCGCTTGTCAGTCTACTTGCGACGCCTTTCGTTTCATAATAGCAGATCCCCCAATATGGACGTGCACCTTCTTTCCTAAACAATCCTATCAGGCGTACCCTCTATATACGTAGGGCTCAACCCATCGGTGGAGTTGCTTGCGGATCAGGACTGTGGAAAAGAGGGAAGTTGGTATCTTCTTGTTTCTTTTGTAGCTCACTTCACAACTGACCAACTCTTTGCTCCCCGGAGGAGTGAAGACATTCTTTCTTTTATCAGGCGTGCAGGAACACGATTGGGTTTCTTGGCGTTCGGTGAATAGAGGAGGCGGTGCAATTCATATTGAAGAGCGTGGGAGAAGCCGGTTACTTATAGCGCATTGTATGACGCGGCGTTCTAGCTACGAAAGACTAGGAAACTTTAGGGGAAGAAAGTACGGTAAGGCCAACAGCTCATGGACTCCAGCCTCCACTCTTCTTCGACACTTTTTTCTTCTTGGCTGATGAACTGCAAAACTTTCCCCACCGCAAGAGTGCGCATGTTTCTTGTTTCACTTTGACTGAAGTCCATGCAGATGTTGCGCAGAGCTCGAGACGTGCTGGACACAGCTACGGGCTGGGACCCAGCAATCGCCATACCTACGCTCGTGGGAAGCCTTCTTTCGTTTCTCGCCTCGACCGCTGTAATCGTTTGCTGGGTCCTATTCGGCGGCCAACGGAGGTCCTTCCGATACGCCCTCATCCTGAATCTCACAATCGCCGGTACGTTCACCCAAACCACGGATCCACTCATATTCAAAACATAAACTCACATCACAAAGAATTCATAAATTCGTTAAACAACTCGATATCGGGCCTATACGTTGTGGTCCACCATGGGACGCTACATGACGGACCGGCGTGCGACTTCAACGGGTGGATAGGCCAGTTTTCAGTGCAGGTGAGATATATTAAGTCCGTGTAGAACAGAGAATTACACTAACCAAGCGTGAAGGCCACTGACTTCTCCATCTTGGCAATTGCCCTGGTGACCCTGCTGACCATCCAATTCAAGTCGTACATCCTGTACGCATCGACCTCCTCAAAGCTTTTCATCTGCCTATCAATATGGATCGTCCCGCTCATCACGAGTTCGTCAACCCCAACACGCGCCGCACGGTTTTCTCTCAACTGACTGAATCATCCGTCAAAAAGGCAGCACAGCCCTCGGCCTCAACGTCATCCGCCCCGTCTCCGGCAACTGGTGCTGGATCGCCCAAGACCACAAGTACCTCCGCTACGCCCTGGGCCACGGCTGGCGCTTCGCCATCATCATCATCACCTTCTGCATCTACATCTACGTCTTCATCTACATGCATCGCCGCCTCCGCCAGCGCGACACCTCCGGCCGCTCCTACAGCTTCGACTACGGCGCCAACTCCAACGGCTTCGAGATGAACTTCTGGCTCGCCAACAACGGGCCCGTCAACGGCCGCACGACCCCCAACCCCTTGGCTGGCGGTAAGGGGGATGATGGTGGTGCGGCGTCGCTCCCGCTGCCCCCGCCGAAGGCGTTCGGGGGGACGGAGGGGCCCAAGAGTCCGGCGCTTTCGGAGGCGGAGGAGAAGCTGATTCCGGCGCCGAGGATCAGGATCAGGCAGACGACGAGTATTGATAAGGATGTGTGGAGGATGGTGCTGTTGAATCTGTACCCCGTCACTTATTTGATTCTGTGGTTGCCGGGGATTGCGAATAGGATTGCGGAGGCGACGGGGCATTATCATAGGGCGTTGGGGATTTTGCAGAGCTCGACGCAGTATGTGGGGTTTGCGAATGCGTTGGTGTATGGGGTTAAGGAGCATTGGGAAGATATTAGGGTGTGGTGGAATAAGGGTAGGGGTGATGGGGGCAGAGTGCAATTGGGATCATGATGGTGATGATGGATGGAGTGTTTGGGGTACGTATTCTGTATCAGGAACAATTCGGGCAGTATTGTCTTCGATTGTTTTCTCTTCATCTCGAACAGACAAGTGTGCAGACTAGGGCTTGCTTACGGAGCGTCGCAGCAGTTCTTGCGTGCAGATTCAGTGAGTAAGAAAAGGCGCACTGAGATCAGGGCAAGACCTGCCTGAATGCCTGACTTCAGCACACATGAACGTACCGCTTCTTTAGCGTATTGGAGATCAAGACCGCGGAATGAAAGTATTGAAGGGTCCTGTAGCCCACGTTCACATGACTTCCAACTTACAACGATTAAGGCCATCAAGCTGGATTCAGTGAGGAAATACGCAGCTGCGCTTCTACACCTCAGCCCTCTTCAAATATCCGAGGGATCAGATACTGCGAATGGCAACAGAAGGCACAATCATCAATCGGGAGTTCTTAGAAGCCGTGAGAGTGAATCCCGACAGAAAGTCTTACCGAAGGAGCTTTCAAGACGTGTTCAAATTTGCCAAAAGCCGAAAGATGGCATTGACGGAACTGTGCTTCGCAACCACTACTCAGGAGATGGAAGCTGTAAATGTCATTTGCATCATACACGGAGCAATCGTGCCGTTCCTCCTCCGGCCGATCCACGAGAGCCGGAGAACATCTGGCTTTTGGGTGAATGCTCCCTGCATGGAGTGAAAGGCTTCCTGTTTGCTATTCCATAAATACCACCCGGGTGGGTCCTCCATCTGGAAGCTCCACATGTCTATCTCTAAGCCTCATCTCGACCGCCGGCCAGTAGCGAACCAAAGCGGCGGTAAGCCTTAGCTATCGGCGCTGTGCCCCATTTTGCTGCTGGCTGCATCGCTAAGGTTGACGCTACTGACCCGCCTTTCATCCTCTGCATCCTTCTCCGAAACCTGCTATGGGCAATGGAGAGAGAAGATCATGTATTTGTGATAGTTTAGGAATATCAAAGACTAAGGCTAAGAATACCGGTAAAGGCCCATGTCAAAGGCATGCTTCGCCCAGAATGCGAACCAACATTTTCCTCCTCTGTCTTCCAGCTTCGACCGTGGCGGAAGTAACTCCAAAATGCGGGCCAACATTCTACTCCTTTGTCTTCCAGCCTTAGCTGTGGCTGAAGTGACTGTGGAATTCTTTCTCGGAGAAAATAATTGGTGCAATCAGACTGATCTGTACCTCCGAACGGCAAAGAACAGTGAGGGTTGGAAACTATGCGCTGCCATACCGAGCCTCCATCGCGTATTGGCCTGCTCTTATTGGGCAGCGTGAGTTTCAGAGTCCCCTTTCCACTGCAAAAGAGACTTACTCCCATCTTCGCGCAGTATTTGTTGGTCAGAAGGTACCTCTACGACAGCCTGGGCCGTTGACAGTGAATACATCCTCTGCAACGCAACAGCCTCCGGCCACACCCTTTACTGGCAGTGGCTCGCAGGTTACGAGACATGTTCTGAAACCATTGGTTCAGCCAACAATTGCTGGAGCATAATTCAGAATCCCATTGATGCTAATGGCGCTGAGGAAGACGCTACCACCGCGCCTTCCAGCGCCGCAGCTTACGTCTCCGCATCCGCCACCCAAAACCTCAACATACCCGTGACCGAGAGTACCGCTTGAACCACCCCCACAGCTTCAACGTCATCAACGACTGCGGAAACAAGCGAAAGCTCGATCATGACCGCAAGAGCATCTTCCACCTCCGCATCCACCTCCATCTCATCTTCTTCATCCAATAATACGGCCCTTGGAATAATCGCAGGCATTGCCGTTGGCGCCGCTATAGGCGGCATCTTGGTCGGCTTAGTTGTCTTCTGGCTATGGCGTCACAGCGTCCGTCGTGCTGCGAAGTCACATGAAGTCACGTACAATCCCCCTTCTTCGCATCCTCCTGTCGGGGATATTTAAGCCGCGGTGGTCACAAACGACAGTGGTACTTTTGAAGCCGAGAATGGAGCTTTTGCGGCTGCGCTTCTATGCTGACGGTCGTAAGGTGGCCAAAAAACCTCTGTCACGAACAAATATGATGCTAATTAGGGGGGGAGTGTCTTGGCCGAGACTATGATAATCATTGGCCATCCTCGCGTCATTTGTCATGGTCTCCGTCTGCTTTTTCCATAGCCTCTCCCTGGAGCCTACATTTGAAGAGGATGCTGTGAAATATACAAACCTTGAATTCATTCAAGATACTCCAAAAATCTTTTTCTTTAGTTTTTTGTTTTTGTTCTGAACAGAGAGCAAAGAGAATCGGCTGATAGATGTGAGCTCTACGGCTGCCACCTTTTTACTAGCTTTTCAAATACGAATCCGCTCTTTTCTATGATCCTTTTACTCGCACTGTTGTGTTCAACGTATGCACTCGTCAAGTTTTGAACGTTCATGTATGGAACAAGGTATGAATTGCGGAATAGTCAAAAAGTTCCTGCATTTCTCAGTATGTTCATATGTCTTACCTGATATCAACGTGCCCGTGTAAACCTTATCATAAGCACTTCTCTGGTCGAGGGTAATAGAGGCAGTAGTAAGTGTATTGTCTTGAATATAATAGACTATGGTTGAGGCCCAGAGACTCGTTGAGATCCACGAAGTCCCAATTATCGTACCAAGAACTACGCCACAGTAGAAGCTGGGCGTGAACTGCCCAGTCCAGACTGCTGGATAACTGGCGCAAAGACACGATGTCATATGAAATATGTAATAGAAGTGGACAAAGGTAGAGTTGCACATAAAAGGGCATCGGCCACGACCCCTCTATAGTTATATATACACTTGGAAGAAGAACACCCACTCAAAGACTGCTCTATTCCTCTACCGGAAGTCACAAGATAAGGAGAGGTTACGCGTTCAAATATCCACTGATTGACATAGATCTGCTTCCAATTGATTGCGTGATTGGAGAATAGTGCATCGAGAGCCATCGTGATGGCTCCAAGTGCGTTGAAATCCGACGAGGGGAAAGTATCTGGAGAGCTGCACAGACTACCCCTCTCTGCTTCAAGAACTGTGTTCAGCGCAGAAAGTGGGCTTCTGGCTCTGTGCTCCTCTGCACAGTGCTTTCAGCAATATTGTTGTGGTCTATGCTTATTATATCCCGCATGGCTGGCGTGCCCCCAGAAGTGGTTCTGCATGAGTGGTTCAGACCACCGGATGACATCAACCAAAAGCGTCAACATCGCCACCACTAGCGACACTCAAGATCATCAAGCCGATTGAAATGTTTCGAAGCTTGACTGATGCTGAATATGTCAGGATACTGTCAGGAGAGTTAAGTGTCGGTGAGCCAAGGGTTGCGATCAACAGGACCCACCGGTGTTGACGATCAACAACGTTTCCCAGGGGCTGGTGTTGATCAAAGAAACCAGGGTCTGGGGATCAGTTGGAGGCCCAAGAGAATCCAACTGCCGGAGCAAGTAAGGATTGTAGGCCTGAAAGGCTTCTCGAAGGCTTCGTCCAAGTCACCTCAACTTCGGCCATAAATACAGCGGTTCCCAGCGCTCTTCCCCGCTCGTCACAGATAAATTGCCTTTACTCACTTATTGAGGTCCCTCGCTAAGCTTCAGGCCCAGTCACTCGTTGCAACAATGTTCTACACTCGCTTGTTCACGGCAGCTCTGCTGTCGGCAACCTCACTCACGGTCGATGCTGCCCCCACAAACATGACCGGCCAGAAGTTCCAACCTCCGCACATGAAGACCCAAAAGGTCGTGCAATCACAATTCGCCGACCCCGGCATCATACAGGTCGGAGACACATGGTACGCCTACGCCACCAACAACGGCAAATCCAACGTGCAAGTGGCCACCTCGAAAGACTTCAAGACCTGGACCGTCTCGGAGAACCAAGACGCCCTTCCCCGCACCGGCGCATGGACGGAGCAACCAGACATGGACATGAGCAACTTCATGCCGACCAGCAAAGGCTTCGCCAACGCCATCAACACGATGCTCGAAGGCCGCTGGCCGTGGTCCAACGCCCCACCCCAAGTCTGGGCTCCGGACGTCATCCAAAACGACCTGGGCATGTACGTCCTCTACTACTCGGCGCAGCAAAAGAACCAGAAGCGGCACTGCGTCGGCGCCGCCGTCTCCGTCACTCCCGACGGCCCGTACCACGCCTTCGACGAGCCTTTCGCCTGCCACGAGGAGCAGGGCGGCAGCATCGACCCGTCCGGCTTCCGCGACACGGACGGCAAGCGGTACGTCGTGTACAAGGTGGACGGCAACAACGCGGGGCACGGCGGGCTCTGCGGCAACACGGTGGCTCCGCAGGTGCCGACGCCCATCATGCTGCAGGAGGTGGCCCCGGACGGCTTCACCAAGATCGGCGAGCCCAAGCAGATTCTGGATCGCGGCGAGGCCGACGGCCCGCTCGTCGAGGCGCCCAATCTCGTCAGGACTGAGGATGGGAGGTACGTGCTGTTCTTCAGCTCCAACTGCTACTCGACGGATCTCTACGATATCGGATACGCGTTTGCGGACAGTGTGGAGGGGCCGTACACCAAGGCTGGTCCGTTCGCGGTGACGGGGACGGCGGGGTTGAAGGCGCCGGGTGGTGCGACGGTTGCGGCGGATGGGAAGCACATGGTCTTCCACGCGTCGGACGGTAAGGGTGGTCGTGCGATGTTTACGACGGAGGTGTCGTTCGCGCTGGGCTCGGATAGGAAGATGATGGTGTCGGCGTAATGTGTCTGCATTCTGGCAATGCATGAAGAGAGCTGGAATGTTCATGACAGGTTACTTTATGTCTATAGATTACGTTGTTGAGGGGAGCCCCTTTAATGTGTTACAATAGAATTGATAGACTTGCAAAGAGAGCTCTTTAGTATCTGCTGTCCTCTTGTCTTCGCAGTAGCGAAGCCTGTCGGCGATGGTTCGACGTCACATGCGGGGAGAACATGACGCTATGCAGTGTCGAGGAAGCATTGGCTTTCCTCGAAACCCATCCAGCATAGTACAGGGGGGACTGATGTTCTCAAGAGTTTCTCGACTGGGATGCAGTTTATCACGCGAGTGATGCCGCAAATCCTTACTTCAACAGTTCCAGGGGCTTGGTATGTAGTCCTAGGGCTGTGACAACAGACCGGTGGTGACGCAGTCAAATGGTGCTGGTCCGCCGCAGGGTGTTCAGGGCGCTGCCGCTTTGGGCGCTAGCGGGGTGCGGGATGTCCGTCGGGTTCGTGCGTTCTCCACACCACGCGCGGGGACACATCCGAAATGCTTGTCTGGAGTGGAGACGTTTGCTCACTCATATTTCGATCTGCCAAGAGACCCTTTCATGTTCTGCCACGGGCCAGAAGTGTCTCCACGCAGCTCTATACGTGTGCTTCTATATTCCGAAATTTCCCCTTTCACATGCCGGGTCAGGAGCCGGGCCATGACCACTGCACTTGCGGCCCTTTATGGCTTCCGCTATCCCTATGTTCGCTTCTCGCATCATTGTCGCAATTCCATTGGAGGATGATGCTGGACGGCAGGGGAGATTCAATTTATTTACCTCAAGTCGTTGGCCGGGAGACGCCACTACGCGAAACTCCACTTTTCAACCATGCTCTTATAGCTCACGCCCTCTTGACTGAAACGAACAATCCAGACGTTCCAATTCGATATGCACGCCATCGCCGGATAAATACAGACAGCCCCGTCCTGTCGGCTCCGGCCACCCGACCGGCTGTTCTGGAACTACTGAGTCGTCCGGGTGCGCCGCTTCGTATATGCCGATTACGCGCCTCCAATGCTGGCGCATGACGCCGTGGCCAAGCACCCGGAGACTTTATTCCTGCCGCCGCACCCGGCGAGGCTGAGAGCGCAGGGAAGGAGAGCCGTGAAAACCAAGCCATCGGCACATAAACACCCGCCCTCCGTTACTCTGGGTAGGGCTCGGGTGTTGCAGTCTGCAACACACCGCGCGTCCTCGTGCTCCCCCCGACGCACAGCAAACTTGCATACGGCGCAGCTCAGATGGCGTCCTATCCCGTCCACGAGCTGGGAGGCGTCTGTTGGTGCGACGGAGGTTTCTTGGGCTTTTGCCCAAGCGGGTTTGCTTCATCCGATGCGTCCACGAAAACGCTCGTCCCGTGTTTTTAATTTAGCCAGGTGCCACCGGCCCCGGTATGACATGCAGCCAGCCAGAAGAACGTCGTACCGTCGTACGATGCCGCGGGCGACAGCTTTTGGATGTATCGCCGGCGCATTCTTGGAAACTGTTGCTCTTTAAAGCTCGCCGAGGCCGCGGCATTGAGGCGGTAACTTGCTTGCTTCGAGCTTGGCCTGACTGCACATGTCGTGATACCCGCCCTTGTCTTCCACCATTGCTGCCTGATGCTGCGTTTCTCTGCTTCCGATTTGCGTCTTGGAGCATAAGCTTGGAAATTTAAATACGCCATTGACTGCCCCCAACTTACTCCGACCGCCCGTCAACAGCTGCAACTTCAAATCTATTTCCTACACCTTTCGCCGCAATTGGCATACCAAAAAGTACATACATACATTCAAACAGACATGGAGGACACCAACGACCTCCCCTCCCGCATGCGCACGCCTCCACCGCCATACTCGCCGCCCCAGCCATGCTATCAGACGCGGACTGCAACAACGCAGCCATCAGCCTACGTACCAACCGGCCACCCGCTCGCCGGAAAGTTCTCCCAACCCACCCTATCCGAGCCGACAGCTCCCTTTCCCGAAACCAGCGACGACGACGACGATGCGCAACGAGAGCTCCTTCGTCCAACATCGCCCGCGACCAAACCGCCAAATGCACCACCACAAGCAGCGCCGGCCTACAACGCCTCTTGGGCCACCCCCCCAGACCAACGCGTGAAAGATCTCGAGTCGAGAATAAGGATGCTGGAATTAGAGCTGAGCGCCAAGGATGGTGTCATCGTTTCTCTCCGACAGGAGCTCGGCAGGCGAAAGAGGGCTGGGGGTCACGTCGACAAGTGAGGAGGAGGATTTGTCGAGATGCCGACGTACGTTTTTCCCGCGCACCGGCGCTTCGGCTATTACTATGGTAGCGCTGGGAGCTACCATGGGCCTGCGGGTGCTTGAAACCTATTGTTGTGAATATGCCCGCAGGTATGTGTCTAGTGTTGCGGTAGATGGCTTTTTGTTTTCTCGGGCGGTCTTCATCTGTCTATTTGATGAGGCGCAAAGACTCGTTTTCAGCTGGTAGAAACTGTCTATGGATGTGGGGGATACACAGGTGTGTGGCGCATGGCGAATAGGGTGTGTAAAGGCTCTCGTGGGGATGTTAATCTTGGGGTCGGCGGCGTGGCCAGGTAAGGCGCAGAGCAGCACACAGCGCACAGGGAAAGAACATATAAAGCGCGTGAGAAGTACTTAAGAGGCTAGTGCGTTAAATATACTTACTAATCTTGAATATTTTAGTGTTAGTGGAAGAGTGATTGGATTCACTTGCTGACTATACTCTGCAATCCTTCAGTTGAGGAGACATTCAACATAATCATTTCACAGCGCTCACAGCTTTCAACAGAGACGTCGCAGACATGCTGCCTTTCCAAGCCACCTAGGGTACCGTGGTAGTTAAGAGCCATATGACCGGGGACTCTCCTAGAACAAAAATAAGACGCTAAAACAGAGGGTTAATTTCACAACGTAGAGAACGTCAAATGCGGTCTGGGTTAGATTTGTGAGTGGACAGAACACTAACAGATGAACTCTATCTCCAAGCTGAGTATCTATCATCTTATGCTCTCAGCCATCAACCAGTCTTCCTCTACAACCTCTCCATCGTACAAATCTCTTCTCGTTATTCACACACAAAAGTCTACCCATCAAGTACCTTCAGCATATCCTCGACCCTCACAAACTTCTCCCTCTCCCTCCCACTCTCTCTCCCCCTCCTCCGCTCCACCTCATCAATCCTCTTCCAATCCCCCCAACTCACAGCCCTCACCCCCCTCCCCTCGACCTCCCCCCTCAACGCCTCCCACCCCCACCCATCCCCCTCCAAAAACCTCGCCCGCTGCTCCCAATCCCGCGCAATGGCGTCGGCGCTCGTGAACGCGTCGTCCATCGTACTCGCAATCACGCCGGTGGGCCCGCGCTTGACCCAGCCGGCGCAGTACATGCCGGGCACGTGGGCGGCGGTCAGGTCGCCGGGGCCCTTGGCGGGGTCGATGACGCGGCCGACGAGGTCGTTCGGGATGATGCCTTTGGCGGGGTCGAAGGGGACGCCGATGGAGGAGAGGCCGGGGAGGGCGGTTGACTTGTAGCCGACGGAGCGGAAGGCGAGGGCGGAGGGGAGGGTGAGGGTGGTTGGGGGGGTTGTGGGGCTGACGCGGGCGGAGCGGTCGAAGGGGTCGGAGTCGGGGGTGAAGGCGGTTTGGGAGAAGGCGATGCTGGAGATGGAGGAGGGGTCGGTGGGGGAAGGGGTGAAGGAGGTGGGGGAGAGGAGGAATTTGAGGGCCCAGTTTTTGGTGGCGGTGGAGGCGGGGTTGGGGGAGCCTTCGGAGAGGATTTTGGAGAGGCGCTTCATTTGCCGGGTGAGTTTGTAGGTGTCGGGGGGGAAGAGGGCGGGGTTGATGGGCTCGAAGGAGACGCTGGGGAGGTTGAAGAGCTCGCGGACTTCTTTGATGGTGAAGGCGGCCTGGTGCTCTGTTAGTCGGGGGGTCTGGGGTACGCTGCGTGCTTGCAGTGACGCACCTGCATGGGTCCTCGTCGACCCACGACCTTCACCGACTTGACCTTACTTCCGGCCAGCCTGTCCAATGCCTGCTGCGAAATGTCCGTCTTCCGCAGTGCATCGACGTCGGTCAGCAGTATGCGCGCGACGTCCAGAGCGACATTTCCTTGGCCGATGACGACGGCGTCCTCTCCTGCGTCTAGCTTCGGATCCAGGTCTGCATATTCCGGCAGACCATTGTACCAGCCGACAAACGCGCGCGCCGAGTATACGCCCTTCAGGGTTTCGCCGGGAATGCCTAGTTCCTTGTCCTTGGAGGCACCGTAGGCGAAGAGGATGGCGTCGTAGTGCGGGAGCAGGCGAGCGAGGGGGAGGTCGCGGCCGATGGCGACATTGCCGACGAAATTGAAGCGCGGCGACGAAGCGACTTCCTCGAACTTGTCCTGGCAGTTCTACACGCAGTCAGCAAGAGTCATAGCGACGTGTCGACGGGCCGGAAATTTCACCTTAACCTCCGGATGGTCTGGGGCGACGCCGAATCGCACCAGGCCGTAGGGCACGGGCAGGTGCTCGTACATGTCGACGACGGCATCGTTGATCTTGGACATCAGACGGTAGGCCGAGTAGAAGCCTGCGGGCCCGGAGCCGATGACGGCGAGGCGGAACGGGCGGCCATTGCGGACGGTGGCGTAGAGCCTGCGGTCGGGGAGCGCGCGGGAGACGACGGGCGTGCGCAGGGAGCGGGCGCAGGCGCGGCAGACGAAGGGAGCGGAGCGTGGGAAGCGCATTTCTTGGTGTTGAGGTTCTGCGCCGGCAGCGGCGGAGCTGCAGCGTCATCGCCCGCGCGGCGATCTCGGCCACTCCCGCCCACAGCACCACCACCGCCGCCGTCATGATCGACGCGATCGCAGCCTGCTTGCGCAGAGCCGCGCGCGCGCGTGGATGCCGCCGCGCCGCCAGCTACACTCAAACAGAGCGCGTTGCCGTCGCGCGCCGCCCCGCCGTGCGCAGCGGTTGTCCACGGCGACCACACGCTGTCCCGATTCAGCACATGGCATCGGGCAGTTTCCCTGCTGTTGCCCCAGGCTAACGCGCTCGGTGCGTGGGGCGCTGGCGGCAGGGCGGTCCCGCCGGCCGGGATGCGTGTTGCTGGGGAGACGGCTGAGGTACGCGCCGCGCCTTATCATCACCAGCCTCCCCATCCATGCGTGCCGTGTGCGCTTGGCCGACCGCTCCTCCCTCTCCACGTCCGGCCGCGCGTTGCTCCCGCATTCCTCTCTCCCACGTGCGTTTGTTTCTTCCTTCGTTGCGTCGTCGTTCTTTGCTCTCTGCCAGCCATGCCGAGCCAGCCGTACATGTATGACCCGCCCCAGCGATACTCGGCCACTTCCGACTCTCTCTATGGCTTCGATCCCAAGGCCGTCACCAAGGCGAGCCGCATGCCTCCGAAGAGGCCTCCGCCAAAGACCGACGGCCCGCTGGTGAACTTCAACCAGCACCCGGACAGCTACCTGATCCTGCCTTACGGCCAGACCAATGCGGACCCCATCAATCCGAAAATCAAGGTCACCATCAAATGGACCCGATACGTGCAGTTGGCCCTCAGGGTACTTCAGCTGGCCGGAGCCCTTGGCATGCTGATCTGCGTCATCTGCATCAAGGGCACGCAGGACACCGAGGGCTGGATCCTGAGAGTACCGGTGCGTGCTACCGTGCAGTACTCACACAGTGACGCGCGGGCGCTAACAGTATCCAGGCTGCTCTTGATATCCTTTGCTGTCTCTATGCCATCTATCATCTCGTCCGCCCCGCACGAGGTCGCACTCCGTCAAGCTCTGCCAGCTACCACTTCTTTGCTCTCGTTATGGACACGGGCTTGATCCCCTTTTACGTCTTCACGTCCATGATGGCGAATAGTAACTGGCGGGAAGCCCCTGGGACTGATGGCCGCTGGCGAACTTTCTTCAAGACCGACGATGCTACGAACACGATCCTGCTCACGACTTGGCTGACTGCCGTGACCACCGGAGGCCTGCATTTGATCTCTATTGGCATCGGCTTGTATCTTGTTCTGGTCTTCCGCAAGATTTCACGCCTTCCGCCCGACATGAACCCGCTTGAGGACAACCTGACCTCACGCCGCAAGACCAAGCACAAGCACAAATCCTCGTCGTTGTCTGAGATCACCGCTGCTCCTGAAAAGCGCTTCAGCGATCTCTCCGGCAGCACCGCCATCTCCAGCCCCTCGCGAATGTCCCACGCCAAAGATCCATTGATCCCCGATGTTCGAACAATGCCGTTCTCGCACTCGCGCAATAACTCTGACTGCGCGTACAATCCCCACAACCCTCGCTCAGCTCGTGAGTCGCATACCTATCTTCCAGACCAAATCTACCAGCAGCCTCGCTCGGCTCGCACTTCTGTTGCGTATGTGCACCGTCGGGACGGCAGCATGAGCCCAAGCAAGATGGATTTCAAGAACCTCCCCATCAAGATCTCCACCACCTCTCTGGGCGGCTACGACTCAATGTCCCCAACTTCCTCCCCCGAGCGCTCCCCCGTCCGCCCCTCCCGCACCATGAAGCGCGAAAGCCTCAAGAGCGACAACTGGTTCGTCCACCCGGAAGCCGAGGCCGACCCCGAAGAAGAAGAACAAGAAGAAGAAGGCACCTACGCCCACAACCACCCTACTCTCTCCCACCGCTACTCCTTCGAAGTCAATGACGACGGCGCTCGCCAACCCCTCCAATCCTACGCCGACGACGAAGACGAAAGCAGCCCCCACAACCGCTACAACATTCGTCCTCAACCCCTCCGCATGAACCCCCCAACTCCCTCACCCAGACACAGCCATGGCACCCCCCCGCCCCCGATGCCCTTCCAATCCAACATCGGCAGCATCAGCTCCGACCACAGCTCCAACATCGGCCGCGCCCTCACCATCAACTCAACCGTCACGCGCACCACAGACCACTGGACATACTTCCCCAACAGCCACAACAACGGCGCCGACAGCAACCACCCCGACAACGACGTCGGCACCCACTCCAACTTCTCCTCCCCCTCCCGCAGCCCCACCAAGAAATCCAGATACTACGGCGACCTGCGCACCGCAACCGAAGGCATCGCCGGGCGCTACAACACCAACAGCAACACCAACAGCAACAGCAGCTCCCCCTCCCCCTTCGCCCAAGCAGTCGACCACCACAACAACAGCCTCCTCCTCGGCCCCGGCCTTGGCCTCGGCGCCGGCGGCGGCACCAAGAGGACCATGGGCCGCAGTCCGCAGCGCCCGGGCTACGAGCGCGTCGAGCGGAGCCCGCGCGTGGTCAGCAGGAGCGGCGTGGATGTCGAGATTGCGGATGAGGGGGGGTATTTTGGGGATCTGGGGTTGGGGAGGAGGGCGGTTAGCGGGAAGGTTGCTGAGGAGGGGTTGGCGGGGGGGTGGGAGAGGGAGGGGTTGGTGTTGAGGAAGGTTAGTGGGGTTGCGTAGGGTTGGTCGGTCGGGTTCGTTGGTAGGGATGGGGATGGGTGTGGCTGGGTGGGTTTGTTGTGTGCCCACGTGGAGTTTGAGAGGCTGGGTGGGTGAGCGGCTGGTTCTGCAGGGATGTGTGTTTGGTGTGGGATTTGGCTGGGATTCCCTTTTCCTTTTTTTCTATGCGGAATGCGTTGACGAAAAGTCATCGGTTATTGTTACGTCGTTATCGAGGCATTTGGTATGCTTGTTCGTGCTGGCGTCGCTGGGCTGGCGTCGGTGTTCTTTTCGGGATCTTGTAGGGAGCTTTCCTGCATCACTTTCTACTCAACTTTGTGGTCTGCACTTGAAACAAATGGATTGCCTGGTACATTAAATGAGACTTAATAGACTACAATACAGTGCTGCTATTCTGAATGACCTCTGCAGACGACGCCAGGAAGATATTGCTTCGTTGAAAGCAAGGAGTGTTTTACCTTTGCAACCCAAAGCCACAGCAAGCACTGCTTATCACGTGATTATCGTACATTGAAGCCTCTTGCAACCTTCCAGAGCTTGGCTAAACTTCTCCCAGGCACGCGAATAAGCATTCTCTCTTGGCTAAGATTGGCATAGACCACTAATTATAATAGGAGCATCCACCAGTCAACTTGTACTCTTGGCTTCTTCCCGCAAGCTTGTCCCTCTGCGATGCATCAGCTATTGATTCCGCTCTTCGCAGTAGACCGAAGCCTGGGCAATCAGCATCAAGGATGCCCCTTTCGCACGAGCCGAGTATACGCGTAGAATATCGCCATCTTCGTTATCGATATCTGCGGCTCACTTAGCAGCGTTCTGGTTTTTGACGACTGTTCAACTGACGTCTGCGAACACCTGTCTGGATGTGAAGACGCCAGGTTGCAACACCAATCATAATCGAAGCAATGGAGAAAATGGCGGCCAGGACTCCAAAGATGATGTTTATCTGATCGTTTGTAGACAAGCTGCGCTCCGAGATAGCGGGCATGGTGGATGGAGGGATGGTTGTTGTTTTACAACTGTAGTGCGGCGAACGCGTCGTGGTAAAAGCGCAACATTCGAATAGTGCAGGGTTGAAAAGAAGCGGAGTTTGATTGGGTGGAGGCGATAGCGAGAGGGATAAGGGTGGGAAAGAGGCAGTCGCCTCCTATCCGCGGAGTTGATTTGCCAGTCGATTGCAGCGTTGAATTGTTGAAAAGTGAAAGTTAAACTGTGGATGCTGAGGTTTACAGGCTATTAGAGGCTTCGAGATTGCAAGAGGGGCACAAAGAAGCGGACTAAAGTCCTGGGCTGCTTCACTGCGCTGTTGCGTCATGGCCGGGGAAATATTCCAGGCAAGCAAGGGTCCGGGGCATGGGGAGAGATCCCAGCTGTGTTAGCAGTGCATCATCCTTCCCTTTGCGACCACGCACGGGCTCCTGATCCCCAACGTTCGTATTGATCCCAGTCTCGCAAGATGGGAGCCTCTGGAGAATGTTCGCCGTGGATTACCCTGACCTATGCCATCGCGCCCGGTCCCCGATACGCAATGCCCAGCGGCGCGATCTGCGTCAGACAGTCTAGACCCCTCAACGGCACGGCTGCGCCACAGCAGTGAGATGAACTTGGGCGCTCGCCTTGTTGCCGCGGCGCACTGGCTTCAGCTTCCAACGAGGCCCAGAGTGTGCTGATCTGCCGGTCGCTGAACAATCCGGCCTCAGCCTTGCAAGGTTGTCTCTACGTCACAGGAGAGCGCTGCGCCTGGAATCCATGCCCACAGCGGCATCGGCGGCGAATGAGCCGCGTGAAATAAGAGCAGCTCCTCTGCGTCATCTAAAAATCGCCGCTGGCGGGTAGAATTAAGCACCGATTTATGGTGCAGAAGACCTTATCACCGAACGGGTCGGATGCGGGGACGGCCCTCGTGTTCCAATAGCACCTAATAGGCTCCTACTCCACGGTGGCTAATCCGGATATCAATAAGTTCACTTGCTACGACGTAGAAAGCATCCGAAGCACGCCGGTGTGAACGCTGTAGGTACTGAGATCTGCACAGGCTGAGAACCGTAGCTCCCGGTCTCTGTTGACCGGTCCTTGCCACATGGGGGGCAAAAGTACCTCCGCGAGCTCCAGCTGTGCTGTAGGAAATGCGCTGCTTCCGGCTTATTTCTGAGACCGCAACGGCTGCGCCTTCGTCAGATTCTTGCGCTTGAGCGGATTGATAAGGCCGATTTTTCGGCCGCCGGATTGATTGCGAAAACATACCTTTGGCCATCCAAGAGGACTGGCCGGAGAGAAGCGATGATGTTCCAACGATTGACTCTGCCCGTCGGGCTAACAAGAGGCCGGTGGTCGCAGTGTTGCCTGCGCGCTCCGTTGCCACTTGAAGCCATAGAGAAGCCTGTCACCCTAGTCTCGTTAGGCTGCGTGCACCTTTGTTTGCAAGCTATATTCCATAGATTCTAGCCGGAGGATCGCCTTCCAGGGATCGGAGAGCAGAACGTCAAAGTGGTGAAGTGGACAATATCTGTACTTTAATACTACAGCACAGTCCCGCCCGGGATCTAACGGGATCTAAAGCCCTAGCGTTCCCGTGCCGAACACCCGCGATAGATATGTTGAGATTAGTCCACAAAATGACAATCGCGAAACTCCGCCACGGCTTGCTTCTACGAAATAATCATCTCCGAGTACGCTACCCAGGCATCGGCGCGTCGGATACATTGCCCGAGGAAAAGACTCTGGCTGAGCTTCTCCTGCATTGTGCAACACGCTCCACTGCTGAAGGGGCTATCCACTCAGCTCATTGGCTGTAGAAGCCGTTGTACACTTCTTCAAACCTATGCAACAGTACCTTCAGCAGAGACATGCTAGGACTTGAACCAGATTTGTGTTCGCAGATTGGCTGGCCAGTTACGAAAGGGGTTGTTCTTTTCGCGCGGGCATCTCCGTTAGATTCCCGCGACACAGAACCGTTCCCTATATGTGCGGACCTCTTAGCGTTCAAAATCCTTAAACGTATTCTACTATTGTCTCCATAGTAATTGTCTTGAAGCTTCATCAGACAAGTACTGAACATACCCTGACCTCGATGCTCTTTGAAACGACACGAAGGTTAGGATACTAAAGCAGCTACTGGGCATACGCTGAACTGAATACGCCATTGAAGCCGACTTCTCCGCTTGCCCGCGAGACCAATCCAAAATCTGCTTCGAATGCGGCTATGCCACGTCAGCAGCAGCAAAAGCGCGAATCAAAAATCAGGGCCCCTCGCAGGCAACAGGTGGCAAGGCATAACCAGCTCCTCTTTTCAGCATCCCCCGCTTTGTGCGACGACGACTGACCGGTAAACCCATTTCTCATTACAAGGCTAACTCTCAGCCTCACCACGTGAAACACCCGCCCCAGATCTAAAGCCCACCCAACAACTCCGCCAAAGTAATCGGCTTCCTCACCGCATTCGAGAACCCCTCATGAAAGCTCACCCAGACCCTCCCCTCCTCCGCCTTCTCCCCGCCGCCCTCCCTCCTCTTCCTACTCTTCTCCCTCTCCACCAGCGTCATCGGCACCGCCTGCGCGACGACCCTCCCGAAGAAATCCTTCTTCACCACGACCTTCTTCTCCGCCGCGGCCGCAATCACCTCTAGATCCATCTTCTCCGCCTCTCCCTCCCCCTCCAATTCGACGGCACCACCGCGCCGCTTCCGCGCCTCCAGGTCCATCCGCACACTCTCCCTCTTGAACTCCGCGTCCAAGATCTGACGCACCGCGTAACGCACTTTATCCTCCTTCTGGCCGGCCATGGCCATGGTTTCGAATCTCCCCAGCGTGTCCAGCGGCGGCTCCATGCGGAAGATCCACCCGCCATTCCTGGCATCGGCGCCGAACTCGACGCGGCTCTTCTCGAAGTGCACGCCGGTGGCCGCCATGGTGTTGACGGCGCGCATGACGAGCGCTTTTTCCGAGGCCTTGCGGACGGATGCGGTGGAAGTGGGTTTGGATCTGTCGGTGGTGGAGCTGGCGGAGGCGGTGTTGATGATCACGGGTTTGACTTCGGGGGAGAGCATGCGTAGGACGTAGGGGATGAGTTCGGTGGAGATTTCGGCGGGAGAGCGGTACATGCGGGCGAGGGGAAGGGAAAGGATTGATTGGAGGTTGGTGAGAGCGGCGAGGTTGGCCCGGCTCTGTTCGAGCATTTGATACGGGGCGCTGGGGCCGGAAAAGGGGGTTGGTTCGGCGTCGAGTTCGGTGCCGTCGTCCGCGAAGGCCTTGCCTTTGAAGGTTGTGGCATTGGTGCCGAGAGAGGGCCGAATAGATGACGCGAAGAGACTGTGGAAGGCAAGGACAGGGACGGAAAGGTATTGTGCAAGCTCCCACTCCTGTCCAGTGTGAACTGCGCTGGAGATGGAGTCGTGGAAGTGTAACCAGCTATAAGCGCTGTTGGGCTTGCTCAGAAGAGTATCATCCTGGAATGGCTGGTTCGCGAACGTCGTGAAGCAGTCTGTCTTGAGGTCAGTAAAGTTGAAGAGCATCTGCTGAAGTCGACGTACCTGTAATGATGCGGTCGGTATCGCCGGCCGTATTGACCATCTCTCTCAGCCTTTCCATAGCAAAGCGTTTAGTGGCCTCCGCGACACCGATGGCTTTTGTACCCTCAATATTGGCAGCCTCAGCATGTGCTGCTGCGACAGACTTCGGAAAGCCGGCGCCCTCTTTGAATACACGCTCGACAACCTCCTTGGCACCGCCTCTCCCTAAGCCTCTGGCAGCACCGCCACCCTGAGACAAATCGTTGATGATGTTATCTTCGATCCATTTTCTGGTTAGTCGTCGATTCCCATTCGTTTCTGCCAAGAGCTTCCGGGCTACCCATTCTCCCACGACCATCACACCACGGACGTCCCCTTCTCCGGTTCCACCACCGCCTCCATCTTTGCGGCTGCTAATACCCCAGGTCGCCTCACACAGGCGGCGGACGCCATCGGAGTCAGCTGGAATGCCCTCCTTCTCAAAAATGGAGTGCAAGCGTGGAACAACCATATTGAGCGGTGGTTTACGGATGTGGATAATCTCCGCGATGGATGCCTGGCGGAGAGGTCGCAAGGATGGATGGTACACATCATTGCAGATGAGGATCAGTGGCCGCAAGAGACGGAACTTGTCTCCCTTCTTCTTCCTCGTGGTGGTCGTAGAAGATTCGGAGGTCTTGGGCCCGGAGTTCTTTTGGTCGAGGTGAACGAGATCAATCAGGGCTTTGATGAAGCCGCCCTCACCACCTCCGCCACTTCCACCGACCACACCATCCACTTCATCAACCACAACACAAACAGGTTTTCCAGCCTTCCTGACCTTAGTTCCATTTGAGGACTTCATGTCGACGCCTCTCACGTTCTCGGTGCCGACCATTTCCCTAATACGACCTTTCACGACGTCTTTGCTTCTCTCATCACTGGCGTTGATTTCTTGGACTTCGTAACCGGCTTGACGAGCACAGACATGGGCGAGTGTTGTCTTTCCAAGACCGGGAGGGCCCGTAAGGAGTAGGATCTTGCGATGGGTGTATTCGTCATCAGGATTGGCCTGACCGTATGCCTTGGCTGCCTTTGGCTTCGGGCGGCTCGAACCGGGGAACACGATTGGATCCCATGCTTTCAGCCATCTCAAGACTGACCGATGTGTCCTCTCGTCTCCTACAAGGTCGGTGAATTTCTTCGCGCGGTATTTCTCGGTCCACATCAAAGTTCGGCCGTTCTTGGATGCGCCCTTCCTTGCTACAGGATGCTCGACTGTCTCTAATGGCACGTCCACATCCATCTGCTGACGTCGCAGGTTGCCCTGTTCGGTCTCGTGAGCAGCATCATCCATCAGAGAGTGAATATCGATTCCGTAGTAGCTCTTTCGTGCCTTTCCTACTTTGGCCGTTGAGCGAGAGGAAACAAGCTGCTCGTAGGATACTGCTGGAGTTGGGCGTCGTTCCGCTAGGTAGATAGACCTGCCAGAACAAGTTCTCAGGATAATGGGCACCTTTTCGTTACTTTGTGAGACCACGATTGGTTGGGATCGTGGAGCCTCAGCCTGAACAGGAGCGTCTTCGTCAATCGGGTCAGGGACCTGTGAGGTATCATCTCGAGGGAAAGTCGGGTCACTCTCGGGAGACTGTTCCTGTTCGGCTGCAAAGTGTTTGAATAAGTTCGCCGTCGTAGCTTTCCTCTTGTTGTGGGCAGCTTTGATAGCAGCATAATCCTCCTCTTCATCAGAGTCATCGGCAAGAAAACCCCCAAGCATCTTGTTCCCAGTGCTGGCAGAGACATCGTGCAGAGGATCTCTCCGCGCCTCCACTTTCCTCCTCTTTCTCGGCGAGTCCACAACCGGCGACGAGCTTGGCGGATACGCCACAGGGGACGATATGAGCGGCATGGCTGCTAGGGGTGGCGACGAAGGCGGGGCACGCGGGCTTGACGTCGGCACAATAGGTATGGAGAAAGTCTGTAGCAGCTGCTGCTTTCTGACCGGTGTTTCTAAACACCGTCAGACGCGTTACGCGAGGGATGAACGAGAGTATCACCAATCAAGTGATCTTCCTCGCTGCGGAAGACGTCGGGCACTCTCCACGCGCGGTGCTGGATGACAATGCCGTGCTTGGATTTTGCGGCGGCGGTTTCTTGGGTCTGGACGCGCAGTGCTTCGAGCTCGTCGGAGTGCGTGCTCGAGGGGAGAGTCGCGTTGGGATGCGCGTCAGGCTCTTCGGAGTGTAAGAACAGGGCGGGGTCGAATGAAGAGGGGAGGTCGGAGGGCTCTGACAGGCTCATTGGAAAGTGCTGCGTGTGTTGGTCGTGAGGGCACGGGGATGCAGGCGGCGTGTCTGGTGTCGGGGAGCGCGTCGGCGGCGGCGCGTGTCGACGCGTAGAGTGGCCGCGCGCTCTTGGCGGGCCAGCATCCTGGTCGCGCACCCGCCCGCAGCCAACCACCGCCGGCTCCCTCTCTAGCTTTGCCGCCGCCCAGTTGCCTGCTCCTCGCAGGCTCTGGAACGCTTCGCAACGCCATGCGCCCGCGCCGCTCCGCCCTCGACACCTATGATTCCCATCGCAGTCGTCCCCTAAAGTCGGTCGCATGCACTGGGCCGACGACCCCGCCGTAATCTTCGTCCGCGACTTTGCCTACCCGCGCCCGCCGCGCCGCCGTCTCCGCATCATGACCTCCGTCGCCAACATCGGCGACGCGTCCGCGCAGACCTTCGCTGAGTACGCTCCCGCAGAGCCGCTGCCCGACCCCATCTTTTCCATCGACTCCATCCTCCTCGGCTGCGAGAATGCGCCGCCGCCAGAGAAGCGGTTGCGCCCTCCGCTGCCCTACCGCATATACTCCCACCGTCTGCGCGTCCAAGCCCATGCTAAGAATGAGCGCGCCAGGCTCCTTTCCGGTCCCCTCGTCGATGTCTTCGTTGGCGCCGGCGACGCGCGGCGACAATGGTCCCTCCACCGCAACCTGCTCGCCTACCACTCCGAGTACCTGGCCTCCGAGCTGCAGACGAACGACGCCACCAAGAACAAGACCGGAAACAAGTTGGACTTGACGGAGGATGACCCAAAGGGCTTCGAGCTGCTGGTCAAATGGCTTTACCAGGGCAAGCTCGACGACGTGAGCGACATGTCTGAGGCCGAGAGCAAGTACGACTACGCTGTCGCTTGTCACAAGCTGTACATGCTTTGCGAGCGCTTCGACATGCCCCAGCTGAAGAACATGGCCATCGACCAATATCGAAAGGGCTTGAGCGAGGCGCGGCTAGTGCCCGACGCGGACGAGATCAATGAAATCTACCAGAAGAGTCCAGAGGGGTCGCCCTTTCGGCTTCTGATGACGAGGATCGCAGCCCGCCAGATCATGGACCCTGATAGTGACAGGGACGCTGAGAGCTACCGCGCCTGCTTCGAGAACGACCCTGGGTTCGCTGTCGACCTCGTCAATGCCATTAAAGCAGGGACTGGGGGTGTCTTGTTCGACGATCCCACGTCCGGCTACGAGTGCGACTATCACGACCACGAGGATGGCCCGAACTGCCATATCAAGGGCAAGGGCAAAGAAGGTGAATACGAGCTCATCTAGCCTCGGTGCCTCTCGCTTGCGTTCTCAGGAGGGGCACCTGCGCATCCCAAGGTAACAAATCAGTGACCTCCAGTTCAGGCGCAGACGGAGCGGTCAGAAAACCACGTTTCCGACCCAAGTCGCCTCCGTCGCCACCAAGCACGCCGCCCGAAACGCCCTTTGAGACCCCTCGCACCCATGCAACGGGTCAACGGAAGTCCAAATCTCCGCCAAAAGTTAATGGAGTTGAATCCGCCAATGGTGTCAACGGCGTCCAAACCGGCAGCGGCAGCGGTGGCGTCGGCGATGGGGACGCTGGAGGAGACGCCGCCTCGACCCCAGCAAAGCCAAGAAATGCTGAGTCCGGAGTCGGACTTGAGTCTCCTGGACGAAGAAGCCCGAAACGGCATCCACCGAAGCTTAGGCGGAGGGGCTCTGCCTCTGCAAGACATCCCGCATCACCGGGGAATTTTTGAGTCGGAAAGGAACGAGATTGGTGTCGCCTGACTAGGATTGGCCTCTCCCGATGCCGGGCTGGATGAGAACTGGCTAATCTTTCTGGGTTGAACAATACACGGGAAGAGGGAAGACGGCTGTCATGGCCTGGATGGACTGCCTTCCAAAATGTGACGATGTGGTATGAGAAACGTACAGGGAATGATGTATGCGCTGGCAGGTGCGGGTTAACGGAAGTAATATACCATGTGAGCAAATAGTTTGTTTGATGACTTCCCCCTGCACTAATAAGTTCACTCAATGGTGGTTGCTTAATTTTTGTGTGTCAATCTTGGGCACTCCGGAATTTACGTGCTGGCCTTGGTTATTCTTGGTATGCCGGCGACCTCCCGGCAAAGCCGGAACAAGCACCATGTAATCCAAGGCAGCGTCACTCGTTGCCGGAAATCATACGTTCTTCAGCTACAGCTCTCCAGAATTATGCAGGACGTGAGACAAACGCCTCGTCTACTCCTTTATCGCCATCAAGCTCAAATACACACCCCACGCCACACCGGCCAGAGAACCAAATAGCACGCGCCGTTCCAGCGGTAGCGCAGCAAAGCTGATTAGCGAGACCAGCGGCCAGACCACGAGTCCGCTTGTATAGATTTGGAACGAGTCTCTGATGACCGCTTCCTTGATTTCGTCCAGCGATGCTCCGTCCATCAACCCCATCAGACCGATAAAGAGCAGGATATTGAAGGCAGCGCCAACGCTTTGGTCTAAAGTAAACTTGGCGACGAGATTAGTGTTTCTGTTTCTGCTGCTCTTCTTTGGTTCATCGTCCTTCTTGCGCGGCGGAGAAGGAGAGCCGGGGAATTGAGACTCGAGGAACCGTTGCCAAAGTATGTTTGGAGGGGTTGTGAGGATGCTGTAAGTGATGTATTTGACGAGAGGGGCCAGGTGGATGGCGAACAATGGCTTCTTGAGACAGGTCAGTCAGTATCAACACGTGTGCAGCATGAGCCAGATGAGAATGGTCTCGTAAGTCTTCAAAAGGGTAAGTGGAGAAGTGCGGAAGATGAACGAACCTGTGTATTATAGGCTGACACGACCTGTGCGATAACATTTGAGAGAGCGCTCAGCGAAGCGGCCTGAACCGTCTGCGAGACAGTGTCGGAGTTCATCTTCGCTCGCGCCACTGTTCTTGTCGATGCCTAACTATCCATCTCAGGGTTTTTAGGTTCTATAAATAAGCGCCGTGAGCTCATGGTTAAGAATGGCTTGAGTGCCTGCGACGTCTACAAATGATCGACGTCTGACGGGGTCCCAGGGGCGCGCGTTGAGGTTCGACGGGAGTCTGACCATGCGTTTCAGATCTGTGTCCGACCTTCCGGCCCGCGCGGGGTGGAAGCTGCGAAGGTGCTAAACGCGCCCGTAAGAGCGGAGATCGACGTCGATGTGGCGCTCGGCTGAAACTAAGTCCCCTTCTTGCCCTCACCGGCCAAGCTTATTCGTGGTTCTTTCGACTCCCGCCCAAGGGAGAGAGTTCGTTCGTATGGAGGGAGAAAGAGACAGGATGCATGAGTCTCGATGAGGGGTGCCGGATGTCTCCAACGGAAGCTTGAGCCTGTCTCACGTCGAAAGGGTGATACAAGGGCAAAGCTTGGTTAAAAGCTTGGTAAAAGCTTAGGATGCAGAAGACGTTATTAATCGCCGTCGCTGCTTGCTCTCACTGTCTCTTTTGCTCTTTTGTCCGTTGAATATGAATCTTCGCCAAGAGTTAGACCGTTGAGCGGTTTTGATTTTCTTTCTCTTCTGGTATTGCCCGGCACAGTAATCACCATGCATATTCCTTCAATTGTGCCCCTTGCGCTGGTTGCGCTAGTCTCGGCTCACGACTCTTTCTACTATCACCACGGAAAGCCTCTCAAAGATTTTGCTCTCCCCTTCTCGCCTTCCTCATTACTAGTAAACCAAGAGGCTACCTGTGGCAGCCAGATTCCACTCTCACTCGTCTCAAACTACTCCGACTTGAAAGCCGGCGCCTCACCATTGGCTTTCCCACCGTATTGCATGTTTCCCTCAACGAATGCGAGCACCGAGCCCGTGTGTGCTTTTGTATCACACACTTTCGCAAATGGCCGTGGCATCGCGCTCCTCACGACGCCAAGCCGCGCGGTGCAGATGCTGTCCTATGATGCCTTCGCGGATCTGCGGAACCCCTCAGGCGTCAATTCGTTCAATAAACCACCTTTCGAGGAGCGTGACTTGCCTGGCCGCGGAAAAGGACTCATCGCAAATACGACACTGCACAGCGGCGACCGCATCTTCGCATCTACGCCAATTCTAATTATCGATCCAGCCGTTCAGGAGTTGGAGGAGAAAGACAGGTTAACTCTGTCGCACCATGCTGTGCGAAGCCTGCCAGCCGAGTCAGAGAAGCTGTTTTGGGGCCTGGCCGCACATACCGGAGACGATCCATTCGACGACCGCGTAGACACGAACTCCTTCGGCATCGAGATCGGCGGCGTCGAATGCTGGGTCATCTTCCCGGAAATTGCTGTACGCCTCCCGTCCCAAACCCACGCTGCCTACAGCACGCACCAAGCTCGTCGCTGACAATCCCTCCAGCGCCTCAACCACGACTGCCGCCCCAACAGCGCCTACCACTTCGACCTCGCCTCGCTCACCCAACACGTCCACATCACCACCATCGTCCCTCCAGGCGCCGAGCTCACAATCTCCTACATCGACCCCTCTCTTCCGCGCCGCAAGCGCCGCGCCAAACTGCAGCACAACTGGGGCTTCCCGTGCTCCTGCAGCTCCTGCACGCTCCCCACGCCCCTCTCCCGCGCCTCCGACAAGCGCCTCGCGCGCATCTCCGAGCTCGCCAAGAAACTCGGCGACTGGCGGCCTGGTTCCGAGGCGAGTGTCGGCATGGCGCTTACGCTGGTCGAGCTGGTGGAGTTGGAGCGGCTGCATGCTGCTATGCCCGATGCTTATATGAGGGCGGCGCTGCAGTACAGCGCGCAAGGTGATAAGTGGGGGGCTGTGCGGTGGGCGAGCAAGGCGGTGCAGACGGGGTTGATTGAGGATGGGGTTAGGGCTGAGAGCGTTTATTGGTCCAAGGTACTTGTGGAGAAGCCTGAGACGCATTGGAGTTGGCGGAAGAGGGTTGAGGGTGGTGGGATTGATTACGTGGAGGAGGAGGAGGATGTACTCGGAGGTCCGTATGAGATGTAGTGATTTGGTTTTGTATAAGACGAGATTAATTTGGCTTTTGATCAACAAATACGCGCTTGAGAGCTTATACGACTTCCCCATCGACATACACCCCTTTCATGTCCGAATGCCGCCGACAGCCGTACACCTGTCGTCATTCATCATCGGACAGTAGTTCGAGGTCAAATGCAAAGGAGCCTTTGGAAAAGACGCCTTCGCTCGACTCTGGCCGTTCGCAACGTCCCGTGGATGGATTCACTAGGCCTACCGACCAATGGAGCGTGCGTATAAAGTGCGAGGGCAGGACAACTAACTCCGGTACGGCCTACTCAACGGCACATACCTGATGTGCGGCGATGAGGGATACAAACAATACTTGGCAAAATGGCGGGTAGAGCGCACAGAGGACGTAGACGTAGACCACCCTTGGTGCAAAGGAACAACGGACCTCACGTCAAAGAGGTGGCCAGACTTCCTCGTCACGCCGTACATGGAAGACTTCCCTGTATGCGCCCAGTCCGACGACATAGAGCTCTCCCAAACATTCACATACCAGAACGCCGACCCTTTCCGTATGACGGAAAACCAATTGGTAATGGTGGACCTGACAACGCAATGGGTGGCCTTCGAGACATTTCCTAAAAAAAAAAAAACTCCTCGTCCACTCGCTAAGTAAGGAGATTCATGTTCTTAGGCCCAATTTTTCAAGAGCTTTCGGATAACCGAGCCGCCCAGTTCAGGGGAGTAAAGTACGCATTGGACAAGAGAAACGAGAGACCTGGGCCTCAAGCCCAAGATATTTAGCCCTGGGAGCCGAGAATTTAGCCGCACGTGCTTCTTTCTTTAAGAAGTGTTGGCCAAAAGTCACACGCCCTGGGCAAACAGCCTGAAACCCCAGGCACTCTGCTTCATGCGGACTTGAAGTATTCGTCCGGATGGAAGAAGTGTGTATGGCGCAAACTTCGCACGTCCGGATAAATTCTTCAGCTCTGGACGGCGAGGGAAGTAAGAGCGATGGGGTATTGAAAGGCACGTTGACCAGCGGGTCTCGTTCAGCATAGGGCAAGCGCCATAGAAACGCATCACTTTGGCTTCATAAATCCGAATCCTTCTTTTCCGGTTGGAAAGGAACTGTAAGACATCAGGCTGCTGTTAACAGAATAGAAATGCAATGGCAGAATGGGGAGACTGCGTGGTCGTCGTCACCACCAAGGGAGCGTTTGTCGTCGCCTGCGCCCACCAAGTCCGAGGAGGCTGCGGCTGATGCTGATACTGATGCTGATGCTGAAGCCGAGGAGGAGTAGTCCGAGGAGACCGAGCTGGTCATTCAGCCGACCGGTCGTTATTGCATTGTCATAGGCAGGCAATCCTTAACGAAGGGCAAGACGAGCACGAGAACCTAGGGAGGCGGTGCCGTCCAGCAGGACTTAGATAGGAAGATTGAGGAGTAGAAGGAGAAAGGCGTTCTGCTTGGTCAGCGTTTGGCGGGGAACGCACTGCAGCCCGTCGAGTTCGAGTGGATCGAGGCGATGTTCGCCAGCAAACAGGCCCACAAGAACAGTAGCTTCGACTAGATTTCGCCGTCACTCCTTTCGCGGTCGTGGGTATGATTATCTCCAATCGTTTGGAAGGTTGCGACGTCCTACACAAATTACTTTTGTTAGTTTCCACAGCATTCTCGAAAATGATACGCTCTACAATTTCTGCAAGCAGGCCCCAATCACCCATGAGCCGGTTACACTTCAACTGAACGCGGACAATCAGATCACATTCAGCAATTTTAGAAAGCGACAGCGCAAAGCGAGGCAGTATGGTTCTTGTAAAACTCCGGGATGACACATGATATAAGTTTCATGACTAGAAAAGGGAGATGGAAGGGGATGAAGACGTTACAACGTCCATCAGAAAGATAATGCGTGCCCACAGGCACAATACTTATTGACAGAGTGCTGAGCAGCGGTCACCTGCTGTGTCCCTCGTGAGTTCCACGATTGATCAATATGTGTTTCTGCCTCCGGCCTGAACCGTGTTTTCTAATATATAACTCTTATACAGCATCATTTCCCACTTCTTCGTCGCTATCAATCTTCGAGCTTCCAGCAGATGGGAACAATCAAACATCCACTGTCCAACTTCGTCATGGTCTAATACTTTTCGCCTTGTGCCTGCCGTTTTCACACAACAGATTCTCTCATTCACCTGCGTCTTCGCCAGGGCAGTGGCTTCGCGCACAGCTCCATCATCCCTTGAAATGATGCGGTACTTCTTCATCAACATCCATCAACATTCGTCATTGCCCAACCGACCCGCGCTGCAGCATTTCCTTCCCCTCCGTATCCTCATTATCGGACATTTCCACGCTCAGCAGGCCTAAGCATAAGAAGGTAGACTAGTGCTGAGCGGGAGTATCATACACTCTCGCTCGTAGTATAAGACCGGCCCTCTAGAATAACCTGAATAAGCTTCGCGGGAGAAGTGTGTTTAATTCTTCCTTGGACTGAGCTTCCCTCAACCACGGTCGTTGATTGAAAGGACGAGGAGAGCCAGAAGGAACGCGGTTTTATCCATGGCATTGCTTGAATTTATGAACAGTAGACGAGCAGCTGAGCCTGCCCTCGTGCTTCAGACCTGCAGATTAGACGATCTTCACGTGTTAGAACCCGCCGCAGCGGGCATGAATACCTACGTCATCCACGGTCCTTTGATGCAACCGGATGCACCCCTGCATTGGTACCGATGCGACACATCCTATTCCGAAAAGGCGGTTGCTCCCTCTAGCCTCGTCTGAGAACGAACCCGTATCAAGCATCAGATATTGCAGAACGGCTGAAAAAACTCGATTAAGCCAAGTAGCTAACCCACTCCTTACCCAGTAACCCGCAACCAAAAACAAAAATGCATAACTCTTTCCTCACCGCTATTAAACTTGGAAAACCAGAAAGAATATTAGAGTTTTCAACAAAAGCACACTGCTACCCACCCGTCCAGCCATGCCGAAACCGCCCTCGGTATAAAGCAAGTGGAATAAAAAAAAAGGGGGGTATGCCCTTCCTCCGGGAAAGAAAATGCATCAAAGAAGAAAAGGGATTGCAAGGAAAAACCATGTTTACAAATGCGACATCACCCAGTCCCCAATCCCCATTTTGCTCGATCGACCGTCCCCTTGTGCTGAGCCAGGATGGTACTCAATAGTGCAAAAAAAAAAAGAACCAGCAAATAAAAAAAAGCAAATCAATGACTCAAACCCTCTTTGACGTGTATCCGAAAATAGCGTGTATGTGTTTCCGTGATAAAAAAAAAAGGAATCAGCAAAAAGCCAGCAACGCCCGGTGAGCAACCCGCCAAAAAGTTTTCGCAGGATCGCCCTGTCGTGGTGTGATCCGCGTGATGCCGTCGCGCTTCCATATCGGTACAGCTACACCATTTCTTTGTCTTTTTGTAGCGTAGTTCAGTGTGCCTCCCCGGATGCGTTCCAATTCACAGCCCACGCCTGGGCTCCGGCCGCTCCCTCAGCCCCAAAATGTCACGCCGAATGCTATCCGGCACACCCTGCTCCACCGGCGGCTGGTGATGATGGAGGCTCCCTCTCAGCGGCGGCGGCGGGCTTCCGGCGCCATCATAGCCGAACGGACCATGATGCGGCGCCTGCTGAGCCGAAGCGTGCTGGGACGCTGGAGGAGTGTGGTGGTGATGCGTAGACTGCGGGACGTGGTGATGGTGATGGTGGTGCGTCTGCACCTGCTGCGCCTGGCCGGTCTGGCCTTGGTGCGGACCGGGCGCGATGGCGCGGAAGCTGGTTTGCTGCGTGCTGCTGGGCTGGGTTGAGTTGTAAGCTTGGAAGCCTGGTTGGGCCTGAGTGGGTGGGTAGGGGCCCTTGTAGCCGTTCAGAGCGACGCCGTAGCTCTGGGGGTTGTGGGCCGCGGCCGCGGCCGCGTTTTGTGCTTCGGCGGCGGCTTGTCGTTGTTGGTCGGCGAGGCGGGCTTCCGCTTGACGGGCCTTGCGCTCGGCCCACCATTGGGTCATGCTTGCGCTGCGCTTCTCTGACTTGACGCCCTTTTTGCGGCTGGAGCTTGTGGTGCTACCCGCGCTGTTGGGGGTATGAGCGGGCTGTGTGGTCGGTGCGGGAGTCAAAGTGGGCGCCGGCGCAGGCTGTGCATGGCCATTCGTCTGGGCAGGGGTAAGGGGAGCAACAGGAGGCTCCAGGGGAACACCCACACCATAAGGATGCTGCTGCATAGGCTGCTGTGGGTGGGCGGAAACGTATGCGGGGTCGACATTGAGGCCAGGGACTGGTGCAGTGGAAGCGGGAGGAATGTTCGAATGTGGGGCGTGATTGTAGCCTTGGACGAAGAAGGGCTGTTGCTGTTGAGGTTGTTGGTATGCAGGTGCGCTGGTGACACTGCTTGGAGCGCTTGGGAAAGTCGTCTGCGTGCTGTTCTGTTCGTTGTTTGCGGCATTCGCAGCAGCTTGCGCAGCGGTACCCTTCTTGCCCCGCGGGCCCTTCTTGATGCCGGCATCTTTGCGCTGGGCCAGGTTCTTGCTGCCGGGCGGTCTTCCTCGTCTCTTGCCGGGCCCACGCGGCTCTGGCGTTCCTTCGTAGGTGTCATCATCTTCAGAAGCACTGGTCGTCATTGCGCTCTCTCCTCTCATCTCGCGGATCCGTGCTGGAACGTATGTTTGCCTCTTCGTTGCGCTGCCCAGCTTGCCCCTCTTTCGCGGGCCCGGCGGCTCCGGGGTCTCTGACGCGGCATGCTCACGTTTCCTTGGACGCGACCCAGTGTCGGTTACGTTCTCGAACCTTTGCACCGCGCGCCTCTTCCTCCTGCCGACCTCTTCCTCACTTTGGGCCAGATCCTCGGTAGTGACGTCTCGGGTGCGCCTGTGGCGCAGTTCACGACCACCGACATAGTCGGTGCCGATGCGCTGGCTGAAGGGATCTTGAGTACCTGGAGGTTTACGAGCGTCATAGACGTAGCTATATATATCGGCTTCCTTTTGATCATCAAATATGTTGGGATCAACCGGCACGCGCCCTCCGTTCACCGGTTTCCGTGGGCCGTTGTTGGCGTGAGCGGCAACGCGCTTGTCGATGACGAGATACTCATCTTGCCAAGCTTTGAGAGCGACTTGCGTGTTCTCGGCGATGGCGTAAAGCACATCAGCTTTTCTTTCAGATGGCAAGTGCTTGGTGAGTGCGGTGATGAATTTTTGCGGATCAGTCATAAAGTCGAAGCGTTGCTTGAGGATTCTGTTGGCATCGTCGTCCACCTCGGACTCCGACGGAGTGCCGGGGGTGTTGGTGAACGGGGGCGGAAGGTCGTCATCATCCAGCTCTTCATCGAGGTACGTGGGCCTAGGCCTGGGCTCGCGAGGAGGCGAAGGATCGGCCCGCCTGGTGCTGGCTGTGGACTTGACCGCGTCGGCCGTCTCGTTGAATAATTGCTGAGATGGGCTCGCATCGGGATCGTCTTGCGAGTGGAGCGAGTCGTCCTGGTCCAGGTCAGCCGCCTCACTCGGCTCGCCGGAGGGCTCGGCATTATCGGCATTGGCGTCTTCGTCAGCATCGGCAACACTGGGCGTGGCAGGACGCGAGTAGTCCTCTTCATCGACATCAGCGAGGGTGCGCCGGTGGCGAGTGCGGCGCTTCCTGGGCGACGTGGTTTTCTGGATTTTGGCCGGTCGACCACGGGCGCCTCGCTTGGGGCGTTCGTGCTCGTTGCCATTTTGGGACGGATCCTCGTTCTGGCTGGAGCTCTCACGCTCGATCTCCTGGAACTGCTCGTACAGCGACTTGGGGCGCGAGGAGCGGTGGCGCAGCGCCTCGTCGCGCTCCAGACGCTCGATGAAGTCGTCGGGCAGGCCGGAGATGGTGAGGGTGGGCCGCGAGTAGAAGGCCACGATGGGCTGCTTGCCGCCGACATAGATTTGCGAGTGCATTGAATTGTTCGACGATGAACGGGTTAGCTTGCGGGAGTTCTTTGATGAAGCGGAAGACGAGGCTTCGAGGCTGTGGTCGTGGGTCTGGGGAGCAGGCGTGACAGAATCGGAGAGTTTGCCCTTGCCGCTACGGGTGCGCATCGTGACAGGCCTCACCCGATAGCCAGACGGGCAAGGCGGCGGGCCCCAACAGAGGCGAGCGAGCGACGGAAGACACAGGCGCAGGGGGTAGTTGCGAGCGACAGGGCGCGCGATGGCGGGGAGGGTGAATTGATGGTCGGACGAGGTTCGGAGGTCAAATTAGACAGTGAGACAAAAGACACAGGAAAGGGGAGCGGCGCGGCGGGCGGCGCGCGGGGGCTCCGACAGGGCTCGGCGCGGCGGCAGCGCGGACAGGGCGGCGCAGCGGCGAGCAGGGCAATGGGCGCGGGCGTGGCCGCGATGGTGGTGTGCAGAGTCTGCGTGGATGGTGGACAATCCTGGCCGGGAGCATTTCGTGTCGTTGATGCTCAAAGCGGCCTAGCGCGCGCCAGCCACTGCCAATCAGCGCCAGGCAGCCACACGCGGCGCCGCTTCCCCGGACGCGCAGCCAGGGAGCTGCGTGTAGCTCCCGCGCCTCTGCCTCTGCTCCCCCATCCGCCCGCCATGCCGCAGCCGCTGTCCAAGGAGGAGCTGCTCGCCCAGTTCGACGACCTCGGCGACGACGACGCCCCCGCCGCGCCCCGCCATGCGCCCGCCGCCGCCCAGCAGCCCGACGCCGACGACGACCCCGTCGCTGAGCTCGCCGCGCTGGCTGCCGCGAAGCCGCCCAGCCGCGCCGCCACGCCCAAGCTCTCCTCCTCGTCCACCACCAGCAACCGCTCGCCCCGCCGCACCGGCGTCGTCACGCCCTCCTCCACCGGCTCCGCCCGCAACAGCGAGGACAAGGGCGCCGCCGAGCTCGCCAGGAAGTCGGGCGAGGCCACGCGCTCCTACCACCAGGGCGTCACGCCCGCCGCCGAGGGCGCGCCTGCCGACCCGCCGAAGCAGGCCAGCGGCGGAGGCTGGTGGGGCAGCATTCTCAGCACCGCGTCCGCCGCCGCTAAGCAGGCCGAGTCGGCATTGAAAGAGATCCAGAAGAACGAAGAAGCTCAGAGATGGGCAGAGCAGGTCAAGGGCAACGTGGGACTGCTGCGTTCGTATGGTGCGTGGCGCTGCATTGCTTGCTCTACCAGTCGAGAGGCCGAAGGACTTACAGCTCTCAACAGGTGACGAACTGCGCTCCCGCGCCGTCCCCACCTTCACCCAGCTCCTCCACACCTTGGCGCCGCCCATTTCCCAGCACGAACGTCTTCAGATCCACATCACGCACGACCTGCACAACTACCCGTCTCTCGATCCCATCATCTACGCGACCTTCTCACGCGTCATGGCCCAGGTCGAGGGTGGCGATCTGATGGTTATCCAGCGAGGCTCGGAATCGCGACATGGACCCGATGCTGGCTTTACGGGCGGTAGCACGGCCGGCTGGACCGATGGGCCTTGGTGGCGTGACGTGGGCGTCAAGCGTGATCTCGGCACCGTCAAGGGCCTTGTCGAGGGAACTAAGCTTGTGCGTGTGAGCGCCGAAAGCTACGCGACAGACTTCTTTGCTAGCAAGGGTGGCGTTGAGGAAGCCGCAAAAGCAGCCAGTGAGGTGCTGTCTGAGTCGAACCCTGTCCGGAGCTCCGACATCTTCTTGGCAATTCAGGCCGTCAGTCACAGCGCCCAGGCAGACCTGTTTGGCGGCTCTACGAGCGAGAACAAGGCAGAGACTGGCGGTGTGGAGGAGCCCGAGGAGACGGACGATCTTGTGTCGTTTGCCGTGTATCTTTATGACCCCATCCACAGCATTTCCTTCCACACGCTATCCCAGGCATTCCCACAGAAATGGGCAGACTGGATGGACGCAGCTCCGGCCGCCTCGCCCGAAGGAAGCCCAGACCCGGTAGCTACGCTGCCTCCGGCGATCAAGGACATCATTGAGAGTGGCGGTGTTGACCCGCGGGAATGGGTCGCTGAGTGGATGGAAGAGATCATCCAACTTGCGGTTGGCGTCGTCGCACAGAGATATGTTGCCAGGAGAATGGGCGTTGGCGAAGGTGGCATTGGAAGAGGAAAGGCTAGGCAGAGAGCCGAGGAGAGTGGTGGTGGTGAGGCGGCAAGGGCTATCTGAACGGCTTATGACTGAGGATCCGATATCTGGAGGCTGGCTGGTTTCTGGTCGATGGTTGATCCGCGAGCATTGTGTGCGTGCCTAGTTGGACTCTTTCAGGCGTAATGGGTTGGTCAGAGACTGGCTCTTTTTTCCTTGCTGATGACGATCAATGAGTTGTCTGCTATGACAGAAATTGAAGCCGGTCCTCACAAGTCATCTCTTACCGTGAAAACGCTTCATCTTCTGTGAAAGACATAGAGTGCTCCAAGAAGCTCACGATGACAGCCCATTAACAGTGAATTTGAACCACCCTAAATAGCACTTCTCTGTGAAGTCAAGCCCTCGCTCTGCTACTCCCATAATCTTGGGGTTTGCCTGACGCCATCCGATGCAAAGCAATACCGAATCTCTTCTGAACGCCAGCCCATGCAACAACATCCATGACCTGCAGCCTCTGCAGCGATATTACAAGCGAGACCGCAGATCAGATCCCTGCCATCGCGGCTATGCACGTCTCCGTCGGGATCTTCAATCCTCCTAGCTGCTTCTGATTATTTCGCCCAACGCCTGGAATTGCTTTCCTCGGCTCCTTCAGCATCTCATTTCTTCTTTTCGTCCTTCTTCTCCTTCTTTCCACCTCTCAGTATCTCCAAATGTCCAGCTTTCTCGGCGAGGTGCTTTTCGGTCATGGCGGTCAGACCGGCCGAGTGCTTCTTGAGCAGCTTCTTTTGCTGGATCAACTTCTGCTTCTTAGGCGCGATTTGACGGCTGCCGCGGGGCTTGAGGGCTTGGCTGCCCCTGGGGAGCATTGTTAGCAGTTTGACGCGGTTACAGGGGCCTCGCAGGATTGCAGAGAGGTTGCAAGAGAGGGAATCGGAGAATGTTCAGAAAAGGGAGGCTTACTTCTTCGCGTTGCCGCCGGCGGGCTTGGCCTTTTGCTTGAGAGCACCTTGCGCCATTTCGTCTTTCCGCAATGAGGTGGTTCAAGAATGGAGGGGGCAGTGGCAGGGTGCTTGACAGTCTGCAGCAGGACGCGCAGCGCAGATCGTCGACCTCCGCGCCCGAACGCGGCCAAAATGTTTCTGCCTCGCTTCACCGCCCGCCGCCCGCCGCTCACGTGCGCGCCGTTTCTCTGCGGGGAAGCGCTAAGCCCATCTCCGCTTTTCTCCAGCTCTCCGACCATCACCACCGACTCTCTCGGCTCCAACCTGCCCGCGCTCCCCAATTTACCCGGCCCCTCGGGTGAATTGCTTGCGCGCGTCCGGAGGGCCTGGATCCTGGAACGGCAAAGCTGCTCTTCGCATTTCTCCGCATCTGGGGTAAACCGCGCTCTGCGTGACTCGCACGATGGGAACCACTCCACTCGTCCATCAGTCCGGCACGCCCGCGGCCGATGACCGGAGTGCCTGGCTCTATTTATCCAGTCGAATATTACCGGCTTGGATGCCCGTCTTCGTGGCGCAATGTCTGTGCCTGTTCCTGAGTAGGCGGCCTGCGAGGGGACCTCTGCCGCTTTGAGCCTGATGCTCGCCCTGTGCGGCTATGTAGGTGCACGTCACGCGTGTTTTTATATATCCCTTGCCTTCTCCTCATTTATGCGTCTCTTTTCTCCGGGTTGAGGCTCCTTTTCGCTCCTGTGTTGATGCTGTCGGCTCGTCTCTCGGTCTTCTCCGCCTGTCATGATGCAGCTCTTGCTACGTCTTTTTGCGTCCTTGCTCCTGCTTAGGTCGGTGCTGGCCCTTGGCCAGAATGCCACCGTTGCGTTCAATGCCTCCGCCGGTAGCCTCCAGCTTGCAAGCAGATCTTCTTCGGTTCAGCTGCTTCTCGACTCTGCAGACTGGCCCGGCGTGCTGAGGGTCGCCGATGACCTTGCCACTGATTTTGGCCGCGTCACTGGCCTCAATGGCTCGGTTTCCCTTACCAGCGGCGGTGGCTCGCCTGGAAATGCTTCCATGATCTTCAATGTGACCGAAAAGCCTAACTGGAACGTCACTGGCAGCAGTGGTAACAAGGCCGGTGTTATTATCGCTGGAACTATTGGCAACTCAAGCCTCATCAAGAGCCTGGTGGATGGTGGTAAGATTGATGTCTCAGCAATTGAAGGGAAATGGGAATCTTTCATTTCCCAGGTGGTCGATTCTCCGGTCGACGGAGTGTCGCAGGCTCTGGTAGTTGCTGGTACGACTTCATTCCCTGAAGCCTGATCAGTTTCAGTAACTGACAACACCCAGGCAGCGACAAACGCGGCACAATCTACGGTCTCTACGACATCTCCGAGCAAATCGGCGTCTCCCCATGGTACCACTTCGCCGACGTCCCACCCGCGAACCACGCCGTCATCTTCGCCCTCAACACCACCAAAGCCCAAGGCCCCCCCTCCGTCAAATACCGTGGCTTTTTCATCAATGACGAAGCCCCCGCCCTGACCGGCTGGATGAATGCCAACTACTCAAAGAGCAAATACGGTTCCGCCTTCGGCGCCGACTTCTACTCCATGGTCTTCGAGCTGCTGCTGCGCCTGCGTGCCAACTACCTCTGGCCGGCCATGTGGGGCAGTATGTTCGATGTTGACGACTCGCGCAACCAGCCGCTGGCCGATGAGTACGGCATCGTCATGGGTACGTCGCATACGGAGCCTATGATGCGCGCGACGAATGAGTGGGGGACGTTTGGGAAGGGCGCGTGGCAATGGAATACGAATAACGCGTCCATCTATCCCTTCTTCGTCGAGGGCGCGGAGCGCGCCCTTCCGTACGAGGGCGTCATGACGGTCGGGATGCGCGGGAGTGGTGATACCGCTATGAGCGCGGGCGTCGAGACTGCCATGCTTGAGAACATCGTCGACACTCAGAGGCAGATCATCAAGGACGTATATGGCAGTGAGACTGGTGTGCCGCAGATGTGGTGCTTGTATAAAGAGGTTCAGGGCTACTACGAGGCGGGTATGAGAGTGCCCGATGATGTCATCCTGTTGTGGACGGATGACAACTGGGGAAATATTCGGAGGCTGCCCGTTGGCAATGAGACTGAGAGGTCTGGTGGGGCTGGCGTCTACTATGTGAGTCTTCCGGGAAGTAGGGGAATTTGATCTAACGTGGTTTCGTACAGCACTTTGATTATGTCGGAGACCCAAGGGACTACAAATGGGTAAGTCTGCTATGCAAAATGAATGAAACGGTTACTTAATGCCATGCAGATCAATACTGTCCAGCTCGAGCATACCTGGGAGCAGATGCATCTCGCATATGAGCGGGATGCACGGGAGATTTGGATTGTCAATGTTGGAGATATCAAGCCTCTGGTAAGTAATTTATGAAAAGACCACTCTGACATGTGTTGATCTCTCCAGGAAATCCCCATCAACCATTTCTTCGATCTTGCTTACGACATAAGTCTCTGGGATGTCAACAGTACCCCTCGCTGGCTTGAGCAATGGGCCGCTCGAGAGTTTGGCGCCAGCGTCGCGAAGCAGACTTCAGATATCCTCGAAACGTACGGAATGCTGGCCGCTCGGAGGAAGTACGAGCTGGTCGATCCCAGCACCTACAGTCTGATCAACTATGAAGAAGCCGACAAAATGCTCGCGGAGTGGGAGGCTCTTGGCCAGAAAGCGCAAAGCATTTATGATTCCTTGCCTGCGGCTGCTCAGCCTGCTTTCTTCGAGATGGTCCTGCACCCTGTACTTGCGGGTGGAACCGTCTACGATATCCACATCAGCTCCGCGAAGAACCAGTTGTATGCTGCACAGGGACGTACCAGCGCCAACACTTGGGCTCAACGGGTGCTACAGAAGTTCAACTACGACCATCAGTTGACTACTCAATACAACGGGTTGCTGGATGGCAAGTGGAACCACATGATGGACCAGACGCACTTGGGCTATGTATACTGGTAGGTCAGTCACTGGGAGAACCGCATAACATTCCGGCTGAACTCTTGCAGGCAGCAACCCATGCGTCAAGCAACGCCACCTCTCCAGTATGTCCAGACGCTTGAGCGTGGTCTGATGGGAGATATGGGTGTATCTGTTGAAGGCAGCAATGCTACGGTTCCGGGTGATGATCAATACCACAGCCTTTCGTCGAACAGCCTGACTCTCCCTCCCATGGACCCCTACGGACCTCGCCGCTGGATTGACATTTTTTCAGTAGGCACAAACGCCTTCAACTGGAAGATTACCGCCGCGCCGTTTGTCAAGTTCTCGCAAACGTCCGGCACACTCTCGCCAACCGGCAACAACACTGATATTCGCATCTACATCGAAATCGACTGGGAGAACTGCCCAGCCGGCTCCAACTCGACCACCATCAACATCACGTCCAGCACCGACTACGGCACGCAATACAGCATGCCCACCGTCATCCTCCCCTACAACCACACCGTCCTCCCCACCTCCTTCACCGCCGGCTTCGTCGAATCCGACCGCCACATCTCCATCGAAGCCGCGCACTACACCCGCGCCACCAACTCCTCCTCCTCCCTCTCCTACACCACCATCCCCTCCTACGGCCGCACCCTCTCCGCAATCACCCTCTCCGACCCCAACGCCCCCTCCCTCACCCCCTCCACCGCCCCCACCCTCGAATACGACATCTACACCCTCACCCCCGCCCCCACCGCCAACCTAACCCTCTACCTCTCCCCCTCCCTCAACACCGCCCCCGACCGCCCCCTCAGATACGCCGTCGCCATCGACGATGCCTCCACCCCGCAAGAAGTCGCCTTCGTGACGGACCAGCCGGCCGGCGCGTTACCAGTGGGCTGGACCCAGGCGGTCGCGGACGCGGCGTGGACGAGCTCGACGGGGAATTGGTCGGCGCTTGCGGAGCCGGGGAGGCATACGGTGAGGCTGTGGGCGTTGGTGCCGGGGGTGGTGGTGCAGAAGCTTGTGCTGGATCTGGGGGGTGTGAGGGGGAGTTATTTGGGGCCGCCGGAGAGTTGGAGGGTTGGGTAGGTGGGTGGGTTAGGTCGATGGTGGGGGGGAGGTGGATGAGCTGGGGGAAGGGGGGTGGAGTGATGCGGTGGGGTTGGTTGCTGTAGAGGGGTGGTTGTAATGCATCTCCGTTGCTTGTCGTGAGCTGCGCGACTCTTGTCCTTTGTTCGACGAGGCTCAATGTGTTCAGTCCCGCAAAATCATTCCAACTGTCCGCTACTCGATCGGTGCATCCGGTGCATCAGTATTAACTGACAAATCTACAAAATCACCAATTCATCCCTATCAAAAAAAAGTCTATCAGGTATAGAACAAGACGCCCAACTCCTCCAACCCCGAAAGCCGCACAAAAAAAAAAGGAGAAAGAACAATCCAATCCAATCCAACCCAGCCTAATCTAATCCAAACCTCCTACTCCTCCTACTCCCCCCTCCTCAACTTCCCCACCACCCTCTCCCCCAACGCCACCAAGCTCGCCGCCCCCAAAATCTCCAACGTCGTCACCTCCGCCCCCAACTCCATCCTGATCCAATTCCGCACCTCCACCGCGCTCAAGCTATCCAGTCCGTAAACGCTCAGCGGCCGTCCCGGTTCCAGCTTCGCCGCCTGGTCAGCAGGGAGTCGCAGCGTCTTGGCCAGCTGCGCGTTGAGCAGCTCCAGCACGACTGGCAGCAGCGTCTCGGGCGGGGCGCCGGATGCGTGGAGTGCGAGGAAGGCTTGGACGGCTGCGTTGGCGGCGGCGGAGGAGGTCTTGGAGCCAGAAGTCCCCGAGGAGGTTGTGGAGGCGGGGAGGAAGAGGGGGGAGAAGCGGGGGTCGTGGGTGAGGTCGCTGTCGGTGGGGGATTGGGGGAGGGAGATGCCGGTGATGAGTTGGGTGGCTGAGGCTGGGTTGATGGGTTGCTGGTGGTGCTGTTGTGCGATGGAGGTGTCGAGGACCAGGTGGAGCGCGCTTTCGTTGAGGCCGGTGTATTGGCTTTTCCCGCCTAGGTGCGTTTCCATGCCGCCTTGGGAGGCGACGTAGCCGACGTCTTGGATTACGCCGAGGTTGGTGCTGTTGGCGGGGAGGCCGAGGGAGCGGCGGTGGGCGGCGAAGGCGTCGAGGAAGGTGTTGGCGGCGGCGTAGTTGGCTTGGCCTTTGTTGCCGACGACGCCGGAGATGCTGGAGAGGAGGGTGAAGAAGGTGAGGGGGGTGGGGAGGGTGAGGGAGACTGTGTGCAGGTTCCAGGTGCCTTGGAATTTGCAGGTGATGCAGTCGTGGTATTCCTGGACGGTCATGGCTTCGTAGGGCTTGTCCTGATGAAGGGTTAGTATGTACATGTGAACGAGTGTGTGGTGGGATGGGAGCCTTTTGCGTTGCTTACTCTTAGAACCATGGAGCCTTGAATGATGCCTCCGACGGGCACGGGGGCAGCCTTGAATGCTCTACGCACGTCATCGAGGTTCGCGACGTCGCCCTTCGCTTCGTAAACCTGGCAGCCCAGGGAATTGCAGTTTACGACGACGGTCTGCGATCTCTCATCCGAGCAACCGCTGCGTGACATGGAGATGATGTGCCTGGCGCCGCGGCGAGCCATGTGGATGGCCAGACTGCCACAGAGACCCTTCAGACCACCGACGATGAGGTACGCCACGTCGCCACGGAGGCGGGAATCGCGGGTGAAGGGCCGCATGGGGACTTCAACGTTGCCGGTGGGACCGTCGCTGATGACAATCTTGCCCATGTGGCGACCACTGCGCATGTAGGCGAAGGCCTCCGGGATCTGGGCGAAGGAGAAGGTGGTGATGGGCTGGATGGGGCCGATGGCGCCCTTCTTCACCAGATCGAACACTCTGGTCAGGAGACTGGATGCCGAATGTCAGCTTTCGTAATGGCTGGGCTTCGAAACGCCAACGACACTTACCTGTGGTACAAGTCATCCGTGATGTGCTTGCTGTACGAAATATCCACAGCCCTGAACGAGCAGTTCCGATCGAACGGCTCCATGGACAGGAAGTTCCGCTCGACGATATCCCTCTTGCCGATCTCCACCATGGTGCCGCCATCAGCGCAGATGCGCCAGGATGCATCGAGAAGGTCACCGGTCAGCGAGTTGATGATCAGATCGATACCCTTCCCGCTCGTCGCCTCCATGATTGCAGGACCGAAGCTAGCATCGCGGGACGAGAAGATACGCTTGGGGTCGATCCCAAACTTCTCCTGCAGGAACTGGCGCTTGGCCTCGGAGCCAACAGTGACGTAAATCTGGGGGAGAAAAGTCGTCAGCTCCAGCCAAACCCCAAAAGACCGCGAGAAAAACTCACCTCCGCCCCGATCCACCTCGCCAACTGAATGCACGCAATCCCCACACCCCCAGCCGCCGAATGAACCAACACACTCTGCCCTCTCGCCAACCGGCCCACATCGCAAATCGCATACACCGACGTCGCAAACACCACGGGCATCGTCGCCGCCTCCTCGAACGTCATCCCCTCCGGGATGCGCACCACGCGCTTCTCCCGCGCGTGGACCCTATTCGCCAGCGCCCCCTTCTCAATCGTCACGACCCGATCCCCAACCTTCAATCCGCTGCCGCCCTTCCCACCACCAACCCTCCTTACTACGCCCGCCCCCTCCAGCCCCAGCAGATGCTCGTCTTCCGGCACGATCCCCATCGTCACCGCGATGTCCTTGAAGTTGAGCCCCGCCGCGAACAGCTCGATCTCCACGTGCCCGTCCGCGATGGGCTCCTGGGCGGCCGACAGCGCCGCGAAGCGCAGGCCGTCGAACGTGCCGATGCGCTCGGCGCGCAGGCGCGCGATGCCGGGGTAGCTGTGCAGGCGGGTTGGGACGAGGGCGGGGGCGTCGGCGTTCTTGGCGGCGGCGGTGACGGCCTGGTCGGGGAGGATGCGGTTAGTGTGGAGGATGGCGTCGCGGAGGAAGAACTCGGTGTCGGAGGCGTGCTTGGGGTTTGCCGCCTTATGCTGGCGGAGGGAGTGGAGGACGGTGACGATGGCGGTGGCGGTGGTGGGGGCGTCGGGGGTGGTGTTGTCGACGTCGAGGGTTAGGCAGTGGGCGCTGGGGTCTTCGGCGCGGATGGTGCGGAAGAGGCCTGTGGCGAGGGCGCGGTCGGGGTGTGTGGGTGCTAGGTGTGAGGCCCCGCTCGTGACCCAGAGGAGCTTTGTGCCGCGGGCGACGAGGTCTTTGAGGGTTTGCCATTGGGTGGGGAGGATAGTGGGGAGGATGGAGGCGGAGAGCTCGTCGACGATGAGGACGGTGGCTTTGGGGGGGACGGTGAGGTGGGGGCAGAACTGCTCGTTGATGCGCCAGTTGGCGGCGGCGAGGGCGGCTTTAAGGACGCCGGGGAGGGGAGTGGTTTGCGAGAGGTGGACGACGTGGAGCTCTTGCGGGGCTGGGGCCGGGGCGAGCTCGGACGAGGGGGTGCAGAGGTATGCGGCTTTGGCGTCGTCGACGCTTGGGAGGCGGAGGGCGACGCCGAAGCCGTTGCTGGAGATGACGGATTGGAGCTTTGAGTCGACGCCAGCGTCCTCCTTCTCGACGAGGACCGTGTCGCTGCTGCTCCTCGACAGCGTCTGCTCCGCCTGCTCAACGACAAACACCCGTCCAGACTCGGCCAAGAGGCCCGAAACAATCTTCAGCACTGGGGCAGTCGCCTCCGCGAGCGCCGTCTGCGTCTTGACAATGACAAAGTCAAAGTCCGCCGCGCCAGCGCCCAGATCCGGCTTTCTAACATCCAGCAGACCGAACGTCGCACTCCTCTCCGAGCCGTACTCATTCTGCACGCTGACCAGATCCCGAGCATCCGACGCCACAAACGCGTACTTGGCGTAAAGCAACCTGGTTGGCTTCTCTGCGCCCTCAAACCAGAGACACGACGCATCCCCCGCCGCGAGATTGATTTCCAGCACCGCAAGCGCCGGCTTCTTGTGCGCCGCCAGATCGAGCATGTCCTGCACGCCCGCCACCTGCAGCCTCGCCGCCTGCTCCCGTTCGCGCAGCAACGAGATGTCCGGCCTAAAGACCGACTGCATGAACGTGTGCTTGGCGAACAGATCCGCGCCGACGTCCAGCTGGTGGCACGACAGGTTCGTCATGCGCACCAGCAGCGCGCCCGTCTGCGGGTCGAACACGGCGCAGCTGCTCTTGTAGTTCTTGGCGACGTCCGGGCGGCCTCTGCCCGAGTACTCGGCGCGTGCGATGGCCACGGCGACCTCCGGGCGTGGCTGGGTGGCGGCGGGGTTGATGACGAGGTCGTCAATGATGGCGGGAATGAGGACGGCGTTCATGGTGCTGCGGCCGCCGGCCCAGATGGAGGGCGTGGCGGATTGGAAGCAGCCGTCCAGCACGGCCGGGTGGACTGGGTAGGGGGATTGAGGGGTGTAGGTCGAGGGCGGCTCGGTGAAGGAGATGTGCGAGCGGCTGATGCGCTGACCGGCGATGGCTTCGACGAGGACTTGCTTTTGAAATGCCGGGCCGAAGGCGTAGCCGACTTCAGACGAGACCTTGTACCAGAGATGGCCGGGAGTGGTGTGCTTGAGGGGAGCGATCTCCTCTAGGGTTGCAACTGGAAGCCGTCAGCATAGGTCGAGAAGCATGCAGGAGTAAACACTCACCTCTGTCTACTGGATCATCAACGCGAATCAAACCACCTGCATGCTCCATGATCACGCCCTCCCTGTTCGACGAAATCTTAAACTCGTACCACGAGTCCTTCGTGCCAGCAAGCGGGTTCAGCGTTAGCTGATACTCTGCCGGTACGTCCTCCTCCACCACGAGCGCCTTATCGAACCTGACGTTGCGCAGACGGTAGCAAAGCTCTCCGACTGCCCGCACACCGTTATCCGGTCGCAACGAGCAGTGCGTCTGGTACATCGCCTCGATAGCCATGGCGATAAAACCCGCCGCAGGCATGACAATGTCAGAACCAACGCAGTGATCACGCAGCCACGACACCTCTGCGAGCTTGAGAATGCGCTTGAACGTCGGCGCGCGCCATGGCGTGCCCAGGACCTTGGTACCCAGCAGATCGTGGCAGGGGAATTGCTTGAAGCGCCACTCCTTGCTCTCGCTGCATTCGTACCAGTACTTCGTCGAGTGGTTCCACGAGTAGTTGGGCAGATCCGTGATGACCAGCGGCCGCGAAGGCTCCTCATCAGCATTGACGTTGGCCATCCTGACCGGCACGCCCTTGAGGTAGAGTTTGCCCGCGACATTCAGAGTAGCGTCGATGGAGTCCGCACCACGCTTTAGCGCTGCACAGTACTGGATAGATGAGCCGCCATCCAAGCTGTCCTTGATCTGTCCGATGGGACCAGCGAGTGCGCCGCTGGGGCCGATCTCGATGACGAAGTCGACGCCGTCCTTGCCTGCGACCATCTCGCGGAAAGCGTCGTCGAAGCGGACTGGGGAAACCATGTTGCTCTTCCAGTAATTGACGTCCGTCTTCTCGTGGTTCTTGCCCAGCGCGTGCCCGTAGACGGAGGAGAACATGGTTACCTCGCCAAAGGGGCCGGGCTTGCACGACTGGCCGTGGAAGTCGCGGAGGAGCAGGCTTTCGTACTCCTTGCCGATTTCGTCCATATAGGTTGAGTGGTAGGCGAGGTTGACTTGAAGCATTCTTGCGAAGTGGCCGTCCCGGGTGAGTCGGGTTTTGACTTGCTCGAGGCTGCTAACGAGACCTGAAAGTGTGAGGGATTTTGGGCTGTTGTAGCATGCAATTTGGACGGATCCGAGACCCTCTAGATACGGCCCGATGTCGTCGGCGCCAATGCCTACGGCAAGCATTCGCAGAGGAGCTTCGTTGTCACGCTGGCGGTGCTTCGCGGCCAGACCTCTGTGGTAGGCAACAACGATGGCATCGGCCTGAGTGAGGAAGCCAGCAGCGTAAGCAGCCGCAATCTCTCCCGAGGAGTGGCCAACTACGCTCTGCGGCTTGATGCCCCAGCTGCTGAGAACCGAGAGCAGCGCGAGTTGAAGAGCGGTGACAAGGGGCTGAGAGAATTCAGGTTGGCGGAGATGTTCCGAAGTACGTGGCGCAGTCAGCTCCTCATACAGTGACCAATTAGGAGGCGTTGGCAGGCTCCGCAGCACCTTGTCAAGCTCCTTTACAACTTCTGCGGTGCCAGGGAAAGTCTCAAAGATCTCCTTGCCCATGCACGGCCATTGAGCTCCCTGTCCGGTGAAGACGAAGCCGATCTTAGGAGGGTTAGGCTCCTTCTTGCCGAAGACGATGGCGTTCTCATTGAGCTCCGACTTTCGTGCAACTACGAATCCGCGGTTGAAGTGGTGGCTTCTCCGTTCGGACAAGGTGTATGCCAAGTCGCGTAGGCTTGCTTGGACAGCCAAATTGCTGAGGTGTTTGCTCATCTCCTTCGTGTAGGCCTTGAGAGAAGATTCGTCGTTCGCCGAGAAGAGAAGAAGATATGGTCTTAATGCAGTTTCGTCGTCATCACTGAAGAAGGTATAGGCATCGTCCTCGTCTTCTAGAGACTTGAAGGACGATGTGTGAGCAGGGACAAAGCCCTTAATCAAAGCTTTCGGCTCCTCCACAATGGCATGGCAGTTAGAACCACCAAAGCCGAAGGAGTTGACGCTCGCTCGACGGAAGGGCGCATCGGGGAAAGGGATAGCAGCCCGGGTGGGCTTGACCTTCAGTGCCTCGAAATGTACTATTCGGAGATCAGAATGATTGCTTCATTAGGATAACTGGGCAGGACTTACTCGCTGGGTTCGGCTTTTCAAACGTGGGATTTCCGGGAATAGTGCCATGTTCAATAGTAAGCACAGCCTTCAAGAGACCGGAAATGCCAGCGGCTGGCTCCGAGTGGCCGATATTACTTTTTACCTATCAAGCAGCTGATTAGCAGTCATCATAAAGGCCATTCTTGAGCACGGTCTAAACTCACAGATCCAATAATCAACGGTTTATCACTCTCCCTCGACTCGGCAAAAACCGACGCAACACCCTTCACCTCAATTGGATCACCAGCATTCGTGCCCGTTCCATGGCACTCGAGATACGACGTCAGCGAGTAATCGGCAATACCAGCGTTCCTGTACGCCGCCCTAATAGCGGCAGCCTGGTCTTCGGAGCTGGGGCTCGCGATACCGGGGGTCCTGCCGTTGTGGTTGTTGGCAGTGCCGCGGATGACGGCTCTGATGGGATCGCCGTCTCTAATGGCATCGTCCAGACGCTTTAGAACGACGGCGTTGATGGCCTCGGCCTTGATGTAGCCGTCGGCCTTGGCGTCGAAAGTGTGGCATCTGCCTGAGGCGGAGTGCGCGTTTCTTAGCGCGCCGTCTGCGATGCGGAAGAGTCAGTGCTGTGCTTTAGAGAGGCCCGCCTCCGCGGGTGTGGAGCACTCACTCTCAATGCTGTGGTCGGGGCTGTTGCATCGTTGGTCAGCGAATGGTTGGGGCCGGGGTTCCAATCAACTTACTTGATGTATAGATTTGCGCCAGCAACGATAGCACCAGCTATCTCGCGCGTCTGCAGATACCTGCACGCAACATCTACTCCGACCAGACTGCCGGAGCACGCCGTGTCTAAAGTCAAGCTATTGTTTTGAAGAGAGGGTTGAGCGAATTAGTCAAACAGTGTTTTCCCTGGTTGCTGGGTCCGGCAACCAACAGAATAGAGAAAAAGGGGTCGCTGGGTGCCCCAAAGGAGCAAATCACGATGCGGCGAGCCAGTAATGCGGCACAGCCGTCTCGAAAAGGCAAGCCGAAGTTTAAAGGAACAACACTCGTACGCACCTGGGCCCTTTGATGTTCAAGAAGTGGCTGATTCTGTTGCTCATGATCGAGCGGCCCACGCCAATGGCGCACGACGGCGGTCTATTTTGCGGATCGCGCGCATGCATCCACGCATAGTCTGGAAACCCATACAAGTAAGCTGGATTGCCCGTTTCTGCGCCGGCTAGAAGGAATAAAACATGGTAGAGCAGCGCTACTTACCGACTTCGTAGGACCCAACGAAGCAGCCATACTGCGTCCCAGACAGCGACTCGATAGGGATTCCCGCGCTCTCGAGACCCTCGTACACGACCTCGAGCAGCTGCCGCTGCTGCGGGTCCATGGAGATGGCGTCGACGCGCGAGATGTTGAAGAAACTGGCGTCGAAGTCGGCCGGGTCCACGTTCTCCAGGAACATGCCGCCAGGGTTACGCAGCGTGGACGGCTTGTCGGACCCATCATGATGGCCCTTGAGGTTGAAGCGCGTGGCGGGTGGCGTGGTGCCAGCCACGCCGCCCTTCTTCAAGAACTCCCACAGTGCGTGCGGTGTGTTGCTATCGCCTGGCAGCCGGCAGGCCATGCCGATGATGGCGACCGGCTCCTGCACGTACTGCTGCCGCGCCCCTGATTGGGCCTGGACGGACATGTTAGCGGCTGGAGTGGAGGTTAGCTTGGTGAACGGCCACGACGAAAGCTAAGCTCGCATTAGGGCGTAACATGTATATACGTCGTCTCAGCAATGGGCATCCCTCACGAGCCATGCTAGCGCAAGGGGACTGTCAGCCGATGCTTTCGGGTCCATCCGTAACCTCAAAGGGCCGTCTATGGCCAATGGTGGAGGCATTGGCATCGTCATCGACACGGACTGTCAGCCGGAGGCAGAGGCTGATTGGCACTATCTTGACCGGTCCTTTCAGCATGGCGGCCATCACTTCTGATCTCAGAGGCGGAAAGCATGGGGATCGACGTGTCGGGAACCACGTCAAGGGTGACAAGAGTTAGCCAGAACTGCGGTGTGGCTGGCCGCTGGTTAAGGACGCGATCAGGAGGACTGCACAGGAATAGCAATGTTACGCGGAAGGATTGGGGAAAAAAAATATGGGAGAAGGCAGAGCGGGCTCCCAATGACACACCATTGGTCCCATACTGCCCCAGTCGTTCGCAGTTGCCTGGGAAAATCACCAGCCATGACTCGACTACACAGGAAGGCCGGCACGTGTGAGGCCGCGAGAAGAAAGCCCGACATTATGACGCATCGTCCGTGCGGCGCTTAGAAAATGGAGTCGGCGACGGTCTATAAGCCAGCGGCCGAGGAGACGACGTGCCAGCAAGCGGCATCAAACGTCTCGACTTCCAGAAGCATTAGCGCGCCGCCAGCTCTTGCCCAATCACAGCACACCCATCCGAAGGTTAACCAGAAGACCGGCACAGAGGCTCGAGACACGAAGAACATGGCGGTCAGGCAAGAGGTGGAATTCAGGACGCTGGACGGCCTGACTCTGCGGGGCTGGTTATATCCGGCCAAGTGCCGGGGGCCAGGCATAATTATGACTCCAGGCGTATGCCCGTGGCCCAGCTCTTGCACGGCACAGAAGCTGACAGGAGGGTGCAGTTCAACATCCCGAAGGAAATGATGCTGCCGGAAGTGGCTGAGGCGTTCCAGCGGGCGGACGTGACCGCGCTGGTGTACGACCCACGCAGCATCGGGGCCAGCGACGGGGTGCCGCGAAACGAGATCGACCCGGCCAAGCAGGTGGAGGACTACTCGGACGCGCTGACGTTCCTGGCCGGGCAGCCGACGGTGGACAGGGCGCGCATTGGCTTCTGGGGCATGTCGTTCGCGGCGATGGTGGCAGCGTGCGCGGCGGCGCTGGACAAGCGGGCCAGGTTCGTGGTCATGGTGTGCCCGCTGGTGCGGCTGTACGAGCCGGGCAAGATGGCGCGGCTGCTGGAGAAGGCGATGAAGGACCGCGAGGCGCAGGCCAAGGGCAACGCGCCGTTCACACTGCCGCTGCTGGGCAAGACGGGCGACAACGCGGCGGGCATGAACGCGGCGGGCGGCAGGGAGGCGGCGGAGCTGCTGGCAGGGCTGGCGGCGCGGGCGCCGGGCCACGAGCTGCGCACGACGCTGCAGACGTACTACCGGCTGGCCATGTGGCAGCCGCACGGGCTGCTGCCGCTTGTGGCGCCCACGCCGGTGCTGGTGGTGGTGCCCGAGGACGACGCCGTGTCGCCGGCAGCGGCGCAGCACGCGCTGTGCGATTCGCTGGCGGGCCCCAAGCGGAAGCTCGTCGTGGCCGGCAGGGGCCACTTCGACGTGCTGAGCGGCGCGGACGTGCAGGCGCAGCAGGCGGGCTTCGTGGGCGACGCGCTGGGCGGGCGGCTGGACGGCGGTGATGGCAGCGATGACGGCGACGCGGGCGCGTAGGTACCGTACACAGGAGAAATTGCGGGCCCGGCAGACGAGCCACACGCCGCCAATCTCAGTCCCAACGCGTGCGCACGCGAGGCTGCAGCCGTGATGCGGTGTGCCGTCCCAGGCCGCCGGGCGCGCAGCCCGCGGATCAGGCATCAGGCCATTTCATCGCAACCGCCGTCTCCACGCCCGCGCACTTCCACGTGCTGCGCAAATCCAGCCTTAAGCTTCTTACCGCCGCCGCCGCCCCGGCTTCGTCCCACCGACTTCTCTCTCTTCTCGCTGCCGCAAGACCCTTCCACGCTCTGATTCGCTGCGCGCGATGCGTGTTCGCGCGATCATGTGGCCGGCGCAGGATTTGTACCTTGCAGCCTTGCGGGGGCAGTGACGCTGCCTTGTCTCGGAAGCGGCCAATCCCACATCGTGTGTCCGTCTTCAGCAGACCGCTTCACACTTGAGCACCTCAACTCGACCGCCAACATACGTGGTACCGGTGTGCGCTCTCGGACGTCTGCGCTCTCGGACAAGTCTGCCGAGCGTTGAGCGGCGCCATTCGCTGCGGCCTTCTCCGCCAAGCAGACGTCACTGTCAAGCAAATGCCGACCTGGTGGCTGTGAGACGCATGCAACAAAAGTGGGTCAAAGCTGCGTTTCTGCAAAGTCGATCCGCACGGTGCTACAACACCAAGCTTTAGGCGTTGAACCATCCTCGCCATCCATCCCGACGTGAAGGTGTGGTTCGAAACACGCTCCTCGCATTCGGATCAATGCATACTCGTGTTCACTGTTGCTGCGGTACTACACGAGACGGCCGCGCACATGAGAGACAACCGCCATGCAGCGCAAGATCTGGTGGACGGCTAATTCCGCATGTCTGCTTAATCGGCACCCAGGCTGCCCGTACCTCGCCGTGCAGAGCAGAGATGTTGAGTGCATATTCTTCCGAGAGTCACCGCGAATTGCGTTCCATTAGCGCCTTTACCGACTGAAAGCGGCCTCTTCTTTCCACCCTCTGCTTCACCGCCAACGACCCTGAACCAGAGCAACCTCGCGATTCACCCATTACACCCTCTTCCGTTTACTCTACCATTGCCTCTGGCACTTTTACCTCCTCTCTAATCCTTCGCCAAGGGTTTTGACCTCCCCGCTGTCCTTGAATCAAGCAACTCCGCCACCCGGAGCCACCCGCTCGGCCCGCCCAGCCACAACGCAGCCACGTTACGCACGGTCTCTCTGCTTGCTCAAAGCTGACCGGTCATGCAGGTGCGCGGTCCGGCCGATCTTGCCGGAGGACTGTGCGAAGAAGAAAGCAGAAGTGATGAGCGCAGCATCGGTCCGCGCCTGCGATTGCGGACAATGGACGGCAGTGACGGCACATTGCTCCAGCGCTCACCGTTATGAGGTCACTGGAGAATGACAGTGTAGTTCTTATCAATCTTGCCATCATACCTAAGCCCGGACTGCCAAGAGGGTCCGTCCGTCCGTATCTCAGATGCCCACATCGAGTACCTCAGCAATGGTCGCTTCCACCCTCCGCCACTCGCCCCCCAACTAGCCCATAGACTCCCTTCCCCCCCACGATCCCCCAAGAAAACCCAAAAGATCTCAGGGTAATATGAGCAGTTACACATAAAGGACTTCGACCCCCCCGTCTCAAACCCCCGACCCTGAAAGCACTCACCACCACACCTATAATTAGCCCACCCACCCTGCAACCCACCCACGGCGAGAAAAGCAAAAACCCTAAAAAAAAAATTCCCCGTTCCGCATCCCAAGTGCCCCCCCCCACTCCCACCATCCCCGTCTCCCCCAACCCGACTGGAAAGGTTTCTTCTTTGCCCCTGCTCCCCCCGAAGAAGCATATGCACATCTGACATCAGCACCCGCTCGCTTCCCGAAGCCCGCCCGTACATACGCACGCACGGGGCAATCGGGAAGGAAGCTGAACCCTAATTACGACTGGACGGAGCGGAGCGGATGGGGTTTTCCTATCTGCTTGGCCTGCCTACGTCTATGTAATATGTGTGCCACGGGCGGGTGCGGGAGTGGGGGGGCCGCTGGCGAGATGGTTGGCGTTTGCTCCTAATGATCGGAGAAAGAGAGAGTCAATCAGGGTCATCTCGTTGCAGAGCTTTGGATAAGTTCAGAAAGGATTCAATTCGTTATCATCATAACCGCCTACTCCCATCATTTCAACTTCACACCTTTCATTATCCACCAACAACCTCACCTTGAGCAAGCAGTGCGAAAAAGAAAGGAAGAACAGGAAATTATGAGACAGATGCAGTCTACCAGCAAGAAAACAGGAGATAGCCGCCCACTTCGTTCCCATCTCTCCATTGACGTACTATTTCGTTCAATCGTGACTTTTGGGTTTTGTGTGGGGATTTCGTACTATACACTTGTCCTCGGGCAAAGAAGCCATTGACAACGTTAACGACAGGACAGAAGTAAACTCAAACGTCGAGATCCAGTGCAATGTAGATGCACAGCACATGAATCTCTCCGTCAATCGCAATGATCAAGCAGCCAAACAGTAAAGCAAGCCAGATAGTCAAAGTGATGAGAAAAGAAGCTTTCAACGGAAAAAGCTGGAAAGGAAATTTGGAAACATATCTCGTCTCTTTTTTGTCGGTTCTCAAGTGCTGAGCGCGGAAGAAAGAAAAATAGACAGGAATAAGAATAGGAAATCGTGACACCTCATCCCTTGCCGTTCATACACATACTCATCCTCGTCGTCAAACTCGTTCCTTCATCCTATCTCATCCCAGCCAACCCAGAAAGCCCTAGCCCGTATTCCCGAACTCTTGTTCATATCCCAATCTCAGCGAACAATCCATGGTAACTCAACCGACGCAGTATTCCTTGGAAGCAGAACGACTGCTCTCCTTGACTTCGTAACATCGTAGCGCAAGGGAAAAGGAAGATGAATGCCCCACATCAAGCAAAGAGAAATAGAAAAGGAGAAGCACGAGCAAAAAAGGTAGAAATCGGGAGACATGAGAAGTAAGAAAGGAAAGATCAAGGCCATCATCATTCATAAACCCATCATGACTTCATCCCTCGTCAGTAGCCCATCACACGATACTCGTACTTTTGACATAAAACTTCTGCCCGATCATACTCCTTAGCTCCCTCCTCTTCTTCTCCCTCTTCTTCTCGGCCATCCTCTCCCTCAACCCCTGCAGACCTACATATTCCACTTTCCACCCACCCTTGGTTCCGGGTACGCTGAACTCTCTCCTCCGTCTCGGCTGCTGCGGGCTCATGGACCGGCCACGACTGCTGCCCCGACCATTAGAGTAGTCGTCGTCATCGCCGCCGGTTGTGCTAGCCGAGAAGCGCGAAGATATTCTGCTGTCCATGCTACCAATGGGGCTGTTGCTGACGTGGGTATGGTGGTTGCTGGTGCTAGCGTTGATTCTGCGCAGAGAAGCATTCGAGACTTGCTTCTCGATACGACCACTCCCACCACCAATCGCACGCTTGCCCAGAGCGAGCGGCTTGCCGACAAGGCCGCCCGTCTTTCTCTTGAGCCCACCGACATTCACGTAGTGTCTGCGAGCGTTGCTTCCGGCCCGTTCCATGCCCAGGCTATTGCCAATGAGGAAGCCGCCGGAGCCTTTGAAACCGTTGGTCAGCCTGCGGCCTAGTGTACCGATCTTGAGCTTCTGCCGCTCCCGCTCTCTGGCAAGGTCTGTGTTCTCATCTTCGAAGTTAACGTTGCTGGTATCGCCGCCACGTGGCAGGCGGGTCGATTCGAACGCATCGCCGAATTCTTCATCCCATTCATCTTCACTCTCCGAGTCGAAGTCATCCCAGAACCCGCGTGGTCTCCAGAAAGGATGGAGGTTGTTGTCCTTAACCTGCCTTGGGTTTGCAACATTCGGCACCTGTCGGGGCGCAAAGTTGCGTCTTGTAACAGACGCCGTACGTGCAAGGATTGGGTTGAGAATTGTGTCTGAATAGCGACGGGCACGCTTAGCGAGACTTTGGCGGCGCGTTTGGCGTGTCGAGCTGGTAGCAGCAGCAGCACTTTCACTCATGGGATCGCGCTCAAGCTCCTCAGAAGGCGTAGGCGGGATGATCTTGAAAGCGGGAGGCTCCGGTGGCTTGCGTGGATTCTTGAGAGGCGAATCCACGAAACCATTGACGGCAGAGTCAATCATTTGTTGAGGTGGAGTGCCAGGGTTGAATGTGAGAGTGGGTGGACTAGTGCTCCGGCCCGGTGGGGGAGAAGAAACAGCCCGACGGTGTGTAGACGTCGAATTGGAATTGGAATTGGAAACGGAATTTGAGTTGGTCCGCGCGACCTGCTGAACTACAAGCAACGAATGGTTGTTGTGGGGGTAGATGCTGACAGCCGTTGCCTCGCTGACTTCAAGTTCAGCAGTGTCCGAAAGCTGAGAGAATGGGGTCGTGGTGTTGTGGTGACGCGCGCGATCCAAGCTCGTACGGCCACTGTGGAGCAACATTGGAGACTCGGGGCTAAGATGAGACCGATCACCAGGTGTACCTCTGTCAAGACTTGGCCGGGGGATTTCCTCAGTGCGGCTCGACGCTCGGTCAGAACTGTGACGCATGACCATTGCGTCGGTAGGACGTTTCTGCAACATCTTCAAGGCTTCAGCGCTCGCAGGCGGAGAGGATATCCGATCACCTAGTGGGGGAGTCGACAGCGGCGACGGCTCTTTGCGAATAACCTCGAGCGGTTCGAACGCCTTTCTTCTGAAGCTCGGTTCCTTCGGCGGCGGTTTCGGGGCACGCGATAATGTGACCGTGGTACCCTTGGACGTCATGACTGCCGGAGCTGTAAAATTGCGGATGCCCTCTTTTGGAAGAGGCCAGTCTTCCGGTAGTTTGCCTGAAGCTTGAGACGAACTGCCGTTAGACGACTTCCTCGACATTCGGCGCGGTACATCAAAGAAACTTTGATCCCCATTTGGCACTGCTGAGACGCGAGACTGTGACTGTCGAGTATCTGTAAGCGAATGAAACCTGACGCGGAGCCTGCGAGGTATCTCGGCAGTTTTGGGGGAGTCGTTGGGAGGTTCGGGGATCACTAGTACCGGGATGCTTTCATGCTGCTGTTTGGGCTCAGTAACAGGAGTATCCGCACTGATGTACGAGAAGGCAGAATCTACGCTGTCACGGTTCCTTCTTTCGGGTATCCTAGCCTTATGATGCACCAACCGATGAGGTGGGGCGTCCTCTGAGAGGAGCGATGCGCGGTGCGAGCGATTCGTCGAAGGGCGTTCAAACGTCGTGTCACTACTCTGGCGGAGAGCAAGATTCTTGCCAGCATGGCGTAGAGTGCGTCGGCGCTCGGGCGGCGTGGCGACGACAACAGCTTCCACGATGGTTGACGTGGTGGAGGCGGTCGAGAAGCGTTTCGAGTCGGTGTTTGGGGATCCGTTTGCGTCATTGGGCCAGCCAATGTCCTGGGCAAATTTGTCCAAGGCAGGGTTCCGTGCATGCCTCTTGATGTCGCCGGCGCGCTCGCCGGAAGCCTGAGCCCTCTTCATGACGGAGATGGGTGCAGGGTCATAGTCAGGGTCCGGGTGGGGAGAGGTTTGTTCAGGAGGGGTCCTCGGGGGCCGTTCCTGCCGTCTACGCCGAACTGCCACATTCCTCATGAAATTAGTATCCCACTCCCGATGTGATATTTGATCACGATCTCCGTTCTTCGGTTCCCACGTGCCGTCGAGAAACGGAGAGCCCCTGTAGTCTGGCTGGCCAGAGGGGTTGCGTTCCGTGGGCGTCAAGTCGCCTCCATCACCCTCAAAGGCCAAGCCCAGGCCGTCGTACCTCTGTCTTGACTCGCTCCCATTTTCGACGAGCTGTTGCACTGGCGTCAACGCGTCATGGAAAGACACCTGCGACTCGCTGTCCTCCGACTCGAAGTGGCTTCGGGCCGTAGTGAACGACTCGGCTCGGGACGATGGGTAGCGAAGGGTGGGTGGAGGATATGTCTTCTGGACGGATCGGTGTTCTGCAGACCGGGGTGGGCTCGGGTCTGGCGTCGGCGGGCTCCTCTGGTTTATCGGGGTTCGGATGGACGGTTGCTTGGAGAGTAAAGAATCCATGACTCCGTCGGCGTACTGTGGGGCATTGGTGTTGTCGTCCTGTGGATCGCCATTCGAAGCCGAGGGTGGAGTCGGTGGCAGGCCGCTATCGTGTCCGGTCACCAGTGGCGGAGATGCGAGTGGAGAAGCTACTGGAGTGGAGTCGCCTGTGCTGAACTGGGTCGAAGTTTCGTCGTCATGGTACGAAGTCGGTCGGACAGGCGCCGCGGCGGAGAACACGGTTTGATCTTCGTCGCGCCTCCGCGGCAGTTGTTTGTGAGCCTTGAGCAAAGGGGTGTCGCCGAAGGATTTCTCGAGGAGCGAATAGGCGTCCTGAGGCTGAGCTGACGGCATCGCGCGAGTCGAGCAGGGGAGCTCGCGGTTGAAAGCTGGCCAGACTCGAAACGCGGAGCGATATGCTCAGAGGTGAAACGACAGGCCTAGAGCCTCAGTGGTCCTCTCGCCAGTCGCATCGAAGAGCTATTATTACCGCGCTGCTGAGTTGTCCTGTTGGCCCGGGCACCGGCTGCCCATTCGCGCAGAGTTCGTTGGGCAAGCTTCGACGGCGTCGGGGTATTTGCAGGCGCGAGCGATGCAGGCGGCCCTTGGCTGGGCGCCTCGAGGCTCTGAGCGGTGGAGGCGACGGCCGCGTCGAATGTGCGGCGAGGGCCAATTCGGCGTGGGCGAAAGGCAGGACGCGATGCTCGGGCGGGTGGGGAGGGACGTGTGCGGCGTGGGATCTGGAGGTAGTGCTCGATGCGCACGAATCGGGGCTTGGGCAGTGATTCGCGGGCAGGCGACGGGTGATCGCTGGCGCTCGCACCGGATCGAGGCGGGAGGCGGGTGGAGGCTGGCGGCGACGGAGGGCGGGCGCAGCGGGATGGCAATGCGGGATGGGCGAGGGCGAGGGCGACGACGCTGTGGAAGGCGAGCGGCGCGACAAGCACCGGCTCGGAGGAAGCTGGCTTTGGGGGCGCGAGGGCTGCGGGCGGGCTCCTCTCGCTGCGGTGGTGCATGCAGCAGACGGAGGCGACGGCCAATGACGGCGCCGCGCTGGACTTCTGGAACGGCTAGGCCGCGCGCGCTCGCTGCCGGCACGCCGCAGCTTCCCGTTTCGCCGCTGGAGGGGGGCTGGCCGGCCCCGCGCGCGCGACTCCTGCGACGGCGGCGTCGTAGGCGTGTCTGCTGCGCGCTCCCCGTGCCTGCCACCGCGCGCGCGTGTAGGTCGCTCAACGTCACCGCCCGGCAGGGCTGACCACCCAAGGGCACGGCCGCGATCGGCGCCCGCCCGCTCCGGGGGATCCTCGACCACAGCGCGCGCGTCCTCGCCGCCGCCGCCCTCCTCAGCCGCATGCTCCGCGCTGCTCGCGCCGCCGCTGCTGCTGCCAGCCTGCGCCACTTCGCGTGCGACATGCACGAGCGCGCTGCACGCCGGCGCCCGCCTCGGCTCGCCCGGCGGCCGCGGAGACGCAGGGACGCGCGGAGGTTTAGAGAACAAGAAGCCTCCGTGAGCTGTGGTTCCTGGTTCCGCCAGCCTAAGCGTCCCTGAGATCCCTGAGACCCTCCCCCCTGTCGGAGGCGCAGGCACCGTCAGCCCGTAGCACAACATCTGCCCTCCATCACGGCCTCGTCCGCCGCTGCTTACATGGGACATTCCTGTCGCTCTTCAGCCGCAGATGCAGGGACGCGGCCCTCCAGCTCACCCACGTTCATGGCTTCACGTGTTTGCCTGGCGCTCGTCCGCCACAGTCGTCTCTCGAGAATGTGGCATTTTGCCCGTGTACACCTGGCGAGTTCCAAATCGTTTTTTATTACGAGTACATCAAGTCTACCGGCGTTTTCTCCCCCGCATTCTGACCGTTCGATGGACATCAAATGTTTCGGAAGGTGCGTCCGAACCAGCAAGGCCAGAGTGACGTGAAGAAAATCACTGTTTTTTATTGCCTTTTTTTTCTTTTTTCCTTTCTTTACGACATTCAACGAAAACGTTTAGACCGCCTTCCAGGGCCTCTGCTAAGAGTCTGTCTCATATGTCAGTCTCAAGGGTCGGCGCAGATCTCCGGTTGCACGGCATCGGGGATGTGAAGCATACCCTTGCTGCCAAACTCTGATTTTACACTGAAGTACTCATCTTCGGTCGGAATATCCTCCACCGTTGCCTGATCGGGGGGCATATCTTCCGGATATAGAATGAAAGGAATCTCCAAGCTGCTGGTGCGGATAGCGCAAAGCCTGGGACCTAGGCCATGGTAGGTTTTCTTCCACTCCTCGTCGACCCAGCGCCCAAGCGGATACAGGCCCATGGGTGGGTAGATTGTCGGGTGGTTATGATGCTTAACCATGTAGCAATCAAATTTACCGCTAGAGACGGAGCGCTTCTCGGTGGAGTGTCCATCGTTCTCATTCACACCCTTGAGGTCGAAAGCGCTCTTCGGGCGGACGCGGTCTCGCTTCTCGGCGGAGCTGTCATCTCCCTCGTGGGAATCGTTGGGGTCGCCCTCGATGGCACTTCCATTGCGTTGTTCGAGTTCACTCAGATTTGGCTCGATCTCCAGATGGACAAGATCCCGCTTCGCGTACGGCCTCGGTCCATCGTAGCACTTGACCGAGGAATTACTAGCGTGGCACGGATGGTTGATCCAGTGCGGACCCTCAAGCAGACAACTCCACTTCCCCGTCCTGATATGCTTCGCCCCTGGAAACGCTCTCATTAGCTACGGCACCAGGCCAGCATCTGGATTCACTTACAGTAGCCATCTCTCTTGAAGTGCCAGGACTGACTCCTCGGTTCGACATGGCAACGACGATCCTGGTGGTGCTGATAGTGGTGTTGTGGCGCGCCTACCGCGTATTGCGTCAGGGCCAGAACGAAAACGGCAACTTCGCTGAGCTTCATTTCAGTCGATCGTTGGAAGGACGTAGAGAGCAGAATGCGGTGGGGAAGGCTAGAGGCAGCGGGCCTGAAGACTTCTTTTTGTAGCGAAGTAGCCAGGCAAAACTAACAGTCAAAACTGACAGTCAAAACTAACAGTCAAGTCTTCGGTCCATGGATGCAATCCTGACTTTTGCTCCTTTTTTAGGAAAAAAAAAATTAAGGTACCGAGGGGCGGTGATAATTTATGAGTTTTTACTTGGAAGCATGACGCAGAAATGCACAAAGCAGCAACGGTATAGGTCGTCGGTAAAGTTCAGCTGGAATAGGGGATGTGTGATTGCAATATAACCCGCGGATCAAGTCCTGTTTATCACTCGCTACCGATCATGACGCTGTAGAGCTTACTGCATCTTAGATAATGTCGGTATTCTGTGGTCATCGTTATATCATTAGGCAGAACCGTAGTTTGGTAACGAGAGACACTCGATTATAACCTTAAAAAAAAGCTGGTCCTATTACCCTTCTGACCAAAGCCCTGAGGCATATTCGGAATCTTGACGAACCAGCAACGCCGAACAATGCAAGGAAATAATCACATCTCTGAGCCACCAACACCAAAAGCCATGCACGATCATTCCGCCCAGCCCGTACCGGTACCGCCCCCTCGTCATCGCATTCATGATCCTGCCTTAACCTCCACAGCTACCCTCCCTAATTTCCCAACCCCACCCTCACTCCGCAATCCCCTCATCCTCCAACCCATCAATATACGTATCCTCGTATCTCGGCAACACGACATCCCACTCCTCCGCGCCCCCATCCACCTCAATCATCATATTCTCCTTCTCCTCCCCCTCCCCCTCCCCACCACCAAAACCCCACCGAAAAGCCAACGCAGCATTATCCTTCACTCCCTCCGACTTCAAACTCACCTCCCCGTTCCCGCCACCACTCTTCCCCTTCCCCTTCGCCCCGCCCCCGCCGCCACCGCCACCACCGAGTCCTGCTTCCTCCAACACCACCCACCCCTTCTCGGGATCCGCCGCGTCGGCCATCCTCCCCAACTGTATCTCCTCGGCGTCGGCGGGCAGCGGCTTGCCGGCGAGACCGTCCGGATTGGTTTCGCGCAGGGCGTGGAGGAGTTCGGTTTTGATGGAAGAGAGCGTTTGGAAGGGGTCGACGTGCAGGAGGATGGTGGTTTTGTGGTGTTTGAGGCGGAGGGTCCAGGTTGTGGGGGAGGGGGCGGTGGTTGTGGTGGATGGCATCTTTTTTGTTGTGGGGATCCTTGGGTTGGGTGGTGGTGGTTGCGGAGTTGGGAGAGTTTTTCTCTTGAAGAAAGCGCTGGAGGTGGCTTTTGGTGGCTGAGAAAGGGTTGCTGAGCTGTGGAAGGATGCTAGAAGCTCCAATGGGTCAGTCAGAGCGAGATGTTTCGGAGAAGTGGCGGCGCGGGAGCTTGGGGCGTCTACGCGTCAATGACGCGAGAAGAGCGCGGAACTTACGTGCTGGAAGCGACAGCTGGGCGATAGACGAGAGGCCGGAGCTTCGAGCTTCTTTTCACGAAAAACTGAACGCGATGTGAAGTCGAAGTGCGGGCTGTAGCCTCGGGCGGCGGAGGATGTAGCGGAGGTTTCTAGCGCCAGCCGTAGCCAATACGTAGTAGGGCAGACCGCAGCGCAAGACTTGCTCACAAATTTGTCTTAGCGACCTCACTAAAAGGCTTGGCGACCAGCGCTACACTCACGTGAGGTCGCCAAGTCTTTTAGAGAGGTCGCCAAGTGTCGCAATAGGTCATAGACGTCGGAAGTTGTGAGGGTGAGTTAGGGTTAGCGCTTTGGGCGACGTGCATGGCCAAGCAATCATGATGTAAAACACCAAAGCTCCCGAACGCCCTCTCTCCAGCTCCACCACAACCACATCCCACACTCCTTCGACTTCAATTCCCCCACCCTCCTCTCTCACACCACACCAAACCGACCACAATGCCGCCACCGACCCCCGCCCGCGCCTTACGCGCAGCATCATCGCACCTCACAACGCGCCGCACGCCGCCGCTCCTCCTCCGCCCCTCCACCACCACCCTCCTCCCACAACGACGACAGCAGCAACCCCCCTCCCCACCATCCCCCCACCGCACCTTCACAACCACCCCCACCCCCCCTCGCTCCCACGCCCCCCGCCACCACGACCGCGGCCCCCCCTCAAGCGAAGAAACGCAAACCGACTTCGACAAGCTCGACGTGCTAGCCAACATGCCAGCACCAACAACAGCCGTCGACGCGACATTCGAAGACGGGTTCGCGCTGAACAGCGGGATGCGCGTAGCGGGGGCGGGGGTGCTGTTGGTGGCGGGGGATGCGTTTAAGTGGAGGCCGTGGGTGAGAGGGGAAGGGAAAGGGGAGGAGGAGGAGGTAGGGATGACGGGGACGTTGAGGGATGGGAGGGGGATGTGGGAGTGCGATAGGGCGGCTTGGGGGGTGTTGGAGGTGGTGTGGCCGAAGCCTGGTGAGTTGGTTTGTTGGTTCTTTCTTCTTTTGTGATGACGGTGCCCCTACGATTTACTATGGGGATTTCTTTTTTTTTTCTGAGAGCGATGGACTGATTCATCTGGGGGTCTAGATCTGCTCATCATCGGTACTGGTCCGTCGGTCGTCCCTGTCTCGCCTACAACCAGGAAGCACATCAATGATCTGGGAATCCGGCTTGAGGTCTCGGACACCAGAAATGCGGCTGCTCAATTCAACCTTCTTGCAACTGAAAGAGGCGTGCAGCAGGTAGCGGCTGCACTTGTCCCGATTGGCTGGCAAGAAGGACGGTGAAGTGAGGGTTATCAGGAAGGATACCGGCTGTGAATACGAGAACACCCATTACTTTCTCGAAAATGTTTTTAAGTGATATTCGACTTGCGCGATAGAGAAAGATTTAATCGCAGGAAAACGTAATGTCTCCCAGACGGAAGTACATGGTTGAAGCTTTGATCCCGTGGTCTGAGACGCAAAGAAGCTGCATTTTGCCGTGGTTACCAATGCTGCAGCTTAAGATGTGGGACAACGTGTATATTGGACCCAATGTAGCAGGTCGAATTCGCTTGATCGAGCCTCGCGCCAGGGAAGTAAGGCAGATGAGCTGCACCGCGTGCTAATCATGACGAACCTGCTTTCTTACAGTGGCGAATACATAGCTTTGGCTTGCTGGACCGAACAATTCATCATTTCGCTATTGAGACTTTTATTTTCACAGCTGCCTACAGACCTACGTACCTACCTGGCCACCCACCAGCCTTGATATACAGGATATCAATTTGATTCAACCAAGGCTTTTTGGCAGCATGCAGCCATCGCTATCGTGGTAGAGGTGTATAGCAAATAAAGCTAATAATACGCCAGGCCCAGTATGCTATCCGCATCTCCGGCAATGTACTCCTCGCTGTAACCTCTTCAACCCCTCGCCAATTAACCCTACCATTGATTCAAAAAGCCGTTTGCCCGGCCCCGCACCGGGGTATTTTGTGGTGAGTGGAGAAACCCTCTCTCTGTGTCAGACGGCTGAAAGAGAAGCCGTGGCCTAGAAAAGACGCCCTTGCTCCCGCTCTGTGCCGCTGACATGTGTGAAATGAAAAACGCAATGAACCTTCACACCGTATGCCCATTGCCGGAAATGTTAGCACAGCCAGCTACCGCATGCATGCCCTCATGATATCGTCTGGGTCGATATTACCCCAGTCGTGAAGGCCGAAAGAAGACAGGCAAGAAAGCCAAAAACAAGGGGAAAAAAGCAAAAATGAAAATGGGAACTAAAAAATAAGAGCCCACCCCATGGGCATCATGAGGTGGAAATATCAAATGTAGGAAAACCTCCCTTGAACGAGCAACCAGTGGTATCACAATCTTTCCCCGTAGTCCCATGTCAGTCATCCACAATCTAAAAGGTAAAAGCCGTATTACTGAAGAAGATGGGATCGTTGAGGATGCTGCTCATTGGATCGAAGAAGTCGGTAGTGTAATCCGCAAACGGACCGCTGACATGGCTGGTTGCAATGTCCGGGGCATTACCCATGCTGAGGCTGTTGTTCATGGTCGGCAGGCTCAAAGTGGGCAAGTTCGGGTCGAGTGACACAGCCGTGCCGCTGTTGCTGATTTGATCGTTGCCTGGACCAGGCTGGGCTTGACCAAGTCGGTGAGAGGGTGCTGGTGTAGTTGAGTTGCTCGTTTCGGGATCTGTAGGGTTGTTCACAGCGGCGTCAAGGTTGCCCATCGAACCCTTGCCGCGGAAGTGATCGCGCCAGTGCCAGATTGAGTCGAAAACGACGCTCATGCTCATCCTGCATCGGACTTTCAGGTGGATGGAGACATCCACGATGGGGCCATGTTGCATACGGTAAGTCTCGACATCCGAAATCTTCGGGCTGCCTGCACCGCCTGACTTCCACAGCTGGGCAAGAACTTCTGCTAGACGCTGGGGAAGGTCGTTGTTACGAACCGAAGTTTTGCGGATGCAGGTGATGAGATGAGTGAAGTTCGAGCGCGAGGTGGACAACTGCTGGGTGGGGATCGTGGTGGCAAAGTTGGAGTTGAGTAGCCGATGCAGCGTGAATCCAGCGGCAATCATCATTTGCGTGATGTAGTTGGTCGAGTAGATGAGCGAGCTCTGATCTTCGAGGCAAAATATAGATTCGAGGAATTGGTTAGCGGCGAGGAGGAGGTGCAGCAGATCCTGATGCCAGCCGTGCTCTTGCTTGTTGAAGAAGGCGTAGAGCTGCAGATTGAGACGCACAGCACGGAGATAGAGCAGGTCAAGGTCTATTACAGTTAGAAGTCTCGATGGGCTCGATGCGGGCAATTCGGAACACGGAGAGGGAAAGCGGGCCTGGTTATGCTCACCGGTGAAATTTAACTGCCGCAGCCGAGCCTCCAGGTCGTTCAGGTTTGTTGTTTCATAATTGATGAGGATGGACTTGTCGTCGTAGAACGTTCTGCTGCCGGAGTCGCTGTATAAGGCCTTGGTGATTCTGGCGGCTGAGCGCTCGAGCATGACGTGGTTGACGAGTTGTTCTGGCAGTCTGTCCATGTGATCATGTTCAAACGATAACGCCGAATCGAAGAGGGTGGTGGACGGCTGGCCACTTGCGACTGAAACGCTACACCATTGTTAGTTGAGTTACCGTGGATGCGTGAAGCCTGCTTACCAGTGCGCAACCGTGTTACACACGGCCCAGGTGGACAGACGGTCCTTGATCTCGTCATCCCTGAGCTGTACGTGTGTCCGCGAGAAGTCCTGGGCATGGGAGGGCTGGTGTAGACCATGGTGCATTGCAATCTGCATCATGACGCCGGAAAGCATAAAAGTCTCGTCGTTAACCGTGCTGCTCGCCGGCAGGGGCCAAGTACACAGCAGACACAGGGCTTTGACGACGTGATAGGTTTGAGGGACGTCGGATATCGTAGTCCACACCAGCGCCCGGTAGGATGGGGTCAGCTTCTGCAGAAGGGTAGGATCCTTCGGCCAATGCCGGGCTGCTATCGCAATGACAGTCCAGAACAAGAGCTTCGACTGGTTCACGTATGCATCGACGCTCTGGTTGGGGTCAAGCAGCGGCAGGAAGCGCTGGTAGTGGGCGAAGAATTCGCGGAACAGCTCTTCGGACTGCTCGGTGCTCAGGTACACAGCACCCAAGTTGTACGCATGGGTGCGCTCGAAAGCCCCCGAAGTGCCAAATCCCTGCTTCAAGCTCACCAACGATGACACGGCCTCGTCGTGTGAACCGCCCGAGTATTGTTGTGGTGGTGGTTGTTGCTGCTGCTGCTGCTGTCCGTTCGACAAGAAGTTCTGGAACATGGTCGACTGGCCGTTTTCTTGGGGGAGGCCGTGGGGGCCGGGGACGGAGATGCTCGCGGGAGGCGCGACGCCGAGCGCAGACAGCTGCTGCTTGAGGTCAAACTCGCGCTGCTCGAGCTCCTTGACGCGGGCCTTGAGGTCTATCGCCTCGCGCTCCATTTCGGCGTGGCGGCTGCGCTTCCCGATGCGCTTGAAGTTGGCCGAGACCTGGCAGGCCAGGCCCTGCTTGCGGCAGCGCGAGCATGGCGTGAAGGGGTCTTGGACGACATCGCACTTCAACTGCAGGTTTGAGACAGCGTCAGCGAGAGTGCACAGGCGGCGCGCGGCGGCGGGGGCGGGTGTCGCGCTGCAGGCTGCGGTGCGCCTCAGGCAGAGGCGAGCGCGCAGGGCGACGTACCTTCTGCTGGCGGCACTCGTTGCAGGCGCGCTTCTGCGCGGCTTTCTTGGCCGGGCCGTGGTCGTCGTCGTCGTGCTGGCTGCCGGGCGAGCTCTCGAAGCCGGCGCTGCTCTGCGAGCGTTTCACGCCATGGCGCGGGGTGGGCGGGCTGTTCTGGTAGGCGGCGGAGTAGGGGCCGCCGTTGGTGGAGGGGGAGGTCTGCGCCGCCATGCGTCCGGGCCTGAGCAGAGGCGCTGTCTCGCTGGCGTCCGATGTCGCTCTGTCGGGAGCAGTTGCGGGGAGTTGGTGGTCGGTGTCGGAGGCGGCGGGGGCGGCAGAAGAAATTCAGCCCTCAAGGTGCTATGACTCCGCGCTTATCGATATTCCCTACCATCCACGGGACCGCCCTGCTGCCATAGCTCTCTCCACCGAGCCTGCTCCGCCGAAAAGCCTTGCGGCGATGGGCTTGCGCGCGGCGGCTGCTGCGCGTGCCGCTCGTGGTGCCGTCGCCGGTCGCCGTCGCAATGACCGTCCGCTCGCTTGTCCCGGCGCTGCGCTGACTCGTGCCGCCGCGTGATTGGTGCTGTCGGCGTGGGCAGCAGATCGGGCTGGGAGGCAGCCTGTACTGCGGCAGGAGAGAAGCTGATATACCGATCGCGGGAAAGATCAGATTAGATAATGCGAATGCGGAAGGCAGCGCGCGAGGTGGTCTTTTTTTTTTCAGGCGATCGTGCCTCAAGCCCTCATCGCACCATTTGCCGCGGACTGGCCTTACTGCTTCTGGTCGGAGCCGAGTCTAGAGGCAGGCGCAGGCGGAAGGAGCCTTCACTCGGCCCTGGACGGTGCACGCAAGCCTGTATAAAGTCTCTTCGACGCCGCGCGCATTGCTCGCCGTTGACATATATACATATATACATATACATATGGCGAGGGTAGAGCTCAGTCCTTTCCTTTGCTGCGGCTCCCAGCCACTGTTGATGCGGGAAACGCTCCAAATCTGCCAGTCTTCTCCATCGGCGAGCATAAATAGAACTTGACGCTGGAGGAGACAGCAACGGTGCATGACGCAGCGGAGATTGGAACTCTCCGTCTTTAGGTGCTGATCGGCATTTCTCGTTTGTCACGGATGAGACAGCGCTAAGCAATTCGGGCAGTTCATCCTGAGCAAAAATTGTACCAGCCCAAGTCAAGCGGAACATGCCATCAGCACCTCCACCCAGCCGGTGCCACTTTCCAGCAGCCGCTTCAGAGATAGTGACCAACCAAAATCCTCTGCGATATCTGTTTATACGGCGTTCTCGTCGAAGGGCGGTCCCTTGAGGAAGGTGACGCTTGTGCGGAGATGTGGCCAAAATTCGGGCCGTAGTAGCTGAGTCCCTTGTGGCATGAGCAGCTTCGCGAACCATCTCGAAACCTGGCGACATTTCTCAACCTCTTGAAAGCTTGAACATGTCACAGACGATGTGACGTGAGGTTTTGGACCGAGCCTGCAACCGCACAGTGTTTCAGAGTAGGGTAGCTCAAGACAACACCTGTATGGTTGGGAGACCACAAAAATGTCGATGTGTTGAAATGAGCCCTGCGCTCAACGCGGTCACAGATCTCTTACCGTTAAGTTTTCCTGCTTTTCCCTCTATGAAACCACGCGAGCCTGCACCTTGTTGATTCTTGACGTGGTTCAGCACCATCATGAAGAAACCCAAATACCATGACTGATTACTGTTGCCGCGAAGCTTCGTCATTCTCGCAGAGCAGTAGCTTTAACGAGATACTTACTGTAATGAACCGGGAAACTGCAAATCGAGGTGCTTTGCGGAGACGTCAGTTCAGAGTTGAAACATCCCATCAAGCGCCAGAACACACGCGGCCCCGCCGCACATCCCCCGCAGGGACGCCCAAACCACCAAGTCCCGAAAGTGGGATAGAGAGACAGCGATTTCGGATGCCCACAGACGAGAGAGCCGATGATCTCCAGACAAGCAACGCAGCCAAGCAGATCGATGTGGAGCAGGCGCGTCTGTTTCGACGTCAACGACAACTCCACGCAACCAATCGAAGGCGTCGCGTTGAACACAGCGACGAGGCGAGTGCGGAGCGGAGCCTCCGGACCCGGCCTATCGGGGTTGGAGATAATGGTGATAAGATGGGGGTGACTCCGCGAATAGCCGCTCGCGTGAGGGGTCGAGAGATACGGTGCAGCAACGCTGCTGTCGTGGCACGTCGTGTCGTCGACAGGAACATTGGATATATTGAATGCAACGGCCGGTGGACTTTGTCCCTCAGAGAGCCGCGCCTCTGAATGATTTCGACTTGAACCGCCTCTGCGCGCCTCTGCCTTCGCGAGGAGCTGTCAATGAGGCCCCGCATCTACCCACCGCAGTCGCTCTCCAAACCGTGCGTCCGGCCATTGCTTCTCAATGGCAGCAGACGGCGATGCGTCCATTCGAGCAAGCCCAATGCTGCAACGATAGCGGTACCACCGTTGCCGGAGACTCCGAACACACCCGCCTCCGTTCCTCCGCCCTCGACACGCGAATCCCCGTTGGCTTGTCTGCCGCTTACTAACGTCGTCCGCACCTACCTCATAACTCGCATCTCCTCTTCTCCATTCCTTTGGGCGCTCTGCTTCCAGGGTCTCCAGCTCCTAGCCAATCCCAAGACAGCCTTGTTGGATCCGGACAAGAACCGCCCACTCAATTGGCTGCTGAAGAAGACGTTCTACTTGCAGTTCTGCGCAGGCGAGAATGAGACCGAAGTTGCGAAGACCACCAAATCTGTGAAAAGCGTAGGATATCATGGCATCATCCTCGAGTACGCCCTGGAGGTGCTTCTGGACGGCATTGAGAACGGCCCGGTTCCTGGTCCAGATAGCGTAGAGACTAGGCAAGAGATCGAGGCGTGGAGACGAGGAATGCTCCAAACAGTCGAGATGGCCGGCCCAGGAGAGTTTGCTGCATTAAAGTAAGCCATGCCGCCTCGCTCTCCCCTCTCATCCCAAGACGGTAGACTGGAAACTACGACCGCTGACACCGGATCCCTGCAGATGGTCCGGCCTCGGGCGATACGCCCTCCACCTCCTAAAGCAGAACCAACCGCCAACACCGCATATGGAGGCCGTCCTCCGCGAGGTCTGTGACGCAGCAGCAGCCAAGAATGTAGCGCTGCTGCCCGGCGCCGAGGAGGAGATCACCAACGCCGGCATCGACACCTGGACGCTCGCGCTAGAGCGGCAGTACAACCGCACCGCGCCCGGCTACGCCATCATGTACAACACCTACCAAGCGTACCTCAAGTCCACCCCCGCAAAGCTCGCCCGCCACCTCGCCGACGCCCAGCGCCACGGCTACACCCTCGGCGTCAAGCTCGTCCGCGGCGCCTACCTGTCCTCCGAGCCCAGAGACCAGGTGTGCGCCACCAAGGCCGAGACCGACAACGTGTACAACGCCCTGGCGGAATCGCTGCTGCGGCGCCGCTACGGCGACGTGCTGCGCGGCCCTCCGGCCGACGCGTTCCCGCCAATCGCGCTCGTGCTGGCGACGCACAACGCCGAGTCTGTGCGCCGCGCGCAGGCGATCCGGAATCGGCAGGTGGCGGCGGGCGAGCCGAGGGTTCGGCTGGCGTATGCGCAGCTGATGGGCATGGCGGATGAGGTTGGCTGCGAGCTCGTGCAGGCGGGTAAGCTGGCGATGGCGAGCCGGGAGGCGGAGGGTGCGTATGGTCCGCTGTGGAGGAAGGTTGACGTGCCGAAGGCGTATAAGTGCCTTTGTTGGGGGACGGCGGGCGAATGCTTGCAATTCTTGCTGCGGAGGGCGGCGGAGAATAAGGATGCTGCGACGCGGACGGAGACGACAAGGAGGGCCATGGCGGGGGAGCTGAAGAGGAGGCTCAAGGCGGCGCTGCGGATCGCTTCGTAGGCAGCAGAGGCCCAGTCCGGATCGTCATAGTCGTCAATGGAAAGCGTTGCAGAAGAATTGGTTCCCGGGAAGAGAAATGCTTGGTTGGCCCGTGTCCCCGGCGTCTGGCATCGGAGTTTGCCCGGTCTCAGCCGCGCAACCTTAACATCACCTTCTCTCTTTGCGAATGATGTTATGGAGTGTCTCATTGATCTGAACAGTCTGTGTGTTATTTTGCCCCTCGCTGCGGCATATCAAGCACTTCCTCATCCGCGCCGTCACCGTAAAACACTTCGTCTTCTGCATTCACGCCGGACCTTCTTTAGCGTTTTCGGCCTGGGGAATTCCCACGATCCGCGCTCCTGATCGCTTAGTCTTCTTGTTTCTTTCTTTCTCATGCTTCTCTTAGCATCCGATTCACAAAGTTAAAGTCTTTGGCAGCCGCTTTCTACCGTCCATTTTATGAACTTCTTTACCAGGCCGTAATTTCATAAGTTTGTGACCACTCTTGAAGCTATACTCAAAGACTTCTTGCTTTTTTAGCTTGTACCATAATTATGTCCCGAACTTCCTCTCGAACCTGGAATATCGGAGATGAAGGTTCCACTCTCCTGAAGAGCACAATGAAAAACGTAAACGATCAAGGCGGAAGGGTCGAAGTATGCCTTCCGTATCGCCGCCCAATGCAATCTCGCAGCATCGCCCTCGAAATTTCGACAGCAGTTCAGACGGAGTTCTTTCCATCCCGAAGGGTCTGAGCATGTAAAGACGGAGGATTGATGTTGATTCTTGAAGTCATAGTTGATTTACAAAGAGCAGCTGTTTTCGCCTGCTTGAAGAACTTCAACACAGTAATCATCGCCACAGCAAATCCGTATAGCGTCCTAGAGCCATCGCATCATTGCCTTTGAAAAGCGCATGAACACCGTCCCACCCATCACGCAACTGCGCTAAGGACAACCCCTGTTTTCTCAAGCGTTCAATGGCTTCATCACTCCATTCCCTCTGTTTTCCATTCTCGTTCTGTCCCGCCGCTCCTTCATCCGTCTCTGAAGGCAACAATCCACACCGTCGCAATATCTGCTCCGGTGGAACCGTCTTCCGTCCGTCCTTGAATACATACCTCGCCAGTGCGGATGCGAACACGCTTTTCACAGGCTCCTTCTCTTGACTTTTCCCAGCGCCTTTCTTGCGCGGCGCTCTAGACTGCAAACAGTACTCCTCCGGGATGAAGCGATCCCTCTCGACAAAGTGAGACACCATGTAAACCCACTTCTCATCCCAACTGAGAATCCGCGTCCAGAGCTCATACGGCTGGTACGGCTTAATCTCCCGACGAAACACGCACTTCACCCCTCCGAGAATCATCATCGGCTTCTTCTGGCCGTACCGGGTTTGGATCGCGTTGCCGAAGAGGAGCAAGCTCAGGTTGCCACGGGAGATATCGAGGTCGGTGAAGTAGGTTGAGTTGGACTTGTGGAAGTTGTAGTCGCATTCGGTCAGAGGCGAGCGGGTGGCGCTGATGGCGGGGAGGAAGAGACATTCCGGTTTGAGTGGTTCTCGGTTTTCCAAGCCGCGAAGACGGGTGAGGAGAGTGCGAAGAAAGCGGATCTTGTTGTTTGCGTTCTGTTCAGCTTACGGTCTCAACAGATCATCCCCCAGATTTGGTACTCACATGCCACATGAATGGGAGGTTCTTAATATTGAAGACGAGAAGGAAGAAGAATGCAATCCCCCAGGCCGAACTTGGTAACATAGACCTCATGCTCTCTGGTGTCTCAGACTCCATGTTAGCTGTGCGGTATATAGATTCACATCAAATTCCTTGAAAATTATCACCGTCTTAAGAGGGCTCTACTCCATATGAGTTCTTCAAGCTTCACAGCAGAGTACGTTCGAAAGAAGGCTGCCTGATGCCGCGCAAATGTTGAGTCCCAACAACATCAGAACGCGAATGTCCGTGCATACTTATTCCCCAGCTGCCAGCGGCGAAGACTCCGCTTGGCCGAATGATGTTGTGAGCTGTGTTCACCAAAGATTCGGACGTGACGTGTTTGAAGGATACCGAGGCCTCGATTATAAAATCATCTTGGCAAGCACAGCATGTGATTTTTGGACCACAACTGCATGGCCGCGGGCATCCAAGGCTGCAATGCGGTGCATTGCGATATCTGAGCATAAAAAATCACAGAAAACAAACTTTCGGACTAAGGATTTTGACAGTTGAAGCATCATGTTCAAAATAGTACGTCATCAAGCCCTCATCTCCCTCAACACTGTAGTCCCGCTCTGCATGGTCATGATACTTTCCGTAAGTGCAGCCTTTACTAGCCACCCTTATGACTAGTCGGGCAAGCCAATCTTCACAACCTTCCGAGATCGGAGACAGCAAGATGAGCAGCCCTCCACATCCCGTCCGCGCCCTGAGAAATCAGACCCCTAAAGTCCAATCCAGATATGCCACTTCCTCAACGAACAGCTCCGAGCACTCCGCGACACACCTCTCCCCGTTTTTATCTACCGAGTCCTCCGCGCCCCCTCCCCTCCCCTGCAGTTGCCTTGTCAACCCTGATCCCTCCAACACGTCGACAGCCTCCGTAAACGCTGGCTCACCTCCCACCGCTCCAACGGCTACTTAGGCCTCGGCGGCTCCCTCCTCCTCGGCATGGGCGGCTTCTGGATCCTCAAAAGAGGCATGTCGCACACGCACCGAGACTTCTGCCACATCCAAGTCGTCAAAGATATCCGCCTTCCGTATGTAGGTATCGTCGTTCTGCTGCCCTCGCATTGTGTGTGAGAAGATGACGAGGATCCTGGTAGAGCTGGTCGCATTTTCTACCTGTCGCGCGAAGTTCGATAACGGCGAACAGCCCGGAGTGCCAGATGGCTTGTAATTCTGTCTATTTCCGACGTGTGTATAAATACCGTGCTTGGCTATTCGCGGAGTTGCTCTGCAAGATAATGTGTTAGCTATGACTTAAACGCCCACGGATGCAAAGTATAGTTGACCCATGTATAGGAAGCACGCTGACCGGCTTGACCGTGCTGCCGTCGCTGTTCCTCGGGGCTTGAAAACAGACGCTGGCCCTCAGTAGTTGGGCAACCGCTGTTCCATGTAATGCTTGCGCTTCCCTGTGCGCTTTTCGGCTTGAAGATTGAAAGCGTCGACGAGATAGCAAGCGTCCGTGCCGCCGCAGGAGACAGTTGTTTGCGCGGATTCTCGCATGGATATCGGTCTTTGTTCGCCGAGCAGGAAAGCAGTACCGAAGCCATCGTCTTTCAGCTAATGTCTCTGATGCCTACCGGCGTCGCAACCCCACAGCTCGTGGAAGACAGTCGCAAGAATGAGAAAAGTTTGCTCCCTGGCGCTGTCCCACCTACTTGCGGATACTGTCTCAGATCTACGTACCCGAGTGGAAGTCGCGATCACGACAAAAGTGTGGGGTCTCAAAGAATACGCTTGCGCTCGGGTATTGCTGTCGCAGCTCTGTCGGCATCTTTAGTAGAGTGACAGTAGTAAAGGACTCAGTGGGCGTTGTTCACATTCCTGCTCAGAACAGTCAGCGTGGCGATGTACTATTGGCCTTGTGCTCGCAAGCTCGTCTCCTTGAATGTCCACGGCGGACCCTTTCGCCAGCTAGTACTTGATGGGTCCTGAATGACTGCTTATATGTGCGCATGCGTGATATCCTGAAAAGTTACGTTGTACTCGTCTGCGACTGTAGTGGTCTGTGGCCGTTGCGACGGAAGGGGCTCAGCATTGCGATTTTGTCGCAGGATTGTTTCGATGCCGTAGGCTTTGGAGCGTCACTTTCCAGTACCATCAAGTTCGGAATGTCTCTGGTGCGATGAACTGCCTCGACGTTGCTGGTTGCTTCTGTCATGAGCAGTGAGCGACGAGTGAAGGAGGCAGACAAACCCGAACGTCTACGCCCTTGCCCTTGTGAGGGAGCTCAAAACAAGCAACAGGGAGGAGGAGATACAATCAAAGGATGCCTGTGGCTGTTGTGCGCAGAGCGCACGCCCTTCGGCGGATACGACAGCAGCCACCGTCACGCGGAGAAGGGCGGCGAGTATTGCTCCAGCGAACCACGCGTCCCGCAGCCGATTGTTGTTCCTGGTCCATTGATTGTCCATTCTCATTGTTTCTTGCCATACTAGGGGCGATGTATGGGCCTTCAAAGCAAAGTTCCGAAGATTCTGGAGAGTGGAAGGGAAGTGATGTCGCAACGCGTCGCAAGTTCCAGGCAGCACCCATCGCCGCTCGCAGGGAAGCCGAGCGTTCTGCTACCATCGCCGCTGTTATTGAGCACCTCGGTGTGGCTGTTCCATCGCACTCATGTCATATCGCGGCTTAGTGATGGCCCCAGGAGTGGAGCTTGCCTCTGGAGCGACGACAACGTTCGACATTCCAACTTCGGAGTTACGTCGCGAGTATGGTAGGGATGAGGGGCAGTGGGGAGAGGGTGTCATTGAAGACAAGAGGCATTGGTGAGGTACCTAAGGCAATAATGCCGTGCGATGATAATATGATGGCAGCCACGCTTGCCGGTGTCCGTCCCAGCCGCGTTCGATGACGCGCGGCGCAAGGCGTCGCTGGCGGAGAGCGAGAGTGTCTTTCGAGCACGTCTTCGAGCCGCAAACGATGGCTTGAATGCGCTGATGGAGTCGTTATTCGTGCCGTGCTGTCAGACTTGCGACAAGTGAAGCTGGGAGGGCGCGGCGGCGCGCCGACGCGGTCGCCCGCAGGGCAAGGTAGCTCGCAGAGCAAGGTAGCTCGCATCGCGCCGCGAGCTTAATACCACCATTCGCGCCATCGTAAAGCGGAAATAGTGTAGGTAGGCCTCGCTAGGTGGGCTCCGCCTCCACTGTCGCACCGACTGGCCGCTTCAGCCTTGGCTCCCTTCGTCGTCGCCGCCTCTGTTGTTCGGCGGTGACATGCCAATGCCATCGTGTTCGACCAGGATTATGCTGCAATGAACTAATGCATACGTGCAGCTGCGCCTTGAGGATGCTTCCGCTCTCCTCGTGAGTCTCACTGCCTATTTCATGCTGTCAAGCCCCCTTGCCTTCCGCCCCTAACGCAGCGGCATGCCTTGCTATCCACTCGATTCCAGGCCTCCAGAATATAGCCTTCCGAAGGCGGCAGGCTTGACCTTGCGCAATCTGTCTGCCGGCCGCCGGCGTCTTCGAGTGTGCAGCGCGGTCGCGATCGGGGTGGAGTCCGTGTTCGGGGCGCCAGCAGCCTCAACACCAGAGTCGCCCACGAAGCGCTGCCTCACCATGAAGAGACAGTCTTGGTGCAGCTTTGATCAGACCTGATTGGTATTGCTTTGAGGCTATGAATGACACGCAGCTCATGGCTCAATGCGCCGCATCGCCGAAGTGTTTTTTGCACGGCATCAGCCTCGTCTCACCCGGGGTGCACGAGAGTGCAGCATCCATGGCTGCAGTACGAAGACGCAATAACGGTACAGCGTCAACTATCGGATACTCACAAGCGCTCATACCTGAGGTCTAATCAGAGTTCTTCATATCATGGCTGGGTGCAATGTCCGTCGCCAATCGCGTCATGCCGCTGCCACGTACACGAAACTTCAGCACACCCGAAAGTCGGCGCACAGAAGACAGTGAAAGAAATGGGAAAGCACAATTCTTCCTTGAAGTTCCACGCATGGAGGAAATTTCAACGAAAAAAGTGATTATTGAAAGATGGAGGGGTTCCAAAAAATTAAAAGGCATCTTGAAAGATGGAGGGTTTCCAAAAAATTTAAAATTATGGCGGGACATCCCACCGGGCGGTCTAGGACCAGCCAAAAAGTAAAACCTGGTAAAAAGTAATAAATCAGTAATAACGGCATTGGTAAATGAGGGAGAGCCTTCGCAAACCTATGCCGCGGCGTGAGCCTACCCGGCACGATTGGGCTCGGAGGGGGGAGTGAAGAAAGAAAAAAGGAGACTTGGGCGAGGAATGGTCGGACTTATAAGGACCAGCGGGGTGGGACGTGCACTATCGGCTGACAGGCACAAGGGTAAGCACATGAGCAGGCACATGAGCAGAGTGGCTGGTCTGCCCCACTCAGGGGCCGGCAGCTGACGGGGTTGGCAGGCACCCACATAGCAAGTCAGGCATTGGTAAGCACGCGGCATTGACTGCCTTCAAGGTTGATTCTAGACGGCAGAGCCCGCAAGTATGACTAAGCTGCGGCGGCGGCGAGCTGAGGCACAGGGCGGCAGCGCCAGCAAGTGAGGTCGTTCGAGCAAGAGACAGCTGGCACAACTCATTCGTCACGAAAGGGATGTAGCTATCATGGATTCTTATCTCTTCCCTATCCGCACTCAACTTCAGGAGGCCAAGCCTGACTCGCCGTTCGCGAAGTCCTTGCACTGGTGTTGTGACAGCTTCTCGGCAATACTCTCGCCGCTCAATTCCGGGCGATAGATAGATGAACATCACAGCAGAGTGCCATTGGCTTGGAGCAGCACCAGCGCCGGGTCACCTCGCGGCTGTATGTGCGCCTCTTGCAGTGCGCAAAGCCGGCCAACTTGGAAGGACGGTGTGGATGCTTGAAAAGGAGCGGGTGAGAAATTACCACCCGCATTAATCCCGGCGTAGACGCGTAATCTTGCTATATCTTCATCTGACTCTCATGAGTGTAGCCCGCGCGACACTGTATGCCGGCGTGGTGGTTTGATGCCAGTTCCCTCCAATCTGGAAGGACGACACAGAACGCCGCTAAGAGCTCAAAAACGCCGCCCGCGCAGAGCGCTCAGCCCCACTCCGAACACACCTCTAGCTTGGGCTCTTGCTCCATCACTTCGCCCAGCTGCTGGACCCATCGCTCATCTTCATCCTGGCGCTTCGCCCTCATCCCAGCCCGGTCGACGTCATCGCGACACTGGCAGCACACTGGACGCCAGACCGCCGGCTAACAGAGGACCTGAAAAGGATCTAACTGCATGGCGAGCGGCACATGAAATATTGAAAGAAACTTGGGCGCGGCTCATTAGCGCGTGAAAGCCACTTGCGAGGCATGGTCTCGTCGCAATTGTCGGATCAGGGTTCGCCAGTCACATCGTCAAAAACACGGAACGGGTAGGTCTCATCGCCACCACTAACAGCATGGCTTGCATAGGAAGGCATACATGTACAGAAAGCCGAATTACGCCAGGAACAAGCGCCGCTTTGCCTGGCCGTCGCCGGATTCACACGCTGCGGACCAAGACCGCGCATGGGTACACGGCTCGATTCTGACGCTTCTTTTTGGACGCAGCACGGCAACAAGGCGGTGGAGATTGTCATGAATGGTTTTCGAGAGAGCTGAGAATAGTAGGCTATCATCTAGCCCAGGCGAAGCAAGAATCTCTGCCGACGAAGCCCAGACAGCCCACCTGAGATCGCCTGCAAGCCGGAATATTGGCAGATAAGGGATCAAGCACCTCTCCAGAAGGCTATATATGCTAAACATGAGCTTCTACAGGTTCCTCCCCGAGCGAGAGATGGCCATACCCTCGAACCAATACCCCTTTCCGAAAGTTCTTCCAAGAGCTAGTCGACACATTGCGCACCATTGCACCGCCAGTAATAGCACTGTGACAGTATCGGTCCGTACCCGACAATGGAAAGACACTCTTGAGCTGGTGTTGGAGCTGGGCACAAAGACGCTAATGGACAGCAACATTCATAGGCTGCAGGAGGCAGGCGGTCGCGCATGCCGCTTACCTGCGTCCTCAAGGCCACGCAACAAGAGACATAACGATCTTGCCGGAGGCTTTTCATAGGCAAGCATACCTTGGAGCGGCATTGAGGGACATGAGCTGGCGAAGGGGAAAGCGTCGCACGAAGGAGGAAAACGAGTGGCTCAAGCATGACACAGGGCTCGCAGATGCCTGGCTCAGCATGGCATCCACTGAGTCTAATTGAGATTCGCTTGATACCAATCAATCTACGCCCTTGTGCTCCATCAATTGAGGCAGCGAAGCTGCCTTGATGGGGCGCGACACAAAGCGCGCGGACGCCTCGCACCTGAAAGGTCTCTTCAAAGGGACGAGCAAACCGAATCTGCGGCATGGGAGCTCATTTATATTATATAGTGGTAAGGCCTAGTTTTAGACGCTGCTGGTATGGGAAAGATGCTTTTAGCGGAGGAGGATCAAGCAGACACTGGCTGTTGCTGGCTGGCGCTCTGTGATTATAGACACTTCGCGTCAGTTCGGCCTGCATGGGTAACAAAACGGCAGGGCATCCCGAAACTTGTAGAAAATGAAGATATATCTAAGAAGTTTCTTTGCTGATGTCGCGCATGCTGCTGCCTGCCGTCTACTTAGTGTTGTGTGGAAGCGATCCACCCAAGGCTGCGTGCGGATGCCGTCCCGCTGCAGACACGACGGGGTAGAACTCACCCAAGTGCCGGTCATTTTTCCAGAGACCAGTGCTATCCTGAAAGAAAGAAACTCCCTCGTCCTTGCTGTCGCGCCACCGGCGTCGAGATCCTGCGCTGGCAAGGCGCGCCTCACATCGCCGTAACGAGCCCGCCGTGCGCAAGCGGCCAGCGTCTCAACACCACAGCTGACTGTTGCGGTGCGTCGCACTTCTCTAGCCACTCAGGCATTGCTCATGCTATCGTCGCATGCGTCCAGGTTTCAGCGCGCTTGAGAATCCTGCAAGATACTTGCTTCCTGCCCTCACTTGTGCCCCTGTTCAGATGTGGTGACTTCTGAAGGACGTTTCGCACTCCATGCCAATATAATGCGCACAATAAACCTTTCTGTACTTGAACGGCTTTGCCAATCCTCCACCAGCCATCCTTCCAGCCAACCCTCGCCCACGGCGAGACCGCCGAGCTCTTCCGCTACATCACGGCGCACTACGCCCCCGAACCTCTCCTCCTCCAATATTCCACCAGTATTGATATCATGATTCTTTACGCTATGGCCGGCAACTCCCTGCGCCGGTTCTGGACGCAGGGAAGGCGGCTTTGGGCGCTCCTCGTTATCATCTGATCGGGGGCCAACATCATGATTGGAAGGTACCAGGAAACGCTCGAGCAGCCCTATGAGCGCTGAGACGTGCACATCAATGAATCGACTTGGTGGTGAGCCATGAGGGAAATAGGCGCGAAATTGGCGAGCATGGAGGGCAGGCAGGCTTGATGACAGCCGAGCCGCACAACGGGCGCTGCAAATGAACATGACTGCACCTCACCATGACCTTGCTACTTGGAAGAGTTGATTATCGCCTGTCGGGAGCGGCCCAGGCCCAGCAACAGTGGCGAATCATAGCACATCTAGACAGCGGTTGGCCTGAGTGGGCGTCAAATGAGTGAAACGGGCTTCCGCAGATGAGACCTCTACATGAGCTGGACAAAAGGATGGCGAGGAATTACATGATGCATTCTCTGAAGATAGTTAACGTAAGGTGAAAGTGTGAGGCATGCAACAGCCAGCAAAAGCGAGGAGCGGCGGGCCACGGGTGCCATCAAGCCCGGCAGCCTGCCAAGGGCCACAATCAGGGTTACGCTTACGGCATACACGCTTACGGCGTGATGCCCCGTTGCGTCGCGGTGCGGCGGCCGCTTCTCGCTTAGTGATCGCCACAGTTGATGGCCAATATTTGAGGCGCTCTGCTGCCTTGTTTTCCTCCCTCCCCCCAACAGCACACACCTCAGATCCACATCGACAACCTAACGTCCCCGTGGATCGCACTCCATCAGTGGACTGTTTCTTCGCCGCGCATTGCGAGAAATTTGACAAGAAAGAGATCCTAGAGCTTAGACGTACAGGTAAGACCTTGACCGCTCACAGCTGCCCCTGAACCCAACTGACGGTCCCAGCTCTAGGTCGCCCTGGGCGTCCTCCTACCGGTCACGGTAGCGTTTTCGAGTCAATTTACAACTTCGGCATCTTCGAAAAGCTCGTTTACCGCGGCATCGAGATCATCTTCCTGTCCAACGCGGACAGCTACGGTTCGGCCCTGCCGCCTCCGCAAGGGATTGGCCTTTTGCCCTATAGAGGACTACGGTGGCGTGGCGTAGTGGCATAAGAGGGATGGTATGCAACCCAGTTGAGGATTTCATAGGCGTCGCTGATATATATACTATGTCAGGACCTTGGGTACGTGACCGCCTCGGTTGAGGGCGAGTCCCGCGCCGTCGTCGACCTTCGCATCCTCCAGCACATGGTCGACTCCCAGGCCGAGTACATCATGGAGCTGACGGACAAGACCAAGGCCGACGTGAAGGGCGGTACCATCATCGACTACGAGGGCTCCGTCCGTCTCCTCGAGATGGCTCAGGCGCCCAAGGAGTACGTGGACGGGTCCGTCCGCCACTGCCCGCCATGACGAGTTCTTCGCCCAGCTCCCGAGCGTCCAGTCTCACTTCCCCAAGCCGCATGACCCTCGCTCGCTCGTCCGTAGCGACGCACACGTTCCAGCGTGGGGCAGCGGACTTTTCTTCAACCAATGCGCTGCCGCTCCCCCGCCTGACGATATCCTCAAGTACTCGAAAGCACCGGAGAGGGCGAGCATAAGTAGCAGCGCGCGAGGGTCGAGCGGCTCGAGACATAGATGGTCATCGGAGTGGACAGTCGAGCCGGCTGTCCAGGGCAATGCCAGCGGGAGCTGTGGTAGTGGGGTCGGCCATGTTCCCCACCGTGCATCCAGATTCGCATGACAGCTTCCCCTCCGACGTCACTGGCGTCGTGGGGGTAGCTGCGATGCATTTCTGGCTGTATGGTGAGGAACGTGAACGATTCTACTGCTGCAGCTTCCAAAGCCGAAGTGTGCTGGCTCCATGGGCCGAGGGTTAATGAGGAAGGGAGTTGTTTTGTACATAGATCAAACTAGAGGGACTTAACGGTGGCGGCAGCGTTTGGCACCAGAACCGTCGACGTGTTCCTCGCGAATCATATTTGATACGTTTATTCCTTAATTCCAGTGTATACGAGTCATTTATGTGGTGTTCTCCAAATGCTTGCCTCGCAATCGTTTCATTGTAATCCCATGGTCAGTAGTTTCTTCGCCCCGCAGAACTCTTCTACGGGAACAAATCACATTAACGCAAAAAGGTTCAATGTCCGCAAAGCCATCTATGTCGTTCGTCTCAGCAAATCTAAATCCACAAGCCAGCCACCCTCCCACCCAAATTACCATCCTCGCTTTCATTGTCCTAGTTCGGCGCAGCCCCCGTTGTCTCTCTCCTGATGATAGCCAGCTCCATATGCTTGATCTTTGACCAATTTTAGCAGGAAGCAGATCCGGCCGCCAACCCCGTCCTTACGGTGGTATTTCGCCTTGGAATCCTCAAACTCCATACGCAAACAGTCCTCAACCCCTCTACCTCGGCACAAACGCCTCCTCCCTCCCCCTCCTCTCCTCCCCCACCACATCCCTCTCCATCTCCCACTCCCTCTCCCTCCCCGGCACCCCCAACCACCTCTCCTCCTGCCTCACCACCACCGTCGACTCCGTCTCCGCCCCCTCTCCCTCCCCTTCCCTCCTCTCCGGACTTGGTGACGAAATCCGTATCTCCGGGACTCGCTGCTGTTGTCCCTGTTGCTGTTGCTGTTGCTGCTGCTGCTGCTGCTCCTGTCCCCAAACCCATTCGCTGACACGCTGCCTCTGCAACCGCGTGCCACGCTCGGCGTAGCGGCGCAGCTCGGCTTCGACGTGCTGGGTTAGGGTGGAGGGAGGGTCCTGTGGCGGAGAAAGAGGATCACGGGCGCTGGAAAAGGGCAGCAGCGTGCCCGGGAAGCCGAAGTCGTGGACGAAGGTGGTGGTGGTGGTGGTGGCGGCGGCGGCTGCGATGGGAGCGGCGCGCGGCTGGTTGCTGGCGGCCTGGGTGCTTGATTAGTATGGGACTGCGATGGATAGGAGGGGCTTGGGGGGCGACGAGATGGGTCTTGGATTGGTGTTGGGGGAGCGCTTGAGAGGGTGTTGGTTGGTGTGGAATTGGGCGGTGGGTTGGTGGTGACTTACGATGGCGGGCTGCAGGGGCTGGGCGGCCGACTGCCTGTTGGCGCGGGAGGGGGAGGCTGACCTCGTGCGGGCGGTCTGACGGGGAGCAGGCATTGTTGATGATGGCAGCGGGCTTGCGGTCTGCTGTCGAGAGGGTGGTTGTTGGGTGGAGGGGAAAAGTTCGTGGTGGTGAGTGTGGAAAATCCACTTCTAGTGCGGCCTCGCTCCCGCAACCCTTCAATGCGGCAGGCACGCTATCTACAATGCTACATTCTCTCGCTCCAGGCTTCATTCGAGCATCTTCACGTCTTCTTATCCTGGCAAAGCATTGCTTCAAAGTTCACTCATACGGAGTTGAAGTATTCATACTGAGGCGTAAGGCTCTAACCGTGAGCTTTTGGTCCATCCTGATGAATGCTTCAACTCCGTACGCAATCGCTCAGTAAAGCTGCCTTGGAAGGTCGGTTTCTGGTCACTCATACACCCCCGCTGGCTCATTGACGGTGATACATACATGGACGCTCCTGCCGTCCTGTATCAACCCGTCGTCCTCGTCATCATCCAGCTCAGACCATAGTCACGGAAGGTCTCGCGGACATAAAGATCAGGATAGCAGGCCCAGGAGCAGAAGCCGTGGTGACCACACCCCAGGGCGCCATGGAAACACGGGCTCAGAGACGCTCGACGCCGACGACGGGGCTCAAAGATCGTCAAAATTCTACCCAGACGATGTCGGATACTTCAACCCCGACCTCCAGAAGGACGCCAGCAACGAAGACATCACCAACAAAAACAACAAGATATACCACAAATCGGTCAGAGCCTTCATCAACGCAGCCGAGGCCGAGTTAATGGTAACCGAAAGCGCCGCAGTGAGGCGTGGGCTCCACAAATGCCTACGCGGCTCCGCCCAAGCCTTCCGCCAGCGCTGAAAGACGAGTACAATTTGACATACAACACGGCCCCAACCGCCCTAGAGCCTGAGAGCGCAAGAGCAGGCAACATCTACGCCAACAGCGGACGAAACCTCGCTATGAATGCGGCCGAGAAGCTACTGGATCGACAGGCTGGTTCAGACCCTGAGCGTGCAGAGACTCTTTAATGAACAGGTGGCCGTTATACTACACAATTTTGAGCCAGAGGAGGCGCGCCAGCGCCAGCAGCCTATCTAACTGCCTATGCGGATCGGCGAGGACCATCGTGAGGCCAGGAGCAAGACCGCAGGCCGTCTTAAGACTGGCTTAGAGCGCGCAGAGCGCCAGGTCGATGTACGGGAGCGACAACACCTTGCTAAGGTGCGTAGACAGGCCGCGGCAGTCCACACGGCGAAGCGACAGCGTGTCACATACACGGTAGAGGAGCTCCTACACCAGGCAGCGCTACAAGAGACGCAAGAGGGCATCATTGTAGCGCGTCCACCTCCCTGGACAGCTCCTGCGGTACTCAATACCTCACGTAAACGGCCACGAAGCGACTCGACGTCCTCAGACTCCCCCAGCGCCGAAGACGAGCCCACTAAGCCTACCGAAGCGCCCCCAGGGGCTAGCGACTTCGAAAAATTATCCTAGGATGCCAGCGAGGGTAGCGTAGAGGCATAACTAGACGTAGAGGCGCTGGATTTGACTCAGGAGGGTGTCGCGACGTCGCAGGGCACTGTGAGCCTCGTCCTACGCACGCGAAAGGTACATCGGCCGCGTGTAGAGGCCCCAGAGCGCTTGCGTGAGGCCCAGGAGGATAAGGAAGATCAGGACAACACACAGGAGGTGTGTGCCGAATGTGTGTGTCCGAAGCGGGCCTGATGCGACGCTGTCTCGGACGGTCATCCTGCTTGATGCTGATAGGAAAAACTACTGACATCTTTGTTACTGTCTTCATACGAAGGAATTTCCTGAAAGATGCAGTCTGTCCACGGCTCGCTATTGACGTATCTCAATTGTGTACCTGGCCTATTGGAACTTGTACCGTACCGCTGCTGCTCACGTCCAGAGGCACGATCCACAGACCGACTATCGGAGCATTAGCATCGATACGGTTGACAGCTTCCAGGGCCGTAAGGTTGACTACCTTATCCTTGACTTAGTAGCGATGAGCAGCGTGGGATTCCTCATAGAGGCTAATCGGGTTCTCGTCGGCCTGACTCGCAGAAGGCACGGTGTTTTCGTCATCGGCAACCACCAAGCCCCGGCAGACGATCGGGTTTGGCGCGGCTCGTATCTCGCCCGCGCCAGTTCGGAGTTCAGAAAGAATGGCGCCCTTATCAAGGTAAGGCCTCCGCAGGAGGTCTTCGACAAGCTCGAAGGCACCGCGCCTCGCACTAAGTTCGAGGACGACGAGTACCAGGATAAGGAAGACCAGGAAGAGGAGGACCAGGACGAGGAGGACCAGGATGGGGAGGACCAGTACGGGCAGGATGACGAGGGTTCAGGCTTCGTGGCTGACACGACTCCGAACGAGGGCGATTGGTAGAGCACTACTACACGGTCACCCTCAAGACACTCACTCCACTCCCTTCCACGATTCCCTTTTGCTTTAACCCAGTGGTAGTCGATGGCAAAGCGTGCAATTTCGATCCAGCGATAGTCGAGCCAATCTGTTTTCTTTCCAAGGCGCTCACAGGACCCGAGACTCGCTACCACCCCACGGAGCTGGAGGTGGCCGGCGTGATTTGGGTCGTCCGGAAGATCAAGCATTTGATTGAAGCGGGGGCGCGGATGCTTCCAACCTTTTTTACCGATCATAGAGCGGCTGAGTTTATCGCGAGACACTATAACTTACAGACTACTACGAGTATTGATAAATTTGCTCCCTTTTTCACGATTCCTCTTGCTTTATTCTCCTTTTCTGGTTACACACAAGGCAGTCACGGTTATACTATGGCTCTATTCCCTTTTACGATCCCCTTTCGCAACGTGTACTGTAGATAGTTTCATTCGCTGAGGACAGCGACAACTGGGAGGGGGCAGACTGATAGGTCAGGAAGGCGCTACCTCAGTAGCGCCATGGCACTACCTCAGTAGATAGCTCTCTCTCCCTTCTCAGAATAGCGAGACAATACAACTTCTTCTGAATCATTCACTCATACACCAATCTGGCTCCAACAAACGACAACCGCTCGCCCAGCTCGCCCAAGCCCAAGTCCACCACCTTCAAGTCTCCATACCTGCAGAGGCCGCCGTCCAGCCGCAAGGGCACGCAGCAATTCGAGTACGTGCGGCCCAAGTCAGAGGGCTAGAAATGGTCCGCCACCGAGGAAGCCTAGACTACCATAAGCCAGGAGGATAGGAGGCGCCTCCACCACATTGGTCGCATCATAGAAGGTTATGACATAAAGTAAGAGCCATGTGAGTGCTGCAAGAAGACCGGCACTCACTACATGACGTACAACGACAAGGAGGCCAGGGAGCATGGCTGGCAGTGCGCGGCCTGCCGTTACGTCAAGAGGCGCTGCTCCCACGTCATGGCAGCGAAGGACAAGGCGCCAGAGGATACGTATGTATCTCTTGAGAACCGTGATATACTTACGCATCGTAGATTATCTGAGGCGCGACCATTGGGATGTCTTTACTACATAGCTTAACATAAGCCCCTTGCTTTGCAATTTCACAACGTAGAGAACTGTATATAACACGTAGGTACTGACGTACTGACCCTTAGTTTGAAGATGAACCACGAAATTAACAATGTTTAGAAACCCCTAAAAAAAGAGAAATGCGGATAAGGACTATCTTATGAGTGCTGTGCTCTCTCTAGTGACATTCAAAAATCATATTTCAAAAGAATGCCCAAGGATTGTTTGCCTAAACCATGAGTTCAACGCTTGTGCAAGTGATTGAAATAAGAAGGTACCAGTTAAGTCTACATTTGCCGCTTGAAACGACGTTCATTTTTCGTAGCGTCGATGAAACTTCAATGGTAGCTTTGATAGAAGAGTAGTAAATAACGCTATTTATACTAACGAATTTTGTGAGCTTATATTTGCCAAATTATGCCATCAAGAATCAAGAAAGTCCCAGCATTGCAACATCGCGTTCCGAGCCAGAAAGGTCAAAACACCCAGGAGTGTGTACCATGGCTTTCGGGTTTCGCAAGAATAATACTTATAATTAGCTATGGAATCCAGAATCGTACCCCAACATTCAATTTTCCCGCAAACAGAAGTTGTGTTGTTGCTAATATTTTGAAGTGTTCGCATCGACTTCCCGCGCCAATGGGTTGATTCGCAGCACTCTTCCAACTCTCGACTTTCCCAAGCCATAACCGCGCTGCCTTGAACATAAAATAGAAACTGCGAAGATTTTCGTGCTACTAATATACAAATGAAGTTTAGAAAAATTCAAATAATAGAAACTATGCCGCCAACACGAACCATCGGCGAAGTGAGAGAGATGCTCGCAAGTCCGAAGCGTGAGGTCAAGATAAAGTGCGGCCCGCTCCCGAAGAAACCCCGCTCCCCTCTCCCACAAGCTCCAGAACCACAGAAAAAAGCCACAAAAAAAAGTCTCGCCCGACCGCTCCAGCCCGCCCGCACCGCCACCTGCACACGACACAGCCACACATCTCCCCTCTCGGATCCCCGCTCCTCAAGTCCCCCCATCGCCGACGGCACAGTAGTTTTCATATGAAATTTCACATGGCATTAAGGTATAAGGCATACTAACGAAGTGCTAGCTAGTCAAGCACGCCATTTCACGTTTCCCCGCCCAATGATAATTACAAATTTTCTTGGCCGCGCTGACGTCGTCGTTGGGACAGGGGTGGTACGTATGCGACACACGTCCTCCCTCCGGAAGAGTTGATGATGACGCGTCTGCTGTTAGTGTCAGTGGCGCTAACGAGCGGGTCCCCACATGCGGGCAAATCATGAGACACCACGCGGCGGAGCTACGGCTGTGGATTAGCTTTGTCGTTAGCGTGGGGAAACGTTTTTTTTTTTACCTGTAGGTACACGTAGAGGTAGGAGAAGAAACGAGGCCAATGGAGTGGAGGAAAGGCTTTGGTATTGTTAGTATCTTTGAGCGCTAGTAGCAGTCTCACTCAACCGCCGTCTCATCTAAGATCTGGTTTTGAGCTAAGCCACATCCTTGTTTTAGCTGATTGTATAGTTACACTATGCCATCCCGAACTGCCTATACCCCCACACTCAGAGAGACAACTAGGGACGGACTGAGGTAAAGCAACTACAGTAACGAAAGGAGAAAGCCAAATGGAGCCAGAATTCGTCTTTATCTTGATAGCTATAGAAACACGCAGGCTCCAGAATATCTTTTCTTTATCCTTTGTACACTTTCGTATACGCTTTCTTGGGGGATACTTGACCCACCCTGCCTGCTTGGCCATTCTTCGCAGCAAAGTTTCCAGAAAGGGGGGAAAAGAAGTGAGTGAAGGACAAATTCGAAGTTTGAGAGTTTGAAGAAAAGACGGCCGATGAGGTATCCCCGCTGAAAAAGTAACCCCTAGTACATCAAATAAAACAAGAATCTCTGAAACGCCCCGTGATCGCCTGGTTCGCCAAATTTTCATGGACTTAGACAACCTAGAAAGAGAAAAGGATTGGGTAGTGGAGGAGGCTGCAGCCCTGGCTGAAAAAATATAGGGCTGTCTGAAACAGGCGAGAAACCGAAGCAAAAGGGTTTTAGACATGAAAGAAGCCGCCATATGGAGCTCATCCCCCGTTCTTGCTATTCCGGAGCAATCAAAAAGTTGACCCACGGTCCGATACTGCGTCATCGCTGAGAATGCATACACACATTCTGGGGGGCATGGCCCGCTCAGATCTTCCGCTTCAACGTAAATTTCGAATGCTGCGTCGCAGCTGGTAAGGCGTCGGAGAACCGGTCTCTCTCTGTTATGAGGAATTCGTTGTCAGCGTAGAACCCATCTAAGAGCCGTGCAGGCCATCTCTGCCCCTACAGACGATGCAAAGGCAGAGCGGTCTGGACATTAAGAGAATATATGCGTGAACTTACCAGCCTCAGTCTCGAAGCCTAACGTAATGTCGTCATGTTCGCCAGGGTACTCCGGCATGTCAAGGCAAGCGAATCTCCTCTTCGCCAATTCAACTTCATCCGCAGGACCATCTTCCTTTCTCCTCTCACGAGGCAAGAAGAACTTGGCGTCGACCAGCCTCAATCCGTAGCGGCCCCTTTCGCCCTTGCTGCCCTTGAGTTCGACCTTCTCGAAAACATCCATGCTCTTGAGTTGGAAGTTCATGGCATCGGCATGCGAGAATTCTTCCATGTAGGCACAGAATTGAACGATGTTCTCCTGTTGCACGACCTGGATGCGAACCGTCTGTGCTTCCCATCGCTTGTAGATGGGAACGACCATGCGTCGGCGCGAGATAGCCAAAGTGGCAGCAACGCCATCGTACTTGACGTCAAAGCCGGTGACGGCTGCCTGGAACTTGTGCAGCGCTGCAGATCGATACGTCAGCATTTGCCAGGCACTAGAGGCACATGTGTTATGACTTACATTCGTGGTCCTTGAAGCAGTACGTGCGGATCGTGGGCGATGTCTTGATGGTGCGCAGGAAATCGGCAATAGCGTCCGGAACATGCGTCTCAGCACGCTTGGCATCAACAGCAGCCGTGGCATCATCCTGCGGGAATCGGAGGAAGTGGATATCAGGGTTACCACTGTTGTCTAGCCGTACGAGCATCTCGCCAGGTCCTGGAATCAAGTATTAGTATCTTGCGTGAGAACTGTAAAGGTTACCACTTACCAAGATTCACACGATCGGTGATAGATCCGCACGTATGCCTCGTGATGACACGCAGCTCCTCTGAAAGTATGGTCTGCGGGAATTCATTATCGGGATCCTCTGGCTCCTTGTTAAGCACCTTGACGTCCTGCCATTGCATCTTCTTGACAATGTCATGGCCAGCAGAGAACACCTCTTTCATTCCAACCTGCTCAATCATGTAGCCCTTCATAGGAACCTGCGCGGCGCAAAACTCGTCCGGACCGACCATCAGGCCATTGAGAATCTGGAAAAGTTGCACCCGTTCCTTGCTGTCATGGAAACTCATGATTGCAGTGCAGGTCTTCTTGTTCTCTTCCCTAATTCTCAGCATCATGAGCGGAACGTTGGCGTCAGCAGGATCGCTCCTGAATTCGAAGATGATTGGCCTCTTTCCAACGAACTCGTGACTGATGCTGGAGAGAGTCTTGTTCTTCGGGCTCGTGACAAGGAGAAGACGGTAGCCACGGTGGAGTTTACGCTGGCCGGTGCCCTCGTTCACCATGACATATTTCTCGAAGACACGCACACGGCATCGCTTGATACGGTCGGGCGGGAAGGCCGAAGGATTCTGCGGGTCCTTGTATTGGAGGTCGCGTACCGTCACCTCGTGAATGCATTGCTCGTCCTGACGCGGGTTCAAGCTGGTCTCCACTTGACGCGTGTAGTCACAGATCCCCCAGAGCATCCGGTAGTCCTTCTCTTCAAGGTCCAGGCTCAGGGTAAAGCCACGGGGAAGGCGGACGTACAGGCCGCGAGAGCGGGTCTTCCACTTGAGGTTGTTCCAAGTGACGCCCTTCTTCGGGTCTCCTTGCACGGCGACAGTGAGGAGTTCGGTCTGGCTGCAAATGCCGATCTTGACGTTCCAGTCGTTATGCGGGCGCATGATGGTGAGGACGCAGGGAAGGGCAATCTGGTCACTCTCATCGCCATCTTCCGTGCTGATGCCAACCGTCACAAAAATGCGGCCGTAGCAAAAATCTTCCTTGGTATCGCTGAGAGGCATGACGGAACGAGGGTTGATTTGCTGGGCAGATGCATCCACGACCATAGACCTGCTCTTTCCGGACAGGACCGCCTCGACGTCAGGTGCGAATGTGGGATAGTCGACCCAGATGTTTTGATCCTGGCCTTGAATCAGGGCGTTCTCCGGCGGCAGGACCTGGTTTCTGGCGACCGAGACAAGAAGGCCCTTGAGACTGCTCAATGTGGCTTCCTGCACCTCGAAGATATCCGCCATTTCTTGATCCCCAGCAGCCCGCGCTGCCTCCGCCTGGGAGGCGGCGTTGCCGAATCTCCTGACGTTCGGATGGCTGTCCATGACCTCCGTCAGTATCCACCAAGCCTTCGCCAAGTCAACGTGCGCCTGGGTAAGAAGCTGGTTCTCCTGCGTTTGACCTTTGGGACGGTTCCTGATCATAATCTCCAACCCAGCCCGGCCCTTGAGGAACCACCAGCTGGCAGCTCTCAGCCATTGCATCGGGGTGTACGAAGCGATCGGCTTCTTGATCTCCGCAGTGAGCCTGAAGATACCCTTCATGTGTTCCACACGCTCTCCGAAGTCATCAAAAGCGGCGTCGCCAGCGGCGACGAGGTCGGCACGGTGGCCAGACGAAGCTGCACTCCAGCCATTGCGGTCGGGTACCTGGTTGGGCGAGCGCGGAGGCTGCTTGGGGATCTCGACATTCAGAGCGGGGGACCTCATTTGTTGAGCTGCTTGAGGCGGCGACCTGGCGCGGCGATCGAAGTCAGATTGGGTGGGAGTAGTGGCGTCGGTATAGCTGAGTGAAGTGCCGTGAGGAGGAGGGATAGGCGCCAGGCCTGACTGAAAGTAACCGGATGACGGTGGGCGAGAGCTGTAAGGGCTGGGAGCAAAGTCGCGCTGCGAGCTCGTGGGGTCGATAGGGCTGGTATTAGAATACGAGAGAGAGTGCCGGCCGCCCGATGAAGCAGATGAGGGTCTCTGCCCAGCCGTCAGATCATCAAAGGGGTTCGGTCTGGATGGTGCCTTGGCGCCTTGATCATATGATGGCCTTCCGTACGAGTTAGACGACATTGACCGCGGCGATCCCACTTCGAACGTGCTCGAGCTAGACATGGATGGCAACCGATCATCTTCCGGCGAAGACTCTGTGCGAGCCGCACCTTGGTGCAACGCCCGGCCCTCGTCTGCCCGCATTTGGTGTTGCACGCGAGCCGCGAGCGAGTCTGGGTTCGAGGGCTCAGATGCAAGATAATTATGCAGCTCCGGATTGAAATGAAGGGAGGAGCCCGCCGACGAGGTCGAAGTGACCTTTGTCAGCTCGGGAAGCCGAGGTGGGTCGTCATCTTCCGGAGATTCAGGCATCATCTCAGAGAGACCAGTCTGCGTCCGCTTCAACAACCCGGGCCGGAAGTCTGGCTCGTCCTCGGCCACGACCGTGGCGCCGGTGGCTGCGCGGGGGCGCTGGAACTGGCGAGGCTCGTCGCCGTCGGTGTCGGCGTCATCGGCGTCAGTGGGGAGGGACTGAGGGGGAGGCGACTTTGGGCGGCTGAAGCGCTGCTGCAGGCCCGGCGAGACCTCGCCCCATGACGTATGAGCTCTCTTCACGGCGTCCGGCCGCTCGGTAGCCCTGTGAGAGACGGTGACGGACCGGCCGAGGTCGATGTCGTTGGTCTTCCGGCCCTCCTTTGCGGCGCGGGCAGCGGCGACACGACGCCGCGAGATCTCAATTGGCGGTATTTCCGACTCATCACCGCCCTCGCCGATAACTTCTGGGGGATTGTTGAGAAAGCCGACGGTCAGCGTCTTGGAGCGAGGCCGCGACGGGCGGTCGCCGGAGCCGCGCAGGGAGGAGGGCAACGAGGGCAACGAGCTCGACAATTGCGACTCGGAGTGGTTTCTAGCCTTGGACAGCAGGTCGGAGGCGCCAGGCCAGCGCTGGGCGGTGGCCACGTCTATGCGAGGAGCGCGGATGGGCGAGGCGGCGGCCTTGGTGGACGAGGGCTTGAGGAAGTCCATGACGTCCTGCTCCTTCATCTTCTGCTTCTCCTGCTTGGCGACGGAGTCCTCGCGCTTGAGGAACTTGCCGCGCCATTTGCTCTTGGCGGACACGGCGTCGTCGGCCATGGTGTTGCGGCGTGGGCGTGGGAGGCGCGGAGGATGGGCGGAGTCGAGGGCACGGCGGGGCGGCGCGGTGTAGCATGCGACAGCAGCGGGCGGGGACGCGAGAGGCGGCGTGGGCGGGAGGTGGGAGGCGGGAGGACGAGGAGTCGCAGCGGGCCCGGACGAGAGACTGCGGCGCCGGTCGCTCCTGGCGTGGTGGTGCGCGCGGTGTAGCTGCTCGTCCAGGGCGGCCGTTATCGTGTGCTTGCGCCGGGGCTGTCAGGGCGGCCAGGCGGGCTCCAGGGTCCGCAGCTAGCGAGCCAATCCTGCGTGCGGCTTGCGGGCGGGGCGCGCGACTGTCGGCTCACGGCCACGGGCGACGCCAATACGAAGCTGCGGCGGCGGCGGTGATGCTGGGGAGCTGCCCGCGATGCCCGCAGATTGCAATTTGGGCGGCCGCCGAGCTGCTCGCACTCTGGCCTCCTTGGCGCCCTGTGGAATGCGCGCACGTGTCACCTTGCCTCATCTCCTGGCGGCGGAGAGGTTTCACGCTGAGGAGCGCGCCCAAAGCATCAGATAGGCTCTGCCCTCCTGCGATCGCACGCCGTCGGCCCGTCTCCACCAGCGCTGCCTCTGCCCGACCCTGCGCGCTCGGCCAGCGCCCGCCGCCCGCCCGCCCGCCGCCTGCTCGTATGGCGCGCCGCAAATTTAGAAACGCTGCTGCTGCACGAACCCTGCGCCTGCGCCGCGCAGCAGTGGCTTGTTTCAGCGCCGTCGTCGCGGCTCTGCGGCGCCGCTCCCCTACGCGCCGGCTCTTCTGCCGCTGTTACACGCCTGCAAATCGTCATCAGCCCGCGTCGTCCCGCAAATCGCCCGCCGCGCCCGTCGGGCTCTGCTTGCCCGCCGCCAGCGCCGCGACCCTGTCTTCCCAGCGATACGAGTCGCGTCTGCTCCATACGATGCCGCCGGAGCTCGAGCCGCGCCTGACACGAGCCGGCCCTTCGAGAAGCTTTCGCTGTCCGGCATGCTACCGCCGGCATGCTGTGGGGACGCGTTGCGATCCTGGGTACGTGTCACGCTAGGAGCACCGCCTGGAGGATCGGCAACGTCTTCTTCGACGTGAAATCAGGAGCCCGCCGGCCGGTGGATGCCAGCCCTCCACCCTCACGGCCGGCCTTGCGCCAAGGCTCCTTCCCGTAGAGCGCACGTTTCGCGCAGATCTGACGTCGCGCTCCCAAGCCACACCGGCCGGGGCCCCGGTCCTGGCGTCGTCTACCTCTTGCAGCCCTTTCTCCTGAATGCTTGTTCAATGATTCAGACCGCCTTTCTGCGCCCTTCTCCAGCCTCACATGCCCGCCCGCGCTCAGTCTTACGTTAAACATCGGGCATTGTTCTGGGCCATTGCCAACCCCATCGCCCCCATGTTCCGCAGAAGTTGCGCTCTTCATTGCGTGACCGGCACTGACATCAGACATCCTGCAAACGTTGCTTAGCTCGCTCATCATGGCTGATTGCAGATGTGATCGCTCCTGTTGGGCAGGGGATCATCGCGGCCCCTCGGCGGCCATGCTCCTACCCGAGACCTGAGTCGAGAGCCGACTCTTGGGCTGCTCGACAATGTTTCTGCCCTATAGTCAGGAATAATTCGTACGAGCTTTCTCTCCACTCTCGGTAATGACCCTCCTTTTCGCTTGTCGCACGCACCCCGAATGTTGCCAATCGTCTCAGAGCATTTCCCAAGAATGGCAAGGAAGCAACCCGCACTCAATCCGGCCGTTCATGTGTCGATGACGACATCCCAGTTTGCACGCCGACTTCTCGGCCGGAATCTTGACTTAGTCTTCAGAAGAATCAATATATCCCCCTCAGACCCCTCAGACTGTCCCACTTCGGAGACGCCGAGAATGGCCGCAGGCAGTCCACTCGCGATATTCCAGTGCTACTGCATGCCCCGCCCATCGCCAGGTCCATCCGAGGCCCGCGGTCGGTCATGCCGAATTGGTGATGCAGATGGGGAATGCCGCTCGGCAATTTTTACTACGTACACAGCAAAATGCAGTACGCTATAGGAAGAGTCTCTATTTTTGTCCTCGCGTAGCTAACGCTATGTGCTCGCTTGGCGGTCGGAGAATACGTGATGATACCTACCTTTTTATGTAACCTGAGGCGGTGCTCACGCCCTATGGTTGGCAGTGTCGGAGCATCATGGGGCTTGAGCCGCACAACAAGCCACTCGAAGAGCCGCAGAGGCATCCGTCCGAGTATAGGGCTGGGCACGAGGTGCACTGGCACTGTGGCTGCGAGAAACAATGTCGTGTCCCGGGATGCATGATACGAGGTCGCCGTTCATGCCGAGCCAATGGAATGCGGCACGGTGGCTGTCCGGAAGACGGCTTTATCCAACCCGCAGGTGTCCCCTTTGACTTCAGATTCTGCAGTTGAGGCCCAGAATCATGGTCCCTCGCAGTAACAGCGAACATGCGGTATTCAATGGCAAGCCCTTAGTTCCGTAGCGCTCATAGATGTTGCATGCGGTTTCCGTGGAGGGTTGCCGAGATTTGTGCAAAATTGTTGGAGGACAGGACATGGGGTTTTGAGTGGGATTTCTTCAGAAGGCACGCCACCTACCCGCCCACGACTTGATGTAACATTGCATGTGCAGAGGTGAGAGAAGAGCACAGGGCGTCCAGATTCTGGTGTTCCTGGGTCGCGCACTGGTAGGGTTTAGCGCGCGGAACAACAGTTTAAGCGAACGCCGGCCCACCGAGCAGGCACAGGCGAAGCGAAACTTTCGATATCGCTGTGAGACGACGCCGACGACGACAATATACCCTCGCACCCTATCCCTCGACCCACCACCCGATAATCATCCAAGATGTCTAAGAGAGGGTACGTTTCCCTGTCTCCGCTGGAACCTCTGGCGCGCTTCCAGCGCGGCCGAAACTGCCCGGAAGAAGAGCCAGAGGTGGATGATTGGCAGTCTGAAGAGGCCATGTGAAGCTGACGTCTTTCCGTGCAGTCGCGCCGCCACGGGCAACAAGCTCAAGATGACCCTCGGTCTTCCCGTGTACGTTCAAGTCCTGCATCGACAGTCGCAGTCATGAAATCCCAGCCGCCCGATACAATGCGCCAAATCCACCCGCACCCACGCATCCGCGCGACCCGCAATCCAAATCGAGCGATAGACTGATTTTTTCTCCAGCGGAGCCGTTATGAACTGCTGCGACAACTCCGGTGCCAGGAACCTGTACATCATCTCGGTCAAGGGCATTGGTGCGCGCCTGAACCGCCTGCCCGCTGGTGGTGTCGGTGACATGGTCATGGCCACGGTCAAGAAGGGCAAGCCCGAGCTGAGGAAGAAGGTCATGCCCGCCGTCATCGTCCGCCAGAGCAAGCCCTGGAGGAGGGGAGACGGCATCTTCCTCTACTTCGAGGACAACGCCGGTGTGGTACGTGCACGACCTTTCAGTTTCTGGAGCCGGAAGCGGAGGAACGTGGAAAAATACAGAAGCGATGGAGTTTCCGTAGATTTGGACAGTGGCTGACGCGTTTTGGCACAGATCGTCAACCCCAAGGGTGAGATGAAGGGCTCGGCTATCACCGGCCCCGTCGGTAAGGAGGCTGCTGAGCTCTGGCCTGTAAGTTTTCCCCCGCGCTCCTCATGCGGATGTCTGGAGAAAGGACAGGACTCGTCTGACATTTCTATCCGCGCAGCGTATTGCCAGCAACTCCGGTGTCGTCATGTAAAGCGTTTCTTGCTAGGGGTCTCCTTTATCGGTTTTCACGTGGGGAAAATAAGGGCGGCGTGCATTTGGTCGCCCGGGTTCATACCATCAGACTACTTCGCGGTAGTGAAATGCAAAACGAAAACATGAACACCACACAAGCTCGTCCCAATCTGTCAAGAGTGTTCGCCGCGAGTCCACTTTGAGCCCCGGCCTCCGAAGGCACCGCTGAGGGATCCGCGCCGTCTCGTCTTTCCACATGTCAGTCGGAGTAAACCGAGTCCGTCTTATCAACAGTAGACATGGTCTAGCGAAGCCAAGAAATCAGGTGTAGTACTATCGGTATCATACTCGAATAAGGCAATCCTTTCCTCGAGAGCTACAGCTGTGGGGATGTGACTTGTGGAGATAACCGTGCAGAAGCGAAATACGCTGTTTGAAGCGAAATGACAAACCTACCAACCCTTTCGCCTTCTTACAAGGCGAAAATGCCAACCCGCATCGTCGCTATCATCTTAATCAACACGTTGATTGCTTTGGTAATAGTTTCAAGTGCAGATGCAAGCGAGGGTGTAACGGTCATATCCAAGGGAAATACGCAACACACGCAACGACGACCTTCAATTCCCGCTCGGGCACCAACCAACATTTGGCCCTTAAATTTTGTCTACCTATATACACATCATCTCTGCCTATATTTCAAATAATCTTACACCACATTTGCCCATTTCCGCGTGATGTAGAGAAGAAGTTCCAGTCCCTGAGAAGGCTCATCATACAGAATTTCCCACCTTGACCCCTCTCATAGCCCCCGCCAATAACCCTTCTCATATCACGGCATAGACGTCACAGCGTAACCACCAAGACGCGACACCGTGCATGACCGGTCCTCACTCATCCTTCAAATCCCGTTGCAGTCTCCATGACCATTCTTGAGCACGAGCACCAGCAGCCACCAAACACCACTGACCGATAAACCAGAAACGGCACGGCCGTATGAGTGGAGATGCATCATGTCACGCAGTTTCATGAGCGCAACCACAGCTCTGAAGCAAGATTTGACTTGCGGCCGTCCGCGCTGGCTGGACATCAACTCTCCTTTTTTTTTCTTCGGCCCCTTTTCGCGCTTCCTTTTGGAGGAGGAAATTGTGCTGGCCAGAGTGTTGGAGCAGCAGTCTGGTGGATCGCCGTGCCAGTAAACGGATTGTGCCTACCGTTGTTTCCTTGAAGTTTTGCTTGATTCACACGAAGTGAGGAAGTAGTAGAGAAATAGCTAGTGCCGAACAGTATATACTCCTCCCTCAACTTCTCTCTCTCTCTCTATCAGAAAGCGTAGAAAGAAGCGAGTACAAGAGCACCCCTTTCTGATCCCCTTTTCATGAAAACAAGACAGCAGCAAAGACTCATTTGTGTTACCGTCCGCCTGTGCCATTAATAACTCCATGACGACACATGAAGAGAGCGCTAGATGTTGGCATCACAGTCTAAGAGAAATACTCCTTAACCACAGCCACTCAACTATACACACATGTATATTCACCTACTCCTTCAAGGCCGAACTCTTTTCTGAATAAGGCATCGAAATGGGTGCTCATGAAGAAAGCTGCAGCACAACAACCATTTTTGTTCCCCCTTCCTTCCATATTTTTTGACGCGCCTTCACGACTTCAATCCCAATAAAAAAAAAGCGAACAGTCAACGAAAAGAAAAAAGGTACTAAACGTCAATATTCCAATACTCATTTCATTCTAAACTAAAAACCCACGTTGTCGCTGATAATCGACGTACGGCGCGTCTAGCCCAGCAAGTCATCCAACCCACTGCTTCCCGTCTTCTGCTGACCGCCCGTGCCCGCAGAGGGCATCTGTTGCGCAGCAGCCGGGGCGCCCCACAGCCCCGAGGTGGTCTTCTGCTTGGCCAAGTCGGCCATGGTAACCTTCTGCTGCGGCTGGGCGTTCTTCTTGACGCTCATGCCGGACAAGAGGTCGGAGAAGGCGTCGCCGCCGGCGGGCTTCTTGGCAGCGCCACCGCCGATGCTGCCGGTCGGCGAGAGGACGCCGCCTGGGGTGCTGATGCTGCCGCCCGTCTGGTTGGGGACCTGGGCGGGGGCGATGGGGACGGAGGTGAAGTAGTTGGGCTGGGCGGGATTGTAGCCGGAGGGTTGCGGGGGTGGTGGCGAGAAGGCGGAGGAGGTGCTGAGGGAGGGCGTGTGGCGCGCTGCGGTGCTGGAGGAGGTGCTAGGCGTGGGCGAGTTGATGGAGGAGAAGAGGTCGTTGATGTTGGAGGCCTGCGCGCCCGAGCGTGGTTGCGGCGCCGCGAACTGCGTGGACGTCGAGGTCGTGGCGGAGGGTGCGGATGGGGGCGGGGCGAGGATGCCGAATCCACCTGCAGCGGCGGCAGGCTTTGGAGCAGCGGCTGCGAGGGCGGGAGCGGGAGCGGGGGTTGCGGACTGGAAGTCGTCGAAATCGTCGTCGTCGGCAGCACCGCCGGACTGCATGGTGCCGAAGTCGTCCATCGAAGACGTAGTTGCACGCGCCTTTCCGTTGGACGTTGAGGTGGAAGGGGCGGGCTCGTCGAACGAAAAGAGGTCGACCTCTGGCTCCTTGGGCTTGGGGGGCTCCTCCTTCCTTTTGCTGGCTGAAGCACTGCTGGTCTCCCGCCTGACGCCGGCTCTCTGCTGGTCTGCTTGTCTCCTGCCTGGCGCGGCAACGGCACCCTCGTCGTACTCGTCGTACTCATCGAACCTGTCCCGCCTGTTGCCCGAGCCGTGGAATCCGCTGTCCACCTCGCCGCCAAAGCCGCCACCGTCACCATAGACGCCTCCGCTGAAGCCGCCGTAGCCACGGTCCTCGCTGCCGAACCCGCTGTACCTGCTACCGCTCGAGAAGCCGCCTCCCAGACCCGCACCTCCCTCGACACCAGTGTACTTGTTGCGGGTAGACCGGGCCTTCTTGCGCTCGGAGCGGATGCGGTCGACGTCGCTGAGCAGCTCGCCCAGCTCCTTTGCGCGGTTGCGCACGTTGATGCCCTGATCCTTGCCGTTCATGTCGATGTAGTGGAACTGGCGCAGCATCTTGAGGAGGGAGACGTGGGATCTTGCGTCGTCGATGACGCGCTCGGAGCCGTTCTTGATGAGGAATTCGAGCAGTTGGAGGGCCTGTTTCCGGGTCAGCGTCCGCAGCGAAAGATTCGGCAGACGCGATGGTGGACGCATACCTTGTAGATCTGCCGCCACTCCTCCGCCGACTTTTCGGTGAAACGCTTGTAGATCATGGGCATGATCTCGTTGAGCAGCTGGCTGGAGCATCGTTTAGCGCGGCCGGGGGCAGGGCAAGGCGTTGCGGAGGAACTGACTAGTTGTAGGTGCCATTCGCGATCTCCTGCATCAGAGACGAAGATGCTCCCCTGGGAGCTGTCAGCGCTGACCGGGCGGAAATGCGGGGGCATGCTGCTCACCAAGGCTCATTGTTCGTGGCCTCGCGCACCTTCGCCTCCATCTCGGTGTAGTTCATGACGGCTGGGTTGAGGCGTCAGCCGTCGGTCACCCTGGGCGCGCGGCCGTCGGGACAGATAAGTCGCATACCATTTTGGACCTTGCGCACGCCGGCCTTGATGTCGTAGAGCGTGAGGTTGCTCACTTTGTCCCTGAGGCCGTCGAAATCCATCGTGGGCGCGGGCTCGGCGGCAATGGGCGGGCTGGGGCAGGGCGGTGGTTGTGGTGGTGGTCAGTCTGGACGTCTGTCCTTGTCCCGGGGCGGTAGGCAATGGGCTTGGCGCGCCTCCAGGGTCAGAGCAGCCCGACGCCGCCGCCGCGCAGACTGCGAGCTTCCAGCGCCAGCCCAGGGCAGTATTTTCGACGCGCGCAACAGCAGCGGGCGCCAGCGCTTCACGCACGCCGCGGCCGGGCGCTCATTCCAGCCGACGCATCGTCGAGGCGCTCGCTCGACCCTTGGACGCCCGCCCGCCGCTCCCGGCACCGCATCCCTGGCCGTCCCGGAGCCTTCCAGCCGCACGTGACGCGACCTCAAAGCCCGGCTTCACTGCGGCGAGCAGTGCGGCGGGTTCGCGCAGCCTGCGCGCAGCCTGCGGACGCGTCGCCGAGGCGCCGTGGAAGGCGCGGCAGTGCGGCCATCACGTGATGCTGGGCTCTCGCGGGCGGCGTGCGTCTTATCTCACTAGTCAGACGAGCGCAGGGGTGGTCGGTGCTTTAGCGCTAAGCTATAAACAAAATTAGCCGTAACTCCTAGAAAGTCCAGAGCTAATAAGCGGCTAGCGCCGCTTACGTAAACTCCTACGCTAATTAGATGCTAGAATTAAATTTTAGCGCTAAATTCCTCTAAATACCTACTACGACGCGTCTAAGAACAAATAGTACGCGTTTTACTATAACTTAATTATCTTACTCTACTTTAGAGCTATATATCTATATAACTATAACGTTATTTATTAAGTATCTAAATATATTAAACTCTCTAGAGTAGATACTTTAAAAATATATATATTTAGAAGTATTTATAAAGCTAATATATAAGGTAATATAGCGCTAAAAAGTCTATTTTTATAAAAACGCGTAACGCGCTATATCGATACCTCTACTTCGTTGCTTATATATCTTCTATATTATCTTTTCTTCTATTATAACTAGATATTAAGCTTCTATAGTAGTCTTTTAAATACTTTAAATTATTAGATTTATTAAGAGAATAAAAGAAACTACTATTAAAGATCTATTACTTAGTACTCTTAAGTAAACTTCTAGGCTTTTAGTAGATAAGTAGATAATAGAAAGACTTTTAAAAACTTCTAGAGCTAATTAAACGCTATAGTTTATTCTCTTTTAGATAACTAGATAACTAAGAACTTCTAGAAACTTCTAGAGCTAATCTAATTAAACGCTATAGTTTATTCTTTTATAAGTAACTAGACGACGAAGAACTTCTAAAAACTTCTAGAAACTTCTAAAGCTAACCTAATTAGATATTATAGTTCGTTTTTTTATAGATAGACTAGTAGATAACTAGATAATAGAAAAGACTTTTAGAAACTCTTAGAGCTAATTAAACGCTATAGTTTATTCTTTTATAAGTAACTAAGTAATAAAGAACTTCTAGAAACTTCTAGAAACTTTTAAAGCTAATTAAATACTATAATAGTAAGGCGCTAAATATAGAATAAATAAAAAAAAAAAAAGGCGGATAGAAGGACTAAAAAAGGCCGTAGAAATAACGCGTCTACGCTTTTATAATCTAATATAGCTAAGCGTATTAGAAATATTTCTAAGACTAGTCTTTACGACTTACTTACTCTTATTAATAAAATAAAACGCGAAGAGTATATACTAAAATAGGTAGAGGTTTTAGAAGCTTATCTATAACGTATACTTAATAATAGATATAAGCTATATCTTAAGTAGATTCGCGTATTAAGACGTTTTATATTTAGTAAAGGTAATATTCTTCTTATCGTATAGACTAGATTTAAAAAAAGTCTTATCTTTTATACTTTTATTATATTAACTAGTAAGATAACTATTTAGGTTATTCTCTTTAGTAAGCTTAGTAAAGAATAAAAAGAGAATATTATATAGCTAGAAAGCTATACTTCTTACTTACTTACTATAAAAACTAAAAAAAAATAGCTATAGATAATAGCTAATTTTGTAGCTAGTAAATATACGTATATTTTTTTTAGTCTAGAGCAAGTATATTTAAAGCTATTCTAATAGATACTATAGAAGCTAGAGCTATAAAATAAGATTAGACTAGTTGCTATTAATAAGTATTATTTTATTAAGTAATAGGGTATAGAATTTTAGCTAAAGTTTACTACGCTTAGCTAATTATAGATAATTTTTTAGCGCGATATTATATAGTTTAGATATTTAGCTACGCTTAATAGTAAGTCTAAATAGATAGTTCTACGCTATACTAGATTTTAGACTATAGAGCTACGTCTATACTAGACTAAGGTTATTTAAACGTCTATTAACTAACCTAACGTCTCTATATATATTACTCTAATTTTTTATAGAAAACTTATTTTATTTAATATCTTACTCTTCTTATTAAATAGTAGCGTTAGCGTAAAAGATTAAAGTACTTCTATAGATATACTAAAGATAATTATTTTTATTAATAGTATTAAAAAAGTTAGTAAAGTAGTAGATTTCCTCTAGACGTATCTTCTTTTAAAAAGTTAGTAGTATTCTATATTCTATAATAAAGAGGCTAAGTATATATATAACGTTATTAAAGAGTTTACTTCTCGTATTATATAAGATAACTATACTTAACGCTATAACGAGTTTACGAAGCTATCGTTAGTTATTTATATTATAATCGCTATAATCTCTTTAAAGATAAGCGTTAATATATAAAATATTAAGCGTATTATTATCTTAGAATTTTCTATTAGAATAGACTTAGATAATATATAGTAGTAATTTAGCTATAGCGCGCGAAAGTAGGGTCTTTTAAGTATAGAAGTTATACTCTTACTCTACTAAGTATTTAATACTAAAGATATTAATAAGTTAAATAACGCGAATAAGACTAGAAGAAAGAATATAGTAGTATCTAACTCGAATAAGTCTATATAACTAAATATCTTAAGTTAGCTAGCTAATAGTTTTACGCTAGAAGATATTACTAATATAGCGAGTACGTACTCGTCTATATTAGCGTAATTAGACTATACTAAGACTCTAAAAAATAGTTAATATATATAGAGTCTATAGAAGATTAGTAAGCGCGCTAAATTACTAAACTATTAGAAGAAAATAATTAATAAGACTTACTATTAATAGATATTTCTTTTCTATTTAGAGAAGGAGAAGTTATTAGCTAGAGCTTCTATTACGCTAGTCTCTAATAGTATATACTATAGTTATTATAATACTTTACTTAGAATAGAGCTTATAAAGCTACTAGATATTCTAAAAGTATTAGTTTAATTAAAAATAAGTTCGCGTACTAATATTACTCTAAAGCTACTTAATAAATAGGTAATATTATATATAAAGGCAATATATTAAATAGTAAACCGCTACTTTTCTATACTACTATCTCTATTTATAGATACTAAGTACTATTAGTAATTTACGTATCTATTTACGAAGATATAGAAGAAAAGTTTCTAGGCTAGTCTAACGCTTAATATTATATATAAGCATATACTACTTCTAGAGATATAGCTATATTAAGAGATAGTTAAAGAATTTTTACTTAAGTTTATATACTTAATAAATAGATAAGTTAACTAAAAGATAGAATATTTAAGAAAGAAGAACTAAGCGGTTTAAAAGGCTTAGTAGTAGTACTATACTATATTAAAAGTTAAAGGCGCGAGTATATAAGAGTTATATACTACTAAAAGTTATATAAAAGATAATACTTTTATAAAGTACGTTCTTAAGAACGAGTACTAAAAGACGACTACGTAGGTAGTATATAACTAAACGTCTAAAGTTAGTTAATAGATATAAGACTAGATAGAGATACTACTTACTACGCTATAGCTACCTCTAATATTCTTTACTCTATAACTTTTACTAAGATTAAGTCTAGATATTATAGGCTCTATTAAGGTTCTCTACTACGTTTAATTAGAATATTCTTTTAATATCTTTATAGCGACGCGCTTAAGTAATATTAAATTCTAGTATAGTACGCTAGTCTCGCCGTCTCTATAGTAAAGAAGAGTAGCTATTATTATTACTAACTCTTAGAATATCGTATTAGACTTATAACTATAAGATAAAGCTATTATTATTACTAATTCTTAGAATATCGTACTAGACTCGTAACTATAGAATATAGCTATCGTTATTATCGACTCTTAGAATATTATACTAGATATATAAGTATAAATAGTAGTAGAAAAATCTATAGTATTATCTACTATCTAATCTAGCTAGAAGAGAAGACGTAATATACTAGTAACTCTATCTAAATAATAATAATAGCCTCTATCTTAAATACTAATACTACGCTAGCTACTATCTTATTAGAAAGAAGATAATATAAACGTATAATCGCTAGACTAGATAGACTAATTAAAGTCTAGATAGACGATACGCTTAACGCTAAAGAGTAAAGAAAACTTTCTATAAGAGATTAACTACTAGCCTAAATAAGTCTTATTAGTTAATAAGTAGGTAGTAAAAAAGACTTCTAAAAACTTTTAGAACTCTTAGGCTAATTAGAAGTTGTAGTTTTATTCTCTAATAAATAGATAGATAATAAAGAAAACTTTTAGAAACTTTTAGATTAATTAGAGGTTATAGTTTATTCTTTAGTAAATAGCCTAGAAAAAAAGTAGTAGCGTTATAGCGCTTATAAGGCGCTAGATACTATTAATAGAAGGATAAAAAGAAAAAAAAGGCTACTAGCGCTTATAGGGCGCTAGATATCTCTAGTACTTATAAGGTACTAGATACTATTAATAGAAGAAAAAAGAAAAGAAGAAGAAGAAGAAAAAGAAGAAGAAGAAAAAGGCGCTAGATACTATAAGTAGGATCTATTAGTAGCGGATAGACGTAGATTATATATTCTAAGCTAGCGTATTATCGTTATAAGTAGCGCGTAGAAGAGACTAGATACGTACTAACTATTACTATAGTCCTACTATTCTCGTCTATAGCCCTACTACTATCTTAGTAGCTACTTATATCTTATAGCTTCTTACGCTTCTATAGCTTTTTACGCTTCTATAGCTCTTTACGCTTCTATAGCTTCTCGCGCTTCTATAGCTACTTATACTCTATAGCTTCTCGCGCTTCTATAGCTACTTATACTCTATAGCTTTTTATACTTCTATAGCTCTTTACGCTTCTATAGCTTTTTACGCTTCTATAGCTACTTATACTTTTATAGCTTCTCGCGCTTCTAGTAGCTACTTATACCTTATAGCTTCTTATACTTCTATAGCTATTTACGCTTTTATAGCTTCTTATACTCTTATAGCTACTTACACTCTTATAGCTACTTATACTTTTATAATTTCTTACGCTCTTATAGCTTCTTACGCTCTTAGTAGCTACTTATACTCTATAGCTTCTTACGCTCTTAGCGGCTACTTATACTCTATAGCTTTTTACGCTTCTAATAGCTACTTATAGTTATATAGCTACTTAAGCGATTCGAACGTATTATAGCGCTTATATAGCTACTTATACTTATATAGCTACTCGAGCGATTTAGACGTATTATAGCGCTTATATAGCTACTTATACTTATATAGCTACTCGAGCAATTTAGACGTATTATAGCGCTTTTATAGCTACTCGAGCGATTTAGACGTATTATAGCGCTTATATAGCTACTTATATAATTTAGATATATTATAGCGCTTATATAGCTACTTATATAATTTAGGCGTATTATAGCGCTTATAAGGCGCTAAATACTATTAGTACTAGATACTACTAGTAGAAGAAGAAAAAGAAGAAGAAGAAGAAGAAGGAGACTACTAGCGCTCTTTATTAAAGTTCTTAACGCTATAAACTTCTATAAACTTCTAAACTAACTAGAAGCCTAGAAATTATTCTTAAAAAGTCCTAGGCTAATAAGATCGCGTAGTACTAGATTAGTTTCTAAAAAGCGTTTCTATAAACTTTAGTAGTTACTACGCCTAATTAGAAAGCGTTATATAGATAAATAGAAATCTTTTAGACGAGACCAACTAATTATATAGTATACTTTTTACCTAGTCTACTAACATTTTAAACTAAGTCGTTATATATACTAATTAGTATATATAGCGTCTTTATACTTAATCTAAACCTCTATATTAACGTATAAATATAAAAAAGCGTAGTAGATATCTATAAGAAGGGCTTTTATAAGAATAAAATAAGGGTAGTAGTTTATATTAGTCTACGGTCGTATACGATAGGTTATAGCCTAACTTATTTTATAGCTTAAATATCTTAATATCTAAGATCTTAAGATAAATATAGTAGTAGCCTTTAAGACTTTAAGAGGTAATTATAGTAGTAGCCTTCTATAATAAGAACTCTTCTTTTATTATAACTTCTTCTTCTTCTTCTTTTTCTTCTTCTTCTTCTTTTTTTTACTATAATACTAGTAGTAGTAGTAGTAGTATAGTAGTAGTAGTAATAATAATAATAACTATAATAATAACTATAATATCCCCCCCCGCTATCTAGGTACGCGCGTATCTATAGTACGTTACGCTCTATAAGCGCGATATTCTTACTACTACTATCTACCTCTCGCCTTACTAGTTACGCTCTAGCTAGCTCTACTACTTATTTTTATAAGTTATTAGTAGAAACTTATAATACGATATAACTTACTAACTATAATTATAGTCTTATCTACGTCTACGCCTATATCTATACTACTATTATCGCCGCTACTATCTTATCTACGCTTATTATCTCTATCTCTATCTTACTTACGCTCTTACTCTCGCCTACGCTTTTATCTTTACTACTATTATATTTTAATAGTAATTTTTTTTTCTTCTCTTTTATCTTTAGTCTATCTACTTTACTATAAGTAATATCTTTAAGTATATAGTAATAAGAGTCTAGACTAATATATTATAGCTTTTTTTTTACGCTAGCGTAGTAATAGTAGTAACTATCTTCTCTTTTTCCTCTATAGTTAGTTATATTAATATAGTCTTAGCTATAAGTTAAGCCTATATATTATATTTAATAAGTATAGACTAACGTAGCTATAGTAATCTAGTCTAGGCGACTAAACTTATATAGGCTAAGTTTAATTATATCTAAGTAGCTAATTAACTTTACTTAAGTACTATTTAGCCTATCTTAAGTAAGATAATAGACTACTATTCTTTAGCTACTATAACTAAGTAGTAGTTTAGTCTTTATTCTAGTATAGTAGACGCTTAGAATAAAGATAGTATCTATAATATATCTAATATTAGCTATATTATAGAGACTAAGTTTAGTATCTAGTTACTAGGTAAGAATCGTTATAAGACCTACTAGGCTAATAATAAGAAGTACTAGATATACTTAGAAGAGATATTTAAGGTAGTAAAGTACGCTAGTAGTATCTATACTTAGTACTACTTTACTTTTTATAAATATATAGTAAGTAAGCGTAAGCTAGCTAAGCTACGCTACTATAGTTCGCTACTACCTTCTCTTTAGCGCCTATTACTAAAGAGTCTACTACTAAAAGCTAGTAGGTTTAGCGTAATAGTTTAAAACGTATATATATACTTATTATAGTAGTAGTAGTAGTAATAATAGTAGTAGTAGTAGTAGTAGTAGTAGTAGTAGTAATAGTAGTAGTCGTTATTATTATTATTATATATATACCTTTTAGTTAAAGTAGTAGAAGTAGTAAAGATAGTAAGAGTAGTAGTAGTATTTAGATAGCCTCTTTAAAATTTATTATATAAGCCTTAGTATATTAAAAGAAATATAGTAGTTAATCTATAAGTTAGTAGTATAGAGAGGTTAGCTTATTATAAGATTTAGGTTTTAATAAGCTAATCTCTAGTAGCGCTAGTAGTTTATATATTTAATTAGTAGAGAAGTTCTTAGAAATTTTATCGCTAGCCTCTAATTAGTCTAGAACTATTTAAGAATTTATTTATTAGAGAACTTTTTATTTCTAATAATAACTCTAATAATATAATCTCTATAACTACTACTATAGACGCGTATACTTAAACGATATTAGAAGTATATAAAAGTCTTTTATAGCTATCTAGCTAACTTAAAAAATATATTTTAGCCTCTAATTAGTAGTAGTACTTTTAGTAGTATAGATATTACTAATCTACGCTATAATACGTAGTCTAGTAGTACCTCTACTAGTATTAACGTTACTAACTTATACTATAATATATAGTCTAGTAAACTCTACGTTATTAGCGACGATAGCTTAAAGTACTCTTTTATTTAACCCTTCTAGCGCGTTATAAAGTTGCTTTTTAACCCTAGAAGTTTTTAAAAGTCTTTCTCTTACTTATCTATCTATTAGTCTATTTACTAAAAAATAAACTATAGCGTTTAATTAGTTTTAGAAGTTTTTAAGAGTTTCTAGAAGTTTCTAAAAGTCTTTTTTATTACTTAGCTATTTACTAGAGAATAAAACTATAGTCTTTAATTAGCCTTAGAAGTTTCTAGAAGTTTTTAAGAGTTTCTAGAAGTTTTTAGAAGTCTTTTCTATTATCTAGCTATCTACTAAAGTACGAATTACTTAACGCTATTAACGCGACTAATAAAGTAAACTATAGTTCTTAGCTATTCTATTAATTATCGTATACTATATTAATTATCTTAATAGCTAGATTATTAATAAGATTCTATCTCTTATCCGCGTCTACTTTAATCTCTTTATTTTTTTTAATACTCTTTACTAAATAAGACTATATAAGCGTTTTAGAGTATCTAATATAGTTTAAATTAAACGTAGCTAACTACTCTTTTAATATACTTATACTAGAAGAAAAAACGTCTTATAAATTAAATACTTTTATCTCGCTAACTAAGTTTATAAATACTACTATACTTCTACTATATATATTTCGAGTAAAAAAAAATATATTATTAATAATAGAGGTAATAGTATATTTTCTAGATATAGGTTCGCTAAATATACTTTTAATTCTAGCGCGAATCTTCTAAACCTACGTATTAGAGAGGTATACTCTATTAAAGATAATATCTTTATTATATATTAAGTTTTTATAGTACTTTATCTTAAGCGCTATATCTCTATTTAAGTACTTTAGGCTAAGATTAACTACCTTAAAAGTATTATCTCTACTAACTTAATTAATAAAACTAGATATAAAGATCGCTTATTATAAATCTAGTATATTAATAGACGAGAGGTTCTAATAGTAGAATAACATCTCTTAGCTATAATTACGTTATTTAATACTAAAGAAAAGAATAATAAGTAGGTCTACTAAGTACTATAGTATACTAATATCTCTATACTTAATAGCGTATTAGACTACTATAAATAGTTTAACCTTTCGTAATATATAATATATAGTATAGAACGTTACGTCTTAATAGTTACTTCTAGATTATACTTTCTAGGTAAATATAATAAGATAGACGTTTTCTATAAGCTATAGAAACTAAGATAGTAATAGTAGTCGTATTATTTCTATAATATCGTCTAGAATTTCGATATTAATACCTTTAGGCACGTACTTTTAATCTTATATAGCCTTATAAAATAGGGCGAGTATACGTAACGTAAAGCCTTAGATTAAAAGAGGCTCGAGTTAATAGTACTTTATACTATCTAAACTATACTAAGAGTAGTTTTAGAGAGTAAGATTAGATTATAGATAATAAAATACTTCTTTAGCATTACTTATAAGGCTCTAGTATATCTAAATAAGCGTTTAGACTAAGTTTAACTATACGTAGAACTAAGATAGTACTCTAAGAAGCTAGTTCTATTAGTCGTATAGATTCTTAACGTAAATCTATTCTCTTTTTATTAATTAAATATAGTATATAGTAAGCTAGTCTCTATATATAAGCTATAGCTAATTATAAAACTAATCTAATATCTATTCTAGGTTAAATTATTTAAGAAAGATATAATTATATACGCTATACGTACTCTCGATTATACTCTTATTTTTATATATATCTCTAAGCTACTAAAACTCTATTTTATACGTATTTAGTCTTTTAATTATTAGTATAATATAGCGAAGCTCTATATAAGACTTAAAGACTATATTTATAGCTAATCTATAAACCTTTAAGACTATATTTATAATAAAACTTCTTATAATATATACGCTAACTTTCTAGTTATTATATTCTAGTACTCTAGGCGTTAAATAAACGTTTTCTTAGCGTAATAGAATTATTAGGTTATATATAGACTACTTAAGACTAGTTATAAATATTTTAGAATAAAGAATTAGGGCGGCTATAGTTATAGTACGTATTATAGCCTTATAGCTAAGAATCTCGTCGCGTTTTATATCTTTAAAGTTAATATTATTATATATAATAGTAGCCTATAAGTTACTAGTAAGAGTCTTAATCTAGATCTATATTATATAAATAAATTTAGTACGTCTAACTAGCTTAAAAGTCTATAAGAGTCTTAGAAGTTTATAGAAGTTTATAGAGAACGTAATATATTATATCTTTATATAAGGCGTAAGGAGTAGATAGAGGAAAATAGATAGTAGTAATAGTCTAGTTAACTAGCTTAGATAAATTCGTAAGAAGAAAGAGGAAGCTTAGAGGCTAGTAGACTAATAGATATTAGGGTATAAGCTATAGGGCTTACGTAAGCAGGGAGTAGGGCTTCTACTAGCGCTTTATAGGCTTCTCGTAGTCGTCGTTAGGTAACTATCTAGTCTATCTATAAATAGGCGTATAATATTACTCCTCTCTTTAAAGGGGCTATTTCTAGACCTAGTAGAAACCTCGTTAAAACCTATAGAAAAACCTCGCTACTATTTAAGGAAAAAAAGGTTTAGAAAAGAGTATTTTTAGCCTAATAGATTGCGCGTAAAACGCTTGCGTTTTAGCGGTAGTAAAGCTAGTTAGTTGTTTTTTCTTCTAAGAGTAATAATATAAACTCTAGTAACTAGGTAGTAGTTATTAGTAGGTTGCTACGAAGAGCGTTAGTCTATATAGAGCTATAGCTACTAGTTTAGTACGCTTATATTACGGCTCTATTACTTCGCGTAGAAGTAATAGATAAGATATTCGCTACTATAGTATCTAGTAGAAGAGCCTAGAAGCCTAGAGGCTTTATTTTAGTCTTTATAAGTAGGTTACTTTAAGCTAGCGGAGCGTCTATTTTTCTACTATACGCTATTCTATAGTAGCTAGAAAGGCGTTTATAATAGCTACTTTTTAGTATAGTAATTTAGCGCTTTAGAAGCTTTATTTAAGTCTTTATAAATAGTATGCTTTCTATAGGTAGGACGATTACTTTCTATTATATATCGTCTACTATATTTAAAAAGGCGCCCTTAGTAACTACTTTTTATTATAGTAATCTAGTACTCTAGGAGCTTTATTTAGGTCTTTATAGATAGTATGCTTTCTATAAGTAGCTCTCGTATATTAGTAGCACGCTATATAATCTATTCGCTAATAGTCTAAAGAGCTTCTTATTACTATCGTCGATCTAAGCTATAATTAAGGTTTTTATAGTCTTATTAAACGTATACTTTTTACTAGTAGGGCGTCTACTACGCTATTTTTTATTACCCTCTATAGTTAGAAGTAGTTAAGTACTATTATAGTATTAGCTACTATATCTTTCTCGTAGAGCGCTTTAGGTACCTAATTATAGGTTTTTAGCTATTATCTAGTTACGTAGGGTCTACGCTAGCGATACGTAGATACTTCGCTTAGTAGGTAATCTAGAGTAATTAGAGGTATAGAGTTTAAGTATAAATTACCGTTTACTCTTTACTCTCGACTAAGTTTCTTTCTCTTTACGCTACTATACTTATAGACGTTCTCTTACTATCTTTAAGATAAGCTTCTCTTCTCTCTTTTTTACTAAGATAGCTACTACTACTACTAGCCCGTATTAAAATAAGTTGTTTATAGGATTTTACTTTTTATTTAGTATATACTAACGTATAGGTAGAATCTACGCTTATTACTACGTTAGTTAGTAACGCTAAGTTTACTACTATATTAGCTGCTTAAGAGACTTCTTAACGTAGATAGAGTTTAGAACCTCTAAGCTTTATTCTAATCGAGGCGGATTCTAAACGTCTAATTTATATAGCCTATCTATACTTAAGACGTACGCTAAATACTATAGTCGAAGCGTCTTAGGATCTTTTTCGAGTAATAAGGCTAGACGATAGTAATATAGGTAGTACTATTATTAGTAGTAGGGCCTATAGTAATAGCGGGTCCCTCGCTAGCGCTAGTACTACTAATAGCGCTAATAATAATTTTCTACTTTTATCTTTAGCTACTAATAAGCCTAGAGCTACGTTAACGTTCTCTATATAGGGTAGGTTATTATACTTAATTTTTATAGTTTATTCGCTAATAGTTCGTAGCTAAGTCTATTAAAAGAAGCTTTATAAAAAGGCTCTATATAGGTTTAAGCTATAAGTTTCTTTTCTATCGTTTTCTATATGCTTTTCGCTAACTTTTTATAGGTAGATTATAAACTATTAAGATAGAAGATATAGTAGATTTATCTACTAACGCTTCTATTCTTCTTATAAGCTATAAGGTTAACTAGATAATCTATAAGCGCTATAATTAATTATCTACGGCTTCTTTTACTAAAGTCTTCTCTATACCTCTAAATCTTTTCGCCTAGCTTTTCTAGGTACTACTATTATATCTCTAATATCTTAGTAAATAGAGTAACTTATTAACGAAGCTATTACTAGAGGCTTATACTAATCTTATAGTTAGTAGTTATATAACTAAATCTAGTAGGACGAATTATAACGTATATATAGAGTATAACTATAACTATAAGTAGGTAAGTATACTCTCTACTCTTAGTCCTCTTACGTTTTACTAGCTAATTAGTTTATAGCCTCCCTCTAAATTCTACTACGCTATTAATATTATCTATCTCTACTATAACGTTCTTCTCGTAGTAGTTAGTCGAGGTAGTAAGACTAGTATTATATAGTAGTCTCTTTATAATATCCTTTAATACGCTTATAAGATCTACTAGACTATTAAAAATTATAATAAGATAGTAAAGAATAAGATAGATAAGGTAGGTAGTATAGATAAGTAGTAGTACGCGCGTTAGTTCTTAAGAGAAGATAATTCGTAAAGATTCTAAGTAAGTTATAAGACGCTAGTAATTCCCTTAAGATTTAACTAACGTAGATTTTATAGAATAAATATAGTATAGTTAATAGATAGGCACTAACTAACGTTATTATTAACCTAAAGTTTAAGGATAAAGTTTTTAAGAATATAATAGCGTAGAAGTACTAGTAGTACTAGTTTAGACTAGGTAGTTCGTAAGCATAGGTTAGTAGGTTTAGTACTAGGTTTAGTTTTTTAGTTTAGCGTTTATAGTACTACTAGTAGTCTCTAGTAGCGATATTCTAGCGTTCTAGTTATAGTTTTCTAGCTTTATAGTTGCGGTACTAGGGTAGTTCTTCTAGGGTTTTTTCTAGTTTAATCTTCTTTACTATAGTCTCTAAATTTAAAATTTTCGAGGGGTATTTTCTATATCTTTTATACTATATCGTACGCTATATTAGTTGTAAAAATAGGTCTTTAGGTTCTAGCCCTTAGATTTAAAGGAATTTTGCTATTTTTACGCTTATTTTTAGGCGTAGATATTACTTAGAGTTTTCGTAATTTAGGCGCTAGAAAATCGCTTGGTTTTCTTAGTAGCGTAAGATACTAGATTTTTTTACTATTTCGACTATAAGGGATTTTACTAGATTATTTTAGCGCTCTATAGGCGCTAGGTTTTCTTAAGTTTTACGCTTATTTTTTAATCTATATAGGCGTCTATAGCTCTATTTAATAGAAGGGATTTTTTAAGAAGCGTTGTTTTTACTAGAACGTCTACGTTTTAATAGTAGAGGATCCTTCTAGGAGGTCTCTACTTCTCTCTAGCGCTTATAAATCGCTTACTTTTATAGGGCTTTTAGCTTATAAAAGAGATATTCTTATAATAGCTTTTAGGTATTATCTAATTTAGATTTAAATTTCTATTCGTTATACTTATAAGGCTAGCCTAACTATTTAACTAGGTATTAGGGCTAGCTAGCGCGGTCTATATATACTACGATAGCCTCTACTTTCTATTAGTTGCTATCTTTAATCTCTTCTACTAGTAGAGGCTAAAAGTCTAGCTATAGATAATAATCTTTAAGTAGAGAGATATAGAAGACTAGGTAGAGCCGCGCTATAGCGCTAGGTAATAGTAGGCGATACGCCTACTTCTTAATACGTTCTATAATCTAAAAGAAGTCGAAGTACTTATAGTTAAGTTTCTTATACGGCCTCTTTATATAGATATTACGTGCTAAAAGTAAAACCTCGTTACTAACCGCGAAGGTTTTTAGAGTTTAGTAGTAGTTATAGTATTTAGTCTAGGCTTCTTACGTATACCTAATAGCTATCGTAGCTAGATCGCGAGCTTTTTATAGGCTTTCTAGGTGCGTAGTAGCGTAGATCGCTACTAACTCGTCGTCTATAGTACTTACGCCTACTTCTTCTTTTAGTATAGCTCTTTCTAAAACGCTATCTAGTATATTTAGTAGCTAGCTAAAGGCTAGCTTAATAGAGCTTCTTTTAGTAATAGAATAGGCTTTACTATTATAAGTAAAGGCTACTAGAAGGAGTAGCGAAGCCTAGTTATTCTACTTCTAATTAGCGTATATACGTAAATATACTTTAAGCTCTTAGTTCTAGCGCTTAGTTTAACTATCTATCTAAAGATAGAATATAGTACTAAGGTTACGTTTAATGCGAAGGTAGTAGTAAAAGATACTCTAGTATTCGCTTATAAAAACGCTTTTTTTATCTATTATAATACTATCTAGTAGGCTAGATTTTAAAAAGATACTATTTATTATAAGATTCGCTAGCGAAACGGCGTTAATAGACTTACGTACTAAGAAGTACTAAATATACTTTATTAGACGGTCGACTACTACTAGGATTAAGTTATAATCTTTACTATAGGGGTCTTAAGATTCTAGTAGGTTAGTTATAAAATCTATTAAGAAATAACGCTAGGCCTATATAGGGCGTTATAGTAGCTAAAGTTCTTCGTAGGGCTTATACCTACGAGACTTATATCTTTAGTATATATTATAGTTGTAAATATACGCTCTAACGTCTCTTTTAAGACTCTTCTAGTCGTACTTTTATTAAATAACTTTTTTAGTATAGTCGATACTAAAGTAGCTATCTATAGAGTTATTATAGTTATAAAGAAGGATTTTCTTCTATTAGGGAGTATACTCTAGAACGAAGACTCGGCTATTATAGCGTAAGACCTCGTCCTCCCTAAGCTAGAACCCTTCGCTAGCCTAACTTAGCCTCTTTACTAGCTTTTTATAGATAGTCTAATAGAAGGCGTTTCTTTCTTAAGCTTCTCTAATAAAAGTAAGAAGTAGCTTAAAGATCTTATCGAAAGCTAATTTAGTAGTAGTAACTACGACTATTACCTACTAAGAAATAAGGCTCTATATTAAGCGCTCGCTCGTAGATACTATAGTAATATAATATATAGCGTCTACTTCTTTATTATTGCTACTAGTAGTCTAGTAGGGCGCTACTAATATAATAGTAGCTACTAGAATATCTAGTCTACTCTATTAGGCGTTATAGTATAGAGACTAGATAAGCTTAGACGTATTACTAGCTTTCTACTATAACTTCGTAGTATTAAAAGAGTACTCTAGATCTCTTAGGCGTAACTTTTACTATAAGGTTAGTAATATAGCTTTAAGATACGCCCGTTTTATATTATTTTTAAAACTATCTATATAGTCTAGGCGTCTCGAAAGCGGGTTCGCTAGGTTTAATTTACTAGGCTTATATTCGATATTAAAATCGAAACTTACTAGTTCTTTAGTATATCGAGCCTAACGTAGTAATAGGCTCTTTATAGTTATAAAGTAACGTAGATTATTATAGTCTAATATTACGCGCGTCGTCTATAGAACGTATACGAGATAGTAGCGCTAGGTCTAGAAGCATCGTATAATTACGAGTAATTTTTTATTATAGATATTATAATTAAGCTTAGTCTCTACGAACTTCTAACTATAGTATGCGATTAGAAGCTAATATAATTAGCTATCTAGGCTCTAGGCCTACTAATATAGGATTCTAGCGTATACTACGTTTAATATATCTATAATAAGCGCTAGAGAGAGCTCTAGATTATAGTAGCGTAGGATAGGCGCCTACGAAAACGCATCGTAAAGCTTGCGAAATATCTACGCCGCGTCTTCTAGCTAAGTCTATAGTTTATACTATTTAGTTAGGCTCTTTTATAGAGTCTTTCTCTACTTTTTAGATAGAGGTATTAATACTTACTTTAGTAATACGTATAGTAGATAGGTTATCTACGAATACCTCTAGATAAAACGCCTATAGAAGTTCGCGAAGCCTAGAAAGACCTAAACATTATAAAAGCTCTTAGGTTCTAGCTATTCTTAGATAGCCGTTACTCTAGTTAGGTTTATAATAACGCTCTTAGGCGTAATAATAAAGCTAAGAAACTTAACTATTATTAAATAGAAGGTATACTTCGATAGCTTAGTATAGAGGCCCTATTTTTAAAGGCGTATAAGAACCTTATAAATATACTAGACGTATATAGTCTTATCGCTAGAGTATATTAAGATGTTATTAAGGTAAACAATATAGATAGTATTTACTAGATTTTCTAGAGCTTTATTAATATAGCTTTAAAAGATTACTAGCGCGTTAGCTAGGCTAAAGAGTATAATAAGATACTTAAAATAACCGTAGCGTGTCTTAAACGCTATTTTCTACTCGTTCTCTTCTTATATTCTTAGCCTATAATAAGTATTATAAAGATCTAGCTTTATATAGATATAAGAGCTACTTAAACGATCTAAAAGGTTATTTACGAGCGGTAAAAGGTATCTATTTTTTACTATAATCTTATTAAGGCTATAGTAATTAACGTATAAGCGTATCGTACTATTTACCTTTAGAATAAAGAGGATAGACGCCTTTATAGGCGATTTACTAGAGCGTATCTAGCTATTTATAAGCGCTTTATCTAGATAATCGCGTAGAATTATAAGTTTTTAGCGAGATAGATTATAGATTAGTAGCTAAGGCGGCGCTTTATTCTTCTCTAGCTCGATCGTATAGTTATACTTTAAGTACTATACGAGTTTACGCGCTAAGTCTTTAGAGAAGTAATTAGTAAGATTAGAGTATTTCTTAAGTAGGCTCTAACTTTTAATTAGGCTAGCTATAAAGGGTTTAATAACGTCTAGGAGCTATCTAAGTTCTAGATATAACTCGTATACTTTTTATAGGCGTTTCTATATCTATTCTAGGCCTAGGCTATCTAGCTAGTTATAGGATTTAGTAGTAGTAGGATTATAGTTACTACTACTCTAGATAATAGAGTATACGCGTTCTATAGATTCTATATAGATCTTTAGCTAGTATATTTATAAAGAAGTAGATGCTTTAGATAGTAGGTAGAGATCGTATAGGTATAAGAAGTAGACTATCTCGCTAGGCTTAACGTTCTTAAAGATTTTTTTAAGAGATACTATTTAAACGTAAGAGGGGTCTATAGTATCTTAGATAAACGTATCTATATAAAATAAGATCTAGAGGTCTACGGCTTTTAGCTAGTCCTACTCTAGGACTAAGTCGTAGTTTTTAAAAGAGACGCCCTAGAAGATTTAGAGGCTAACTATATAAAAGGTTCTAGCGAAGTTCTTAATAGTAATAATAAGCTCGTAGACGTTCTAAATCTTTATAAGGTTATAGTTAAAAAACTAAGTATCTAGCTTATATAGAGCTTATAAAATACTAGCGAGATTAAGACGCTAAACTATCCTCTAATTAATAAGGTTTAACTAATATCTATTATCGTATAATATACGTAATAGGGGTTCGTCTTTAGCGAGGCCCTCTAGCTAGATATCTACTATAATCTTCTTTTTCTCTCTCTATATATTAGGCTTTAAGCGTAGCTAGAAGAGTTAGGCTACGAGAGCGTCTCTTTTTTCTTATACTTCTTACTCTTTTCCTTAGTCTACGTAGCCTAGTTCGTATATTTTTTTAGACTATTAGCGTTATACTTCTAGTCTTTCTACGACTTACTAGTAGAGCCTATACTATTAGTACTACTAGGTTTTAGTTTAAAACCTCTATTAGACTTTTTTTTAGAGCTAGCTTATAGCTATAGAGAGAAGGCGTTATAGCCGCGCTTTTCTTAAGAAGTTCTAGCTTTAGCCTTTAACTTTAAGTTATTCTAAGCTCTCTATAACTACTTTATCTACTTAATCTTATTAAATAACTTTTTATAAGTAATAATCTACGTAGTAAAGTTACGCTAATAGAGCTTTTTTTAGAGCGATAGAGGTAGCTTAGAGAACTAGAAGTCGATCTACTACTTCTCTTTATCTATTCTATAGTTAAGGTATATCTTAAGTAACTAGATATAGAATAGGAATAAATCGAACTTTTAACCTTTCTTTATTATAGTAGTATAGTACGCTATAGCGTTATTAAACCGCGTAATAGTAAGATAGTAGAGGTGTTTACGAATAATCGTTTTAAACTCTTTCTATAGTAGTTTATTCTTTAACTCGTTAGTAAGTCTCTAGTAAATTATATACGTTAAAGACGCTTACTTTCTAAGACTCTAAAGAGCCTAGCGTATACGTTTTTCGTAGTCTATCTTAGCCTCTACGACTATAAATACGTTCTCTAAGATTATAAACTAGAAGTCTATAGCTTTAGGGTTTATTTTTTTAAGCTCTTTAGGCCTTATTTTTGCTAAAGCGTTAAGTAAGAACTCTATATTATTACGTAGAGTAGACTTAGCGGTTTTGTAACGAAACGTACGCGTTTTAGTTATAGGGTCTATAGAGTTTTATAGTACCTCTAAACTAAGAGAATATAGAGTCTAGAGACTTTATATTAGTAGTACTACTCGCTTCTAAAAGAGCTAAAAAAGTTACTAAATTATAGGGTCGATTCTAGAAACTAGGTTAACCCTAGGCGCTTCTAGCGCCTCGCTTACGTATTATATATAAGGGGCTAGTATAGTGCTAGCGCTAGTAGCGGCACTATCTTCTATAGCGAGAGGCGGCGTCTCTAGAATATTATCTTATATATTATTACTAGGCGTATTAGCTACTATAGTTTTAGTTAGAGGGATATTAGTTATAGGCTACTAGATAGTAGCCTACGTAGTAGTAGTAATAGCCCTACGTTTTAGATTTACTATAATTTTAGCTATCTTTCTAAGAAAGAATTATTATAGATTTAAATATAAGGCGCGAGAAGTAGATAAAAGAAAATAGATAGTAGTAATAGTCTAGTTAACTAGCTTAGATAAATCTATAAGAAAGAGAAGGGAGCCTAGAGGCTAGTAAACTAATAGATATTAGAGTATAGACTATAGAGCTTACGTAAGCGAGGAGTAGGGCTTCTACTAGCGCCCTATAAACTTCTCGTAGTTATTATTAAGTAACTATCTAGTCTATTTATAAATAGGCGTATAATACTTTATTTCTTTAGCGATACTATTTAATAAACGCCTAGCTATCTAATATTTATAGTAGATTTCTAGCCTACTAAGTATCTTTATAACTCTTTACTTTATTCTAGTCTCTAAAAAATAGATATTAAAAGTAGATATTAGAAAATTAGAGTTCTTCTTCTAATACGAATAGTAAACTATACTTATTATAGTATAAATACGTCTCTTTATAGTATTCTACTAAAGTATTAATTTATAGCTTATCTAGTAAGATCTCTAGTTCTTTATAAGATAAAAAAGTATATAGAACTAAAGTAGAGCGCTATTTTTAATAGCTTAGACTACTTTCTTAAAGTTAATTTATTTAATATTCTTTATATTATTAAACTATCTAAAGTACTAGTAGCTAGAGAACCTCTATAACTAGTTAATAAGAGTACTAAGTTTATAATTAATTCTACTATAAACGTAGTTATTAGTAATATTTTATATATATAAGTCTAAGAAGATATCGCGTATAATATCTTACCTCTTTCTTAAGTTATAATAAATATAATAGAATAGCTTAATATTTCTACTCGCTTAGATAATATTAAACTACTTAAAGCTTAATCTTACGTTCTTTATTATATTTAAAACGTAATTAAGCTTCTAGACTAGTTTTTAATATTACTATATTTATTCTTAGCTAGCGTTATTCTTATTATTCTCGTCGTTCTTATTATTCTCGCTATCTTTATTATTCTTATTCTTATTATTATTCTTATCGATCTTATTATTCTTATTATTCTTATCGTCTCTATCTCTATTATTATTCTTGTTATTTTTATTATTCTTATTATTATTAAAATCGTCGCTATAATTATTACTATAGTTATTACTATAGTTATCGTTAGAGTCTTCGCTAAGATTATCGCGTTTATACTCTATATTATTATTATCTAAGCTAGCTTCTATATATATAATACTATCTATTATAGATATATTAGTACGTCTTTATTCTATTAAAGAGTAGAAAGTAGTAAGTAGAACGCTTAATAGTAGGCTTATTAAAGATATAAACGTAAAAGTATAGAACTCTATATTAAATAGAATGCGTAAAAAAGATAATTTAAAGTTAAATACGCGATTTTTAGACGTAAAAGTCGTTATTAAAGATAGAAGATATAGCGTTAAAAATAATAAGTTACTCTTATATAAACGATAATCGCGTTATAGCGAAACGCGTACTATTTATTCTTAGACCCTTAGAGAGGGGTTAAGGCCGCTACGCTCTAATTAGCCTAGAGTTTATAGGAATTTTTTTAACGTCTCTAATTGGCTCTAGGAGTTTTAGGAGTTTGTGGGAATTTAATTTATTACCGCTAGCCCCGATTGGGGGTGTAACGCGGCCGCCTTAATCCGATGGGTCTGACTAGTGAGATAACGTGCGTCAGTGCTTCGCGCCTCCAAGCAGCGCAGCTCGCCGCATCCCACACATCGCCGCGGTCCAGCACGCTCAATTGCGCTCAATCGCCGCCCGCCCGCTGCGTCGAGCTCCCGCCTGCATCCTCCCACCCGCGCAGCACCTCCTCTCCCAGCCGGTACGTGTGCTGCCCCTCCCCGCCCGCCCCGGCTCGCGCGCCTGGAGCTTCAGCCAGCTCTGAGCTCTGCCCCGATCGCCCGCAGCTCGACGTCCTGGGCGGCGTCAGCCTCGCGTTCCCCACCATGACGCCGGGGGTGCATTAGGGCAGAGCTTGCGGAGGCAGGCACAGCCCTCGCGCGGCGCTGCGCAGCCCAAGGCGTCTCACTTTTTCCCGGCCTCAGCCAGCTCACGTGCCGCGACGCTAAACCCGAAGCACCGCAGCACGATGGCCGCGTTCCTCCCGAGGCGGGGCTGCTCCGTTCCACGTATTTTCTACCCCTCCAAGGGCCCCTCCTCCCGCTTCTTCTTCAACACACCACACCACCGCTTCACCCAATCCTCTCCCTCTTTCATTAGAAACTTCCACGCTTCATCAGCAAACATGGCTGTCAAGGTTTTCGTGCGTCGCCCCCACCCTCCCGCCCCTGCTGCCTGCTAACCGCTGCTGACAGTTCGACTGCGAGTGGGAGTACGTCGTCACCGCCCTGTCGTATCGTCCGCCACCCTGCTGACCGCATCTCTCCAGGGGCCCTGAGGTCCAGGTTGACGCCAAGGGCAACGTCACCTCCACCGGCGCCGTCAAGGAGCAGTCCGGCCGCATCAACTTCGAGCTCTTCGACGATGTCGTCCCCAAGACCGCCGAGAACTTCCGCGCCCTCTGCACCGGCGAGAAGGGCTTCGGCTACCAGGGCTCCAAGTTCCACCGCGTGATCCCCCAGTTCATGCTCCAGGGTGGTGACTTCACCCGCGGCAACGTGCGTCCTCCTCCACAGCTGCGACGACGGGCGATGGCGTCATCGCTGCGTCGATGAATGTTACTGACGCCTGCGCAGGGCACGGGCGGCAAGTCCATCTACGGCGAGAAGTTCGCCGACGAGAACTTCAAGCTCCAGCACTCCAAGCCCTTCCTGCTGTCCATGGCCAACGCCGGCCCCAACACGTAAGGGGAGCCCCGCCACCCAATTGAGACATCGGCTAACCCAATTGCCACAGCAACGGCTCGCAGTTCTTCGTCACCACCGTCGTCACCTCGTGGCTCGATGGCAAGCACGTCGTCTTCGGCACCGTCCCCGACGGCGACGTCGACTCGTACAGGGTCGTCAAGGCCATCGAGGCTTGCGGCAGCGGCTCGGGTGCCATCAAGTACAAGAAGGCCCCGTCCATCGTCAAGTCCGGCCAGCTGTAAATGGCTTTTGTTGGACGATGATACGAGATGATGAGCAGCCGGCTGGCCACTTTGGATGTGAGGGGCAGCTGGCGGGGCTGCGGGGTAGCAGCAGAAAGTGGCGGTTAGACTAGTAGTGATCTTGCTGCCAATGACATGGTCTCTGCTGTCACTTGCTGTGTTTCATGCGTGCCTCTCTGCGTGCCTGTGACTTGTTTGCCCGTTGCGCGCCGGCGCCTCTCCCGGGCGCCTGCGACGCGCGCGCTCTCTGCTGCCTGGCCTCGCCTGACCGGCTGCCCGGACAACGACACAACACCAGATCCACCCCCCACCCGCTCCTCACTCGGCGCGATTCTTCCCGAATGGCCGCCGCTCAGACGCTTGGGGAAGGATTCGTCCGATTTCGTCACCGCGCGACTGGTGAAAGGTGGGGCTTGTCGCGCAAAGGGCGCGTCCGACTCCGGCAATCAGGCCATTCATAGCTCGCCCATCTGGTCCTCCGTTCCCTCGAACACAAGCTTCGCGAGACTGAGTAGCCTTTGGCAGTGCTTCGACAGTCGTCTCAAACAGCCACGCACCGCCAATTGACGCTCCCTCACGATGGCGCCTCCCACCGACGCAGCGCCCGCCTACGACCCGGCCACCATGGCCATCCACGGCGACGACTGGCTCAACAAGTCGACCGATGTCGCTCCCGCCCTCCACGTCTCGACGACGTTCCGCTACCCGCGCGACCCAGACGAGCTCGTACCCGGAGACGAGCAGCAGCAACCAACATCGACCGACTTCCCACCCGTCTACAGCCGGCTTTCAGCGCCCAACACCACGCGCCTCGAAGCCGTGCTGTCGTCGCTCCTCAAGGGCCACGCCCTCACCTACTCCTCCGGCCTCGCCGCCTTCCACGCCCTAATGGTCTACCTCCGCCCCAACGTCATCGCAATCGGCCAAAACCAGCTCAGCGGCTACCACGGCTGCCACGGCGTCCTAGCCCTCCACACCAAAATGTACGGCCTCAAGCAAGCAGACCTCCACGACCAGCGCACCTGGGACGCCCTGGGCCTGGGGGCCGGCGACCTCGTGCACATCGAAACGCCCCTCAACCCAACCGGCGAAGCCTACGACATCGCCGCCTTCGCCGCCGCCGCCCACGCCCGCGGCGCCTACCTCTCCGTCGACAGCACCTTCGCCCCACCAGGCCTCCAGGACCCCTTCGCCCTCGGCGCCGACATCGTCATGCACAGCGGCACAAAGTACATCGGCGGCCACAGCGACATGCTCTGCGGCGTGCTGGCCGTGCCGCCCGCCCGCGCCGACTGGTTCCGCGGGCTGTGGGACGAGCGCGTCTTCCTGGGCTCCGTCATGGGGAGCTTCGAGGGCTGGCTTGGCGTTCGCAGTCTCCGTACCCTGGAGCTGCGCGTGCGTGCCCAGAGCCGCAATGCTGAGCGCCTCGTTGCGTGGCTGAGCGAGAACCTGGCGGCTGGGAGTGGTGGTGCGGTGGCACAGACGGTGGCGAAGGTGGTGCATGCGAGCTTGCAGACGAAGGATCTGGAGAGCGGGTGGTTGCGCAGGCAGATGCCGAATGGCTTCGGCCCGGTGTTTGCCGTCTGGATGCGCGAGGCCGCCGATGCGAAGCGCCTCCCGAGTAAGCTGAAGCTGTTCCACCACGCCACGAGCCTCGGGGGTGTGGAGAGCTTGGTCGAGTGGCGGAGGATGAGCGATAAGAATGTCGAGCCGACGCTGCTGCGCTTTTCGATTGGTGCGGAGAGTTGGGAGGATTTGAGGGATGATTTGGCGCAGGGCTTTCAGGCGTTGGTGGAGGAGAAGGAGAAGAAGAATTGAGGGGGGCGGGAGAGTGTGGAATGACTTTTATGAGATAAAGATTCATGATTTAGGTTGGGCTGAATGTGTTATGACGGTAAATATTAAATAGGATTTAGATGAACATGGGGAGGCGAAAAAAAAAAGGAAAAGAATATAGATCGAACTTTAAGGCTTGGATAGGCTGCACTTCGTGCTCTTATTCTCTGCGCTTGGCTCACGTATGTGGGTGGTAGTGACACAATAGAGAGTTCTATTAAAGTAGTTGCATAGAGTCGAGCCCACTTCCCCGAAGTCCTTCGCCTCTTTATTTCGCCCGTGGAAACTCTCCAAAGAAGAATGCTATTCAACATCTCTTACAACTCTTCGTATTCCAAGAATTCTTCCTCTTCCGCTGAATATCAGCCCTCGTGCTCGACCTCCTTGCCACAGCCCAACGTTGCAACAACCTGCCATATAACACAATATCACCACCACACAAAGCATCGTCACTCTCGCACACACTTCAGCAGCCACTGCAATAAAATTATATAAAATTTTTTCCTCTCATCCAGCCGAGCCGCATCCACGTAGAGACAGGCATTTGGTTGGCGTACAACTAAAAATAACTTATATCTGTTTCTGCACAGCACCTTCCGCACCGCTACAATCTGGTATCGCTTATCTCGCCCCCGTCCAAAAGAGGATGAAAAGGGTGGAGAGAGAGAGAGAAAGGCGGGGTGAACCAGAGGGGGAAAAAAAAGGAGGAAAGCACAGGGAAAGGCGGACAGAGATGAGAGGAAGCAGTAGGAAGAAGGGAAGGGCATAAGTCGCCGCCAGCCGCCCGGTTGCCAGTTGCCAGTCACCAGGCACCATCGACAGAGACCCTCCCTCGCTTCGCCAAAGAGGGGGAAAAAAGAGGGGAAAAGCGGAGGACGGAGAGGAAAAGGCGAGAAGAGGACAAGGAGGAAAAAGGAGAGGAAGAGGGAAACCAATAAAAACACAGAAAAGGAAAAAAAAAACCAGTGTTACCCATATCTAAAGCCACACTCCCACACACCAACATCGCAACATCCCACACCCCAACTACTCCCTTCCCAAAATATCCCGTCCGTCGGATCATTTGCCATTACCAGGGCGCAGTTGTGTGTGTGCGTAAAAGAAACCGCTCGTCGTCCCTCCCGAATTACTCCGTTAATTTTACCCTACCGATTTCATTGTGAATTTTTATTCCCCGCCTCCTCCACACCGTTCAATCCCTCCTACTCGACCACCCAAACAGTCAATCTACCTTAATGCCCGCTCGGCGTGACGCTCCTCTCCCGCTTCGACCCGAACATGCCCCTGGTCCTCACGCTCTTCGGACTGCTGCTTCCGACATTGCTCGACTGATCGTTCGACGTGAAGCTAGTGCGGATGAGGACGGAGCCGGCACCGGCCTTGACGAGCTTCTCGGCGCCGCCGCTGCCCTGGTCGTCCAGGAAGAAGACGGCCTCGCCCAGCTCGTCGTCGGAGCCCCACGTGCTCTTGTCCTTGACCGTCAGCTTGAACTGCGAGTCCGCCGCGCACTGCGTCTTGATCGTCTCGCGGTTGGGGTCGAAGTCGACGGTGCCTGAGGGCGACTTGATGTCCTTGGTCTTGTGGATTTCCTTGAGTTGACCCTTGTTGTTGGCCATGGAGATGTGCACGCGGACGTTGGCGGACGGAGGGTAGCCCATGGCCGTTAGGACGGCGATCTGTGCCACGCCTGTCTCGGCGCCACCGGGCGATGCGCCAAAGCCGGAGGCGATGGACGATGCGCCCAAGGACTTGTTGCGCGAGTGGGGTGTGGTCGGAGCCTCCTTGTCGGCGGCGTCAATACTGATCTGCGGTGGCGAAGAGGTACCGTTCGCGTCGCCGTTCGTAGCGGCTGCTGGCGTCTCCTCGTCATCACTGTCAGGAGCGCCACTGCGGCTCTTACGGCGCTTGCTGAGACCCAGAGCTTTGCCGACGCCTCCGCTGACAAAGGTTGCGCCTTTCATGACGTTGCCGCCAACGAAGACAGCTCCCTTGCCAACGCCCTTGACAGGTGCGCCAATGACCTTTCCGGGGGCAGCAAAGGTGCCTGAGAAGGTCGAAGAACCCTGCCTGGAGCGCATGACGAATTCTGGCTTGAACAGCATCTTCAGTCTGATGGCACCGCTCTTGCCATCAAGACCGAGCGTGACTTCTTGTTGCTTGAACGGCTCGAGAACATTGAGGTTGATGGCAGCGCCACCCAGGAAGTCGGCCTTGTCACCGAAGTCCCAGTCGTACACATCGACCCTGAAATCGGCTGCCGTCCTACTCCTGACCGGAACCTCGAAGAATTCATTCCATGAGGGGTGCAGCGTCTTCTTCTGTTTATCCGTCTTGTAGACTTCCTTGCCGTTGAGCACGAACTTGCAGTACGGGTCAGAGTAGCCGTTCCGGTCAGCGGCAGGAAGGTCAGCGGCATCCAGGACATCGACGCGAAGATTGCCACTGTTGTTAAACGATTCCGATGGATCGAGTTGCATCTTAACTGGGAGATACTTGAGCGAGACAGTGACCTTGTTCTCGCGGCCATTCTTATCGCGAAGAGTGAGTACGGTGGGAGTGTACTGCGGTTTCGTTAAAAATCAATGACCGTATCTCATCGAAGTTTACTTACCAGACAACGGCGGAGAGTGTCAAGTGTAGATCCCTGGAGCTTTGCAATGATGTGATCATCTTCACCCTCACCTTTCTTGTCAAGGTGCTCGATAACACGAAGGGTGATGCGAGAGAAGTCGAGTTCACGGACCATGGCATCGCCGACTAAAAGGGAGTTAGCATCTAGTATCATTTGTCCGAGTTTGAAGACATACCCTCATTGAAGGTTGTGTGCTTAGACCTGATCTTGGAGCTAGAGTAGCTCGCAAAGACCTGGTCATCCATGAGGACCTCGAGATAGCAATCCGTTTCCGCGAATTCACCCTCGATGAGCTTGAAGATGAGGAGACCGCTCTCTGCAGGGAAAAGTCAGCAACTCATTTCATCCCAGAATGTTTCCACACATTGAAACACTGACCATGTTCACTCAGTTGCTCAGAGGTTAATGTGATCTTAGGCACTTCTAGCTTCTCTGGGACGGCTTCGACCTGCTCTTGCTCGCCCTCGGCAAGCTTTTTGGCAAGGTCTACAGAGCCATTAGTATTGCTGCGGTTGAGAGAAGAGATAGTACCACTCTTCTCATTTCGCTCCGACAGCTTTGCAGAACCAGTGCTACTCTTCGGGGTGTGGCCAGGCCTAGAGTACAGACTTGGCGGGCGGCTGTCCATGCTGGCGCGTATGCTCTCAGCCTCTTCCTCCTCGGGATCAACGACGTTGAGAACCGGGTAGAACGACGCGGTGTAGTTGAGAACACCCTTGGGAGGCGAGGTTGGGCTGGTCCGCAGACCGTGCGAGAGAACTGTCTTGTCTTCGAAGACTTCATACTCGCCGCTTTCATTCTGGTGAAGGAAGTCCTCCACGGGAAGTTCGACGTGTCCCAGGGACCTGTCCTTGCCGACGTTCTCCTCGTCCATGACCTCAAGAATAAGCCTCTCGCGGGAAGTGTGAACAGGCACGTAAATGACTTCATCCCAGTCAGGGTTGAGGTTGTTCTTGAACGTGACAGTACGGCCCTTCTCGATTCCGGAGAGGAGGACGCGGACGTAAGGATCGGACTTGCCCATAGTCTCGACGTTGCGCAGATCGCGAGCACCCCGGAAGTGAAGACGCATAACACCTACGGGCTTGATGTAGCCACCTGAACCACCAAGAGCACCCTTGAGAGCTACAGGCTTCCACTGGAGGGTCATCTTAGCGCGACCAGACTTGGCACTGGCGAGGTTGTACCATTCATTGCCTTTCTCCATCAGATCCATCATGTCGTTCAGTTTGATCTGGTAAGTGCCAATGATGGGATCCGCGGAAAGGTCACGATCATCCTTGATAACGAGACCGAGCTTAGCCTTCTTCCTGTCGGTGATGAGCAGCTCCTTGGATGCGTCAGGCCAGATAGGGTTGTTCGTGCGCTTCAGCTTCTTCGAGACATGGACCTCCTTGCCGTTGAGAAGAAGAACTGCGTACGGGTTCAGCTGGCCAATCATGCTCTTGCTGCCATCAAGCTCCTTTGCTTGCTCGATTGTAAACTTGCAGATACCAGTGGAAGACTCGGGAGGCGGCATCTCAGTGCCATCCTCAGCCTTGAAACCCTCGAGGACCGGGAAGAAGCGGATGTCAGCCTCGATGTAACCGCGAGGTCTGCCGTTCGCCAGAACCTCAATCTGCTGGTTCTCATAGAACTCGTTCTCCTCGAGCTGCTCAAGAGCAAAAGAAGCGAGACCAAGTTCCTTGTCCTTGCGGATTTCGTTGAAGTCATAGAGATGGAGGGTGAGCGTATCCTTGAGGGAGGAGACGATGATATTGACAGTTTCGTTCCACCGGGGGTTGGCATTCTCATGTACAGTCTTCGTACGTCCGAGCACCTCACGGTTGTTAATCGAAACAGTCGCGTACGGGTCAGGGGTACCGGAGAACTTGTCAGGGTTCTTCAGGCCCTTCGCACCATGGAAAGTAATCTGCAGAACACCGATGGCCTGATCAACCGGGTTGCCAGCCAACATCTTGGCGATTTCGATCGGGAAGACGTTCGGAGCGTACATCATGGGGCCCAGATTAGCGTGGATCTGGTCCTGAATGAAAGATTCGAGACCAGGAATGAAGTTGATGTCGAAACCAAAAGTATCACCACCAAGTGGCTTGCAGACATAGTCGATGGTAGGGCGCTCGAGGAAGCAGAATTCAACCTTTTCGATGTGCGGGAACGGAAGCTGGAGCTTGATCTTCAGCCTCATCAAGCCGGAGAAGGCCATATCCTCGACAATAACGTCAAGGCCCTTGCTGACCACACCCTTTCCAACACGGACCTCGAGAACGACCTTGGGGTTCTGCTTGTTCTTGATCTGGCGGGCGGTGAGATCGGAAACATCATTCGGAGTGAAGCTGAACTTCCAATCCATCAGGACAATGTCATCCTGGGCCTTGGGGTAAGTCTTGACGTGTTCCATCCGCGGAGGCTTGGTACCAAGGACGAAGAGCTTCATCCTCAGGCTGTCCAGAAAGCTGGGACAAGAAGTCGAGAGCACCTGATCGACGGTATTGACGATGGTTTCGCAGAGGACGGGGGCGTAGATGGGCCAGAACTTGACCAGGAAGCTGTTGATCCATTCCAGGCTCTCAGTGTCCGTCTCCAACCTGGCCTTGGCCATTTCCCGGTTCAGGTCGTCCCGGAAGTTTCTCCGTACGCGGCGGAGCGAGGTGCGGTAGTAGGTAGCGCAGAATGCCATGATGATGAAGATCCAGCCCAGGCCGCCGCCTAGGACGGCAACAACCCACGAACTGAGACATGAGAAGATGATTATGCCGGCGTTGTGGTACCAGTCTAAATGGCCGGTCAGAACGAGCAGGCTCTGGGCATGAAGAGTGATTCTTACCTCCAAAGAACTTGTCATCAAGCTTGCTCTCGAGAAGCGTCTGGTGGTCGAGCAGTGTTGTGTCGTCTTCCTCCTCGTCGGAACCAGGCATGCCGAAGCGAGGAGCCCAGCCAACACGCTCCCAGCGCTTTTCGTCGTCTTCTGGGGCGGTCACGGCCGTTCCGTCGGATCTGGCGGTAGGGGATGTGGGCGTAGGCGGCATGGCGCCGGCCTTGGAGGGCGAGGGCAAGTCATACTGAGGGGCGGAGCCGTCGTCCTGGACGCGGATTAGCGGGATGGTTGTCTTGTGGCGGGACAGCAGACCCATGACGGCAGAGGTCTTACGGCATCAGAAACGAGCGCAGCGGCGTTTGGTTTATGGTCGTGATGGAACCCTTGCGGAACATGCTGCCGAGCGAGACTGTCAGTGCTGAACGGATCTACGTGCCGGACCACGCATGGCGTGCAGGCGGGCGGGTGGGCCGCCAAAGGGGCACACAATTGGCAATTTGCGAGGAGGCGGAGTTGGGGCACTCACAGAGCGCGCTTGGGCAGCCTTTTCGGCGGGCGAGGCGTCAGGGTCGAAGGCCATGGCGGCGCCGCCGGCGCTTCGAGCCTCGTGCAGGACGACGCGCTCCGCATCGTCGGCCGACACGGTGGTGTTGGGGTCCCGCGCGGCCTCGAGGGCACCCTGCTGCTTGAGCTCGGCTTCGTGCCTGGACGCCATGGCTGGCTGTGCCCACGCGTGGGTGTTGCGAGCGGAGGAGGATGATCCGGGAGTGCGGCGCGGAGCTGACGAGATGCTGCGGCGGGCGGCACGGTCAATTGCGCTCGGGCAGAGGAGAGGGGGGAGGGAGCGGCGGGCGGCCGGGCGGGAGGTTTTGAGCGTACCTGGGGAGGCGGGGGCAATTGGGCGATGGGCGGCGGAGGACTTTCTCCCTGGCGTTGCGATCGGGAGTGGCAGGGCGGCGGGCAAGTTGACTTGCTGGCGCTGAAGCCGGCCTTGGCTGACGGTGGACCCTGCTATTGCGCTGCTGCGTTTGGTTAGACGCCCACCCCGCGCGATCGGGCGCTCCTGTGCTGCTGCACCTGCACGGCTGAGACACAGGCGCGCGCGTGGCCGCCCTGTGCTGGCGGCGGTGCGCGCAAACGCGAGCTGGCGGGCGCTCAAAGGTACACTGTGGCATCATCGTCAATGACGCTCGCATCCCATTACGTGCAGACCGCGGCGATCGCTGCGGCGCACCCCCGTCGAGGAGCTCCCCAGCCTCAGCACACGACAGCACGCCACGCAACCGGCGACCGTCTCCGTTTGCCGACAGGACCTGGCCATGGCCGCCTGTGCCCGATCCGTCGCCGGTAGCCTGCGCTGCCTGCCCCGGACGAGGCGCGCACAGAGCTGCCCGGCGGCCCATGGCTGCTGCGCTCCGCCGGCGCTGCACAGCCACCGCGCCCATCATGGCGGTGGATCTGCTCCGGCGCGCCGGCAGAAGTCTTCTCGAAGGGTGCTCCCGGCCCCCGTGCGGCCGCTTGCGCAACCCGCCCGCCGCAAGCTGCAGCGGAGAGCGCGCGCGTCGCGGAGCAGCACCGCTGACGCGCCGCCGGCCGCCGCGCCGCAGCTGCGTCCGGCCTGGCCTCACAACGTCAGAGGCTCGCGAGACCTTGTCATGACGGGCGGACGTGCGTATCAAACAGCGCAGCGCCGCAAGTCATGTCCCGCCAATGAGCCATCTCGCTTAGCCATGCCGTCTCCCGCCCGGCCCCTCCTGCCCCTCCACACAAGCTGAAAACCTGCCCGCCTGCCGGCCCGGCGCCGCTGAAGCCCGCGCATCGTGCGTGCAACTGGACAGCTGTTAATTTGGGAAGCTTTTGTTGGGCGGACTTTTCCTGCATGCTCTTCCGACCGTGCCGGCCTCCCTCCAACCGAGATACCCGAAGCCCCTTTGATCACCGCCTGAAAAAAGCACGTGTTTTTTGGTCGCAGGGGAGATGTGGCTTGATTACTTCACAAATCCCTCCCCGTCACTCCTCTGTATTATATGGCCCCTTAGCCCTGCCTCACGAAGGTTGTGATCGTCACCTGTTCGTTGTACCTCTTTCGCCGCATGTCCGCGGACTCCGGCGAAACGAGACCAAGTTTTTTTATTTAAACCAGAGCAACCTGAGTCTCCATGTCGTCACATATCCGGGGTCGAAGTATTCATACCCATGGTCTTAACACACAGAGACGTGGCAATTGCCGTTGGCACGAATGCTTCAACTCCGACGTAGAGTGGCTCCGAACTCGGGCTTTGGTGCCTAATTGAATTTCGCTTGGGAGTAATCTGGAAATATCACCCTGTACAATCCATGCTCCTCCTTTCTCCCGAACATCGAGGAGAAATTGTCTCAATGCCAGTGCTAAGCCGCTATTGCCAGTCGCAGATCATGATGCGAAAGGGGAGTTCTAAAAATAACACCCATCGCCCATTCTACCGAAAGAGTGAACCCCATGAAATGACCTTGACTCCCGAAATGCCTCGCTCAGCAGAAAATCGATGACTTCGTCCTCTCGCTCGCCTGCGTCGAGTTGTGCAAATGCTGCGTGACATCCAGCACCGTGACGATGTGGTCGTAGTTCAAGTCAATCTCTTTCCTCGAAGCAAGCAACTGCGAGGTCTTGAGCACGTTTTTGATTTGCCGTCCGTTCATGTTCATGAGCGCCAGTGAATCCAGTTGGCGGTCAGTGATCGCGTGCTTCTGGGGTGACGAGTTCAAGAAATTCCTCCACACCGTGCGGCGAGACTCGACTGAGAGCTCCGGATAGTCGAGAGAGATGTGAATGCGGGACTGGAATGCCGCATCGAAGGTTTGCACACGATTGGTGGTGAGGAACATGATTCCCTCCTGTAAGACAAATTAGCTGCTGAACAAGTGCAAGCCTGGATCGCAAAGTATTGCAGCAGCAGTACTACACAGCCTCATATATCCAGTGTCGAAGCCTCCATCCGGATGAGCGAGTGCATTGACAGACACACTATTTGCATCCGAACGAATTTTTCAACTCCGTGTGACACTGCTGATGCCATACTCTGCGAACCAACGGTACAGGGGGTAGCGGGACACTTACGTAGTACTCCAGCACTCGCAGGAAGATGGTGACCAGTTTATTCCGCTCCAGCTCGTGAAGAGACCTCTCCTCCAGGAACACATCCGCCTCGTCCAGGAGCAGGATTGCATTCCACTTGGTGCACATCTCCAGGATATCCGACAACTTCTCCTCCACGGAGCCAGGGTCCAGCCCGAGATCGCCTGCCGACATCATGTACAGAGGCACGCGCATCTCTTCGGCTACCGACTCAGCCGTCAGAGTCTTTCCTACACCCGGAGGTCCGCACAGCAGGAGGATGATGCCTTTGCCCTTGCCCTCGATAACGTCGTCGAACGAAGCCTTGACCTTGCGCTGCGTCTCGGTGAACCCAAGGATCAGCTCCTTCTGGTTGGCCGGCAGCACCAGAGATTCAAAGGCATTCTTCTGCCATTCAATCTCCCTCACGCTGTTGACAAACAGGTTGAGCCACTGCTTGGACTTAAGCGAATAGCCGCGGACGAGAGGGGTTGCAATGAGCCTCTGTTCCTCCGTTAGCGGGATACGCTTTGCGTCGTCGTCCTCATCTGCGAAGTCCCCATCCGCGGGCATTCCGTCATAGTCAACGTCTGACCCAGCGTATGACTCGTTATCACTTCCTTCGTCATCTTCGTTTCCATCGTTGTCATTGGACGTATCGCGTATGCCGTTCGAGAGAGGGTCTTTCTGGGTCAAGGGGTTGGTGTAGATGGCAAAGTTCGGGTTGAACCGGTTCCAGCCATATGTGTCGATGACCACCCGGCCCTTGATGTTGTACTTTTGCTTCTTTCCCCAGTTGTCCTCCTTCCAAGCAAGGCCGTGGTATGCCTTGTAATGCGAGCCGGCGAGAGCCTCAAACTTGGTTCCACGCTCAAGCAGCCTCTTACGAAGGCCTTCGCTGTCATGGTGGAATTCGATGGGATACGCAGCCAGCTGGTGGATAGGCCGGGTGCCCGCGTACGCGAGGATCTTGGCATTGAGCTTGCTTGTTCCAAAGGACGTGCCGTTCCAATCAACGTACTTGCAAGTCAGCCAGAAGCAGGGTCGTCGGCAGTTATCGAAGCCGTATCGGGTCTCGTGGAGCTTCATGGCGGACTCCTGGCCATCCTGACGACAGTAAATGATAGCACCGGGCTGATAAAGCGTCCATAAGTTCTCGTAGGTCATGACGCCCTTGGACCTCATGTCCTGAGCCGATTCGATGGTTTCCTTGAACTCCGACTGCAGAAGGTCGTAGAGAACACCGGCATGCTCCCTCGTCACGCGTACATCTTCTGACTCCGAGGTGGGATCCAGCTTATCGATGGCCGCCTTGAGCTCCGCCCACCGATGGATGAGAGGCTCGAACCGTCCATCGAATTCAAGGCGCTTCAAGCCGGGCGTCACTCCAGGGTAGTCCTTAAGCACGCGCTCAAGCAACTTTTTCAAAAGCGGGCTCTGGATAACGATGGAGTGCATCTCCATCACCTTCCGCGGGTCGTTGTAGACCTTGACATTGCGCACGAGAAGCGCCCATTTGGCCGTCTCGGCGTTCTCGACAGGCTTGCCAATGTCTTCGGGGATGGTGTCCTGCCACTGGAAGCGGCCCTTCTTGTCTTCCTTGCCGGAATACAGGTGCTTGAGGCCGCAGGACATGCCAACCTTTGACGGATCCAAGAGCTCGGCCGGCTTCTTCTCTTCGGTCTTCTCGGCGCCATTCTCAGCTGCCGTCTCTCCATTCGAGGTCTTCTCGGCCGTCTCGTCGTTGCTGGGAGTCTTGGTGCCGTTCGTTGCGGCCGTTTCCTTGGTGCCGTTGGCCTGCTCCTGTGCCAGGATGGTTTTGGGCTCCTCACCAGACGAGGAGTCGTCGATGTGAGGTGCCATGGTGAAAGAGAGGGAGTTGTGTGATTTGGGTGGCTTGCGGGATGTGAGGTGGGATGGAGTGTGCTCGGCAAGCTTGGGAAAGCAAAGAAAGTCCCGTCAGGTAGACGGGTGGAAGAAGGCAAGGAGAACTGAGATAGCAATGGGGAAGCTGCAGTGAAAGGTCACCCTTATGTAGCGAGCTGGAGGTGAAGGTCAAAACAGTCATCAAGTGGAGGCGAGAAACTAGTGTTCGCCGTCGTTGCTTCTTTAAGGACACCGTGCCTACTGCTGCCTTACCTCTGGACAACGGATCGCGGAGAAATGACGAGGCTGAGCTGCAAAGAGAGGCTGCATTCACCGCCCGCACCCAATCACAGGGGCGGCGGGCATATTAGCTGCGTTTGCTGCCTGGTTGGTTTCTGATGAGGCTGATTTTGGCCCCTCGAACGGTGGGAAGCACTGCCCGCCGCGCGCTGACAGCTGTCGCTCCATGCAGCTAAGACGCAGCCACGGTCAACGCGATTCGTTTGAGATAGAGGAAAGGTGCGAATCGCGACGCGACAGACGGCTCGCCCCAGCCACCAGCTGCAGCGCGCATGTACCGACAGGCGCGGTATACTTCGTGCCGCGCGTGAGACCGGCGGCCTGGAGACGCGCCGATCGTGATCGTGGGGAACGCGCGTGCGAAGAGTCATGGAGGCGAGCGGCGGCGGACTGCTGCCTTGCGCGCGGTGAGACAGGGTGCGGTGAGACAGATCGTTGAGAGTGGCAGTGCCGGCCCAGCCACGGGCGGGCGCCACAATCGCGGGGCTGCGGGCTGCAGGCGCCGGGATGGACACTGTGATGGACGAGGGGCAGCTCGCCGATCGAACACCTGTCAGAAGACGCTGTTTCACCGCGAGTAATTGGAATTACTCAACGTCGCATCGCCCCAGCCCGCGGCCTGCCTCCGTCCCGTCACCACCGCCCGGCGGTCAGAGGCGTGTGTTGTTGAGCGCCCGCGGCCCCAGTGCCGCCCGTCCACGTTCGACGTCGTACGAGCACCGCCGCCGAGACGGCCGCCCGCGACTTCGCCAGAAGATGCCCGCGGACAGCCAATGCCGCGGCCACGCGGTGGGGCGCACCCGGGGCTCCAGCAGCGTTTTATACCCGCAGCCGCCTGAGCCATTTAGGCCCATGTGCAGCGCTCCCGACGGCGCGGAGGGCTGGAGGTCGCGGCGGCGGTCCGGCCCAGTCAGGCGGCGGCGGGCGCACGCCATGCTGCAAGGTCCGCGGCGGTCGGGCGACGAGCAGGTTTCGCGTGCATGAAGAGGGCCCAGAATTGCGAGACACGATAGCGGCCGGGCTTCTAGAAGCGATATGCCCGCCTGGGGCCCGGCCAGAGCCGCCTGAAGCGTGCCGCAGGCGGATAAAGACGTGCGACGTTGTCTTGGACGCGGACCAGCAGCGGCCGGTCAGCGTCGAGCCGGGAAGAAATCCGATATCACAGTCACAGTCACAGACACGGGCTCTTCACGTCACCGGCGGCAGCGACGTGCCACACGGCCGCGGGCATGCGCGTCCGGCGCGGCGCCATGTGAAGGCTGCCTCAGGCGCTGACGGCACAGGCGCGGCGCTGGCCGCGGGCTTATCAGAGCGCGCAGGCGGCAGAAGAAAGTTCGAGCAGCGCTGCGGGCGGCCGCGCCACCAGCGGATGGTGGTGTGCAGGGAGCACGATGGCGCTCAGAGACAGCTGCGCATGTCCCACAAAAATGCAGTCTGACTCCTGGCCGCGCTGCCTTCGCGTTATCCGGCCCGCCCGACTTGCCCGCCGCGGCTTAGCGAGCGCGCGCCGGCGCCAGTCGCCGTGAATTTCGTGCCAGAACCCTGAGGAAGCTTGACGCACAAGCATACCGCTTCAAGCAGTTGACTCCCTCAATCGCCGCTCGCCAGATATTATTAGCAGGCTCCCACGCGCGCCCTCCCGGCCTCCTCTTCTCTCTTCTCCACGATGAGCGGCTCTCTCCCACCCGCAGCCCCCGCGACCAGCGCCCACCCTCCGCACGACGCGCCCGATCCCACCGTCAACGTCGATGGCACCACCCAAAGAGGACTCGCCGCCCCCGCTGCCGCCAGCTCCGCCGAACTCGCCAGTCTTAAAGTAAACCTGAAGAACGCCCTGCGCCAGTTCCCCGACTTCCCGACGCCGGGCATCCTCTTCGAGGACATCCTGCCCATCTTCGCCGACGCCGCCCTGCACCAGAAGCTCGTGCGCGCCCTGGAGCTGCACGTCTCGACCAACTACGCGCAGAAGCCCGACGTCATCATCGGCCTGGAGGCCCGCGGTTTCCTGTTTGGCCCCAGCCTGGCGCTGGCGCTGGGCGCCGCCTTCGTGCCCGTCCGCAAGCAGGGCAAGCTGCCGGGCCCGACGGAGACCGCGAGCTACCAGAAGGAGTACGGCGAGGACTTCTTCCAGATCCAGGCCGACGCCATCAAGCCCGGCCAGCGGGCCATCATCGTCGACGACATCATCGCGACTGGTAAGTTGCGCCGCGAGCGCTCTCGCAATAACGCGTGTCGGTATACTGATGACGTGCGACAGGTGGCTCCGCCGCCGCGGCCGGCGACCTCGTCAAGCGACTGGGCGGCTCGCTGCTGGGCTACATTTTCATTCTTGAACTCGACTTCCTCAAGGGCCGCGACAAGCTCGACGCGCCCGTGTACACGCTGCTGTCGGGGCAGGAAAAGTCGGCATAAACGTTGGCGGATGCGACTTTTTTTGGCCGATCCCGAGAGCGCCCGAGGCGCCCAACCAGCTCCAGGCCCGGCCTGCGGTTAGCTGCATATCCTTGACACGTCACAATAAAATGCACCGGAAGTCGGTCGGTCCGCGGAAGGCTCTGCAGGCGGCTTCCAATTGATTTCCTTAAGGCTGACGGAGGGCGTGTTTGGGCGGGAAACTTTGCCGGGATTGTGAGATGAACCTTTTTTTTTTCTGGCGTCGGAGGGGCTTCCGCCGTCTGCGCAGCGTCGACGCCGCTTGTTGCTTTGTTTCGGCCATACGTGTGGATTCCCCGTGAATAGATCTCAACCATTGACGGGCTGAGCAGCGTGTGCATGTAGCAGAACTCTGATTGTTGCAAGCCAAGGCTGCGTTATCGGCGAAACGCGGTGGCTATCGTGACAGAACCCCGCCATGCCCCGCCAAAACCCGGCGGCGCTGAGGGGAGCGATGACTCCTGGACCGCGTCCCACGATGCGCGCCCGCATAACACCGCGCCTGCTCCCGCGAACCCGCTCCCTTTGCATCGCCCGCCCGCTGCGTCCATTGCTCGCCCCGTCTCCATTGCATCACCGCCAGCCAATCCGCACCATGTCTGACATGCAGAAGATCTTTACGGCCAACGCCTGCCCTCGTAAGCTCCTCCGCGCGCTAGACACGGCACTCACCAACAGCTAACGCGCTCTACCAGCCGCGGGCCCCTACGTACGTCTATCACGTTTCATTAGCACTCACCGGTTTCCCCTGCGCACGGCAGTGCCCCATTGTTTGCGATGGGCGGAGCCAGACGCGCTCTCTCGTCGTCCCCGCCCTTGCCGCTTCCCCACTTGGCGATGCGACACCACGTATGTATCAGCCACGCCGCTGACATAGCCGTCGTCTAGTCCCAAGCCGTCCAGGTCGGTCAGCACATCTTCGTGTCCGGTCAGATTCCGGCCGACGCCAAGGGCAACCTGGTCGAGGGCAGCATCGCCCAGAAGACGGAGGCTTGCTGCAAGAACGTCATCGCCATCCTCGAGGAGGCCGGCTCGGACATCACCCGCGTCTTCAAGGTGGGTGACCCCCATAGTGACGCCAAACACCCATCCCAACACTTCCTGAAGGATGTTTGAGCGATGTGGGCTGACGGGTATATCGCGGGAAACAGACGAGCGTCTTCTTGGATGACATGGGCAACTTCGCTGAGATGAACGGCGTCTACGAGAAGTTCTTCGCCCACAAGCCCGCGAGGAGCTGCGTCGCTGTCAAGCAGCTGCCTAAGGGTGTCCCGGTTGAGATTGAATGCATTGCTCTCGCCGGCAAGGCTTAGGCGGATATTAGGAGACTCGCCACGACGTGTGCATCTTGCAAGCAGTCTCAGAGCCACTTGTACGGCTTGAAATAAAAAAAATAAACAGCAGTTTGACCAATGGCAGGCGAACGATTTCCTCATGAGCTGAACTTCCAGATGCTTATATTTAAGTTTGACTGATGTGCCTCATTGTTCACCTATTTCAGCACTTGCAAGGTGCCAAGTGTATGGAGCTACTATCGCCGGGTGAGGCAGCGGCGTTCAGCGAGCGACGGCGCCAAGCGAAGCGCATCAACAACGCGCGCAGCCTCCGCAGCTACGCTTTGCCTTCACCTCCACACCACCGTCTCGCTGCCCACAACACCCCGCGACCGCCTCTGGAACTCAGGTCTCCTCCGCGCCACACAGCCGCCGCCGATCGCCTCTCCCACCTCGACAACCCCGCACAACCACGGCAGCCATGGCCGACGCCGAGATGGACGTCGATGTCCCGACCACCGAGCCCAAGGGCAGCAGCGAAGCCCGCACCAAGGACGACGCCGTGGCCGTGCGCTCGATTGAAGGCTGGATCATCATCGCCACCAACGTGCACGAGGAGGCCAGCGAGGAGGACATCACGGACATGTTTGGCGAGTTTGGCGAGATCAAGAACCTGCATCTCAACCTGGACCGCCGGACGGGTTACGTAAAGGTATGCATGTCGCCCATGCGCGACGGGCGCACGTTGCTCTAGCCATTGGATATGCGCTGATGCGTGCTGGCCGGCGCGGATGTAGGGCTACGTCTTGATCGAGTACCCGACCCTGGCGGAAGCGAAGGCCGCGATTGACGGCGCCGACGGCAAGAAGCTGCTCGACCAGACCATCGCCGTGGACTATGCGTTCGTTCGTCCACCGCCTAAGCAGGGCGGTGGCGCCGGCGCGCCGCGCGGCAGCGGACGCGGGCGCGGCAGGCCTAGGAGCAGGAGCCCTGAGGACCGGGACCGTGGCCGCAGCAGGAGCCCCGAGGATATGAGGGATGATGTGGAGTGAGCGCGGGCAACGACGAAGCGAGTCTTCATTCCGGCTGAAAATAATCCATGGACGAGATTGGGTGGGTCGTTTCGAAATGCGGTAACTAGGTTCTATGCACGAAGAGGACTTTTGGGGAGATTTCTGCGATACCGACCCGTATACCGAAAATGGTAGGATTGAGAATAAAAGCAGTCTGCCGGCTTGTCGCTTGACAAGTTGGCCTTACGATAATCGTCCAGTAAGTTTCATCTTTCAGCAACTCAGACCAGCTACTGACAGGCACGCAGATTCTTGGATAAGGAACGAGGCATGCTTGATTGAATAAGAGACTGAAGCCTCGGGCAGAGCATCATGGAGAGTTCTGACTTACTCTTCCGCCTGTAATGAGGTAATCTGCAGCAAAGGCGCCTACGAATCTTGACAAACTAAATATATCCACCCTGCAGTGCAAGTCTCCAGAATCTGCCATCAATCCATCTCATGCTGGTATCGCATGTGATATCTCGGCTTCTTCCAAATTTGAGACTTATCTCACCATGATATGAGACCTAATTGCCAGGGGCATAGGACAACGGAGCTATGGTTAGATTTGTCAGACTGACCAACCATTTGCAGATTCTCGTACACGTTCGTGACATTGGGGAAGGTCGCGAGATTTAATGTCAAATACAGTTCAGCAGTTGACAGAAAGCTCATTGAATGTTTCAGACAACGCTTCTCATGCGTCACGGACTTTTGCCAAATCCTCGCGGAGGCTAAGACAACAGGCACACCGTATGGACTTGGGGTTGATGAGCTCTCTGACTGGACAATCCAGGCTTACGACTTCACAAGCTTAGCGATGGACCATCTGGATTAGGACAGTGATCACACGACCCTGGGTGTCTTGGTTGTACATTGTCCTCCGGGTGGATAATTAACCAAGCCGGCACAAGACTCCCGAGCGCAATTACCCCGCTTTGCAGAGATGGTGGGAACCGGCTGCAACAAAAAGGAGACGAGAAGGAGACGAGACGGCAGTTCTGGACGCCACAAAGCGCCCTGGGCTTGGTGAAAGCTCCGGATCGTTAGCAGAGGTAGCGTCCAGGCGCGCAGAGGCTGATGGTTTGCAAGAGTCAGCTGAGCGCTGGCTGCAGCTGGTCGCCGCATGACCGGTTGTGCGCCCTCGGCGGCTCAAGGCGCGGTCCGGGGAAAGTGCGGTGAGGGGAGCTCTGTGGCGATGGCACACCGAGTTGAGGAATTACAAGAATGTATAAGAGACGCGATCAGGCGGGTGTCATGACGCAAGTGATGTGTAGCAAGAGCCGAGCCGCAACGCAGGCTGCGGGGAACGCGAGTCGCGGGCGCAAGCGAGCGACAGCAGCGCGCGGACATCCTTGCGCGTCAGCCAACAACCACTACGAGAGCCTCGCCGACGCAGGAACGCCGCGAGGCCGCGTGCCCTCCCACTGCTTCCTCTTCTCCACGCGTGCTTGCCGCCGGGCGCTGCATATCCCTCCCCATGCGCTGTTCTTCCTGCTTGTTCGCTCGCTGCCTCCCCCTCCGCTCCTCCGCGGCCTGATTCCGTCTTATCGCTGCAGTCCCCGAGTCTCGCGACACCATGCCTCCGCCATTGCGGCTTCCTGCCCTGACCCACTCATGCAGCGTCTTGTTCTTCCTCGTCTGCGCGCTTCTCGCCTTGTTCTGCTTGCCCACCAGAGCAGACCTCAGCCCCGTCGACGCGTCATGGCCCCGTAAAATTCGCGATTCCGCAGTCGATGCCGTGCAGAAGACGTTCCTCGTTCCGCCCGGAGGCAGCGATTCCCTGGATGACGACGCCGAATCCGCTGCGATACTCCCCCCGGACAGCGGTCAGGATGCGCACTGGCCCCTCAATCCGCTCGAAGAGCTCCACGACGCCCTCGAAACAATGCAATCGCGCTACTTCGAGCTCTGGCTGGGCCAGTGGCCCGAAGCCATAGACTGGACCGCAGCCGTCATGGCCACCTTCGTGTCCGCTTCCCTGCACTCACTCACGCGCTCGCTCGAATACGTCCTTCCCGGCACAGAACACCCGGCCGTCGAAGGCCAGCGCATAGAGAACGAGATCAGCAAGTACTTCTCGCAGTCGGTGGCATACTACTTCGGCGAGGATGCGTTCAGCATCCGCATGCAGGCCTACGACGATATGCTGTGGGTGGTTCTCGGCTGGCTCGAGAGCATCAAGTTCATCAACTTGCACGCCACTCGCCACTTCAGGCCCTCCGGCCCGCAAAGAGCGTGGTACGGGAAGCAGTTCGCTCCTGCCTTCGCTCATAGGGCGCACATCTTTTACGACATTGCATCCGAGGGCTGGGACAACAGGCTTTGCAGTGGAGGCATGACCTGGAATCCGCGATTGACGCCGTACAAGAACGCCATCACCAACCAGCTGTTCATCTCCGCTTCCATAGGCATGTACCTGTACTTCCCGGGCGACCAGAACCCCTCCCCCTTCATGCAGACTTCCGGTGGCGACGGCGGGCTACCCTTCGCGCGCCCGCATGACCGCAAGTACCTCGCCGCCGCCGTGGATGGCTACAACTGGCTGCGCAACAGCAACATGACCAACTCGCAAGGTTTGTACGTCGACGGCTTCCACATCCACAACTGGGGCAAGAACGGCAGCATCGGCACCGGCAAGTGCGACGTTCGCAACGAAATGGTCTATACCTACAATCAAGGCGTGCTGCTCTCCGGCCTACACGGCCTCTGGGAAAGCACGGGCGAGCAATGGTACCTCGAAGACGGCCACCGCCTCGTCCGCAACGTCATCGCCGCCACCGGATGGCAGGACCATCAAAAGAGTAAAGAGAAGCCCCGCGACCCCCGCACACATCCCGCCGCCGATCACCACACCGACCAAGACAACCCGGACGACAACCTCGACGCGGAGAAGAAAAAGAAAAAGAAGCACCACCACCGCCGCCGTTGGGCCGGCCTCGGCCGCGCCGGCATCCTCGAAGAACTCTGCGACGCCTCCGGCTCCTGCAGCCAAAACGGCCAAACCTTCAAGGGCATCTTCTTCCACCACCTCACCCTCTTCTGCGAACCCTTGCCCCTCGACCCCCGCGTCCCGGGCGTCACCTTCGGCGCCACCCGCGAGACGGCCGCCCTGCATCGCCAGAGCTGCAAGGAGTACGCGCCGTGGGTCGCGCATAACGCGCGCATGGCCCTGCGGACCAGGGACGAGGAGGGCAGGTTCGGCATGTGGTGGGGAGCCCCGAATTTTGAGGGTGATGATGAGGCGCCGCTGCCGCTGCCGCTCGGGGCGGTGGATTATAGGAATAATGACACGTTGCCTGAGGGGAGGATGTGGATGCCGTTGAAGGATTATGATTGGAACATGGCGTCTTCGTCGCAGCAGCGGGGGGAGGACTTGCCGTCGTTTATGGGGTTTGCCCCTGCCGCGGCGGAGACGTACGTGGTTGGGTCGTCGACGACGGAGGAGGAGGAGGATGAGGAGAGTGAGGGTGGGGAACAGAGGGCGGAGATTAGGGATAAGAATGATAGGGGTAGGGGAAGGACTGTGGAGACGCAGGGTGGGGGTGTGGCTGTTGTCCGGGCGCTGTGGGAGTTCGTGGATATGTTTAGGGAGTGAGTGACATTTGGGATCGGGGGCTGGGGTTGCATGCACGAGGGTGGTGTTGTGGGGCTCTCTTCTTTTTCCCTCTCGCTTTGTCTCTTCTGAGTCTTTTTAGGGTTTAGCAAGTTTCATGGGGAGGGTTTTTGGGTGCTTCTTCTCGCCTTGCGCCTTTCTTTTTTTTTCTTTTTCCTTTGGGCCTGCTGTAGATATCTCTTATCGGAGACTTGGACTAAGAGAGCATGTCATGGTTGCGGGAGATTGGGAGCATTATATCATAGGATGAGCAAAGCGAATACAATGCATCGTTCATATTCCTCAAATTTTTTTTCCACTGGAGGCTTTGCAGGTCTTGGGATGGGCGATGCTAAGCAGTCGAGTCATCTCCACCACTCATGATCGACGGGGCCAGTTTTCGAAGTGTTGCAAAAATAGAGCTTCAGGAGCTCCACACGTAGTGAGTTGAAGCATTCGTCCCCATGCGAGAGTGCGGTAACGGATAAGCTCTTTGCGTCTGGATGAATGTTTCAACTCTGCATGTACTACCGTTTCAAGGAATACTGTGGGAGTAGACTGCGTGATACGGGACTGCGGTGCTCGTCACCGTCTGGTCTTGGGAACCTAAAGGATATAAAACCCCCAAAAAGTGCAAAGTCATTCATGACTGACTTCCTGTTCGGAGCCGCATCTGTTTAGATAGGCATTCCTGAGCCAGTTCCTGTGTTTGGAAGAGAGACACATGCTATTCACGGGGAAGGGAAGATGAAGGATCTTATCGAGTTGTCATGACAATGATTGTCTTTCTCGTTGCTATATTCTGGCCGAAATTTGTGTCCCTTGCTGGGTTTGAACGAGACCAAAATGGAGTTGGCACGGAATGACGGGACTGGCTTTGGGGGACAAGTTTAGTGAGCAAGTCTTCTGGAATTAGAACATTCACCTTCGTATCTTCTTACCCTAAATACAGTGTTGTTCATGTACAGATGTTCACTTCTACTTTGGACAGTGTACTCCCGAGCCATCAACCATGATCCCCTCCAAATGCTTTTCATACTCAAGCAACGCTCACTCTTCAATCTGGGAGGAGTGGATGATCCTTGAATATTATTTTCCAATTTGATAAAGTATTTGAAGATCAAGACAGTCAAGAATACGTATTCAGAAAGCAGGGCTCCAGTAGTGCTCGCTCAAGCAACCTACGATCTACCAGCGAATAACCCCGGGCCAAAGTAATAATATAGATGCCCCACCGGATTCCGCAGACCAATCCGAAACAGAAAGAAAAAAAAGAATCCAACCCAACCCCATCTCACCCCTCTAAACTCCCCTCCTCCCCACCACTCCCCGCCACCACCTTCACCCTCTTCCTCGCCTTCCCCCTCACCCACCTCACCACCCACCTCAACCCCCCACCTACGCTAAAAAATCCTTCTTCCCTGGCCCCTGCCCCGTCCCCGTCCCCTCCCCCTCCCCCGGCGTCGGCACCTCCGGAATCTCCTCCATCAGCGGCACACTCAGCCTCCTCGGCCTGGGGCCCCCAACCCTAACCACCCCACCCTTCATATGATGATGCCCCCCCACCCCCCTACCCCCCACCCCGCCCAACCCGCCCAACCCGTTCGCCACCGCACTCTGCTGCATCTGCATCTGCAACTCGCGCTCCGCCGGCTCGGCTTGCGATTTCAGCAACACGGTGCCCGGAGTGACGGGTTCGGGGTCGTCGTCCTCGACGATGTAGATGCGGGGGAAGATGAGGAGGAGGGAGGTGTCGGGGGGGGAGATGATGGCGGGAGTTGTTAGGACGCCGTTGGTTGTGGGGAAGGTGGGGGCGGCGGCGGCGGGGGTGATGGCTGGGGTGGGGAGGGCGGTGGTGGTGGTGTTGGCGTTGGCGTTTTGTTGTTGCTGGGGGGTTTTGGGGGATTGTTGTTGTTTTTGGTTGTGGGGTGGTTTTTGTTCGGGCTTATTGTCGCTGGCTGCTGCTGCTGCGATGGGGTTGGGGCCGAGGTCGAATTGGATGGGCTTCTCCCAGCCGTAGTCTTCGACTTGGAAGTCGGGTTCGAGGCGTTGGCGTAGGCGTTGCGTCTTCCACCATATGTCTTTGGCGTCTGTGACGATGCTTTCGAGTCTTGTTTTGAAGCCTTCGAGCTGGGCGGGTGGGAGGAGGTCGTGGATGTGGTGCATGAGGTCCTTGACGATTCGCGTGACTAGCTCGCTGGCGATCTCTTCTTGCTCGTCTTCGAAGGTGGCGAGGAAGATGCCCCGGGTGAAGGACTCTTTCTTGCTGCTTTCGACGGCTTGTCGGATAAGTACTTCACGGAGGCCGCTGTCCTCGGGGAGGATGTAGGATGGCTGGAAGAGGTATTTGTCGATGAGGCGGGCTAAGATGGCAAGGACCACGGCGATGCGCATGGACTTTGCGGAGGCCGAGTTTGTTTGCGGAAGAGGGATGTGGTGGGAGAAGTCGAGTGGCTTTCTGAGTTCGGTCCAGGCGTAGGTATTCTGAACGTGTCGGCAGATTAGCAAAACGGAAATATAAAGGTGGCGGAGTTGGTCCTTACCTCCAGTATTGCCTTTGGGAGGTCTTTCCTGAAGTAAGACGAGACGAAGTCATGGGAAGAACGCCATAACTCGTCCAGCAGTGTGATTCTGCAAAACAGTGAGCCACGAACCTACCACTCTACTCTTCGGTGATAACTTACGAAGATTCCCACTTCTCGTCAGTCAGCGGGTCGGCAAAACTCTCCAGTTCCGCCAATCTCTCCGTAGCGTCTTCCAAGTCCTTTTGCAGTTCGACGTTCTCCTCGTGACAGGTCAACAGTGAAGCCTTCGCCTTGGAAGCTTCTCCATGAGCTTTCTTCAACCGTGCAGAAAGATCTGCGATCTCGGAGTCTTTCTTTTCAAGATCTTTCTTCATATCCAGCCCCTTCTTCTCGGCCTCCTTCTTCAATGCGTCAATAGTCTCGTTCGCCTTCCTACTCTTTTCCTTTTCCGCGTCTAACATCCCTCTAAGCTGCCGTCCCTGCTTCATCAACTCCTCATCGCTCTTATGTAACCTTGTAATATCATCCTTCTGCCTCTTCACCTCTGCCTCCAGCGCGCCAATCTTCTCCGTCAACTCCTTCGTCTCCTGCTTATGCTTCTCATAACTGTTCTGGTAGATCTGCAAGCACCCCTCGGTGACTTTGTCATGTTCCCGCTTCTGCTCCTCCAAGCGCGCACCCAGCGCCTTCAGCTCCTTATCCTTGTCGACGACGACCTTGCGCAGCCGCGGAACCTCGTCAATCAGCTCGGCGGTGCCATGGAAAGTCGGGCTGGCCGTGAACGCGCGAACGGCTTCGAAGAAGGCCTGCGCCGTGCGCGCCGAGTCCGAGAGGGAATTGAGCGTGGGTTGCGGGCTGTTGACAGCGGCGCTGGAGTTCGCCCTTGGGAGGGCTGGGGCGGGGGAGGTCATGGAAAGGTGAAGAAGGTGGCGAGACGACGGCGACGTTCTTCCCTCATATCATAGCAATTGGCACTAAGAATAACCCCACCCATTCGCGAGCTTTCTGGAGACTCGTGAGAGGAGGAGAGGAGGGGGGAGGGATGTTCTGCGGGCGCGGTAGGGAAATTTGGTTGTCTTGTACTGGAGAGCCCTACGCGCCAAGGCGGCTTTGCATATGCACATGTCCAGATGGGCCAGCACTCCGGACGCCGCATTCGCTAAGCATGCAGCCGGCGATGACGTTCCATTCACACATCGCCGATACCCCTCTTGAGAATCACAGCTGACCTTCAGGCACTGCCACGATAGAGTGATCCTGACTGCGGTCAGGTGCCCGCCGGCACCTGCAGACTGTACGCCCACGTGTGAGCTGTGCGAGTGCTGGTGTTCTGGACTCCTATTTTTGCTTCGTCTTGGTATGATTGGAATGGCTACTTCCAAGAAGGCCGGTCGCACTGGTCAACTACAAGTTTCAACAGTGTTGCAGTCCAGAATCAGAGACTGTTCTCTTCCTCTCGGCGAAGAGGGAACTCAAACCGTGCTACCCTGGTGAGAAACAGAGAGTGTGCCTGGACTGCCAGCTGTCCGCGGGATATGCTTACATCGGATGTTCTCGGCGACCACGTCCTCCCCAGCACCTCAGCGCGGTTGAGGCTCCCCGCACATGAATGGCGCGGCTGAGAGACAAGCCGCATTTGCGCTGGCGAGGTTACCGCGCGTTGCAGACAGACAGGAACGCTTCCAGGCCCGGCTCCCGACGTGGCCGACTGCCATTCGGCTAGCATGCATGCTCCTGAAGCGTCGGCCAATCAGCATGGCCGTTGGGGCGTTGTCCATGTGTGGAGCTACGTGGCCCGCGCATAATATTAGAAAGACTGTAGAGTGTGGCAGCCGTCGGTATCTGGCGTTTCCGACATGGGCGTGCAGGCGAGTGGAGTGGAGAAGGTTGGAGGCTCTGCGGGTTGGCCGTGTCTCGGCGCTCTGATCCACCACCAACCCCTGTGTCGGACCTGAGCGCCGGCTCCATGGTGGGGCTTTGGTTTTGCGATGAGGTCGGCTCACATAATTTGCAACAGCTCTCCTGTAGGGGCTCTGAAGCGAGGAGTTGAAGCATTCATCCGGTTATGAGAGCGGTAGGAGAGGTGCTCTTCTCAACCGGATGAATGCTTCCACTCCTCGCGCAGGGGTTCGTACAGTAGCGCTGTTGAGGAGACTCCGCCTTCTTGGCAAGGGGACTGTCGCTGGATATGACGTCATTTTCACTCGCCGGATAGGAGCCACTGGGCTGTTAAGCAGCTTTTATCTGTTCAACTCTTTCTCCACTTCGGCAACACAGTCATGAGCGGAACCACATCATCGTATCCTCAAGGTGCAGACGAAGCCATTAGTCATGCAACCGGTGAATGCCATTACCTATAAACAGCCGCTTTTGCTATGCAGAGTGCAGTGCCAGTAATCCCCATTCCTCGTACGTCCGCACGTCGTTTCCCATGAAAAAACCCATCCCCGAGAGACAAAGGGAATATACCACTCAAAAGGGAAAGAGAAGATCCGCTCTTCCTCTATAGGAAGGCGGAGCCAGTATACACGGGCTGCAGTCCCGTGCCTATCATCAGATCCGCAAACTCCCTTAAAGCTTCCTCATCCAGCTTCTCCGTCTCCGCCTCCTCTTCGTCCATTGCTGGTTCGAGGCCCTCCCCTTCCGGACCCGACACGGTGATGGCCGGGATGTTCACGTCGGCGGAGTGGACGTCATTGTCCGTCGGGGAAGAAGCGTCATCACGGTCGCTTACCGACCAAGACGGATCACGCCGGCCGCGATCAGCTTCTGGATGTTGGCGCGGACCTGCGGGTTCTTCATGTGCTCCTGCAGAGCGGCCGGGTCGCCCTTGGCTTGTTGCAGGATGCTCTGCATGACGGGGTCCTGGAGGATCCGGACGATCTGCAGCCTGTTAGGATTGCAGGGACAGACGGAAGTAAAGGGTCATGGGATACTCACATCGGGATCCCTCTGGATACGCTCCATCGTCTGTTCCTCGGTCTCACCCTCGCGTGCAGAGAACTGTGCCTGGAGAGCCTTCTGCTGCGCCTGTTCGATCTCGCGCGCGTTCTTGCCATCGTCGTGCTCCGAAGCCTCGGTCAGCACATCCAGCGCCTTGTTGTACTCGCGCATGGCCTGGAGAGCCTGAGCCTTGCGGAGATAGGCACGGATGAACTTGACGTCGCGCCTGATTGCCTCGTCGCAGTCCTGGACGGCCGAGGGGAAGGCGAGAAGCTTGATGTAGCAGGCGGCACGGTTGCTGTAGCCGCGGGCGTCGTCAGGAGCACGCTTGATCATCTCCGAGTATGCCTCGACCGCGCCAGCCCAGTCGGCATTCTTGAACTTCTCGTTGCCCTGCTCACGTGCTTCCTCGGCCTTCTGCGGGTCAACGTAGGCATCCTTCTCAGCCTTGATCTTGGCCTTCTCGGCGTTGCGCAACTTCGTGAGGATGTCGGGAGTGCGGTGCTCAGTGAGGGACTTCTGGTAGAACTCGACGGCCTTGTTGAGGTCGCCTTTCTTCTCGTACGCCGTACCGATACGGCCAAATGCCCTGTGAACGTGTGAGTAGACTTGCTCCTGGATGCTTCCGGCGTTGAGAGCTTACTTGGAAATGAGCTTGAAGTCTGCGAGGACCTCACGGCCGTGCTCGACGGCCTTCTGGCAAGCCTCAATGCAGCCATCGTAGTCGCCCTTCTCGAACTTGGCGGCGCCCAGGTTGGTGAGGTAGGTGATATCCTGGTACATCTCCCAAGCCTTGGAGTAGTGCTCAATGGCCTCGTCAAACTGCCTCTTCTTGTAGCACTGGGTGCCCAGGGCCTTCTCCTCGTCAGCCTTGGCCTTGAGCTCCTTCTTAGCGTGGGCCTCCTCATCTTCCTGCTCGGGTTCGGGCTCAGGCTCGGGAGCCTTCTTGGGCTCCTCGGCAGGCCTTGCGTCGGGCATGGGCACGTCCTCCTCCTGCTCCTGCGGCTTGGAAGCGTCCTGAGCTCCCTCAGGCGGCTGGCCGAACGACATGTCGATGCCCAGCAGCACGCTCATGACCTGGAGGAAGCGCGGGTCGCGCATCTCCATGCCAACGCTCTGGGGGTTCTGCTTTATGCGCTGGAGCTTCTGCATGAACTCTGCGTCGGCGAGCAGGCCGGAGGTCTTGGGGTTGGAGGCGAGCTTCTGAATCAGCTGGGGATCGTTGAACATGTTGGCCAGGCCACCCATGGGGTCGGCACCGTCGCGTCGGGCCTCGTTCTCAATGGCGCGCTGGACGGCGTCGAGGCCGGACTTGGCCTGGGCGTTGCTGGGGTCGAGCTTGAGGGCCTGCTCGAAGGCGTCGACGGCGGCGACTGCGGGGTCGGGTCAGCGCGGTGCTCCAACGCCAGTGTCTCAGCTGCAGCGGGTGCCTACCAAGATCGCCCTTGCCGTGCAAGGCTGCGCCCTTCCGGCCCCAGCCCTTGCTCCAGTCGGGCTTCAGCTCGGTCGTCTTCTCGGCGTCGTTGTAGGCATTGTCGAAGTCCCTGAGCGAGGCGTAGCAGGCGGAGCGGTTGGAGTACAGGACGTGGTTGGAGGGGTCGACGTCAATGGCCTGCGAGAACATGTCGCTGGGGCGGGTCAGCAGAGGAGCTTTTCGCAGGCGGCGGGCGGCAGCTGGGGACTCACATGGCTTCGGGGAACTTCTTCGCGGCAAAGAGCTTGTTGCCCTCGGCCTTGAGCGCGTCGGCCATGGTGCGAGCGGGGTGCGGCGTGCGAGTTGCGGCGGAGTAGGGATGGGCGAGGCTGGGCGTGGAGAGAGGAGCCGCGCAGGGCGACGATGGAGCTCTGGAGTTTATGTTGGCGGGACCCTGCGCGCCCGGCGATCAGCCAGTAGAGAGCTGGAAACCTCTAGAACCGCCCGCCCGCAACCGCCCCGCCCCGCCATCCGCGAGTCAGCCGGCCGCCGCGCTCAGCTGGTTGCCCAGCGGTCGCAGTGCCTCGGCGCTCTGGGCGGCCGCGACTTCGACCAGCAGGCCGCCGTGCGCCAGCCTCATGAGATCACCGCGTCCGCCGCGCTCCAGGCAGCACTTCCCCATGCGGCACGCGCTCAGCCGCATATTGTCTGAGGACTGCCGGCAGGGCTGGACAAGCATGGCTCATCCGCGACTCGGAATCCTGGTGGCGGCGACGAGGCGTCCTTTGTCAGCGTACCAGTACAACTCAGCACATATCTCGAAATTATAGGCGAACAATATGGTCACCACCCCTCCTTCTCAGTTGATACAAGGCCTAAAAAAATAAAAAAAACTACAAGTTTCACTTCGCAGCTGCCACTTGTGCCCCTCAAAGCTCTGCCACGCCTCCAGACACTTTGCTTTCTCCGTTATCATCAACACCCTTCTCTCCACTTCCTACTTCAAGACAACGCCAACCACCCGCAAATCGTCTTATGATGCTGCAATTCACCCATCAATCTGATATGCCTTCTCCAGCGCCTCTCCGCTCTTTCATTTTAACTTTTCAAAATGCTTCATTCTGTGCATTGTAGCGAATTTTGATCGATAAGATCTTGTATCTCCAACCTCGTCTCCACATCCGCACTGGCCTTCCATCTGGGTGCTGAGAAAGCAAGCCAATGGACGCGGGAGTACGCATGTTCGCATTCCACACATCAGTGTACCAGGGAATTATGGACTTTTGTATGGGCGTACCGTTAATAAGTATAAGCTTTTCCTGAAATATTACTCAGGGACCCAAACTCCCGAGTGAGCTCTACTGGACGCGAGAATAGAGGACGCAGGGTCCTCGCTACCACACTCAAAACCCCATCAGCATATAAAAATGGCCACAAATTGCTCCTACAGGAATTATCCGCATTCCAAACCATCCCCATCTCCCATCGCTCGTCTCCCAACTCAACGCCTATCTCTCCTCAGCCAACCAACCAACCGCCATCCCACCAACCACGACCACCACGACCACCACCACGACCACCACCACGACCACCACCACGACCACCATGCCCACCACCACCAACCCCACGCGCCTCTCCCACATCTGCGCCCTCTCCCTCAACAACAACAACCACAACAACATCATCAACAACAACAACACCACTCCCACCGCCCCCGTCCCCACACGCCCTCGCATCATCGTCAAGCTCCCCACCTTCACCGACTACGCCCGGAGAGCCCGAGAGCGAGAAGAGCGCGAGCAAAGGGAGCGCGAAGAGCGTGGGTGGCGGGTTGTGTGGGAGCAAGGACAGCAACAACAACAGGTGGGACGGGGGGAGGAGGGAGAGGAGGAGAAGGGGGAGGAGGAGGAGGAGGAGGAGGAGGAGGAGAAGGGAGAAGGAGAAGAGGAGAAGGAAGAGGAGAAGGAGGAGGAAGAGGAGGAGGAGCAACTGACTTCTGCTTCGGTCGATTCGACTTGGACGGGCGTGGGCAGTGCATGGCCACCTTCCAGGCTTTTGGACGTGCCGGTCGAAGCCGACACACCGGCGCCTCAGCAATCCGCCAGGCGCGTCCACTTTGTCACGCCTGACGATGAAAGCGCCCTGCGGTCCGCGCACGGTGATGGGCTGGAGCGCAAATCACCCAGTCCTTGGCTTAACATGTGGGAGGAGTTCAAGGTGGATTCGGTGAGAATAGCAGAAAGGCTTTCGGAGGTCGAAAAGAGGGTGGAGAGCGGGCATTCTTGGAGAGGGGCTGTGAGGAATCTCGGAGCATAAGAATACTGATGTGCAAACCTGAGGAGGCGAGAATAAAGTTTTAACACTGTACAATAGTGAATGCCGAGATCCAGGCACAGCTCGTCATGAATGGGCGTTACTGCAGCAACGTACTGGGAGAGGGTAGCAATATGGCTTGAACAATTCGGGAGTTTTGTTTTCTATCAGACCGTCTCACCAATGTCTTACCGGGTGCATGTTTGCATCCAGCGCTCTACATGATGCCAAGCTTCCCAAAAGCCTCAATCACGTCCTTGTCCACGTTGACCAGCCACTCGTCCCTGAAAGTGTCCTGACCACCGCACGCCGAGATGGCGTGTTGCAGGTGATCCCGAATGAACTGAATGATGTTGACGGTGTGGACGGGATCTGTGTAGATCATGTCGCGACGGCGGGTGTCGTCGGGCGACTCTGGACCGCTGAGCTGCGGTACTTCGCGTTGCCACACGAGGCAGCTGTCATATCCGGTTAGCTTGAGAGGAAAACCCGGACTTCGTGCATTTGACATACTCAACACTCTTATCGTCGTTCCCATCCGTCAGCTCAATTATGATGTCCGTCCACATGGTCATAAGGTCCTGCAGTTTGATGAGAATCCAGTCCTTACTGGTTTCAAGAAGCTTAGTGAGAGCCAAGCACATCAGCTTTTTGCTGACGGGCGCTGCAATGTTGTCCAAATGGTCGAACCATTCTTCCAGAAGCCACTTCATGCGAGCATCAAGTGGTTCGGCGGCGTCTTGCATGCCGTTAACACCGGCACGTGTTTGAGAAGCTTCGATAGCCCCGAGAAGGACGCGGTTTGAAGCAAGACCGATCCGGGCGATCACGGTCCAGTAGTCTGTTTCGACAATGCCGTCAACGGCAGAGTCACTGTGTGTCGTCAGTACTCTGAGCAAACTTCGAGAGCGGAGAATATCGGTAGCCTTACCGGGCGTTCGGTCCGGTCCTCTGATGAGCTTCCCAAGCACCCTTGAGTCCGTCCAGAAGTCCGTTAAAGAACTCAGTGCGGATCATATCAGCAGTCAAGATCTCCACGGCCGCCTCTCCGCCAAGTAGATCTGCGGCACGCACGTAAACCTCCACAAGGTGGGTAACCAGGCCGTTAGCTTCCGGACGCAGCGTGCCCAGGAGCGATGCTGGGACAGAAGTCAGTGGTTCGAAGACCAGATACCTTATGCCGGATGGAATGGTACTCACATAAAGCTTTGAGGAGCTCCGTACGCATACTGTCAGAGCACATCTCTGTAGGCGCTAGGAGTAGGTAAACTTCCGCAATCTCGAGAGTCTTGCGTAGACTCTCGCTGCCGAGTTCAAGCGTGGGGATGAGATAAGGAGCGAGAGACAAGACTTCCGGCGAGGCCGGTGCTGGAGTCTGGACGAGAACCGCATGCCAAAGCTCAAGTGCATCTTCGAGCAGGTAAACCTGGGTGTCTGATCCTGGCTCGAGAGTGTTTTTGATGATCGGGATCACCATGGAATGATAGGGGACGGACTCGGCCTTCATAGCATTGATGAGACGAGCAAGAATTGTAAGGATTGCCTGTTTCATGAGATGCTCCTCTCCAGATTGGTCCCACAGAGGCGGCAGCAGTGAGACGATGCTGTTTGCATACGGAGTAATCTACAACAGTCAGCTTGCGATTCTCATCCAATCTTTTGAAACAGCTTACATGATGCTCCAATCGCTCGACGACGACGCTGATGGTATTGAGCAGCGCCATTTTCGTCTCGGTCAGCTCAACCTCGCCGATCAGAGCCATCAGGCGGTTCAACATGTTCGAGGCATGTGGCATAAAGGCTTCCACCTTGAAATCCCAGTCGTCGGCAATGTTCTTGAATTGCCGCCCGGCTGTCACGCGGACAACGTGATCATTCAGAGGATCATCTTTGTTCAAGAGGTGCTCGAAGATTTGGTAGACGAGCGGTCGGCTCTCGTCAGAGACCTTGATTGTTATCCATTGGCCTAGCAATATCGCTATCCGACGCCTCAGAAGGTTGTAGCCAGGCTTGTGCTTCTGCACCTCCTGAACCAACGTGGATCTGATGAAGGCATCGAAGTCGAGGTCTTGATGAAGCACAGGCGCTGCCAAGCCGACAGCAGTGTAGACCGAGTCCTTGAAAAGGATATTCTCGTTGTCTGGCGAAGCGACGGAGTAGAAGACCTGAAGGAGTGGCTGTACGAGATTCTTGAAGTTGATGGCCAGATCAAGGAACAGCTTCTCGGAACATGACCTGATTGAGAACTCGAAGCCATCGCCTTCCATGTCTTCTCGTCTCTCCCACTCGTCGGGCTCTTCTTCCCACTGACGAAGATCGCTTGGTCGGAAAACAAAGTAGCGCGTTACTACGGTCTCCATCATTTCGCGCACGAAGTCTTCGCCGAGTAATTCTTGCTTTACAAGCTGGGTCGCTTGTGCTTTCTGTAAGAGAGTCAGCTGTTGTTTGCTTCAACTGCACGATAGTTGTCGTACCTCTTGCTTCTCCTCCTCGTGACGGTACTTGAAGGTTTGTGCGGGACTGAAGACCATTTTCAAGCAGGCACGGATCAAAAGCAGGCCTTTCAAGCTCAGACGCTCCATGACGGACTTCTCGTCATCATCTGCATCGCCATCCGTACCGATTTGTCCATGGGTCGAAGCTTGCTTGGTGCCAAAGTTCTCACCGAATTTGACGATAAGACTCCAGTATGCTTTCGTGGTGTTTAGCGAGTCTGGTAGCAAAGCGAAAGCAGCAGGATGGGTCTTGGCCATCTCAAGATGCAACTTTGCGAGTTGTAAGAGATGCTTCTCGACAAGTTCCCTCACTGGAGGCGAAAGCGCGGATGGTTCTTGAGACGTAATGGTGAGGAAGTCGCCAAGCTGGTTCCGTACAATGGCCCAGAACTGATGAACATCAGAGTCTCGATTGGGGAACTCAAAGCCAGAGACTAGTACGCGCCGCAGCACTTTTATGGCGAGAAGACTCTGTTCAATGCTCTCCAGCGCTCCTCCCTCGTCATCGCCTCCATGCTGAAGGAAAGCTTGCCATTGCTGGACCTTATCCATGTAGATATGGCCAAGGACGCGGAAAACCTCGGGCGAGATCGATTGCAGGTTGGAGCGAAGTCTAATGATCCGGCCAGTTGCCAACTCTTTGATGATGTGGAGAAGAATGAGAAGGGTTCGAGGAAGGTACAAGCGGTTGGCGCCTGGGGAAGTGGAATTGCGAAGTAAGTCAATGACTTGGTTGATGACATCGGGCCAATCATGCGGAAACTCGAATCTGACAATTTTAGCAATGACCAGGGCGTTCTGCAACGCAAGCCTTTGGTCAGCCTCATTGACTCCGCTTTCCAATAGCCTCAACCGAATGAGGGCCTTGTCTTCTTTGCTGACAGCACTACCGAAGCTGTCAGTATCGTGAGCATGCGTGGTCTCGCAGGGCCTTTTACTTGGTCGCTGTCTTCCTCCAATACTTGTCGATGCCGTTCTTCAGTTGGATGATGGCGAGGTAGCGAACCTCTATCGGCAGAGACTTATCTATGAAGACAGCCTGACGACGATGTCAATCTTAGCCTCATGTATAGACTACTTGGTCTCATATGAATACAGAAAAGCCGAAAGGCCCAAGACAGCACAAAGTGGTTGGGGAGACATGCAGCGGAGGTGAGAGCTAAGGCGGAGACAGGGGTCAAGTCAAGCTACGTACCTGCAGCAGCGGGTAGTAGCCCTTCTCAGTCTCCCATTTCTGCAGCTGCTTGGTGCCGGTCTGAATCTGCTGCGGATCGCTGGAAGCAGCGGAGCGGAGCACGTGAAAGAGAAGGCCTTCCGTGAGCGGGTTGGCTTCGGCGGGAAGCTCGAGGGCGCCTTGGATTTCCATGGCGGGCAATCAAAAGTCGAGGCTTAGGCTAGAGCAGGGCGCGTTCTAGAGCTGGCATTGAATCTATTCTGCAGCGGTGTCCGGCCACAGCGTGGTGGTGGTCGAAACGGGCCTTCAACGCGCCAGCACACCAGAGGAAGAAAGTCGCGCCCCGCGACCCCGCTAGCCGGTTCTGCACTAGCGCCGACGTCAGCCGATGTCGCCGCACAAATGCCCGCCGTCAGGCTGGGCCGGGACCTCAACACCAGGCGGGCGCGTCTCCCCGCCCTGCGTCATGCATCGACCTCCTGGACCGAAATGGGCAGATGCTCGGGGCGGCTGAAATCAATAGCATCACGGACGGACGCCTTCCTGGAAACAGAATCGCAAAGGTTCCGAGACGAAAAGCTTCACACTTAACCTCAGGGGGCAAGGATATCGGGTGCATTAGGAGGTGGCTGTGGGCGTGACGCCCTGCGGAAAGACTGCAACCATGCAAGCGTACCAATAAGCGGCGGGCTATAGAATCAAACCAGCGCGGCGGGCAGACACGCCCAATCTGTTTGACGCAGCACGCGGCTGGCGAGCTGCAGGCTGGCGTAATAGGCGCATAAAAGCAACGCGAGACGTTTCTTGCAAGACGCGGCCGCAGCAAGGTCTTCGATTGTTTGATGGCGAGCGCCCATATGCGGTAGCGTTAGGCGCAGATCTCCCGCGGAGCCCTGGAGTCGCACGAAAGCCCCCACGTGCCGGCGCAGCATTTGCAGGCACGAGTCAACTGGGCCTTGCCTTGTGGCGTCGCTCATTTCCGAGCATCTCGATTCGGGCTGGCAGCTGCTTCGAGAAGAACTCTATCTCAGACAGACGTTTCGCTCGACAAGCTCGACACGAGCGGCGCGAGATGAGTCGGGGCCCGTGGGGGGCGAGTGCCAATACGTGGCGCCGGATATTCTCCAGAGCTTCCAGACGCGTCGCCAGCGCCCCGCGCGTACATGGAGTACGAGGTGCGCTGCATTAGTGTGGCGAAACACCTCAGGCAGCCTGCGAGGGACGGCAGCCGCGCTAGTAGCGCCTGATCGAGAGCCGGGCAGCGCTAGCCGCAAAGCCGTAAGCCGGACGCCGCTATCGTGAATATTTTTTGTTGGTCGTGCTGTTGGCCTCGCCAGCGCGCGCCGCAGCAGCGGCACCAGCAGCGGCGGAGCGGCCGCGGCGGCCCTCAGGGATGGGCTGCGTCGAGACGGTGAAGTGCGCGGCAGGGCCGAATGGCCGGTGAGCTGGCGTGCAGGCGGGCGGGCAGGCTTGAAGCATCTCGAACGAAGATCATGGCAGCGTAATTCGCGGTGTGGAGCTCGCTGGCGCCGCGCGCGCTGCGACTGGCTCTCCCGCACGCCAAAATTAGCGTCCGCCGGCCGTGCCTGCCGTGACGGAGCTGCTCCAGGGCTGCTGCTGGCGGGTCGCCGTTCGCAGTTGCTCGCGGTGAGCGTCTCTTGGGCGCGCACAGGCGTGTCTGGAGCTTTGGCCACCGCCCGAAGCTCTCCCCCCCTACCGCCCGCCGCGCGAGTACAATATCTGGCCAGCTGCCAACTTCCCCTCCGCTCCTCTGCACCACTCCTCCTTGCTTGCATCACCTTGAATCATCCTGCAGCGGAGGCCCGATCGTCACTGCGACCGCTCCGTCAATCGCCCGCCTGCCGCCCAACGCTCGCTCAAGTACGCCCCGCCCCTCCCCTCACTTCAGTCTGTCGTCATTCCTCCTGAAACGAAACGCCCGCTGACTTTGCCCGCCGCCCGCCAGAAGTCCCACACCGACCGCTCCGTAGACGCTTCGATCACAATGGCCTCCCGCATCAAGGACGCGCTCCCCTCGCACCTCAAGCCCGGCAACGCTGAGGACGGCTTCGCCAGGCACCATGGCAAGACCCAGTCGCACATGGTAAGTCCAAATTTGCTCTCTGCAGCCTCCCGCCCAGCAGCGTGTTCCACGACGCCGCCTCGATGCCGCTCGCCGCAGCCGCGCTCAATTGAGCCCCGGCATCCACGGCAGCCTGCCCCTCGTCCGACGAGCATCCGACGAGCGAGCCGCCATGTGCCCTCACCACCGACGACCCCTCAACACCATCTCCACACGTCATCGATCTGCGCTCGCCAGGAGCACCAGCTCACATCACACCTGTGCTGCTCCGTGCTCGAGATCCTGCTTGCAAGATCTCGGACCGGCCAGCTTGCATCTGCGCTTCAGGGGCCAGCAGAACTCGGCAGCACCCGATGGAACCTCACGATACGCGCCCTTCCAAGGGCGGGCCTTCGTTGAGCTCGCCATGAGTGTTCACGAGCGCCCCCTGGGCATGGATCAAGCACCGCAGCCCCACTTTTTACGTGGAAATCCCCTGGAAGCAGCCCCTATCCCTGTTGTTTTGGGCTTGCTGTCGACGGCTGGTCAAGGATCACTCTGCTGAATACAGGCTCTCTACCCTCCTGTCGTATCCTGGACAGCTCTCGAGCCGTGGCAGGATCCTCGAGCCGACTGCTGGATTGGACACGCTGCTGGCACCATGTCGTCACCCCCATTGTCTAGAGATGCTAATACTACTGACGAAAAGGCGTTTGAGAACACCTCGACGTCCGTCGCGGCTTCGCAGATGCGCAATGCGCTGAACCAGCTCGCCGATACCGTCAAGGACGCTGCCGAGAAGCAGGTATGTTCGACAACCCCGCCACACACTTGAAGGGAGATAGTGACTCGTGGAAACAGCGGTTCGAGACGGAGATGGACAACTTCTTCGCTCTCTTTCGTCGCTACCTCAACGACAAGGCTAAGGGCAATGCCATTGAGTGGTCGCGCATTGCTCCGCCCAAGCCCGAGCAGGTCGTCGCCTACGCCGATCTGCCCAACAGCGAGTCTGTCGAGTACCTGAAGAAGCTCGCCGTTGTCAAGCTCAACGGTGGTCTTGGTACGTCGATGGGCTGCGTCGGTCCCAAGTCCGTCATCGAGGTCCGTGACGGCATGTCCTTCCTCGACCTGTCTGTCCGCCAGATCGAGTACCTCAACAGGACTTACGACGTCAACGTTCCCTTCGTTCTCATGAACTCGTTCAACACCGACGCCGACACGGCCAACATCATCAAGAAGTACGAGGGTCACAACATCGACATCATGACCTTCAATCAGTCCAAGTACCCCCGTGTGCTCAAGGACTCGCTCCTCCCGGCGCCCAAGACCGCCGACTCGCAGATCTCCGACTGGTACCCTCCGGGTCACGGTGACGTCTTCGAGTCGATGTACAACTCCGGCATCCTCGACAAGCTCATCGACCGCGGCATCGAGATCATCTTCCTGTCCAACGCGGACAACCTCGGCGCCGTCGTCGACCTTCGCATCCTCCAGCACATGGTCGACTCCCAGGCCGAGTACATCATGGAGCTGACGGACAAGACCAAGGCCGACGTGAAGGGCGGTACCATCATCGACTACGAGGGCTCGGTCCGTCTCCTCGAGATTGCCCAGGTGCCCAAGGAGCACGTGAACGAGTTCAAGTCGATCAAGAAGTTCAAGTACTTCAACACCAACAACATCTGGCTGAACCTCAAGGCCATCAAGCGTGTTGTGGAGAACAACGAGCTCGCCATGGAGATCATCCCGAACGAGAAGAGCATTCCCGCTGACAAGAAGGGCGAGGCCGACCTGTCGGTCATCCAGCTCGAGACTGCCGTCGGCGCTGCCATCCGTCACTTCAACAACGCTCACGGTGTGAACGTTCCCAGGAGGCGCTTCCTCCCGGTCAAGACTTGCTCCGACCTGATGCTCGTCAAGTCTGACCTCTACACTCTGCAGCACGGCCAGCTCGTCATGGACCCGAACCGCTTCGGCCCTGCTCCTCTCATCAAGCTGGGTTCGGACTTCAAGAAGGTGTCGAGCTTCCAGTCTCGCATTCCTTCGATCCCCAAGATCGTCGAGCTCGACCACCTGACGATCACGGGTGCGGTCAACCTCGGCCGCGGTGTTACGCTGAAGGGCACGGTCATCATCGTGGCAACGGAGGGCCAGACGATCGACATTCCTCCGGGCTCGATCCTGGAGAACGTGGTTGTCCAGGGTAGCTTGCGTCTGCTGGAGCACTAGAGGGTAGGCGGTGTAGAGTCAGACAGGAGGGCCACGTGAGGCAGAATGAGAAATGCTGCATATGGCATACAGATGGAGGCACAAGCATAACAGGTGCCTTTAGGTTTTAGTGCGAGTTTAATAGAGCATGATGAACGAATGCATGTACGCGGGCTGCGTGACGTGAAGGCGAGCGGCGGGGCGGGCCGCGGTGATGTCAGTGGGGGGCGGCGGAGGCCTTGGGCTGCGGGAGGCTGCGGCTGTGCGGCTCAGTCATCGTGGCTCTGGCTTAGTGGTCCGGCGTGACGCAGGCGCGCGCAGGCAGAGGCCAGGCAAATAGGCAGGCGCCGGAATGCAGGTGATGGCGCACTGCGCCATCGGCGACGGCGGGCGTCGGCGTGCGAGCGCAGGTAAGCCCTACGTATAAACGGCGCTCCGCGCCCACGGGTCGGGCGGCCGTCCTCAGCGCCCCAGCCCACGCAGGCCAGCAGCGCACGCGGAGGAGCCAGCCTCTCCACGCGATTGACCGCGACCCGCTGATCGCCCCACGCGCCCCGGCCGCCTCCAGCGCGCTGAGCGGCCCTTGCTGCCCGCCCGCCGACCACCACCCAGCGCACTGCCGTCTGTACATGCGCTCCGCCGCCTGGATGCATGCGACTGAGTCGGCATGGCTGAGCACGCTTCGTCCCCGGACGCCGCCTCCAAGGAAGCGCAGCAGTTCTGGGGCTTCCTCTTCAGGCCCGACAAGTGCGGCACCGATCTGCTCAACCGCCTGCTCGAGGGCATCGCCAACTACGTCGTGAGCTCCGCGCCCCGCAAGCTGCTCCGCGCGACACATGCTGACCCGGCTCTCACAGGCCACCAGCTTCGGCCCCGCCGAGGACTGCGCAGACATCACTCCCTCCCAGCTCGCCGGCTTCTACAAGGCCGTCGGCGGCGACTATGACGTCCTCTTCATCGATACGCCCGCGCCCTCGGTCGCCTTCATCTACAAGTCGCTGGGCTGCCTGCACTCGCTGCAGCCCGCTCCGGACTCGGACGGCTACAGCATTCCCACCGTGCCCGCCCTCAAGCGCAAGGGCTACGTAACATGGCAGACGATACAGCTGTTGCTCGGTCCGGACGAGCATGTCCCGTTCCTGCAGAGTGCCGTCGAGAAGTTCGACATCGTCGACCCGGGCACCGGCAAGGTCTTCCCGAAGCTACTGCCTAAGCAGGCCTTTCCTGAGCACCCCGACGAGGACATGCTGCGCTGGTATGAGAACGTCTCGAACCGCCTACGCCAGGAATGCGAGGCCGAGGAGGAGCAACAGCGCACCCGGCCACCAGGCCCAGGACTGCCAGGCGACCGCGGCGAGCGCTTTGACAGCGACCACTCCAACGACGAGTACTCGGCCGATGAGCGCACTGGCGCCGCCGCGTACTTCCGCAATCCGCTCTATCGCAACCGTGACGGGCGCCCAACCATCATTCGCCGCTTCTCACGCGCGGACTACAAGCCGCGCTCACCGCGCGAGTTTGTTCAGGACCGCGGGAGGCTGGTCGCAAACACCTTGAGCCGTCACTTCTGGACGCCGTGGGGCAAAGACAAGTACAGGGAGCGTCGAAAGAGCCTTCCCGACAGGCCCAGCAGCTCGCAGTACTCGGAAGACGCAGCGGGCGACTTTGACGATGAAGCTGAGCCTACCCCTACGGGCCCGCACCCGCGGCACGCACACCACATGCATGGCACTTCGAGCCCCAGGCCGCCGCTACCTCATAGACCGCGGGGCGCTGCAAGGAGAGGCAGCTCGCGCTCGTACAACAGTGCCACTTCTTCCGACTCCGACGACTTCCCCCGGCCTTCTCCGCGAATCCCCGCAGACCCTCGATTCCGGCTGAATCACAACGGTCCGCTCCGCCACCGCCGCAGCCACTCTCCTCCTTCGTCTCCGCGCGAGTATTTCCCGCCCTACGGCGAGTATGCGCGAAACAGGAGGTACAGTCACAACACCCACGGCGGCTACCCGTACGCGCATGTATCGAGCCCACACAGGCATACCGGTTCAGATCCTCCTCCGCTTCGAGTCCCGAAGGAACATCGAGATCGTGACGAGCGGCGCAGCCTGCGCGACCGTGATCAATATCACAGCCGTGACCATGACCACGACCATGAGCGAGGAGAAAGAGAGAGCGCGCGCCCCGGCCCTCGTGAGCCGCGCGATCCCCGCGAGCACGGCATACCTTCAGCGTCAGCCACCCCCCCAACCCCTCCGCCAATCAAGACATACTCCGGCACGAACCTGTCCGCCCTCGCCGGCGGCGGCAACGGCAGCCGCCACTCATCCGCGCGCCCCAGCCCCAGCGGTTTCAAGCCCACCAACGAGCCGCTCTTCGCAACCCAAGTCGCACACCTCCAGCCTCCACCCACGCAGCTCGGTCCCAACGGTCCGAGCGTCCCGACGGCACCTCCCCCGGCGCAAGGCGGCCCTCTTCCTCCCGGCCAGATCCCTCGCTCCGCCTACTACGGCGATCATCCTAGCAGCACCGCCCGCGGTGCCGACCACAACCGCCGTCCCAGCTATCCGCCGCGCGGTCCCTCGGCCGCGGCTGCGGACCGCACACCGCTGCCAGTTAGGGCGCAGAGCATGCGGTATGCTGGGAGTGTGTCGCCGCGGTGGGGCGGGAGCAGGAATAGCAGCGTTGAGAGGGACGCTCCGTTGAGGGATTCGCGGAGAGAGAGGGCGAGTGGTGCGCATAGGTATGTGCAGGGCATTGGTGGTGGTGGTGGCGGCGGCGGCGGCGGCAGTGGTAGTATGGATGGGGTTGGTGGGAGGAGGTATCCAGTTGAGGGGAGATATTGAGTGGTGGAGGAGCGGAGTCTTCTCTTTTTCACCATCTCGGATGTTGGGATGACTGGCGATGATGATTGATTGACACGATAATGACTATTGGGCATGCTGCTCCGGTAATGACAACGGACGCAATGGCTGTTATGATGGCGATGGAATGGAATGGACTATGACTGGGTCACTGGGCTGCTATGAAGGTTTGCAAAGGCGGGGACGAAGTGCTCATCCTCCCTCTATTTTATCTTCCCTATCCGTTTCTCTTCCCCTTCCCCTTTTCCTTTCTCCCCTCTCGGTGGGTTATCTCCTTCTAAGATGCATTACGGCTGGGTCTATTTGGATCTGTTTTTATACACATTTATACCCGTTCTAAGCGGGAGAAACTGAGGCAACAAGCAAAGCAAGCATGGCGTTATTTAGGCGTTGGGGTTGACTTGGGAGGTTCCCTGAGGGACTGGGTATTGTTGGGGCATTGCGGGCTACTACTGGGTCTGAGAGAGATAAGAGATGATAGGCGTATGTAATAGCTATTCGCCTCGCGGCACAGTCGATGAATTTTTTACTGATGATGGCATATCATTAACATCGCCTGCGTTTTTCTTCTACTGCGGTTGTCGCTAATGTTTTATTTAAGCGCTAAGAACATTTAGTGTCGCCTGCTCTTGTGTACGTTTGAGCATGGCGGGGTTTATTGGGTCATTCTGCTTTCATGTGTTCATGCTGAGCGAGTGTTTCCCTCAAGCGCTTCCAGCGCGGGAAAGAGGGGTTCAAGACCATAGAACTTGCTTGACATCATACCTTACCTTGCGGCAAGAGTCTACTCACAGCCATTCCGGACGTGTAGGTCTGGTGTGTCAGAACGAGAGCATACTCTCCAGGGGCGGACTTCAATCAAAGAGACGGAATTGGGGCCAGCGGTCATTCTTGCATAGCATCCGGTGTCGGAGAAAGCATGCCCATAGACCACCAAGACACACAAAGCCATGGTACTTTCACGTGTGTATGAGAGTCTCAACTCCGGACGTCTTCCTTCCAGCTCTACAATCACGCGTAGATGGAGACGAAGGCAAATGATGGGAGTAGGTTTATTTGATAGCATGAAAGATAGTGATGGTACATGTAGGCACGCAAGGAGTCCCACTTGCTGTGGCAATCTCTGGAAGAGCAAGAAGTGAGAACTATGAAGGTCCGATCGTTTTTGCAACTTTGGATGATCTGCCGAGGCAGAGCTGTATATCCCAGCCCACAGCCTGCGCTGTCACAAGACGTGACAGAAGCAGGCTGCTCCCCGTGAGAGGACTTGTGAAGACTCCGGAAGGAGCAAGTAGCCGGTATACAGTTGCGTGTGTAGGTGAGATGGGTGCGTCGCCGAGATGGGGATCGCGCGGCGTCCGCGGGAGAGCTCGACCGGAGCTGGAGGCCGCAGGTGAGGGGCACACAGGCGGCAAGCCATGAGGGATGATGCGGCATCTGCATCGTGTCTCGTGGCCGCGCAGGTGGACAGTCACATGCGGCGACTGCGGCGGCGATGGAGGTGAGTGGAGCGTCGGCGGAGCGAAAAAACGCAGCAGGCGGTGCGGCGACGACGCTCCGGCGCTAGCGCGGCGCTGAGTCAGCGGCCTTCCGTCATTCTCTTCGTCGGGCCGCCAAGCCGCGACCTTCACTCGCGCAAGCAACCTCCAGCCCGTCAACGCGCCGCGACCGCGATCGTCCGCTCCTCGACGCCGCAGCAACGCGCATCCTCACTCGAAAACCTTAGCTTTCCGCTTTCCAGCTCCGCGCGCGACAAGATGGGCAAGAAGAAGAGACAGCACCCCGACGTCGAGGAGATCATCAACCGCCCGTGGTGCTACTACTGCGAGCGCGACTTCGACGACCTTAAGATCCTCATCAACCACCAGAAGGCCAAGCACTTCAAGTGCGAGCGATGTGGCCGCCGCCTGAACACCGCTGGAGGTGAGCCGCCAGCCGCCCCCTTCTCGTCGCGGCAGCAGTTGATACATCGCAGGTTTGAACGTCCATATGACCCAGGTCCACAAGGAGACTCTCACCCAGGTTGAGAATGCGCTCCCGAACCGTCAGGGTCTGGAGTACGAGATCTTCGGCATGGAGGGCATCCCCGAGGACGTGGTTTCGGCCCACAACCAGCGCGTCCTGCAGCAGTTCTACGAGCAGCAAGCCGAGCGCCGCGCCGCCACCGGCAACCCGCCCCCCGGCTCCACCAACGCTGCCACCAACGCCGCGAAGAAGCCCAAGCACAACGAGCCCACGGAGAGTCTAAAAGCGCGTCTAGCCGCGCACAAGGCCAAAAAGGCGCAGGAGGCTGCCGGAGGAAGCAGCGGAGATGTCACACCCATGGGTCAAGGTGGCCAGAGCCCGGCCATGGCTCAGAGCCCAGCAGCTTTTGTGAGTGCCCCGAGGCTCCAATATGGAGCCGCCATACCCCATTCGAATAAAGACGGTCTGACAGGTCTACGCGCGACAGCCGGGCGCACCCCAATACTCCCAGCAGCAGCTGCCGTACTCTGCTCCTGCGGGAAATCCCGCCCAGCCGTACGGTCAGCCTGGGTATTCACCCCAGGCCTACGCACAGCAGACGCCGTTCCCCCAACAGGCCGGCTATGGCGCACCGCCATTCAGTCCAAATGCCTCTTCCCCCTTCCCCACTCAACCCTTCGCTCAGCCAAGCGCCCAGCCTTTCCAACCTCCGTTCCAGGCTGGCCCGCCTCGCCAGCAGGGCTCCGGCTCACCCCCCGCCACGATGCCGTACGGTGCTCACCAGCCGCCGAGTCGTACTCCGCCGAACAACGGCCATGCGCCGCCCCGCCAGGGAAGCTTACCCGCTGCTCCCGGCCTTCCTCAGCGTCCGGCGTTCGGTGCTCCGCAAGTGAATGCGTTCCAGATGCAACAGATGCATCAGGGACATGTTCCCCCGACGACGACCGGCCCGCCTGGTTATTCTCCGCCTGGCCAGCCGAACGGCCACGCTGCTCAACACCCGCAGAGCTCGATCCCTGGCCTGGAACAGTCTGTGGATGAGCTCATTTCGAGCGCTGGCAAGCCCACCGAGACGCCAAGGGCAGCTGAGTCTCAGGACAAGAAGGAAGAGGAGGCGCCCAAGAAGGCGGCGAGGGACAACAAGAGGATGATCTGGTCTGATGAGAATGAGAGTCCGGAGGAGAAGATGGCCAAACTGCCCAGGTACGCATTTAATCCCGCTGAGAGGATGAAGGATGAGAAGGTGCTCGGCTCGCTCGAACCCCCCGTTACTGGCGTGGTTGTTGGACAAGATGACGTCGTCGACAAAATGGGATAGGTACCTTTGAGCAGTCTCCTAGGAAGCTGAATCCTTCGGAGCATGAGAGCGAGTCTCGGGCCACGGACGAAGAAGCCACAAGCAGCAAGGCTCACAAAGCCTGGCTCGTGTGACACCACACAGCCACTGTATCTTACGACGACACTCTTTCCCACTTTTCCCGGTGGCTTCCGGCTGCGGAAAGTGGACGGAATCAGCTGAGAACAGCTAAGTTTGCTGGTACTGCGTTTGCTCCGACATGCTGTTCTAACCACGGCCGAGGACCAACTGCACGAGTACACGGCGAAGTGGACCGCCCCCCCGCGAGCATAGATGGCATTCAACACAATCGTTGGTTAATGGGTCCCGTCGGTTAGTTTATCCAAGTCTGTCCCTCTCGGGCAGAGGCTGATGATCGGCTGAGGTTAATCTACGGACGGCGGCGCTCATGGCGGCGTTGCGGCGAAAAAAAAAGAAAAAGACAATCTCCTTCTTCCCACTTCCACAATTCCTCTTTTCCTTCCCCCACATGTAAGTCTTTTACAACGGTTGGTTCTTCTTTTCCATAGCTTCTCTTCTGCTTTCCTGCTGCAATGGGGCCTCTGCAGCAGCTTTAATGGAATTTGCTTGCAACGAATGACCGTGAGTGAATCTCTCTTTCTTGTGTGCGTCTTTGAAGCCCGCTGTAGATTGTTGGTAACGAAGTTGGCTGTGTGGAGAGTTTGTGTTGTCCATAATGCTACAGTTATTTGTTTACGTGAGGCTAAGCTCCTGGTGATGTCGATCGTAGTTGGGTGGTGACCGAAGAAATTTTGTGATAATCGTGGTTTGGGTAGGTCGAGTACTTTTGGACGTCTACGTAGGCGGAAAGGCCAGCCAGAGAGTGTCAAAGTACGATGGGTCAGGGAGATGCGTTGGTATCGATTAATCTCTCTTCTCCAGTCCGACCAATTCCAGATGCTGCTCATAGCCAGCCAGCCCATCTGTGTTTTCGTCGAGCTGGTCTTGCATCTCAGGCGCATCTGCTCCGCTGATTGTTACCAGGACTGGATCACTCGATCCCCGTAATGTCGGCGATATGATCGGTACAAAGTCTGAAACGTGAAGCAGAGCAGCACCAGCTACGTCTCCGTACACGTTGGCGATTTCCCGACCAGCATCAGTTCTTCTCTACGGCCTGTTTGCTGCAACCTCTTACTATGCACAACATACCTCGCTTGTCACACACAGTTTCTCCCGAGGCTGTGGGTATCTTGCCAGCCATAAGACAGCGCCCGTGGCCAAATGCTGCGGGGAAAATTCCGGAGTGAAATTCAGAAGGAAGTTTCTGATTTCCTCGTTCTTTGAGCTTTCACAACCCTCCATGAGCGCAGAGTATGCACTGGACTTGTCTCGCAATAATCGCCAGGATTGCCTACCGCTGTCGTCGCTTTCAACGGAAGTGAAGACACGGATGATGAAAGCAAAGAGGCAGAGATAAGTAGCAGGACTGGAGGCTTTCACTTTGATTTTCGATATTTGAGAATACCACAAAACTCCCAGTGCTATACCCAGAAGCACCATTTTGGGAGAAGAATCTTGCTCTAATTAATCTGCGGATAACTGACTACGGTTTGCCCAGTCGGGTTTCCAGAACCGAATGCAGTTCTCCAGGCTTTCGCCAAACTTTGACGAGAGAAAGGCCAGCACTGCTCAAGAGTTCACGAAACTCACCTTCAGTCCTCTCCTTTCCCCCAAACGTCATCATGACTGCATCTGAAGCCGCAGTAACTGGGTCGCAACCTGTTTCTGGGACGACGAGCGCGGCGATAAGCAGCCGGGAGTGTCCGTCCATCGCTTCAACCTGGTTCTTCAGGATGGTCCTGCAAGCCGCGTCCGGCCAGTCGCACAAAATCCGGCGTAGATAATAGACAGCTGCGCCTAATCAAAGAAGTCAACAATCTGACCAACACCGCACTCCCACCTTCTCCAGGGCCTCCTTACCTTTGACCGGCTGCGGCTCAAAAAAGTTATACGCCATCATCTCCTTCAAAACACCCTTCACATCCGCCGGCACCCCCACCAACACCTCCTGCATATCCTGCAACACAATTCTCCCCCCCAACCCCGGATACGCCCTCGCCAACTCCCGACACGCCTGCCCCTTCCCACCCCCCACATCCACCAGCACATCCTCACCCCCCCTCCACTCCACCCTCCCCTCCTCACCAAACGGATACAACCCCGCCACCCCGAAGAACCCGTGCTCATTGTCCGCAGCAAACACCACCGCCTTGGCCGGATGCTTCGCCAGGAACCCGAACAGCGAGTCGCCGCCATGCGTCGCGGCGAAGGGGCAGTCGTCCGACGCCGAAGGGCTGCGCCACCCGTTGGCGCAGAGCCAGCGCGGCGTCGCGGCTAGGGAGGGCAGGGTCTCGTCGTAGCCGTGTAGGAAGGCGGCGCGGAGGCGGGCGTCGCGGAAGCCGAGGGAGAGGGGCGTTTGGGTGTAGTGGTGCGGTGTTGGGGAGGCGAAGATGGAGGCGCTGAGGAGGGGGCGGAGGAGCCGGGTGAGGAGCTCGGGGGTGGCTGTTGTGTGGCGCGAGAGGGTGGTGAGGGAGATTGTGGTGTTGGTGGGGATGAGCTGGGGGTGTGGGTGTGGGTGTTAGAGGGATTTGTCAGATTGGTTGTTTGGGGGTGATTGAGGGGCTTACATACGTCATGGAGACCGAGCTCGAAGACGGCTCGGAGAGAGGTCATGGTTACGATGCCGGCTAAGGTCTCGTTTAGGAGTGTTTCTGATGGGCTCGGAGATTTGGTGGGTGAAGCCATCTTGTATGGTTTGGTGGTATGTTGGCTCAATCTTCACTGCGTAGGCTGAACTTTCGCTCAGAATCCTAAAGGGGAGAATGCTTGCCCAAGCAATTGGCGTCTTTATATCCATTCTTTTGAAGTAAGACGTCACAGAGATTGGTAACAAGGAAGAGGTGACGAGGAGGGTCCCTGTTCGTACTCAGTGCCAGATTTACAACGCACACCCTGGTGACAAAATGCAGGAACGTCTGTGCAAACGTGATTCTTTTCTTGGAATTCGCTGAATAAGATCAAAGACTCGTGCACCGGACAGTGTCATAGTTGCATATGTCCGGAACATCTTGGGATGTGGCTCTGAAACTTGGTTTCTTACTTTGATGAGATTGATTGTGTTAACCAAGTCTGGTAGTTGGATGTATTCCAGGGGAAATCCGGGGACCGTGACATCATGTATGCCGGCATTTGAGGCAGTGATCTATACCGGCACTTCATATGCGTATTTAAGCTCTGCGCCTCAAGTCTTGATGTGTCGAGGATCAACACTTGCTATTGTCCGTGTCTCACTCTCGATACACTAGTCACTTCGCACGTCATCCAAATCTCGTATTTCTACCTTGCGATGTGCGGAATTTTGTATATTATACTTCCATCTTCTCTCGCTTCTTGCAGCCCAGGTAGGAGTGTTGGGACGTAACAGCAGGATGCACACCAAACTCCAAACTTGCAAGGATGATCCCAACATATATAGACCAAAATGGAAACTAGCAGATTGCAATCTGGAACAAGATTGTGCCCGAACATGTGGGGCACGGCCCAGACTTTGAGGCGCCTTCTGCATAGCCCAAGCACCGTAAGCGCATAAGAGCCTATATTTTAGGTTCAAGCGGGAGACTTCCACCACTTCGTACCATCAGCCGTTAAGGAAGCGGAACGACGTCTGCGAATCAAATACGAGGCCCCTGTGCCGTAGCTAATTGAAGTACCCCACCACTGGTGCTTGGGTCGTTCCTCGTTCATCAGCTTGATATCGTAGTGAAGCAGGGCATAAGCGGCAATAAGCTTGATGATCTTGATGGCGAAGAATCGGCCAGGACTGCGGTCTTTCATCAGAATGGACTTGGTCTTCGTGTGACGTAAACAACTCACCAGGCAGTATTCTTGTAACCAAAAGGTATGTAGCTTCTGAACATCTCATGCGTTCCTCCGCCCGTGATCGGCATACTTTGCATTGGTCCATTGTCCAACCAACGCTCGGCGCGCCATTCGAATGGATCTTGGTAGATACGGTCTTCATGATGCAAACCCCAGACAGGGATGCCAACTTTTACGCCCTTGGGGACAATGCCGACCCCAGGAACGACCACACCCTGAGCTTCAGCCGTTGCCATCTTGGTAGCGATTCGAGACACAAACCCCCGCAGGCGCAGGGTCTCCTTAAAACAGGCTTCTAGAGTAACCAAAGAGTCGAGAAAGGTCTGCCCTGCCGTTGGGCTGTCGTCCTCGAGGTAATGCTTGTAGGCTTCTTCGATTTCTTTGCGCACGCGTTGAAACAGGTCGGGACCTTCATTGCCTTTTCTAATATGGTCTTGGGCAGAGAAGAGGATATCGAGTAGCAGACTGTTGAGGTTCAGACCGGTGCTATGGGTTGAGGTGAAGTTCATCAGGCTGAGACGTCGTGTAAGGAAGTCGAGGGACAGCTTCGTCGGGTCCCCTGCCTGCGCCGAGCGGATTGCGTCTGCACAAGCCCATGTGAGGAGGTCATTCTGCAGTTCCCGTCAGAAAAGTGAAAACCTAAACACCGGGTTGGTAACGAACGGGTCTCGCTTGCTGCTCTTTCGCCTTGCCGGACGCGATGTCTGCCTCTTGATAGAGGCGTTTTTTGATAGTTGGCTCAGTGATACTTGCGCACCTCCAGTGGCAGAACTTGTCTGTGAGGATGAGAAGGTTTCCAAAAACGCTGCATGAATTTTTATGAGCATACTCCAGAAAGGAAAAGAAAGCTCTACGTACGGCCGCAAAAATGATGGCAGACTGCCAATGATCCCAGCCTTGAGCATGACGTTCTGGTTGAAGTGTCTTGCGTAATACAGGTAAGTCTCATCTCGGCCTGCAGAGATTCATGTCTTAGCAGAAACCATTCATCGAATTCGAGGACTTACAAAGCGGTCTGCCAACAAAGATACTGCTGACAACGCGCACTACGACACTCTTCCAGAACTTGAATCCGTCAATAAGTATCCAGTTCTTTGTGTCTGATGCAGCAACTTTGTCCATGGCATATTGGATCTCCTCAGCAAGAGTGGGCAGCAGCTCATCGAACCTCCTCGTGAGGTTCTTCTTGAACGCATCCCTGTATATGCGCTCATGAATTGTGGTCTGGTCCAGAAGCATCGTGTAGTCTGCTCGGATGAATTGGCGGTGGGTGTCGACGATGCTGAACTGTGATTCTTGTTGATTGTTGAGCCTGAAGATATCAGACTATTAGATTATTGCTTTCGAGGTACGCGTTCTGTTCATCTCACCAATCGATTTGGGATGGCGGCAAAAGTATTTCCGCGCCCGTGAAGAGGTTTGGCAAAATAAACGCCCGGCCATGCTTGGAGTACTATATTTCATCAATTCAGGCTAGTTTTGAGGAATATATGGGGCGACCGTACCTTTTCATATCCCTCTCTGAGCATAGAACGAGTGTCAAAGATGCTTCTTACGTAAGATCTTGGGCGCTTGAAAGGGCCTTTGCTGTCTTGTCCAACCCATGGCAAACCATTGGGAATCTCAGAGCCCAATGAAATGACCTTGAATGCAACCAAAAGCACGAGGACGATGAAGAAAAAAGACGCGATAGGGTAGTCGCTCAGAGCCATAGTGCTTGAACGTCACTTTGCCGGAATTCTCCTATAATCAACGACATTGAAAATGCTCTTTGTCTGATTGTTCTTATATCCTCTTATCTGTACTGGTCTGGGCTTTTGTCAAGAATGATGCAATTGATCAAAGCGTAATACGAGATGGAAGGGTGCTGATCGAGATGCAACATGGTCGAGGATACCATCTGTAATTCCAAGCCACTGACGCTAAAGACCAATGTCTCCCAAAGCTGTCTGACAGGTCTCGAATGCCACGGTCGTATATTCCTCAGACAATGCCTTCTGGGATATGCTGCGAACAACGATTGTCTGAGAATGAATCCCTGAGTGTGTATACGAGAAGGCGGAGAAACTTGGCTTGCGCTAGCTAGAGGACTTCTCCCCCCTGATTGGTTACATGACCTTCGCATTCTCGTAAGGAACAAAACAGGGGGAATCAGTGTCTAGTTTCCGGTCCGGTATTGGGATAGCGGCACGTACGCTTCATGTATCAAGTGAAAGCATCTTCATGCTTGCCATCGGAGTTGGATATGTCTGTCAAGCATGTTTATTCTGCTACACACGACCAAAATCTTTGCTTGTGGAAAATAGAGAATGCAAGATGATGTATGGTCAATCCTTGATCGTCCAGGACGATCCGGCCTATCTGACTACTGAAGCCAGTGACACGGGACCTCCCAGGGTGGATGCGTCCCGTGTCACTCTTCTATTTCCTGTGATGAAGATCAACAGAGATATGATAGAACGCTATAATGCATTTGAATCCATTAATAGAGGAGGGTATCTCGATTATTAGTAGTGGAGAGTAATAGAGGTAGGCGTATATGTTAAGAGCTATTTGTTTATGAAGCACACTTGATGGTATGTCATGACTAAAGCTTCTTTGAATGCTATTGCAACTTATGAGGGTTGCTTCGAGATGATACTGGCGTTGAATAACTATTGGAATGTGTGAGCATCCTGGACATTTACCTGCATGGAGAGAAATATTTTACTGGGGAAGTAGAAAATCTGTGAGAGCATGTAAGATACACTACTGTTGTTCCTGACGTGCTATCCTGAATGGGAAAAAAAAAACTAGCAAAAGTTACCGCAAAAAATTCAAAGGATAAACTAGAGCAGGTATTCTCGCTGTGGAAGCTATAGTAGGATACAGAGCACTTTTAGAAAGTGCCGAGGACGGCAAGACCGTGCATATTTAATGTTTTCCCTGTGACGTCAGAATCAGCCCATCGCATACCACATAATATCATGTAACAGATCAGGGTCAAGGGTAGGAGAGTGCCGACCGTTGGAACATCATCAGCCCGATCGGAACAAGCCCTTGTCACAGCCACTAGCTAGGATGCTAGCAAGCCGGAGCGGGACACACCAACTGAAACTCTTCAGGCACCGTGCCACCCCACGGTAGGAATATTATATATATTCATATTGTAAGTGAGAAGAGGCTTACCCTAAAGAAATGCTTGCTGCACCAAGCATGCCCGCGGTATTAAAAGAGACGCATTTTGCAAGACTCAAGCGCTGGACCGTGCTTTTGCTGGAGACAACGTGGTTTCATGACAACAATTAAGTTTAAATCAGTGCACTGTAAGGGACGATATCACGGCATTAGCAATCGCCAAACGGCACTGAGATGCCTAATTCTAACGGGTCCGGCCGGTAATGCAACGGGAAAACTCTATCTGATTCGCTTCGAGATCGGACTTCGAGCCTGAAAGAGGCTGAAAACCCCGAGTTATCGCAAAAACTTAGAGCTGTCCAAATGCCATAACCCCAACCAACACAGCAACAGGATCTTCCCCTGAACTTGTTGACAAAGGTAGGACGTGCTATAAGAAAACAATATAGTTGGGGGGTTATTAGAATATACGATTTATTTACCCTACCTTGTATACGTAAGTGGTCGCATATGTGTATTACTGTACAGCAGGACGTGGTCGAAGTTTTGATTTAGTGGCATGGGTGCTGATCATTCTTGAAAGTTGAGTGCGCCTGCGTACGTGCGGTCTTGAATACGCATGATGCAGGTTCGAAAACTAGACCCTATATTTTCTATGACGCTCGTTTTGAAAAGCCAAAGGTTCCTGGGAAAGTATATTATTGACTGTTGGACTTCGTGAGCATTAGGCTGCCTAAGGCTCGGTGACCGAAAAGTAAGGCCGTAGAAGCTCTCTTTAAGGGCGATGTCGCTCTAATAGGAAGCCTGGGAGGCAATCCACCGATATTATGTGTATAACAGGCTTCTGTAGCATCACAGAGTAGTCAGTCATCCCGCATTTTGGCTCCATGATGACTTTCATGAGATTCCAACATTGACACTTTATGTTAATTTTCAGGCTCCACGACAGACAATACAAACTTTTTTGATTCTACTATATAAAAAGATAAAACCAAGTTTTAAGTATCAATAAGCAGCAATGGATCTGTGGTTTGGTGGGTAAGTCTTACTATACATAGTCTTATATGAGTCCACTATTAACATACTCAATAGCAGTCTGTTTCGAGGTTCACGGGAACAAGCTTCGGGGTCTGCAGTCAAATTTGTTTGCTCGTATGAAACAAAAGAAGCAAAGCGCTTCCATCAAACAGCATGGGTCTGCAGTTTAGTGGGTTAGTCCATCAACCATCCGATCTCCACCCAAGTATCATTCTAACCCCGTATCGCAGTATAATACTCCCTTAGCATCAATGCCATCATGGCACACATGTGGGAGTCATCCCGGGTTCAATTTGGATATATTGCAACTACGCCAACATTGCTTTCATCAAACACCTGGGTCTGTGGTTTAGTGGTATAATACTCCCTTAGCATCAACACCAAGGTGACTAGGACTGGGAGTGGTCCGGGGTTCGATTCCCCGCGGATCCATTAGTAGCTGGTTAGAACCCAGCGGTGTCCCTTCATTTTTGTCTTTTTGTGTCCGGATTGGGGATGGGTCAAAAGGTTGGTGGAGACGTATGCGTGCCAGTGGCATTAAGCGAACACCAAACGAGCTCGGGTCTGTTCAGAATCGAAGAAGCTTTTTGGAAACTTGTAAAAAGAAAACCTTTGCTTTGAATGCATTGGGGAAGTCAAGGAGAATGAGTATCTGCTTTTCAGATTGTTAAGTCTACTTGGGTTGGGCAGGAACAGGAATACTTTGGAAATAGTAATTAGCCTTGCTCCAGCGGGGTCTTTTGAGCTGAGAATGGTGCACGCGAAGAATTCTTGGGGGAAGGAAGCGAAGGCTCCGGAGCGTGCGTATGGTCATCTGCTGGCTGACATCGCCAAGCCATGAAGAACTGTACTTCCGCTCCTCTGATTTGGCTCATATCGAGAGACCTACTGTTGTCGATAGACGTCAACCCAGCTTGAAAATCCAGAATAGCCAAAAATCATTGATCAATGCGAGGTCCGTCGAGCTTTCGGCCCGGAAAAAAAAGTTGCACCCAAAGCAGCTAGCTCAGCAGCGGGGGCCAAGGCGGGAGCGAAGCTTAGCGGAGCTCAGCCCTATCGGCATTTACGTCATGCCCCTCTTGCTTCATAGCCGAAAGCACGGCATGATGATGTAGAGGCGGGTCCAACGACATGTATCCAGCAACAACCGTCACCTCAGGCCGCGTTCCCAGAACTTGGCAAAACCCGGCGTCCAATCTTTATCATTTCGTCCGCCCGTGCAACACTCAACATCTCGTACAACGGCGGCCAAGATGGTGCAACCGCCGGAGATCAAGAAGGTGCATTTTCCAGACTCTGTTGCCTGGACTCGGCATGCTGAATGGTTGTGCAGATCGCTATGATCGGCTGCGGCAGTATGGGCGGCGGCATGGCTTTGCTGTTCGCCGAGCACGGCGTGCAAGTCTCATTGCAGGATCCGTCCGAGCAAGCCATGGACAAAGTTGTTGCGCAGGCCCAAGAGTCATCGGCCATTCCTAGCGGCGCTGTCCGCAAATATGCCGACTACGAGAAGCTCTGCGCCTCGCTCGACAGCCCCAAAGTCTTCGTCTTCTCGCTGCCGCACGGCTCGGTCGGGGATACCGTGCTCGGCGGACTGATGCCATACCTGGACAAGGGAGATATAATTATCGACGCTGGGAACGAGAACTGGCAGAACACGGAGAGGAGGCAGGGCAAATGTTCCACAAGAGGCTTGAGATACATCGGCATGGGTGTTTCGGGGGGGTACCAGGCCGCAAGGGCGGGACCGAGCATGTGTCCAGGCGGAGATGACGAGTCGTTGGATTTGGTCATGCCTCTGTTGAAGAAGGTCGCTGCGAAAGATAAGAACGGGACTCCGTGTGTGGGAAAGGCGGGAACTGGAGGTGCCGGCCATTACGTCAAGATGATCCACAACGGCATCGAGCACGGCATGATTAGCGCCGTGTCTGAGGCATACGACATCATGAAGAAAGGCCTCGGGATGGGAAATGAAGAGATCGGGAATATTTTTGAGGAGTGGAACAAGGACGGAGAGCTGGTAAGACTTGGATGAAAGAGAACTCTTGATGCATTTACCAGCGACAGCTAGCTGATCTCCCGCAGAAAGGAACATTCCTGATTTGGATCGGTGCCGACATCTGTCGAACAAGAGACAAGTCCCGCAACAACGAATACGTCCTCGATACGGTAGAAGACAAGGTCGTCCAAGACATCACGGGCGAAGAAGGAACTGGAATCTGGAGCAATGAGCAAGCCGTCTTCCACCACATCCCTGCACCCACTCTCACTACAGCCCACTACCTGCGCCTCGCCTCTGCGGACCGCAACCAACGCATCCGCACTCAGCAAACCATTGGCGGAGCCTTCCCACCCCAGCCGCTCAACCTCTCCGGCCAGGTCAAAGAGGATTTCATCGAAGCGCTACGCCGGGCCACTTACGCAGCTTTCCTGACCAGCTATATCCAGGGTATCAACATAATCGAGCGTGCCGACCGCACAAACCACTGGAACATCGATTACGCCGCGGTACTGCAGATCTGGCGCGCCGGCTGCATCATCCAAGCCGACCACATCGCTTCCTTGCTCCACCCCATCTTTGGCAACTACCGCGCCCTCGACACCATCAACCTGCTCTTCCAGGAAAGCGTCATGACAGAGCTCAGAGCCCAGGTGGCTGCACTGCGTGATGTTGTCGTGAAGGCTACGGTCGCGGACCATGTGATCCCTGCGCTGAGCGCGAGTCTGGAGTACGTCAAGTATCAGACGAGTACGGAGTTGCCGACCAGTTTCGCTGAGGCGCAGTTGGATTATTTCGGCGCGCATATGTATGATCGGAAGGGCGAGGAAGGGACGGGCGCACCGACGGAAGGGAAGTACCACTTTGAGTGGAAGCCGACGCACAGCTCCATAGCGGGAGCGTCGTGAGTTTCTCTGCTTGAATTAGCTTTGGAGCTTTAGACAGATAGTATCTTTCATTGGATGGGCATTTAGACAGGGGGTACCATGGGTTACTTCGATTAATACTATTGAGCTGCAACGCAGCCAGCTATGCACCTATATTCTGTGGCACACTTCCCAACACTGCCATAGTGCCCATCCATCTGCGCTTATGTCTGCGACCCAGAGCACATAGAACAACGGTACCACCAACGCCTGTGCCCAGGAAACTCTGCAACACCGGAAGTGCGGCAAACTTTTAGCTCCACGAACCAAGGGTCAATCCTGTCCCAAGCTTTTGCGCAGCAGTCAGAACACCAACTGGCCACCCAACCACCCCATAGACAACATTGCTGCGGAATCTATATTTAACTTAATCTATTCAGCCTTCCTTTGCCGCAACTCTCCTGCCTTCCCATTGACTTCCGAGGATCTTGTGAACAACACCCGACGGCTTAAAATTGGGCTTCAGCTTCTACAAGCTCCACCGCGAATCCGATGTGCTGTCTTCTTGCGCCACTTCGTCTCTACCTTCATCGTCGTCGTTACGACCACCGACCAAAATGAAGCCTTACTACTGCTACGAAGAATCCGGTGCCGCTGGCAGTTGTTGCAGCGAGGATGACTCGGCGTCTTCCTCCCTGTTCAACTGCACCGAGCACCCGCGCTGCCGCACATTCATCACCGAGGGATTCGCAGGCGGCGTCGAGGTGGGAAAGTCGCACAAAGCAAAGAAGATGGCCATGTGGCAAAAGTGGTGCAGGAGAATGAGGGGACACGTGACGAGAGGTATTAAGGTATGTCTTCCATGGCTTGGACGACTCAGTACGCCGCACCTGTACAGAAGCGGCGACGAGCTTTGTTGTACCGACGATTTCCGGTGCTGATGAGGTGGTTGTACAGGCACTGAAATCTCCGCCGAGAGAGGAGAAAGATAAAGATGAGTTCTTTGGACTCTATCTGCCGTGTCCGGGCTCGACGCCGCCGGAGGTGGAGGTGGAGTATAGGAGGCTGATGGAAGAGCGGAACCGCAAGATCTGATGATGCTTGCATTGAAATGACACCGAGAAGAACAGGGAAAAAAAGACTTCAGGGTGTCTCTCATTGCGGGTATCAACGTTCACTCCTTCCCCATGTTCAGGCTTCGCCCGGTTACCCGATACAAGTAGCAACGCGCCAATCGCCTCTCCCTATATCCACACAGAACTCCGGTCCCAGTCTGATCCCAGTCCCGTTTTGTCTTCTCTCCAAAAGGCTGTATTGTCCGAACCGCTCTTTCTGGATCACTCTTCGAAGTCGATCTCGTCTTCCTCTTCGTCGATCTCCTCGCTTTGCTCATCGTCGCTGCTGCTCTCACTACTCCCACTCTCATCGTCCACGATCCTACTCGCTCTGGCCCACTCCTCGCTCTCCGCCATCGCCCTGCTACCCAGCAGGCTCTGCTCCGTACGCGCATCCGCGGACAAGGTGCCGCTAACCTCGATCTCCTTGTCGTCCTCCTCCGGCGCCGGACTCACCTGCCTGAGACTCCTCTTCTCATCATCGCCGCCCAGCGCCGCAAAGCCAACGCTCTTCCCACCATTGCCCGAACCAGATGACGCCGGCCGAGCAGCCCCGCCGGCCGACGCCTGCTGCTCAACAATGACATCGCCCTCCCACGGCTTGCACGCGGTGACGACATCGCCGCAGCGCAGACACGTCCAGCCCTCGCCCTCCTCGGCCTCGATCTTCTGCGCCAGACACACGAAGCAGTACACGCACCCGCACGGCACCGCCTGGTACGGATTGGTGATATCCGTGGCGGCGCTCCCCACCACGCCGCCCCCTCCCGTCGCCGACTGCGACAGCACCTGCGCCTCGGACGCGCCTCCCGCCGGGTTCTGGTCGTTGTAGCAAATGGCGCAGGTGCGCTCGGGCAGGAAGCCCAGCTCGCCGGCCTTGCCGACGAAGCTCTCGTCGTCGTCATCCGACGCCGCCGACGACCGGCCCCCCCTCGCGAACAGGTTCCTGATCTTCCGCCACGACCGCGCCAGGATGCGGCGCCAGCGCGCGATGCCGACCAGCGGGAGCAGGAAGAGCAGGAACTCGGTGAAGGCGTGCCACACCAGCTGGCGGTTCAGGTACTCGAAGGACACCTCGCGCGAGATGGCGGCGGCGGCGGGGGTGAGGCGCAGGCCGAGGAGGCGGTCGAGCAGCGTGCGGTAGGCGCCGTTGGTCAGGAAGACGAGGAAGGAGGCGAAGGCGGCGACGGCGTGCGTCGTGCCCAGCAGGCTCGAGAGGCGCTCCGCGAACCGCAATTGCGGCGACGACGGCGCGTCGTAGTCGCTGGTGGTGCGCGCGGCCAGCCAGTCTTCCCATTTCGTCCAGGCGTAGCGCCCGCCGACGGTGACGAGGCCGTAGACGCTTTTCTGCCAGCGCTGCGGCGGCGGGCGCGAGGGGTCGGCGGCGCGGGCGTCGGTGTAGCGCAGGCCTTGCAGGGCGGCGCCGTAGGAGGCGTTGTGGTCCCAGATGGAGAGCTTGAAGAGGACGGCGCGGAGGGCGAGGAGGATCTCGGGCTTGTACTCGTCGGCGAGGTGCGACTGCGATGGAGCTTGACGTCAGCGCTCGCGCTCTCTCTCTCACTCTCTTCTGTCTGTTTTTGTGCTTTCGAGCTTCCAGCGGCCCGGCGTAGATAGCGTAGAGCTTGCACGCACCCCAAAGTATTTCAATCCCTCGCCGACCTGGCCCCTCAGCAGCTCCAGCAGCTCTTCGTCCAGCAGCTCGGCGTCGACCTGGCCGACGCGGAAGGCGGGCCGCGAGCCCTCGCGGCCCTTGACGGCGTCCCACAGCGCCAGGCCGGCATGGCCCAGCCGGTTGAAGGGGGCGGGCAGCGTGGAGATGCGGGCGGCGTGCTGGGCGTCGCGCTGGGCGGCGATGCGGGCGCGGTAGTCGGCTTCGCGTTGCTGGCGGCGGGCGGCCAGGCGCTGCTGGGCGGCGGCGAAATCGGCGGACGACGACATGTCAGGGTGGGAGGTGCTGCTGGGGCAGTGGCATTGGCGTCGCCGTCGACGGTATTTTTGTTCAAGGGCCCGGCTGCATGCTCTGTGTCGTGGGATGTCGATGGTGCGATGGCATGATATGATGTCGGCGCGCCGCTGGGGGTTTGGCCGCGGGTTCGGCGGAGCTGCGTGCAGGACCGAGGTTCTCTGACATGTGAGCCAAGCCGGAGCGCCGGGTGACTTTGCGACACCAACTGCGAGCAACGCGTCTTCCTTGCCGCACGGTCACATCCAGGTGGATGAACCTCTGTAGTGTTCTGATTCTATGCGGGCCGGCCTTGTAGCTGAGACGGCGGGAACCACTGGTCGGAAATCGTCTTCACGCAGATGGCTGCCTTGTTGGCTCATACAGTACTGCAACAGCAATGCACGTGGGGTTGAAGCATTATTTGGATGCGAAAGTGCATTAGGAAGCACGCTCTGCACATGCAAGTGAATGCAGCGACTTCTTACGCATGAGCGCCAGGAGTTCGCTAAGGTAAGAATCCGCGCCGGCCAAAATGAGCTCCATCAGCGCTCTTAATGCTTTCATTGGGAGGCTGCCGGATTGCGCCTATGGCGTCTCTTTCCTTTCGAGTTCCTTCCCAGTCTCTTTCTGCTACTGACGCTCGTCGATTGAATTAGCCTTGTGCCACTGCACCACGCTACCGTAGTCCTCTACAGGGCAAAAGAGGGTTGGTATGAAACCCCATCAAGGATTTCATAGGCGTGGCTGATATATATACTATGTCAGGACCTTGGGTACGTGACACAGTCCTTCTCACGAAAAGGGGTAGCCTATTCACGCTCCAGCACCCCGCATGCCGGCACGACCTATTTACCGATTGTTTCTCTCCTTTTTTTTTAGAAGTTCAACTTTTCCCTTGTCATTCGCCATTGCATCCGAGCTCCGACGTGCAAGTCTGTCATTCCACGTCCAGTTTCGGCATCCAGCTCCCACTATGAGCCGCACAGTCGTTTAGACATGAAAGCACACGGCAGATTCCCCACCAAAACCTGCGGGACAAGCCTTACGCGAGCTCCGAGCTCTTCCCAGCCTTACCTTACGAGGCACTCTCATGGCCCATGGCCGAGACCGAGCCTCGTAAATCCGAGACCGCACCCATGCCCTCGCGCACACGATAAAGTCCCATTCCCCCGTCTTCCCCGCAATGCTGATTCCTAGGGTAACTTGCCTCATATGGTTGGTGCTCGCACCCAATAAAAGCTCGCTTGCTCGAGCAACCACCATGACATAAAAGCAGCCCCAACAACCCACTCCCTCACCATCACAACCCCTCCTTCTCCATCCCAACCTCCCCCTCCCAACCCCCAGCATGGCAACCTCCAGCCCCACCACCAACAAGCCCGTCGGCGTCCACCTAGTCGGCAGCATCTGCGGCGCCGCCACCGCCACATCCTCCTTCCACAAAGCCCTCACCTCCTTCCCCTCGCGCCTCCTCCGCCTCCCCGACGGCGAGCCCGCCCACCGCTCCACCTTCATCGGCTGGCAAACCCGCGTCTTCTCGCACACCCCCGCCGTCCTCCGCCAATACGACGACAACTTCAACCCCATCCCACAACCCCGCATCCCCGCCTCCACCGCCGCCGCCATCGTCGCTTCCATGCCCCCCCTGCACCCGGGCTACGACGACGCGGCGCTGGAATCGTACGCCCAGTTCCGGGCGCTGAAGGAGGCGGGCGTCATCCCGGCTGCTGTGCGCTTTCAGGTTTGCTTGCCCAGCGTCTTCTGCGTCATGTGTCTCCTCCGGCCCGGCGGGTTCCAGGCGCTGGTCGAGCCGGTGTATACGGAGGCGCTGCTGGGGTGTCTGCGGCGCATTGAGAGCGTTGTGCCGGCGGGCGAGCTGGCGGTGCAGTGGGATGTGGCGGCGGAGCCGATGACGCTGGAGGGGGCGTATTGGCCGCATTTCGAGCCCTATTTTGAGGGCGATGTGTTTGAGGGGTTGGTGGGGAGGCTGGCGCGGTTGGTGGGCGCGGTGGGGGAGGGGGTCGAGGTCGGGTTGCATGTCTGCTATGGGGATATGGGGCATAAGCATTTTGTGGAGCCGAAGGATATGGGGTTGATGGTGGGGGTGGCGAGGGCGGTGATGGAGGGCGCGGGGAGGAAGGTGGATTGGGTGCATTTGCCCGTGCCGAAGAGTAGGGATGATGAGGCGTATTTTGCGCCGTTGAAGGGCTGGGAGTTGGGGGGGACGGAGCTTTATTTGGGGTTGGTGCATGCGAATGATAGGGAGGGGACGGAGAGGAGGTTGAAGACTGCACAGGCGGCGCTGGGAGACAGGAAGTTTGGAGTGTCTACCGAGTGTGGTATGGGCCGGACGCCGGTTGAGGATTTCCCTTCGATCGCGGAGATTTGCTCTGCAGTTTCTGAACCGGTGTTCTGAGCGGCAGAACATGTCTGGAACAGTTCCAAGTATCTTGTACATATGGACCTGACGCACTTACAGACTGAAGCAGTAGAAGGCAGGGCGTAGAGTGACATCTAAAGACAGAGAATAATAACGTAAAGATTAGTATTCTTGAGAGTGCGACAGGAAGTCAGCTGGCGATATTTATTAACCCACCGATGGCTGAAAACCAAACACTGCTATACTGCGCCTAAATGGGTATCGTTGGAAAGCTCAATATCCTGAGATGAAGATGAAGAGAAAAATCACAGCGCATCGGCTTGCATTCGACCCTACTACCTATTGCTTCTCGTCGAAGTCTGATATGGACCATAGACCATTCGTCGTGATGAGAGGCTCAATTACCCGACTGATAAAGTTAAGCTCTCGGTGGCACAAGCGCAACCCACCCTTGCCTAAAGACGATTCAAGTCAGTTGCCAAACATCTCTTTTCACCCTCCAGCCCGCGTAGGGCCGATAACGCCGGGTAGAGGTGGATCATGAAAAGGGCTCGGGTGTTACACGGTGTGGAGACGAGATAAAGCATTCTTCTTGTACCTCATCTCAGCGCCCCACCTCCATCTTCTCCCCAGCTTTTTCAGACACTCGACCTGTAGCTGCGGTATTCTATTGCTTGCTTCAACAACTCTTGTCAACTTTGCATTATTGAATACCACAGCATTGGATACTAGTCCGATGGGCGGAGAGGCGAAGACCAAGCTGTTTGAGGTCCCCTTTTTCAGCGCAACGGCAACTCTTGGCCGGAGGTGCGTAGTAGCAGTGTAGGCTCCAAGCCATTCAATGTGGGCACGACTAAGCTGTGACATTGCTCATGTTCTTGAGCATGAATCTTGGTCAATCTCTAAACGGACGTCTCCAGGCCCGGTTTTGTCGGTCACTCAATGGAATCGTGAGCGATCGTTCTATCCGAATTCCTGCGCACGTTGACGAGGATATCAGAGCGGAGACACGGCAAGTGGGAGTACGGAAGTATCAGCTCCTGCAGCTCCGTTTTTCACTGTTGCGAAGGGTGTCAAGAGCTTGTTATCTTAACTTGAACACCCGGCGACTACGCGCTTGGCATACGACGTTGATCCGAAGGTGGGATGTGTGCATCATGGAATAGGCGAGCTCCCACTTGTAAGAGACCGTGAAGAAGATGTACGGATGGGCTTACTCATGGATAGCGTCGTAGTTACCTAGTGGCACGTCAACAGCGCGGCCTAGCCCTTCCCTGCCTGAGCCCCGCTGCCCATTGGCGATCAGCGAAACAGATGAAAGTGGTCTGCCAGAGCGCTGTCGGGACTCTTCACTGGATTCCGGCTTGAAGAGCGTTGGAGCTCTCGTATTGCCCTGACGATTCGCTCCTGTTGGCCGGCGGGTCAGTCGAGGGGCTGGAAGGTGGTGGTGGTGGTTCGGTCGCGTTGTGGTGTCGGCTCGGCCAAGCAGACCCGATCGCGCATCTCCGGCGCCATGACGGAGCAGCCACTCGACTTCCGCAGCAGGAAGCTCGTCAGATGCGGGTCCAAGCTCGACAGCTGCGCAGTACATCAACACCACCGCCCGCGCCCCGCCCGCCTCTCGCTGCTCCTCCACTCTTCCATGGGGCAGCTGAGTTGCGCAATCCCCCCCTAGCCGCCCGCCAGCAATGAGCGCCCGCCTCGACGAGAAAGCCGCTGCAATGGCTGACGAACGCACGCCGCTCATCGCCGTCGTGCCCGTCGCGGAGCGCCCGCCGCGATACCCCCACCACACCATCCGCCGCATCTGCACCTACACCCTCGCCCTCGTGCCCGCCGTCGTCCTTGGCGCCGTCCTCGCCTCCGTCTTCCTCCTCCCGCCCTACTACCCTGGCGACAGGGCCGTCGACAACAACGAATTCGCCGTCCTCAGAAGTGGGGGTCACAGCATCAGCAGAGCCTGGCCCCAGACCGACGGTCTGTCTTTCGACGAGCTGCAGGACATCCTCCTGACGACGCCCGATGCCGAGAAGGCGCGCGAGTGGAGCCTGTACTACACTGCTGGGCCCCATCTTGCCGGCCAGAACTTCAGCCAGGCGCTGTGGACCAAGGAGAAGTGGCAGGAGTTCGGCATCTCCAACGTCGAGATCGTCGCTTACGACACCTACCTGAACTACCCGGCCGGCCACCGTCTCGCTCTGCTTGAGAAGAACAAGCAAGCGAGAGATGTCTCGAGCGAGAACGTCGACGCGTGGAAGGTCGCGTACGAGGCAAGCCTGGAGGAGGATGTCCTGGAAGAGGATCCCACCAGCGGTCTCGAGAATCGCATTCCCACTTTCCACGGATACAGCGCCTCGGGCAACGTAACTGCACCTTACGTCTACGTCAACTACGGAACCTACCAGGACTACGAGGACCTGCTCAAGGCCAACGTCAGTCTGGAGGGCAAGATTGCGCTCGCCAAGTACGGCGGCATCTTCCGTGGTCTTAAGATCAAGAGGGCCGAGGAGCTCGGCATGGTGGGCGCTGTGCTTTACTCCGACCCTGGTGATGATGGAGAAGTCACCGAGGAGAACGGGTACAAGGCCTACCCCGACGGTCCTGCGAGGAACCCCAGCAGCGTCCAGCGTGGCAGCGCTCAGTTCTTAAGTAAGTCACTCCTGATTTTCCATCAATCCTGTGCCCAGTCCGCATTCTAACTCGACCAGGTGTTGCCCCCGGTGACCCCACAACTCCGGGATACCCGTCCAAGCCGGGTGCGCCTCGTGCCGACGTCAAGGGCAAGATTCCTTCTATTCCCTCGATCCCCATCTCCTACGCCGACGCCTTGCCGCTGCTGAAGGCCCTCAATGGCCACGGCCCCAAGGCCGTAGACTTCGGCAAGTACTGGGAAGGCGGCGGCCTCGGCTACAAGGGCGTGGAGTACAACATCGGTCCCAGCCCGGATGGCCTTGTCCTGAACCTGGTCAACGAGCAAGACTATGTCACCACTCCTGAGTGGGATGTCATTGGCATCATCAACGGAACTATCCCGGACGAAGTCATCGTCCTTGGCAACCACAGAGATGCTTGGATCGCTGGTGGTGCTGGCGACCCCAACTCTGGCTCGGCCGCTATGAACGAGCTGGTCCGCTCGTTTGGCATTGCTCTGTCCAAGGGATGGAAGCCTCTCCGTACCATCGTCCTTGCCAGCTGGGATGGTGAAGAGTACGGTCTCATTGGCTCCACGGAGTGGGTCGAGGAGTACCTGCCTTGGCTGTCTCACGCCGCCGTCGCCTACATCAACGTCGACGTCGGCAGCACCGGCCCTCACTTCACCGCCGCCGCCGCCCCTCTCTTGGACAACGCCCTCATCGAGGCCACCCTCAAGGTCCCGAGCCCGAACCAGACCATCCCCGGCCAGACCGTCGGCGACATCTGGGACCAGAAAATCCGCACTATGGGCAGCGGCTCCGACTTCACCGCCTTCCAGGACTTCGCCGGCATCCCATGCGTCGACCTGGGCTTCAAGAACGACGAGAAGAGCGCCGTCTACCAGTACCACAGCAACTACGACTCCTTCGCCTGGATGGACAAGTTCGGCGACCCGGGCTTCGCGTACCACGTCACCATCACCAAGATCTGGGCCGTCCTAGCCGCCAAGCTGATCGAGTCGCCCGTCATCCAGTTCAACGCCACCAACTACGCCATCGGCCTAAAGCGCTACCTCCAATCCGTCGCAGACAAAGCCGCCTCGCTCGCCGCCTCGGCCGACGACGACAAGGGCGTCGCGGACTGGGACATCCCAACACTACTCGCCCCCATCGAGAAGGCCATCAGCAAGCTACACAAGGCCGCCGCGCACGTCGACGCCGAGGCCGCCCACCTCGAACAAGAGATCGCAACAAACCCCATCCCCTGGTGGAAGTGGTGGGAGAAGGTCAAGCTCTACTACCGCGTGCGCCGCGTCAACGTCAAGTACAAGTACCTCGAGCGCCAGTTCCTGTTCGCGCAGGGCCTGGACGGGCGCCCGTGGTTCAAGCACGTCGTCTTCGCGCCGGGCCTGTGGACCGGGTACGCGGGCGCGACGTTTCCGGGGTTGGTGGAGGCGGTGGAGGCGGGGGATAGGGAGGCGGCGGAGAGGTGGGCGGGGGTTATTAAGGGGTTGGTGCATAAGGCGGCTGGTACTCTTAAGGGTTGAAGAAGAGCTAACTGGGTTTGGAGTTGCTGAGGTGCTGATGGGTAAGATTGGTTGAGGATGGGATAGACAGACGGTCTTGGGGGAATGTTGGGTTAGACTGGGATGAGACCGGTTGGTGGTGGTGGTGGTGGTGATGATGATGATGATCATAATGCTTCATGATGGATCTTGGTTGTATCATTCGTTGTAGGATTCCCTCTGTCTGGTCTTGCGACTAGGGTAGACACGATCGACTTAGCTCACTGTAGCGGTTGCTAAGCTGTGTGGCATGTGTTGCGAATCAGGTTCTATATTCTCACTTCTTGCCTGCACATATCTTTGCTATCTAACATGCCCCATGCACTCAAAGCCACCCAAGAATTCCACACCAGATCATCTATCCCCCTCGCAATGTCGCACAAACCGATGCACTCGAGAGAGTCCTCAACGTCCGCAGGGAAATTGTAGTTGAAGTCGTTCAGCAGGTCTCAGTAAGCTTTATGCAGAGTCGTCGCATGGTCGCCCGAGACCGTAGAGTAGAGTTGCAGCCGGAAGCTCCGTTGAGATCTTAAAACAGCAGCCCGCTGGTTTAGAACCATCGACATGGAGGCTAAAGAGCAAAGCGGCAAGACAAGAGAGGTACGCTTAGACATGTTGGAGCCGTATGTGTGAGTTAGTGAATGACGTAGAAGTGGTATTGTTTTGGAAGAGAAACCCGAGGAGACGGCTATTTAACAGGTGCAACCCCCCCTGGCTCCTGCCTTCCCTGATACCACTATCATCACTGCCATCAATGTCCTCGTGTCCGCGCATGCGGTGAGTAGGAATGGTAGACAGTGGACAACCGGAATTCATGGCAGCAGCTTCCTCGTCGTAAGTACGACGGTAAGGCCTGTAGTAGCGGAAGGACACGGCCCTAGGAGAGAGTGTGAGTAAGCGCTGGCTGCCCGACGAAGGAGAGGTAACTACTTACAATCCGACGACAACTGCGATGCCACAGACGGTCGCACTCACTGCGACGAGGAAGATATTCTCCCATCTTTCTCGGCGCGTTGTTGCTAGGGGCCGGGGTGGAAGAAGCGCAGGGAGCCGAGCGTAGTGTTGGCTGGGGAAGGGGGAAGAGGCGTTTCTGGCCGAACTGAAGGAAGCGGATGACATCCTGAACGATCTCGTTCTGAAGCGCAGGGATCTGGAGCTTGTCCGCGAGGACCCAGAGCTTGAACAGGCTGTCATACGCTTCCTTCAGTTCGGCCAGTACGAATGGTCCGTCGGCGTGGTTGACATCCTGAACGATCTCATTTTGAAGCGCAGGGATCTGAAGCTTGGCCGCGAGGACCCAGAGCTTGAATAGGCCGTCAACCACGCCGACGGCCCATTCGTGATGGGCGCGTTCCTGCGGGGTCGGCGACTTGGGAATGGGGATGTCCTCCGGGGCATCGCCCCAGAGTTCCTAAACATACGTCAGAGAAGCTCTTGGTATGCACTTGGACTTGGGTGATACTTACTCAGATTTGGGGGGAGGCATTGTCGATGAGCGGGGGCAGTCTGGCTGCTGCCTCCTGGCTGCCGCAGATGACCTGGAATTTGAGCTTCTCTCAATCACCCGCAGCGACCAGGAGGTCCTCAGATCAGCTGGGTGGAGCGCGCGCCACAGTACATCCAGAAGACAGGCCGGAGGAGCGGCAGTGGCGAAGTTCACGAAGCCCAGCATGGTGACGCCGCTCCCCCGGCAGAAGGCGCCCGGTCAGCTTGATCCGAGGAAGATCTTGGTGGGCGACATGAAGGAGTGTCCGACCTCCAAGATCACAGCGAGCCAGCTGCCCCGCCAGAGGCGACGCAGACAAAAACCGGACTGAATAAGGTCGGGAAGGAACTCTCATCTGCGAGCATTACGTGGTCAGTCAGGGGCTTTGCAAGCGCGTACGGGCAGGGAGCAGGGCAGGAGGCAGCATAGGGGAAAGGGCGTACCGAAGCAGTCAGACCTGGGGTTGATGAGGAAGAAAAGAAGATGGAGGAGTGAGGAAGAAGGGCGGGCTTTTATTGTTTGCCGAGCGGCGGGCGGCGTTTGCAGGCCAGCTGACCGCGCGCGCCCGACCGGTGACTGGGACGGCGAATCAGAAGCCAGCCTTGTTTCCGCGGTGTCAGGTTTGGAAAGAGCGAGAATCTGCATGTAGCCTTGCCGCCGCTCGCGCTGGAGCTACGCTCCCTCTTACCATCCATGCATCACTGAGGTCACAGACGAAGTAGCCAGACTGAATAGATTCAATGCAGCTTGCAAATTTTACGAATCTGCTATTTGCTCCTGAGCTTCCTTTAGTTCATTGGCGTGGCTCTTGCACTGCTTTGTGGGCACTGCGGCGCCACTCAATGCCCTCAGACACTCGGCGATTTCTCAACGAGAACAGAGAGCAGCGGCACATCGCGCTCCAAACATGCTGCATACTTGATGACGAGTCCACACACGTGATATGAGGAGCGTGGAGCGGAGCATGTTTAGTAGGTGCTCGCTTGACCGGCCACAACGTTACCCGCGCGTGTGCTTCGCCTCCGGCTGCGTGACCCTCAACCTCCACAACCCCCTCGCACCGTTGCACCTCCTCCGCTGCCCGCACTCATAGCCTCGCAACCAGCTCACACATAGCTCTTGTTGTTAGCTTTGTTGGCGAGTGCTGTCGCAAGTACCCGGGCGCCCAAAGCCGCCGCCTCGCATCGTCAACTGCCTGGAAGGTTACCTGCATGAACAACACCACGGTCCTAGGAGACATTCAGCTAGGAGTATCCCAGAACCCGCACTTCTAGACCATTCCGAGAGCCATTTGGTACAAGAAGTACGCTCTGCTTGTTTATGACAGCAAGCCGCTCAGCCCGCCACGCGTCCTCGCCCGCCCAAGAGCGCCGCGCAACAGACTCCCTACACGCTTCTTCACGCGCTCTGTCAGCGTAAAGTCAATTTCAAATGCGCCAAAACCACCACTTGCAACTGAGTTCAAGTAGCTTCTCCCGCCTCTTGGTCGACAAAGGGTAAGTGAAGTTGGTTGAACCTTTGGCTCTGCGAGCAATTGACACGGCGCAACAGGACGCAATCCGAGCCCCGCCACTCTTCGAGGACGACGTCATATACCAGAAATAACTTTTCAAAGCCTTTATACTCTAGTCCGCACGTCCGTACTCTGGTTCCTGAGCGAAAGGCTGTTTCGACCTCTCTCCAGCGTCCCCGGGCGAACAACCTTGTTACAACCATAATCGGCGAGGCCTTGCAGCGAACACAGCTCAAAATACCGGATGACACAAGTACCTACCTCGAGGCTTTCGAAATAGCTCCTACACGTTGTCTCTTGCCGGCCCCACCCGGTAAAGATCTGCGAAGGAAGGCGACTGTCAACGCCCGTCAGCCACAGCAAAGCAGACTCATATCCGACCAGCTATTTAAGCGAACAACAGAAATTGTGGACTATATCTCACAGGAGACGGAAGCACGAGTCAGACAGACCGATTTCCACAAGGACGGCATCCCAAAAGTTCGCGCCCAGAGCTACGCTGCGCAGAATAGCTTCCACAACAGCAAGACGAATCTGGTGCAAGAAACACTTGAGTCAAGAACGTCGAGTTTCGGAGAATACACAAGTACAAGGTCATAATTTTAGCGCAAGCGGAAAACAGCTGCGATGCGAGCAGAGGATGCGGTCAGGTCTGACGCAGTCTGTCGTGGGCTTTGCAGGGGAACTCCAAGATCATATTGACTACCGCAGTCGAGGACTCCCTGCTCATGAGCATCCAGGCTGATACTGCCCTGGTAACGTTGCGGCCTGAGATCAGCCGTCGCTTGCTCAAGATGGCCACTGTGGCAGAGGACACAATGGATGATGGCAAAGAGGATGATCATTCAGGAACGTCTGGGACGTTCCGGGCTATCTACTAAGCTATCTACTGAGCTAGTGACTGGCAGCTTCCCTTGGGGGGAAGTCCCGTGTCACACTGGGTAACACTACCGAGACAAGCGCATCGTAGTTTGTCGTAGGGTCCTCCGCGGCCATGATGACTAACCCCATCGAAGACTATCTGCTCATGGGAATCAAAGCTGGTCCTGCTCATGGCCACTGGTCCGGCTCTGGCGTTCACATTCTCAGGAAGGTCGCGAAGGTTCTTTCTTGCTGATGATACTAAGACAAGCGCATCCTGAATCATGCGCACCGTTGTCAAGCCCAGTGCCGAGGACGGTCGCCCATCACTGTTGTGTCAGACTCTCTCGACTTCACGAGAACCCAGAACCGGTGGGCCTTGTCCATCAAGAACGAGAAATCCCTTCAGGACGAAGTCGCTTTGACCCTGGACTGTTAACATCGACAATATGAACGAAGCTGTCGACGTCACCATGCCCTCTGTCGACTGGAAGAATTCGGAGGCCGGCCGCAGGGTCTCTGTCGATTACCAGACATTTCACAGCATCATCCGTTTCCACGCTAGCACTTTGAGTCTGGCGCTGGTGTCGCTTTTGTTCCCTTCTTCGGTGGTCGGGTGGATACATGGACCGCTGTCCATCTACTTTCAAAAGAATCCCAGACAATCTGATGCCCACCTCGACTACGAACTCTACCGCTGAGTGGACGTGGTCACTTTTTAGAGCGGTCAGAAGGACACTTACCGTGAGCCTGGATCAGCTAGGAATGGTACGCGTTGCTGACTTGCACGGGACCCCGCACAAGACTGCTACCCGTCTGGCTAACGAGCTCTACCACTGAGTTGATGCGGTCGGGAGGAAGTTGGCGGTGGCTATCAGTCACTTCAACAATGCTCACGGTGCGAACGTTCACAGAAAGAGAAGGAGGAGGAGGAGTTCCTTTCCCGTGAAGGCTTGCTCTGACCTGATTTTAGTCAAGTCTGACCTCTAAACCCTGCAACACGGTCAGCTTGTCATGGACCCAAGCGCCGGTCCACTCACCAGGCTGAGTTCGGACTTCAAGAACGTCCCAGCACCGTCTACACGATGAGCGCCCTAAACGTGCTCGTGTCGCACGTTGCGGTCTGGCTCTTCATAAGCTTTGGCGTGCTGGCCAAGGCGCCTGGTATGGCTGGCGGCTTTCCTAAGCTTCAAGCAGCGACAAAGATCTCAGCTGCCTGCCGCGGGACAATGTCCTTCGCGCCGTGCATCGTACTAATCTCATCTACAATACCGATAAAAGCCTTCAGGAGCGCGCTGTGACAAAGATCCAGACAACGGAAGCGTGTCGAACCTCCAAACTCGCATTCATTCGACCCCCAAGATCGTCGAGCTTGGCCGCCTGACCCAGAAAGAGCATGAAGAACCGGAACAAGAAACCCCCTCCCCCCCTCCCGGGGCAGCCATCGAGACAGAGCCACTTGATTCAAATGGCCCGAGCCAGACTGCGGAGGAGCAGACAGAGCGTGCCCAACCCACGGAGCGTGCGCAGCCTGTGGAGACGTCTGGGTCTACCGAACTTGCAGAGCTAGTAGAGCATACTTAGGAGGGAGTCGACTGAACGGGATCCGTGCGGATGGGAATTGTGGATATAAAATTACCGGTTTGGCTGTAGATGGGTTGCGGCGTTTTGGACAATGGCATGACGCTCTTTAGGTAGAAGATGAAATACATTCAAACAACTTTCTGTGGTCTTGATACTCTCAAGCTCGATTGTGTTGATGAAGAAGCTTTCAAGCATTTACGGCACACACACACACGCCTTTGTCGTGTGTCGTCGTTCACCCGCGCAGTCTTCAACGAGGATTACCTTACGCGTACAGAGTTGCAGCATTCATGTGGGCTTGAAAGTAGACCAGATGCACGGCCACTCATGGGCTGCCAAGGACTGTCCCAATTCAATCTCCACGTTCACATGTAACTTTCACGAAAAAAAACGTCACAGGCAATCAGTTATGTGCTGATATGGAATTCATTCATCACGACAGACCGACTATGCTCATCGTCAAAATCCTCGACTTCCACTTCCCATACGCCCCGCTCGCAGCCTCACCAAGCGGAACGCCCTCATCGACCGCCCGATGCGCCGCACACCCGAGCGCACAAAACTCATCCCACAAAGCTGGAACAGCGGTACGGGAGCGTTGGCGCGACCAGCACACCGCGACGTAAATGTCGTTGAGGTAGTCCCTCTTGAGGTGCGACGCCACGTCCTCCTTTGGGTCTGGCTGCTCGTCGGACTGAGTGACTTCCTGCCCGTCCGACTGCTGCCCATCGCGGCGACCGTGATGAACCGACTCGAAGAGTAGGAGGGCGGTAAAGCGCGCGTAAGCGCGATCGAAGGCTTCGGTATCAGCGGCCTTGACGGCGGCGCCGATGGTTTCTAGATAGGGCTGTAACCGCGGCTCGGCGTATTCGCGCGGAGGGATTGACGGGAGGGCGGCTTTGATAAGCATTTCCAGCTCGGCCATCAACCGAGCCGCTTCGGTGAAGGGACCCACTTTGGCGTCTGGATTGAACGGGGCGTTGTCAGGTTCTGGGGACACGCGAAGACGCTTGCCCGTCGTTGGCGCGATGCTCTGGGGTGCCCTGCCGTCCTCGACTGACGTCTCGCGAACGACAGAGCAGGGAGAACCGGGGACGAGAACGCTGGGCTGTTCGTACGGCGGGGGTTCGTCGTCGAGGCTTGCCAGCTTGGTCCAGTCGACTTCCTCCATGTGGTCGAGCGGACCATCGTACTGCTTGAGGGTGTCGGCGCGCAATCCTGCGCATATGGCGTCGAGGCGCTCCTGCACGTCATCGCTGTGCTTCATGAAGAAGGTGAAGCCCAGAGCTTCGGAGATAGACTTCAACTGCACCAGGAGGTCGTGCGCGGTCTTGGTGCGCGGCCGAATGGTGTCTGCGCCAGATGCCCGGGACATGACACGACCAGGCTGTCGGAGCTGGATAGTGACTCGGATGACGTGGCCGGACGCGACAAAGCCGGCATCTTTAACGGAGGACGCGACGAGCGAGTGGCCCAAGTCGCTTTCGTCGAAAACGGTGTATGTAAGGGGAGATTCATGGGCTAAGTTCACGAGAGGAATGGCGTAGACGAACGGGCGCTTGGCAGAGCGGCCGCCGACCTTGAGATCGGCAATCAGGCGGAATTGTATCGCAGCGTGGCCCTGTTCTTGGTCGTAGGCGACGTGGAACTTGAAGTCGACAGCATTGTGCTTGGTGGATGCGAGGTGGGCGAGCGTGCAGCTCTTGCTCAGCACGGGGTCAGACCAGACGGGGAAGGCGCGTTGGCGGATGAAGGAATGCGAGGCGGCAGCCATGCGACGAGACGGGGTCTACTGCGAGATGGTCAGTTTACATGTGGCGGAGAAAGGCTGCACAGATGGACGGCAGCTGCGATGTCGGCGAGTCTCCATGCCAGCCTCTGCGGCACCACGGAAGAGCGAGCAATGCGCCGGCCCGGCGTCAGACGTTGGAACCCCAGCCGCCGTAGGCGGATCACGACAGACAGCCTTGGAGGATAGTTGCACGCACAAGGCGTGGAACCCAAGCCGCAGAAGCGGATCACGGCAAGAGCTGTCTGAAGGACGGTTCCAAGTCGAGGACGGGCGCGGAGCACGGCAGCGGTGTATGAGAAGCCCACGAGAGGTGCCGCGTAGATGCAGCGGGGGACGGGGACGCGAGTTGGCGATGGGGTTGATGGACGACGCGGAGGGTGTTGTGGTGAGGGAGACGCGGTGAGGGCGACGCGGTGATATGACTTCGGCAGCGGAGAAACGGACGCGCCGGACCGGTCACGCGCCCGCACGGCTCCAGGCTCCAGCCGCCCAGCCACCCGAATTTCCACCGCCTGACCACGCAGTGCAACGCGCGACGTTTTGTCGTTGCCGCTGCCGCCATTCTCTTTGCTGACTAATCAGAAGCGGCAACTATTTCGCATTCTCAGCCAGATCGCCGACAATCATGCCGCACAGGATGGCTTTGTCGAGTAGCGCTTTAGCCTTTCTCACCACTGGCACATCGATCATTTTCCCATCCAAAGACCAAGCTCCTTTCCCTTCTTCGCGCGCTTTGACATCACCCGTCACAACCTTGATCGACCAGTCCAACTCCGCCTGCGAAGGCTGGAAGACCCTTTGCACAATGTCAATCTGCGACGGATGGATGCACTGCTTTCCATTGAAGCCCAAATTCTTTGCCTCTTCGCTCTCGTGCTGTGTGATCCCCAGTCCTTCGGGCCCCTTCCAAGTGGTGGTAACCAGATCGATGGCCGAAGGGAGATCGTGTGCTCTGCAGGCGGTTGTGATAGCGCTCCTCGCGTATAGAAACTCTTTCAGGTCCGGAGTCCGCGTCAAAGAAAGATCAAGGGCGAAATCCTCAGCAGCAAAGACCAGACCCGAAAGCATAGGGCTGGCCTTGCAGATTTCATTCAGGTTGACGAGACCACGTGCTGACTCAATGAGAGCGAGTATATGCAGTGGTTTCGCGTCGTTTGCTGCTCTCGTGGCCCGGTCACATACTTTATGGGGCGCCAGATGTCGAATTACATCCGTTACGAAGTGTAGGTCAGAGGCTGTCTGGACTTTGGGGACGACAAGAGTGTCCAGACCACTTCCGGCTTGGAGCTGTGTTTATATCAGCTAAGTCACCAGTAATTTCATGGTCGAGATAGATTTAATCACGAAGTTGGCGTACCAAGTCGGTAATATCATGTAGGGCAAGACCGCTTTCCACCGGATTGATGCGGACAGCCACTTCTTTAGGAGCACGGGAGGACCGAGAGTTCTTGGAGATATGCTTCCTGACCAGCTCCCGAGCGGTCTTCTTCAAATCCGGCGTCACGGAGTCTTCCAAGTCATAAGTGACGCAGTCGACAGCTAAGCTCCAGGATTTGTCCAGCATGCGCTGGGAAGCACCCGGAACTTACAGAAAATACACTTTTTAGCGAGACGTATGTTGAAGGGTTTGCGGTCGCACTCACCGTAGAGCAAAGCGCGGCGGAGGAGAGTTGGCGTTGCCATTTCGAATTCTTGAACATGTGCAGAGGAGCTGCTCTTCCCCTATTTTTTCCATTGCCATCACATTCGCAGGTCTCTTTATAGTGCTTTTGGACCGCCGAGAACAGGGTTTAGCCAAAAGAGCGAATGTCTTGCGTGCTATGGATTTGAAAGACTTGAGTCGGCTATAAGCTTGCAGAGGGGAACAACCCAAAATCGGGGGTTGCATGCATTTGGAACTGTTCATCACGAATCAATTTTTCCAGGTTCATTAACCGCTTAGGGCCTCAATGACCCTACCAGAGACCCATTGCAATCTAAGTTTGTTGTATTAACACCGTCGTCTCGCGAACCATGTAGTAAGCTGAAGCGATACCGATGAACCGACTCCCATGCTTAATTCTCGGCCAGTATGTCCCCCTTCATGATTGTCTTTCCCTCGCCCTTCTCAACCTTAACTTCCCAACCTTTTCCACTGCTAGTATCACGCACATCTTCTGTCCGGATTGTATACGAGCTGCCTGCAAACGTTGGAGACATAGCTCTGTAACTGATTTCTCTTGCCTCTTTGCCATTCTTGCCCTGTAAATCTCTCCAAAAATCCATCATGCTGATCAAATTCAGCGGGCCATGAACAACCGGTGCTGGGAATCCCTCAACTTCTCGAGTCCATGGGTCCGAGTAGTGTATCATGTGGCCATTGAAAGTTAGTGCTGAGAAGCGGAAGAGGCCCACTGGAGACCACTTAAAGTGTCGTTGAGAAAGTTTTCCTGTCACACACAAACAATGTGTCAGCTTTCTATCAGAGAGGCAATGGGACAAGTGAGAAAACGGGTTACAAACTGACCATCATTGCTGAAAGTGTCGTAAATTACCGTAGGCCCATCAGCAATTGGTTTCCATGTCGGACTTCCAACCTTGCTGGGAGGGCCCAATGCTATAGATATCTCTGGCCTGAATATCCAAGCTCTGTCACGGCCAGATGTTAGCATTTCCATCCTTATGACCCACTAAGGCTTTGACGAAGACCCCTTTAACGAGTTCAACCCGCAAGTCCTCAGCTTTCCTCCCCACGGCGTAGTACGATTCAAGATTTGAGGAGGAACATCACGGCGCCATACCTTTGATCCACAACCGCCAACCCCTCCCGATTCCACAGCTCCTTCTCCACCTCCACCAACACCATCTCCCCCCCATCCCGACTCCTCTTCGGCGTCGCCGACAGCAACCTCGTGCGCTCCTCGACCTCATCACCCACCTTCAACGCACACCCTTTACTCCACTTCATCTTCCCACCCGCCCACATCCTCCTAGTAAACGGCGCCGGAGCATTGAACGTCCTATCGGAGCCGTCGGCACCGAGCTCCGACTCGACCGCCGCGGGCGTGAAATAGGCGAGATGGTAGCCGGGAGGAAGCGGGACGCCGGTGGCAGGAGGGTCCACCTCGACGTTCACGTCGGGGTGGAGCCATTTGCGGTTGAGGGTTAGGCTGAGTTTCTGCAGTTGGTGGCCGTCGAGGGTTTGTTTGCGGAGCAGGGTTGTGTTTTGGAAGGTTTGGAGGATGTGGGTTGCGGCGGCTGAGGCGGTGGTGGTGGCGATGCTTCTCCTGCTGCTCGGTCTTATGGCGCCTCGGGAGGTGAGGAGTAGACAGCGGGTTTGTTGGAATACTAGCATGGACATTCTCTTGAAAGCAACGTATGGAATTGTTTTCAGGGTTGGTTGCGGGGTGTTAAGGCTAAAAGCGCACAGAGGAGTAGATGGGTGAAATAAGTATCAATGGCCACTCGGCACCAATGCTTTCGGCGGCGATTTGCAACACCGAAGCCTCGGGTAGGCGACGACACAGCAGAAAAGAAGTGCTGGTCAAATCACGGATGACCCCGCATTTCACCGAGAGAGAGTCGTTGAGAACTTACGTCATCGTTCTGTTGGAATTCGGCTTCTTGCAGGTTCTAAATCGGCGAGTCTTCGGCAACCTTTCGGCAACTCATATAGCCGATACACCCCCCTCGCATTCAGATCACTCAACTTATTTTTATATTTACAGATAAAAATGTACGCAGCAAACATACTGGAGCCCTGTTTGGCGAGATTGATCCGATTCAACAAATTCGGCGGCAATGGGCTGTCCGACACTTTTATCCGGTCCTTTCGCGCATGCTCCCCAAAAAAGACGACGAAGCAGAGACTTAAAGACACCTTTCCAGATAGCTCATTCCCTCCATCTGTCGCTGGTCGTTTGAAAGAAGTTGTGGATCCAAGAAGAAGCCCAGGTCCACCATGAGGTCGCCGCCATCCCAGTTTGTACCAAATAGATTCAGCTGTGGATCCAATTCTATCGCTTCCGAGTTTGGCTGGAATGAAGAAGGCACATTCTGGGGCCCTCCTCCAAGTCCGGCATTTGAGGTGTGACTGAAGCCATCGCCAGCGGGTGTGTTTGCTGACCTTTCACGACTCTCCCCGTCTTCTGCTCGGTCTCCGCGCAACCGTCTCGCGGTGGAGTCGTCCAGGTAATGGAGGAACAAGTCGAGGACGAGATTGTTGATTCTCCAATACTTCTGGATCTCTTTCAGTCCGAGCAGACATATCTGTGCTCTGTGTTCCGCTAGTCTCCTGGCGATGCCGTCTGCTGTTCGGATTTCGATTGCGTGGATTGACAATGCTGCGAAAAGACTTGTGATTCTGTCCGTCAAAATGACGTGTCAGGTCAGCTCTTAGTCAGTCACCGGCAAGGATTTCGTACAGATGCATTTGGCCGAACTGCATAGTGCCTTGGGCTAGCATGTCCTCGGCAATTCTGCTGATTCGGCAAGCTGCATTGATGGCAGCTTGCTTCTCCAAGCCTTCATGGTTTCGCAGGAACTCGTTGCGATAAATGAGAATCCGCAGGTGACTGTGTTGCTAATCAGAAAAATCGGATAACAAGGAAGCTCGCAGGAGCAGGTAACCAACTTATACGCCAAGTGCATGAGATAGGTCCAGAGCGAGGAATGTTCAGGGTCCGGATTCCTTTTCATCTCTGGTGGCAGACTTAACCTCCACTCTTCAAGTGAATTCTTCAGTTGTTTGACATCTTCACTTGTAGAAGGCTTCCGTCCAGGTACGAAGTGGATGTCGACGATCCTTCCGACTATCTCCATCAGTGAGCGCTGCGAATACAAGTTCAGGGAAGATGCCCCTTACGAAGCCGAGCTATTTCTACCATCTTGGTGACATATACAATATGCTCGGGCTGGCAAGCGCCAAAGGAGGTTGTCGGCCAATGATCTGCGTCATCTTCCAAGTCGGACGGAGCCAACATCTCGATATCGCAGTCCTCGTCGCGGATCCGGCTGGGTAAGCCCAAAGAGGCCGACGCCTGGCGCTCGCGAACCTGTCACCAATCAGTTTTGATCAGTCAGCCAGAGGTAAATATACGACGGGACTAACGTAAATGGACCACCATATTCTTTTCCTCATCCGCGATACCCGCGGATCTCTCGTGGTAAAGCGGGTCCTCGAATTGCACGTCAGCCCCCGAAGACCATGCACAGATTAGCGAGATGTGCGGCTTACGATCTGTGCAATCCAAAGGTTTGAGCAAGGGTGATGGTTACGCTCAGCCAATACCTAACGTCTCTGATAGTCGAAGGGCCTCCCCTCCAAAAGCTCATAAGGAACAAAGCCTGAAGCACCGTTATCTGGTCCTTTTCCCATTCTGCATCAAAAAGCAGTCTTGCTCGGTTGTAGCAAAGAGACTTGGCCTCAAGCCGGTCGTTGAACCCCATGGAGACGACGGTGCTCTCATCGCAGTATGTGGCGGCAATAAAGAGTATGGCTTGCAATAGAAGCGGCGACATATCCAAAGTCGCGAGCCGAGGCGCCATGTCAGCACGATCAATTACAGGGAAGCAAGGATGGAACCACTTGAAGTAGGCTCGCAGCGCGGGCAGGCAGGTCCGCGGATCAGGGAATGTCAACGCGCCCTGCTCTCTTAGAAAGCGTTCCGTGCTCGCTCCGGTCGGGTCTGTGGCCTGTGGCGATGCATTTGCACTTTCAGTGCGTGGCGTATTGAATATTGGGACGGACCAACCAGTGCTCGGGGGCCCATTTGCTGCGGCGGTCTCGTCCCCACGGTGGGCAGGAGGGCGCACGCAAGTGAGGAAATTGGACTCCCCGAAGAAGAAGCTACTTTGCGCAGCTGGCGGTGACCCGGTGCGTGGAGTAGGCAATCTAGATTGGCGGTTATGAGGCAGTGTCTGGTCGATTTGATCGGGTGTGGGGCCGGAATCTATCGAAGACGGAGCAGCGGGATGCGTAGACGGGATTGCGACATTGCTGATGGCGGGCTCGGGATCGGCGGACGGGGCTGCTGTGCGCGCGCTCTTGTCGTGAGGCTTGCGTGGATATCTGAAGGTGCATCTATCAGAAGCGGATGGATCAGGATAGACAATGCCTATTACCGGCCTCTTCGCGACGGCAGCACCTCGCAGGTGGCACCCGACGACTGGCAGTTCGAGCAGGGGCTGGTTTCGGTGACATCGCAGCGAACGCGACGGGTATTGCACTCCCGGCACGCACGTTTTGCCCGAGACCTTCTTTCGGCTGGCATGTCAAGACGGCTGTGGAGTGGGCAGGGCCACGACGCGTGGACGTAGAGGTAGCAAGCCGGCTGTGTGCGGGGCAAGACGCCGACTTCACGAGTTGCCGGATTTACCTCTTCCCGCGTGGGTTTCATCACGTGCTCTCATCATCGGTGCATCCGTAGCCGCAACGAGAACTTGCTCCTGCTTCTGTCGGATTCAGCTGTTGTACTTTGTCTGGCTGATACAGGCTCTGCCAGATATACCCGTCGCTTCGTGAAGCTTCTCGCCTTGATCTCCCGGGGCTCTCTCTAGTAACTCCGCGGCAGCTGCAGCACCTTCTCGCTGACATAGTTGAGGATCATCTCGCGGCTGACTGGTGCTATCCGCGGCACCAGACACTCCCTGAAGTACCGCTCAACGTCGTATTCTGCCGCATATCCCATCCCTCCGTGAGTCAGCACTGCCCTCTCGCACGCCGTGAACGCCGCCTCCGCCGCCATGTACTTCGCACTGTTGCACGCCACGCCGACGGCGTCCTGTGTGATGGAGCTGTCCGTGCCGCTCGAATCGTACAGACGCGCGGCGTGATACGTCGCCAGCTTTGCGCCCTCGAGCCGCATGTACGCGTCGGCCAGAGGATGCGCGATGGCCTGGTTCTTTCCAATGGGCCTCTGGAAGACCACACGTTCCCTGGCATACTCAGCGGCCTTCGCCAGCGCTGCGTAACCCAGGCCCAGCGCCTCGCCGGCCAGCAGACACCGCTCCGCATTCATGCCGTGCAGGATAATCTTGAAGCCCTTGTTCTCGGCCCCGACCAGGGCCTCCGCCGGAATCTCGTAGTTGTCGAAGAAGACCTCATTCGCGTCGACGGCGCGCCCGCCCATCTTCTTGATCCTCCGCATGTCCAGGCCGGGCCTGGCCCTATCCAGATCGATGCAGAACATAGACAGCCCCTCGCTCGGCTTTGCGGCCTCCTCGAGCGGCGTCGTACGCGCGAGCAGGATCATCTTGGACGCCACCTGCGCGCATGTGATCCAGATCTTCTGCCCAGACACGCGGTACGAGCCATCTTCCTGCTTCGTCGCGACGGTGCTCATGCGCAGCGTGTCCAACCCGGCATTCGGCTCCGTAACGCCAAAACACGCGCGCCATCGCCCGGAAATAATGTTCGGGATGGTGCTGCTCAGCTGCTCCTGCGTCCCGAATTTGGCGAGCGGCTGCGTCGCGTAGACGTTGGCGTGGATGGCCTGGGCGCCAGCCATACCGGCCCCGGATTCGGTGATGGCCTGCATCATCATGACGGCCTCGGATATGCCCAGGCCGGAGCCGCCCAGCTCCTCCGGGAGTGCGATTCCCAGCCAGCCGGCTTTGGCTAGGGCGGCGTGGAATTCCTTGGGGTCTTGTTCTTTTTGGTCGTGCTCTTGCCAGTAGGTGTTGGGGAATTGGCTGCAGATTTGGCCGACGGCGTCTCGCACGGTTAATTGCGTCTCGGTGAAGCCTGTCATGTCCATGATGCGCCGGGGCGTCGAGGTGGAAAAGGCATTGCGGGTGATGGCAGACCGGGGGGTTGCTCTTCCGCTACAGGCGGGGGGAATGGCGGGCCGGCTGGACAGGCGAAGGCGTCGTAGGAGTAATTGAGACATGATTGAAAGAGGCGGACGGAAAGGACGCTGAAGATCATCAAAAGCTCTCACGGCGGCTCATATTAGATTTAGACCGTGAGGAAGCTCGTTTGGCCGTGACATCATGGAGCGGCGAGTGGAGAAGTTAAGTAGCCGACTTAACGTCGGCGTGCCGTTACCGGGCCCGCTGATCGCTCACCCGGCAGTCTCATTGCGGCAAGCCGACGCAGCCTGCACGACCTGACCGAGATAATAAATGGTCCGAATCCAGCAATGGCCAAGCATCGATGATTGCCATCACTACAGTCTGTCTCTTCACTGCCTTCTCCTAGATCACATTCCCACAGACCCACCCTGTGTCGCAGACGATGGCCGCGCGAGTTTCCAGCATCAGAGCCCGATCTACCCCGCTCCGGCTGTGCCAATGGAGACCAGGGCGAGCATCCGGCCTGCACAGACTTCAACAGAAACCCCGGAATCCGATCACAGCGCCTGGAGATGGCAGCTCTTTCACGCCGCTGGGCTGGAGCTTCCCAGTCCGGCCAAAGAGCACACAAGCCACCAATCCGCCACCAAGCAACCCAGACACACGGCCACTAGAGGGGGTTACTGTTGTCACCCTCGAGCAAGCCATTGCTGCTCCTTTCTGCACGAGGCAGCTTGCCGACCTGGGAGCCCGAGTCATCAAAATCGAGCGTCCGGGAGTCGGCGACTTCGCGCGCCACTACGACACGCGAGTGAACGGCCTGGCATCGCATTTCGTCTGGACCAACCGGTCCAAGGAGAGCCTAGCCCTCGATTTGAAGCAGCCCAACGACCTCGCAATCCTGACGAAACTCCTCCAGCGCGCCGACGTGCTCGTCCAGAACCTGGCTCCGGGCGCCAGCGACCGCCTCGGTCTCTCGTACGCAAAGTTACAAGCGCAGCACCCCTCCCTCATCGTCTGCGACATCTCTGGCTACGGAGACACCGGCCCCTACCGCGACAAGAAGGCCTACGACCTGCTGGTCCAAAGCGAAGCCGGCCTGCTATCCGTCACAGGCTCCCCGGACGAGCCGGCCAAAGTCGGCATCTCCATCGCCGACATCGCCGCCGGCATGTATGCCTACTCCAACATCCTCGTCGCTCTGATGAAGCGCCGCGACACCGGCCGCGGCTCCAGGATCGACATATCCATGCTGGAGAGTATGGTCGAGTGGATGAACTTCCCGTTGTACTACGCCTTCAATGGCGCGGAGGCGCCTAAACGCGCGGGCGCGTCGCATGCGGCGATATACCCGTATGGGCCCTTTCAGGTGGGTGGGGGAGGCTCCGTCATGCTGGGTCTGCAGAATGAGAGGGAGTGGGCAAGTCTTTGCCGCGAGGTGCTGATGGAGCCGGGGTTGGCTGCGGATGCTCGATTCGCGAGCAACTCGCTGCGCGTGCAGAACCGCGAGGCCTTGAAGAAGATAATCGATGACGCTTTTTCGAGTCTTACGGAGGGAGAGGCTCTGGAGAGGTTGGATAAGGCTGGCATCGCGAATGCGAGGGTGAACGATATGCAGGGTGTGTGGGACCATCCTCAGCTTCGTGCTCGTGGGCGTTGGGCTGAGGTTGATACGCCTAATGGTAGCGTCCCTGCTCTTATTCCGCCGGGTTGCGCTGGTCTCGCCGATGCTAGGATGGACGCGGTGCCCTCTGTTGGTCAGCATAACGAGGCCATCTTTGCTGAACTTGGAATCGAGCATTCGGGATCAACTTTGGGCTGAAGTACAAATTGAATTAGTCTTCCTACTCACTTCGATCGTTCTGCGATTCTTATGCGCATGCGACTCATTCTGCTCTGTTCACCGGCGTCAGCCCTTTACTAAGGGTGATTTAGTAATAGGTATCGCATACTCTTCTCTTTGTACGGAGCTTCCTTTCAAAGATGTTACGATAGGCGGCATTGCTTCCGGCGCCTGTATTTCTCCTCATGCCTCCTGTTAGCCAGAGGGAATTGCGGCTGTGACTGTGGATGGCTCCTGCCGAGGCTCTTCCTTTTATGAGAACGTCCTTTTTATGGTCATGAATCGGGTGAAAGGGTCTTCTTCCCGAGTCTTCGTCGGGTAGGTATCAGGATCCATGATACTGGCGTGTCAAGAGATATGGATCGCTCTGCCATACAGTATGCGGCTCGAAAGCGGAGACATCAGCCGGGAGCACCGTGGGACAGTCGAAGGGGAAGGACGTTTGCGGCGTAAGACGGTTGGATTGCGGTGAAGTCGCGCGGCTGATGTTGGCCAACGTGGTCGCCGGTGATGTCCGCATCATCGCTGACCAGGCTCGCGCTCGTTGCCTGGAGGCGCAAACAACGCTCTGTTTTCTAGTAAGGTTCTGGGCCTTCCGTTCAGTTAGCGGCGTACATATGGGCAGAAATGCCGTCTGCGACGTGCCATGAGCCTGCAACCCCTCCCTTACGCGTTGGGTTGAGGTCCGATTCCGCAGCGCGTACTCGCAGTAGCTTTTCGCACATTTGTAGCTAGCACTGTTTGAGATAAATTCAATTGCTCTTGCGACACGCGAACCTTCTGTGCCATGTCTCGGTGTTTTCGAGTCTTGTAAACAAAGCTGTAGTTTAGAGGAAGGGGCTGCCACTGCGCTCAACACAGCGCTCGCTCGCTCCTGAACTGTGCGCCTTCCTCCCCTGGACTCTATACCCCCTCGTACGTATTTACCCCGTCGGTATTATTCCTGCCTTATGCCCGCTTTGAGTACGATCGCTAGCATGCCCGCGGGCAGATCGAGCCGCCGCGCACGAGCACAACCGGACTGAGTGCCTCGCAAGTGCGTACGCATGTTCGCATCTGCGGATGGATAAGTGGCTTCCACGGTGTCATTCTCTAGCGACTGGATCGCAAGTACGTAGCGGCGCAGCGAGCCAGTTCCAGGTCGTCGCACTTGCTCCTCGCCGACCTTCGGGTCACTCCCTGATCTTCCAACTTTGCGCAGCTCCAATTCCTGCTCTAGAAAAAGATGCGCACGCTGATGGCCTTTCAGGAGAGCACCGTAGCACGCCTAGAACCCGCTAGAGACTACGCCGTTTGCCGCGCACGAGTGTGCTCAATTCTTTGAGAAACAGCGGCCGCAGAGACCCCATCCGAGACACTTGAAGGCTTTGCACTTTGAACTCTCGTCTCACAGTCCAAAGATTTGAATTTCCGCAGCTCCTTACTGATAGCTGGTCCCGCGCTGGCACCATAGGCTCAAGCCGAAGACTTGGCGGACATGACGTCGCGGCCAAGAACCCGTCTTTATGTCGCACAAAAACAGGCCGCCGAAGACACAGCGCTGTGCATAGCCGCTTATCGAAAGAAGCCACTCTGCGCGGTCACACTTTCAGGCCCGGGCGTTGGAGGACATGAAGCTGCGATTGCGACCTTCCAGCGCCGGGTACCAAGAAAGTGTCTTCACGGTAGTCCGACGGCTCCAAGGCCGCGCGGGTGGAGCGCATTTGCGAGAACTATGTAAGCCGTTTTTGGTGGTAGAAGCGATAAGTTCCGCGACCGAAGTACCTGAACGGTCTTGTAAACCACTTCTTCGTCCGCTCTGAGTCCGCCATCAACAGCCGGATGACCTGAGTCAGTCATCTTCTCCGCTAGGTTCGGGCCGCGCCGCCGTCCCGCAGTTCCCCACCGGCCCCCTTGCCCCGCAATCCTCCGATTACGACGACGCGCACGCCGCAGCATTGGTGCGACAAAGGTCTATCTGTCGCGCTCGGATCCTTGAGGGCAAACATGGGCGAGTTGTTTGGTCTATCCAGGCTGGTGCGCGCAGCTATTACCATCGCCTTGGCATTTGCCTGGATCCGCGTCGGCGCCAAACCATGACGTTTCGTGGGAGAAATCTGATATACACGGGGAAGAGATATATAGTACTTGGAGTGTGCATACAATTCAGCCAAAGGGGTTGGTTGCTGGTAGTGCAGAAGATATCAGAAGTTCTTCGAGCGTGTACTTACTGCTGGTCTTGGCTGACAGATTGCATCCGGGCCTCCGCTGTGCCTGCCAGACTCATCCGCGCAGACGACTTCCCATGCAATCTTGCCCATGACCATCACCTCCTAGATTTGAGGCCCGAAAACACCAAAGTCACTCCAAGAACGATCCTTCCCGTCATGGATCCGTTGGACGAGGCCCATTACCAATTCGTCTCGTACTGTTAGCGCACAGAGACGAATAAGCAAGACTCTGACAACCTCATAATTACGGTTTGCCAGAAGTCTCCAGCATCACCAAAGATACTCCAGGAAAGAACTTGGCCTTTGCGAAGCACGCCGCAGGTGAGAACCGCGACCCAAGAAGGCGTAGAGGTATAATGGTTTTACTCCACTTCCCAAGCCTCAGCGGACACTCCGTCAAACCATCCTCCAGCCTCTTGTAGCTTTATGAACTGCGAAGCAGCACTTAGGTGTTGTCAAAACCTTCCGCCGTCTATGACGCTCTTACAGTCTTCTCCGAGCCATCTTGCCGCGTGGGTACGGGTAAGCTTTGTGCGAGGAGCACGATATGATGCAGAACGTGATTATCGTTGGATATGGTGCAATGCCGCATGAATTGGGTTGGCAATTACGGGGGTGGAGGGACTTTGTAGCAGTGATCCGGCGGTCTCTCAGGAGTTCGGCTCTTGCTGATCAGCGCCGTGGAATAGCTTAGGGAGGATCTGGAGAGAGCATTATTATCTGCAAACTGAAAATAGTGTTTGAGAGCGCCTTTACAATGGTGTAGATCTGTGCTGCTGTGGCCTGTGACACAGGCGCTCTCTTGATATCCAGTACGAGTACGAGCCGTCGTGAGGGTGCTGCGCGAATGATTCCTCGAGCGGAACGAAAACATCAGCAGCAAAGTCGCCGTGTCCCCTAGCGCTGAATGCAATCAGTCCAGGCAGAGCTTGCTGTTCGGCGTGCCACATGAGTAGCGGCGGCCGGAGGGCAGCCCCTTCGCTTGCCACTTCAAGATTGCAAGCAATAGCCGGAAGCAAAGCAGACAAGAAGCTGCCATGGCATCATCCAAGTCGGTCGCAAGCCTCTCAGTGCGGGCGCCAGACTTAGAGCGGCTGCGGCGGCGGCGAGCTGGGAGACGCGCGGGCAGCTCACCCGAGGACGCAGCACTTGCTACCCGCCGCCGTGCCTCCCAAAATGAGCTTGTTTGTTGTCACCATGCGGTCTCTTTAGGCTTAGCGTGCGCACAGTCGTGTCCTTTTGCGTTTTTGCTGCGCGCTCGCCCTCCGTCGTTAGACCCAGATCCACGACTCTCCCTCCTCCTCCTCCTCCTCCTCCTCCTCCTCTGCAACAACCACAACAGTCTCTTTCCGCCCTCGTTCTTGTATTCGCAGACACTCCTCGACGCGCTCTCTCAGACACTGACAAGCAACTCCATCCAGCTTGCTCTGCCGCAACCTCAACTGCTGCGATCGCCGCTTGATGACGCGAAGGGCGGGCAGGCAGGCGGAGCTGCACGACACAGCGCAGCTCAGCTCCACGCCACGACGCGACCATTACAACAACTACTGAGCATCACGCTCCATAGCACAGGCCTAGTAAGTTGTCGTTCAGCTCACTGCTCTTTCTCCTGCCCTTCCCCGCTCGCCGGCGGCGCCGCGACAGGACAGCCCCCTGTGCAACGTCACTGACGACGTGTTCGCGACCGACTGCCCTCCCAATCAACAGCTTTTGCTTGAATGCTAATGAACGTACATGCAGACGCTGACGGTTAACGACATCTACGCCGACCGCGTTGTTGCGCGTTCAAGCTGAACGCGACGCCTGTCTCTACTCACACCCGCACTCACGGCTTGTGCCTTGCGCTAATGCTTGCGCTCCACCCAACTCTGAAAGATTTATCGATGCTTTCTCAGTAGCCGTCACTCAGAACATGCTGCCAGACTGCTCCTAGGAGCCTCTCTGAACATCCTTTCGGTAAATCGCCTCACTTCCCTTCCCGCACCGCCATACGACCTTCTCCTCATCCCCCCTGTTTCCTGAGCTATATATGTTCAGCCCTTAGCTTTCAAATAGGGAATGATGACAAGGAAGAACGGTATTATGCGAACGAACACAAGGCTTCATTGCCTGGAGGTTCTTCCACATGATTTCAATAATGCTGCTAATAATGTCTGACCCACAAAACATGACGTTCTTTCTTCCAAAGCTCATCTTCTTGGTACCTCTACAGGTTGCTAATACATCTCTTTATAGGCTCGTAAGAACATCCATCTGTTGGTTGGACAAGATACTTTTCTATGGTACGTACATTCTTTCTTCGTCTCAGCCTTATATGTTCAGCCCTTAACTTTCAACTAGGGAATGATGACTTAAGGAAGAACGGTATTATGCGAACGAACACAAGGCTTCATTGCCTAGAGGTTCTTCAGCACATGATTTCAATCATGCACCTATGTCTGACCCACAACACATGACGATCTTGCTTCCAAAGCTCATCTTCTTGATACCTCTACAGGTTGCTAATACATCTCTTTCTATATTAGGCTCGTAAGAACATCTATCTGTTGGTTGGACAAGATACTTTTCTATGGTACGTACATTCTCTCGTCGTCTCAGCCTTTAGCCTTTATCCAGGAAATGATGAGAACGAGATCGGATACATGAGAAACACTGTTGAGCATTGGGTCTCATCACCCAAGAGTTCACGCGATGATTTCCAACATTAGTTATTGCATTTTGATCCTAGAAAAAGATCTCCTTGGAGCCCTTATGCCTCTATTTAACACAACGCTAATACATATTATCAAATCAGGGCTGCCGTTCTCTCTACTCGTCGTTGAGGCATTTCATTTCAAAGGTACGTTAATCTTGCTGGTGTTTGAACTTTTTTCTTATCAAGTTCATTCCCTCCTACATCATGAGAAAGATCACACTTTGACGAGCCTTCAATGGCTCAACTGTTCTAAAGAAAGAGACAACTACTACATTGCCAATTCTCTGACTCGAGGACATTTAATGCACTGTCCGTTTCACTTTCCTGTTGAGGAATGAGCTGCTAACATTTTTTTCTGCCAAAGCTCCAGGACTTTCTATTCTTTCGCTGGGTACATCCACTGTATTCATCTATTTATTCCTCCGTTCGATCTGTCCATCTACCAACTTCATAGGCATACTGGCTAGGGAATTAGTGTTCGAGGTGGTCCTGCACCGCATCGACTAGACTATTGGACGTCAATGACATCTGCGCTCCAATGGCTGCTTGGGCTTTCGGTGGACTTAACAAATGGTAAGCTGTCAAACTTTTCTTTTTCTTTCCTCTAATACTTTCTTCTACATGATGAGCAAATAACAAGTTACTGCACTCGTATGGGAACCGTTCGCCAACATAGGCGATCAAGGTTTCTTTGACGACTAAGAAAGAGCAGCGCTGATCTGGGTCACTTCCCGTACATACTTTTCCACTTTCCTTGGCATGGGCTGACTCCTTACTGAATCTAGACTATTAAAGATCGTTCCTGATTATCATGGGAAAAAGAGGCCATATGTATCAAAAGTAAGTTTCCCCTGAAGTTCTTGACTACTTTCACCCACTTTGATGATGAATTCGCACATTCTGACTCCTTTGCCTGAAGGCTTTGCGTGGTTCATCTGACTCCAACTTGCGCCCATACACTTGACATTTCGAGAACTTGATAAGATCTGCGCTGACAATGTCACGGGCTAGATGGCAAGACATTCCATGAGACGAGTTGCAAAGGTCAAGATACTCTGGAAGGTAAGACAAACCATCCCTCAAAAGTAACCCCAAGCCTTCCATGATTGATAAAAGAATCGTATCATCTCTTCTAAGTATCGTATGCGACTGCACCGGAGCGGTCGGCGCATGCAACCTGCAGAATCACTAAATTATCTTCTCTGTATCTGAACTTTACCACACCCACCACTTCCTGCTCTCCGCGTCATTTTCTTGACTAAAGCTAACAACTCCATATAGGAAGACATCTTAGAAAACGTGTTCAGAAACTCAGCAATCCATTGAATGATCTGGTCAGTTCGCCCGACTCCTTAGCTCGTTACTGTTTGCTCATGTACACGTTCCTGCCTTTTCATGATGACTTTCGGTAATGAAACGAGTTCTCCATGCGTCAACTCTATTTAAGTCTGATCATTTTGGTCTTCGAATATGCTCCGCAGAAGTTAAGAGAAGAGAAGAGCTAGGCTAATTGATTGTAAGGTAACAAAAGCCCGAGGCTCGGATTGATCGAAGAACTACCAGGGCTGCTGAAAGGCTGGGCATGAAGCTGGAACATATGTCTTGCGGGAGGTGGTGGGTTATCTGATCAATATATAAATGAAGGAGCTTCAAAGTCCAGGGCGCAACTGAATTACTTCTAGAATGTAGTTCGAAGTTCAAAGCATGAAGCATGATTGAGCGCGGGAATCTATTGACAACCATGCAAACCATTCGTGACATTTCGTTCATCCCAAACGCTAAAGTACCAACATTCAAACAGCAACCCCTACACCGCTCCAGATCCTCCAGACCATCGAGCTGACTCCACAAACCTGGCCACACGACCCCCCCAAACTTGCGCGCCCAAAAGCGCAACCACCTCCAGCAAAGAGCATCCAGCACGTGACCGCGCGTTCCCGAGTCCCGCACAGACCCACGCGCGCATCGCCGCGCCCGGCGGGCAGCGCTTCCCTCGCAACGGCGGCGGCGGCGACGACGACCGCAACACCATCACGACCACCACCCACAATACCGCTCTCCATGCGCCTCAACCCGCACACGCTCCACCACTGACTCACCGCCGCCCGCTCCCTTGCGCCTCCCCGCCAATGGCCCCGCCTCCCGCCGCTCTCCTACCACCGCCAACGCCCTCACACCACCACCATCACCAAAATGCCCGCTCGTGAGCTCGTCGTCCTCCTCTCCTCTTCCTCGCCACGCATCCCGGACTCCGACGTCATCGCCACGCCGCCGGGTTTGCATGGCGACGAGGCGTATGCGCAGCCGTCGCCGTCGCCGGAACTTCCTTCGCCGTCGGACTTGTTGAAGCGCAGACCGGTGGGGTTGAAGAGCGGGTCGCGCGCTGCGGAGATACCGAGGGGTGTTGCGGTGGGGTTTGCGAGTGCGGGGGCGTTGGTGAGGGAGGGGGGGTTGCGGTTGGGGTTGGGAGAGGAGAAAGCGGAGGAGGAGCAGGAGGGTGTTGGTGATGCGGCGAAGAAGGTTGGCAGGGCGAAGGGAGCGGCGAAGCGGGTGGCGAAGCAGAAGAAGTCTGAAGAAGAAGTGGAGGAGGAGGCTGCGGTGAAGAGAACGAGTAAGCGCAGGGCAAAGGCAGGAGGGGACGGCGCGGCGGCTGTGCAGGAGCTGGCAGCTGAAGGCGCGGCGGCTGAGAGGGTTGGGAAGAGACGGAAGAAGGCTGACGTTGGGGCGACTGCTGGTCCGGGAGGTCCCAATGGCGATGCCTTGACGGAGGGGCAGGTGGTAGAGAAGCCTCGGAAACGGAGGACGAAGGCGCCGCTCAACAATTCCGCCCTCATTAAGGAAGCCATCGGCCTTGGTGCTTTGGACGCAGCAGTTGGGGGCAGGGCAAATGAGGGCGGAGCTGTAGAGAAACTCAGAAAGCTTAAGCCCCGGGCCAACGCTGATGCAGCTCCCGCTGCCGATAGTAGAGAAACTGCTGTTGAGGCCGTCGTGGAACCCAGTGCCAATGTGGATCTTGCGGTCCCGGAGAAACCGAAAGCAAGAAAGCCCAAAGCTCAGAAGGATTCTGACAAAAAGGCAAAATCAAATAAGAGCGGCGCGCCGAAATCGAAGACAGCAGAAGCAATCGAAACAGGAATGAAACCCAATCAGCGCAAGTCAAAGGCGATGAAACAGCTTGAGGTCGTTTCGAAACACTTCCATCATGCCAGTCCCGGTGTTGAGACTGGGCCTGAGTCTGGACTGGAAGAGCGTGTCGAAGGAGGTCCCCTCGAGGAGCCACTGGAGCTGGAGCTGGCCATCACGCGAAGACTGAGCTGGACGCCGCCAATGGATACAAAGTCGTCTCCACACCGCCCTGGCCAGTCAAGGCCAATTGACTTGGCCGAGAGCCCCGTTATAGACGCCGAACCTACCCCGGTGCAGAAAGCTTCATTCGGCAATTTGCTAGACAGCTTTGGTTTTACAGAACAAGCGCCTCACACCACAAGCAATGCGTTAACCAGGACAGAGTCTGGCGAGTCTTTCTCGAAGAGACGGAGATTGGAGGTAAAAAGTTCTTCGCGTTCCCTGACATGAGGCCGAATGCTGACACTTTATAGCTCATTGACGATCCCACCAGGTCCACTGAATGCAGCACTACTGAGTCTCGCGCCCCATCACCCGAGAAGCCGGAAAGAGCTCCCAAGAAGAAGCCGAGAACCATCACAGAGCTTGCGACATCTGCTTACCGTCCTCCAGCGCCTCCAACAGCACCAGCACCTCCGACCGTTGATCCACAAGTATCTGCTTTCTTTGCAACTCGCACAGGCGCGACATCCGACATGGGCCCGCCCGACGCTGCCGTTGGCGAGAAGACCAAACGTGCGCCTCGTCGGAAAAGCCCTACCAAAAAGGCTAACGACAAAGCGAAGAAGATGACTGGAAAATCTAAAAAGGCCGTTAAACTCGCTGCGGAGAAGCTACTTTCGCCGGAGACTGCGCGATTCAGGATGGATCAACAGAATATCCTCTTCGGCACTTCGTCTCAGCTTGCTCGCGAAGAATCGCCTACGTTTATCCGAGATCTCCAACAGGCCCTTTGGGATTCCGACGCGATGGTTACTCAGGGAAACACAGAGACAATACATCTCAGGCCGGCGGCAGCAGGGACAGGCTTGTCTCTCGTTGGCAGACGAAGAGGCTTGTGGACAGCAGCCTCCCGAGATTTGGATGATGCTGTGCTGGAAGAGGAAGTGAGAAAGCCGGTGGAGCTGGATGAGCAGGCGAACGTGTTTGTGGAGGATAGCGTGGTGTTTCTGCCAGAAGTCGGAGGAAACGCACCGTCGCCGACGCAAGAACAAACCGCGGCAACTTTCTTTGATGCGGGAGACTCTCCTGAGCAGCTGAACCCATTTTCTGAAAAGAACCACAAGGAGGACTCCACAGGAGACGAATTACCCCAAGTGACAGACCTTCAATCCGTTGTAGGCGACAGCTTCGAAGACTTTCCAAGCGCTCAGCCTGCGGCACCGTCCTCTGACTATATGGACATCGACGATTTCGATCATCAACATCAGTTGTTGCAACATCAACGTCATGAGGCGCGCTCTACCTCCGTCTCTCGATCCCCGTTCTCTCCGAATCCTCCTCACCGAACCGCTATGAGACCTCTCTCAGCTCACCCTAACATTCCACTGTTATCGAAGTCAAGTTCAGACATTACTGGAGTCGCCGCGAAATCTACGCTAGCTACAAAAATAGGAAAACTAGCAAAAGATGCATTCCCTGAGCCGAAGACCAGCCCTGTCAAACGTCCTCGCGGTCGGCCTCGTAAGGATGCTACGGGTACCAAGGATCTACCTCCAGCTCACCAGGCGAAGCCAACTAAGAAATCCGCCTCCAAACAAGCAATGACTGGTCCGGTTACGCCACGCAAGAAGAAGTCCGTGGAAAATGACGAATGGGTTCGCATTGACGAGATCGAAGACTCGGAAGAAGACATCAGCCCATCTCCGCCGCGTCGTAGAAATACCTCGTCTGTCTCTCCTCCGTTACCTCTAAGCCTCTCGCAAGTGGCTCCCGAGCCTGCAGCATCCCCAAAGAGGGGGGCTACTGCTCCTGCCGAGGCAGCTGTACCTTCTACGCCGTCTCGGAAGCGCAAAACGGTTGCCCACGTTCCGCCAGAGTCCCTTGAAAATGTCTATCCTCAGATCACAACCGCCGTCCAAGCTGCACCGCCGTCGAACGATCCAACGCGGCCCTCCTGGCATGAGAAGATGTTGTTGTATGATCCCATCGTTGTGGAGGATTTGACCGAGTGGCTGAATGGCAAAGGCATTCGGGTAGGCGTTGTAGTGCCTGTTGCGAAGAAAGAAAAGAAGCGAGGAAGGAAAAAGAAAGGGGAGGAGCACAGCATAACCTTTCAGGATGAGGAAGAGAGCGAGCGCACAGAGATGCAAGAATTGCCTGGTTGGGTTGTGCAGAGATGGTGTGAGGAAAACAGCATCTGCTGCATATACAAAGAATCCTTGTGGAACGGGAGGCGGGCGAGGTACTGATGGCCCGCGGCGTCATGGCGATGTACCCGTGTCCGGCTTTAAGTGCCGATGCAAAAGGACCGTACAGGATATTATTCTGCACTTTGGATACTTTTTTTTTGCAAGCGATTGGTAACGCTGCATCTGCCTGTGCGACAACTATTCCTCAGATTCTTAGCTCTCACTAAGGTTCAAGCACGATGAAGCTTGACTGGATGATTCTCCGGCTTCAGCGTTGAGCTCAGCTCACCAGAATCTGCATTGACCGACAGACAAGCTTAATGACTTGGTCGACGTTGAACGACACCTCCAATCCATGCACGAAACTTTCACCAGGAGCCGACACGCCATAACCCTCATAAACTTTGGAGTGCGCTCGACTGCTCAAATCAACTACCTGTGGGCCCCATTGATAGCTCCAGAAGTGGCAGCAGCCAGCAAGCCTCCGGGCCCGCAACTACAATGCGAGCTCATGGTTTCATCAAGGATCTTGCACAGTTCGCGGCTCTTAAAGGCAATACACCGTAATCCCTGGCTCACGAGAACGTGGGCTATCCAAAAAATGTGCCTCGCCATGTCGGACAAGTTTCGTCTTCCACTCCCAAGAGATCCGCCGTTCGACACTAATACGGTTTTTAGCCTCACCTCCGGAGAGATACAACTTTCGATGTTCCAGCCTTTCATGGACGTCACGATTGGTAAGCTCCTCGATGGCGTGAGGGCCCTACCGACTTCTAAGGAGGTATCTTCAGTTTATCCTCCCATCTCGAAGTATGCGACAAAGTGCCTGGGTCTTACGGAGTATGGCGCCCATCCGCCATCGATTGATTCCACAACGCGGACGATCTGGCAGAGCCACTTCATAGACTATTCATGATGAGGATCACAGTCCCCACGTCTGAATTTCCTTGGAACGTTAGAGCACGGCTATGAGAGAGCAGACGACTGAAACGAAAGACACGGCCGTTTCCCGCTTCGAGTCCTTTCACGTGACTTTTCAAGCTATATGACTTTGATAATGCTTGAGCAGGCTCGCACGCGTTTTCTGGCACTTACATTTCAGGATCACCACTGCCACTTCCAAATTCTGGGACATCGCCGACCTGGATGAGTGTTCTCCCCATCACGTGAATCGCATCTGCCCCGCTCGTATCCGCGCCTTGTGTGTTCCTTGAGATAAGCCGCCACCGCAATCCAATTCATTTTACCCGTCAAGCTAACCATGAACGAAAGCGAGTGGTAGTCTGCGACAAGTTTCTTTTCAAGCCTGTTTAGATGCTAGAGGGCGCCGTGGGTGGGACCTACGTCCAGTGCGAGATCATGATATCGCGATCATGGGCGTTCGTCTGGGGCGGAGGTTTGGCCCCCATCCGACTTCAGCTGGGATGGCACAGATGATCGCCTACAGTCGTGCGGAGTGCTGCGGCTGAGCACCGCCATCGTGCTCAGCCTTGTGCACTGCAGCATTGCTGCCTGCTTTTAAAACCCAGGCTGACCGACGGGCGCGCCAGCTGGACGCCCCGATGAGCAGCAGTGAGTTCCATTCACCACTGACACTTGCATCTCCGATGGGCGGATTTGGATCCGGAGGATCATGCTAGCCTTGGTGCACGCCATGGTAATATCGCATCGTTCTTTGAGGCAACGTGGGGCTGCAGCAGCACTGTGCAAATCGCTGACGTATCGGCCGCGAAAAAGGACATCGTAAGCCCTGTCCCAAGGAGCCCGCCCGGAGACGGCAGCATCGCTGCGCACATGGAGTCCAATTGCGAGGGGCTGCGATCCGCTTCCCCCTCGACCTTCACCCTCTCCAAGGGTCGCAACAATCGGCTATCCATCCTGAGCGGGTCGTCTATCCGCAGCGTGGAGTCTTCTCTGGCGGAGCGCATTAGATCGCCGCCGCCGTCCTACCAGGAGAATACTGCCGTGCCGGTCAGCCCGTTGCAGCCTGATCATGCGATCTCCGCTACCCTGGACGCTCATCTTCCGCTGACCATTTCGAACAAAGGCTGGTCCGAGGTCGACTTTGTTTCCAAGCAGTTCCTGGCGGAGAACCTTCCCGGATGGATTTCGTCGATGCAGGAATCCGGAGATCGGAGCCTGAAACCGAGCGGCCAGCACAACCACCTCTCCCAGCTAATCAAAGCAGGCATCAGGAAGAGCCACAAGGGCCTTGTCTTGCGCTTGTTGAGACGCACCCAGGACGCGGACGAAATAGCAGATCTGCGTCTTGATGCTGGCACGGCTGTGCTCAAGCCACCGCTGCCCAGCCACGAATCAGCGGCACTGCCTGAACTAGAAGCTACGCCACCATCTACCGTTGTCCATCAGGTCCCAGGCATCCACGAGGCACCCCCCGAGTCGGCTGTGTATGAGCTGCCTGCCTCGCAGACACCTGTGCCTCGTCAGGTTGATATTCCAACCAGAGCGCCGGTGGAACAACATGCTACGACTTCTGATGCTGAGGTGGATGATCTCTTTCCGGCGAGCTCACCTACCGACAGCCTTCTTCCCACCTTGTCCTTTGGGCCAGAAGAGGCTTCGGCCTGGTCTGAGCCTATCATTGATACCAGCGATTCGGACCTCTCTGCACCATCCAGCATTGTCCCTACGCCTACCAAGGGGCTGTCTGTAAGGAAGGCTACTCGACGTGTGATCAAGCGATCCCAATCGGACGATGCAGACACGAGTGGCACGTCAGTTTCGAGAAGAAAGCTGCCTTTTGATGTCGAAACTGTCAACAGGAAGCTGCTTGAGATTTCTGGGCCTGTTGCAAGTCCATCCACAAGCCAGGAAATGGTGCCCTCCTCCACAGAACACAAAACGCAGAAGAAACAGGCTCCACCCCGAACAGACGGAGCGGCCCCATCCGAAGCCTCACTTGTTGCGGAAGCTTCACAGACAGCTGGAAACGAATCGCCTCGCGGGTTAGAGCCTGGAAGAAACTCTGAAACAGGAGGAGGCAATAATGAAACTGTTGTTGGGGCCCCGATTCCTGATGCACAGCAAAGCCTTCACAACCAGGATTCTGCAGAAAATGTTGATCCTCCGCCAGTCGAAACGGCGACACCAGCATCTGATTCGCTGTCGGCACCGGTCCGAGCCTCGGAACTAGAAGGGTCCAATGTCAAGTATTGCCTGCCGAGCGCTGAGGCACCTAAGAAACTCAAAATACTCACCGACTGTGGTTCGGGAAACGCAACTGCAGCCCAGAGCGCCGCCGTGCCGCCATCCGCACGCGACCTTGTTGCATTGCGCCCATCTCCTCCACCACCAGTACGCCAAGAGGCTCCCAAGGTATCATCTTCGCAGGTCGAGGACGAACATATTCCAAATGCCTCATCGCGTCTGTTGGAGCCAACAGATGATGGCCACGGCACCATCGACGGGTCTGTCACGTTACCTACAATCAACATCCCCGAGCCAGAGAGCCCAGGAGGCAGTTTATGGCTCCCTTCGAACACAGAAATCAGACCATCTCCAGAGCGGCGCAACCCATTATACAGCCTACTATCCCACGTGTCCAGAGCGACCATATCCCAGATCGGGCGCGTAGCAACCGGACTCTACGACCTATACGGGCCCGAAAAGCCCGTTCCTCAAGGCCATGTCCGCGTGCGCTGGACCTGCGTAAGCAACCCCCACCCCGCACCCCTCGACCCATCCTAAACCCACACCCTCCCTACAGACCTGCGGCAAGCACCTCTACGACGACTTCATCGAGCGCCGCCGCGGCGCCGCCCGCGAACTCGAAGCCTACCTCAACCGCCCCCGGGCCCACACCACCCCATCCCCCACCCCCAGCGCACACAGCAGCTTCTCCGATCGCAGCCAGATCTTCAGCGCCAACCCCTCGCTCACCCCCTCCCCCGCCACCACCTGGGGCTCCCTGGGCTCCTCAGGCGGCGACACCTCGCCGGGGGGCAACTACAGCCCCACGACGCTCCGCAGCAACAACCCCTTCTCCGTGCGCGTCGGCACGCTGCCGCCCGCGCGCTGGCTGCTGACGTGCGCGGATGAGGGCCAGTTCACGACAAAGCTGTCGCACGTCGACGTGACGGAAACGAAGGTCCGGTCGGATCGGGACCTGGCGATGGCGGTGCGCGGGCTGCACGCGCACGTGAATAGGAAGTGGTGGCGCGTGTTGCGGCTGCGGGGGTTAACCAGCATCGATTTCGTCCAGGTAGGTACATACCTAAAAACAGAACAGCAGCAGCCCTGCCCGCCCACTCCTACCTACCTACCTACCACCGAACAGCACCGCTATATATATATTTTTTTCCCTTTTTTTGGGGAAGCCGCCGTGTGTGACTGACATCCGGCGCTGCTAGTTCGAAGTCCACCGCAACCGCGTCGTCGATATCCGCAAGTGCCCGGACATGCCGCCCAAGCAGGTGGGCTATGATTTCGAGCCGCACGACCTCGTGCCCCCGGTCGGTACGCAGTATCTCATGCACCTGTTCCTGCACCCGGAGGACTACGACAACGAGTTCATCACGTACGCGCGCACGCCGAAGAAGCGGAACGCGCGGTTGGATGTCGGGGTCGGGTGGGGCATCAATCTGGTGGAGGGGTTTCTGGCCGATCGCGTGTGGATGCTGGTGATGGGGTTTTTTGTGCTTGGGAGCTTTGTGTTTGCGGTTGTGTGGGCGTGTAGGAGGGGCGGGGATGTGCAGGGTGCTTTTGGGGTTGCGTCGTGGATGTTGACGTTGGCGGCGTTGGTGGTGGGGTGGGCGCAGGCGGCGCTGGGGTGAGGAGGGGGTAGTCTACGGAAGAGCGATGCTGTGAATGTTGTTGAGAAATGCGGATACCATTATATGTTGGGTTTTTTGGGAAGAACCTCGTGAGTAATGGGGTATATATCTAATGACATGGAAGAATAGAAGGAAAGCATTAGACTGGCTCTATGCGATCTCCGTTTCTGTAACAAGGAGACGGCGACGTCAGCGCGACCCCAATTTCGTGTGACTCCAGTGACGTCCTTGATGCCCTTGTATACCCCTCCCGCGGACCTGCTTGCTGATTCCAGTACCATGATCTCCTGTCCGGCAGCCGGATAGGCGAGAGTTGTGGAAGCATCTGCAGGTGCCATATGCTTCGTCTTTCGTCCTGTTCCTCCTCTCCTGCTTCTACTATGGGCGGTGCTGTGTTGATTTCCATACGCCTATCTTCCTCCTTGAATATAACTGACCCCGTATACTCGGTTTCCGTCACCGTAGATGACACTATCGTGTCCGAAGGGCTGGTCTGCTTCTTTGCCTTCTTCGCTGTACCTCCCTTCTCTCTATCCTGCAGCTCAATATGCCCCGAGCTGCTGTAGTTGCGGCTTCTTGACCACGACTTACTGCGTCGATAGGACGGTCGGGTGCTACGGTCGCTCAAGCCCTTTAGCAGGTCCAAAGTGCTGTTCCACACCACTGAATTGCTGATTTCTTTGAAGTAATGATTGAGAGCAGGGGCCGACGCGCATAGGATTCCCAGATGTGTCTCCAGCACGGTCCAGATGAACACGGGGTACGCTGCCCACGTGGAGTCGAACGTTGAATACAACTTGACAGTGTAGATGAGACGCATGATTCCCGCAGCGCAGGGACTGGAGGTGCGTCAGCATTCTCTGCGATTTATTCCAAAACGTGAAAAATCAACTACTATTCCTCCTCAAAACGCAGATTTGAAAGTTGCAGCTCGAAAGCTGAGAATCCACGCAGTAGTTGTTTGATATAGTAACAATTATGATAAGGCTTACAGGATCCCGAGCCCAAGCAAAGACGCAAGAAGGACCTTCTGCTTCTTGCGCATTTGGAGCTTCCACAAGAGGATGGAGGGCATGCCGCAGGCAATGAAGTCTTGTAGAATGCTGATGGCATTCGCAGCGACGGTGTTGGCGGACTCGTTGAGGCATTTGTAGGTATTCTTCTGCGTCCAGACGATGTCGAACTGCCTCCAATACGCCTTGAAGGGGTAGCATGTAAGGAACAGCACGACGGAGAAGACCAGGAGGTATGCCGCGACGAAGATGATGTTGGCCTGCACAAGGCGCGCGAATCTGGAGGTGTAGGTCCCGTGGGCTAGGCGACGGTAGAAGAAGAGGATGGAGACTTTTGTGAGGCAGGTGCTGGTGGAGTTGAGCTGCTCGATGATGAGGACAAACTGAGCAGGAGCGTAAGCAAGCATTAGCCAAAGCAAAGTCTAACGTGTCCTTTCAACTCACCTTTCGCGCTTGCAGAGCCATAGGTTGCGTTACATCCCAAACGTGGCGATCAAACCCGTGGAGGCGAAAACCTACAGGGCTCAGTAAGCATATTTTAAATAAGCGTACTGACCTGGTCGATTGCGCGACGCACCGAGAATCATGGCCGTGTCGAATCCGGTGGCAAACAACTATACGCTAGGTGTCAGTAAGATGGCGTCAAGGCGGAACAGGCTTAGATACCATGGCGAGTATGATAAGACCGTCGTCGATCCCAAAGCTTCGTCTTCGGATTCGGGCCAGAATGCGCAAGCACACGGCGACCAGGCAGATTGGAAAGAAAAGTCCAATCAGAATGACCAGATCCCAGCCTCGTCGAATGCCATGAGGGAACTCGCTGGTCTGCCACGCAAGAATGAGCTTCAAGGGAGGCACTAGTGACTTAAGAAGCATTGCTGGCGTAAGACTGGATGGGACTTTCTCCGAACCGCAGTGCACGGAGCAACCGTTCGGGGAGCTAGGGGCGCTAGCAATTGTTATAGGGAGTGACAACAATGTTGGAGTTGTGGTAGCAGCGGCGACAGGTGACGGCACGCAAGTCTTGCCTAATCAGATCGCCTACCAGAGATTGTTAGCATCAAGAACTCGGTGATTAGACATGTAGACAACCTTTTCGCATGGTAGGCGAATAGAGAAAGACAGCAGGTTGGGGGCTCGCGCAGAGGCTCCGACGCGAGGGCGCGCCCACCGGACGTTAAATATCAGGCCAGGATCCAAGAGTCGCAGATCGAAGCGGGCGGAGATTGATCCAGCTGTCACCCACCCTCGTTTTAGAAGGGACCTGGCGTCTTGGAAGCGATCATCTCTTTTGTGTCGCACCATCTCTACCAAGTTACCGGATACTACCAAACCTTAATGTTAGCCTGATCTTCTAAGCGGAGATCACAACGGGGATCATGGCGTGGCGTGAACGGCCAATACGTGCCCGTCAGGAACGCTTTTTTGGCATTTACAGTTGCCCTATTATCCGCCTACATAACAGACTTCTTCAACTATGTCCGCAGATTCAAAGTATCACATTTTTCATCCCAACGGTTTCATTACTTTTTCGTGGTCTGATTCTCTCTTGTCATGTTGCACAGACGGACACCCAATGCTTTTTTCTGCTCTACACCCTTGTTCCCGGCACGAGAGCCGAGTTTCCAGACTGCATAAACGGCGCCTGAGCGACCAATAGTAGTGTAGTGCATCCCTGTTCGTGACAGACTGTGCAGCTTCTCTGCTTGCTGAGATGACCACCAAGGAAAATATTACAAATATGGGCCATGGCGCTTCGGGTGTGTCACGCTTCGGGCTACCCACGTTTGACTGATGGAAAGTGTCGCCAGCCGTTTCATTAGCCACAAGCGGCAATTCTTTCAGGGCGCAAGGCACCATCGGAGTGGTGTTCGGCGATCAGCTAGTGTGTGAGATGTCGTCAGAACAGAAGCCCGAGAGCTCATCAACGCGGGTCTGAACTTCTGGCCCCGTGTCGCCTGTGGATGACATCAAACACTCCGAGACGCGCTAACAACGGGACATCAGACACCGAACATCAACCCTTTCTGTAGCCCCGGTGGGATGAAGGCCGGCAGGAGTCCGGCCAGGTCCCGTGCCATCATAAGCGCTATATACGGAGTTTTTTTCATAGACCGGGCGGCGCAGCGAGTTTAACGGCACGGGATCTGCAGGATGGCGACTTCATCCAAGTGATGCGCCGCCCACGATCTGCAGAGCGAGAACTTGATGACCAGACGCAATACCGATGTCCAAGCCACGGCTCAGAGCTATCCGATTATATCATCCCGGCTTTCGGGACCTACGCCTTTGAGGCGACGGTTATATGCTTCGGCTTGGTAACGACTTACTCAACGGTATTCCAACAAGCGCTGACGCGTACCTGCTTTAACTTTAAAAAGATCCTGGGCGAGCACCGAAGCCGGTCAAACAGGCACCAGTGTATCACCAGCGACCGCAACGCCGTTACTGGCATGCATCAGTCACACGCGTGCGCGGACTTACCTCAGGCGTGAGCCGCCGCAACATTGAAAGCTACACAAACCTGGAGCGCGGCGACGACCAGCTCATATAGTTTGCTATAGCATTGGACGAATCTCTCTCAGAAGGAGTCGATCTCAACAGGATCCTGACTCGCCTCTACTCCTCACTAATCAAACTCTGATAGTTGATCTGCCGGCAGACCAACTGCAATCGTTGGTCACTGATAACGTGGACATGCTCGACAGCAGAGACTGACTCGCATACCTTGCGCCTGTTTCGGGATCGGTGAAGATCAGGAACGATTGCGTACTACCCCTTGTCGCCGTTGAGATCAAAAGCTCATCGATCGAACCCAAGGAACCCCGGCCAAACGCCACGAGTCACGATGCAGGGCAGCTGCAAGGCCGTAGCGCCCAGCCGCGTCGATGGCGGCTCGAGCCGGCGGCCTGGATATTAATTTCCTTATAAGCTTCAAAAATCGGCGGTGTACATAGATGCCTCGGTCGACGGTCCGTCGCCGCCGCTAGTGCCTCGGATCTGATCTTTGTTCGCCAGCGGCATTCACATTGGTCAACGCCGTGCGCTACACAACTTTTGAGTGGTTCTATACCGCGATGTTGAGATTGAAGCTGACGAGGGGTGGGTATCCGACTTTGAAGGTGGCGCCATACGAAGCGGAGTCTGGACATGTGCAGTGGACATTCGGGTCGCTGTACGGGCTTCTTGCTGCGAGTTTGCTAGGACGGATGGTTGTGAGGTTGCGTCGCGATTCACAGTGCCTACCGGGTCAGTGGCAACAGTGAAACTACCCGGCGAGGACACGGAGGTAGAGATTCACGGAGGTGGAGCTGCGGCAAGGCTCATGCAGTCGGAAGATACCATTGTAGACTTCCAGAGAAAAGAACAGGCAGTCAGCTCAATATTGGATGTTGAGAACAATGCCGCCAGATGCCAGACGGAGCAAGTCTCTGATTAGTATGGATTAATGCTGTCAAGGCATTGCAGTCTGCACCGGTCAGGTCTTGCGGCATCGAGAGGAAAAATCTGCCGACCAGAGATTGACCAAGACAAGGGTTTGCGGGATGCTTGTAGTAGGTAGCAATGGTGCTGGATAGCAAAGCGGAAGGAAAGTGCGGGCGGCGATCGGCGGAGACGATGCCTGTCCCAAGGCCAAGACCGGCCGTCCGTCATCGGGCGCCTCCGACGTCTGCCCCTCCGTGCCCTCCACCCCACCGCCGCCGCCGCTCTGACAGCGCTTACGCAACGACTATCTCATCGATAGGAGACCTCCGGCTGCCTTCACCCTTCACGCACGTATAAGGACAGTCTGTCTCCTCGCTCTCTCTAGCACCAATCCATCAGAATCAACCTGCCACCAAGCCCCATCCTCCGCAACGTCTTCATCCACAATGCCTAGCGCAATCTCGTCTCCGTCAATCCAGCCAATTCCCAAGGCCGCGGGGTCCGATGTCGACTTCGGCGCCATCATCACCGGGCTCGATGTCGAGAACATGACCGGTAAGTAGCGATGCTGCAAGTACCATGCAAAATGGGGTAAATCTGGGTCTACGCAAGAAAGGGTGCACTCCGGGGAGCGGTAACCACCTGGGTAAGTACAAGTAACACGCCGAGCGCAGCGACAGCAAAGCTGACAAGTCGACAGATGACGACTTCAAATTCGTCCACGACGCCCTCTACAAGCACAGCGTCGTCGTGATCAAGAGCCACCCGCAGCTCTCCCCCAAAGCCCAGTACGAACTCACCCGCCGCTTCGACCCCGACGTCACCACCTACGGCCACGGCAAGACCCTCGACGCCAAGCGCAGCGTCCTGCACCCCGACCTCAAGACCATCCCCCACCAGCCCCAAGTCCAAGTCATCGGCAACGGCTTCGTCGACGAGTACGAAGGCCTGCGCAACATCCAACTGCGCCACCCGCACCACCGCAAATTCCACAAGACGCACGTCCCCGACGCCGAAGACCTCGACTACACTCGCTTCTTCCGCTGGCACATCGACGCCGCCCTGTACGCCCTCAACCCGCCCCGCGTAACCTCGCTCCTCGCCGTGCGCGTCCCCAAGGGCCGCCGCCAAATCTGCCGCTATGACGACGGCACCGGCGACGAGCTGGACGTGCCGCTCGGCACCACCGCCTTCGTCTCCGGGTACCGCATGTACGCGCTGCTGTCGGCCGAGGACAAGGAGTTCGTGCGCACGTCGAGGATCGAATACGCGCCGCACCCGTACATCTGGATGAGCGGGGCGGCGTCGCGGTCGACGGGGCTGGGCATGCTGAGCGAGGGCAAGGAGATCGCGGACGCGGAGCTGCCGCCGATCGAGGAGAGCAAGATCATGGTGCTGCCCATGTGCTGGAAGAATCCCGTGACGGGCGAGTTGGCGTTGCAGATTCACCCGTCGGCGGTGCGGAAGATTCATCTCAAGGATGGGACCGTCGTTGATGATCTGGACAAGGTGCGCGACATCGTGTACCGACTGCAGCGGCCGGCTATCGCGCCCAAGTATGTGTATCCGCATGACTGGGAGGAGGGCGATCTGGTGCTGTTCAACAACCAGGGCGTCATTCACTCGGTTGTGGGCGCGTTTGCCGAGCACGAGGTACGCCTGTTCAGGCAGTGCAACTTGGCTGCGAGCACGCGTCCTGCTGGACCCGACGATGAAGCGTGAAATGATTTCGAAACGATTCTCAGCGCCTTTTGATTTTCCCTTTCTCTCGTTACTCTTTTCTCTCCCATTCTCTCCCATCAAACAGCTGATAGAACTATATGATCTCTTCTCTTCTGCCTCTTGTCCGCCTTTATGCTAGCCTTTTTTAAACCGTATGCAGCATCACAAAGACACTTGTCCCTCTTTGATCTTGTCCAAGTCCTCCCGACCAAATGGCACATAGCTCTTCCCTCCCGGCGGCAGCCAGTACAGCCTATCCCCAGCCCCTTCCACCTTCTCCACATCCATGCCCTCCTCCCTCAACTTCCCCTTCTGCATCTTCAGCGTCCCCGTGTAATCCAGCTTCGGGGTTAGCCTCAAGAAAATCGGCACAGCGTAGCGGGGCAAGCTCTTGACGGCATGCTCAGCCAGACCCGCAAAGTCGAAGTCCAGCTCAGACACGCCGTCCGCGAAAGTGATGGCGGCGCAACCGCAGCGGCCGTCCGCGTGAGGCACGCTCACGCCGTACACGTTAGATTCGGCGACCTGGGGAAAGGCGCCCAGCACGTCGCTGACCTCGTTCGTGGAGACGTTTTCGGATTTCCAGCGGAAGGTGTCGCCGAGGCGGTCGACGAAGTAGAGGCGGCCTTCGGAGTCGAGGCGCAGCAGGTCGCCGGAGCGGAACCAACTAGGAGCAAGGTCAGCGTCACAATCCGTACCGCCCATGTCGGGACGACGATCCAACAACGCACAGGTCTCCCTTCTTAAACACATCCCTCAACTTCCTCCTATCCCCAGCCTCGGAGTTCCGATAGTACCCCGCAAACCCATCATTCGGCAAGCTCGGATCCATCCTAAACAGCATCTCGCCCGGCTCCCCATCCCTACACCTAACCACCCACCCATCCTCCCCCCTCACCACCTCATCCCCCCCCTCCTTATCCACCCTCACCAGCACCACCGTCCCCCCATTCCTCCACCTCCACAACAACCCCCTCAACCCAATCGCAAACCTCGTAAACTCCCCCCTATTCCTATTCACCGACGCCCCCATCCCATCCGTCGCCCCATACAACTCATACACGCCCTCGACCCCAAACCTCCTCCGAAAAACCTCCCACACATCCGGCCTCATCCCATTCCCCCACGCAACCCTGACCCCATGCCTGCGATCCCACTCCCCGGGCGGCGCATTAACCAGATACCGACACAACTCGCCCACATACTGCAGCACGTCCGCGCGCCCCGCCACGACCTCCGGCCAGAACGCGCGATGCGAGAAGCGGCGCCCGAGCACGACGGTGCCGCCGGCGTGCAGCATGGCTGTGACGCAGAGGCTGTGCGCCGAGAGGTGGTAGAGCGGCATGCAGGTGTACATGCGGCTGGCTGGGGTGAGGCAGAGGTTGCGGGCGACGAGGTGGCCGCCGAGGAGCTCGCGGAGGGTGCTGAGTTGGGTGGCTTTGGGGAGGCCGGTTGTGCCGGAGGTGTAGATGAGGGTGCGGAGGGAGGGGGGGAGGAGGGGGGCGGTGAGGGTGGGGGGGATGGGGGTGGTGTTGGTGAGGGAGGGGGCGAGGGTGGGGGTGTAGTAGTGCGTGCGGACCTGAGAAGTAGTGAGCGGGTAAGTAATAGGCGGGAGGCGCTGGGGTGTACGTACGCCGAGGTTTTGGAGCTCTTGGACGTGTGGGTCGACGAGGGGTTTGGTCTCGGTGTCGCAGAAGAGGTGGCGGCATTCGCAAAGCTGGTGGGAGGGACGGGGGGAGTCAGCACGGGCAAGGTTGCTGGCGAGCTGCCTGCCTGACTTACCGTGACGCAATGTACTAGTCCCTTGCTGGTCAGGTTGCAATTGATCAAGCTCGGCACCGCGCCGATGCTGTCCAGCGCAAACCATAGCATGAGGTGCTCCGGGCTGTTCTGCCCGTCGATGGCCACAATCTCGCCCAACTGCACGCCCAAGTCGTGCCGCAGCCAGTTGGCGACCTTGCGCACGTCGTCGAGGAACTGGGCGTACGTCCACTCCCTTCTGCTGGGGCTGGCGGCGTCGAAGATTAGGAAGGGATGGTCGGGGCGGCGCTCGGCCTGTTCCTCCAGGATGTGGTAGTTGCAAAGGCGTTTGCGGCGCATACGCATGAGTATGAAGAGCGCGGCGGAAGGGCCTGTCGGCGCCATCAGCTCGGTGCGTAGGTCGTTGGCGATGTGGAATTTGGCATTGAGGTAGGCAGCGACGCTGGCGGCGCCGGCCGCGGTGGCGGCGAGAGAGAGTGCTGTTGGAGCGTTAGCTCTGCGTACGGAGGGGTAGAAGGAGAGCTGGAGGCGCACTGGACATGACGGGCAGCTTGTAGAGCTCGCTGGCGAGCGGAGAGAGGCAGAGGGCGGGCGGCGAGAGCGGGAGGGAGCCATGTCTTGTGGTGGGGCCTGCGGTGCTGACGCTTGGATGCCTCGGCCCAGGGAGCTAGGGAGGCAGAGAGCTTTACGGATTACTACGTACGACAATCATCTGCCGGCCTGTCTGTCCCTCCGACCCGCGTCGAGCTTATCAAGGGCTCGTCAGTGTGGCCGCATTGCCGCAGCTCCTTCCGGACGGCTGTCCCTTCAGTGCCCAACCGCGGTCCGATGTGACGCTCTTGATACGCACGTAAAGTAAGCATGAAAATGAAAGGAGATCTCCATGTGGCGGCGGGCGGCGTCCAGCCACACGCAACGCTGATCGCCCTACCCGTCCCCGCATTTCTACCCCACAACCTACAATTATCCACGAGTCAAGCCGACTCATGGGCGCCGCGCTGGAGAAATCACAAAAACAGCAATTGCCTGCCCGTTACTTGCCTTGTCGTCCACGCTCTTTCAATGAAAGGCAAGACCCCAAAAGGAAAGACTCGCGAGAGAGCAATGCTCCTCCCCAACAGCTCCCTCCTCGCCCTCAGAACTCGGCATGTGTCCTGACGTGAAGCTTCTCCAGAAGACTATGACGGTGCCAGAAGCTGCGATACCGCTTGCCCCAGAAGAAGACAATCGGCGTCGTGGCCACCATAGCAAACCCCACCCCGCCAAACACGTAGTAAACCTGCGCCGGGCCCGCGCTGGCCGTCCAGTCATTCACAAAGTAGCTGAAGCCGTAGAAGACAAAGTTCTTGAACACCATCCCCATGATGAAGATCTCAGACGACATGTCGCGGTACGCATCAACCCCGTACGCCGACGTCGCAATGGCCACGCACATGATGCCGAACAGGTCGATCCCGTGCACCGTCGCCGTCGCATAGTAGCTCGCCTGCCGCTCGCACAGCCATCCGAACAGCATGAGCCCCAGTCCCATCAGCAGCCCCGGGAACATGGCCAGAAGCCGGTATTCGGGCTCGTAGACGCCCTTGTTCCGGCGCGACGCCCACCCGATCAGCGGGTCGCTGACCACGCCCATGAAGATGGCCCCCAGCAGCCCGCCGACGAAGGGGCCCATCGAGAGGTAGCCGACGCCGGACGCTGTCAGGAGGTAAGGTGGCGCGGAGAAGATTTGGGCCATCACATATGATTGCGCGACATAGAAGGCGACCGACATGCCGCTGACGACGACGACCCAGAGAATCGAGATGTTGAGGCAAACTGCGAACGGGGCGATCACGAGCTGGATGAAGTTGTCGTCCGAGTACGTACCCGTGAAGATGGCCGTCTGTTGCCAGAAGGTTTTGGCTGGCGGGATCGACGGGTGCGCGGACTCCACATTTTCCAGGTGCTCGCCGGCTGCCTTCTCTTGTGCGACTTGTGTACCGTCTTCAGAGATCTCGTCGAGCTCGTAGCGACGGTCTCTGATGTACTGGGTTTCGGGTACGAAGAAGAAGAGCAGAATTGTCTCCACTGCAGCGAATGGAATCTGCTCAATTCTTCATCAGCGCCCAATTTGGAACCGTTGGAAGAGCGAGAGAAGACGACGGCACTTACGAAGATGTGAAATAGATACTGCCAGCCCAAGTTCGCCGTGATCGGGCCACAGATGACGGCTGAGAAATTGGAGGCGGCCCCCAGAACAAACTGCGTCATGGCCATGAAGTAGCCACGCTCGTGCACGAAGAACAGGTCGGCAATCATCGAGATGATGAGACTTTCAAAAGCAGAAATGCTACCGCCCTGGACAATGCGTGCTCCGAGAAGAGTATCGTAATCGTTCGCGCAAGATCCGATGATGGTGCCGATTAATCCGATCAATGAGGAGATCAAGAAGAGCGGTCGCTTGCCCCATTTTCTCGAGCATGCTGAGACGAATGGACCGGTGGCGCCGACGACCAGCAGCACTGGCTTGTGTAAGTTATAGACTTGAATGGGAATCCTGTACTTACAATAGCCGGAGATGACGGTGATATCTCCAATAGGACGGTGAAATTCAAGAGCAATCACCACAAGCCCAGGACTGAGGAGTGGAGCTGCACAAAAGTTAGACGGACGACGGCAACGCTGAGAGATTGGTACCCACCAACAGTGGCGGCGTACAAGATCGCGCCAAAACCGACGACGAGCATCATAACTAACTTCTTCATCGGCGAGAAATTGAGCGGGTCATTAGGGTCGTCAGAGCTAGCCGCGACCGTCAGCGTAAGCGTTGTCTCTAACGCCCATCTCCCGCTGCGTGCTTACGGCTGCGGCACAAGTACAATGTGCGCATTCTTGCCGGTGCCGTGCTTGAGCCCCTCGCCCCTAGCCGGGTCATCCTGCTGTGCCTGTCGCTCATCCAGAACTACCGTAGCCGGAACATGGAGGAGGTGTTTGTCCTCCAGGATGCCGAGGAAACCCATCTTCGAACAGGCTCAGAAAGAGGAGGGAGGCAGGACGATTGACTGATAAGCTAAGAGCCGGCTCACTTGCATATGCTGCTGCAGGTGCGAAAGTAGAAAGCAAGCGCCATTCATGTACTTAGCAGGAAGGGCTATTTGGGGTCAGTGTCAGAAGCACGCTGCCGGCAGTAGTTCTGGAGAGCGAGCTGTCTCGCGAAGGATAGGATGGGGTCATATTTGGGGAAGATTTGGGGTTAAACGGAGCCAGCCGCGTGCGTCCTTTCCCCCGCACCGTTTCCCTGGTCGCTTCTATTTTGCTTCTGAAACCCCCGGGAGATAGGGTTCGTTCTTGACACATGGGGCTGAGCATGGGTGAATGTGGGGATGCACCAGTCGCGACCGAGTCCCGCCATCCCTTGCATGGATGCTGTCCGAGGGAAGAGCCTTAACATGAATAAAATTCTGCAACACTCAGGCAATATGTGTTTAATAGGAAGGAGAGAGTTTGCGCTTTATTGCCACGGTCCAACTGCGCCCGATCTTGGCATTCACAGCAGAGATATCCATAATCATCTGATCACGGAGATCATAATCCTGGAGCATGCTTTCGTGTTTGATAGCCTGCTGCAGGATACTGCCGATATATCCCAGCCTAACCCTACAAAGCCCGGATGCGTATCTTAATACCTGGTCTTAACAGCCTCCGCGCAGTCGCGCCGAATCAAGTCAGCATGCTTTTCACTGCGTGGCTTAATGTTTACTTTGAATGGCGCTTTCCCTTTGTTCAGTTGCGGAATATTCATCGTATCAATCGGTTCATTCTGCAACGCTCTGTCAGTCTCATTTGATAGCACTGGCAGGAATACATTGGTCTCACCGGATCCTCCTCAAAATCGAAGCAGTAGAGAAGTCGAGCAATGGCAATCCACACGTTCATTTCGCCGACATTCCATCCAACGCATACACGCCGTCCTGTCAAGATTAGCGAAAGACCGGCATAGTACGTAAGTAAGCATCTTACCAGGACCAAACCCCCAGTGACCCTTCATCGGATTATTCAGATCATCGTTGAGGAATCGCTCCGGCCAGAAGCGCTCCGGCTCCTCATATTCCCTAGGATCCAACGCCAGCGCCCACGCATTCCACGTAAACACCGTCCCAGCAGGAAACCTATACCCATCATACTCATCATCCTTAATCAACGCTGTCGGCACCCCCATCTCCGCAACATTCGGCCTCCACCTAAACCCCTCCTTCACCACAGCCGTAATATACGGCAAACCATCCCTATCCCCCCACCCGGGCAACCTCTCCGCCTCACAGCCGCACACCCGATCCAACTGCTCCCGCGCCCTGACCACCCAATCCGGATAAGTCGCCGCCCCAGCAACAATGTCGATGATGCTCAGCCTCGACGTATCCGTCCCAGCCTCCATCAACGTCCCGAGCACGAACAACGTCTGCGTCTCGCCAAAGCTCCGCGCCTCCTCCGTGGCCAGGAAATCCACCGCGAAGCAGTCCTTCTGCGTCCCCTCCCGCATCCGCTCCTTGACCTGCTCCAGCTCGCGCTCGTACACTCTGCGCGTGAACGCGTAGTAGCGGCGACCCCTGCCGCGCCACCACTGCAGAGGCTTCGGCAAGAGCCTGGCGAGGATGGGAAAGGCGTCCACGAGGTTAGTGCCGGGCTGCTGGTTGCCGAGGAACATGTCGATAGTCTGCATGAGGCGGGCCGTATCAGCGTTATCCAGGTCCAAGCGCTTGCCGAAGACGACGCTCATGATGACCGAGTTGGCGTAGCGGGCGTTGGCAGAGAACCAGCGGTCGGGGCGGTGCAGGTAGTCCCAGAGCAGGTGGCGGCTCTCCAGGTCCTGGTAGGGGCGGAAGGTGTCGCGCTGGCGGGCGCTCAGGATGCTGTGCATGACGCGGCGCACGGCGCGCCAGCGCTCGCCGTACGGCATCAGCACCATGCGGCACCCAGCCGACATGATGTCGTTGGTGAAGGGGAAGGGCGGCCGCGAGCAGTAGAGCGCGGCGCGCTTCTCGAGTAGGTCGCGCACCGTGCGCGAGCTGTTCAGGAAGACCCAGGTGGTGAGGCCGAACTTGACGGTGAACATTTCGCCATGGCGGAGAGCTTGGGCGCGAGCCCAGGGGCCGTGGCCGGTTGTTGGGGTTTGGAGGAGGTTGCCGAGGAGGGGGAGGGCGCCGGGGAGGGTTGGGGGGAGGTGGTATTTGCGGTGCCAGCGGTAGGAATGGAGGGCGAGGTAGATGATGGAGAGGAGCACTGTTGCTACGATGGTCGCGGAGGTGGGTGGGATGTCTTTGATGTCCTGCATCGTGGAAAACAAAAAGGTCCGGGCGAGCGGCTACTATGCGTACGGATTCGGAAAGGGAAGAATAAAAGTAGGCCCGGTGGCGCTTCGAATGGCAGGCGAGACAGGAATCTAGCCAAATTTCTAATGCGAGCCATCCTATAGCTCCAAGGTCCCGCATCGCATGCGGAAGCTTGACAGTTGCGTGGGAGGATGTGGGGCACATGGGGGTATGGTTGCGGGGTCTGTTGCAATCAATCTGTGGAGGGACTCACAAGCGCTGCGCCGGAACGAGGCCCCGCATTGAGCACGTCTCCAAACTGCGTAGCAAGTGCCGGGGGAAACTGGTCATGGGGCAGGTTTGTTAGCGTTGTTTTTGCCCGATATTCCGGTGAGGACAGCGGCTACAGAAGTAAACAGATCAACATTCGCTCGGCATACTTAAAGCTTGTTCTCAGTTAAATTCGACTGCCGAGGATTTAAGCTTCGACGGCATTCAAAATGACGACGTATCCGTTCAATGATTCTGAACTTACAGCACTCAATGGCAAGACAATCTTGATCATCGGAGCTGCGAGCGGAATTGGACACGAAACCGTGAAACTTGCGCACAGTAAGCTCACTTGAGGATCCAAGAGTATTTACGGGGTGCTAATTGCTCAACTGCAGGCAATGGCGCAAACGTCGCGATCGGGGACTGGAACGAAGGGGACGGGAAAGCCTTTGCAGCCAAACTTGAAGAGTCAGAAACCACCCACTACCGCGTGCACGGCGAACTTGAACTAAAATCCTGCTCACGCAGACGAGTCCTCTTCCAAAAATGTGATGTTTCCTCCTGGGATGACGTGCTCGAGCTTTTCCACACCACCTGGAAAACGTTCGGGACCATCCATGCGGTTCTCTGCAACGCCGGGATCAACAAAGAGGATATCTTCAGGGACGAGATCGACGGGGCAACCGGGAAACTACTGCCTCCGGACCTGAAGCTTCTCGATGTCAATCTCACGGGAATGGTGTATGCCGTCAAATGCGCCGTGCACTACTTCGCCAAGTGGCCAGAAACGCATTGCCAGATCGTGCTGACAGGGTCTGCTGCGAGCTTCCTGGACACGCCGCCGCTGCATCTGTATTGCGCGTCTAAAGCGGGTGTGCTGGGTTTCATGCGGTCCCTGCGCACGCAACTGGTCAGGAAGAACATTGTGAGCTGCCAATCCGTACTCAAAAGCCGGTGACTGACCCCCTGTCTAGACCGTAAATATGGTCGCGCCGTGGATGACGGTTACGCAGATGACCAGAGATCTCGACGGCCTGTGGCAGGAGCAATGGGGCCTTCCAGCAAACATGCCCGAGGGCGTCGGACGGGCACTGTTGCTGCCTGTGGTCAGGCCCGAAATTAACGGCAAATCATTCTTTGTGGCTGGAAACGAAATCATAGAGTTTGAGGATAAGATACACGAGAGCCAGCCAATCTGGATGGGAGAGGAGCTCAGCCGAGACGTCGACGAAGGACAGAGGAGACTGATACCCGGCGATGCGCCGTGGACGGCGAACTGTTAACAGAACAAGCTAGAGTTGCTCTCAATGCCTGATCATGATTCTCACGCTCTCGTAGCTCGAGGGTCCAAAAGACGAACAGCTCGAAAGAGATTTCCAGCTGCAAGGGTGATCTCGAGTTGCGCCAGCTCCAAGCCGACACAGTTGCGTCTGCCCTTGCTGAAGGGGACGGAGTACTCGTCCATAGTTCTGCGGTATTCCGGGTTGACGGCGCAGATAAGCTCCGTGAAGGGTGGCCACCGCTCGGGAATCAACGTCCCAAGCCAGGAAGTATGTCGGGGCTGCTATGGAGGCGGCGCTGGGGCATTGACATGACTGTCCCCGGGAAAAAGGCGTACGTCTTGGGCTGCGGCCCGGGAGCAGTGTATGTCATCGGATGGATTGGGTTGACGCGTGAAAACGGCGGCGGGAAGGAAGCGATTGATTAGCGCCTGCGTCAGCCTTGTCAGGCCTGCGCGTGAACAGCAGCATTGATCAACTCGTCTTCGCACTGGCTGCCGCTTCGGGCAAGTAAGCAACACGAACGCAAGGGGCTCCTTCGCCGCAAGATTCGTTAGTACGCGCGGTGACGTCACGTGCGGGCGTGTCACCGTGGAGCCGCAGCAGGCACGCCCTGCGAATGATCAGTAGTGGGGGGGATTTATAAATCGACGACTGCGGCCCCGGCTGCTGTGAGAGCCCAGCAGCTGTGGTTTGCTTATATCCAGTTTATCCGCCACCATGGTGCACCACCGCATTGTCGCGCTCGAGGCCATCCACACGCCCATGCCCGACTTCGCCCTCCCACCCCCACACACCTGCGAGCTGACGACCTACCCGCGCACCGAGCCCGACCAGCTGCACGAGCGCATCCGCGATGCCACCATCATCGTCCTCTCCGTCGTCCCCATCAAGGGCCACACGCTGTCGCCGGACGTGACGCCGCACCTGCAGCACATCGCCATCATGGCCTCGGGCACCGACTGCGTCGACCTCGACGCCTGCCGCCGCCGGGGCATCCGCGTCACCAAGTGCGCCCACGCCAACGTCCAGTGCGTCGCCGAGCACACGCTGGGCCTGTACTTCGCCGCCCGCCGCCGCACGCTGCTGATGCACGCGCGCACCGTCGGCCTGCTGGGCGACGGCCGCGAGTGGGCCGCCAACGAGACGCTGACGCCGCACTTGCGCGCTGCCGGCCGCGCCCCGCTCAACTGCGCAGAGGAGGTCGTGGCTGTGTTTGGCTACGGCGCCATTGGTGCGTCGTGACGAGCGATCCCGCCGCCAGGGAGGAGCGCGCTGATGAATCTCGCAGGCAAGCGCATCGCGCAGCTCGCGCGGCTGCTGGGCATGCGCGTGCTGGTGGCCGCGCGCAAAGGCGACACCCAGCCCATGCCCGACCGCGTCTCCTTCGACGAAGCCGTCTCCAAAGCCACCGTCCTCGTCCTGTCGCTGCCGCGCGCCCCGTCGACCATGAACATGCTCTCGGCCGCCGAGTTCGATAAGATGCGGCCCGAGGCCGTGCTGATCAACGTGTCGCGCGGCGGAATAGTCGACGAGGCCGCGCTGCTCCAGGCCCTGCGCGACGGTCGCATTGCCGGCGCGGCCACGGACGTGCTTGCGAAGGAGCCGGCGCTGGGCGGCGAGGGCGCCGACAACATCCTGCTGGGACCCGAGGCCCGCGGCCTGAACTTGACCATCACTCCGCATGTCGCGTGGTACGGCGAGCAGACAATGGAGAACTACCAGCGCATTCTGAAGGAGAATGTTGAGGGCTGGGTGGCAGGAAAGGAGCAGAACGTCGTGGTATAAGCTTGCCACGGCGCTCTCTCGATGTCTCTCTTATGGTTATGAAGAATAGATGCACAGAGGCGAGAGCACTTCCAAAAGAAATCCACAACTTCTTTCCTGCAATTCTTCTCGCCTCGCTGCCCGTACCCTCACCTATCTAATCCAGGATAGGCAAAGCGCGCGTAAGACGCGGCACGCGAGCACGTGAGAGCGCGCCACCGACCTGCTGCCTGGCGCTGCCTACGCGTTTGCCAAATTTGGACTCTTAGTGAGCTCTGCGCACTTCAAGATCCGCAATCCTATAAATCTGCGGATGCCTCACCTCCTCACATCACGACAATCAGCCACCAATTCACAATGGGCCTCACTGCTTCCTCAACCAATTCGTCTTCCGGTACGTCCTCGCCCCCCTCACTATGTCGTCCTCGAAGCTGCTCACCAGAGCCTGACGCGTACCTCGAAGTAGCAGATAAAGATGCCGGCCGTCTTCGTCGGCCAGGATTCGGCCTCCCGCTGAACTGGAGACCGGGCAGGAGATTCGACCTTGACGCCGTCTTCCCCAATGCGGTCTCCAGCTGGGCTCCCAAGGAGCTCACAGTTCGCGAGACGGCCATGCTCGGCGTCATGAACGCCCTCACCGACAAGGACGAGTGGAGGCGGAAGGTCTTCGATGCCGTCGTCGTCGAGCGCTGGAGGAAGGAAGCCGTGACCGCCCAGGGCCAGGGTTTCAGCAATGCAATGTTTGACTTTGTGAGTGCGACGGTGGACTGTCTCGATCCTTTCTGTTCGCTGACCGAAGCTACAGTGCATTGCTGAGCTTCGAGACAAGGCGAAGCAACATGAAGATACCGGCATGGTTGCCGTGCTTGACGGCCAGGCCGGAGCTGTCAAGTCGGACTCCATTGTCTCCGAGGAACTCAGGAGAGCACTCAAAGCTGCCGTCAAGCCTCTTGAGGATGTTCCAGACAAGCTCAAAGATTGGCATCCCGGTTCAGACGACAAGGTGCTCGATCTGGTGCACCCTTCTTTGTTTCCCTTGATCTACGGACGTACCAGGATTCTTCCAGAGCGAGAGATCACTTTGGATGACTGCCTAACCTCATGTGGAACGGGCCAAGTTGCTGAGATACCACCAGAGGACGAATCTAGTGAAAATATTGGCTCGTCTATCCTTGGCGCAACGCCCAAGCTCTGGTCCACAAAGTTTCAATGGTTGCCCGCCGAAATCAGGTTCGCCGGAGACTCTGGCGTCAAGTTTACGAGCTACATCAACAATCTTCACCCCGTTCGACACAAAGAGCTTTACTCAGTCCTCGAGGACCTCATCGCCAAAGCCATTCCGCTATGGTCGTTGACCCTTGGATTAGTACGGGTTGGTGATCGCATCCGGGAAGATGCTCTCCGCATCCCTTGTCCTGAAGGTGCTACATACGGGGGTGAAGACCCATGGGATCCGGACAGGCGCACCCTGGTCATGCCGGAGCCGAGAGCGTATTCCAAAAGCATTCCGCCTGAGTTCGACTTGCGTAAGGAATTTGCCAACCAAGGCCTTCAGGTAATTGTCAAACTGGCCAACATCGTTCTCACGCCTGAAAAGCCCGAATACGCCGGCGGATCTTGGCATGTTGAAGGCCAGCTGAATGAGCGGATTTGTGCTACTGCACTTTACTATTATGATTGCGAAAATGTTACCGACAGCTACCTGGCGTTCCGACAGAGAATCATGACTGACAGCTTGTACTATGACAAGTGCCACGGCCAGGTAGTTCTCTTCAAACCCTCCGCCTGTCTCTTACTGATCACCCTACAGGACGACTACGACGGCATCGAATACCTCTACGGTATCGAGTCGGATGGGCCCGCCATGCAGGATATAGGGCGCATTAACACCCGCGAAGGACGCCTGCTCTCCTTCCCCAACGTTTTCCAGCACCAAGTTCAGCCTTTCAAGCTGCTCGATACGACCAAGCCTGGCCACCGCAAGATCGTGGCCCTCTTCCTGATCGATCCGCTTCAGCGCATCGTCTCCACCGCCAATGTCCCCCCGCAGCAGAAGGACTGGTGGGCTGATATCATTCGCGGACATGGAAGCCTCAATCTTCCAGAAGAGATGTTCCAAAGGGTGGTGGACGAAGTTGATGACTTTCCTATTAGTCTGGAGGAAGCGAAGGAAATTAGGCTCGAGCTGATGGATGAAAGGAAGGTTTACACAGAGGAGTGCCAGGACTCGTTCGATTCCACGACTTTCAATTTCTGCGAGCATTAGGCGAAGAACTTGGGCATTTCAGTGCGCCTTCTCAATGCAAAACTGAGAGCACTAATCAATCGAGCATATGAAGCGGTGCGATTGGCCTACCTTGGTCTTTCCGGTTCTAGGAAGCGATGATTTGCCAGATTTAGGATTTACTGCAGCAATAGAGATCACCTCTCTTGTATGTGCTTAGATTAAGTGGTGCAGTAATCTACGTATGCTAAACCTCAGCGTCTCAGCACTTTAGACCTTGGCCTACTGGTGTCCAGGGTGGTTAGGGGGAGGTGGTTGATGGATATGACGCCGGCGGGGTCGTTGCAGAGGAAACTGGCACATCTTTTGACGGGAAATCTGGGAATACGGATGGTGTTGGTTGGGGTGGAGCCGAAGAGACATGTGATGATGAACAAAAGGCAAATGTAGTGGAGAGGGGTGCGGCTGGGTGCTTTGATCCGTAGAGCGGGCGGGTATACATGACGAGATAAAAGACACGACCATGGCGGAAGCGGAAAAAGAACTCCAATGCATTTCAGACGTCGGCTAACGGAATTCTCCAACCTTCCAGCTCTTCCTTCGTCTTGGCGGCAACTCGGTGATGCCTGTTTGCCTCCCAGATTGCGCCGCCCTCTCCGAATTGATTGGACAGGTGACCAAGAAAGAAATCAAGATTCTTGTCAGCTTTCGGGAACGCGTCCTTAAACGTGCTGTAGATCTCGTCCACAGAAGGCTTCTCCGGCGCCAGCGTGATCTTCTCCTTGAATAGCTGAAGGTACTTGCGATTATGATCCAGATCTGCCTCCGCGTCTAGGTTCCACCCTTCTTCGATGTGACCGGGGATGATTTTCGCTGGGTTCAGGGACTCGATCAGGTCCAACGTGCTGAGCCATGCTGCATGGATGGCTGGTGTTTCGATTTCCTCCGCCCTATATCGAAGTAGTTCGTAAGAGGCCGAAATCATGCAAAGTATAAAACGGAGGAAAAGCTGAGAAGTATCTCACCACACGTGATTACTGCGCGCATAGACAGAATCCCCACAAATAATCGTCCGCTCTGACGGAAGCCAAAACAGCGTATGATCCACGCTATCGCCCTGCACCGGACCCAACAGCATCACAACCCCGCTATCCAGACTGAAAAAGCTGAAAGGATACGGCGCCGGCTTAGCTGGCGGGTTGGGAGAGAAGTTCTCTTTGCCGTGGATTGCCGGCCAGTAAGCCACCTTCTCGTCATACTCGCGGTCGATGGCTTCACACACGTACGGCGCCGCGTAGAACTTCGCCGATGGGAATGCCTCCAGGATTGGGTTCGCGCTGAAGTAATGGTCAGGGTGGTGGTGCGTCACGAAGACGGCGGCGAGAGAGGCGGATGTGCTCGATTTGATCCAGGATACGACGCTGAGCGCGTCGTGCAGGAGGAAGGGTGGGTCGATGAGGATGGCGTTCTTGGGGCCAATGATGAGCGTGCTGACGCTGGATAGGCCTTTGACGCTTGATATGTGGTGTTTTGTCTCCAAGCTGGCCATGGTCTTTGGATGGATAGCGTGACTCGGGAGTCAATTGATCGCAGAGTGATGGCAGTGTTCTGGTTCTGGTGAAAGCTACGTTCTTGCTGTTGAGGTTAGAGAGCCTGGACCCAGCATAAATATAGCTCCGAGGCAGTCGATTGCCTATCCATCCGACGGTGCCGACTGCATCTCCTGATGCCGACCCCTCTCTGACGCAATGTGGGGCTGGTGGTTTGAAACTCCATCACAGCTTCAGAAAGATATTTTTGGGAAAAGGCGTTTCTTTGCATGATGAGCTGCACACTGCTTAGTGCGTTAATTTGTCTTATCTGTAAATTCTTGCAGAAAAATGGCGGAGCTCAGTGTACTTGTCCTGCAAGACCGCGCTCAGGCTTGGCGCTGGGGATGGTAGCTGAGAACGACGGAAATACAATGCGGGGTTGACCAGCGGCAATCCAAAATGCGGGGCAGTGATAGCAGTACGCCTTACGCAACGGTCTGAGCGTCCTCTTTGCTAGCTCGAATTAATCATTGAGTCTCTATACCATTGAAACAGTGCATGTGAGAGCTTTGTTTCTGCGGTCATTTCAGCTCGCACCAAAAGGTTCAACTGTACTAGCGCATTCTCTTGTAAGAGAAGAGCGTTTTCGCGTGGTTAACGCCATCCCCTTTCCTCGAAAGCGGCGATTGAAGCTTTGTCGTTCAAAAAAATTCCAAATTCATACCAAAACTCATGGCTTGCCGTTGGGTACCGGCCTTTTCCGGAGAGTCTTACCTCAACGGCTCAAGCGTGGCAAATAGTATCAGCGTCTTTGGTGACCCTTGAATGCGAAACTCAAACCATTCCGTGTGGCAGTATATGTTAGATTCTAATGATTCAAAATTGAACGAAATTGGTCCGTCTGCCTGACGAGGGAGATTGGGGGGAGGCGCCCCTTATCCTATGAGCTTCTGACTACTAGCGCAAAGCCAAATGCACGAGATCAAAAGTCTGACAATTTAAGCAAGCAATATGTTGCGCAAAGCATCAAATTTTAACAACCAGCCGTTTGTCTTTTTTCCTGTGCATCGACTGCCCAAGTCCTCCCGTCTGCGTTCCTTCTCCCACTCAAAACGCCAGATATCCACCATCCACACCAACGATTGCGCCGTTCGCTCCCTTTGCATGCTCGCTCGCATAAAATAACACCGTCTGTGCCACATTTTCTACGTCGACCATGTCTGCCTCGATCGCCATTGCCTTTTGTACCACCGCATAGCCCTCCATATTTATGCCAGTAGCCATGTTCTCCGCAATGTTCGTGCGCATGCCTCCCGGCATCAATGCTACGGCCCTGATGTTCTTCTTGAGATACATGGCCGCGGTGTTCTTAGTAAGACCGACCACGCCATGTTTGCTGGCTGTGTAGGCGGCACCTGTGTGGATTTGAAGTTCCAGTGAGTATGGACACTTCAGTGCACCCAGGGTCAAAAAGAGACATACCGGCTATGCCACCTTTGCTAGAAGAAGCGGAGGCGATGTTGATGATGATTCCACCGGCGGGGTCCTGCGCGAGAAATTGGTTGACGGCAAGCTTGCTGAATAGGAAGGGTGCGGTGAGGTTGATGGCCATGACACGGTCCCACAACCCTTTGGATAACGCGCCCACAGGGTCGAACCTGTTGGTAAAAGTTAATCATCGCTCGGATGCCCGCCATGTTTAACGAGGAGCTCACTTGTCAACGATGCCAGCATTGTTGACCAGAATGTCTAGACGACCGAACTTTTCAATGGTCTTGCTGTGGACCTCTTCGACCGCTGCCTCATTTGTGATGTCGGCGAGTGTTGTAATGATCTTATCTTTGAATGCAGCAGAGAACTCCTCTTGTGTCTTGGCCAAGCGCTCGGCGTTGATATCGCAGATGGAGACCGAGGCACCAGCGAGCAAGAAGGCCTGGGCAATGGCCTTACCCAGTCCGCCAGCCGCACCCGTAACGAGACAGACTTTCCCAGAGAAATCCATTTGAAAGATCTTGCAGTCTTTTCTATCTTCTTTGAAGAAAAAAAGAGATATCGTTTTGGATGCGAAAGAGAGCAAACTCGACAATGTAGAGTGGACACAAGAACGAAGCCGCCATTATATAGAGTGGTCACTAGTGGGTTTCCAGTCTACGTAGTAGGTTGTGTTACCTTCGTACTGCGTATTCCGTGCAATGTGATTGGGCGGGCCGACGCTAAAGTCCGGGCGCTATACGGCGAACTAACAAGCGGTAGGCACAGCATGAGTCTCGGGGGGACCGGAATCCGGAACCGCCCTTTGCTAGATCACCCCGAGCTCCGAGAGAATCGGGTTGATAGTCTGTGCACACTTAACACCTTAAACTCATGAACGAGGGACAACGGCCATAGGCCTGGACACACAGTTTGAAGATCTCTATTTGATGCATCTCTTACGCAACCGCTTCATTACCACTCCGTCATCCTTCCAACGGAATTCGCCAGCTACGAGAAGTTCTCACAATCCATCTTATTGCATTACCCACTCTCTTGCTTGGCAACGCACAAATCTTGACGTTGTTCCAGCAGCCGAAGAACGCCACGTCGCGGACCGAGATCTGGTACCGTACTCGGGTGCACGTTCCTCTTCGCAAGCTCTTCGGCTATCCAATTCCCCGGGTCACCGAACCAAGGCCGCCAAAATGAGGGTATTTGTTCGAAGAGCAGGATATGACTGAAAAGACAATGGTTGAAAAGCTAGCGTTGTGTTTGGGGGAAGAGAGCAGTAACGTGCTCAGGCCTGTACATGGATCCGTCCAGCATTGGACTGGTAAAAAGTCTAAGGCGCTACTATTTCCATTCTACTTTTTCTTATTGGTGCTCCTTCTCCTCTACCTTATATCAAGTGACTGTGCGGCCGGCCGGCATCGGCAGCTGTATCCACCCGGGGCAGAAAAACAGAGCTTAGTTTCTTTATATCTCGCCTGAATGATTAGCTCTGACATCTGTAGGTGTATGCGGAACGAACATAGGAAATGACCTGCATATATCAACTGCCATGCGTAAAGTGCTAGGTATAACTACGAACGTTTACGGTGGTAGCGAGAAGTAAAGCCGTTGATTTGTCAAGAGCCTCAATATCAATCTCGAGAATATAAATCTCTCAGCCTTCAACACAGCCATGGGTCGCCTTCCTTCACAGCACCCAATCCCTCGTCACCAACGAAAAGAACTTCCGAAATGCAGCTCACCACCCACAGTCACACATCCCAACTCGAGCTCAACGAGTCAAACACTTATTAACATTCAGATCATTCTCGGTTGATTATAAAACACCATACAGCGAAATTTGGTTTTAAAACTTGTCTGTGCTTGCAAAAATCAACAACCGGATGTTTCTGACCACCAAGGTAGCCTACAACACGTCGCGAGTTATAACCCAGAGTTTCTTCGTAAAGGGCCCGAGAGAAGTCCATGTGACATGCATGCCAGCCGTGAGGCCGATGACATCGCCGCCCTTGAAGCGGTGCTTCTTGCCAGTCTCTGTTTCAACAACCTCAACCTCTCCTTCTAGAAGCAATATCGTCTCATCTCCTAGCGTGCTTGTGTAAGGTGTGGTGAGCGTACCCTTGGCATCGACGGACGAACCAGGGATTCCTTTGCCCGAGCGCCAAACTCCGCTCATCATCGTGCCAGTAGAGCCCTTTGTGCGGATGAAGTACAGTTCACCGCCACACAGTGGCCCTTCCTTAGGCTCGGTGAAGTGATACTCCTCCCAGTCATCCGGATTGTCGCTGACGTGGTTGACTGCCAGCGTCTTAGGTGGGTCGGGCGTCGGTTGAGTACCGTTCCAAATGCACCAGTACCTCTTGAAGAAAGGCGCCTGGATTTCCCAATGGACTTCAAGTCCTTTCGGACAACTGATGATCGAGCCCGGTCCAACATCATGTCGCTCGCCAGTAGAGGCCACGGTGAGGGTGGCGGCTCCATCGATGACGCATGTTGTTTCATCTCCAAGAGGGGACGAGTAGACGAACTTGTGTGATCCGTCGCGGGACGCACCGGGTGAAGTTGCGCAGGTCCTCCAGAACCCGGCGGACAGTGAGCCGGACACACCCGCTGGGCGGATGATCGCTACTTCACCGTGCACCTGCTTGCCAAGACGTGGTTCTTCCCATTCGAAAGGCGCCCACTGGCTGGGTGGTGCGTTCTGAACCCCCTTATGGACAATATGAAGACTGGATGGAGTGGCCATCATCAGAAGTGTGGTTTGTCGGTTAGAATCGAGACTGCAGAGCAGATTGTTGAATGAGGACGAAAGTTCAAATCCTATTGATGTTGCAAAGCCCCTCATTAATCTTCCCATGTATCAGGCTGCCCCGCAACTTGCAATTGGGCCTCTGAATTTACCTTCGGCCAATGGCTGATTATCACTCTCTTCGCTTCATTTCTATTTGTGGTTTCTCTCCGCGGTTTCTCACTAGTTCTCACCTCCTTACTCCATGGTGTCATCCCGCATTGCTTCCTTGTTCGCATGATCAGCTGTCCATAGTGGCTTACAGCTTACTTGAAGGGGAAATGATCCTTCACTTATCGTCGACTGAACGAATCTATGGTGTGCGATCGCATGCAGCGAAGGAAACTCTGGTGGGTGACGGTTGCCCCTCTTTAGCCGCACGTCCGATTTGTCTACTGCTGCTGAGACTAGTCTTGGAAATAGGAATATCTAACTAGTCACAAGAAGGCAATATCGTTAGTCCTTTGGGCTCAGAAACCTGGATTGGAGAAAAGGTTATTTGATGGTCTTCGGGGTGAGCTCCGGTGTCGCGTACGTATCTACGGACCCCACAGCCGATGGGCGCGGGGACTGGATGGTCATTGGTGCTATCTACAGCTCCGACTCCCATGAACCAGGGACTTCTGGTTTCTCCGCCATGGAGGGAGCGGGCCTTCGGCCCAAAGGATCTGCCTCAGGTTCAACCTACCTAGAGCAGGAAAGTACATGTCTATATCTGATTTTAAGGTTATACCTACTACAAGTAGAAAATACGACCGCGTCTCGCTTACGGCAGGACTTGCTTAGAGTAGAAAATACCATGACCTCTGCTGCCCTCATCACAGGACTCCTCTTAAGACGCCTGCCAAAGCTATTCTCGTAGCTTGTACGTTGGCCGAGTACTACAACAGTGCGACTATATATTTTCTTAGCTAATGAATAAAGTACACGAAAGGTTCTTAAAAGGCCTCAGGGATCAAGGCGCTCGCGCAGATACTAGGGATATATTCAGTTTCGTAACTACTCGAATACTACTAGGCTGGAGATATGCTATCGTCTTTGTCAATTAGGCCAGAGAAATCCATGATAATTCTTCAGGAGCTCTGACAAATTCTCGCTGCGTGTTACTGCATGGGTCCGGACCAAATTAGACTGTGATAATGACGTCGTCTGGGAGATCTTTGTAGGTAGAGAGATGGTGTTGAAGCGGGATCTCAAAAATCATACGACTTTCACTTTTGCCGGCGTCATAAGATTTTAAGGGCGAATTGCAACCATGCAGTGCTTAATCTTTCCTATATTGCCAATATATCGGCTCGAGGTAAGATACATTTTACTTGTCTAGCCAAATATTCTGAATCCATATAATTTGAGGCAACCCTCGTAGAAGTGTGCTCGCTCTCCTCGCAGTATCACAAAACACCATCTCAGAGCCTCAGCATGTACCTCCCTACGCCTCACGCGGAATATGACATCCCGACCCTCCATCACTTTATCAAAGAGAATCCTCTGGGAATCATCGTCACTTCTTTGCAGTCCCCAAACTTTCCAACAATCCAGATCTCTCACGTCCCTTGGGTCTTGGACGTCCCGGAAGATGATGAGACGAAGCTGGGAGGATTGCGAGGCCACATGGCCAAAATGAATCCTCACTCGAAAGCCATCATCGAAGCCGTCCGAGCCGCAAGTCCTTCCAACGGCCAGCTCACGGAAGAGGTTGTCATTGTGTTCAATGGCCCTGTGCACCACTACGTCACTCCGAAGTTCTACATCAAGACCAAGCCTTCGACCGGCAAGGTCGTGCCGACGTGGAACTACACGGCCGTCCAAGCGTACGGAAAAGTTACGGTTTACTGCGATTCGCACAACTCAGAGACTGGCGCTTTTCTCCAGCAGCAGGTCAGCGACTTGTCTCATTATGTGGAGACTAGCGTCATGGGCTATTCTGGGGGAAACGAGTTGCCGCCATGGCAGGTCAGCGATGCCCCGGAACGCTATGTTGAACTTATGAAGAAGAACATCATTGGCATGGAGATCGAAATCACGCGGTTGGAGGGAAGGTTCAAGATGAGCCAAGAGATGGACAAGGAAGATCAGTTTGGTGTTGTCCAAGGATTCCGGTCACTGAATACCGAAGTTGGTTTTAGAATGGCTGAGACTGTGGAGCAGCGGGGAGTTCTGTGAGGGGCATGAGTGAAAAGGTGGAGTGATGCAACTGCTTTTGTTGGAAATCTAAGTTCACCAAATGAGCAATGGGTTCCTGGATAAACCAGATGTTTATTTCTCTTTTGTGAAGTGAAATAAGGAAACGACCGAGGACGCAATGTGCTAAACATGGTGATTATTACCTAACGAACAGAGGACCTTATGCAATGACGCAAACTCCTCATCTTTCTCCATCAGCCAACCACGCTCCACAAGCCAACCCGCCCCCCGCAGCATCACCCGCACCTCGAAAACCTTGACCACGTCGGCCGGGATGCCGTGCGAGACGGCGCCGTCGTAGACGAGGCGAGAGCCGAGGGCTTCGGTGATGGGGAGGTGGAGGGGGAAGACATGGGTGTTGAAGGCGGCGAAGCGGTGGAAGGAGCCATAGAAAGGCAATGAAGAGGTGTAAGTACGGAGAAACCTCCTGAACAGTAGGTGCGGAAGGTGTGATGTCTCATCCTTTGGCTGAATGTTACGTAGGCTTTGGAGTTTCGGTCTAAGAATAGCGAGGGAGCAGACCAGGAATGCCAGTCCTCTGGAAACCTGACCGTTGTTCCAGCCAAACTGAACAGTTAGGGCGGGATGTTAGCCAGCCTCTGTGATTGCTAGTGCGGTCGTCCTTGGCGGGAACATGCCTTCACAAGCGCTTGATCCTAGTTACCCGGCTCCTGAAACTCCACTTGTGAAGTCTGGATGGAAGTCAACGTGCAGCGGCCTTGCTGATAGCTAAGTTGGTTGCTCAACCGTGTAGCTGGCCTCACACTGCTCTGAAGTTGCCTGGAAGGGACAAGGCTGGCCGCCCATGTTCGTTGGGTGTCCAGTGAGCGCATGCCTCGTGACTTCCAGCCCCATCCCTCACCAGCCCATGGTGTTGCGGAAAGGATAATCCAAGCGACTGAGCAGGGCGAAAGGTCTAGAAGAGCGGAAAGCGGCACACTAGCGAGGTGATGGCTGAGAGAGGGCGGACATGAGTAGGTACGAGAGAGGGACAGGAGGGGATGGGGGCGATAAGAGGCTATCTCCTATCGATAAGCGCCCCGGCCTCGGCCTCGAAAAACGACGGGCCAGGCAGCAGGACTACCGCTGCAGGCTCTTCCTGCAGCCAGCTTTCTCCAGAGCCCCGGGCCGAGACCATCAGACGCTGTGCCGCACGTGTGCCTGGACTGCAAGGGAGCTGGTTGCGGTTGCGTGCTCGGAAGGAACGCGTCACCGCCACGCGCGAGCTCGTCACCGTCAACGCCCGCGCCCGCGCCTTGGCTCTCGCGTCACCGCTCTCTGCCCCTCGGCCTCTCCCTCGCCGTTCCGCTCGCGTTTCCAAGGCGCGCCATCATGGCTGTGGCTCCCGACGACGCGCTCCTTGCTGCACATTGGAGGGCGTGTGTCGGCTCGTGCCATCCGTCGCTCGTCGCCGCCCTCCTCTCACCCGCCGCCCACCACACCCGCCTTGATGTCTACCTCAACGCTGCTCCTGCCGCTGTTGCTGTCACTGTGCTCCTGCTGCACTGCTTGCTGCCTTTGCTAGAGCGCAGGCCGCAATGGTCCAAACGCTTCGCTGCTGAAACGGCCCAACAGTCGCAGCTACACGGCAAGAAATGGACGCACTGGACTGCTATTCTCTTCCTTCTCTCCTCCCTTGGTCTGGCCGTTGCCATAGCCTCTACTCTCGTTCCTCCACGTGCTCCACTCAGAGCCCTTCTGGTTCTACCATGGGCAAGTTCCTTAATTCCTAACCCTATTACCATACAATTGCCGCTGATTTTTCTCAAAGGCCGTATCGAGCCTACTCGTAGCCATTGAGCGCCCCAAGTCGACCCCGAAGACGCTACTGCTTCTTTTGGTCGCCATACTGGCATGCCGCATAGCATTCTTGCTATTGACCCCATCTCTGTCAAAAGCTCTGGTGGCCCTGGCCATTTCGGAATCATGCATCTCTGCCGCCACAGTCCTTGCCATTCTTAACATGCCAATGCGCGATCCCAACATGGACAGCACCGGCATCAGCCCACCATTCTCATCCCCAACTTCAGAGCTGCGCAGTCCCGAGGACAACCTCACTCTATGGCAGTTCTTGAGCGTGTCATGGATGTCTCCGCTCATCGCCTGCGGCGCAAAAAGGCAGCTGCATGACGGCGATGTCTGGTTTTTACCCTACGAGTTCCAGCACGCCAGGTTGCACATCCTATTCCGGGAGCTCAAGGGAACCGTAGTGAAGAGGCTCCTTGTTGCCAATGGCCTGGATCTTACCATCACCTCCTTCCTTGGCATCCTGGAATCTGCAGCAAGTATGATGCTACCAATCTGTCTATCGCTGAACAAGTGCTCATTTGACTATTTTAGATCTTGTTGCACCCGTTCTACTGCAGCAGCTTCTTCTTTCGATTGAGGCCGGGAGTGACGGCAGAAAAGCAGCCATTGTTTTTGCCGCCCTCATCCTCGGCGTTCGCTTGATTGCTGCCCAGTCTGCTGTGCTGTCTTTGTGGTTTTGCAGACGGTGCTATGAAAGATCGCGAGGTGAGATGATTACCATGATCTATGAGAAAACCTTGACCCGCAAATCCTTTGGTGCTCCTGAGGGCGAAAAGTCCGAGCAAAACGGCACGAATGCAGACGTCAATGGTAATGGAACAGATGCCATTGAGGCGTCTTCGGAGCCTCTCCAAGGAAAGAGCTGGTTTGCGAGGCTGCGCTTCCGTCTGAAGAAGGCTTTTACCCGGCGAACTCCCGAACAGAAAGAGCTTTCCAAGAGAGCAGAAAAGCAACCGGCATCAATGGGGAAAATCCTCAATCTCATGAGGTAGGTGGAATATATTTTGTGAAAGAGCTTCGACTTACAGCCTATTCAGAAACGACGTCTACGAAGTAGCTCAAAGGTATGCTTCCGTTAGAAATGCCTGGTTTGCGCGCGAAAGCTCACTCTTTCATCTACAGATTCTGGGAGTTCCCCGACATCATCACGAAACCTATGCGGCTTATTGTTTCCATCGTCCTTATCTGGAAGCTGCTGGGCTGGCCCTGTCTTTTCGGCATAGTCTGTGTGATTGTCGCTCAGCTTCTCAACGCCGTGTACGTCCGACTCTTACTTCGATGGGAACGCGTTCGGCGGTCTGCCACGGATCTGAGACTTCACCGGACATCTCAATTCATTGAGGCAATCCGCCACCTACGGTGGTATGATTGGCAAGATCGCTGGCTTGAGAAAATCATGGACGCAAGGCAGCGAGAGCTGCACCTCCGCGTCGTCACTAGTCTTATCCACACAACCATCACGACGACCAACCTGATGGCTGGCGGGCTGTTCCCTGTTGCTGCGTTCTTCGCATATACGTTGCTCGCCGGCAAGCCCCTTCCCATTGACATCGCTTTCCCTGCTTTGCAACTGTTCAACATGCTGGCAGTCAGCCTCAGAGAGCTTCCCGGTCTGATCACGACTTTGCTCAACGCATCGATCGCTGTGGGCCGTATCAATGACTTCATGGCCGAGCCGGACAAAGAGGACAAGTATTCCGAAATGCGTGGCACGGATATAGCTTTTCAAGATGCTTCCTTTGCCTGGCCAGGCTCTGAAACGACTGTACTGGATAGCCTCAATCTGAGCTTCCCGACCGGCCTTACTGTCATTGTCGGAAAGGTCGGAACAGGTAAGACTGCACTCTTGCAAGCCGTTCTTGGAGAACTTGATAAGCGCAGCGGCGACATCGTCGTTCCGGACGAGAAGATTGCCTATTGTGCCCAGTCACCGTGGCTTCAACACATGAGCATCAAAGAAAACATCCTATTCTCTTCGCCGTTCGACGAGGCTCGCTACAAGCTGGTCTTGGATGCCTGTGCGTTGAATCCCGACCTTGCTAGCTTTAAGCACGGTGACTTGTCCGACTTGGGTGAGAACGGTATTGGCCTCTCTGGTGGACAAAAGGCACGCGTAGCTCTTGCAAGAGCAATCTACAGCCCGGCTAGGATACTCTTACTTGATGACCCTCTGGCAGCCTTGGACCACAACACGGCTGAGACGATTGTGAGTCGACTACTGCGTGGCCCACTCGTCGAAGGACGGACCATTCTGCTGGTCACGCATCGAGTCGATCTGGTTTGCCAACTCGCAGACCAAGTCATTGAAATCCGCGACAGCCAAGCTTTCGTGCTGGATGCCGAGACGTTGACTGCGGAGTTCTATGGACCGGCTGGAACACATGGAACGGCGCTCGCACCTCTCGAGGATAGCGCTCTGCAGGAAGAAGACAAGCAGCCAGACTCCGAACCCACAAAGTTCATTGAAGAAGAACACAGAGCGAAAGGGGAAGTGGTCGCTTCCGTGTACTGGCAATACATCAAGGCTGGCAAGCTCCGGTGGTGGATCGCCTTGATAGCCCTCTTCGCCTTGTTCCGGTTGACTAGACTCTTCAATTACTGGTTCCTGAAGGCCTGGGGAGAAGCGTATGAGCAAGTCGGAGAGCAAGGTTTCCCTTCGCTGTCTGGAATCTTTGACGGATTCCCGCCTCCAGAAGTCAACGTTCGACCTTGGCTCCTTGGCTTCTTGTTGATTGCACTGGCTCTTGCTGCGATGTACTTTCTGTCCGACCTCGTGCTACTGCTCATCGTATACACTGCAGGCAAACGACTATACAAGGAGGTCATGTGCAGAGTCAGCGGCGCAACCTTCCGCTTCTACGATGTTACCCCGGTTGGACGCTTAATGAACCGAGTGACATCCGACGTTGGAACGTTGGATGGCGGAATCCCTGACAAGCTGCAAAGCGTGGCTTGGTATGCTATCGGCTGGGTTGCTGCCGTTGTCGTCATTGCATCGGTCACGCCGTTGTTCCTTATCTGTTCGCTTGCCGTTACCGTTTGGTTTGTTTATATCTTCATGCGCTTCCTCCCTACCTCGCAAAGCCTACGACGTCTAGAGGTATGGGTTCCGCTGCTTCTCCATGTTGCTGCAATGCTAATACAAGAATGAACAGATGGTGTCATTGAGCCCGCTCATGTCAAACTTCGGTGTTCTGCTCCATGGACTAACCACAATCCGAGGTATGTAAGATATTTTCCTGATCAAAATCAATGCTCACATTCTGCAGCATTCCGTGCCCAGCCCCGCTTCCAGGATCGTGTTATTACCGTGACAGATGCTTTTCAAAAGATGGACCACTTCTATTGGTGCGTTGTTCTCTCCCCTATGTGCCTCCCGTCTTCGAAGACTTACGTTTTGCAGGAGTCTACAGGCTTGGTTGACCTACCGATTCGATGCGCTGTCGGCGTTCTCATCATTTGGCCTTACGCTACTTGCGCTGTACGAAAACCTCACTCCTGGCCTTACTGCTTTTATGTTGACATCAGCATCAAATTGTACGTGTTGCCGAGTATCTGATTCTTTCCCAATTTCGCCCTGACCATCCCTCCAGTCGTGCTGTTCACGCACTCTCTATGCAAAGAGTACGGTAAACTCCAAATGGACTTCGTCTCCGTCGAGCGCGTGATAGAGCTGCTGCATCTGCAAGAAGAGCCCGTCGGCAACGTGGACCCTCCAGCAGCCTGGCCGTCGTACGACGACGACATCGTCTTTGAGAACGTCACGATCAAGTACGCCCCGCATCTCGATCCCTCCCTCTCGGACATCTCCTTCCGCATTCCCGGCCGGTCTACCGTCGCGATTGTAGGACGTACGGGATCCGGAAAGAGCACGCTCGCTCTTACGCTCCTCAGAACTAGTAAGCCCCACAAACCGTCTTCACTCTTGAATGAGACCCGCTGAGCGCCACACAGTCCTACCCGAAGCCGGCGGTCAGATCCGCGTCGGAAACATGGATATCTCAAAGGTCAACGTACACACGTGGCGCCAGAGAATAGTAAGCCCACATCTGCCCACGTCCTCCTCGCTGCAAACAAGATGACTGACCACTCGACAGACGTTCGTAGCGCAAGACCCTGTCCTCTTCCCGGGCTCGATGCGCGAGAACCTCGATCCCCTCAATGAGCACACGCCTGTGGAAAGCGCCGCCGTCCTGCAACGCGTCCTCGGTGACGACTGGTCGCTGACGTCGCACATTGAGAGCGGCGGCCGCAATCTAAGTCAAGGACAGCGGCAGCTTGTTGGGCTAGGGCGGGCAATTTTGAGACGGAGCCCAATCATTGTGCTTGACGAGGTATGTTCTGCAGGACCGTAGAGTTTCTGGTACTGAGCTTTTGTGCTTTTAGGCAACGGCTTCGATCGATAAGGAGACGGCGCTTTCGATCCAGGAGGTGCTTCGTGACGAGCTGAAGGAGAGCACCGTCATCACCATTGCGCATCGCGTAGAGGCGGTCAAGAATGCAGATTATTGCATTGTTCTAGACAACGGTAGGGTCGTAGCGAATGGGCCTGCGTCGGAGATGACGCTCTAGAGGATCTGAAACAGTGATAAAGAAAGATGAGAGAAGATCAAAAGCTACGGGGATAGCATAGACCCCGTGGTTCTATAGATATGAAAGAGTCTGGAATAAGAAGGTTGACGTATGGATGCTGGAAATAAATGAACAGAAAGGAAAGGTTTCATTGCTGGGGGGGAAATATACTGGTTTTTTGCTTGCCTTGAGGCGTTTTCTACCTCCGTCTACTTCATTTACCTCTGATTTCGTCCTTCATCTCCCTCCGCTCCATATCTTGTCTGATCGCAAGCACATGATGGAAAGAGCGCGATGCGCACAGATCCACAGCATCCCGGTGGTGGCCCGATCGAGCGCCGACGACGTACCGCGAACAGTACTATGTACAGTACATATACGACCGGGAGGGTGGCACAGTCGTGATGCCATATTGCATCAACTACCCATCTACCCGATCAAGAATAGAGTTCGGCGGTGCGTCTCCAAAAATGGCTCTCGGCATACGGATACGGGCGCGATCGTGGTCGGAGTTCAGTTGAGTCGTGGGTGCCCCCAGCCACGCCACAAGCGGCGCCAAGGACGCGTCAGCCTCGACGTCTCTTCCCGTCACCGATCTTTCCAGACACATGTTTGAGCTGGAAGGGCGAGAGCAGACCCACCCGCCAGCTGCGCGGCACTCGCTCCCGAGCGGCTGCGCCTCTGCATCCGCGGCGCGGCTGCCAGCAATTAGCTGATCTCTCTCCGGCACATGCCCGTTTCCGCTGCAGTCGTCGTCACACTCCCCAACCACCTTCGGGCAATGTACGTGTGTCTGTTGCGTGAGCTGCGAAAACGAGTCGGGACCTCTTATATGCCTCGTGATGCCTCGCTGTTGTTTCCGTCTTTCTTTTTCTTGCTCATACTCACTGTCGTTAGAGAGTGGCGACAAGGTGTTACACTCGCTTTTCAGCCCACCATTCCACCCATAAAACTCACAAGATCCTTGTCTCATATGATGCATTCGACCCTTTCAGTAGCTGCAGGGCTGGCAGCTCTTCTCCCTCTTTCTTTCGCGCAGACATACTCGAGCTGCAACCCAACGAACAGCTCGGAATTTCCCTGTCCTGCCGACACTGGTCTGTGCCAGTCAACGGTCTTTGAGTCTGATTTCACCACCGGTGACAACAGCAGCTGGGGATATATTTCCGGATCCGTTAGCTACACAAGCAGCGGTGCCGAGTTCACGATTGCCCAACGCGGAGATGCGCCGACCATCGAAACCGATTTCTACATCTTCTACGGAAGGGTCGAGGTCACCATGAAGTCTGCTCCAGGCACAGGCATCGTGAGCAGCATCGTCCTGGAGAGCAACGACCTGGACGAGATCGACTGGGTAAGTCCAACACATCACCACCATCCGTAAACAAACCCCAGAAACCAACCCTCTCTCCCTTCCTCCAGGAATTCCTCGGCGGCGAAGACTCCATCGTCCAATCCAACTACTTCGGCAAAGGCAACACCACCACCTACGACCGCGAAGAAGAGCACTCAGTCACCACCCCCGAGGAGACCTCGCACACCTACACCATCGACTGGACAGCCGACAAGATCGACTGGATCATCGACAACACCACCGTCCGCACCCTCGCCTACGCCGACGCCCTGTCCGGCAAGAACTTCCCCCAGACCCCCGCCACCGTGCGCCTCGGCATCTGGGCCGGCGGCGACGAGGAAAATTCGTACTGGACCCGCGTGTGGGCAGGCGGCAACACCACGTACAGCGCTGCGGCGGGCATGCCGTGGACCATGACTGTGGAGAAGGTCAGGATCACGAATTATAACCCTGCGAGCAGTTATAACTACACGGATACGACGGGCGATTCGGATAGTATCGAGCAGATTGGCACGGATTGTGGTAGTAGTGATAGCACGAGCACGAGCACGAGCACGAGCACGAGCACGAGCAAGAGTGCCAGCGCCACGGTTACCACAGGTACCGTCGACGCTACTGGCACTAGTGCTGCTGCTACTGCTGCTACGAGCTCGTCGAGCGCGGGCGCGTCGGCGGCGAGTGCGGTGACTACTACGCCTGCAACGCCGGTCAGTACGCCGACGCCCACGCCGTCGGCTAGCTATACGAATGCGGGTGTGGAGAGTGTGTTCTTCAGGGCGAGTGATGTGCTTGGATTTGGTGCTTTCGTTGCCGCGCTTCTGCTCTGAGCGAAATAGCTGCGTGGATTTGTGTATATACCCTTGACGATGTTTGATGAGATGAGTTGATATGAGTGCGCTATTTTGTCGGTCCTGCGGAAAGCTCGACGGACCAAAAAGCTTGGCCTAGTGAGTGCCATAATTATATTTCGAAGACTTTCAGGACGTTGAATTGAGGCCTCCTAAGTTTCTGCAAGTATGCGTGGAAAACACACGTTATCTTGGCCTTTGCATTCAGTTATGGTGTTCTTCACGAGAAGAGCTTCAAGTTGATAGGCGCTTAGATGCATCGCAGTACCATTCAGAGAAAGCAGGCAGAGATGTTTATATACTTGATTGTCCGGACTAGAATATTCCAGTCCACTGAAGATGTGAGCCCTTGCGGAAACATCCAGTGAGTTACTCGTAAACCAATTTTAGCTCTTGCAACGTCAAAGACCTCTCTATAAAGCAAAGCCAATGCAGAAGCTACAGAAACTGTTCTCATTGCGACCACGGTTTCAGTATACTTACAAGTATTTCCCATTGAAGAGACAGCAGCTTGAGTTTCCCTTCAGCCTTGCGGCTGGACCACCCAGAGACAACCCGACGACTCTCCTTGAACGCCGGAAATACTCCGCGCTCGTCATCACTCACCAATCGCAGATGCGCTGTCACAGGTCCCCTACTGTAGCCTTAAAGTGTGGCATATGACTTGAACAATAAAGCTTGGTTTCAGATCGCTCGTCCCCTCCGCTGCCGTACTACTCCACAAAGAGCTTTTGGGGTTTTGCCCTTCTATCTACATTCATAACTATATGTTCTGATATAATCACATGCACTTTCGCAAACCACTTCTTCCCATTCTGCTGAGTTTGCACCCAGAACAGATGTTCTAAAGCAATAAGCAAATTAAGTGATTACTGTTGACCCGCCAGCAGCAATGGCTACATGAAGGTGACTGGTGTTATGTGGTCGAGACGGTGGGCTGATATAGTGTCGACATGCGCGAGGATGAGCGAAGTGGGAGAATAAGCGGGTTCATGGGGAGCGGGTAGGTGGTGGGTCAAAATTGGTAGGTTCTGACAAGAGTTGAAGCTTGATCAAACGCGCTAGTTGAGTCGGTTGGCTAACTGCAGTCGATTTGATGGCGTTCCCGCATCCTTCCCCTCAGTTTAGAGGCCGCTGTCAGCACTTTATTCCGGGAGTTACAACGTGATACGGATGACACCGCTTGTTTGTCCGGCATTATATAAGGAACACCTTGCCGTCTCATTCCTCATCTTACTTCTCCTCTTCATAGAAGAGGCGCACATTTTCCTCGAGTAGCTTGATGTTCCGCAGTCTACCAAAAAATTATTCAGTCGTCACTTCCCCTCATACCACAAACAATGCAGCCCTTCAACCTCACCCTCTCAAACGGCGCAACCCTAACCGGCCTCTCCAACCTCCCGCCCAGCCCCCCCACCCCCCCTCCCCACAACCCCCTCATAATCGGCCTCCACGGCGGCAGCCACAGCGCCGCATACTACGACATCTCCCCCACCCACACCGCCGCCCACACCAGCAACGCCCTCACCATCCCCTTCATCGCCATCAACCGCCCCGGCTACCTCGACTCCACCTCCCTCCTCCCCATCCCAGAAGGCTCGAGCTACCAAGAGGAATACGGCACCTGGCTGCACCGCTACATCCTCCCAGCCCTCTGGTCCACATACGGCGTTCCCCAACACTGCAACTGCATCGTCCTGCACGCCCACAGTCTCGGCACCCCTGGCGCCATCGTCGCCGCTGCTCTGCACGCTACGGACCCCGCCACCGCCGCGTACCCGCTCGGCGGCCTCATCATCTCGGGCTGGGGAACGCAGCCGCTCGAGCCACCGCCGCTCGTCCCATCCGAGCAAGAAGCCGGCGTCCTCAAGATCCCACTGGACGCCAAGAAGCGAATGATGCTGCCGGCGGGGACGGCGGAGGCGGGGGTGTACGGGGCGTACGAGGAGGGCGGGGCGCTGGACACGGGGATGTCGGTTGAGGAGACGGGGAGCGTGCGTGAGGTCTGGTTGCCGCGGTGGAGGGAGGAGTGGGGGGCGAAGGTGCGGGTGCCGGTGATGGTTGGGTTGGCGGGGGAGGAGCGGCTGTGGGTGCCGACGGGGGAGCATTTGAGGGATTTTGTGGGGGCGTTTGTGGGGAGTGGGAGGGTGGAGGGGAGTGTTGTGCATGGGGCGCCGCATAATATGGAGATGAGCTATTGGTCGAGGGGGTGGTATGCGAGGGGGTTTGGGTTTGCTTTGGAGTGTGCGGCTAGTTTGGCTGCTGAGAAGTAGAGGAGAGTTTCGGAGGATGAAGAAAGAATCATGTAGTACTTGGCCAGTAACTTGGGTAAGGAGACTTACCAATGTGGCGGATGTGGCGTGTATCAGAGCAAGGCACGTCGTATCTTGATTTGAATGATTTCATTTCCCGCCATCTCAAACACCTCTGCTCCTCCAAGTTTGCCATGACATTAAAGTACGAGACATTTGCGCCAAGGTTTCCAGCTCCATCTCCCAAGATACCCTACCCCACGCCATAAATGCTTAACCGTAAACTCCACGCTCAATGCCAACATCCTTACTCGTAAAGGAGCAATCCAAACCCACAATCCAACCCCCCCTTATTCACATCTTTCTCACCCCCGTCACAGTCAGCGCTCCACTCCCCACCTCCACCTTCCACCCCTCACTAACCAACATCTTCATAACCGCAGGCCCGATCTTCGCCTTCCCACCGTCGCTATGCCTCCCCATACCCGTAATAATCCTATACTCATGACTCGCCCTCCCACCCGCATAGCTCCTAACCCGCTGCTCCCCCAACCCACCCCACCACTCGGCAACCTTCTGGTGCGCGATTCTCTTCGCATCGTTAACGCTCACGCCATGCAGATCCAGCTGGGTCGGGGTCGACTGGCGGGCGACGAGCTCGTCGGCCTCGGCGGCAACGGCTTCCTTGAAAGCGCGATGGTTGTCGCGGCCGACTTGGCCGTAGTAGCCGGCGGCGGCTTTCATGAGCTTGTCGGACTTGCCCTTGCGGTGGTAGGCCGAGGCTTTGGTGAAGGCGTCGTGGCGGGCGGCGCTGAGGGAGGCGGCGGTCACGGGGCCAAGGCTGGGGGTGTGGGAGGATAGGGAGGCTTCGTCGTCGGGCTCGGAGAGCTTGATGGGGGCATAGCGCGGGATGAGGTCGATGCCGCCAGTGCGGGTGCCGCTGCTGGAAGGGTTGGTGAGGGCTTTGGCGAGTTCGTGGGCGGCGGCTGAGGAGGGGTGGGTGAGGCGGATGAGGGCGAGGGCTTGGTCAAGCGGGATGGAGAATTCGTGGGAGAGGTCGAGCGCGTTCTGGACGGTGATGTCGCTCTCTTCTTCGATCGTCTTCTTGTTGGTCTTCAGGTCCGTCTCGATCAAAGTCGTGATAGTGGCCGCGACCGAGCCTCCGTTCTTGTGGTAGAGAGAGGACACGGCTTTGTAGGACGCGTTGACTTTGGCGGTGATAAATTCGATATCCTTGGAAGCGATCTGCCATTTGTTCTGCGAAGGCGGCGCGGGCTCCGAGCTCGACCGTGCGTATTCATCCAGGTTCATGTAGTTTGCCTTTTTCTTCTTGGCCTTGGATTTGCGTCCTCGAGGCGCCGTATCGTCCACCGCGAACGAGTCCACGCCTTTCCTCAGGACCTTCTCTTGCCCTTCCTGGCCCTCCATCTCCTCAAAAGCGACATGATTCAGCAGCTCATCCGTGGCCTTCTCGTAGTCTCCCTTGCATTTCCTAAGAACGAAAGAGATCTCTGTGGCTTTCAGCGTAGGGAAGGTCTCTATAAGCTGCATTTCCTTTGTTGCAGTGTCCAAGCTCTGGAACCATGCCATGTTTGCGCTCGGCTCGGAAGGAGAGGAGCTGCCGGAGCGGCTGCTCGAGAGGCAGAGCGAGGAAAGTCCATTGCTGAGACTCGTAACGTCGGTGTCGGCGGGCGAGGACTTCCGGCTCTGCAACAAACGGTCTGCTTGTCCGCCTGGGGCCTCGTTTTGCGCACTTTGGCCGCTGCAGCCGGAGGGATCGAAATCGGTAAGCTGCTCGAGGGCAGCGGCGTCCTTGAACTGCGCTAGGGCGGCTCGGGCTTGTTCCAGGCCGTCGGGCTGGTCCGTGTAGTCGGAGTAGATTGCGTAGACGAGAGCAGAATCTAGAGGAGGGCAGAATTCCCTCTGTCAATTGTTAATGTAGCTAAGCAAGGGGTGCGGTTTGGGCGCGCGTACTTCTAAGCGCGCGAGTTGTTCATCCATGGCTGTGGAACGAGCGCTTCCTGGTGGGAGACAATGGGATAGTAATGAGCATGCTCGAAAGGAACGGTGATTCGAAGAAGCGCATGAAAGTAGGGGGTGGGCGCGTCGGAAAGAGTGACTGGGCAGCGCGCAAGGCTTTGAGTGAGTAGACAAACGGGCAGCGCAGTCGATGACGCGCCGTGGGCTGTCAGCCAGACTTTCGGCCCGACGCGAACCGCCTCCGGCCAAAGGTTTCGCCGGGCATGCTGCCGGTGGGAGACGGACTGCGAAGAGGCCGCCGTTGCTTGGGAGGTCAAGTGAGCAGGGTGCTTTGTGTTGTTGCAATGGTCGCATTCTACTCCCGCCTTTTGTACGGTAGTCAAATTCACCAGCATGGTCCATAGGTATGTAGCAGAAAATGGACCATTCCCATTGGCCTGACCCTTTTGCCTTAGAAGGTCAGAGCCGCTTGCAAATACACCAGACCCTTACTCCATGCTGTTTTGATCGCGTGATGACGCCAGAAAAGAAAAGAAAGAAAGAAAGAGCCTTGGGGTGTCCGCATTCTACTCCCTACGCCTGCCTGGAGTTGCTACTGCTCATGCCGCCTTCTACCTTCCTCCTTACCGCTGGTGCCGCGCTTCGCTCATGGCGACTCCTCCTGTCGGTCCGCACCGTTGCTTTCCGGGAACGTATCATCGGCGTTGTAGAATTTCCTTGGGACCAGTATTAGCTGGGGAACGTGGGGAGTTCAGTTGTATTTGAAGTACAGATGTTGTTCGTAGTAGGAAAGCATCTGTATACCAGTCAGCCACCATCTCTCAACGTCAGAGCTGCAATCCTGACCTTCTGCGGGCACTTCTGGTTGAGCACGGCGAGCTCGTGGCGCGTCTTGCGGCCGTCGTTCCACACAATCATGGCCCAGCGCTTGTGTATGCCCGTCTTCGGATCGGGAACCTCTTCGATGGTATCCACACTTTGGATATCATCCTCCCAGCTGCCAGTGGGGAACTTGAACTCCTTCTCCTTCTTGACCGGCTTCGCGACCTGCTCGGGTTCGGTTGATGCGCTCTCGTCCTTCCTTGACTTCCGGCCGCGACCACGTGCCTTGGGAGTTTCCGATGCCTTCCTCTTCTTCCCTCCGCCGGGAACTGGACGCCCGCCAATTTTTGCGAAGTATTCATCCAGGGCCTCTCTTGCACCCTCCCTACACCCGCAGTTAGCTCCGCCGTGCAGCATTGCGATTCAGCCCACCTTACAGGTTCTGCTCAGGCTCCCACGTTCTATCCTCCTTCCGATCGTATCCCAGCCACTTTATTTCGTACTTTATGGAGCCCTGACCAAACGTCAGTGGTTGGCCGTAGCGCAGTTGGGCGGGAGAAGCTTACGTCGTCGTCAAAGAGGTGGCTCACGACTCTCTCGACGACGTATCTGTAGTCCAGGTTAGCTGAGGAACTGGTTTGCGCCAATGCAGGTGAGGGCGGAGCTTCGTACTCGTCCTCTTCCTCGTCGTCGTCTTCCTCCTCCTCGACGACCTCAGCTGCTTTGGCCGCCTTCTTGTACGGGATCTCTGCCTCAGAGGCGGAGCCGGATGCTTCGTCGTCAGAGATCGCGGCTGCGCAGAGGGTGTCAGCCAGACGCAGGTGTGCACGCGCATTGGGCGCTACGTACGCGGCATGGTGTGGGTGACGCGCGCCGGGCCAATTGAAACGCGTGAGCTGTTGCGGCGGCGGCGGTGACGCGCGGCGAGCGAAGCGCGGGCGCAATGCGCGTGAGGGAGAGCGGGCGCGTGGGGTGGAGGAGCTTGTCGCGAACGGACGCGGCGTTGGAGGTGATGCGCGCGGGCACACGGGCGTGGAATCGCGCAGACGGGCCGCTGGAAGGCCGAGCGGCGGCGGGCGGCGGGCGACTTCACGTACTCCAGAATTTTGTCCCGCAGCTCCAGCTGTCAACCCCCCGCCCACGCCCACCTCGCCCATCCACCGACCGTCCGCGCCCTCCCCGACGCGTCCGACCCGCCTGCCGAGCTAACCGTCTGGTCCTTTGTGCCGGACACCCCCGCGGCAACATGGCTATGCGTACGTCGTCCTGGGCTCCCCCGTGCCCGCCGCCCCCTGCTACCAGCTGTCCTGCGCCCCTCGAGTAGCTTGAGCTGACTGAGACGCGCCCCGCAGAGCTTGACATGTCTAATGGTACGCTCCATCGCTGCCTGCCCCGCCGACCGCTCGTCTTCGAAGCTCGACACCCGCTGACATGGAAGTGCAGCCCAGGTGATGAAGGATGAGTCCGGGCGCCCCTTCATCATCGTCAGAGAGTGCGTACCACCGCGAGGCTGCTGGGAATAAGAGCACATATTGACGGGCATGCAGCCAGGGCAAGAAGACGAGGACGCACGGCACCGAGGCGGTCAAGTCGCACATTCTCGCCGCCAGGACCGTCGCCAACATTGTGAAGACCTCGCTGGTACGGCACATGGAGCTGCACAGGCAAACGGAAAGGCTGACACGCACGCGTAGGGCCCGAGAGGCTTGGACAAGATCCTGATCTCCCCCGATGGAGACATCACCGTCACTAACGACGGTGCTACCATTCTGGGCCAGGTACGCGTGCGCGGGAGCTCTGTGCAAAGCGGCCTGAGTTGACTTCGTGTGCAGATGGAAATCACCAACCACGTTGCCAAGCTTCTGGTCGAGCTCTCCCAGTCGCAGGATGACGAGATCGGAGACGGCACCACCGGTGTCGTCGTCCTGGCCGGCGCGCTGCTCGAGCAGGCCGCAGACTTGATCGACAAGGGAATCCACCCCATCAGGATAGCCGACGGTTACGACGCTGCTTGCGAGGTTGCCGTGGCCGAACTGGACAAGATCAGTGACGAGATCCCCTTCGCCAAGGACAACACCGAGAACCTCTTCAAGGTCGCCAAGACGAGTTTGGGCAGCAAGATTGTCTCCAAGGCCCACGACCACTTTGCGCAGATGGCAGTCGACGCCGTGCTGTCCGTCGCTGATCTGGAGCGTAGGGACGTCGACTTCGAGCTCATCAAGGTCGACACCAAGGTCGGCGGTTCGCTGGAGGACTCGCTACTCGTCAAGGGCGTCATCATCGACAAGGACTTCTCCCACCCCCAGATGCCCTCGGAGGTCAGGGACGCTAAGATTGCCATCCTCACCTGCGCCTTCGAGCCCCCGAAGCCCAAGACCAAGCACAAGCTGGACATCACCAACGTCGAGGAGTTCAAGCGTCTGCAGCAGTACGAGGCCGAGAAGTTCAACGAGATGATTGAGCAGATCAAGAACACTGGCGCCAACGTCGCCATCTGTCAGTGGGGCTTCGACGATGAGGCCAACCATCTCTTGCTCACCAACAACCTGCCCGCTGTCAGGTGGGTTGGTGGTCCCGAGATCGAGCTCATCGCCATTGCCACCAACGGCAGGATAGTACCAAGGTTCGAAGATCTCAGCCCGGAGAAGCTCGGTACCGCTGGCGTGGTGAGGGAGATGACCTTTGGCACGACGAGGGACAAGATGCTGGTGATCGAGGAGTGCGCCAACACGAGAGCCGTCACTGCTTTCCTGAGAGGAAGCAACAAGATGGCACGTCACTCTGCGCCGAACTTGCGAAGGCCCAAGGCTGACATGAACCCAGATCATCGACGAGGCCAAGAGGTCGCTGCACGACGCTCTGTGCGTTGTCCGCAACCTGGTCAAGGACAACCGCGTTGTTTACGGCGGTGGTGCGGCCGAAATTGCTTGCTCGTTGGCGGTTGAGGACGCAGCGGTCAAGGTACGTCATTCAACGTGTCAATCGTGTATGCAGTCGAAGCTTGTGGTGGCTGACCCGGTTATCAGAGCCCTGGTCTCGAGCAATACGCCATGCGCGCGTTCGCCGACGCGCTCGATGCTGTTCCGATGGCCCTCGCAGAGAACTCGGGATTGAGCCCAATCGAAACCCTTGCGTCTATCAAGTCGAGACAAGTCAAGGAGAAGAACTCGCGACTGGGTGTTGACTGCATGCAGACAGGCACCAACGGTAAGCACCCCTTTGCATTATCAAATCTCGCTGCATATTCCCTGCTCCGGCCGTTTGCTCGCTCCCTGCGCGCAATCTGCAGCCACAAGTGCCAGCTGTTACCGGCACCGCATGTGGCTGGCATCCAGGCGCGGTTGCGCAATGGATGTTGCACGCCCTGGACGCACAAAATCGAGATCCACGTCGCATGTGCAGCGGCTCGTACCTTCTCCCGCCGTCCCATTTCACCACCAGTAATTTTCCGTTCTGTATCACTCGTCCCTTCGTCGTCGTCACACTCGCCCGCCAACGAACACATTGACCGCAGCAAGGGCTGACACTGATGGTGATAGACATGCGCGAGCACTTTGTCATTGACCCGCTCATCTCCAAGAGGCAACAACTCCTGCTTGCGACGCAGCTGTGCCGGATGGTTCTCAAGGTATGTGTGCGGGTTTCTTTGGTCGCCTTGCAATTTTCCGGTCCTCTTTCACATGCAGCCCTCTTCCCCAGTCACATTATTTTTGGAACCCAACGGCGTCTGTGGTGTATCATCACACTCCGGCTGCAGTGCTGAGAGCGCCATCCCGAGCTCCCCCCCAAGCCACGGTTACACAGCCGCGCATCTAGCCCGTCGAGGCGAATCGCTCGTCGCCTCGACCCCAGGCTTTGCACTGCAGCCATAGGTGGCACAAATAACGCCTATCCCCACGCCCCCCTTTTTCTCGTGCCCTCCACTACCCCGGGCTCCTGCTGCAGCTTCCCCATGCACTCTTCACTTCTCCCCACCCCATGTCTCTCGCTACTCGCCGCCGCTCCTGACCTCCGATCGACTGGGATCGAGGCAACGGTCGGCGGCTGCTGGCCAGTAAGACGCTGTCGCCTCACTCCTCCCCCGCTTCCCCGTCCCGCTCCGTCCACATCCCCGCGCATCCACCCACTCCTTCAAACCCTTTGATCAAGGGTGTCAACCGGGCCCGCTGCACGCCAGGATCTGGGTTTTGGACCCGATTCGCGAACGCCCCTTCACCGCTTATCTGAATGAGAGTCTTGGCTAACGCGTGTACTTTTTTTTTCTCTTTCCCCTTGCGATAGGTCAACAATGTCATCATCGCTGGAAGCGACGAGAACGAATTCTGAGACACTCATCGACGACCGCGCGGATGAAAAGAAAAGAAAGGAAAATATCAAGGAAATGCGACGAGGGGGGGAGATTGGAGGGGGTCAGGACGGCGGAGTGACCGACGGACGATTTGCACGGGAAAAAAGCGCCAGGCCGGGGGTCGGGTTGGGATGCATGTATGATGTAAGAGGATCCTTTACAGTCTTCGCTCCACAGCCTTTGGCATAGAAGAAAACCCCGGCGGGCGGTAATGCAGTAGCAGGAGGCACGATAGAACAGATTTTAAAAAACTTTTTTTTCGGTGTCTCATTTTACTGCGGGGGGGGACTAGCAGCAGCTCGGCTCCCTTGCTCCTCCTTGAGCTACCCCCGTTCCTACTTGCTACGTACCTTCTAGGATACTCTGTTTTCTTGTGTTCCGGCTCTTGGGCGCGACAACGTGCGTCCTCGAGGAATTTGTATTTCATGTCAGATGCGCATGCATAGCGTAGGTACACGGCAGCGTGGGAAACTACGCATGCACATGTGGTATATGTGCAGGTGTGGGCGCCCGGCGTATGTGCTTGTGCTTGTGCAGTGCGTGCGTTAAACGTGGCATGTGGGAAGAGGGGGAGGGGCGAACAAAGGAATGGGGGGTTGGCGTTTTTGCTAGGTATGTATTGCGGCTGATTGCTAATACTGTGGCCTTTTTCTTTCTTGCAAGTACCTCTTCTCAACGTCGTTCTGCATTTTATCTCTCTTCGTGTTCTCTTCGGGGTGTTTGATCTTGGTTTTGGGCTTGCAAGGGATAATGGAGGGAGGGGTAGAGAGAGGGGCCGGGGCAAAGCACGATGCTGTGTTACTGTGGTTGAATGCGTGCCTTACTTCTGACCTGCTGCTCCTTGGTTGCTTGGTGTAACCGGTAGCGGGATTCGCCGTAAAGGCAATGATGAAAGATCACAAAAGTCATGTGTTCAGATCTAAGGTAAGCGTAGAAATGTATCCACGTAGAGGTGGCTACACGATGTACGTGTAGCGTTGTGTTGTTTGATGATGAAAAGACAAACGAAGGCTATATAGATTAGAATCAGACCCTCAACTAGCAAAGAAGAGGTATAGTCATTTGATCAAGGACGTGGCCATTGGAAGAAGAAAAGAAGAGAAAAGGACGTTTGAAGGTTCATTTCTATCAACCTCTTTCCATCTTCTCCGTTTGTTCTTTTCCAAACTGAGGTATGAGACTTGAACTCAATACTATCTCGCACAATATGTTCATTTTGCTTATACGAGGTCTTATGCGTTCATGCTTGAATCTTCCTCGTTAGCTACAGAGAGCTGAACGGAAAACGACATGTGGTCATCTCAATTAGGAAAGTAGCTAGCTGTGAGACTGCTTGAGCCACAGCCTTGAGATACGGCATTACAATAGGCAGGGCTGGGATTCGCCAGACCCAAGCATGCTTGCAATGATGCAAAGCCAAACCCCATGAGCTCCGAATTTACCGCACGCAATTGGGAACGGCGGTCATGGTCTCTTCGGGCAGAGGGGAGTATGCAACTCCTGTTCGACCAAGACGTCATCCGGCCTCCCATATGTTCTGCTTCCAAAAATTTTCAGTTCCTGTGATTAGCTCACGTCTCTCCTGACGTCCGTCGCCACCGCCCATCACTGCTTCCACCGCGGACCTACAACGGCTGACCAAGAGAAGCTGGAATATCTATTCCCCCCACTAACCACCCATCTCCGGCACTCCGCTCCGTTGAAATTACTCGGCACAAGACAAATGCCGACGACGATCCGATCCGCCATCCCCTGCACATGACCAGCAAGCAAAGGACAAGATACCCCAGATACTTGTCCGTATCTGTCCGACACGATGGCGTCAACGGAGCCTCCCACTTTCCCAAAACCAAAACCTCGGAGGATGATACAGCGAGGCTTCGGAATGATTGACGTCCGGATCAGGTTAATCTCGGCGAGCTCCAGATAATCTCGACGTTCGAGTAATGCTAGCCCTATAGCGAGGCGAGCTTCTTCGTTTATCCCCGGGTGCCCTTGCTTTCTATAGGTAGCGAGTTACGTAGCTAGTTACGAGGGCAACATACATGCTGACTCCGTACACGACACGGATTCTCAAAAGAGTGCCCGAAGATCGCGGTCAGGCAGTTCAACAAAAGTCGGGACGCCTGATGCTCCAACTCGCAATGCCCGTCGTCGGTACTCCGGAAGCCACCAGCGATTTGGGGGCAGCCAATTCATTCGAACCGCCCAGACAGACCATGTACATACGTATCTGTCTATCATGTCGTGACCTGCGCCCACAACGTACCGCCGATCGGACAGTCTAGCCCCAATCGTTCCCAGAACGTCCGACCGAAGACAGAGAGACACAGGCTGCTCGCGCACGCACGTTGAAACGCGCGCAAAAAAAGCCGTGACCGTTGCACGCATGCGAGCGAGCACAATCTCATCTCACCACCTACGTCATGGGGCTGGCTGGTGGGAACGTTCCAGCTCTCGCTTGCACCTGCAACGCGTGCCCCAAGAATCTCTCTCGCTCACGATGTGCAAGTCACGCAACAGGGGGGGGACGATCCCGCGATCAGAGACAAGTAAGCGCGAAGAAGCCAAGACATCCGAACGGAGCAGCACACACGCAAGGAAGACGAGGACGACGACGAGGGCGACGACGACAATCCTACTCACCACTGCCTGCCACATCTCACCACCGCCCACCGCCCACCGTATCGTCGTCGTCGTCGTAGTACCTATTACTCCCTGCAGTTACGTTGGCACGTCGCATCCAGATAAGACGACGCCAGAGCCAGACTCAGATCCGGAACATCCGTTCGTTCGTTTCTCGCGCCCCTCCCCCTCCCCCCTTCCCCTCACACCACACACAGTGCGTCGAGGGACACCAGAGAAAGAGCGGGGAGAGGGAGGAAGAGAGGGGGAGAGAGAGAGAGAGAGGGAAAGGGACAAGCGAAGACACGTCGTTCGCAACGAGTCGGGCCTACTGGCGCCCTTCTCCCCCGCCCCCTCTCCGTCGTCTATTTCGCATCCGATCGTCTGTTGTCGTTGTCTGTCGTCGTTGTCGTCGTCGTCGTCCCTGTCGTTCGTGCTCGCGCGCGCGCACGACGGACGCACGGAGTGCCATGCAGTAGGCACGGCGCTCTCCGATAGCCGAGCAGCCGTGACGGTCGGTGGCAGGAAGCAAAGGATGGGAAGGAACGCGGTAGGTGCGCGCACGCACGCTCGCTCGCTCTGCTCTGCGCAGAGGAGTGGGTATTGTACGTGATGCATGACGATGATTGCAATCATCGGGGCATCGGGCGTGCGGCGCGTCAGCCGTCAGGCAGGCAGTGCGGCACCGCAATAGAGGTTCCAGGCAAGTCGGGATCGGCGTCGGGGGTTGGGGGGGGTGGTGGGGACCGGAAAAGGGCGTTTGCCTGGAGAGGCGGACGTGTAGAGTTGCATTAGCTGTTAAGTAAGGTAAGTATAGGGCCAACGTGGACAACAACGCGCTGGCACACACACACACACAGCAATTTTGCCGCCGCTCCGCTTCGCTCCGTCATGCAACGGCCAGGCCAGGCCAGGCCAGGCCAGGAGAGACTGTGACTGGGCGCGCGAGGCAGTCTGAGCGGCCGCCGACGCCAGACGCTTTCTTCTTTGTTGGTTTTTTTTTTGCTCTTCCGCTCTTTTTTTCCCCACCGCAGCACGCGCGCGCGCGCGCGCCCCACCTACAGGGCTTCCAAGATGGAACCACGATCCTCCGCCTCTTTCTCCTTTCTCGATGGTCTGGGACGAGAGGCTGTGATGAAAAAAGACGGCCGGTTATTTACAGCTAGCTATCCAAGTAGTAGGCCACGCTCGGGCCGATCCGAACCAGCAGCCTGGTTCACGTAAAAAAGGAGGAGCAGCAGTAGCAGCCTAATCTGCGCAAATCAGACGATGGGCGAGAAAAGGTCCAACCGGGGCCTTCTCATTCGCCCTCCTCCAATATATTGAAAAAAATTCAGATCGCAAAGAACCGGCCAGGTGCAGAGAGAACAAGGCCGACTGCTCTGTGTGGAAGCTTCTGAGCTTCGCAGCCGATTATTGAGGCCCCGCCATCTAGTCGATACACCACGTGGTATGCCTCACGCGTTATCCATCATTGCGCATGAGTAAGGCCCGCCGCCAGCCGTTAGTCAGTTCGACCAGCTAGTCGGAGAACCGCTACCGCAACACCAGCAGCGCCCTGCGGACATCAACTACTGCAAGGGCAACGGAAAGTAGCCCCGTAAGCGCGTCGCATTGGGTAACCCGACGGACTGACAAGTCAGTCAGTCGTGCCAGGCACCGGCGACTCGATCGAAAAGCTCCGATCGAGCCCCCAAAACTCCGATTTGCGCAGGCAGCAAACTAGTTGCCTGCAGTAGTGGATAGATGGTAGTTCCTGTCCTGCAGAGAAAGGAAAGAGAAAGAGCGAGAGGCAGAAGAGAAGCGCCGGTCCGCCGATGAAAGGAACGTAGGTATGGGGAGGGAGGGGCACCGCATGGAGGGGCCAAAACGCTCGCGCTCGTGTTCGCGCCGCAAAGATGCGAAGCGAAAACGCAACGGAGGAGCTGAGTAGCCAGCCACACGGCATCCTTCCCGCCCCAGGATGACAAGAGAATTCGTGAAAGCCGTCCCATGTTTCAATCTGTTGCACACCCTCCCCCCGAATCCCGAATCCCCGATATCTGATCCCAACTTAATCAATCATCACACACACACACACACGCAACATCCCCCCCAGCCCTCCCACCGTACCTACCTACCCAAACCGGCATATCCCACAAAAGAAGAACTCCGCGACAACAGCGGACCTCCTTCCGCCGCCTTTCTACCCTCCCTCCCAATCGTCGATCGATACGTGCCTGCTGCTTCCCCCATCTTCGGTGCGCCCGCGGCGGCATTTGTTGCGCCGCTGCATCATTTCTGCTGCTACTGCTTGCTGGTGGACGAGCCGCCGAGCCTGCGTTTGTACTTTCTTGGGTCTTGCGGTGTGCGAAAGAAGAAAGAGAGGGTGCGAGTCAGCAAATCAGTGCGCCTTCTCCCATCGGAGTTCTCCATGCCATGCGAGAGTACGTGCTTGGCATGGGTTGAGATGAGAAATGGTTCGTGTTACAAAAGCAAAGAGAGCCGGCACAGTCATCAACCGTAAGGCAGCAGCCAGCGCTCGAACCAGGAGGAGAAAGAGGCGAGAACCGAAAAAAAAAGAACAGACGAGAGGAGGAGGGGGGTGGAGAACGTGCGCAGAAGCGAAAAAAAATCGGAGCCGCTTGCGTGCGTGTTGGTTGTAATGCGCCATCTCGTTGCCCGTGGAGCCCGCGTTGCCCACCGCACGCATAACCACGCACCACGCACGACCGCGCGCACGCCCAACGACGAGACGATTGCTGCCCGTGGGGTTCGTCTCGAGCGCTGGAGTGTGCGTCCGACCTTAATTTTGCTTTTCCCTCGCCTGAGCGCCTGGCTCTCCGTGCGCGGTTGCAGAGGGCGAACGGTGGTGTGGTGTGCGCGACTCGCTTGACGGCCACGCCCCCTCCCTCCCACGGCGATTGCGGTGGAGTTTCGCCGGCCGGCCGACCAGCCAGACGAGGGAACCCGCTTTCGTCGGCAGCCGCCGCCACGGACGGGCGGAGGGAGGAGCAACGCTGCCGTGGGCGTGCGCGCGCGTGTGTGTTTGCGTTTGTGTGGGTGGGTGCGGCACATAGGAGACGGGATAAGGGGGCGATCAGGAAGAATAATAGAGGTCGGCCATTGGCTGGCAAGGCCTGGAAAATGCGTGCTGCCCCCAAAGGCGGCTCGTGGAAAAGACAATAGGCTGAACGGCGGGTGAAGGGAGAGACATGGCGCTAAAGGAGACACCCAACGTACCTTTTCTTGACATGCGCATGCGATCACGCGTTCCTGCAGCGGCACTCACGTCAGCAATTCCATCTTTATCAGCGAATGTCGAGTCGCGTCGTGGCGTGGCGGTGCAAGAAATCTCCGTCCAGAGTCACGCGCGAGACTTGAAACGCTCTTGTGAGAAAAGTCGCCGGTCGCGCCAAAGTGGAAGCCTGTAGCGCGGAGCCACAACTACCACCGGCGGCGCACATGACTTCGACCTGAATCCGGCCCCCTCTGCTGCCCTGACCCAGGGGCACCCTCAAGCCTTCGATGGCCATGCGCCGTCAGCCCGCAAGGCTTGCAAGGCGTGCAGTCCCGTGGGTGGGCCACCCAGCCCGACGCCAAGCCGGACGCATCGCAGAAGCAACATGTCAGCGAGGGCGGGCGCCAAGCAGGGGCCCGGATTCCGGCGACGCTCAGCGCTCCTGGCCGAGGATGGGACAGGCCGGCCGGGAAAGGGGAGCGCAGCAGCGGAGGGGAGGGGAGGGGAGTCGACAAGGAGCGCGACCCCAGATTTGCGGCCAAAACCTGGGGCAAGGCCAAGGAGTGGGGCGGGACGGCTGGGCGCGCACGTGGGAGGCCTGCACCCTCGAGGAAGCCTGCCAAAACCTTCTTCTGCTACGCTTCCTGTTTGCCGAGCGAGACGTCCCTCTCGGCTCCTCCGCCGGCTGCTGCGTCGTACCTCGGCCAGAAGCGCGGGGCGGCTGTTGGTAGGAAACGAGGAGGTGGCCTGGCCAGTGATTGGCAGCCCGCGAGAAAAGCGCTCATGGCAGGCCAAAGAACCTTGCGTGCAATGCGCTGCCATGCGTGCCACGAAACGCCCATACGCGCGCCAGCGAGCAGCCAGAGAGGTGAGTCGCGGCGCGCCTGTGCTGCAAACGGCGTCTTCCCCGCGACCGCGGTCCTCATGACAGCTAGCCCGGGCCAGGCCCGCTTCAGCTGAGAGCCACCGCTTGACGAAACCTCGCGCGACGTGTCGAGGTGCGACGCCGGTTTCGCCGTCGCGCGTGCTGACGCTGCGCTCTGTCCTCGTCCCTGGCGCCCGGGTCGCACGCTGCTCGACACAAGGGACAAAGCCCGTGTGCTTAGGGTTTGGCTTCTGACAACGGCGTGCCGGAAGCGGGTGTACACACCCAAAACCCTTAGTGTCCGGCCCCTTCTTCATTGCGGGCGAATCGTGGCGCCGCTAATGGCAACAGCCTGCTTACCGCCGCCAGCGAGGGCAATGAAATTCTGCTCTGTGTAGGGCTTGGGCAGGAACATTGGGCAGCGGAATCGGGGTGGAAGTAGGGTCAGGGGGTGACGGGGAGGCGTTTAAGCTTTTCGCAATGAGATGCTGGTCATTACCCACCTTTACCACCTTCCCAGAAGCCTGAGCCTTTCTTGCCCACGAGCGTCGCGTGGCAGATTCCGCAATCTTCCGGCCGGTAATTCTGCTCGCGCGAGCCTGTGCCGCCGCAATTTGAGCAGCCCGTTAGCAGAGGCTGTGGTTCCGCGCGTCCGACGGCGTGGGGTGACGACTCACAAAATCCACTATGCACCCGACGAAACGTCGTCGTCAGCAATTCGCCCTCAATGACTGCATGATGATTAAGGCAGAAAAAAGTGATCGACGGCGAGCTGTAGGGCTGCAGCTGGCTCGGGGGAAGAATGCCGCGAGGACCCAGGGCAGCGAGTCAGATCGCGCTTGGCGACGGACTTCCACATGCGGCATCGCGTGCGGGGGAACCTTAACCGGGGACGCATGTGGGTGCGACGTCACTGTGGGGGCATGCATCTGGGGAGCCTCGCGGCTGATCGCGGTGCAGAGCAGAGAGCGACGTACCATATCATTCTGTTCGCGTGCTCGTTCGGGTGGCCAGCCTCGTCGTCGTGGCATCTGCGGTCGCGGTCAGTATTCGCACCACAGCGCTGCGCCGCCGCCTTGGTGCCTGGCGATCTCGCGATGCGGCCGAGCTTGCGGCAAGACAATGACGATACCTGTCACATGGGAAAACCCTATTGCAGCAGGAGAACCTATGTTTACCAACAAGGCGAAGAGTCAGCGCCCGTCCGGCTGACGGGAATAAGCTCGGCAGACGTGTTGGCTTGCGGCCTACCGGAACCACCGACTGCTCTTGCTATAGTGCTTGCATCGCCCCCGTCTGGGCAGCTCCTGGCCGGCGACGATTCCGAGCTTCTCTTTGGCCTTGGACCATGGTCAGCTGTGGCCTCAAGAAGAGCATAAAGCCTGCGTTGACAAGGACGAGGCCTGACGAACCTTCTTGCGCGGCAAAGCACGGGTCGCTCGCGCTGGTCACACCGACATCAGCTGTTATGCATGGTGATACGAGTAGGCTCGCCGGGAGCACCTCCGCCCGCCACCCCCGAGCGCTACATGCACGGAATACGTACCTGCGGACGCGCTTACAAGCAGGAATTTAACCTCTGCAATTCGGAACGCTAAACGGAGGGGCAAACACCGGTTAGCTTGCAGCCTCATTAGGGTGCAATTGCGCCCGAGCGACTCTTTCGGGCGTCCTGATGTCTCAGGAGTGAGCAGACGTACTCATCTTCTTGTGGCACTCCCTGCAGATCGCCATCGAAGATTCTCCTCGAACTGAGACAACACCAGGGTTGGGATATTGCGTAGAGCACCCGGCGCATGTCGGGAGAAAATTGCTAGTAATTACTGCGTCAGCCATCAAGATTGCTCATCAAGGCGAGGCCTGGGCAATAGTCGCGACACCACCCGGGCTTCAAGTATTCACCCCAGACACATCGCGTCAGCATGCCGCGATTGTTTCGCATCCAGGCAAATACATCAGCTCTCGAACGATGCGCCATTACTTTTGCACCCAATTTGGAGATCGAACCTTGGAAGCATGTCGACAGGTGTGCATCCGTCGAGGTCAAGGTAGCCAGCCCGGACAGAGTTTGCGTGCATCAAGTCCATGCGGTATCCTTTTCATAGATCAGTCCCATGACCCAAAGAAATTTTTCAGCTCCTCGAGTGTACCTATTCCCAAGGGATTTGCGCATTTCTTGCAGGATTCATTTCGGATTCCCGCGTAGTCGGCGTTAGCATTATTCTTGACGTTGTTGATATCCATCGTATCCTTGCAGCGCGTGCATTTGACTGTCAGAAAAATATTGACGAGCTCAAGTAATTCGATGCCGTAGAGCTCGAGATGAGGGAAAGACATGGCAATCCCTCGTTCGGGGCCGGATGTTTGAGCGCTTTCCCCGACCGGGTCTGCGCCACCTCCTTCAACCTCGCTGTCAGTATCTGATTCATCTGACGAGGACTCGTAGGAGTCTTCGTCGTCGTCAGTGTCGTGCTTCGCCCACTCCGGGGGCCGTGGAATTGTAATGATGTGACTTCTATCGTCAGCAGGGTCAGTCTTTGCCTGCACAACTGCCTCAGCACCAGCACTACTACTTGGTTCAGCCGATTCTCCCCGTACTGTGAGATCATCCAGACGGCTCTCGAGACTCTGAGCCGGTGTCTTCGGGTTTTGCTCCGGCGTGGGAGAGGAAGCTTGGGCCATTGCATGCATGTTCTGCGAAAAGTAGTTAATGTGGTTCACCAGGGACATCTGTGCGAACTCTCTGGCCCTGTTCTCGAAGGCCTGCTCGACGGGCAGCGCATCTTGCTTCGCAATGCCCATGAGATCAATTCTGCACGGCTGCAGGGGATAGAGCTCGGGGACCAGCAGCCTCACCGCCTTGATCGGCTGCAGCGCGATAGGGAGGGCTGACCTTCTCCTCGGGTCGACAGGCACGATGAACGCGCCATCGGGCAGTGTGGAGAAGTGCGGCAGTCTCCCGAGGCGAGCCTCAAGCTGGCGTGATTCTTGGTCACGCCGCGCTTTGGCGCGAGCCTTCTCTTCAGGGCTGAACGCAGGCTGAGCTGGCGGTGGCCTTCGCTGCGGCTGCGCTGGCAATGGCGGCACCTGCGGCGCAGGATGCGCAACAACAGGCGGTGGTGGTGGAAGAGCCGGTGTGGGGACGGCAGGCTCCCCATGCGCCGGCACGGCCCTGGCCGCATTCGGGACTATTTTGATGGAGAAGGTCTCGGCGGGCGGCGCGGTCAGGAGCGCCTCGAGCTGCCGGTCCAGCGCGTTCAGCAGGCCCAGCAGCGTCGCGGCCGGGCGCTGGGCGGCGAGGGCGGCGAAGCCCTTCTCGACGTTGACCTGGAAGCCGCGGTCCATCTCCGGGTTGGCGACGCTGAGGGCGGGCCGGGCACCGGACGGGTAGGCCGCAGGCACGCGGAGGCAGCACTGCAGGGCATCAATGGCAAAAGGGAAGTCAGGGTCTGAGGGTTTCATGCCGAAGACCAGGACGGTTGCGCCGCCGCTCGCCTCGAGCGATTCTTTCGGGCTAAATCTGCGGCGGATCTGCGCCAGCTGAAACTCCCGGGGATCGTCCTGCTGCGCGCGCGGAGTGGGACGCTGCACGACGCGCGCGGCGGGCGCACGAGTCGGTGTGGTGTTTCGCGCTGCAGCAGAAGGTTCGCCGCGTTCGGGATCCGCAGCGACACCACGTCGGGCCTTTGCAGACTGACCGGTGGCGGCGTCGTCGTGGACGAACGGGCAGGCGGCGCCCGCGCGGCAGCCTGGACGCAGCAGCTCATATCAGCGACGCTCAGGGATGGCGAGTCTGGTGATCACGGCGCAGAACAGCAGGTGCAACGGGCTGGGGATAAGGGACGCGACATCGCGTAAGCTTTACCGGACGCGGCGCCGAAGAAGCGGCATGGCCTCCCGCGCGGTGGCGCAGCGGGCGCGGAGGCTTGGGGTTGAGGCTGAGGAGGCACCGGGTCGGCCTGTGATGCGCTGGCATCTGGGGACGCGCGCGGTGGTGAGCAGATGACCGGCGTGCAGCGGCTAGAGCGATGCGTTGGCAAACAACGTACCGGCTCGGATGCTGGATCGATCTTCCGCGGCCATGGTGATAGGCACGTTCTGTTTTTAGACGGCGATTATGAAGACGCTGCTGCACCCGCGTGCGGAGCGGCGATCCGGAGAAGCTGGAGCTGTGTGCGTCGCGGTCGCGGTCAGCAGGACGCCGTGGTGTTGATGCTGCTGCCAGCGCGCCGTGACTCATAAGGCTGCAGCGCCGCCTGGCCTGGCAGCATCGATTGCACGATCGCCGACCCGTGTTGCACCTGCGCATCGCGGGCCATGACGAGCGCATCTGACGGTTAGCTGTGTCGGCCCGAGGCCACCACCAGCCGCCGCCGCAAAGGGGCAGCTGCACGGGCACGCAAATTTTGACCTTTTTTCTCCCGTGGCCACCCGCGTGGTGACGGCTGTGATTCGGGCCTGCCCAGCTGCCGGCCGCGAGCCGCTGCACATGCCGCTGCACACTTATCTCTTACCGCCTCTTGCGGGTGCGCACGCGCTTATGCACTCCTGGGCGCCGCCATGGATCTGGCTGGCCGGGCCAGGCTGAGGCCTTCCGTTGCATGTGCCTGTCACCGTTTGCCCTCTGCCTCCAGGCCAGGCGGTGGGGAACATGGCACAGGTCGGCTGGCACCGGCTCGCTAGCACGCTGCGAGGGGAGCCTGCCGCTGCCACGCCGCCTGCCCCTCTCGTGCGGCATCAGGAACAGAGGCGCGCCAGAAGCATCCATGAGGAAATCCGCCCATGGTCCGTCGCCATGATGCTCGTCTAGCCCCTCTTACCGGTGAATCCGCACGCGGCTCCGCAGCGCCATCATTTGCTCGCATCCCGGCCACGCGCCATTGGGCTGTTTCGAAATCCACTTTTCCAGTGATTACGCTACCTAAGCTGATTACCATCTACAACCCGTGAGGTAATGTGCTCCCACAGCCCTTCCAGGCCCGGTGGAGTCCGGCCCTGCCAGAATGCGACTCGGCTCCACCCTAACGCTTCCCCTACAAGTACAGAGTCCGTATAGTGTTACAGGGCATCGACGGCGGCGGTATGCTCCGTTCGCATGTGAAATCCCCCCTCCCAACCCCCCAATGCAACCAGGCGCGAGCCAGTGTCCATGTCTTCGGTCGATGATGCCGTCCGCCGTCCAATGGAAAATCAAAACGAAGAAGAAAAGAAGATTCGTAGCATCGTTGTGCTGCTGTCAACAAGTGCAAAATGGTATCCCGAAAATTTTCAAAAAGCAGTCAGATGTGACCCGTCCCGTACCCGCCATGAAGCCCACGAGCCCATGAACACCGTGAAAATTAGAAGGACTGCAAAGCAAATCGCCAAACACCGTCACGCTATGTTCGCAAGAAATGCAATCAATCATCGCCCGGTGTCGTCCAGGCGCACGCACTGATTCTGGCCCGCTACCACCCCCTCTCGTGGTACTCTTGCAGTCCAGTGTCGAAGTAGTTCGTCGTCCACGAGTTGTTGCTCTTCGTGGCGCTTTCCTTCACCGTCGGAAGCGCTGCTGGTTGCGGCTCGCCGGGGTAGTGCTTGAGGTTCTTGACGTCGTTGGACGTGTGTCTTCTCTTGAGAACCGCGTTGTTCGTCGAGTTCTTCTGTTGGCGCTCCCACAGCAGGTGCTTCCGCAGAGACTCCGTCAACTCGGTCGTGAGCATGTTCCGCCTGGTCGTCCGAGGCGAGAGCGCCGGAGGGGCATGTGTGTTGGATGTAGTCATAATGATGGGCTTGGACCTGGGGATTTGGGCTTCCGGCTCAGGCTGGTATCGTAACGTATTGGTATTAGGTGATGCCGCTACAGACGGTCCGTTGGGCGAAGATGTCCTGGACCGGCGCAGGGCCGGGGTGGATCGCGAGGCGGCGTTTTGGAGTGCTTGGGCTCGGTCGCCCTCGTGCATCAGAGTGGTGAGGAGCGAGCGACGGGAGGTCAGGTTGGGTTTCGAATCGACTCTCTGGAAAGACACCCTCTCGTTGACGCTCGACGGCCCGCTCTCGTCGTCAGAATCCTCCCATTGATCCTCGTCGTCATCCTCGATGGCACTCTCAGAAACCTCCTCTTCATCGCTGTCGCTCTCGAAGACCTCCTCGCTCTCGTATGCCTTGTGTTCGGGGATCCTGGAAGACAGCTCGTCCTTGAAGGATGTCTGCTTGCGGTCCAGAGGCCTCCTGAGGCCGTCAGACAGCGAGCTGCGCAGGTTGCTCATCTGCATGTGAGTCTCCAAGGAGCTGTTTCCGTCTTCGTCTGACGAGCCGCCAAGAGTGAACATTGCACCCTTTTTCTTCTGCACCGGAGCAGGCTGCGTGTGCTGCGGGGGCCTGATGATGGGAGTGGGCAGCGCCTGTTGCTGAAGATTCGTTCTCGAGCGGTACGAAGAGGACACACGGCCAGGCGAAAAGCCGCGAACGACGCTGTGCGAGCTGCAGTCGGTTGAGGTACTCGTATCCGAACCCACGACGGGAGGGCTCATCTTGGAGAGATCGCTGTCGAGAGCGGTGGCTACGGTGGAGGTCGAGGACTCAGGGACCATCTGAGGCTTCGTGATGGTCGGTTGGGGCTTGGTCTCCTGGGGTTGTTGTGACTCCTTCTCACTCACGTCGTTGGACTGCACAGGTGCGGGCATGGGCAGGGGCGCGAGAGGCTCCAGATCCTTCTTTTCTTTGATGCAGATGACTAGACTCTCAAGGTCAACAGGCGTGATGTGCTTTTCTGTACCTCGGTTCCGGCTTTCCGTCGAGTCGTGTCTCCGGATGTGGGGCCGCGACGAGGAGGTGGACTGAAGGGTGGAGGCGCTGTCGACGCGCTCGTCCGAGTCGTCAGAGTCGACGCTGGAGGAGAGGGCGGGCACGGATAGCGAGCCGGCCTCGGAGGCCTTGCGCGGGTAGGACCAGCGGGGGGTGGTGAAGAGCGAGGGGGGCGTGTTGTGTTCGGGGGCACAGCAGAAGGTTTCGCGATTCCACAGGCGCCAGCTCAGGTTCTCGAGGCGGCGACCCTCCTCCATGGTCTCGGCGCACTTGGAGAAGACTGCAGGCGGGTCAGAGGGGCAATGGGGTGAGGGCGCGCGCGCGTTGGCTTACCGGACCAGAGGCCGAACAATTGCTCGGCGGAGCGCGTATCGACCGTGTGGATGGCGGTCGACTCCACGTGGAGTATGGGAACTTCGGGTTTGAAGGGCATGGCGGGCGACAGCGCGGCCGTTGCAGAGGTCGCGGTCGTGGTGGCGGGTATTTGAGGTGAGGGAGCGTGGTGCAAAGGGCGAGATGGCTGTTTCCGGAGCGGACGATTGCGTCAAGATCGGCAGGCCCAAAAACCGCAGCGCTGGCGATGGAGTGCAGGCGTTCGGCGCGGGCTCATAAGTAGTGCGGCATGCCCGGACAGCGTGGCAGGCGTGGGCGGGTGAGACAGCAGGTGTGCGTTGTGCTGGAGGGTGGTGAGGGCGAGCGTGAGTGGCGGCCTTGCAGTCGGCAGGTGTGGTGTGGGCGCGGGCGTGGGCGTGGGCCTGCGGAATGGGAAGCTGGGGGGCTCTGGATCATAAGAATCCGGGAGAGCGAGAGACAGTGCTTTTGTCTGACAAGTCGCCCGCACAAACTCGCGGTGCCTGCGACCAGCACGACCAACCGGCGCCGTGGGACTTGAGGCGTTTGCGCATGGGCAGAGGCATGGAGCGGCAGCGCATGGGGGGCGCACACGCCGGGGCGCGCCCGGGGGCCGCGGGCAGGGAGGGCCGCGGGCAGCGAAGGCGCGCACGGGGGGGAACCTCGGAATGCAAGTCACAAGAGCACACGCTGGATCTGCCTCAGCCTGCGGCGGGCGTCCCAAAGCGTGCAAGGCCACCGCCAGCGCGTACGAGTCGCGGTGGAGCCGGCTGCAGCGCCAGCGCGCTTCCGCTCTTCCCCAGAGTAGCGCCGACGTCCCCTGGCAGCGCTGCGCCCAATGGAGCGCCGCGCGGCTGCGCAGCTCCGGCGGCCTGAAGAAGCCTCTCTTCCAGAACTGCAGTCGAACAAAGCGCGCCCGAGTCAGCGGCCAGACACCGCCGCGGCTCCGTGCGCGGCCTGGCCGTGTTTTCGCGACGCCGGCCGGCCGTGGATAAATACCGGCGCCCAACCCGTCGCCTCAGACGTCGCGCGGCCGCTCTCCGGGCGCGTCTCGAACGCCGCCCGTCCCAGTACGTAACGCTGGCCTTCTGTCCGCCAGGGCTCAGGGCTGGCTGCTCACCGGTGAGCGCGCGGGACGGGCGCGGCGCGCAGCGGTTGTCGGCCAGGCACCGCGGTCGCCACGCCGCGCGCCGCTGGTGTCGCGCCTGTGGCTGGGGCATCACATGTGCGGGAGGAATTTTCCGCTTGCAGCTGACTTGCTCTTCTCGGCTGGCCGTGCGGGCGCCCGGCGTGTCGCAATCTGATGGCCAGCGGCGAGCATTGGCCGCGCGCAGCGTCGCGGGCGTGGGGTGCCTCTCGCTGCCCGGGGGATGATGCGAGCGCGCCCTGGCCCGGAGGATCCAACGGCGCAGCTTGATCTGATGCTCGACGAGGCTGGCGGAGATCAAGCGCGCGCGCTGTGCCGCCGGCTGGGTGAAGTGGCAGTCATTTGACGAGTCTCAGCGCGCTGCTGGCAATCATGTGCAACAGGCTGTTTTCAGCAGCGCGGCGATCAGCCAGCGCCGGGGCAATAAGCATGATCTCCAGGAGAAGCAGATGACCAGAGCCGGGGCGCGGTGTCACGGCAGCCAGCTCCGCCCGCGATGCCACCCCAGGCCGTTGTAACTGCCTGCGTGACCAGACCCTGAGGCGCCGTCTCCGCACTCGAGGCCGCCTGTACCGGGATGTACACGCCGCGCAGGCGACTTTGCCACCGGCCACAGGTCTCGGCCGGTACCTCGAGTCCACGCTCGGTTTCTCCGCCATTGACGGCGCAGATCAGGGCCAGTCCGGGCCCGAAGGGGAATCTCGTCGGAGTATTAGCACCCATGCGCCTCCCCGTGATCGCCCCTCCCTCGTGCGCGCCGCCTCCGCGCCCTCCACTGCCGACTCTCGTGGCCGTCTGACGGCGCTGCGCGCTGGCAGGCGGCCGCCCGCCCAAGCGCCGCCCCCAAGTGACACGATGTTCAGGCGGCTGCGTGCTGCGCGCGCCCCGGATTGCGACGCCTCGCCGCATCGACGCAAACGACTTCCCCGGATATGCGCCAATGCGTCCCGCCTCGCCGCTGCCGCGCTGCACGCCGCGCTGGCGACGTGTCGCGCCGTCGCACCGCGCCTCGTCGCTGATGCGAGGGCCGCCGCGTTTGCAGCAAGGGGATCTTGATTTTCCAGAAGGCCTGCCGTGTGCGATGACGGCGCGGCGTCGCCAGCTGCCGTGCGACAGGACGATTCCCGTCGCGCATGAAGGCGGTGAAAGTCAGACCTGCGAGGCCTCCATGTGATGGCACAAACCACTGAGACAGCAATGCCCTCCACGCTCCGCGTATCTCGACAGCCATCAGCTGGGCGTGCCATGCCGCCCGCGCTCCCGCGGCTGCCCGAAGCGGAAGCCGTCCCGATCGCGACATCAACCCGTCGCGTCGCCCGCGGCCTATGGGCGCCGGGCGACGGCCGTTGGCGGCCGGCCAGCACACGCAGCGCGCCCTGAGAGGCGGATCGTGCGATCTCTGCGCGGCGGAGGGATTGAGGAGAGGCATCGCGATGGTGTTGTGCCCGGTCTGATCTGATCGCAGCGCAAGACACGGGCAGCAGGGAGCGCGTCCGGCAGCGCATTCCTTCACGATACGACGCTGTCATCTCGCCCGGCGGCGCAGCGCTGGCACGGCCGACTCGGCGGTCTCAGAGCAGCGCAAGCAGCGTCCTGGAGCAGCATTCTTTGAGACGGGCGGGTGCAGCAGCGCGCGCACCCCCACCGTCGCGGCGAGGCAGCAGAACACCACCAACCAGTTCCCCGGAGCGCCTTCCAGCGCCATCGGACCCGACGACCTGGTAATGGCTTGGGGCTAGGCCCGAGCCGGATCGGACAAGACGGGCCTGCCGCCTTTTGCAGGTCTCGTGGATGGGCCTGGCTGACGCTGAAGTGCCGACGCCGGCAGCCTTATCACCCGCGCCGTGCCCGTGAAGCAGCGTGCAGCGTCGTCGCGACTGACTCGGCGCGGCGCGCTTTAGCCGGCCGGCTCGCGCTGGCGACGAGGGACTCGTACGGACTGCGCGGAGCCGCGCCGTGCCGCTGGCCGCGCTGGGCGTTGGGCATGCCGCGTTTCAGTCGGCAAGCCAAGCGAAGCAGCCGCGGCTCGATTGGGCGGCGACAGCATCTGGAAGGAGATTGCCTGGAGTCGACAACACCACACGAAGCGCCCCAAAACACAGCGTTGGAAGCGGAACGGACAGTAGCGCGCCGGGGAGCGGCTGCCGCGACGTGGACATTGGCCCGATGGTGCAGTGACATCGGCGCCCGCGCTGGTCATCTGCCCTGGGCGCTCCTTTTTCTGCGACGCTGCGACGCCCAGCACCCGGCGGCGCGGGTGCGCTGTCAAGGCGCTGGCAATCGCGGAAATTGGAGATGCTTCGCGCCGCATTGACGAATGGGCGCCGCCAATTTCCGCACCTCCTGCGCTCGCGACGCCGCTTGCGCGGGCCTGGGACGCAGGGAAAGCAGCAGCAGCGCCTGCACGCTGGCATCATCGGCGCTGTGAAGACGAGCGCACCGCACGGACGCTTTCGTGGGGAAGGCAAAAGGAACCTCAAGCCATCGCTGCCGCGCTCGATAAGCGGCCGGCCGTCGCATCGTGTATCACCGCTCCGCCCGTGTGCCCGTTTGTATGACCTGCTGCTCTTGGTAAGTCCTGCCCTTTACCCGCTGCTTATCCGCCTCCTACGTGTCTCCTGCGAAAACGGCCCTCCTGTCACCCTGCATCCAGTTCCCCCACGCCCAGCGCCCGACTTGCGCGCCCACGTGCGTCTTTACACGCCGTCCCACTCCCTCGGGTTGCCTGGCCTGCCGTGCCGTCCCTTCATTTCGGAAGCTGGCCAGCGCATCGCACCGCCGCGGCGGGGAGTCCGGGACGCGTAGATTGCATCCTGTATTCACCGCTAGCCCGTCCCCCTGAGCCGGGACGCGGGCTGCTTCTCGAAGGAAGCTATAATGTCAATCCCCTCTGATCCCCTCGGAGCAGAGGCCCCCCGGCCAGCGAGTAGATCCAAGGCGTCTCCAATACGAACTGCGGCGGCGGGCTTCGTGCGAGCGGTGCTCGGGACCGATCTGACCGCCATATCGACTCAATACTCGCCGCGGTAATCCAAATCACCCTCCGCGCACCGCAACACCATGGCCAGCCACCGTTCTACCACCACGGGCACCGAACCTCTCCTACGCATTGACAGCACGACAGATCCCTCATCTTGCGTCAACCAACGACGGCCGCAAATGCACGATGGAATCGGGCATGCATAACGCCTCGAGCGCCTCAGCAGCATGTTTCATCAGCTGTCAGGCTTGGGCTCCGCAGCAGGCGGCGACCCGTCGCGCCGGGTCGTCCAAGTGTCTCCAACCCCAGGATTGCTATATATTGAACTCCGTACCACACGCCGCGACTGTCCCTCTTGCTTGCCACTTCTGCTGCTCACGCGGACTCCTGCTGCAGCGGGCATCCCTGCGCCGCACGTCCAGCTTGTTCAGCCATTGTACAAGCACTTTCCAACGGGCGGGATAAGCTGCGCGGGCCATTTTCCCCCTGGGCGCACCTACACTGCGGACCAATACGGAAATAGCAACAAGATAATGCGAACAGAGACACGTTGTTTCCCGACCGCCCTTTCGCCTCGCCCCTAAAGCGTACATGCACCTGCAGGCACATGTCATCATCGTGCCCAAGCCTTGCAGGTGCTGTGCCTTGCTCTCGAGGTACTCCTCAGCCGTGGATCGAGTCATGTGCGCCTTCAGCCCTCAGCCCCCATCCTCAGCCTCACTCCAACGTCCCTCGAGCTACTCGAATCCTCTCACATGGTCAAAAATGGAAGGACACGATGGAACCGTGCCCGGCGCTGATTGGGGGGCCGTCAGCAATCAGCGCGGGCGCGTGTGTCAGCGCCTCCTCAGCTCCTTCCCGTCCACCACCCTCGTCACCACCTGCAGGGCGGCAACGCCTCCCCGCAAATCGCCCCCATATTATCTCTCCGTTACTCGGCTCCTCCGCCCCCGGATATTCCGTGGCTGCTGTAAGCCGTGGCCGGCGAGTCCGTTTGGTCACTCGATGTAACTGCCTGCCTCCGCACTCCCGCCCGCGCGTCGTACCGGTGCGGGCGCACCAATGGAATGCCATGTTGTCAGCAGCGCAACCTCAAATACACAAAACGCCAACCGCCAACCACACGCCGCCCCAGCATCCGGCCTTTTGCTTGGGTCGCCGCCGACAGGTCTTCCCTTTCATCCCGCCAAGGGTGTCCCAACACGTATGCTAGGCCACAGTTTCGCGCGCTCCCCGCTCCCCATCTCCTGTCTTGCCTTGCTTTGCATTGCCCTTACCTCAGCCCTATTTCATGGTCATCTGGCAGTTGCGCACAGCCTGGACTCGCCCTAACACTGACGCCTCCTCTCTCTCTCGCTGGCTGGAACACTGACCGGTGAGGGCGATGTGATCCAGTGAAAATCAAAGTCAAAACCAGTCCGTCCAGCAGCCAGCCAGCTTAGCAAACTACCTTTGTAACTACATAGCTTGGCTAACTGCAAGCCATTGCTAAGCCAGCCTACCCAGCCCTGCCCCGCCCGGCCGCCGCCACCACCACCACCACCACCACCACCACCACCACCACCACCCGCAGCAACGCACCTCGTAACCGCGCACCGAGCCGTCCCGCAACGGCACCGGCGAGACGCGCGTGCGTGCAGTGCGTGCAGTGCGTGCAGTACGTGCGTGCGTGCGTGCACCAACGCACACGCGCGCACACTCCCGCAACACCTTCGTCTTACCGCCGGAAGGGCGCGAGCATTCTAACGGGCCGGGGTTGGGGGCAAGCCAGCAGCAGCTATCCACGAGCGGTCTGGGCTTTGAGGCTGGCCTTTTTTTTTTGGGCCCTAATGCTCGCCATCGCCAGCTGCCAGCCCGGCCGTTGTTCTGGCTTGACAAATCAATCCTCCGACGGCCGCGTGATTGGGGGGGTCTTGGATGGGCGGGCCGGTGTGGGCGCGTCATCGGAGGTGGTGGTGGGTGTGTGGGTGGTGGTGGTGGTGGTGGCTTGTGAGAAGGGAAAAAAAAAAGGAGATGATGGAGGGTGAGCGAGGGGTAGGTAGGGGAATGCGTGTGTGCGTGTGCGCGTGTTGTTGTTGAGTTTAATCAGCCCCGTCTCGCGCTGCCGCCACGGCCATAGGTACCTAATGTCGCCGTTTTCGGACCGCGGCGGTGAGGAGACGCAAGAGGAAGTAAAGAGGAAAGTGCTCTCTCTGCCGCTGCGCCTAAGATTGCAGTGCGGAGCCGCGCATTGTCGTCGACTGAGACATTCTGCTGTCTAGGACAGGCGGGGTACCGCAGCGCCGGGCTCTGTTCTCGCGCTGCTATTTGCCGGCGCTGTAGGGCGGGCTTGATTAACTGCTGCGCTGTAGGATCCCGCACGTGTGCGTGTGCATATCGTTGTTGGTGGCGATGTCGCGTGCGGGAGCAGCAGCAGAAAGTCTGCGCTCCGGGGATTAGCGCTGCGGGCAGGGCGATGGCGGTCGAGGCTCCGACCCCGTCGCAAGGTCAGATGGCGAGCAGAAGGGCCGTTTTTGCTGCGTTGCCGCACGCGCAGAGCTGCACCGCCGCCGCGTTGCCGCCGCCGGCGTGCGTTGGGGCTGCGGGAGCGTTGAGGGGGATCGTCAGGGTCCCTGGGAGGAGGGTCGGCTGGCCACGGGATCGTGCATGTGCATGTGTTGAGGGATTGGCCATTCACTGCTTTTCTTGCATGTGAGAGCCGGGTCAGACGAACGGAGTGGTCTTGCGCCATCGTCGTCGTCGGCCGACAACGACGTGAGCAGTCTCAGACCCGCGCGATTCTGGCCTCCTCGCCGCCGTCGGGTCAATGGTCATTCTCCGCTCGTATCTCGCGGCGTCGTACAAATACTGCGGAGCCTGCATGCCCGTTTTCGGCCCAGCCGCCTCTTCCTGGCGCTTGATAATCTGACACCTTAACTCCGCTGACCCTCAGCAAGCTCTGTGATGTCAGCGGTCAGCACCTTCTCCGCATGGAGTCAAAACACCAGTCTGGACTGACATGTCCCGGTACGCTAAGCCCCTGACGTAGCCGTGGGAACGCTCGACGCGGACTCGGAAGACGAACCAGAAAAAAAGGGTTCAGCTCAAGGGTTTCTATTTTGGTCCTTCGATAGACTTCAAGACTTAAACTCTTCGCAGTTACAGCTGAGATTCTCTCGAATCACCTCCTGTTCATTTCCGCACCGGGCTGAAGTGAATTCCGGACAGGCCAGCCCGCCGCCGCCGCCTCTGCCTGCGATGTGCAAATGGTTGTCACTAACTCTAGCCGCCACACCCAACGCCACCGCAGATCTCCCGGGATCATCAATATTACTTTGACTGCCCGTATGCAGCCTTTCGGTAGGATTGCGTTGGCGGCATCGGGTGAGATTCCGGCGTGGCGCTAACTTGTCTATATTCATGGTTGGTGTATACGAGCTTCAATATAGACAGAATCCTCAGCTCGCATGGGAAAAGATAGACACAGGTGATAAGAGTGACAGTGCTTCGGTGAGGGGAAATTGCACGACCTTATGATCATCCCGCATAATACCCTCAACGGTGAAATTGTTGAGCTTCTTTGCAGCCGCATCGGGAGTGCACATCAAGCCGAGAATCTCAGGAATATATCCGCGTGATCCTATTTCAAGACCTACCAAAACACCATTATCATGTTGAGCAAGAGACTCTTCGAGCTCCGAAGTGTAGCCAAGATAATGGCACACTGTGCTATCAGCGTGTTGATAGAGCCTGGTTTGCAATGCACGAAGTCAGCAGACGAATTGAGACATGGAAGAAAGCATGGAAAGAGACTTACCAATCTAATACCGTAAGCACAGTGTGTATAAACCCATGATGATGATCTCCTCTTCGGAGGGTGAAAATCAAAGCGGTAACTTTATGATAATGCAGTATCTAATGGCTGAAGAGCGCAATTTCTGGGGCGGCTGGGAAAAAAACAATATAGATCTACGAAATCTTTCTTGACTTGACAACCATGAGATAGGATCGACCTCTACTGCGTTTCCATGTGATCTCATCGTGATCTATTCTATTGACACTAGCTCTGTAAATATAGAGGAAGCATGATGTTAAGTAGATGTATCGAAACTCAAGATAGCTATCTCGCCGAAGTAGCGACTTGATTGAACCTCTATCAAGACTAGCGCTAGAGACACCGCGACGCGTAAGATGCTTACCTATGCTGATATTTTGCTCATAGAGACTACCAAGTCCCCAATTGTCCTTTGCTTTCCGTAGCTGACCTCTTTAACTTCTCTTGGTATCAATCGTTCTTCTAGATGAGCAATCCTCGTCAAAAAAAAAAAGTTGCAGAACCTCATATTCGCCATCTAAAGCTCAGATCATATACTTGGACAGCATAGAGTGGGCATTGCGAACCTTTTAATCCTGCATCTAATCTTCCACCCATGCTAACGGCGCATATTCAAGCCCTGAAACACCCTTCTTTGTCCTCCTTTTCTTGTGTTAGTTGTAGCAGGTATTGCAGAACATAGGTACTGGGTTTCTATTCTACACCTATATAGGTCACTCTAGCGTCTAGACTACTACCTTCAGCTGCTTCATGTATTTGTATAAATAAGGAGCGGCTATATAGAACGTGGGCGTCGTGCCATGCTTTGCGGTATAATCAGAACGGAAAAGAAGCCGGGCTGTGACAGAGAATACATCAATTGAAACAGTGAAAGGCGAGCGAGAATTTGAGTTTACTTATTAAGCTGATTCCTTTGTAAGACCCCTGCGTGAAGCTTGGGAAGAGGCTCAGCGTTGACTAAGACTTGTATTACTAATTGGCCAGTTGACGGCGACCCGACCACCACCACCACCACTAGAACGGTATCGTCTGTTGCAACTAGACCACGTGCAGCGATATAATGGTAGTCAGTACCACTGACAAGGTATCATCAGCAATGGGGATGTTTCTTCGGTATTTCAAGACTCGAAATTTATTTGTCGGATTCCTTTTCCGAAGAGGGGAAGGAAGGGAATTGGTTTCAACCAATCACAGTCGTTCTCCTTAAGTATTATCTGATCATAGGGACAGAGGTGTTTTTTGTGGACGCGGACCGCTCAATGGCCGAGACTGCCGAGTACTTGTATTTTCACAGGGCGCGGCCATGACGTTCTCCGATGACCGCCCGAATGTTTCCCTGTCACACTCCCTTTCCCCGCTGCCGCCCTTATCCGACCCATCAACGCGACGGCAACAACCTTAAGCTGGAGCCCAGACATCCAGCCATGGTGAAAAGTCAGAGTTCCGCGACGGCCGAGCAAGACTCTTCAGATGCGGCGTTTAGGAAGTATGTGGCCTCCAGAAGCTGCATACAGACAGCGCTTATGATGTGGCGACCAGGAAAATGCGCAACCGCCTGTCGCAACAAGCATTCAGAAAACGACAGAATGCATATATTCAGGATCTAGAGCGGAGGCTAGAAAGAGCCAAAGATCCTGATAATGATCGGATCGCCAAACTTGAGGCTGAAAACCAGCGCCTTCGCAAGCAGATCACGTTTTTCATCAATAAGCTGGAGAGCGCCGAACTGTCTCTGAAATCACTCGCTCGGATGATGGCTGCCACACTCGAGGAATCGGTACGTTGATATAGCAACAAAGAGGATCTTCGATCATTTGCTAATATACTGACAAAGGCCGATACACCAAGGAGCGCATCTCAAGATGCCGAATCGCAACCTGCAGCAGCCACAGAATCCTCAAGCTCTACTGGCCCCTCGAATACCTCCGATTCAAATGATCCGGATCTTGATCAGACAACAGTCCAACTTGACACATCCCCCGCGGCGGACAACCAACTAGCAACCTTAGACACGGTCCCGTCTACAGACCCGGGTCTCGGCTTTAAGTCATTGCAACAAGCCCATGTTGGGAATTTCCAGACGATACATCTTGGTCTTTCAGCTGCAGGAGATTCAAAAGTAGCTAATTATACGACTTCTAATAGCTTCGGCGACTGGACGAGATATTCCCAGATACCCAGTCCCACCACAGGAGTTCCCGGAATCTGGTCTCTCAATTATCAAATGGGCCCATCAGCTTTCCGATCTGCCATGTCATCAAGCCGACCTGATCTCGGTAATTTGGTTACCACTAACTCTGCATTTTCAGACCATATCGGTGCACTGCGAACCTGTGTCTTACGCCAGCGGCAAGCACTCACGCCACCGCAACCGTTGAGCATTAAGCAGTAAGGCTCCCTACATATACCTTCTCTTCACGCCTAGTAACAGCCGTAGAATTCAACTCTGCGTTTCGGTAATGCTCTCCTTTTTCCACGGCCTCACCCGCCCAATGATCATGCCCTGGTACGTGCCAACGAAGTTTTACAAAAACCTGGCCGACCTCACGGTGTGGCAACTCGAAAAATCTCGCGAAACGTATGCCCGTCTCCATCCGCGATACAGACCGTCCGCGCTCCAGTTGACGGAGATCTACCCGACCATCATTGATTGGTGTCCCTTTCCCACCGTTCGGGACCAGCTTATCCTCTGTCACTCCGCCAACGCGTTCTTGGACGAGATCATCTGCGAAATCGCCACCGCATACGTCGTGGAGGCGGACGTCTCCACAATCGTCGATCTCGGAGGCCCAACGCCCGGCTATGTCAGAGTCTGGGACATCGTTCAAGCAATGGATGACCCCGTGTCTGACTGCTTCTCGAATACGGTTCGTGGTGATGGGTCCGGGGCTTCGTTCGGCCCAGACTTTGTCGTGGAAGACCAAGGCGAGAAAAGCGGTTACACGCTCCCTGCCCCAAGCATCGAAGCGCTGTTCCAGAACAGGGAGTACGCACGGCTGGCTTTCGAAGCCCTCGGCATGGGTCAAGGGGTGGCGCACTGGAAGCTCGATCCTGACTTGTTTGTAAAGTATCCGGAGCTCTACGATCATCAGTCGGACGTCATGGCGACCGGCATGCCGATAAGACCACCATTACAAACACAAATACCGTGCCCGATACCGTTGCAGCCGTCGATGATGAGCATCTACTGGCATGCTGCGGATTGGTCGCTGAACTCAATTTGCTCGGATAATTGAAGTATAGTCTGTTTGGTATTCGAAGCGGTTCTATAGGTTGGCCTTTTCGACAATTCGAGCGATACATTCGATCTCAACGTCGGTTCCGAAAGGGAGCTCCTTCACGCTCACGCATGTCCGAGCCTAGGAGTGTCAGTTATACGAGCTTGATCTCATGTCCTCTGCAGCCGGCAAATGTCTTACTGGCTTGGGGTTCTCGAAGAAGGGTTCGTATGCTTCGTTAACGGCGGCGAAATCGGCGATGCTGGTGAGGAAGATGTTCGTCTTGACAACGTTGTCCAGGCTTGATCCCGCCGCTTCCAGAACGGCTTCAAGATTACGAAGTATCTGCTTCTTTTCATGGGTGTTTATCATTAGCTAGAATCCAGAGGGAGGTGATGCCAATGCTCACTGTTCGCTCTTGTATGGAACCGTCCACGATTTTCCCGGTCTGAGGGTCTATGCCAATTTGGCCGGAGCAGAAGATGTGCTGGCCATCAACAATGGCTTGTGAGAGTGTAGACAGAGGCTTCGGTGCCTTGTCTGAGAATACGGCCGACCTGGGCATGTTTACGGTTGTACTGTTGCTCGCTATGTCAAGAGTGGAGAGAGGAAAGGCACAACGGGGATGGATGACGGGAGGAGCATATAAGCTGGAAAGGCGAGTGGAGACCTCGGTAATCTAATGCAACTTGTGATTACTGTACGACTTTCAATGTATCATGTTTCGGGGCTTGGCTCGGCCTTGACTAAGAGTCCTGTTAGTAACCGATCAGCCGATGGCCATTAGTCCACAGCTTCGAAAACGAGGTCTCGCCTTTGACTACTGTATAGAGAGACTTGCTGATAGGCAAAATCTAGGCAGACCGGCTGCAGAATTAAGATTAAATGCAGGCGTTCCTTTGTTGGAATTCTGCCGACGCGGCCATTATTCTTACGCATTGTTTGCTTGTGTTTAAGCTTTCCGACCAATGGCGAAAGCAGTATCTCCATCCGAGAAAAAGATGATTCTCTCTATAGAAGACCTGAAGAGAGAGGGCTCTGCGAAGCTCGAATCAAGTGCACGAGGTAAGCAACCCTCACATGTTCCTCACTTGCTCCTCGAGCCTCAGCTTTCCATTCTCTCTACTCAAGCAACACAACACACTTCGCAAATGCTAAACACCAACCAACCCAAAGACTTCTACAACTCCGGCTCCACCTACCAAACCACCGTCCGCGAAAACACCACCGCCTACGCCAAATACCGCATCCGCCCCCGCGTCCTCAAGGACGTCTCCGCCGCCTCCCCCCGCACCACGCTCTTCGACCAAACCATCTCCTTCCCCCTCTGCGTCTCCCCCACCGGCCTGCAAGCCATCGCGCACCCCTCCGGCGAGCTAGCCACCAGCCGCGCCTGCGCCACCCGCGGCATCCACATGGGCATCTCCTCCTTCGCCAACCACAGCGTCGAGGATATCCGCGCAGCGGGGCCCACCATCGCGCACGCAATGCAGATGTACACGATGAGCGACCGGGCGCTGGAGGAGCGGATGATCCGGCGGGCGGAGGCGGCGGGGTGCGCGGCGGTGTTTCTGACGGCGGATAGCCCCGTGTTGGGGGTGCGGTATAATGAGCGGGTGAATGGGTTTCTGACGCCGGAGGGCTTGGGGTTTCCGATGCAGGAGAGGACGTCGGAGATGGTTCGTAAGACGACTCATGATGGGGGGTTTGAGGCGTTTAATTCGGCGGGGCATTCGTGGGCGAGGGAGATTCCTTGGTTGAGGAGTGTGACGAAGATGCAGGTTTGGATTAAGGGGGTTTTGACGGCTGAGGATGTGGTTGTTGCGCGGGAGTATGGGTGTGATGGGGTTATTGTTAGCAATCATGGTGGGAGGCAGTTGGATGGCACGCCGGCGACGATTGATGTGCTGCCTGAATGTGTTGCGGCTGCGGAAGGTAAGATAAGGGTTCACATTGATGGCGGGATCAGAAGCGGACAGGATATTTTCAAAGCGCTGGCGCTTGGTGCTGAGTGCTGTTGGATTGGCAGGCCTGTGCTCTGGGGTTTGGCTGTAAGTGTCCTCCGCAATGTGTGCCTGGCTGACAACTGATCGATTGACCAACGCAGTACGATGGAGAAGCTGGTGTCTCGAAAGCGCTTGACATTCTCTATGAAGAATTCAAGCGATGCATGCAGCTGGCAGGTTGTGCAAGCATTGCAGACATTTCTAGAAACCATCTGGGAATTGTGAGATCGGATGGTCCTTTGGCGCGTTTGTAGCCTAGATACCTAGACGGCAGGAATCGGATTAGAAGCGAACAAGAAGACATAGAGCTTTCGACAAAAGAGCTGCTTCATACCAACAATTATTTCAGCATCTCTTACCTCCTCTTTCTCCTCACCTCACACGCTTATCTCACACAACCCCAATTGCCCTACCACTCTCCCATTCATGGAATCTCACTCCATCCGGTGACTCGAGGTACTCCCGAAGAGCGGGCATGTGAATAATCAAACCATCACAGCGAACTCCAGAGCGAGCAAGTGCACTTTCAGAACCCTTATATTCCAACAAAGATACCAATACCAATCAATCCCTCTCTTCCATGTCCCCAAACATCCTTTCACAAGCTCCCAAAGCTCAATCCACACAACAGCTATTCCGCAAAGACTCGGAGCTACATACAAGCCCGTTCACTACACCTCAACCAGCGAGTCGACCCAATCCCCTTGACGGCGAAACCAACTCGACCCAAGAAACAAGCCTTTCGAGGGGAGTCAAAGTTTCGAGCCCAAGAGAGGAATGAGAACTCCAGCAAGGTAAGAGGAGAAATACATGGACTTCCTCGCCCAGAGCCTGAGCAGCAGACAGACATGTGTATGCGCACGAGAGACAGTGACCAGAAGACCGGGGACGAAGTAGAAGAAAGGGCGAAGGAAACAAGAATGCGGAAGCCCGACCCGGAAAAAGAAACAAAGAAACCGAAGGCCATTTCAACACCCAAACGGCAAGACCCAAGCACAATTAACCCCCAATCCCAACAAAAACCCGCCTCGAGATCCAAACAACGCCAGTCCGTGCCATCAAGGCTTTTCCCCCAATCAATGTGTCAAAGAAGAAAAGTCCGGAACACGTGCGACTCAAATCAATACACCGGTTTCCTCTTCCACCCCGCGCTGGCATTGAAATCAGCCATGCTCTCCGTTTCGCTGATGCCCTCCCACGGCAGCTCGTCATCGTCGGTCAAGCCGCCAATCTCGCTGTCCTTCTCCCTCTCCTCGATAACGACCCTCTTGCCCTTGGACTTTTGGTTTGTCTTCTCACGCATCTCCTTCGGGTCGATGCCGACGCTCAACAGCGTCTCCTCGACCTCCCTGTCGTCCACTTCGCCCAGCTGCCCGGCCGCCTTCTGGCCCTCGACGACGTCGTACAGCGCGTAAATCTGGTCAGATTTGGTGCTGATGGCTTGCAGCAGGTCTGCAATCTTGGCCTCGACAGCCTTGCGTTTCCTCTTGCTGAGCGATGGATCGTGGCCACGGAGGAGGGAGTCGTAGGCTGCCTTCTGCAAGTTGAGATGATTGAGCTCGTCCTTCAGCTCCTTGATGACGGTAGCGAGCGCAAGCGGGGCCGGCTGTGCAGGACGCAGGGTCGCGTCGATGTCGTCGGGCATGCGTTCAGAGACGGGGACGGGCTCGGGGATTCCCACGGGCGTGATGTGTTCGCCCGAGCAAGACGCTTTGCGGCAAACGGTGCAGTTCGCATCATCATGCTGCTGAGCCCTGGGAAGGGCGCCGCTGCTGACCGTAATGTCAGGGAGGATGAAAGCGGAGGTCATCTCGATAGGTGCGCTGCGGCGGCGACGGTTGGATTGACTGCGGATGGACTGCTGAGTCTCCTGCTTCGTGGGGCTGGCTGGCTCCGACTGGTTTGCACTCAAGATGCGGCCGGTATTAGTCTCAGTGAGATCCATAGGCCGAGACGCGCTGGTGAGATCCTTCATGGATGACTTGCGTGGCATCGTCTGAGAGCGAATGGTATCATCCCGAGGCTGGCGCGTCTGTGACGCAGCACGCGAATGCTTCCTGGCAGCGGCCCTCTCCTCTTCCAAGGCCTTTCTGAGTCGAGCAATCTCATCACGGCCCATGAAGCTCAGCTCAGTGGTATCGCCAGTGTGCTCTTGGGCCTTGTTCGCTAGACCAGGGACAGCACCGTGCATTAGAGGAGCGGCACTACGTGAATGACTGATGGCATCGAGGTCTGTTGTGGATTCGGCATCGCTGTCGATGTCAGCTGTGTAGCCCACGGGAGCAGATGCTGCACGACGATCAAGTCTGGGCTTGGAATTTGATCGCGGAAGCGAATGGTCCCGCTTTCTCCGGGTGCTGGAAGCGCGCCTTTCCCTGCTGTCGAAAGCTCGAGTTCCGGTCTCAGTGGGATCCTCGCGGGAGCCACGAGGTTGCGAAGTAGACCGTCTGACACCAAGTAGCTCTCTGGTAATATCCTGTGCCTCCTTCGCAGCGTCTCGGCTCACCTCCACCTTCTTGCGGAGATGGGCTTCCCTGCGTGCCCACTCCTCGGCATCATCTTCACGCTGGGCCTCGAGCTCCGCAAGAAGGATCCGCAGCTCCTCGATCTCACCGCGGAGGTTGTCGTTTACCTCTTCTCCGGCCAATCCTTTAAGTTGCTGGATGGTCTCGTCTTTCTTGTCCATCTTGGTGCGAAGTTGGGCCTCCTTGAGGTTTCTCTGCCTGACTTCGTCCTGGCGCTGCGCCTTGATCTGCGCGACCTGAGCTTTGAGGGCATCGCTCTCACTCTTTAGCTTGGCGTGCTCCGCTTGGATCGCTTGAGCCTTCCGAAGTTCGTTGTGCAGAGTCTCATTCTCTTTCCTGATAGCACTCTCTTTCCGATTCGAATTCTTCTGGAAGCGTTGAGTTTGCTCTTCGTACTGTGCGAGGCGGTCATGTAGTTCATCGTTCTCGGACCGGAGAGCGTCAATCTCAGCACGAAGCGTATCATTCTCGGCCTGAAGTGCATCCCGCTCTCCCTTAAGCTCTTCAGAGTTGAAGAACGCAACACCAAGTTGCGTGACTGCGTTGTCGCGTTCTTCAGCGACTCTCTTGGTTGCGATTTCATTCACGGAGTTTTTGCGCTCGGCGCGCTCAAGGCGGGTGCGGAGAGACTCAACCTGAGACTGAAGTCCTGCTTTTCGATTAGACCGTTTTGAATGATAGTGTCTTTTGAAAACTTACTCGTCTTCTCGACCATCCAATTGTCCTTCTTGTTTCCCTCGCCATCTGTGGAACCCAGCGCACTGTCGCTACGACGCGCCTCTTCCCGGGCGTTGAGTTCAGCTTTGAGGTCAGCCACCTGCGTCTCATAGTCCTCGATCCTCCTGTCTGCTTCCGCCTTCTCCTGCTCCATTTGCGCAAGCTTGTCCTTGAGCAACTGCAGAGAGGTGAAAAGGGCTTTCTCCTCAGGCGGAATCGGAACATTTTCGATGGGGATGCGCTTCGCTGTCGTTTCATCCCTCAGACGGCTCGGGATAGGTGCAGAAGAAAAGCGGGAGCGCGCCTTTGCGCCGCGCGAGAAGACGGGAGTTCCATCTTTGTAGGTTCCAGAGACGAGCTCAGTCAGGTTGGGCAGGTCCGGAAGCATGAAAGATTGATGAGTGGCAGTGCCCGGAGCGGCGGACCGAGGTGTTGCGTAGATGGATTTTTGGGGAGTCTGGGCGGTCATATCATTGAAGATACCAGAAGCCTGTCGTGACCGAGGGTTCCCGAAGCGTGGGTTCTTGACGGTCAGATTCACCGTCGGTGGTCTCTCGTCGATGAATGAAGTGTCCTCTTCCGAAGTAAGCTTCGCGTGCAGTTGAGCCAAGGTATTCTTGCGCTTGTCTGCGTTGGTCGGCTTTGCTGGCGAGGCCCGCTCGCTGTTCCTTCCTAGCCGCGCGGCTATGTTCTCGAGGTCCTTCTGAGGCAAAGACGACGCGCGCCGGAGTTGCGCGTCGCGTCGAAGGTTGCCGCGCTCGACGCCGTCGCTTTTCCTCGGGGTGATGCGCTTGCGCGCAGCTTCTGAAAGGTTGTAGAGGCTGTCGTTGCCGATGCTGTACGCGTTGGGCGACATTTCGCCGAGCAGTTTGCTGGGAGTGTTCCTGTTGCTCCTGGTCTGGCCGCGGCCAATCTCGATGGACCTGCTCTCGTCGAGTGACGCGTCGTCGGAGAAATCGTGGAACTCTTGCTGAATCTGAGAGGTATCGATGCGCTGCTCGGGCTTGGGTGGTTGCCAATACTTGTAGCGCGCGGCGCTGGAGCGCATGTTCGTGATGGGTTGGGTGGTTGTGTCGTCGAAGCGGTTGCGTGTGGATTCGAGGACGTCGTCCTGCTCGGGGTTGAAGCTGGATCCGGTGGCCAGGTCGAGGTCGCCGCTGGGGAGGGTGTTTGTGTTGTTCTGAGCTGGAGAGGACGGACGGGGAAGGGGCGAGCTGCGTGATTCCCTTAGGCTCTGGGACATTTCGCGGATAAGGCGCGAGCGCGATTCGCTTGCGTTGGCGTTGGGAGACGGAGCCATATGTGCTGCACGGGCGGGTGGTGCGGCGTCAGGTGCTGCGACGCGACAGGTGCGGCGCGTCTAGGTCGGAAGGGAAATAACAATTGAGCGCGGGGGCTACGAAGATGCTCGGTCGTATCGGGGGAGAAGCGGAGCGCACAGCTCAGTCCATGTCGCGGTGTTGGCGGAGAAGTCGCGTCGCGGTGGGGAGAAGCGGCTGTGTTGACGCCGGAGGCGAAAGGTAAACAACGCCAAGCCGCTACGCCGCGTCCGGACTAGCCGCACAGCTCCGCCGATGGAATGACGCCCTCCACCACGTGCGGCTGCACCCGACATCATCTCCCCGCCCTCTCGAGATTTCTGGCGGTGAAGCTCTCCCAACTGAAGCTTGGTGCCAAGAGAACATTCGGCTGGGCAGGATGGTCATATGCGACGCCGGAAGTCTTCGTCCGTCCTGACGTGTGCCGTGGCGCCATCCAGGCTTTATCGGGTCGAGTCCATTCATTTCTTGCCGCTATCTCCCTGTCGCATTCGCCTCTGATATATGCCTAATGCACAGTAGCTCGAGCGTTTGCTCCTTCGTGCTTACGAAGTACGTCAAGGTGTATTGCTCGGAGGAGTAACCGGCACACTGGGAGTCTAACGCCTCATTTTTCCGACAAATCTGCCATCTAAAAGGACTAAGATACGCCCCTTTAACTAGAATGTTCCAAGAGAGGAACGGCATCGCGGAGCAGCACTACGGGCGGCTCACTGGTAATCCTTGTTAGCGGGGGGCTTACTGTCAACACCAACCGCCGATCCAAGATGCGCGGCCACGCAGCTTTGGGTCCCTGGCGCACCATGACCTTCTGCGGCACAGCTCTACACACATTCCACCATCTCAATTTTCCATTGAGCAGAAAATGAAACAAAATCTAAATTCTAGTTCTACATGAAGTCATAAGCACCTCTCATCTCATACACCCATACTCTCAATCTTTTTCCTTTTCCCCCGACGCTCCATTAAGAGTTAAAAAAAAAGCAACTTTGAAATCAACGCCTCAGAGTCACGGGAATACCCCTCCTAGGAAGACCACCCTTCTTCTTCCTCTGAAGACTCCTGTGCAGACTCCTCTTCGCCACAGCGCTGTCCTCAAACTCGCTGCCGGGACCGAAATCCGGCTCACCGCCCAGGGTGCCAAAGATATCGCCGACATAGTTAGTCGGCTTGACACCAGCCTTGAAGGTGCTGTTCCAGCCGTCCAGGACGCCCTCGACGACCTTGACGCCAGCAAGATAGATGTTCTGAATGGCAGGCTCGAAGCCACCCTGGTCAGCGTAGAGCAAGTTGTCGATAGGCACCTGACCGGGGTACTGCCTGTCGAAGTCGGACGCAGTGCGCATGATGATGATGCGCGAGAAGTCGAGCAGGCCGGCAGCGGCGCCGCGCATCAGCGACTCGAGCGTGGCGTTGTCCTCCTGCTGGGTGGTGCAGTAGAGGCCGGTGCCGTTGGTGACGACGTCGGTGTAGTTGGCGAAGGCCTCGCCGAGCATGCGGCCGGAGAAGTAGACGTCGCTGGTCGCGGTGTCGCAGGCGATGACGCTCGGAGGCTCGGCGCCGGCGGCGTAGAGGTCGGTGGTGTACTTGGCGCGGTAGGCGACGGCGGTCTCGCTGTCGTTGAGCGCGGCCTTGGCCGCGAACTTCATGGCAAGCTGGCGCAGGTTGTCGTTGACCTCGAAGACCTCGGTGCCGTAGATCTCGCCAGGGTACTCGTCGGGCGTGTAGCTGCCCTGGGGGATGTAGCCGGTGGTCCAGTTCTGCGGGACCTCGCGGTAGTCGAACTCATACTGCAGGGCGACCTGGATGGTGTAGCGGGCGAAGGTGACACTGCCCAGCGTGCCGACCTCCGGGCTGATGCCTGCAATGCCGGCGACGAGGAAGTACGTCTCGGACAGGTCGAACAGGCCGGACGTGAAGAGCGAAGTGACGGTGACGGCGGCGTTGATCTCTGCATCAGTTAGACTTCAAGTTAGCGCGCTCTATCTTCGTCCGTTGTGTTGGGAGGTGTAGTGCTGCTCCGTGTGACTGGCTGCATATCCCCACCGGCCTCCCACCCTCCTCCGAGAGCGCTAAACAAGCTTTTTGACGTCCCGCGTCCCCGGTTCGGTCAGGCCCACCGCTCCGCCTGCAGCTTGCAACCCACTGACTTATCGCAGCACACCTCGTGGCAGCTGCAGTCTTGTCCCGTGTCCACCGCCTCTTCTTAACTTTCCCCCCTGCTAGCCACCATGTGACGTAACTGGCGGGGTGGATAACGAGAACCAGACTAGAATAAAAGCGGAAAACGACAGGATGGTACGCGAGTAAGAGAACTAAGAAAAAAAAAAAGGCACATACCTGCCTCGCCGGTTACCAGCTGACAGATCTCGCCATCAGCCGTGCAATGCGCGTCCGGGAATAGAGGCGAAAAGCCCGGCACCGTGATGTTCTTGGCCAGCAGGTCGAACTCGGGGATGTCCCACCAGATCTCCGCTTCGGGGTCGAACATGCTGATGATGAAGACCTTGGGCTTGACCTTGGAGGCCGGGGCGCGCGACTCGAGGTCGGCATGGTAGTACTGGTAGAAGCCGCCGCGAGCAGCAAGTGCTGCGGCATCTGCTCCTCTGGCAGCGGGGGAGGCCGAGACGAGCGAGGAAGCAACGGCCGCGGCCGCAGCAAGCAGGGAGGAAAGGCGCATATTAGTCGGCAGAGGGCAGAATGATGCTATGAAGCAGTAGAGGGACACAGCTCTGGGGAGGACTGGCAAACAATTGACCCAGCAGCGGTAGAGCTCCTGGAAAGCCTGGCCACTTTATTATCCTTCTTCAACACCAGCAGCAGCGGCGGCGGGGACACCCTCGCCTTTTAAACTCACAGAAGCGGCCGTCCTAAGGCCGACAGATCACCACCGACCCTGACAGCGCATGCATAGATAGTAGCATTGGCCAAGGCGGAAGATCACTGCGGACTGTGCCCATCGCCCGCGCAGCCCCGAATGACGCGGTCCCCACCGGCCGTCGAGCCGCAGCAGGAAATCGAGAGTCAGGTACCCGTTGGCCATCAAGTCAGCGCCATACAAGGCAGCGCGCCCCGATTGACGCCCCGACGCCAGTGACTGATTACCGCAACGGAGCGCTGAGGCAGCTATACGGCGGCGCCTGAGCGCCAGAAACACGAGCATCGGAGAGGCCGCTCCCGCAGGAACGAGAGAAAACCGCAGTCATGAAACTCCAATTGGGGCAGTGACGGGCGGTGTACTACCATTACCTCATCTCATACCAACAGCTCGCACAAATCGGAAACATTCACCAAGCCCCTCCCCCCTCCTCTCTCTATCTTTGGAGCGGGGACAGGAAGCGAAGCAACGGCAACCCGGCGCCCAGCGCAGCGGATGTCGGGATCCATGATGGCGGCAGCTGGCTGCCGGGGGGCCAGTGCCAGGCAGGACCGCCGCGCTGGTCAGCTGGGCTGGCGACTGCGTAACCACGTTGGCTGGCGACAACGAGAACAAGGTAGCATCTCAACCTTTTTGGCCCCCCCGGAAACCCGAGGAAAAATTAGGCCTCTTGTCTTATCCACCACAATCATTCCTTCCCTCAGCGCTCAAGAACGCCTGACAAGATACAAGGCCAGCTCGGCTCGGACTTTGAAGAAAAAAAAAAAGTCGCGGTCATGGCCCCCGACCGAGACGGCATCACCGCTCGGACATGATACAGGAAGCCTGCCAAAACTGCCCCATCCAGCTTAGCCACGGCGCGGGAGCTAGCTGCGCCGATGACATGGAAGGCGTTAGACAGCCCGAGGGGCGCACGTCCGCCCGCGCACACGCCCCCAAGCCTGGCGATTCGTCGACACGGCGCTGCTTATCGCGCCCAAGAGCCGGTTTATGTAAAGCTTGATGTGTTGCGGTGAGGTGGGCGGTTCCGACGAAGGAACATTGGCCGTTTTTGGAGCTTGCCATCTCCGATTTGACTTATGTGAGAAAGACAAAGCATGAGCAAGAGTGGGGACAAAAAAACGGCTGCTGGAGATACGACCGATCGCCGAAGAGAGCCAGAGGAAACATGCATGGGCGGTGTGGGCGGCGGGATGGAGCGGCATCCGGATCACCTTTGCATACATATGCATATGAGAGGGGGCTTCTCCGCCGTGTTCTTCGTCAGCGGTCTCTCTCGCACTTATTCATCGGTGCCCTCCGATTGCTGGCGTGGCCGGATTACGACTCCTCTCGTGGCCACCCTCCTCTTCCGGCCCTCGTCCTATCTCTCGCGCTCGAAGAGCCGGGGAACGCCGTGAGCGTCTTGTGGACTGCTCGGCCATTCATTGATCTTCTCTGGATTTCCCACCAACCTGAGGCAACGCTGGTTCATGGTGGCTTCTACCGCACCTTTCACCGCAGATCTTAAGATACATAGCATAGCAAAGTAACGTCGTTAAAGTCCTGACCATGGAAACTTCAGCTCAGGAGATCACGAACCCTTGAGCTCGAAGCCCAATTGCTCCATTGCATGTGGCCCTATGGTAGTAATGCTGATCCATAAAACCTCATGGACCCATTTTCGAATGAAAAAGAAAGCCGGGATGACCGCAGCCAAAGCACCTATTACTTAGAAAACCGTGCCTAACAGCCTTTCTCCAGAACCCACGTGAGCAAAACCGAGCATCGATCAAACTCGCCGATGGCATCATTATACTCCGCACGCCAAGGCAAGGACACCCCCTCGAACGCGCGGCCGTGGAAGGAAGCTTCAGCTCAACCCCGCTAAGCATTGACGCCATACGCTCCAACGCCTCCTCCATCTGTCCCGTTGGCCGCTGATCTCACTCCGACTCAAAGTCATGCCAGTCGACGCCAACCGGCGCCATGCTATTCCTCAAACACAGGCGATCCCACCTCGCCGCAACAGCGGCGACCACGAAATGCGCCGCGAGCAGGATCAACGATCCTATGAGGCTGACCTGGAAGCGGGTGAAAGAAGAACCATTCGCGAAAGGCACGGAAACGACTGCTCCCAGAAACCCGAAATCCAGCGCTGCAAGGCAAAGGAGCGGATACGACACCCATGGATTTGCCGCAAAAGGCACACATGGGCGAGAAAGGGACAGTACTTTTATAAGGAACATGGTCAGTTTGATGACGCTCGCAACGGCCGGGGTAGCGAAGAAATGATGGACCCGGAGGGAGAAGTTTGAGGGAGGAGGCAGCATGAGACGGGGGGTTGCTGGAGGAGAAGAGTGCGGAGTGGAAGGAGGTGAGTAATTCTCGAGTTTTCTCTTCCGCAGTATCAAGCCAGCGGACTCCGGTGGTGTAGGTTCCCGAGTCGAGGCAGGCTTCCTAGCCAAGGGCGGACTGGGCGATCGGTGCTCTTCAGCCGTCGCCTGCTGCCGCAGCTTTGATGGAGCGCGCATCAAGCCCGTCTGGGTTGAATGCCTCCGTTGCATTTTACTTGGGCTCGGAGATGGTGAATCTGCTGATGAAATGCGCGGCCCCATATTATCAAACATGGATGAGGAGCCAAAGCCGTTGATTTCATCCAACCCATGTGCAGCTCCTATACCTTGCAGGATCTGCTCAGTAGTAGGGCGTTCCATAGGGTCTAAAGATAATAGTGTCTTGAGAAATCTGTAAAGTTTATCTGGGAGGTCCGATCGCACTCTGCGTACGTCGTCAAAGCCTTCCCAACTGGCAATCTCTGCTCTGAGCTGCTCAAGATCCTCGTTTTCTTCGTGCAAATCATCTGCGTTCTGGTACGGCAATTTGCCGAAGCACATGAAGTAGACGATCATGCCTAATGAGAAAATGTCCGACTTGGTAGAGAAGTTACCGAATTGGCCGTCAGGGGTTTCCATCCGAAGTACTTCTGGGGCGCAATAAGAAATCGTTCCGGTGTGGCCGGTGGACTTTCGCGCGACGTTGACCATCTGTACTTCGCCGAAATCGCTGACCAACACTCTCGTCTTCGAGCCGGTAGTATGGAGAAGGCAGTTCTGAGGTTTTAGGTCTCTATGGATGTATCCATGGGAGTGCAAATGATGCAATCCCGCGGTGATATCCTTGAAGAAGGAGAATATTTCTTCAAACTGCATCATCCGACGCGGAGACTGGAGATCGATTGGCGGCTCGGCCTTTCCTTTGGATCTGCGGCGCATCCTCTCCTTAAGCTGCTCGGTGGTGACAGACGCGTTCGCTTGACTGAGGATATAGTTGTGGAGATCGCCGGCATTGCAGTACTGCTGAAGGATGAACGCGCAAGGCACGCTGGGTCCAAAAGCGCTAATCTGATAGTCCTCTAGCCAGACGTGCCGGTAGGACACGAGGTTTTGGTGGGAGAGGTTCTGGAGGAGCTGGACCTCGACCAGAACCTTCTCCAGCCACTCGTGGTCGTCGCCGACGGGGACGCGCTTGCACGCGAAGTGGCCCAAGGAGACTCCATCCAGCACATGTCTAACTAGCAGCACCACGCCCTTGCCGCCGCGTCCCAGCTCGCCCTCCTCGACGAAGAAGGTTTTGAAGTAATTCGGGCTGAACGCGCTGGACGAGATGCCGTGGGGCGGGGCAGGAGTAGCGGGAGCGCTCCCCAGGAACTCAGCGCCGGGCGGCGGGGTGCTTATATCGGAGCCGCCAGAGGTCTGGCGCAGCGCCCTCCGGCCCGGGGGTGGTCGCGGTTGCGGCGAGGGCTGGCGGGAGGAAGTGGCGGAGCTGGGGCGGCTGTGGTGCAGCATGCGAAAGTACTCGGGGTTCACGAAGCCATGGTCGGCGTCGTCATGGGCGTCGTCGCCCTGGGCGCGCGCCTCGTCGCGCAGCGGGCGGTGGCAGTACGGGCAGTTCGGGCTGGCGAGCTCGACGTCGGACTGGCGGGGGTTTGCGCGCAGCGAGAGCTGGCGCGAGCGCTCGTCGTAGACGACGACGGCGGAGCCATGGCGGCTGGCGGCGCGTCAGCGATGCGGAGCACGCGCGAGCTTGGGGATGCGGGATGCCTACAGGACGATTTCGCCGCGATTCAGCCGCGGCACCAGCGACATGGTCCGCGGGGGCTGCGGTCAACGAGGGCGGAGCTTCGTCGTTGCGTCGACGGCTTGGGTGGCGGCGGCAGCGGGGTCTGGCGGAGGAGCAGCTTTCGGCGCAGAGGGCAGCGCTCGCAGCGGGCACGCGCGACACATCTCGCTGTGGCTGGTGGCTGACGGCGGCGGCGGACGGTCTGGGTTGACGGGGCATCGCTCCACAGAAGAGCGCAGAAGAGCAGCCGCTCCAGGGGCCATCCACGCCTCTCACGACACAAACACAAACAAACACCGCCCGCGCCTGCGCCACGCCAGCGCCCCGCCACCATCACCCTTGCGTCACCGGCCCTCGCTGCCCGTGGCATGCAACATGCCGTTCCTCTTTCCTCGCTTGCCGTGGTAATTCCTACGCACGCCAAGAGCAGGGCACTACGTGCTCCGCAGCAGCCATTGCTGGTTGCTTTTGGAGCTTCCGCGTCGCAATGAGCTATTTTGGACCAGCCCGCGAGGCTTGATGCAGGTCATCGTGCATACCGTCCGGCGCTGAGCGATTCGTCCGGATGGCTGAAGCTGGCATCCAATGCGAGTTTCTCATCCCCATGGCATGTACCTAAGCTTCGTCATGATTCCCGCTGCAGCTCCCGCGTTCACTAGCGCCAGTAAGCTTACGCGTGCCGTCCTCCATCGCCCCTTGCATGCATGGTGCCTCGTCCCAATCACACTGTCATGACAACTGACCGTCTTATCTCTGATATTTAGAACGCTTAGTAACAGCTTTTGCGTACTAGATTCTACTCTAACCGGAATAGCAATCACACATTCAACACTTGGAACAGCGCTGGTTCCCCGAGTCCTCGCTCTTCGGTAAATCTGCATTGCATCTACACCCAAGCAGCCGCCGCAAAGCCGAGTACCGAAAGTGAAGTCGTTAGCATCTCCCAGCTTCTGCTCCCGCTTTTCCGCAAGCCGGTTCCTTCTGACGTCTTCGTGCCCTTTTCCGCATCGCAGGGCCCTCCTCGCGTCCGTCCCGACCTTCACGCGAGCTTGCTGTTCACGAAATCCAGGGCTTGGTCGGTGTACCTATCCAGGTAGGTAATGTGGATGAGCGAGCTGTTTCCGCTGGCGCAGTACTCATCGCCCTCATCGCAGTAGCTCTGGATGCGGTCGGCATAGGCGTCGCAGGAGATGTTGGCAGGACGCGGGAAAATGCCGTCGCTGGTGCTGTTGCCGCGGTCGAAGCTCTTACCCGCGACGAAGCGCGGGTCGCCCATTTGGATGGCGGCAAAAACTATTTCCACATCAGTCAACTGCCAATCCCTCAACTCTGCCCTGCAAAACCACACTACCACTCACCTCTGTCCCCAATCGACTTGTCGACTGGCGGCGTGAACGCATTCCCCAACACACCACCGCCTCCACACAGCGTATCCCCCACCACGTGTGCGCCTTGGCTGTACCCCAGCAACACAATCTCCGAGCATGGGCAGGCCGTGGCATAGTCAGTCAGCTGCTTAGTCATGGCTGCCGTTCCCTGCGCGCTGGAGTCCTGGTAGTCATCCAGAGTAGCCGGATAGTCGATCGACTCGTTCGTAGCACCGGGGTTCGCCTGGATGATCAAGTCGGCCAAGGAACCAATGATACCACGGCCTGGAGGCTCAGTCGAGGCGCGCGCGATGATGAGATGGACCGGGGCGCACGTGACCTGGCGGACGACGATATTGTTGACTTCATCGGTGAAGACTGGCGTCTCGAGGGGAAAGGTCGAGGTAAGACCTCCCAGGACGACGAGGCCTAGGAAGATGGACCCCAGCATGTTGGATTGACTGAGCAGGAGAGACTATAGGACAGTGGCTCGGCTTCTGATGCTTGAGGACGAAAGAGAGGGAAAGAAGACTGGCTCCGAAGCAGCAACAGAGGTTGGCAGAGGACGAAAAGGAGAAGGAGACGCGTGACGGGTGAAGAAGAACACTCCCATCTTCTGCCTGACTACCTACCAAATCTGGACACACTTGGCTACTCCATTTCGCTTGGAATCTTGAAGTCCGAGGCACCTTTCCGTCTACCCCACACTATGACAATTCTCCTGGCGTACGCGAACGCCTCTCCCGCTGGGCGGGGTCCGCTAAGATCGGAACTACAGTGTTGTAGGTCTTCCGATGATGAGTCGCAGCTGCTGCGCTCGGATATCACTGCTCCCCTGAACATCAACGACGCCAGCCAGATGGATCGAAATCCTACTTTCTTCGCGAGAAAGCTTCGGCCTTGTTGGCGCGTCCAGAGGCGAATCGTTGCCCGAAATGGCTGTTTCGTTAGAGCTCTGTTGATGCTCGGTTAATGCAGAGCGCGGGGAGCCCGGGATAGCCCCAGGCAAGACACCATGCCTGTTCCTGGTTTTGGCTTAGCGAACGGCTCGGCGACGACCTTATGAGCTAAAGAAGCCTCGGCAAGTGTTTCTGCAGGGCCCTGGGCTGCGGCTTGTTGAAAAACAAAATTCCATGATTCATCGAGCTGCTGTACATCCCACGTCCACGCGGATCAACAAATCATACCCGTGCCCGTGTTTGTGCGCAAGGGAGGCGCTCTCGATCGGCGTCCGATGCCGCTCATCATTTTACCGGCACGGGTACTTCGGTTGTCAGCTGGACGAGAGCTCACACGCCCATTGCTTGAATCGAAAGGTGTGGGACGTGCGCGTCGTCGTCCTTCCTGTGATCGTCATCGTTGATGCGGGGGCCTCGGCGATGCATCAGGCTAGGCTGGAAACTCCCAAAGCATGTGATTACAATGGTGGTATAGGACATACTAATACAGAATGCAGTGAAACCAATACTTCACCTTCAATGCGAACAAATGAATGAAACCCAGTCAATCCGCTAGCATTTTTCAACCTGATGTGCTGACAATGACAAAATGCTGTCCTTTCTCGTTGCTTGACCAACTCCGACAAATGCATCCTTTCGCTAATGCGCATTAAAAGCTATTTGTGCCAAAAGAAGAAATCGAAGAGCCGGAGACTTAATCGGGAGATGGAGGTTCGTCGTCGCTGTCGGACAATTCCTGGATGCGTCCGGATTGGATCGCTTCTTCGACCGGGTTCTTGACGTTCACGACGCCTGTTGCCTTGAGCCTATGGAGCCGGTCAGTGACGTCTACGGTACCATTCCATCAATTGCAAATACCTTTCGAACAAAACAAAAAGCCTTTCCGCCTCCCTTTCCTTTTCCGCATCACTCATCGGGGGACCTGTGTCTTTGACCTCTTCCGCGTCATATCTCTGGCCGGTGATGGGATTGTACTCCTTTGCCTTGCTCTTTTCCTCGTCACCCTCGCCCGCATTGCTGTACGCCTCCATGGCATTCTCCGGAATAGCGATATTGTGACTGAGGAGGAATCCTGACGCAAAGCCGTATCCGACGTTTTGGACGAACGTGGAGGCATCTTTGTCTGAGAGCTCGAATAGCATCGAAGAAATCTGTCCTCTCAGATTGGGGCACATGGCCGCTGTCGAGAGGTTCAACAAGCGGGAAGACAACGTGTCGGAATGCCCAAGGGGCTTGCTGCGTTCATCTTCCGTCGGAAGGAGGAGCCATTGCATGTACTTCTTGACACTGTCTGGAGCAAACTCATAAATCCTGCGGATAAGGGTAACCAGCGGCGCAGCGACTTGGTCGAGCTCGGTCTCCGAGTATGCGGCGATGGATTTATCGAGGAGTTCAATGAGGTGCGCGGCATTGCAATTCTGGTCGAACTTCGGGAAAACGTTGGATTTCTTTTCGTCCAAATTTAGATTGAGGAGAGCATTGACCAGATAGCAAATCGGGGCCTGAAGAGGAGGGGTCGGGACCGAAGCCCGAGAGAGGATCTTGAGGAGGTCGGGGACGGCCTTCGAGAAAATGTCGGCGAAATCCGGATAGAAGTGTGTTAAATTGAATACGAGCTTCAGGGTCTCGGACAGGGCCATGTCGTCCAAGGGCAAGGATGATTGCTTCTTGCCATTCTTCGAGTACCGTTTCGAATGCCGGTAGATGCTCTGCAGCAACGTATCAGTGTAGCTCCACAAAACACGATGGCGCCACGTCATACCTGAATGATTGTGTCGCCCAACCCTTTTTCCCTGACCAGCGGATCAAAGTCCAGGTTTGTTTCGTAGGTTAGGAGGAACAGGATGCGCGACGCAAGGAACTCATCGTCCGCATTGTCGCTCTGCGCAGCTTCAGTCGCGCCGACCAGCTTTTTGCTCGTCGATATACCGACCTTGAGCTTCTCAGCCGCCTTGTCTGCAAAGCCCTTGTCCACCAGAATCTGCCGAGTGTGCGGCTGCAGGAGCAGCGCGTTGGCCAAGCAGCGCAGAGCTTCGCGCGAGGTAATGGTGCTGGGGCTGTAGAAGCCGTGGCGCGCCAGTGTGTCGATGCCCTACATGTCAGGTCTCAGCATTCGCACTCGGCGAGGGCTCGGAGCGGTGAAGGGCGTACGTCGGGCGTGAAGATGGGGTCGGCATCTCGGACATCGCGGCCATAGATCTTGATCTGCTCGAGGGCAGCGTTGCGCTCTGGGAGCGGGCAGCGGGTCAGCGAGGGCGGAGGCGAGCGGGCGGGAGGAGATAGACTCACGGTACGGCAGCAGACTCGAGTCGTCGAGGTCGGCGCGCAACTGGGCCATCAGAATGGACACCTCTGCGCGTTTCTCTGAAACGACGTCAGCTCACAGTCGGGCCGGGGCAGGGAGAGCCGAGCATACTGTCGCCCGCGATGGAGGCGGCATAGGCGCCGTTGCTTGCGGAGGCCATTGTGGCATCGGAGCGCGGAGCGGAGGTCGAGGAGAGGGGTGGTCGGCGGAGCAGCGGGCGTTGGCGTCTTTACATTAAGGCGGGCACACGGGGCTGAATCTTAGGTGCGGCAGCGTCGAAATGGTGGGTCCCCGCATTGAGTCGCTGCTGAGTAGTGATCAGGTTGCGGTTGCGTGTCCGGCGGGCGGCGAGCATGAGAGCAAGTCAGCCTGCGGCCATCCTTGCCCGCCTTGCACAGGCGTGCTGAACTGTCGGCCTGCAGCCAGAAGAAGCAACGCAGCTGGCGGTGGGCTAGGGGCACATGATGTGCTGCGTGGGCGCGGCGCTCCCGTGGCCTTCATGCGGACGCAGCTCGCACCGGAGACCAGCCAGCGCGCGGGCGACGTCAATGACGCACGCGAGCACTTGCGCAGAAGCCGCACGAAACGCGCAGAGCGGCGGCGGCGAGGGAGAGGCGCTGGCGCAGCAGCTGGGATCCCTGCCTCAGGCGCTGAGCCCGCGCCCCGGATTTCAATAGAGCCCGGCACCTGGCCTGCGCGCGCGCTACGCGACTTGCGCGTCGTCGCGTCCGCGAGCGCGCCTGCCGCTGCGCCCAGCCGCTCCACGCCCGCCAGCGCACCCACGCTGTCCGCACCACGCGCTCCTCTCGCCGCTGCGTCTCCCGCGCGGATCGCCGGCGATGACCTAGCACTGCCCGCGCGCCCTCTCTTCGTCCGCGCAACATGGCGCCCGCGTCGCCGAACCGCCTCAACAGCCTGCCCGCGCGCCCGCCCACGCCGCCACGCGAGGCAGAGACGTACCTCGACGGCGACGCAGACATTGACGCCGCCCTGCAGTTTCTCTCGGACAGCTTCGAAGTCGACGAGGCCGCCGCCCATCCCGCCGTCGACGCGCAGCCCGCGTCTGTCAACACGCCGCCGCACCGTCGCTCGCCCGCCTCGTCCGCCGACCTCACAAACAACGGCTCTGGAAGACGGAAAAAGGTCGACTTCTCGCCATGGACCGCCTATCACAACCCCAACGACTTCGTCGCCCGGCGCGGCATTGCGGGCTCTCCTCTGCGGCCACTCCCCCAGCCGCGCGACCCCAGGACGCTGAAAAGCATCTTGAAAGCCCACGACCCGCCGGCCACCCTGTCTCCTGCCACGAGCACCTCCGGGCAGCCGCTCAATCAACACGACACTTTCGAGACAATGCTGGAGATGCTGGTCAAGCAGCTGGCTGGGAGCTCGCGGCCCCACAAGCTGGATGCGTACGGCACACTCTTCAGCAGGCTGAAGGCGTACGAGAATAACTTGGACAAGAAGGCCCTGGCAGACAAGATGGGGCTCATAATGCAGTTCATCCGGCGGGATATCACAGCTATTAATAGCGATACTGGAGCTATGGACCTTCAGCTTGCGACGCAGGCTCTGAAGCTGTTCATGGCCCTCTTGGAGCTTGGACCCGCGGTAGAACGCATCCCCGAGGATTTCCGCGCCTTCTTCCTGGACAGAGCCATCGAGGCCTTCAGCGACAGCACCGCTCCGAAGAGGTGGGTGAACTATGTCCTGCTCGGCTTCTCGCAACAACGATTCGGACGCGCCATGACAGTAGACCGCGCAAGTCGTGCAATTACTGCTCTGAAGGACATCGAGGACCGTGTCTCCGGCAACAATGTGGCCGTCTACAGGCTCTATGCCTACCAGAAGCTCCTGGCGCAAGCTCAACCCGTCATGGTCGCGAGGACCTCAGACTGGCTCCCACACCTTTTCCACGGCCTGCTAAGTACCTTTAAAGATCTCCGCGTACGAGCCCTAGAACTGGGGACTGTAGCCGGTCTCGACCTTGGTGCCAATCCACAAGTGACTCGAGCAGCAATGGACATTCTGGCCAAGGAAATCGATGATGGTAGTACATACGGCGACTATTTCGTATCTCGGTTTCAGGACATGCTTTCCGATGCCCAGGTCGCTCATCACGTACCCCACATCTGGGCAGTCGTGATTCTCTTCCTGAGGAGTCGGCGTCGCAAGATTGAGAGCTGGAAGCTCCTGAAGAAGTGGCTAGAGGTGTTCCAAACATGTGTCAACTCAAGCAATAAGGAGGTTGCGATCCAGGCCAACGCGGCATGGCGTAAATTCATCTACGTAATTCGACCTGATGAGTCGACGTCATTGGAGCTCAGGCGTCTGCTTATCCGCGCAATTTCCGCTCAATTTGATCGAAAAGGAACAGACAAGGACGCCCAACGGATGAAACGATCGGCTTTTTCATGTTACTGCAACCTTCTCTACTACTCGCTGTGCCCAGCAGCTTCTTCTGAGCAACTGCAACTCTACTGGAACCAGTACGTGGCACAAGTGCTTCCAGGGATGGCCAGGAAAGATCGGAAAGGAGCTATCATGGCTTGCATGGTCTTGACCGCCCTTTTCAAGCGCAACAATACCAAAATCTGGAAAGAAAATCTGGCCGTTGAATCCGGACCCATCACTTTAGACCATCTCATCGCATTGGATCCCAAATGGACTCGCCAGAAACTAGGCATCATCCTTCAACCTGTCGAGCAATGTCTCGCGTCAGGTCCATGGGCATCTAACTCCCCACCCGAGTCAGCAGTGTCAGAGACGCCAGCCAAGACGATGTGGGCAGTTCTCATGTCTTCTGTTGCAGAGGCAGGCAGCAAGGAGGTTACCGCCTCCATGGAATTCAAGGAAGCGTGCGCGCACATCATGAATCTTTTCCACCGGATATGGATGAACTATCCCACATCTCTAGGTCAAGAGGAGGGTTACGAACAAGCCTGGATCGACAAGTTCAGTTTTCTCGTCCGGACCGCCGTAGAGATGCTCGGTCCAAGTTCATTGGCGGATCCCATACTGTCGCGTAACCCTGCCGGAGACTTTGAAGTTGCACCGACTCCGTCACATCGGCCCAAGTCCCGCGGAGCACTACAATCTCCCATCCTTCATCTCCTTCACCTCTTTACTACGAACACAGCAGACGCTATCAATTCTTCCTCGCTCCTTCATCTCTCTGAACAGCTCCTCGGGCTGTGCTGCAATGCCAAGCCCTCAAGAAAGTTCAAGCTCGAAATTATCCGAAACTATGCACTGGAGTCAATCGCTTCATCTGATGCTCAACTCAAATCAGGGATCTGGCGCAAGTGTGCTCAGGAAGCGAAGCACCTTTTACACAATCCTGGTGCTCCTCTGCCTGTGGACCGTGCTGCTCAACAGCTTGGCGAGGAATATCGCTCTGTCCTTGATATTCTTACCTGTGGTTTGAATTATGACGGAGACGAGAATTTGGCCGTCGCAAGCAGTCTCTACGAAGCTTTCGTATCCAGAGTAAAACGCGATGTCGGCGAAGGCTCAGGTGACGCTGCTGTCACGCTAGCCATAACAGAACCTCTAGCAGAGCTCTTGCAATCTCCTCCTAGCGACTCGCATGCGGACGCCGTGATACGCTTTGCGACGCTGTCTCTTACTCGCATGGAGCATCCCAAGCATCGCAGAGCGGTAGAGCAGGCCCGCAAAACTCTCTGGGGCGTAGGGACAGGACCCCAAAAACCAGCTGACTTTGACCCGTACAATCACCTGTACAAGATGATTACTGCGCGGTTGCAATACTCGTACGAAGCCCTGGAGCGCCTTAGGGCGGATTTGGTCATTGGGTTTTCTACTGCATTGTGTGAGCTCTTCAAACGATGGCCAGCATCTTTCGCTGCTCTGCTGCTCCGAAAAACACAGAACGGAATCGCTATCTGGGTTGAAGATTTGGAGCAGAAATTGGCGGGCGACACCGAGGAAGCACGTGGAGGGAGGGAGGCGGTAAGATCCCAAATTTCAACGACAGATCGACCGTCCCAAAACACTAACGCTGTACAGGTCTACAATCTATGGGATTTAGCGATGTCTTTCCTGGAAGGGCTCTCGAGGCACGACAGCATTCTACTCAAAGCTCTCGAAGTCCTAGTCACCGCAGGTCTTCTAAGCAAACGCCAGCGCATCGTTAATAGAACCATCCAAATGTGGAATAAGACATTCGGAACGCAGGCCGGCCTGCAATATCCTCCCGGTGTCGAGAAAGCTCTAAGGAGACTCCGATCGCTTGTAGAGCTTGAACTTCCTGACTTTCCAGACGATCCAAGCGATGAGGTACGTCCACAAGGATCATGCATCACTTCCCTCCTTTTAAAAGAATAAAACTAATCTTAAGAAGGACCAGGAGCCAACACCAGTATTCATCGACTCTCAACAGGATGTTGTCTCGAAAAGGACCCATTTGCAAAGTAATCGGCCCTCTCCATTACCCCATAGGCTCGTCGAAAATTTCTCCTCCCCCGCTCGATCAGCTCCGGCGCCTACTAGGCGGGCGCGAGGGTCACCAGCATCACAATCAAAACCGATTGCAAAGTTGCGGCACAACGACTCGCAAATCGAATTCGCACCAATCCAATCTTCGCCTACGGCGGACACCACTATAGACTCTCAGTTGCTCACCGACCACCAGAAAGAGGTCAGAGAGAGACAACAGCAAACTGCGGCAGCTATGTTCCCTGACATAAGCTCCAGCCCTGCCCTGCACACTAGGAACAAGGGTCTGGACCTTCCATTCTATCCAAGTCCTAGAAGGCGCTCCCTGGCGTATGATGCAGAGCCGCGCTCTACGCCAAGCCTCAACCAGGAGTATGGGGGCCACCAATACGTTCCAAGCTCCTCGCCAACTCCCAAGTCTCGCAACACAAGCCAAGACGATGTTGTACTTGATTCTGCTTATATCATATCTTCTGTTGCTGAGGACGCGGCTGACACGGAAATGCCATCATCTCCACCCCGCATGGAAGAGAATAACGGGTTCCCCCCCGATTCGAGCATTGTTCGAGACAGCTTTGATAAGCAATATCAAAGAGCTCTTGTGACCAAGACCTACAGCGCAGGAAAGCACCATAGCCAGGAAGAATTGGACGATGAGTTGATCGAACAGCTTCTGAACGACGTGTCACACCTTTCAGATGCCAATGCTGAGAGCTTGGAACGGGAATCTTCTCCCACATCTGTCTCCAGCAGCGACGCGGACTCAGAGCTTGCAAGCTCGGAGATCGACGAGGAAATTTCTCAGCAACTCGAGAACGAAGTCATTGCGCAAGCCCTTCGCCAACGGGAAGTCAAATCTGGTCTCAAGCTATCACCGTTGGCTGAAGGCACGAAAATCGATAATCAATGCGTCCAAGACGACGGAGCAGTCGCCAATCTGGCTGAGGGACTTTTAGGAAGCGATGAAGACATCAGCTCGTTTTACGATATTGCTGCCGATTTGCCCCAGGGAACTGCAGGCACAGTATCAGATGCCATTCGCGACAAGGTTCTCTTCAACGAACCAGAAGATGCACCTTCACCAACCGAGAAAGACACGTCTTCGCCTGATCGTATGGTTCGGTCGTCACCAACTAAAGTCCAGGCGTCGGGCGAGACGGAAGAACCTGCCGATGAGACTATTGTAGAAGACTCGTTTGTTGTTCAAGTCGTAGACGACAGGATCTCCAGCTCAGCTGGAAAGCAGTCTGCCCGCTCCCAGCGACAATCTCTCAAGTCTTCGGCAACAAGACGAAGCGTCTCGCCAAGCTCCGGAAAGAAGCGCAAATCAATAACGTTGGCGGACGACATGAAGATACCTAAACGTTCAAGAAAGTCCACCTCACTCTCGCAGCAACGCCAGAACGCAGGGACCACCCAAGGTGTGGCCGGATCCGATTCCGACAGCGACGACAGTATCCTCAGCACCATCACTGTGGATACTTCTAGCCTGGATGGCCGCTTGGCTAAGGCCAAGGCTCCTTTGTCCGGGGCGCCCGGCACTAAGTCTTCACAGACATCTCAGTCGAAGCCAAGAGCGGCTAGTGCCTCATTTTCGAAGGAAGAGAAGAGCCCTAGAGCAGTGGACCCGGCATGTTCCTCGCAGAGGGCTTCTCCTAGGCTGTCAGGGGCAGCGCCCGAGCCTGCTCTGATGCAACCCCGGAAGAGGAAGTCCAGGCTCTCTCAGTCGCAGACCACCGACGTGGATGTCGACGAAACAAGAGATGTATCCGCCACGGGCGAGGGATCAGCTGAAGAAACGCCAGCACCAAAGAGGAGGAGAGGTCGACCATCCCGGAAGTCGGACTGCCAGAACTCGAGCCAAACGTCCAACGCATCCTCCGCTATGGCAACACGCATACGTGGAGACAAGACGAAAGGCTATGGCTCCTCACCGCGAACAAGCTTTGTTCAGGCAGACGTGTCTTCAACTAGAGATATCACGGAGCTTGAGAAGATGCATGGTGGGTCATTCGAGGGCCGCTCGGTCGGCAAGGCGAAGAGCGGGCCCGCAACAGCGCAGAAGAAGCAGAAATCGTACGACAAGAAGGGAGGCGCAGGTGGCACAGCAGCGACTGAAACGCATGCAAGCAAGCAGCAGCCAGCCAGCCAAGGTTCTACGGCGTCCAGCGGCAACAACGAGCGTGCTTCTCAACGGCCAAAGCTGCAACCAAAGAGCATCATCGATCGGCTCAAGAGGATCCTGACGGACTGCAAGCACTTGATGCTTGGTCGGGAGGAGGAGAAGGAAATCGACGATGTGATATTCGAGGTCAAGAGGGAGGTGCACGAGGCGGCGCGACGGGGAGCGAGGCAGGGCGGAAAGTGAAGGGTGCATTGGGACAGGAGTCGGGTTGGACCAAAAGGAAAACGCAGTGCATGAGGACTGACGGCGGTATCACTTAATGTAGTTACATGGGTGGGCGTGGAGTCGGGCGTAAAGATAAATCATGGGAATAGAGCAGCAGGGAGCTCAGCACGCATGACATCATCCGCCGTTGAGGCGCCCAGCTCGCCGTTGCACAGAGACACCGCGTCCAGCGCACGCACAACATGGCGCAGAGAGGCTCCTTTGGGCGCGGCAATGGCTCGCGGGCAGGGCGCTGGGCAGTGCGGACAGGCGAGCATGTGAGACTGAAACCGGGGGGCCATGCAGAGTGCTTCATCCTGGCTGCGCTCGCGCCGCGGCATACGACGTGCTGCCCCTCCTCCGATCAAGCTTCATCACCGCGCCCTCCCAGCCCCCTCACCGCCAACTGCGCCTCAGGCCCTGTCACCGCCGCTGCAGACATCCCAAGCAACGCCCAGCTCCGCCCGCTCTGTACATAGCCGCCGCCGCCGTTCCTCCTCCGCCGCGCACCACCACCTCGGACCCCTCATCCTGCACTGCTCGCTGCCCCACCAAACCCGCACCACGCCGCACCACCACCACGGCCACCACCCGTCCCGCATACCCCAACGAATAACGACAATACCGTAACTTTGCGATCATGGTCGAGCGTCCGCACAAGCCGCAGCCCCTGCCGAACACGGCCACGGCAGCCAAGTCGAGCGCGCCGCAGCCCGTCGTCGAGATCAGCGACGACAGCTCGCGCATCACCGCCACCCTGCCCACCGGCGAGAGCGTCGAGGTCATGCTGTACGGCGCCACCGTCATCTCGTGGAAGAACGCCGACGCCAGCGACAACCTGTGGTTGAGCGAGAAGGCCACTCTGGACGGCTCCAAGGCCGTGAGGGGCGGCATTCCCGTCGTCTTTCCGGTACGTTGTTTTGCTGTGCGGCGGTCCTCTGGCAGACGTCGAGGAGGGAAAAGCAACAAAAGCCCCGGGATACATCTGACGTGAGAATTCGGAGGGAGGGGGGGAAAACTTCGAAAGCTGACTTTTTGTTCTTTGGGGGTTGAATGCAGGTCTTCGGTCCTCCGCCGTCGAACCACGCCACGTCCGCACTGCCGCAGCACGGCTTCGCGCGCACCTCGCGCTGGGAGTTCCTGGGCAAGAGCACCTCCGAGTCGGGAGCCGCCAAGACGGGCGCCTCGTCGGATGACTGCGTGAAGCTCGATTTCGGACTGTACTCGTCGAACCTGAGCCCCGACGCGCGCAAGGCCTGGCCCTTCGATTTCGGCCTCGTGTACAGCGTGACGCTCGGCCCGGGCAGCCTGCAGACGGTCATGAATGTGCGCAACGAGGGCCAGCAGCCCTTCGAGTTCCAGGTCCTGATGCACACTTACCTGAGGGTTCCGGTAAGCCAGCACCTCTTGTCACCCCTTTGTTTCTCCTCAACACTGCCGTCCCGGCTCCGGCTGACATCAGTCTTACCCGCTTCTTTCCCAGGACATCACCAAGACCAGCATCACCGGCCTCCTGGGCGTCTCGTACACGGACAAGGTCCTCAACGCCACGGCGCACACCCAGTCGGAAGCCAACCTGACCATCACCGGCGAGACGGACCGCGTCTACGGCTCCATCCCGCAGTCTACAACCTCGGTCATCGTCGACAGCAAGCCGCGCTACGACGTCGTGCGCGACAATCTGCCTGACACGGTCGTTTGGAACCCGTGGAAGGAGAAGGCGGCTGCCATGGCTGACTTTGGGCCTGATGATGGGTACAAGGAGATGGTTTGCGTTGAGGCGGGCGCGGTCAAGCAGTGGACGACGCTGGAGGCGGGTGACACGTGGGAGGCTGGGCAGACGATTAAGAGTTTGCTTTGAGATGGGAAGGGGAGGAAGAGATGGTTTGGACTGGAATGAGGGTGTGAGGTTGCGACGATGAGCGTTGGAAGCAGGGAATTTATGATTCCTCCGGGTGATTCGGAAGAACAATGAATGAACGATTTTTGAAGAGAGTATGATGAGGAGATTGATGATATTTGAGGGGTGGAGTGTGACTCGGCGGTATACTTGGATGGACATGTGCATCCAAATCTCTGGGCACTCTCCCCTTTGTATTTTTTCTTCCAAGATACGATATCACGTGGAAGATCATGAAACAGAAACACAAGTTTGAAGTCTCTGATTTCGCGTTTTGTTATCAGAGGTAAAGAAGATGATGTTCTGAATGCGCCTCCAACTGCGCGGTCGGGAGTTTGGTCGTCGGGTAACGGCCGGGCTACAATCACAAGCTGTAAGGACGAGGAACTACGCCATTGGCCATGATGCGCCTAAATCTTGTTTGGTTTCCTCTCGCACAGCCACTCTCTCGTCTTGTCTTCCAAGCCCTATCCTGCAAGCCCCAGATCGAGGAGTTTTGTGGCTGTGGCGAACTCGGTCGTCTCAGGTAACACCGTAGGCAGCACTCCTCTCAAACATGCTCCTTCTCGCTACGGTTCGTCACACAGAATTCAACGGTATATCTTTGCAAATCTCTCACTCTCTGTCGCCCTAGAGCAGTAGCTCTAGAGGCATCTGGTCTATCGTAACGATACAGAGAAGATTAGCATGGCCCCTGCACTAAGGATGACATGAACTATCAAAGAGATGCTCAGCATTTTTTTTGGATGGAATTTTGAGTGTTCGAGTCTGAGTCGGACAGAACTTACGGGAAAGCAAAGAGTTTTATTCAGATATTATTTCCTTTTTTTCATTCGCCACTTGGGTGCTGGTTCCTGGGGTGAAGGCTGCTGCCTGCAGTTGGAGACGGGTGGTCATACCATTTATCCGAGATCGGGCACGTGTACATTGCGTTTGAACCAAGTAAAACTAACTGTTCGGGAGTATGTGCCTACTTGTCACCTATCTGTATTACTTTTAGTAGCGTGTTTCATATCGTTCTGCGTGGTATTTTCAATGGCCCTCTCCTCAACAGTTTCCGCAGTACTCTCCGGAGCACGCCCCGTCCCACTTTCCAAAGGACTCCTCTGACAAGACCACTCGGGCCCTGATCGGGGGCCGAACTGAAGGTCATGTCCATCTGCTTCGGGGCGAAGCCGATCAAGTGCCGAACCTTGCCCGTGTACTTTCCAAAGATCTTGACCAAGCAATTGATAAAGAAAACTTTTTCTTCGAATTAGTGGCCTGCCAGTGATACGATCTTATGAAGGTTAGAGCCAAATCCGTCCGTTCGGCCCTTCTCCTATGCTGCAGCTACTCCGTAGTGGTAATGGCGGAGGAGGAGACGCTGGCGAAGGACTTCATCGCGGATGGCGCTCCCTAGAGCCACATCCTGCTGATCGAAAAAGAGGCATCCCGGTCTCCCAGTCCTCGCGCCCCCTGATTCTCTTTAAGTGGCTGCATCAAGGCGACGATGAATCGGCTTTTTTGTTGTAAGTTGAGCTACTACATTTTGTACCAATGCTATTGGAAAAAAGTGTGATATCGGCCAAAGCGGTGCTCCTGATCACTTTTTTCTAAGCTCACTATGTCGGTAGGTTTATTTTGATATTGATTAAGTGCTGTGCTCAGTGAGTTCCGTGCTTGCGGTAAGGTCTCGCGACGCTTACGCGCTCTCGACTCCCGACGATAGGCTGCCCTATAATCCCAGAGTTTCCCACTTGCAACGATGTTAGACTATCCACACCTGCATTCTCAGCAGTAAACACTCAAAGCTCGGTCGGTAATCGTCGACGGGGTAAAGTTCACACTAACCTCCACTTACTTCTAATTTCCAAGCGTCCATACAGAATATCACGGTTTTAGAAACTCACTATGCGCAACTCCTTTGACAAACAGCGCAGCTCTTACTCACTTTCTTTCATAATCCGTCAGCAGTATGCAAGTGAGCCTCTCGGCCGGTCTATGGTTTATACCCGCTAAAATTCAATACAGTATATAGTGCTGTGGGCCGAATCCCATTGGTTCTATCGGATGCTTATTTCAAGCATCCATCATGCAGGGATAATGGACATCTGGGAAACCTCAGCAAATCAACCATCCAGGATACCTACCGACCACAGATCCCCTAGCCTCCTGAGGTACGCGAGTTGGATCATAATCCGGAGTCTTGTGATGTCTTTGGTGAAAGTATGGTCTTAGCGCTACAATGATGGAACCGACGCCAACTATAGATAGAACAGTCCTAAGCACAACTTCTACGCAACGAGGGACGAGGGAGACGACCCTGGCCGGTAGGTGGGCGGCACAGGTTTCCCCGATCATTACACCTTTAGCATCAATCATCAAAATTGATGATGTTCATCTCTCTCGCATCTATTTGCCTTCAGATATCTCGTGGAAGTTTCCGGGTCTTCATTGTCTTTGACGAGGATGCATACATGCTGCGATTGACACTCTCTTATCAGCTCGTTATGCATGTGCAAACTTCTTGAATGACATGGCATTCTGCTTCTTGAAGAGTAACCACATAGAACATAGTTCAAAAATGCTGTGATTCTTCAACAATGGTAGTTAATTGCATTGGAGTACTGTCCTTCTGGACTGAGCTACATTGACTCAGAGCAGCCCTGACGACCAGCCAAATGACCACGCTTACATATGAATGTACTCAGTGAGCATGAGTGAGACACAGCTTCCATTGGCAAGGTTAATATACAGCATGCCGGTTTCACACACCCCTCTGTGGGTCAACAGCCCCAGAGTCTTCCCATACTCTCAACCTCCTTTACGGCAACAGCACTATTCTCTTCCGCGCGCACTTACCAGAGACCGCTGCATTGTTCTGTACCGCTATAAGCACCATTTAGAGACTCCAAACCCATCCAGCGGAGTTGATAGATCTATGAAGACGTTAACCCAGGGCTGTGTACTTCGCCCCAATCGCAGCGGGACATGCGTTAGAGTAGCGACCGCACGATCACAATATCCAGGTGCTCGTGACCGTGCACAGGATTGCGGCGATAGTTCCAGTCTCGTCTAGCCTTGCGAAGAAGATCGCATCGTGACACTGTATACGGATTAGCCGGACACCCGTTGTGTATTCACCCCGTGGCCCCACAGTCAGCACGCTAGCAGACGTTACCCCGCTTAGAAGCCTAAAATTATGGGGATAACGTTCCTCCTATCTTTGTTGGGCAAATCAATTGGCTGGCGCAAAAATCGCTTCTTTCCTTCTGCTTTCAAGCGGCCGCTTGGGGTCTGCTTGCAAGCCAAGCTGTCATGGACGGCGGCCCTGATCGGTTTGACCAACGTCCTTGGGCTGGCGCCGCCCGCCACCTTCGGCCAGTTGGCCACCAGTCGACTGGGTCCGACCGGCGATTACCCAAGAGGTACAAGCCGCTTATCAAGCGCTTGTTCGAAAGCTTATCAAGCGCGGTCGCTTGTTGGAAACTTTTGTTTGTACGCGGGATTGTCTCAGAATTCGGAACCCCACAGTCAAACCTCGGCCACAAATTACTACAGTAAGCGGCAGGCCACTATTTTCGTTTTCCACGTGTTCCGTCGGAGTGGGTATATAGTTCTCCCTACAGCATCCTAATAATGCATCCATCCCGTTCTCCGTCAGCTGTGGACTTTTCTGAGGATTGATTGCCATCGGCCCCAACCTTGGTGTCAAATATGTCGGCAATTAACATCCAGGACCAGGACCTCCAAGGTCTCAGGGACAAAGTTGTATTAATTACGGGTAAGACTTTGTGATGTATTCCCGAGAGGCCTTTACTAATGATACGATATAGGTGGTACGTCGGGCATCGGTCTTGCTACGGCCGAGCTCTGCCAGAGCTTTGGAGCGAAAGTCGTTGTTGGAGACATCAATCCTCTGCCCTCAGAAGTTGAGGCACGAAGCAAGGGTATAACGTTTGTGCCTCTTGATGTTTCCTCATGGAGTGCGCTGTCTTCCTTCTTCAAGAAGGCGATGGCGCTACACGGCAGAATCGACCATGTCGTTGCCAATGCCGGTAAGGATGAGAGTTTCTTTGAAATTTCCCTTGCGCTAAGGGAGAAAACTAAAACGAGAGAACAAAGCTCTCGAAGCATTCAGTTTAGTGCTAACATCTTTCGCCAAGGCCGCGCACCAAAAACCAATTTCCTCGATGAAAGTCTTGACGAGAATGGCGAACTGAAGGAACCGGACTACTCCTGTATGAATGTCAATCAGAACGGTGCAATTAACACGGCCATGCTTGCGTTGCATTATATGAAGCAACAGCCATCCGGCGGGAGCATCGTCATCACTTCGTCCATTGCGGGTGAGTCGTCCTTGCGATCCAGGAGACCAACGTCTGATACTCCTTCTGCGGTTGGAAAACTCTTGAATTGAAAGATGACATCTAACGACATATGACAGGCATTATTCCCTTTCCAGAAACTGAGTATAGTAAGTTCGATGGGGCAGATACTTGATGCTGAACTCTATACGCAATCTCATTTGCTAGTGCTGACATCAAGCCACCAAACAAGGTCTCTCGAAACACAGCGTCTTCGGCTTCATGCGCTCCGTTGACTACCATCTTGTCAGAAAACACCCTTCCATCCGGATCAACGCAATCGCTCCGAGTTGGACGGTGACAAACATGGTTCCCGCGGAGCTGGCGGATATGGGCGCGAAAGTGCAACCAGCTGAGGCAGTGGCTCGGTCGACGATGCTTCTCATGGCTGACGAGTCGCGCCATGGCCAGACCATCTTGTCTCATAACGGGGAGTACATAGAGATTGGACGTGTGTTTTATGATGCCGTCAAGAAAGCCGCGCCGTTTTTCGACGGGCCGGAGTGTGTGGGCGTCTTCGACCATATGGCAAACTGGGCAGCCTACCAGGAAGAGCAGGACAAGCCACTGGATCAATAGAAACCCAAGGAGGGATTTGGGGCGTAATGAGTCCTGGATCGAGTGGCTTTGGTCAGGACTGGTGACAATGCACAGACAGATTTTCACCCCCATTGAGACTTAGCCTGTTTACTGGCTGTGATGAACGTTGCTTCATATCCGTTGTTCGATATCGACCATCAGTGTTATGAGCTCTCTTTGTAACTGAAAAGGGCTGCTTACTTCTCATATTGGCAGGTTTGACTATCGATACGCACGGCAGAGAAGAATGATATTTACAGCCTCCAAGCTTGCAAGACAGCACTGGCCTTTTGTTTGTCGACCACAAAAACTTTGCCTCTTCACAAGTAATGCCGAACAACTCCTCCAACGCTTCTACCCAGTTAAACGAGTAGCATCTCTCAAAGCGGATATTAATGCCTTTTGAATCCGAGATAGACTGGCCTGGGGAAACATGCAGGCAGCAGGCATGGAGTAAGGCCGTTGTTGTGAAAGATCTGCGTGAATCAGGCTATCGTGGTATGAGCCTTATTGAGAGCTCATCAGGCTGAGAGACGTCCACCCATTGTACGACGGTAATTTGTGGACCCAAAAATGCGGGGTCACACAGCACAGCCCAGTTAGCGGTGAGTTGTTCAGTCGTAAGCGATACCTGCACGGTTGCCACGGCCCAGAGCCTCACCAGGCCACAAGGCTTTCTCAGCTGCAGCCTCGTTGCAGTTTCTGAGAGCCCTGAGTTTGCAGCTGGAGTCAATAAAAAGACAGCCCACACTCTGATCAAGCTGAGCCGTGCTTTCGACATCGGTGGGATGGAGAGCCTGTGTGTTGAAGATGGGGAACATTCTCTTGCAGGTATGATAGAAGGCCGCTAACTGATTCCTTCGTGGTGCTAACTTAGATGAAGATGCTCCCGACCTTGACTTGGCAGATCCCAGTCTCGAGCACGGTCTTAAGTGTTCGAATCGGTTGCAAGGCCTGACGTGAGCAGTGCTTTTGGTCTTATGGACCGTTTCTAACAGGAAGCAGATTCCCGTCTCTGGAAGACCTGGATGAGGAAGAAGCCCACCCAAGCTCACCTCCAGTCGATCGCAACTTCTTCCGCCTTGCCCGAAGAGACTCCAATGGCTTCTTTGGATGCCGCACATCCAGAAACGTAGAAAAAAGCTACGTAGAGCACGGTACGCCAATATCTTAGAGCTTAACGACCTTACGATATTCTGATTCTTCCAGATTCTTGGTTTTGCTTCAAAATCAAGCAGGTACGGAGGGTCCAACTTCCAGGCACCCGAGACTGGGACATCGAATACCGCTGGCAGCAGCCGAGCGTCTTCGTTTCCTGGAACTCGAAAGAGCTTGTCAAACGTGTTCTCTGCATTGATACGCCAGAAGAGATGAGGAAGGAGATAAAGGATGCATGGAATCAAGGAGGCTTCGGTGCAAGCGACCCGTACGACTGGCATCGGCTCATCATCAACGGCATTGCAGAACTGTACAACGAGTCCGTATGGGGCCTGAGAGAGATTATCCGAGAAGACGTCGAGAAGGTACGTTCAATAACGCGTGGTTGTGGCCGGGCACTTGATGAAAGGCCGAGTTAACGCGAAAACGAGCAGAGGCGCTCTCCTGAATCGACCAATTTTGAGCTGTTACATGATATTGCGAGGCATATCATTCACTCGAATGAGACTCTTGAAGTAGCGCTTAGCACTCTTGATGGCATCGAGGAAGCTCATGAATTATTTGGAGAAGAGGCCAGTGGGAGTAACGGCACCCGGATGGGCCTGCCATTTCGCCATACCCAACTAGAGATTTCGCAACTGAGAAGGACTATCAAGGCCACCTTGACACGCTCGAAATCTCTGTGTGATCGTATTCACAACGAGATAAACCTTGTAGGTTTCCAAGACTTGCCGTTTATTGAGAGGAATGCTGATCCGTACCACGCTTTCAGGCGTTTAATCTTGCGAATTCGCGCGAAAGTTTCATGATGAAGACTATTGCTATCATGACCCTCATTTATCTTCCAGGAACCTATCTCGCGGTCAGTATCAGGTCCCTCTATGCTGATGCACGCACTATCCGCTAATAAACCTGGCATAAAGTCAATATTTGGGATGAACTTCTTCGACTTCTCTGCTTCCACCGGCCTCGTCGTGTCTGAGAAATTCTGGCTTTACTGGGTGTTAACCGCAGTCCTAACTCTGATCACTGTCGGTACATGGATGATGTGGCAGGCTCCAAAGACTAATTCACGCAAAACTGTCATGCCGAATGCGGACGAGAACAAGCAGTCAAGTGAAGAATCGAGGTGTTTCAGGAAGAACGCACTAGCCGATGGGTGGACTAGACTGCAAAAGCGGAGGGCGTCTCACACGAAGACCGCGAGTCCTGTATAACTCAGCTCCAGGTGCCGGGAAAAGGGGTGGAGGGGGCAGTGTAAATTCACGAGATCAGATGCACGGCATTCCAGGTCTGCCAACCATCCTCTTCAAAAACAAAGCCTGCCTGGGGGCAGAAGCTTCCTTTTTTAGGGTCAAGCAATGGCCGTTGCTGGGTCTCCCCGGTAAGATGCTCCCGGAACGTCGACGCAGTTGGACCAATTATCACAGGAACTTTGCGTGGCACCAGAAAATAGCTGTCAAGGGCCAGCAGCACAAAAGCAGGACGTCGAGGAAAACGGTGATTTCATTGCCCGACAATGCCACTCAAGCTGCCACGCTCGGTTTTTATTTCGCTTTGATTAAACTGAGAGGTCAACACAGATAAGACTGTGCTTGGAGAATGAATGACGACAGCATGGCGTCATACAAGAAAGGTTTAGAATTTAAACTTACCTCTTGCTCTCGGAGTTTTTTATACTTCCCGCAAATGCAAAACCACGTAACGACATGAATCTCATTGGTTTTCCAAATACCTGGTTTGCAGTCCGTAGTCAAGTCCAGATCAATACGAGCTAACATTCAAATGTGGCGAACAAAGCAAAAACGCGGGCCCGCGTAATCACTTGCGTTGACTTATTCGCTTGTAGTCTGACAAGATGAGTAGCAGGAAGCCTGCAACAATTGCCGAGACAAACTCTTCCTAGCGTGCAAGAATATTAGACTATTGCCCCTACACCCCTCTTCAGACAAGCAAGATAGCCTGGCGTGTCATGGACACGATTTCAGGAAGTACATCTCTATATCAATTGAAGAACCAAACGGGAAAGTACTAAGTTTCGCAAGCCTGAATCCAAAGAAATTTGACTGATCCAATTTAGACCTCGGAGAAGAAAGGGCGATGAAGCAACCAAGCTAATTGATGCCTCAGAACAGCCCATATTGCTCATCTATGGCTGCTTCAATGGTCCGAACAGAGATGGTTCTTGGAAAAAACCATCAGTAAATGTCCATTACATGAGCAGCGGTTATAGTCTATCTCTTAGAGAGTAATGCGCTTGACTTTTCCGTAGCTAACAACGCAACAGGATGTGAGAGCAAAGAACACAAACGCCTCCCTACCTCCGATCGCCCGCGGGTTCTGCAATCGCCACAGCATCCTCCTCCCTCCCGGAATCGCCCGTCCTCAACGAATGCAACTCGCCCCCACCAGTCGACTGCGACTCGGTCCTCTGCTCCACCACCGCAGCCCTCACTCGGTCACTCTTCCCCTCCACCAACTCCACGCCCTTCTCCTCCTCCGTGAGCCCCCTCTCGCTCCCACATATATCGCGCACACCACCCGACGCTAATGTGCTGAACGCTTCTCCGCTCGACCCCGTCCCCAGATATCCCCGGCGTTGCGGTTTCCACCGTCGAGAAGAGTAGCTCTGCTTCAGCACGGGCGACTTGGCGCTCGAGGAGCGGTGCAGGCCGATGGCCATGAGGAGGCGGGTCAGGACTGGGCTGAGCGACGGGAGGCAGGCGCAGATGATGCAGATGTGGATTTCGATGCCGGACCAGAGAGCGGGGAGGGGGTTGCCGTAGCTGGGGTCGTTGTCGCTAACGGCGACGGCGAGTTTGTAGAGAGACCAGAGGCGGATGAGGGAGACGACGCAGCCGCTGGTTTTTGGGAGGGCGTGTCAGTGGTGCGTAAAGGAAGTGAGGAGTGAGGGGGAGGTGGCGAGTGGTGGGCGGGAGAAGACTTACAATCCGCCGACGGAGAAGAGGAGGATCACGCCAATCCGTTTGGTTCGTGAGACGTTCAGCGAGAGGAGAGCTGGGACCGGGATGAGGATTATGGCGAAGTCGGTGAGAATGTTAAGCGCAGCAGCGATATAGTAATATACGGTGTAGTTGATGCAAAAGCCTTTCACTGTAGGGTCCCAGAATTTGCGAGGCGGATTGCAAGACAAGATGCCGACGATCACGCTTTGCATTGTGTAGACGGCGACAAAGACGATGACGATCCATACCGCTTGAACGGTGCGTCTTGAGATAAAGATTCGGAGATACTGGGTGAGAATTGAGATCTTGGAGAGGCCCAAGGAGAAGACGTAGATCCATGTGCTCGCCCAGAGCCTGATATAGTCAGATTGATGGAGTTGGACCTCGGCATGAATGCTGACCATTGAAGCTGAATTGCGAGATCAGGAAGAGGTATTTCCGGGACGTGGTAGCCCATGCCGTGTTTTGCTTCTGCATTATCGTTCAGCCGCAGTCTGCAGCGTGACATCATGCTGCAAAAGATTTGCAAGGCTCATGCGCTACAGGGACTAAGAGTCAGGGGCAACAGACCGAAAGACTCACCTAGATACATGGCCACAGTGAGAGGGATCGTAAGCAGGAATGACACGGTTACTAGCGCGTCATCCCATCCCAGGCTACGAACAATGCGGTATCGAGTAAAGAGCTTGAGAAGTAAGAAGAAAAAAGAGAGTACTGTGAGCACGTATGAAGCGGTCACGGCTCGCTGAGCAGCGGCGGCGAACTTCATGGCGAGGACTGGCAAGTGTGTAGGAGAGACATAGGAGTCAGTTAGCGGGACGCATGCTTAACAACTCTGTCCTGTACACATGGCGTCGACCGTCTTGGGGCACTGCGCGCTGCGGAGAACCACTGCAGGTGCTGCGAGGGTAGGCTTGCGAGGCGTATACGAAACAATCGGACCCTGATGCCGGCGGCCCGTGAGCAACGCTGCATGCCGCATGCGGCTGCGGCTAGTGACATGGATCGGGACTGCAGGTCCACACACGAAGGCTGACCTCTCGTCGAGGTGCCTGCGGGCTTCAGCGACGTTGATTTGTTTTGGGGATCTCAATGCAGGCTCGTGAGACGGGACGCGCGCGAGAGCGACCGGGAAAAGAAAGTTTAAAGAGACAAACTGCTGCAATCTATGCAGATGACCTGTAATATTCGAAGAGCATGTAGTGAGAAGAGGGTTCTCGCGATCATCGCAGCTGCTGGGGCTGCCGCCAATAATGGTGTGATTCTGCAGTCTAGCTTCGCTTGTCGTGGTCTGTGTCCAGGCACAGGACTGGGATTGGGCGTTAAGTAGATGGTCGCAAGAGCGGAACGTCATCCGATGGGGCTCTCGGAGAGATGATGCAAGGGGTTGAGAGAACCCCGGGCGCCCACGCAGCTAGCGCTTAAGCATCCCCGATGATAGTCCCGGGGGGAAGCCGGATGCGTTGGGGGCCTTGAAGCCACCGACGGGGAAACCAGGGTCGGCCATGGCGACGCCTACTGTGAGCGGAAGATGGTCTGGAAGGAGATACGTGCAGGACTTGCCCCGAACCGCGGCCCGCAGCCCTCCCTGCTTGCTCAACGGTCTTGCATGTGTGATCTCTTGGCCCAATCTGCCGATCTACAACTGCCATGCGCCTGCAGGCGTTGCATCCTCCCGTCACACTCAGTTCCATGCAAGCCGCCACTCTTTGCATCTGTTACCCGGTAAGTGCTTCTAATAATTAGCCCTCTGGTTTTGTTAATGCGCTAGATTGCCATTGTAATAGGACGGAAATAGGTTCCTGAAAAAGTTATGTCCGGCTGTCTGTGCCTCCGGGATGGGGTTTTACATTCGGTGCCACTGCCACTACTGCTCGGTCTTGGGACAAGATTGACATTGGTTTATCAGCTCCTATTGTGTGATTACGTGACGCAAAACTCTATTTGCTTAGGCTTTAGCACCAGTGCCTAAGAACTCTTGGAACAGCAATACGAAGCGCTGGATTGCTTCACACCCATGCGGCCGTAAATATTCCACGAATCCACATTCTAGCATCATTTGTCTGAAAGACTTTTTCGTACGATTCGGGCCCTGTCAGGCGTTTTCCATCGCAGACCATGTATGGGCGAGTCCACGGTGGCAGCCGAAAGACCCAAGATGGCTATCAGTCCTTCGTCATTCCCCAGAATCTTCATGAACCCCCAAGTTGCATGGCAGTCAGAGTATTGATAAGGCCAATGAGAACGCCGTCGGGTGGCCTTCCGGCGAATTTGCAGCAGCCCGCCGAACGGGGTTGGTACTGGGAAAGCGCTTGGGCTGCTGCATTGCAACGGTCCGCAAATTTGTTCATACCACTCCAGCTGCAAAGAAGTTGCCATTCCTGCTCAAGCTTCAGACAGGAAGCTTTAGTTGTTCTTCGAAGGGTATTTGTCCTTTTTGTATACCTGTCAAGGCTGTTGTCACCTGCCAAGATTGCCTCTATCTTTTACTCAGTTATGTCTTCTTTGTTCTTTCTTGTCTTAACCAATCACAGGCCCCTCCACCACGTATGAGAGCTATAGAAAACTCTCGCATGACACTTGTGAGATGCTACTGGAGCCTCAGCTATGATGATGCAGTGCAAAGGTGTTTATCGTGGCTTCAACGTTGAACTAGCCAATTGGACGAGGCATCTCAGCGGGCAATTACTCAAAGGGGACCACAAAAATTCCATTGATGAACAGTTGACGTAGACGGCTCCTCTGATGGGCTGGAAAATGAGATGGGATGCGAGGGAGAGTCCGCCGAGGGATGGTTGGGTAAGGGATGCGTGGAGGCACGCGTGCTCTTCTCATACACGTAGCCGACACAGGACTGATATGAACGCCTTCTATTCGGACGGGCTGAGAACTGCGGCCTCGTGTCTGGACCGACCATGGTTCCCTAGAAATAAGTAAATCAATGCGCAGCCACCACACAAGCGCTGGAGGGCCTGTTTACGCGGGGACATATGGCGGGTGCGGACTGCTGTTCAGCGCGGCAAGGCCGTTTTCCAGATGTAGCGGCAGGCTGTGCTCCTTTGTTGTACAATTGTGATGAGAGAGGGACACAAAGAGGAGGAGTGAGACCCAAGGCACAAAGGCAGGAGGGCGGTTGAGGAGGCGCTAGTCCCGATGCAGGGAGGCGCGCACCACCCGCAGCCTTCCGGATCCAGCGCCGCTCGCGCCTTCCGCGCTGCATTCCTCGCCGCCATATTCTGCAGCGACGAACGAAGCACGCGCAGCGGCCCGATGCTTGCAGCCGCCAGATCGGCGCCAGGCGCTATCTGCGCCGTCGAGCCGCAGCCTGCGCTGCCTCGACATGCTCCGCCTCGCCCAGCACACGCCCAGCAGTCGCCTGCCTCGGCGCCTTTGAGTCGTCTGGCCGCTTGCAGCGCACCGGCGCAAACGGGCGGCGGGGTTTGAGTGCTTGCCAGAGCGTGCTACCCGGTGCTACTGAGGCGAGAGATAACCGGCAGCCAGCCTCAACGTTACTCGCCGCCAACACCTGTCCAACTACCATCCGCGCCGCTGTCTCGCACAGATCTGGTCCGGAAAAAGACCTCATCGTCCCCGCGCCGGCCGACTTGTTCTGCTCCCCCCTCACGCTCATGCGCGGCAGTAACCCTTGTTAATCGCTGATGGGGTCGTCGTCTCCGCGCTTGCGCCGCAAGGTGCAGCTGCTTGTTGCCGCCGCCGCCTCCCTCTTGCTCTTCTTCCTCGCTCTGAGGGAGCACGTCGGCCAGGTCCGCTCCGCCAGCTCCAGCAACGCCGTCTCAAGTCCCCAGCCCCCTGAATCCGCTGGCGCCGAGCCTGGAAAAGCTCCCTCGGCCAGCTCCAATGACGCCTTCTCAACACCCCAGGACGATGAATCCCTTGGCCCCACGTCCGTCAGCTCCGCGTCTGTTGACTCTGCATCCACTGGCTCCGAGCCCTTCAGTTCCACGTCCCTTGACTCCCTCTCTCCTGGCTCTGACGTGGCTGGCCCTGAATTGATCAACTCTGAGTCCACTAGCTCCGAGTCTGCCGGCTTCAATTCCGGATCATTGCCAGAGTCTGCATGCCAAAAGCTTCCCGGCGCAGACGATGTCCTGTTAGTTTTGAAGACCGGCGCAACAGAAGCGCAAGCGAAGTTGCCCGTTCACTTCGAAACAACCTTCCGCTGCACGCCACACTACGTCATCTTCTCCGACCTGGATGAAGAAATCCAGCACCACCGTCTCTATGACACCCTGGACGAGGTGGACGAGGACATCAAGAACACCAGCGAGGATTTCCAGCTCTACCATCAGATGCGCTCGTATCGCGCCGAAGGAAGGAATCTCTCGCAGCTAGCCGAAAAGCCGTGGACGCACAGCCAGGCATGGAAGCTTGACAAGTGGAAGTTCCTGCCGCTTATGAGCAAGGCGTTGAAGGCGCGCCCGCATGCTAAGTGGTTCGTCTTTATCGAGGCCGATACGTATTTGGTGTGGTCGAACCTGCTCCAGTGGCTCAAGCATTTTGATCCGGGGAAGCCGTACTACATAGGTCGGTGGAGTCCTGTTTAACACGTGGCTTATCTCCCTTTCCTTTGCTTTTCCCTTACCATCACTTCCCCAAGCTCTTCAACATCAACGACCCGCTAATCCTGACCACAGGCGGCCAAACCTGGATCGATGACATTGCCTTTGGGCACGGCGGCACAGGCTACATCGTCTCCCACAGAGCGCTCCACATGCTCGTCCACAAGATCTCCAGCAACCCCGCTGAATACAACAAAATGACCGAGGAAGCCTGGGCCGGCGACTTCGTGCTCGCCAAAGCGATGCTGACCATCGGTGTCCACCTGACAGAATCATGGCCCATCCTGCAGGGCGAGACGCCATACACGCTCGACTACACCGAGCACCATTGGTGCTACCCGGTCGTTTCGTACCACCACATGCCACCGTCGTGGATCAAGAGCATGTGGGATTTCGAGCAGGTGTGGACGGGGATTCAAAGCGTGAGTACACGCCTGGCTTTCCTTCCCCCCCATTTTCCAAAACAACACCAGCCCAGAAGAACAGGCAAAGAAGGAGTATCATTCTAACATTGCCCGCACTCTCTCCAGCCGAACATCGACCCCTCCTCCCCTCCACCGCAGCCTCCTCTCCGCCACCACCACGTCTTCGCCCACTTCGTCGCGCCGCAAATCGCCGTCCACCAGAAATCCAACTGGGACAACCTGGCCGAGCACGACTTCGAGCACCCGCTTCCGGGGGTGTCGGACGCCAGCGCTTGCAGACGGGTCTGCGAGGAGATGCGGGATTGCTTGCAGTGGGCGTACACGGCGCCGGGGAAGTGCAAGACGTCCAAGGTGGTGAGGTTGGGGAAGGCGGTTGGGGAGGTGGAAGAGAAGTTGCAAGTGACTTCGGGGTGGATGGTGGAGAGGGTGGATGAGTTTGTGAGGAGGACGGATGGGTGTAGGAGGGGGGAGTGGATTGTAGGGAGTTGAGGGGGAGGTGAAGGGTAAAGAAGAGGAAAGTAGAAGGAAATGATGTGATGAAACAGCAACGAGGTGCGAATGCAGAATGCTTGAACAAAGCCTGCGCTTTATGTGCTAAAGTTAAAAAATGGAAGAAAAACATTCTTACCGAAATAGGCAACTCTCCAGTGCGTTCAAGAAGGCCCGTTGAACGAAAGTTAAAAAGATCTAAAGCATCATGCGAACTTGATTAAATCGAAGAATCGTCTCAGCCCACATGAGCCAACGCCTGTCCGAAGCGCTCAGAGGAGTTCCGAAATACATACAAAGTGACAGCCCTTTGGAATAACAGCTGCTAAATAACGAGGGCCGCCTATCAAAGCCACTCGCCACGCACGGCCGGTTTTCAAACGAGCTACCATTAGCGCAGCAGACAAAGTAGCGCTCGTAGCTGAACCGCAGCTGGTTCACTCGAAGAAAGCACCGCATACTACGATGCACATTGGCAGAGTTGCGTCACGCGTCACAGGTCACAAGCCGTATCTCGCATCCGGGGCTCCAGTGTACGCGTGGAGAGCAATGAGAAGTATATTAAGCTACCGAGCCGGCGTCAAGCATTTCCCTCACCTTGGCATCCGATTGATTGCGTGGCGGCGCGCCTGATTAAGACAAAAAAGAAAAGCTCGGCGCCGCGAGATTACGAATCAGTTTGGGTTGGCTAAGTCCTCGTATCCTTATATTGCTGCGTAAGGGATGCAATCCTACTGGGGAGTGTGAGTCAGTGGTACGATACGGCGTCCGGTTTTGGGGAAAACTTTATGCAAACGTCGCTTTCGTAGCGACGACGTGCGGATCGCATTGCTTTTTGGTTGGATCTGGATGCGAGATACGGAATCACGTAATACGCGATATTTAGGAAACCAGTCCTGTGTACGATGGTAAAGAGGCGAAGCCATGTATTTTTTACAGTGAAGAGAAAGTAGATATCTACTCGCTGAATACAAAAGTCTTAGTAGGGCAGAAAGATAAACCCCCTCCCCCCTTTTGCACATCGCGATCCGCTAAATTTTGCCTTCAAATGGTCTCGTGAACCCATCAGGTGCGACAGGTAAACTCGTCACGGGTCATCTAAACGCGGCGCGCAAGATCGCGGGCGTGGTTGCGGCTGGAGCCGACGGTCTGCTCGACCATGGTGACGAACCAGTCGATCAGGTCCTGGACGGTGGTGCCCGCGGGCAGAGACTGGTCGGGGGTGGAAGCATCGGTGGCGGTGGGGGTGGGGACGGTCATGGTCAGGACGCTGGAGGGGAAGGCGGCGGCGAGCTCGCTGGCCAGGTCGCCGGAGGCGGCGGTGGGGCTGGCGGTGGTGGCCGGGGTGGCGGAGGCGACGACGCTGGTGGTCAGGGTGGTCTCGACGGCGGCGACCTGGACGGAGGAGGTGGCGGCCGGGGTGGAGGAGGCGACGGCAGACGAGGCGGCAGGGCTGGAGCCCGAGGACGAGCCAGAGCCGGAGCCGCTGAGGGTGAAGTCAATGCAGGACTCGTAGGTCTGGTCGATGGACTCGGCGTTCCAGTACCACTGGATGACGCAGTCGCCGGCGGTGGAGCACTGGCTGCCCAGGTCGCTGGGGATGGTGATGTCGAAGGAGGTCTCGTCGGAGGTGACGCCGGTGGCAGTGGAGGCGTAGACGTCCCAGCTCTTCAGGGTCGAGCCGATGACGCTGTTGGAGGCGGTGTCGACGATGGAGACGTTGGCAACACCGGTGTGGGGAGCGCGGATGTCAACCTTCATGGAGACGGTCTGGCCAGCAGTGTAGGTCTGGACGTTGGCCTTGTTGTCGGCGAACTTGTAGCCCTTGCAGAGCCAGACGTCGCAGTCGGCGGCCTTGTAGTCGCTCTGGGTGTTGGCAATCTGGAGCTCGCCCTGGATGTTGCCGTAGTTGTCCGAGGTCTGCTGCGAGTAGACCTGCTGGCCGCAAGCAGCAGCCATGGCAGAACCAGGCATGCGGGCCTGGGGGCTGGTGACGAAGCCATGGGCGTAGGCGACGCTGGCGAGGGCCGGGAGGGCGAGGATGTACTTGGCAGACATTGCGGCGGAAGTGATTGGCGGCGAGAGTCAAGACTGGGATTCGAGCGAGAGGATGGCGTGAATGTCCTGGTACCTGTACCGGAAGAACGAATGGAGTCGCAAAAAGAGTGTGGCGGTCGCAGACCGGGAAGAGAGCGCAAGTCAAAGCAAAGGATGGCAGGCCGTGGTGGTGGGAGAGGAGGAGAAGGCCGACGGGGGCAGCGACATGGGTACAAATATACAGCACACCCTGGGGCGATCACACGGCGCCGGGCATATGAAAACAGATGCATGTTTCGTCGACTGCCGAAAGGAGCGGCAGGACCGGTGAGTGTCGAGAGCCGCTGGGCGGCGGCGAATGGGCGAGGCGCGCGCCGGGCGGGGCGGGGACGCAGGCGTGGGCTCAGTTTCCTCGGCTGGTGTTTTCAAACAACTATGCTCTGCCCCTGGCCATCTCCGTGCGCATCTCGTGTGGCCCTGCGGCCGCGAGCCTGTCGCAGACACGCGCCGACGCATCGCTTAGCAGCCCAGCCTGGCCGCACAGCGGGGCGGCGTCTCACGTTCACGCCGGCTCCTGTGCCCATCGGCGTGGGCGCTGCGCCAGGTGCCGAGCGCAGAGCCGGGACGCGCGCGGCGACGATGAGTGATGGGAGGGGCCTGAGGGCTGCGTCGGGAGTTTTGCAAGCCAATCTCGCCAAGCTCGGCTGGGCGTTCCAACCGCCGGGAAACAGCTCGACCGCATCTGAAGCGCGTCACCGCGTCTCCTGCGCACGCCGCCATGGCCCCCGCGCACGCCTCGCAGCTGTCCAACCCGCTGGCCTCGCCCGAGCAGCTCGCGGCCTCCGGCTCGCAGCTCGACGGCATCCCGCCCGACCTCGACGACTCGATCCGCTTCGCCGGCGCCCGCCTGACCCAGCTCGCGGGCATCCTGCTGCGCCTGCCGCAGGACATCGTCGCCCAGGCCATCGTCATCTTCACCCGCTTCTGGGCCGGCGCCGAGGGCGGCAGCCTCAGGGAGTACGGAGCCAAAGTGCGTACTCGTATCGCTGCCACGTGACGTCCCCAGCCTGACGCCCGCGCAGGATGTCTCCGCCGCCTCGCTATACATGATCGCCAAGCTCTCCGCCTACCCGAGGCCGCCCAGGAGCGTCATCAACGTCTATGCCTATCTCGATTCCTTTCCGTCCACCTATCTGGATCCGGCCAAGCTCCAGGAGCGCGTCGACCCGGAGGCCTACTACGTGAGCGAGGGAGACTACCACGCTCTGCGCGCCGTCCTGATCAAGACCGAAGCCCACATTCTGCGCGTGCTCGGCTTCGACACGCACGTTGCGCTCCCGTACACCCTTGCCATCAATTACCTGCAGGCCCTCGGCGTCAAGTTCGACGGCGGAGCCGGCACTGAGCTCGCTAAGCGAACCTTCGCCCATCTCAACACCGCTCTCCTGAGCCCCCAGCTGCTGTACCTGACTCACCAGCCGCCCTCCCTTGCCACCGCCGCAATCTATCTTGCCGCACGCGAGGTCGAGGTCAAGCTTCCCGCCGAGGAATGGTGGGAGGTGTTCGACACCGACCGCGAAGAGCTTGGCTTCCTTGTTGTTGCCATGAGGAGCATGCCAGGCTTCGCTGAAGAAGAGAAAGCCAGGTGGGGCAGGCGCAAGGTCCCCATGACCCTCGACGATGTAGAAGCGGAGCTGGAGCGCAGGCGTATGCTTGGTGAGGGGCAATGATGCGCGCTGCGCTTAAGGGAAATCCCGTTGGTGAGCTTCGAGAAGCTCAAAACACACCTTGATGCGTAACACCGACTTTCCGGAAGTGTTTGCGACCCATTCTTGCCTCGACCCACCCGTCCTGTTGCGAAGTGAGGGTCGATCGAATCCGGTAGTACGGCCCTTCTCCGCATAATGCCGCACTTTTAAGGAGCAAATTACGCCAGCTATCACTCTGTCATGCCCATGGTCCGTGCAAAGCGAGTCGAGCGACGCATTCAAAGGGGTTCAGCAGACAGAAGTAGCTTCCACTGCCAATGAATGGCTTACTGCGAGTCACTTCTATCTTCTATGAATATTCTACCGCCACTTTCCCTTCAGCAAATAACCATGGTGCATATGCTGACATCTTAGATTGTTGGCTAATAGCCCGCTGCCACAAGTCTCATCTTTCAATCAGAATCTCTTCTCCTCGGAAGTCCGCATGCACTTCGTTACCTTGTCAAGCTCGCCAATTCGTCCATTGCACATGGTACCCGATCCCTTTCATGATTTGCTCGGCACGTAAGAATCCGAACGGTGTGCGCATCTTCATTGAACAACATCTCGCTGTCATTCCAAAGCGCGGACCAATCATCACGGAAACAAGCTTGAATTTGAGGTGATCATGGAGATACGGTAAACGTAGGCCAGGATGAATCCCACAACCCCTCTTGAACGGCCGAATTCCCAACCGGGGTGCGACCTGAACGCCAACCGAGCTTCATGATGACACTCGCCACCGGTTACGGGTTTCGACGTGTTACTTTCAAAAGCCCATCTTAAAAAAGCCTCGCAAAATCGTCTCCGCGTCATTGGACTGATACCGAAGCGCCCGAGCAAAATGCTAATCAACTTAAACTAGTCGGTAACTTTCAATGTTTTAATCGGTATCTTGTGCTGCTTCGCCCGAAGGATGCGGAAGAGCTGCTCCGTCGGTCCGACGGCGTGGTGTTGGTCGCCACCATCATTAGGTCGCAAGCCATTCATACATCTCCCACGTAACTCTAGTTACCTCACATTTGTACGACATCACATTGTACTAGACCTGATTCTCAGCCACATTTATCCTCGTCATCGACTTCCTCAAATATCAGCGCTCTAACGGTAAATCATATAAGACCATTGAAACTTCTAATATTATCGTTCCAATCGTCATCCTTCGCGTACCTTGCCTTCATCCATCCAAAAGATGAACAGATCTTTCCGGTGGTCCACGCTAAACCAAGATTTGCTTAGAACTTAATGCTTTTACACCCTCATCATTCTATTCTTAGGCGAAAGGAAAGCTCATAAAATCCCGCATGCAATTGATGAGGAAACAAAAGAATAAGAGGTCGAGTTGGAGTTAACCTTCAATGGTTTGCGCAAGACGTCGACGCCTGCACAGGTGCCATCACTGAACACACTATCAACGTCATCACGGCTACGTCCCTCGGCCGCGCCGCCTCAGCACCAAAATACTCCAACCCAGCATCCCACAAAGTCCTCTTCCGCTTCGCGACAGCTCACCACGGCCACCCAAAGCAACATCGCAGCCCCTCTCCAACTACATCTTTCCCAGGAACTGACCGTCTTCGGCGCGAATGTGCCGCCGGAAGCGTTCGAGGTGCTGCATTTCCCGGCGCAGGCGTCGGAGGCTTTTGCGGCCGCTGCGCCGCTGGATGATCCGCCGCCTGTTCCGCCGCTTGTTCCGCCGCTTGGTGCCTCGCAGTCGAGGCTTTGGCCTGGTGCAGCGGTGCTGGCTACTGATCCTGCTGCTTCGCCTACGGCAAAGATGGCCACGGCAGTGAAAGGAAAAGTTACGGCTGCGCTTGATACTTGTTGGCGTGACTTCACCTACTCCGGCACTTGTTGTACTACGCTCATCCTATTAAGTAATCATAGTAGCATGTGGCATGTTCTTTCTTTTTCGGTGCCTCCTTTCTTAAAAAGCAGCTTGAATTGAACACTTCGTCATTTCCATCCCCCCGACGACCAAAGGGCCATTAAAAAGATGGGTCCAAGCAAACTGGACGAGATCATTTATAAAAACGGAATTCTCTGGTTTTTCTGATGTTGCTGTGCGCGATGCAACTTATTTCCTAATCGAATCCGCCGTTGGCCGGCACCGTTAGTCTGCAAGAAGAGGATCTCTATCATTCTTCAAGAATGCCAGCATCACTCATAACTACCACTATGCCGCTTCACCACCAACATTTCGTAGACTTAACGCTTACCTGTTCTATGATTCACATTCGTCTAGAAAGCAGAAAATTTTCGTGAACACCCTCTACTCAGAGAAACGAAAAGGGGGGAGGCACAGTGTGATCATTCTGGTCCTTCCTATCCACGAGCTTAAATTGTCCAACAATGTCTGTGATCTGTAGATGTCAGCACTCTGGCTTTCAAGCAACGTCGAGGGAGTACCGCCAGGTAACCTCCACCACTCAGCAGCAAAGCCCAGAGCGCATGCCCCGTCCATCCCAACAAACCACGTGACATATTTACCACCCAGACTGAACGCTCACGTGCTATGTTCAGCTACCATCACTCATCGTTTCGAGAACCCCGACACTGCCTGCGCTTGAGCTCTTCCCATCTCCAGAATCCATTCCTCCTAATGTGGCTGCGCGTAGCAGCGCTTCCGTCATCTCAGGGAGTGTTCAAGATGCGTCCGAGCTGCAGATATTGGTTGCTTGTTAGAACGTAAGGCTCAAGGGCAAGCCTCTCTGCTTTTAAGCAGCACCAGGATGGAAACCAAGCCTCGCTGACACCCGCAAGACCGTCCCACATGAGCAACACAACAGCTGACGCAAACTCACTACACAACGCTCATCAGGACAAAGACATTTAGAACAAAGAAAAAAAGAACTCTGTGGGTAGTATTTCGAACATTAACAGTTGAGTTTGTGTGAGTGTGTGAGTGTGTGTGTATCCCATCAATCCATGAATCCGCCATCCTACACGTCCTTCGCCCCACCAATCTCCCCCATCCACCACCCCTCTTGCCCAAATTCTGCTTCTCTCTTTTCCCGGCGGAGGACGATTTGCATCTCCCCGTTTTCACGCCGCGTGCCTTTCTGTGTCTTTCCCTTCCCTACCGTCGAGTCTCCTACCACTGCCACTGCCTGACTACTCACACAAGCATCAGTCCTCCCTCCCCCCCTCCTCCCAAAAAAAAAAAAACACACATCTCTTGAAGCTCAGGACAAATCGTTTCCACCGACCGATCGAGGGTCTACGCGAAAAGCGCCAATAATAGCAGCCTCCCAGCAGCATCGCGCCTCACCCTCACTTCGCCGACGTAACGACGCCCTCATACTCTCTCGACGAGATGTAATCGAGGGTGCGCTGGAAGTGCTTGCGCGGGTTTTCGAGGCTAGACGTCGCCTCGTTAGTGCTGAGGTTGGAGTGGATGAGTTCGATGAGGCCGTTGAGATACTTCGTCGTCACCTGTTACGTCATTTAGCGTTAGTCAGTGCACCGCGCGGTCCCATGACCCGGGCCGGATCGCCGGGTAGTGGAGGAGTTGGGGACTTACGGCCTCGTTCTCCTGGTCGAAGTAGTACACGTAACGGTTGAGGATCTCGACGAAGAGCTCGACGCTAACGGCTACGTCCATGCATGCGTCGGCAACTCTGAGGGCACGCTGCAGACACTCGAGCACGCGCTTGCCGTCGCGGTAGAGCTACGATTTGGTCAGCTGGTCTTGCGTCGGGCCATGTGTTAGGATGAGCCACTTACATCCTTCCCATCCTCCTCACCCCTCGCCCTAATCTCAGTCGCCCACCAAAGGTGGCTCGCCAAGTAGACAGCCCGACACTGATCCGGCTTCTTGAGCAGCTTGCTGCCGTGCAGAGCGCACTTCGTGATGAGAGTATCATAGTTGTCCCTGCTGAAATTCCTGGTCGTATGCAGACCGCCGGCGATGATACAGACGGCCTGGAATTGCGCCCGGCTGTCGCTGATGGCTTCTTCGTAAATAGTGAACGCCTGCGCCAGGAACTCGTACGCGATCTCCTCGTGACCTGTCTGGTCGGCAACTTGGCCGCATGCGACGAAGAGACGCAATGACAGGTCTGCTGCACCGGCAACGCGAGCGTAGAGGGTGCTGAGGAGGGAGTGGGCAAATTTGTACAGAGCCGAAGATTGCGAATTCCAGTTATCGTCGAAGTGCTCGCGTGTCTTGAATTTCCTTGCGAGCTTGAGAGACGAGGTGATCAGTGCGGGAGTTGTGTACTTGACGCGCTCGTTGCCTTCGCTGAATGCCTTGCGGGCGGCTTGAAGGAGCTGCCTGGAGTCAGTCAAGACTTAGCAATTGGAGCTGTCACACATACCTTGAATTGGGTGTCGTTGTCGGGGCCTTGGATGAGGTGTACTATCCGTGCCAGCCAGCCTTGCTCCTCGATCGTCTCATCCGTCTCCATACCCTTCCTTTGCAGAGGTCCGCCAGGGTACCCAGTTGGTTGTTGTGCACCCTCCTTGATGAGAACCTTCAGAATTTCCAGTACAGACTCGAGGTTTTCTACTGAGGTAATCTTGGTCTGGTTTCGAAGTAAGCTCCGAGCAACCTCGCCAGCAACTGCCCGCCTTGTCGGGTAGGGCTGGGAATGGAGGAGCGGGACAAAGTTAGGAAGAGCAAGAGCCGTAAAGAGGGAGAGGTATGCTTTGAGGGGAGCAAGAAGGAGGTTGAGGATGTTGGACTGGGAAGCTTGAGAGTGAAGGTCCGCGCTATTTGCGTATTGCGCGACTCGCTCATTTGCAAAAGCAAGGACGCGGTCGACGTAGTCCAGACGTTCTGGGTAGATGCTCCTTTGGTGGATCAGCAAGGATGCAAGATAATCATACAGATAAAAACTTACAGGGCAAGATTTGTCAAAGAGACAAGCAGAGCAATGGTGTCATGAATGGGCAGACGCGCCATCTTGACCAATGCCGCAACCTGCTCATAGAAGATCTCGAAGAGCTTAACATTCTCGGGAATCCCGCGGTGTTTCTTGACCTCTCCATCCAATGCTGTAGCTTCGGTGTTCGCCGTGTCTTCAGTTGCTTCGGACGGAGCAATTGTTGTGTCTTCCGAAGGTGCAATTGAAGCCTCATCGCCCTCCGTGTGTTCCGAATCTCCATTCTGTTGCTTTGGCGGCTCTGCTGCCTTCGCCTCCTTCGATATCCGTAGTTGCTCAAGCAGCTTGGCGGTAGCTTCCTCCTCGTTCAGTTTCCGTTGTTCGGGAGTCTCAGCGTCGGCCTCCCTACCAGCATATGCCGATAGTCTGTCCATCAGGCTAATGACTATTGCCTTGACATTGACGTGGGGGTTCAGCCTGGCCGTTGCGGAGAGGAACTGGTCGAGTGTGTAGAGGTGGAATTCGTCGGGGAACACCTGGATAATGACTAGAAGGCTGTCAGCGGAGCATTTGGAAAGATGTAGATGATGAAAACGTACCATCGAGAAGGTATTCTTGCGCCAAGACGTCCCGACACTGCACAACCTGTTCCAAAAGTGGTCCAAGAATCTTCTTGTAGTTCTCCAAATCGACCAGCTGGCTCAAACGGACCAGGTTGCTTCCAACCAGCAGTTGCAGCTCCTGCCTTTCCTTGGTCCGTTGTTCCCTTTCCCGCGAATGACCCTGGTGTTGCAAGCGCACCCAAAGCTTGTTCATCTCGACGAAGTTGGTCAGAATGAAGCTGATGGAGTCCTGAAGGTTGCCTTCGGGCCCTTCGCCGTCGCCGGTCGGCAGGTGATCGCGGGCCTGGCCGGACAGGTAGTAGCGCAGGAACAGACCGCGGATGGGGTGCTGCACGCCGCGGCTCATCTCCATCATGTCCTTCATGATCTCTTTGACCGGCGCGTCTTCGATGGCCATGTAGACGGTGCCGACAGTGATCATGAGGTACAGGCGGGGGATGATGTTGCCAGCATACTGCACCAGCTCGTACAGGTCGGCCAGGTGGTTGACGGGGTGGTTATCGCGCAGGTAGACGGAGAGATAGCGCAGCGCATCGAAGACGGCCATGTAGAGCTCGTAGTACTGCTTGGGGCCGAGGCTGCTGGTACGCAGCTCGGAGACGAGGGTCGAGCTGTGCGTGCAGGGCGGCATCAGTCAGCGGGGGCACTCGGCGCGACGGCGACGGGCGGAGGGTTGCAGCCTACCAGCACTTGAGCGCGTCCATCAGCTTCCCCGGAGTCTCCAGGCACCGCCGCATGAGCATCGTCTGCTGGCGCACCACGCCCAGGGCATCCTCCAGCAGGCGCGACTGGTCTTCCACGGGCGGAGGCGACGCCATTGCTGCGATCGGGGTCGGATGGTGGCGTGTGACGGGAGGGTGGTGTTGCGGGTGTCGGCGCTGGTGCTGATGATGCCGTTCGGTTGGCGACGTCCCCTCGAACTGTGGCTGTGGCTGGTGACGAGGCCCTGCGCGAGACCCGCCGTGCCCGTCATGCCCGCCGGGCAGCACGTAGCCCACCCCGCGGTTTCGCGCGCGCAAGGTCCGCATGCTTCATGGATATCTGCATCAATTTGTCTACTCTACAGTATGTACCGAATAGAGGCTTCGTGCTATGCTGAACTCCTTCCCAATGCATTACGCTGGTTGGGCAGCCGCTACTGCTGCGCCACGACTTCCGAAAAGGGAATCCATTTCCCCTGGTATCTTGATGCAACGCACAGCTGCCATCATCGTTTCTCATCTCTCATCTTCCCTTCGATTACAGCTCAAGCTCCCGTGCAGAAAAGGGCGTGCAGAAAAGGGAATAAATCTCCAAAAGCAAAAGAAAAGAAAATAGATGCAGCGTCGAAGCTATTTCAACTGTTGAAAAGGTTCGCACCTTAGAAATTATGGCGGGGTATTGACAAGCTCTAGAAAGCCGGCTCCTAGAGGAAAAAGGGGTCTTAAATCTAATCATGCCGCGGAAAGGGTCGTCCAGGTCTTGATCGCGTACGACGTATGCCACATGCCGTTATCGTAATATGACGTGGTGTCCGATTGAGTAGCCGTGACAGTGACAACCGATGGAGGCAGTGTCACGACACTCACGGAAACAACGGGAGAGGAAGTGAGACTTGGCATAATGAACGTTGTGTTGCCTGCCACAATGGTGCTCGTCGGAGCGACTGTAGAGGACGGCGAAATAGACTCCGTCGTCGATGTCGTCTCGGTGGGTGTTGGGGTGGTTGGTGCCGCCAGTATGGTGGTCGTATAAACCACAGTCTGCGTGACTGAGGGTGCGGGAAATTTGGTCTCGGTGACCACGACTGTCGTATCTTCTGTGTATATTTGCGTGCTAATAACAGTCTCTGTCGAAAGCGGAGGTTGGGTCGTGACCACTGTCTCGGTAGTGGGAATTGCAGACTGGACTACAGTCTGCGTGAGGGTGACTGGAGGGAGCTGTTCCGGCGTCGACGTAGAGGTGGGTCCTCCATCTACATTAACGACCGAGTAGGACTTGGACGGCGACCTCTTCTGCATGTCCTGCCCCTGGCTGCCTGCGTCGACTGGTGCAGCACCATCGCCATTCATGGAGCCATCCACGTTGACGACAGCGTATGAGCGTAGTTTCGCCGGGGTGCGTGCGCCATTCTGCCGGGAGTCGGTTGCCTCAAATGGTAGTGCTGATGTGAGGCCAGCGGTGAGGAGGCCATAGCAGGCGAATCGGACGGGTGCACGCATGTCGAGTGGTGCGATATACAGTGCAAGAGTTCTGACCCCGAGAGCTGAGCTAGCACAGGATGTAGATCGGGTAAGGATGCGACGAGCAGTTGAAGAAAAGAGCGCTAGCACGGTCGATCCTGTGCGTGCTCGAGAAATGTGGAGATGGTGAAGATTCGGTGCATGAAGAACAAAGGGAGATCGGGGAGGAATGCGCGGTGTTGCTTTAGGGACGCGCCGGCCATCTTCGCAAATTGTGGAGGCTGGGTGGTTGGGCGATGCGGGAGGCTGGCATCAACCCCGGAGCGGCTGGGCGTAAACAAACCCGGCGCTGGCCCTCGCTTATTGCCGACGCTAAGCCCTACGGCCCGGGAGCCCTGGAGCTTTCACATGCGTCGCATCGCTCCTCCGCAGAGCTGCGCACCATCCGAAACGTGTCTGACCCGGGCGATCTAGCCGAGCCGTAGAGATGGCCGTTCCACATAGCTCTGCGGATTCTCTGACGCGCATTTTGAGGGTGCTCGTGCCAAGACTGTCAAGACGCACAGGCATTCTATGATGTCACTGCTAGATACTTCCAGTCCTATTGAATTACACCTCTCTAAAGACCTCAATTATAGCAGCATTGGTTTCGAGTACTGCGATATCAGGCTAGTACTCGTAGAAACCTTTCCCGCTCTTCTTTCCCAGCCAGCCGGCGTCAACCATCTTCCTCAGCAGCACTGCCGGCCTGTACTTGCTGTCGCCGGTCTCCTCGTACAGGACTTTCATGATAGCCAGGCAGGTGTCAATGCCAATGAAATCTGCGAGCTGCAGTGGGCCCATGGGGACGTTCGTCCCATTCTTCATGATCGCATCAATGTCCTCCTTCGTTCCAACGCCCGTTTCCAAGCAGATGATCGCCTCGTTGATATACGGCATCAGGATTCTGTTGGCCAGGAAACCCGGTGAGTCGGCGGATTGGGATGGAATCTTGCCCATCTTCTTGCAAAGCTCGATCGCCGTATCGATGGTGTCCTGAGAGGTCTGAAGGCCAGTGATGATCTCCACTCCCTTTTGTACAGGCACAGGATTCATGAAGTGCGTGCTGATAACGCGCGACGCTGCAGATAAATCCTTCGGGTTTTTCGTGGTGGCCGCAGCGATTTTCGTAATGGAAATGGAGGAGGTGTTGGTCGCGAGGATGGCATGCGATGGGCAGATCTGGGCGAGCTGGGAGAAGATCTTCGACTTGAGATCTGGTATTTCCTATGCTATTGTCAGCCAGCTACCGACAGTGGGACAGAAATCAACATTGTCGCATACAGGGACGGCCTCGATGACAAAGTCCACATCGGCGAGCTCGTCAATGCTAGTCGAGGAGCTCAGGCGCTCCCTCGCTGCCGTGGCGTCATCCTGGGATATTCTCTGTTTCGACACATCCTTCTCGAGCAGCTTATCTGTTGGGCCCGTCAGAGAAAGGACTGAGAGCTTTGTCCCGCACTGGACGTACCGGCAAACTTCAGGCCCTTGTCAATCGATGCTTGCGAGTTATCCACAATCTTGACAGGGATTTGAGCTTTCTGCGCTGCCACAAGAGCAATTCCCAGTCCCTGGAGTTTCCATTGTCAGCGAAGGTTTGATTGAAGAAGAATTGCTTGGATCTCACCATCTGTCCCGCACCGATGACACCGAGCTTCTTAACCTCGGCAGCGGCAGCAGTGGCAGGAGTCGAGCTGAAGCTGCGCAGCTGCGCAAAGTTGGCGCGCCGCGCGGCCTGGCGAGATGCTGCGAGGAAAGACATGATAAGACGAGGAAACGGGAAGAAGACGCGACGGGATGGAGAAGATGAAGAAGGGCAGCTCCACAGGGCAGCGTCTGGGGGAGCTTCAGAAGCGGGCCGACACCAGCCGTCACAGGCCCTCGGCTTAACGTGCAGCGCGGGCCTGGCGGGGCTTGGCGCTCTGACGCGCTCCAACGCGCTAGTCGCGTCGCCCGACACACGGCTTTCGCGTCCTCCGCCGCGCTGAACGCCGACACTCCACCAGCTCCGCATGTCATAGCCGCCCGCCACCATGAGTCTCGACGACTGGGTCACGCGCGAGACCGTCGATCCCGAGGTCCGCGCCCACATCTACAGTTTGGTCTCAGCCGTAAGTATCTCCCCAAAACTTAGACGAGCGAGCCGCTGACCACTTGGCAGGTCGGTGGCTCTAGCATCGAGTACGAGGGCCGCTACGTTCTCGGTGACGATGCGCTGGCATGCTTGAAGGATATTCGGCGGTGGCTTCGCCTGTACGACCAGCGATTGAACCGACACGACGTTGCGAGATGCCTGGCCGAGTCAGACATAGTGAAGGGCGATCTTTGCGAGATTCTAGCGCTGTGGACGGAGGATAGGACAAATGACAGGCTCAGGTCGAAGGCTGCACTCTCTTGCCGTAAGCCCTCGCCATATTTTTTCACGGACGTGATCTGACCCAAGTAGTGGAGGTTCTGGTGCCCCTCACATGGCCACTGCAGCTCGACCAGGATGAGGCGACCGTCAACCACCATCGCCATATTCCCTACCTGCAGCTAGCGCAAACCAAATACAAGCGGGTCATCCTACAACACGATGCCAACATCCTTCGGACTGCGGTACGAATAGCACTACCTTCGATGGCCGAGTCAAGGAGAGAAAGGAGTCCCCGAGACGATGGTATCATCTCCATCGTTTTGTATTTCCTCCGGAACGTCGCTGTCATTGCGCACCCACCGAATCTCCCGGAAGATGGAGATCAGGCCGAGATCTCACGTTCTGCTACTATCGACACATTCCACCGTCAAGATATCTTCCAATTGCTGTTGACGGTCGCCTCGAGCATTGGCGATGAATTCGTCAACCAGGATGTGGTTCTGCTGGAGATATTGTTCCATCTGCTCAAAGGGATCGACGTCGAGAAGCTCTTCATGGAAGAAGAAAAGCTGGCGAACTCCAACACCAACGAGCTGAGAGACCTCATCCAAAAAGAGAAGGCAATGCTCGCAGGGTACGCCAAGCATGCTCCGACGAGGCACAACCGTTTCGGCACTATGATCTGGGTCAAGAGAGACGACGAAAAGGTCTCGACGGTATCCGGACAAGATGTGCTGGCAAGCAACGAGAAAAGTCTCCAGAAGATGGATAAGACCAAGAAGTGGAACAGACCGAAGTATGGAGGGCGGAAAAAAGACAACTCCACATTGGATGAGTTCGATAAGAAGACGTCTCTCAACAAATCTGCGCGGAAACAACTCAGGGCTTTCGTAGAGGAATTCCTCGACTCGTCTTTCAATCCCCTCTTTACGCACCTACGAAAGGCTATAGAGAATGAGGCGACTCGTGTGCTCCAAGAGACCCATCCTCGACAGTTCTGCTACCTCGTGTCATGGTTTCTACAAGCCGAGTGTGCGCGCCGCGCAAGGGTGAAGCGGAATGTTGCGCAAGCCAACGGCTCGACGCCTACCAGCGCTGAAGATGAGAGCTTCGGGTTGATTGCTTCAGTCATGAACCAGGAAACCTTCATTTTCCTGAACCGCTTCATGCAGCGGAACATTGACGACAAGTCGTGGAAGGATCTGAACGCGGGCATGAAATGCTTTACCCAGATTGTAAGTTGAGCTGCATCGTCATCCCAGGTATTTACTGACCGCAGTTGCTAGCTCCAAACCGTCCAAGAAATGTCAGAATCACCTACAGAGGATGATCAGGAGATTGCCGAAAACATCCAAAACCGTATCTTCTACGAAGAGACAACGCATGATCGGATCGTCACTCTCATTCGCAGCTACAAGGACCAAGGTCTTGGTTATTTGGACGCCTGTACCGAGCTTGCACATGTCTTCATACGGATGCTTGAACGGTACTCAAAGCAAAATGTTGATCTCCAAGTCAAAAGTCGCCGGCGCGCTCGAAAGAAGGCCAAGGCTGCTGCGCAAGCTAGCGGTGATCGTGAGGTAGAAGAGCAAGGAGAAGGTGAGGACGATGTTGTTGCAGCCCATCGAGCGACGTCCGAGAGGAAATTCGACTTTGCTCGTTTCCAGGCTCGATTTACGACACAAGGCTGCGTCGACACATTTGTAGCCTTCACACGATTCTACAACGATCTCAGTATCGAACAGCTCAAGCGCGCCCATAGGTTTTTTTACCGCATCGCTTTCAAATTGGAAATGGGCATTATGCTGTACCGCGCCGACATCATTCATCTCTTCAACAAGATGATCAAAGGTCCCGATGGCCTGGACAAGGATCTCCCGATCTATAAAGAATGGGAAGAGTTTGTAAAGCAGGTCTTCCGTCGCTGCATCAAGAAGGTTCAGGAGAGACCTGAGCTCATTGTTGAGATGCTCTTCAGCAAGATTCCTGCTACCACATACTATCTCGAGCACGGTCACGACAAGGAAGTCATGACGAGGGCGCCAAGACTGCCAGCAGAACTTGAAGTGAAGGGAGATATGGACAGGAAGGGTCAAATCGGCGTGGCTGTGTCTCTCCTTATTGACAAGAACAAATCTGATCATTTGGAGTGGGTCAAGAAGATACTGTCTTCCGCAGCTGACGAACGAAGTGCTTGGGAACAAGAGCAGGAAGCAAGAAAAGCTATGGCCCAAGCCTCCGCATCAGAAGAGCAACAAACATCTCAACCCGAGGAGGAAGCACCTCAGGCTCCATCCATCATGGTTAACCCGGACAGCAAGGAGCGCCGCGTTGCTCTCTTCAAAGATAATAAGCTGCGCTTGTTGCTAAAGATTCTCGGATTCATGAGGATGGGTCTTGAAGAGGATCCTGAAGCGAGCTGGATCATCCCATCGGACCTTACCTCTGACCAACTTCGGGAGAGCGAGCGAGACATTCAACAGGCGGAATGGGAGCCGCCGACCTTTGGAGAGGACAAGTCCGCAGAGGACATGGTTCGAACGAAACGTCAGCGAGTTGCATTACGCGGCGAGACTGACGATGAAGACGAAGATGATGGTCCAGACGCGCTTGATGACGAGGAAATGTTCCCAGCTGGTGGCCCAACTGCGCGCAAGGCAGACGCCTTGAAAAAGCTGAAGCAAAAACGGAGTCGTAGGAAGAGGAGCGCGAGCGAGGAACCTGACGACCGTGAAAAGGAAAGAAGGAGAGAAGCACGTCGTCAGAGAGAGCTGGATAAGAGGCGGAAGATCAAGAGTGCACTCTTTGTTCACTCGTCGGATGAAGATACAGATGAAGACGCCGACAGAGAGTTCTTTGCCGCCGAAGAGGAGCGGCGGAAGAAAACCGCTGGACAGATCGCGAAGGCACTCATCAGTGCTCAGATCCACGAAACGGCAAGCAAGAAGCGGAAAGCGGCGAAGGAGAGCAAGAAAAGCAGGAAGAGGAGAAAGGGTTCGGAGTCTCAGAGCGAGCAGAGTGGCAGTGAAGACGATGCTCTTGCTCTAGATAGTCGCTCGTCGTCGGAAGAGCCTGTCAGCCGGCTGAGGATTGATAGCGATGACGAAGAAGAGGAAGAGGATGCTATTGATACCCCGCTGTCATCTCAGGCGGCTGCCAGAGGAGCGGACAGGCAAAGCTCGATGGAATCATTAGCGCCTGCACCTAAGAGCACGGAGGATGTGGATATGCAGGGCGCCGATGATGACGAGGATGAAGACGTCCCGGTCCGCAGGCCAGTGCGGCGAAACAACGTCCGGGCCGGGTTCTTGATTGACAGCGATTCTGAATAGCGGAGGATTAAGACATTGGGCACGAGGGCGTTATGCAGGGCACAGACGGAACGGGAGGCGTTCGGGAAGGGTTGAAAGGATCCACTTTGGCTTGGTCTTAGGGGCGCACGACGGAGGCTTGCACTCGTAATGAGAATAGTACGAAGCCCGATCACCGTGATTCCGAGTCTTCCGGATGTTTGACCAAGATCTGGAACCAGGAAAGTAAGACAACCAGCGATGACGCCAGTCTCCCTTCGGTCGCACCCAGCTCCACTGCGTTCTCACGGCCACGCTCGCCGCAATTCCTCATCCAGGAGGCGGGCAAGTTTCGGAGCAACGAAAGCGCTCCAGAAAGCCAATGCGGAAGTCGACTGCAGGGAACGGCCAAGGAACATTTCCAGAAAAGCTGCTTTGAGCACTTGGTGGGCGCGGAACGGTTATCCGTGGTGTTTGCGTGCCGGCTTCCTTGGCGTTGCGATGATACCAGCCTTACGCCATACTTGGTGCTTCATGCGGAAATCACGGCCCGAGGTTGCCTAATTGAGTGAATGGCTGCTATTATTCCTTGCTTCACATCACGCCTGACGTCTGGCAGACTGCTTAAAACGCCGATCCGCACTATACTACGTCATGTGCGCTGGAACGGGATTCAACCGAGCCAGGAAACGATCGGCGGGTTCAAGCTTCTCCAGTCACGGTGGACATTTGCTGCGCTGACCTGGCTACTACACCTTCAGCTCTATATAACACTGACGTCAGTCGCGATCCAGCTGTATAAATACGCTGCTGTGTTTTGCGTCTGGGCACCGATTCCAATCCCACTCTCAACCTCGATCCTGCGTTTCTGAACCGAGTCTCCCTCTCCATTACCAAATTTCCCTTTTGATACTATCCACCTTCAGCATGTCCCACGCCGGAGATGAGGCTGGCAGCGGATTGAAGAAGGCGTGGAAGCGCTTCCACGGTCAGTCTTATCTTTCGCCTTAGGTTTCATTAATGTCACCAACACTGTTCTCCCTGTAGGCGCTGGTGAAGCTGTCCGCGGCGAGATCAACACTTTTATCGACACCACCGTCGGCAGCAAAGAGGGCGCAGCCAAGAACCAAGGAATCGCTGAGTACGGCTACGAGGAAATGCGCAGCGGACACGGAAAACACCACCATCACGACCATACTCACGACACCGGCGAAGCCGTCTCCAAAACTAACAAGGCTGCTGAGCATGACACCCGCGCTGCCGACGACCAGAGTCACAACACCGCAGGGGGTGACACTGGTCTTGGCAGCACTGATTCTACCACTGCCGACTCAACTCGTACGCGCTGAAGCCTTTTGTCTAACCGATTTCCTACTTACTTATGTTTTGCCATGTAGGTCACTAAGTACAAAATCCAGGCCCCGTCACGTCATCTCATCATGGCGAGCCCTAAGAGACTTCGGACACCATCGCCGCCGGCGCTGGCACGACAGCCAGCTATGGTGGCATGGAAAGCTTCGGCACGCCTGGCCAACATGATAATCCTCGTTCCGCCAACCCTGGCCCACACAACTTCAATTTAGCAAACAAAGCCGATCCTCACGTTGACTCTGATCTTAACACCCGTGGCCCGTATGGCACAACCGGCGCAACATCTGACCAATATGACAATCCTCGTTCCGGCAACGCCGGCCCGCATAGCTCCAATTTGGCAAACAAAATTGATCCCCGCGTTGACTCTAATCTTGACAACCGTGGTTCGTACGGCACAAGTGGCGGTGCGGACTATGGCAGGGCCACGCGCTCTGGTGTCAACCCCACCGACCTTCGGCGCGGTAACACCACGACGGCCACGACTACCAGTCATAGCGGTACTAGCAAGACAACCGACAACTACCACGATGATGGTTTGTCCAACACCAATACGCACACTGGCCCCATGGCTGCGGGTCGCACGGGTACTGCGGGCTCAGGCTTCACTGGAGTGTCTGGTGGCAGAACTGTGGGCACTCACAGTCATGGCACTCATGATACCATTACCGGTCAACATGGCACGCATGCCACACACAAGCCTTGCCTCCTCGAAAAGCTCGATCCGCGGAAAGACGCTGACGGAGATGGCCGGGCTGGTATTGGATCTTAATCGAGCACGGTACAACAAGACATTTCCATTGGGTGCTTTAGCCTGAGTTGAAGGTCTTTCGGTTGTGGTACTGATGAGACACGATGTTTACGAATTGACAGCACGAGACTGGCTCCACACGATTATCATATTACCCTTGCCTTTATATAGTTTGAATGGAGCTGTATTCTCTCATAATGTTCCCGTATGCATTACTCTTTAGAGTACTGGTCACCATAGAGTATTCATGTAGGGGTCATTAAAGGACTGCCAGCCAGGACATCTTCGCTCCTTGTGTAGGTTTCACAGACAAGTGGTTGCTCGCGTGGCGGCGGTTCGCCAATGGACTCTTGTACTGCCAACTAATTACCGTCTCCCGGGCCGTCCCTGCTCATGCGTTGTCAAAGCTCTTCTGCTAACAACATTGCCGCCGCCGAAGTCTCCCCTATATTTTCTCTACTATTCAAAGGCTTCGGACTTCGAAGCTTGAACAACCTTCATCTCCTGGGCTGTGCTTGCTGGCTCCGTCATCTCCATTAGCATCGTGGTGGTGCGGCCGTACGGCGCGAACCGCTCAGGCACTACTCAAGCCGACATTCGCGTGACGTGGAGGTCTTTCGAGAAGCCAGTCCTTTGGCTATTCGGCCAGTCTATAAGTCTACAAAGCCTCGCTAACTTCCTTCCGGCCGCTGATCTTCCCAGCTACGCCACGGATCTCGGCGTCTCTGTCGAGAATGCGTCTCTGCTGATCAAATTCCTCAGCCTGTCCGACATTATCGGTCAGTCCTTACTGTGGGGACTAACGTGAGTGGGACTGACGCGTGGTTGCCATCCATGAGCGCTGCCTTGGCTTTTCAAGATTGAAGGGGCTAGCGCTCAAAATAGACCTTAGACCCTTTATAAATTCCTCGATTGCTGGCAACATTGCTATGCACCAGCGGCTCGGATGCGGGAAGATACTAATAATGGCACTGCGGCAACAAATATGTTGGGAGCCACGTTGTCATGATCTCCACCTCTATGACTCATCAGCGAGCTATGTGCCGTCTCTGAAATATAACTACCATGCCTCACGCTGTGGGTCAACTTTGTTGACCATAATTCCGCTAGAGATTGCAGCAGAGCCTGGAGCAACACCCATAGTATACCATGTCCTTTTCACTGAGCTCCTCTCAACTCAGTCACTACCTGGATTATATCGCCCTCCCAGCACGATACCGCCAGTTCGACGAAAAACCCGACTTGGACTTCCTCTCCACCCTTCTGACCCATCACATCTGCAGCTTTCCTTACGAGAATCTGGACCTCCATTATGCAGCCAAAGATCCTCCCAGCATACCGATCGACATCGAATCCATCTTCCGCAAAAGCACTGGCTCTCACGGTCGCGGCGGGTACTGCATGGAGAACAGCATTTTCTTCAACTACGTGCTGCGGGCCATGGGCTTCGATGCCTATCTGACAGGCGCAAGAGCCCGGCCCAGAGTCAATGGCGTTCCCGTTGGTGACTACACTGGCTGGTGAGTCTACTCTTCATGCGGAACTGGTTTTTTATCCAAGGGAAAAAAGAAAGTTCAAGCTAATCCAGTGCTCCTAAAATCCAGGATGCACGTGGTCAACATCGTGACGTTGCTTTCAAGCAACGGGACGGCCACCAAATACATGGTCGATGTCGGTTTTGGTGGCGACATGGCCACCATCCCTGTGCCGCTTCTTGTTCCCTCTCCAGTACTTCACAACAGTATCGGAACGCAAGAAGTTCGCCTCGATTATTCTCGCATTCCCGGGATGCGCTCTTCCGAGAGCAGCGGCCAGAAATTCTGGATCTATCAGTACCGCAATGCGCCAGATCAAGAGTGGTACTCTGCGTTTTGCTTCAGCGAGACGGAGTTCATGGAACAGGATTTGAGAGTGTTGAACTGGCACACCAGCCGAGATCCACAGTGCTTCCAGACGTTCACGCTACTGGTGGTCAAGTTCCTGATGCGGCGACGGCAGCCGGCAGGAGAGGGTGAAGAGGTCGAGGGAAAGGCAGAAGTGTACGGAAAGCTTATGCTGGTGAACGATGAAGTCAAAGAGAATCTTGGGAATGGAAGAACGCAGCTGGTCAAAAAATGCAAGACAGAAGAAGAAAGATTGCGGGTCTTGGAAGACATGTTCGGGATTACGTTGACGAAAGAACAGGTAGAGGGCATTAAGGGAAAAGTGACTGAAATAAGACCTTACCTTAGGCCGTCGATAGCCATGTAAGGGTAGGTGTAGTTGCACGATAGATGGCTAGTTAGATATGAAGTCAAGATCGAGTCTCTCTGACGTCTATTCCAAGATCCTACAATGATGTTATGATTTAATGCGCATCTAAAGCGGAGATGGAGCAATCATCCGGACATCCAAATGCCACTGAGAAACCAACAAACAGGGCTGGATGGATGCTTCACTTGTTCAACTTCCAGTCGGCTTCCATAGTCTTGATGGTGTCCAGTTGCAGTCCCGTCAGGTCTGCATCAAGGCCTTGACTGAGACACCAACAGTGCCGAGGAAATCCCAATATGGTGGCCCAACCTTGGCAAGAACACCAGTTCGACTCGCACCGATGATACAAAGAAGCTTATCCCCCGAACTATTCTGACCAAGGAAGTGGTATCGAAATCCGGAAGATGGCTGGACGTACTTTGGGAGAAGAGGGCGATGGATTTTTCAGACTCTGGGCGCATTCAATCTTAACGCTCGAAATTCTCGTCCTTTGCTCCTTTGTACTAAGCATATATGTGAGACCATCGTTTGCTTTTAGAATGCTGGTGTTTGATTTTTTCAAGAATTGAACGTGATGGTCTTTGCGCTACTATTGGAAACCTTCTGGGCCAATGGACGTAGGTAATTTAGAAAAAAAATCCCTTACCGGGCCTGATATGCACGTATCGGCTAACGTGTTTGATAGTGAACGTTGTCCTTACAGGATGAATAAAATAGCTTCATTTGCCCTGCCTCATCAGTCACGATGAGAGCGTTAGGTGAGAGAGCGTTGAGTTAGCACGTGATCCTGACCTGTCCATTGAGCAACGAACACCAGCACGGTGATGGCTGAGCCGCTCTCCACTTCTTTATAGGGAATTTCTGCATGTATGATGTAGACGGGGAGGGACAAACGCATGCTTCAAGTTTGAGACATGAAAAGACCCCACTAAGACAGAGAAGCCAATTCAACAGGCAAATCTACGGCATGAAACTGGAGCAAGCAAGATACTTGTTTTACTGCGTCTTCGTCGTGGGTTTTGGAGTGTGGCGATCACGCTCTGAACATGAGAGCGTTGGAATTCTTGTGTCAAGATTTGAAGGCTTGGACCGGCACAGGTTCTCCGCGCCGTGATGCTTGGAAGATCTTCTCTACGGTTTGAGAAGCAGCAATGCTGGCATAGGCTAAGGATTGAGCATTGGTAATTGTCGAACGAGCATGGCTGACGGCCTGGAAGCTGGAGAGCTGAATCAAGGCGTGGGATGACCGTGGCTGTGTCCAGACGGAGTCACGCCAACCGCAACAGCGCAGGATCCAGCAGCAGCGGGTGCTGACGGCCCTCATACGGGAAGGTCTCCGTGCTGGAAGTTTGGCTGGGTGTCGAAGGCGTTACATGGACCTGGCTCTGGAACGAGCCGCAGAAGCAGCTGGGGCAGCGAGGGTTACAGCGGCGGACGCGGAGCTCATTGGCCGCGGGGAGCAAATTGCTGGTTATCAAACACGACAGGCTGCTGCTTCCAGCGAACGCGCGAGGGCGACGCGTCGGATGCAACGCGAGGCTGAGCAGACGCTCGGCCATCCACCTGCCAGGCGCGGTAAGAAGCCGGGCGCACCCCTGCCAGGCACGCGGCTTGCCAATTGCGGCGGGCGACGAGAGGACGCAGCCGGCGGTGACGCAAGGCGGCGGATGGGCGGATCGCGCGCCCCTGCCAAATCTCAGGAAACTGCGATCATCAGCGGCGTCGCGGCGGCGGGCGCGGCCGTGCTGTCGCGCGCGGGCGGTCCAGGCCGCGTCGCAGGCACAAAGGCGCGGCTTTGTGCGTGGCGGCGAGGCGTGCGCGGGTATTTATGCCCTGGGCGGGCGGGCGGCGGCGATGACTGGTGCGCGGTGGCAGGGCAGCGCCGCCCCCGGCGTGGGTTGGAGCGCGCGCCTGAGGCCGCGAGCTGGACATCCAGCAACCTGACGCTCTCTGCCCAACGCATCGCCTCCGCGCTTCGCACCCGGCGTCCTGCAGCGAGCGAGCCGCACTCCCGCCCAGCCTGCGCCGGTCTGCCTCGCCGCGCGCTCTCCGGCCTCCGTGCTCCTCAGCTCCCTCGCTGGCCGCCCTCGCTGCCGCTCTGGTTCAGGCCGCAATACTACCTATCACTATCTTTATCGCTGCTGCCGTTCACGACGCCCCCGGATTGACGCATCCGCTCCCACCACGTGTCGCGCGCCCTCCACCCGCCGCGCTGCGCTGCTGCCCACCCCGAGCTGCTTGCCTGCAGCTCCAGTGTACACAAGCGCGCCCGTCTCACGGCGACCGCCAGCCGACCCTTATGCGCACCTGAGCCCCAGCTCCTCACCCTCGCCATGGACTCGCAGTGGGCCTCGTACGTCGAGAGCCCGCCCCAGGCCCGCCAGACGCGCTACTACGCTGCGCCGCCCAGCCTGGCGTCGCCCCAGCACCCGCAGCGCGACCCGACCGCGCAGCCCGCGCCCCGGCAGGACTCCACCCTCAAGCAGGACGCCTACGCGAAGCAGGACTCGTACCAGGCGCCCTCCATCGCCTCGCGCGCCGCCTCGATGCAAATCTCCTCGCCGCCCGCCCACCCCACCCGCTCGCAGAGCTACCACAACGGCGACAACGACGGCGACGTGCCAATGGAGGACGCCGATCCCTACAAGCCGCGGTACGCCGCGAAGAGCGCCCAGCCGAGTCGCTCCTCAACCGCCTACGTCCAGGAGCAAGAGGCCTCAGCCGCTGCCCGCCGCTACTCGCCAATGAACCTGTCGCCCTCGTCGCCCTACGGCCCGGGCTCGCAGCAGAACGCCGCCAACTACTCCAGCTTCTCCCCGCAATCCACCCGCCAGTCGCCCACCCGCTCGAATCCCTACATGTCCCCTCCCCAGAGTTACTACTCTCCGCCAGGTACGCTCACCCCCCAGCCTTCCCGTTGGCCGTGTTTTCCCGTGATTAATCATGACTGCGCCAACAGCATCGCGAGCCCACCCGCCGCAGCTCCCTCCCATCCAGTCCAACATGGCGCCCGACCACTACTACCCACAATCCGCGACGGCCCAACTCAACGCCGCTTACGGACGAGACGCTCGGTCGCCGCGTAATCCGCCAACGCAAACGCCCATGTCACCACAGGCCTCCCGCGGCCCTGTGCCCACCTTCACCAAGTGCATGAATACCGCGGATCTCCAGCCGCGCATCAACGAGCAGCCGCCGTTTCGGAGAGCGAACCCGGAGGGTGGCTTCATAAGCGTGAGTGTGGCTGAAGAAAGTGACGTGTGAGGTTGCTAATGCTTGCCTCACAGCCGCTGCAAGCGCTGACAACCCATCTGCCTGCGACTTACCGGATATGCAACCCGAACTTCAAATACGAGTCTTCGAGAAATCCGCGCAGAGTTCTTACGAAGCCGAGCAAGGGCGTCAAGAATGATGGATACGATAACGAGGACAGCGACTACATCCTCTATGTCAACGACATCCTGGGTTCGGAGGAGTCGGGCCACAAGTATGGCTTGAATTTTTCGTTGAGAGATGACGCTTCATTGACCCCAACTTTTAGGAACCGATACCTCATCCTGGACGTCCTAGGCCAAGGAACGTTCGGACAGGTTGTCAAGTGCCAGAATCTCCGAACACAAGAGGTTGTCGCAGTGAAGGTTATCAAGAATCGGACTGCTTACTTCAACCAAAGCATGATGGAAGTGTCTGTCCTCGACTTGGTACGTTTCTCGGCCGTTTTCTCTTGAATTCTTATTGATTTCTCCCGCAGTTGAACAAGCAGATGGATAAGAACGACGACCATCACCTTCTACGCCTGAAAGATACCTTCATACACCGGCAACATCTGTGCCTTGTCTTTGAACTGCTGAGTGTCAACCTGTACGAGTTGATCAAGCAAAATCAGTTCCGCGGTCTTAGCACCACCCTTGTGCGGGTATTTGCTCAACAGCTGCTCAATGGTCTTGCTTTGCTTGGAAAGGCAAAACTGATCCATTGCGATCTGAAACCGGAGAACATTTTGCTGAAGAAGTAGGTTGAGCGAGTCATGGTTGCTGTCTACCATGTGCTAAATCTTTCCCAGCCTCGAGAGCCCGATAATCAAGATCATCGATTTCGGTTCCGCCTGCGACGAGCGTCAGACTGTCTATACCTACATCCAATCCAGATTCTACCGGTCGCCGGAAGTGCTTCTGGGTCTTCCGTACGTCATTCAAGTCCAGCAAAAGGCGGTGAAGAAGCTGACCACGCAATAGTTATTCGGCGGCAATTGACATGTGGTCGTTGGGCTGCATTGTTGTGGAGTTGTTCCTAGGATTACCGCTGTTCCCAGGATCATCCGAGTATAACCAGGTCGCACGGATCACAGAAATGCTCGGCCTTCCTCCCACGTGGATGCTGGAAATGGGCAAGCAGTCTGGCGAGTTCTTCGAGAAGGTGCAGGACGAGTTCGGCCGAAAGAGCTGGCGCTTGAAGAGCATGGAGCAGTACTCTCGCGAGCATGGGACAAAAGAGCAACCGAGCAAGAAATATTTCTCTGCAACGACGCTTCCGGAGATCATCAAGAACTACCCGATGCCGAGGAAGAACATGAAACCCGCGGAGATTGAGCGAGGTAAGTTTTCGGATGTTTTGGTACCCTTCTGGTGCAATCTACTAATCCGCCTCAGAAATGGCCAATCGGACCGCGTTCATCGACTTCGCCCAAGGACTTCTAAATCTCAACCCGCTTGAGAGATGGACACCCAACCAGGCCAAACTTCATCCTTTCATTACCCAGCAGAAGTTTACCGGACCTTTTGTTCCGCCGATGACGATGAGGGCTGGGTCGAACAGATCTCCTGCTCCAGGCGTTGTGGAACAACAGCGTGCCGAGGCTTTGAGTAGACAACGAGCGCAACAGCAGGCCGCACAGGCCCAGGCTCAGAGCGCTGCCTATGCTAACATGCAGATGAACCAGTACGCCCAGAGCCCACATGCACAGAGCCCGACCATGTACAACAACATGTACAGTCCAAGCCATCAAGGTGCACCACCTCCGTACCCAGCGCAACCTAGCTACAACCAGCAGATGAGTCTAGTCCAGCAGACTCCTCGTTACAACCCGCAGCAGAATCTCTATGCGCAGGCGACCACGAGAGCAGGACGTCAAAGAGCATCGACAATGGACCAGCAACAGAGCGGCATCCCACCAGCTTTGCAGCGGGTCATGAGCCATCTCGACCCCAACGCACCCGTCAGACTGCAACCCAGTCCGGCTTATTACCCTCCACCGCCCGACGGTGCGCCTGATGCCAATTCCGCCAGCGCACGGAGACGTGATAGCCGTGCGACTGGTGCCGGCCGTCACCGGGGCAACCGCGACTTCATCCGAACTCTAGAAGACCGCACGCTGGAGGAGGGCTTCATGAACAACCAGAACCACTGGCAATGAAGAAGCTGATGAGAGACAGAAGGACCAAATTGTTGAGGTGTTCCCGGACTTACGACTATCTCTTTTGGGAGGGTCATCATCTTATGCTTCCTGGCGTAAAACTGGGTGGGAGCCTCCTTCGTGGACTTATCGGCCACTACTCTTTCTTCCAATAGCATCAGCATCCCTATGAGTCGCTGAAGTTTCCGGCTCTGCGAAGTTTTGCAGGAACGAAGAGAGGAGGGTGGAAGAGATGGATGGCATTGCCCAGAGCTTCATTTACGTCAGGACAAACAATGCCGCGTCCAACGGTGACAAGGAAGATTTTTTCGGGCAGCTCTTACTGCCGCATCGCGTCGATCGGTCGGTAAGAGAAGGAGCGCTGCGTCCGGAGAGATGCCACAGAACAAATGAATTAGTCGCTAGCAGGAATCATCGGTCATCACGGAATAAGGGAGGAGTAGTGGAGGGAGACAGACAAACAGGCATATTAGGGACGGGGAAGAGAGGAGATTACGAACAAGGGGAATGGATGGCTTTGTATCTGCTACTATGAACAGAGCCGCGGTTATGATTGTTGCTGTTCTTCATTTTCTCCTTTTTCCTTATCGTCCCTTCAGGCGGAGTGGAGAGGGGAGCAAATTGATGCGCGTGCGAGAGAAGAAATCCCTTTTTTCTGAACTATCTACTTCCTCTCTCCTTCCTGACCGATTGAATCGATATGCTCCATCCCTCCTCCTCATTCTCCTACCACTCTCTTCGCCTTTCGATTTCCCCTCGCATCCTGGTGAAGCTGGACGCATTCGACGCGTTGGAGGGGCAGAGAGGCACGAGGAAGACACCCAGGGACCGAGGCGGCCGAGGCATCTTCAGAACTCCCTCCCCCCCGTTCCTTTCCCCCTTTTCCTTATCTCCTTCTTTTCGCTTCACCTCTTCCCATTGATTCCTTACCTCCGCTAGCGGTGGCGGGGAAGAAGAATTGTTTCTCCCCATCTCTGCAAAATAAGTTTGCTCGAGATATGTTAGAGCTCTCTACGTATCCGTTTGCGCTTCATTTTTTTTTTTGCTTGGCTGGAATGAGTAGGCATGTCATTTCTTCCCCCGCTTTTTTTTTCTTTTGGTATAAGCAATAGCAATAACAGTAGCGACGAGGGAGGCAGTGAGGGCAATTTCTTTGAGCTCTTTTATGGCTTTTACCAGTACGAATGAAGTGAGTTGAGAGGAAGGGAAGGGGGTCGTGTCTTGGGGGGTATATTGTAACATTAGGCACATATATGACAGACCAAACAAAGGCAGTGGATAAGTGAGAGCAGCCAACTGGAAGAGAAGAAGGAATATGTGGAATTGACTGCATGTGTCTTTGCTTTCGCAGTCATTAGGCTGCGTTAAAGTGGCACGTGTATCATTGGTCTTAGAGATGAAAGTACAATTCGCCTTTGTGGATAGTCTAGTACAAAACGCAGGAAAGAAGGCCAGGGGTAATGCCCTCCAGGTACTCCATTGGTGATGATGATAGGCTGAGGGCATGCGACTGGAGAGATGGATCGGTAGGGATGGTTGCGTGGGTCGTAGCAGCCCATCCAGCAAGCTCAGCGTCGATGTTGAGGGAATCCAATCATGCCTTCAGCCTTGTACTCTGCAGGTCCTCCTCGGCGTCCTTGATCAAGAAACTATGGGGAAAAAAAAGCGTTAGCTCTGTCCGTGCGAGAGTATGGAAGGGTAAAACTCACGTATACCACCAAATCGTCGGCACCACAGTACCCAAGTGCCACAAGCTATGGGCATCGATCATGCCCTTCCACGGCGGGAAATCCAGCAGCTCCAGACTCATGGCCATGATGATCCACGCGACGATCAAACCCGGCCAAGCGGCCCACGTGCGCTTGAGCCGGCGGTACCGATCGATACTGAACCAGCTCCACATGAGATTATGCACGATGCCCACCGCCACGTTCGCCGCCATGTTGTACGTGTAGTCCCAAGTCCACAGCGTCAAGTACGCCACGTGCGCCGCGTACAGCAGCAAGCACAGCACCGTCCAAGCGCGCAGCACGCTCCGCAGCGCCGGGTCCGGTCTGTCCAGCCGCCAGATGCGGATGGGCGTGTAGTACAGGCCGTACATGACGCTGGCGCCGGCGCCGAAGTAGTCCATCTTCTCGGTGAAGCCGAAGTCGCGCGTGTGGAAGACCATGCTCCACAGCCAGCTGTTGAGCCCGAAGTAGCCGAATAGCAGGTAGTAGCGGCGCAGCGGGTACGCTTCCGGGATGCGCTCGCGCAGCGCCGACATGCCCCAGCTGTGCGCGAGGTAGTTGAAGAGCGAGAAGAGGACGCTGAAGGGCTCTTGCATGCCCAGGAAGCGGTAGAAGGGCCATTTGCCGTGGAATTGGAGCACCGGTGTCCGGTACGGCGGGTCTCGAGCTAGCCGCTTGTCCGTCACGATGTGCTGGCAGGTGTAGTCGCATTCGGAGGGGCAGTCCCAGAGGAGGAGGCGGTGTTGGAGGGCTGTTGGGATGCGGGCGCTTGGTTAGTCGGCCGTGGTTCAATCACGAGAGTACGCGGGCGCAGAGCTGGTAGTGGGGTCGGAGGTGCATGAGGGAGAGAGCTTTACGGATAGGTGTCGGGTCTGGTCCTTCGCAGTTGGCTTCGATGCAGACCTATGGGGACGAGACGCGTTAGTCCAGATCTTCAGCTGCTGCCCATTGGCCCTTCACACCCTCCGGCTTGCTTTCGGGGACGCATGTCTAGCGGAATCTCAGTCTCGGGCCTCACCTTCACGCAGTCCTTGAAGTCCGGCAGGCGGTCACCCAGCGAGGCGCGTGCAGGGCCGGCGAGCAGCAGCAGCGCGACGAGGGCTGCGCTGAGGAGCCATGGCGCGCCGGGGGTTGCTGCTCTCATGGCTGGCCCATGAAGTTAAGGTTGCGGTAAAGCGGGTTCGATGGAGCGCGACGGGAGCGGCTCTGGGGACGGGGGAGGGCTTGGCGCGCCCGGCGGAGGAGCTGCCTGCCTTCCGCTTCGGGAAGCTTTCCGCTCGCTGTTCCTCTGCCGCCCGCCGAAGGCCCTTCAGCGTGCATCTGTCCGTGAAGCTTTTTTGCTTTTTTTCACGCATCTCCGCTACAAGTCGTCTCCACAGACCTCCAGATCGTGCAAACGGCTTCTACAGCAACAAAGCCGTCTCTCAACGGACCCTGGGGCGAGTTTCTCTCGCGCATTCCGCTCCGTCCCAACAGCTCATGCTGGAATCGGAAACGTCACTCGCATCAGCAGCCGCTGCAGACATTTGTCCAATCTTCAGCATTGCGATGCAATGCGGCTTCTTTGATTCATCGCTATATACTACAGACCAATGCTCGCCAGCGCGCCCTGCATTTTCCATACATCCATCGCGGTTGCGCCAATGTACCAGCGCGCGGTTCCAAGTAACAGAGAGGTATCCTTTCCCGAATCAGCATACATATCCCAAACACCAGACGAAGGGAGGCCTGTTGGGCTGATCAGCAACAGTACACCGACAATGGGGAGCGTCTCGCCCTTACCTAGTCGATTACCCTCCCATCAAACTGCGCCCAGACGCCGACAAGAACGTTATCAATCGTGAAGTTTCCGGCTCGGCCGCCGCAATTCTACGACCTCTTCGGACTGCTGCTCATTCCTCCAATGCCCAGGCCGATTCCAGCTTCGCTTATGCGGCCTCTCTTTGCGGGGTTTCCCGTCCCGGCATCCTCTACGCCGGAAATGCTCCTTTTCTCCTTCTCTGCTGGCCTCCCCACACCTGGCTTCTTAACTTGGCCAAACAACTTGGCTTGGACTGAGCCTCCCCGTTGGCCTTGACTTTGACCTGCATGGGGAGATCCGCCCATCGTATAATGCTGCGGGGTCCGGCGCAGCATGTTCGACGCCATCTGGCTGGCCTGCGACTCGTCGATTTCGGTGTCCTTGTCCGACTCATTGACGGCGTTTTCGACGCTGGACGCCGTAATCGTTGAGTCTGTGCTCTCACGACGACGCTGCTTCGGCACGTTCACAGCAGGTGCAGATCGTGGGGCGTGATTCACGGCACGAAAAGAGGGCGGAGTGCGCGGAACGGCCACCGTGCTAGGCTGCTGCGCTGGCCTGGACCTGCTGCTTGGCGTCGACGGCATTGAGGACAGGGACTGAGCTCCCCGGGTGTGATTGAAGCGTGCCTTTGGAGGGTTTCCCCTCGTAGGAGTGGTTGGCGCCGTAGTCGTCTTCTCGCTCAACATCTTGTCGGCAAGCAACAACGCCTCGAACGCCTGCTGTCCACGATTGCTGGCTTCGCCCACGGCATGTCCGCGATTGCGGCTGCGGGGAGTATTGGGGTAACGCGGGGTGCTGGTGATGGACACAGGAGAGGCAGTGTCATACACATCGCCCAAGATGCCGTTCAGATGGTCTCTGTTCTTCCTGATCCGGCCACGCAGGCGCTCGTTCTCCTCCACAAGGCTCGCAATCTCACCCTCTCGGCGCTCGGTAACACGCTTCGAGTGATCCAGCATGCCTCGAAGCTCCTCGTTCTCGTTCTGGAGGATCTGGATATGCCGGCTCATCTCGTTCAGAAGAGCGGCATTTGCAGGGCTGACGGTCTGTTGGATACTTTGGTGCGGTGACGCAATCTCGTTGCGCCGCCGCTCTTCCGCCTGCTGGAGGACCTCGACCTCGCGTTGCGCCATCGCCAGCTCGACAGCCATGCGATTCTGGGCCTCGACGCTGTCGAGACAGAGCATGTTGTACTGCAGCTTGTGGTGCGCGGCGGAGGTGCGGGCCTCGCGCAGCGCGACCATCAGCTCGGAGACCATGTCGCGCAGCTCCTCGGGCGTGGCGCCGCTGACCTGCTCGAGGCTGAAGGACAGCGCAGGCCCGCTGAGCTGGGTGCTGGGCCGCGAGGTGGGGGGCGGCGACGACAGCAGAGGCGTGGGCGGCGTGGGCGTGCGGATCGAAGTCCGGCTGGGAGGCGCAGGCGGCACCTGCGACGAGGGCGGCGGCGTCATCGACGACGAGGGCGGGTTGGGCGAGGCATATTTGGAGCGGTCGCTTTTGGCGGCGCTGTGGATCGAGGCGGTATCCTGCGACGACTGGCGCGGGCGCGCGGCTGGGTGCAGGCGCTCTTCCTGCGACATGGCGAGCAGCTCGTGGGCGACGGACTCGCGATGATCCATGGTGCGGGCGTGGCGGGAGCGGCGCCCAATGCCACGGACAGATGCGGTGTGCTGGGCTGGAGCTGGGGGACCGGCGCGCGAGAGTCGCGGGGGGATGGCGGCGATGCGGGTTGCGCGGCCGTGTGCGGGCTGGGGGAGGAGGAGGTTGGACGGGCAACAGCGGGGGCGCCGGGGAGCGGAGCGCTGCGGCGGAGCCTTGGCGTCGGGCGGCTGAGCGCTGGAACGGGGCCCGCGGCGGGCGCGGCTACGGCTGGCAGGGCGCGGTCGAGGCTGGAGGGCGTTTCGGACGAGAGCAGCGGCGGGCGCGGCGGTCTTAATGCAGCGGGCGGCGGAGAAGCGGTTGGGAGCCCGCCACGCTGGCCGCATGCGCTGGAGCTTGAACCCCGAGGCGGCCACCGCCAGGAGCGTCGTGCTCCAGCGGGACGCCTCGCCAGTGGCTGCGCTGGCTGCGCAGGCCGCGCCAGCTCGCCGTTGCAGCGCGCGCCCCACAGCGAATCCGCTGCCACGCCGCCCGCCGGTTTCCACGGAGACGGCTCGGCCAAGCTCCAGATCCTCCACACGCTGTCCTTCGCACCGCGGCCGTGCCAGCTGCACAACCCAGCCCATCCCCAATCCGCCCAGGCCATTCCCGCAATGGACTCCTCCTCACGCCTGCCGCGGCCCTCCGCCATCCCGCGCCCCTCCAGCATCCCGCGCCCCTCCAAGCTGCCCTTGCCGGCCGCGAAGCCTGCCCAGCCGCCGCAGCTCGCTCCCGCGCCCTCCTCCGAGCGCCTGCGCAGCAAATCCTCCACCTCGTCGCTGCGCGCTGCCGCCAGTCCCCGCGCCTCCTCCACGCCCCGGGCGAGCCTGGGCACCGTCCCGCGCCCCGCCGCGCGGAAGGACGAAGATGTCTTCAAGCGGCCAATTGGGCGCCCGGCGTCCCGTCAGGCTCGATCGCGGATCCAGCGCCCCGCCATATCCGCAATCAGAACAAGCGTGGAGCAGGAGGACGATCTGTTGGGAGATTTGGACGGCTTCCGGGCGTCGTCAAGGTTGAGTCATAGGGACGCGCACAGCGGCGAGTTTGAATTTGGCTTGGACGAGGGGGAGGAGCCGCAGCGTAAGCGCGCAGCACCCCTTGCATTGCAGATGAGCCTGACACTATCGTAGAGCAGGGCGATGCCAAGCCGCAACAGCGAGAGCCCTCGCTGACTGAGCGCACGCTCGAGAGTCTGGCGCACATCATGCAGCCGACCTCTCCGACCTCCCGTCAGTCGAGCTGGTTCGCCCCGACGAGCCCCATGGGCCCTCCCATGAGACCGGCCTCGGCAATGAGCTTGAGGTCGGGACGACCTCCTTCGCGAACTGCAGGCACATTTAGGAGCAGCAGCCAGAGGCCCACAACCCCCACGTTGAGGCCGCCAAGCAGCATGTCGCGTGCGTCCAGCGCCACGCGCAGTTCCTATGGACAGACTGCAGTTTCTTACAGTACTCCGGGTCAGAGGAGTGCTAGTGCGGCGCCGAGATCTCCTGCCGCCAGTTCTGACAGTCAGCCCATGTCTCCCCCGCCAGACGCACAGGACCCTGAAGTAGATCTTACTGTCGGAAGCCCCACCCTCACCAGCCCTACCGCAAGGATCTCGAAGACTCCCACTGGTGCAAGCAAGACAGTGATCGGAAAACTTCCCAAGACACGGCCGGCAGCAAACAATGCGTTCGACGATGCTCTCCTTTCCCCAGTTGACGATCCTGAGCCGAGGATTGAGCGAACTTTACCCAGCCGGCTGGCTGCCTCCGCCAAGAAGGCCGCTGCAGCAGAGGAGGCCCCAGATTCGCCGCGCAAAGGTCCCAGCTCCGCCTCAACCGCGCTGAGAGAGCAGATTGCCAGAGCTAAAGCTGCACGTAAGGCGGCACTGACAAAACCAGCTACTCCAGTGACGAACGACGTGCCCTTCGGAGCGCCGGAGCTTGATTCGTATGAGGATCCGTTCAATCAGATGCCGAAAGGAGGAGAAGCAGTCATCAAGAAACGGGTCGATACTGCGCGCTCAGATGGTCGTTTGAATATTGCAAACATGGGATTGAGTGAGATCCCCAAGCAAGTAATGACCATGTATGAGTACGACCCGGATGCAGGAGCGGCGTGGTCCGAGGCCGTAGACCTTGTCCGGTTCAATGCTGCGGACAACGATATCGAAAAGCTTCCGGACGACCTGTTTCCTGATATCGATCCGGAGGAGGCTGCTGAAGATATGGATGCAACAGGGCCGCAATTCGGAGGTGTTGAAATGCTCGATCTTCATGGAAATATCTTGAAGGAGCTTCCCCTTGGCTTGAGAAGAATGGAAAGGCTGACCATTTTGAATCTGGTAAGTTGGCATTTGACACACGATCTCTAAAAGATAAGCTCTATTGATATACGACAAGTCACGAAATCGACTTCGCAGCGATACCCTCGAAACCATATCGCAGATCACCTGCTTGCGCGAGCTTAGATTAGCCCAAAACGATTTTCTGGGAGACTTCCCTGAGTCGATCGGCTCTCTGACCAACCTCGAGGTTTTGGACCTCCAAGACAACAAGATCGGTCGCCTCCCCGATGCCATGCAGGAGCTAAATAACCTTCGAGTGCTCAATGTCAGCACCAACCGGCTTTCCTCTCTTCCAATGGAGGCGCTCCAAAGCCTGCCACTGGTGGACCTTTCAGCTGCTAAGAATGCTCTGCGTGGAACACTCTTCCCGGAGACCATCTCAGAAATGCAGCGCCTGCAGAGTCTCGATGTCTCTGGAAATGCGCTCAGCAGTCTAGGTTCTTCAACTCTATCTATGCCGGCATTGCAATCTCTCAACGTGTCCATAAATCGCATCGAGTCCCTTCCAGACCTATCCGAATGGTCTAACCTCCTGACTCTATTAGCGGAGGAGAACAAGCTCTCTCAACTCCCCACCGGCTTCACATCATTGAGATCTCTCAAGCAGGCCAACTTCAACGGGAATGATATCACGAAGATTGAACCAGATGTTGGTCTCATGCAGAATCTCTCGACATTCACGATAGCCGCCAATCCGTTGAGCGAGCGCAAATTCTTAACCATGAACTGCGAAGATCTGAAGAGGGCTTTAACGAGGCGATTCAACCCGGCAGCTACAGGCGAAGAAGCCCCAGAGATAGCCGATGACTTGGAGGAGAGCTCCAATGGCATTATCCCAACCAACAGCATGTGGTCTCTCAGGCCCTCCGGTATTCTAGATCTCTCATCCAAGGAACTCAATGATCTAAACGAGGAGGAGTTCTCGCAAGTCTCCGACGACTGCCGCCAGCTGATCTTGCACCACAACCACTTCACCTACATCCCTGACTCCATCTCCCTCGCCCGCAGCATTACGCTCCTCGACCTCTCCAACAACCGCCTCACAACCACCTTCACGGACGAAATCGCCCTCCCCAGCCTCCGCGACCTCCGCCTCTCAGCCAACAAGCTCCCCTCGCTCGACTTCCTCGTCCAAAACCTCTCCGCCCCGCACCTCCAGCACCTCGACATCTCCCACAATCGCATATCGGGCGCCCTCCCCCTCCTCCGCCACACCTTCCCGGAACTGACGCAGCTCCTCGCGTCGGACAACGCCCTCGAGGAGATCTCGGCCGACGCGCTCGACGGCCTGGCTGCCGCCAACCTTGCCAACAACAGCATCGCCCGCGTGCCTCCCGAGATCGGACTTCTGGGCGGAACGCTGAAGAGCCTTGAGCTCGAGGGCAATACGTTCAGGGTGCCGACGTACGCGACGTTGAAGAGGGGCACGGAAGCGGTGTTGACGTGGTTGCGGGATAAGATTCCGAGCCAGGAGCCCGTGGCGTGGGATGATGAGACATTTTAGAGAGTAGATTTCTGCGGTTCCCAGACGTGGGCATTGCGAATTCTGTTTTGGTATCATATGGGTTGTTTTGGTCGATGGGATTGGGGCTAAAAGATTCGTGGAGGACGGTCCTTTCGGATAGGTGGATGGGGGATATGGTGGGGGAAAGGAAGGAAGGAGTCCTGGAGGCTTCATTGTGATCACCATTAGTTGTGTTATTACATCCTTGTTGACAATTGCGTGCACAGACGGCGGATTGGGATGGTTGCTCTAACACAGGAGCCCCGTGAAGTAGCTATACGTAATATAATGTATAGACTGTTTGCACCGTGAAAATCACTCTCACGTGTGAATCTCTTACCCATTCTGGGATGAAGATCTTCCTTCGTCCCTAGCCATGCGAGATCTCAGAAGAATCGTTTCTTCTAGATAAAATACGTCCTCTGCCAGTTCAGATCATGCTTCGATCTGATCTGTCCAAGTGTGCAACACCTTGAAGAGCAAATAACCACCCTTTTTGGAAACGCCGCTTTCCCATGCCGGTCCGCAAAGAACTCCAGATTCGCCGTCCCGCTCGAAGATGACGCTCAACGCGCGTTCGAAACCACAAGTTTTCCAGCCCACCCGCTATTTTCTTCTCCCGGAATTGACCCTCCTCCTTGGAAATTATCACCATTCATAGTCATCACCACCGCCACCACCGTCATCTCCATACTCATCGTCCTCGCCGTTGTCGAAGTAGTTCTCGGCGTTATAATCGTCGTCGTCGTCTTCGTCCTCCTCAAAGTCGTCATCCTGCTCCTCTTCTTCCTGCGGCCCGGCATCCTCCTCCTCACCCTTTTCGAGATCCTCGTCGTCGTCGTGGGCGAGGTCACCGTCCTCTTCCATCTCCTCGAGGCGGGTCAGCTTCGTCGAGAGGGCGATCTTGAGCATCTTGCGGCGCTTCTTGAGGGCGGCGTTGGCGCCGGCTTTGGTGGTGGGATCGAGGGTGGTCCAGAGCTCCTCGGGGAAGAAGCGCATGACTGTTGCGGAGATCCCATAGTCAGGCACAAGTTCGGATGCACCTGGTGTGCGTAGCGGCGCGCACAAGCTTGGATGCTACTCACCGTAAGGCCGGGTGTCCAGCCGCGGAATCTTGCGGCGCTGCTTCTTGTACTTCTGGCCGTATGTGGGCATGCCCTCGAAGGGGTCGAGGACGACGGCGGAGGAGGCGGGGCGCGGCTTGGTGACGCGCGAGTGGTCGCCGAGGACGGTGTACAGCGGGCCCTCGTGGATGCGCTCGCGCAGGGCGCGGTACCGGGCGACGGCGATCTTCTCGTCGCGACGAGGTGCGGGCGCGATGGGTGGTGGGTTGGGCTGGTGCGCGCTCAGTGTCAGCTTGTGCTGTTCCCTGTCGTCGTCCCTGCCGCCGCCCCAGATGCTGCTGATCCAAAGGCGCGGGGTGCCCATTAAAGGAAGGATGGAAGGTATGTGCGACTGCGGAGGGGGGTCGCATGCGCTCGAGGAGGGTGTGCGAGTGTAGCTCCGCACCGAGCTGGCTGGGAGGAGCGGCGGCGATAGTAGGCGCGAGGGCAGCGCTGCATGCGTGTGTCACGCTCGCTTGAAGCTCTCTGGAGGCTGGACAGCGCCATGCAAGGCTCGACTTACGGGAAAGAGCTCGGAGGGCTTGGTGTCGATCTTGAGGTCGGCATCGTACTCCCACGGCACGTCCACGCCAGCAATCTTGCCAACGCCGTGGCGGCCGCCGCCAATGCCGGGCCAGCCTCTGCCGGCCATGGTGCGCGGGCTGGGAGGAGCACGCGCGGAGGAGCGAAGGGCGCTACCGGCGCAGGAGCAGGTCGGGGCAGCGGAGCAGCGGTGCGAGGGCGGGGCCGGGGGAGCAGCGCATGGTCGGGGCGCAGCTGGAGGAGTTGCGGGCGCGCGGCGGGCGTGGAAAAAAGTGAATCATCGGGCGCGCAGAAGCCAGGGTCCGCAGGCGCGCAGCCTGGTGGGGAACGCCAGCGCTGCCCCGCCACCCGCGCGCCGCCGCCGCTTCGCCTTCGACATCCGCCCAGAATCCCCGCGCGTGCGGCGATTCGCGAAAGAGCATGGGACTGCCCTCGGCGTCTGGCCCCTCCACCGCGAGCCGCTGAGCGCGCGCCTGCTCCTCAGCCCCAGGCTGACATCATCCCGTCGGCTTCCTTGCGCCCTTCCGCGCGCTTCTCCCGCCGCCGCCGTGGACACCCCTCGCCAGCCGCCATGTCTGGACAGCAGGAGCCGGCCTCCAAGGCCATCGAGCGCCTTTCCGAGCACCTGAGGCAAGTGCAGCAGCATCCATCGCACCCACTGGACGAGTCCCTTCTGGACGCCGTCGCGCCCCTGGCAACTTCCAATGCTATCGACCGCGACACGGCCTACAGCCTCGTCTCCCAGATGGTCGCCCTTCTCCAAGTCCTTCCCCAGGATCCAACCCCTGTCGTGCAACTTGTGACCAAGCTTGGCGAGCCTTTCGACTTTGACGCTGTGCGCTCCCTGGATCCGCCCATCGACTTCACTGGCGGTCTCGTCCTAGCAGCGACCCCCTACCACGCGCTAGCTCTTCAGATCCTCGAGAAAGCGGCGCGCGATGTCCGGCATGCCGAGTTCATCGCCAGCTACCCAAATGCCATCTCCCGCCTGATATACCTGTGGCTGGCCACTGACGACATCGGCACCGCCGAGAGAGCGGGCAACTTGCTGCTGGACCTTCTCAAGGTCGACAAGGATCCCGCCGATGTCCTGGGTATCGAGTCTGCGCCTGATTCTGTCCTCGGCAACAATCCTCATGCTGCAGCCAACGTGCCAGTGTCGGGCACGAGCGCAAGCTATGGAACTGGATTCGTGTGGAAGCGCGTCTTCGGCGACAAAGACATCTACAAGCTGTTCTTTTGCCTCTGTGGAGCCAGAAGCACAATATACGGCATACCCGACATGAGCAGAGCCCAGAAGACCGTTGCTCAGGCCAGACTGATGTCGTGGCTTCCCAAGGTCGGCGCGCTGAGCTGGGAGGCCATCACACGCTCGCATCACCCGGAAGTTGAACAGAACTATGGACTCAAAACGCATGGGCTCCTGGACTTCATATCTCTTCATGCAGTCGACTATGATGGAGATGTCCTCATGCACATTAGCCTTATGGAGTTCTTCTCTGATCTGCTGAAGACGTGCAGTCAGCCTTCCAAGTATACTCTCCCGTCCCTGCTCAATCAAGGAATTATGAACCGTGAAACAGAAGCTAAGACCACTTTAGGCACACGGCAAACCACCATGAATCCAATGCTCTCGAGTACTTGAAGTCTTGTGGCTTGCATGACCGGACTCTCAGTTATTTCTTAAACCCTTCCGCCCATGAGTCTTTCGAAATCTCTTACCTCTACCGTCCTGCTGCCAACTACCTCGCCACCTACGCCTCGACTTATCCCACCGACTTCGAAGCTAGTGATGTCAAGACCGCCTCCCTCCGCCGTCTCATGAACGTCTTTAGCGGCATTAAACCAGCACAATGGGTCCACGGCGAGTCTCCACGCCACGACCTTCACGTACTCGCCTCACTCCCCCGCACCACCCTCCTCGCCGATTCCACCGCAATCTGGGTCTCCACTCCTCTATCTCTCATCCCCGGCTCCCGCTCCACCAATGCAGACGCACTACACACCCTGGGCACCATCTTCCACGGGCCGGACGACGAAACGAAAGAAATCGTCTTCCCCGCCCCAACCGCCTCGTCCCGCACCAGCGCCACCTCTACCGAGCGTCTCGAAGCCGAGCGCTCTGCCGCACGCACCCTCTGTGCCCTCTTCACGCAGCACAATTCCACCTTCTGGGCCAACCTGGTCCAGCTCGCCGAGACGCTGGCCCTCAAAGACACGGCGCTCGCCGCGCTCAACTTCATCAACGCCCTCGCCACCACCTCCTGGTCCGCCGCCTCTTCCTCGGCACAGCCCGCCCCGGCGCCTTCTGAATTCCCAACCAGCGGTCTCGCGCTCCTCCTCCGGCCGGGTAACCCGGTGCTGCCGTACCTGCTGCGCCCGGCGCCGTCGTTCTCGAATCTGGTTGGAGGGAGGGGCGATGCGGAGAATGCGGCGTACCAGGTTGCGACGAGGAAGTTCGATGTGCTGAAGACGGTGCTGAGGCGTTTAGAGGCCAGCCAGGGGGGTGAGGTGCCCGGACGGGAGGGCCTGGTCGATATGGTCAAGGGAAGGGTGGGCGAGGGGATTTGGGGAAGGGGTGGGGATGTTGGTGGGCGAATCGGGACGTTGGAGCTGTAGGGAGGTTGGGTTCAAACTAATACGTCCAACATGGAGGGATGATCAGTCTTCCGAGGACAACAGTGGTGAAGTTAAGGTTATCGATTGAGGGGGTCATGACATCATGAAACAAAGGTTCTAGCATCCAGCGGTATGCATTGATAATTGCACTGGGGAGGAAATAAGAAGAAAAGTCCTATTAGAAAAAGAGCCACCGGTCATTACTGTATAACCATTACCCGAACGTATCTCGAAGAATGGGGTACAAGCTTCAACGACAGTGGGTCACTCCCGAAAATGTCCTCTCCAATGCCGTGCTGTCCAGAGTAGTAGCACAGATACCCAAACTCTCTTCCGACATTACCTTCCCATCAATCTGTGTATATAGCAGCTCTCCCCCTCGACTTCAACCCACCCCCCATCCCCAATCCAGAATACAACCGATTTCCTTAATCACTCACTCACTCACTCACTCACCGAACCTCCACTCTCCCCTCCACGCCCTTCCCCTTCCTCCTCACTCACCCCCCTCCACCCACACACTCACAAAACCAACCCCACACCCGCCAACCCAACCGCCACGCCCATCAATCCACCCCCCACCAACTGCAGCGCCGCACCACCCGTCGAAGTAGCCGTCCCGCGCGCGCTCGTCGCCGTCGCCGTGCCGGAGCCGATGGTGCTGGTCGGCGTGGCCACGCCGCTCGTGAAGGGCACGTTGGAGGCGGAGGCGGCGCCGACGAAGGCCGGGGCGCCGGTGTTGCTGCTGCTGTTGGAGGGGGCGGCGGTGGAGTTGTTGGGGTTGAGGACGCTGTAGAGAGGGTGTTGTTAGTAGGGGGTGATGATCGCTGGGGATAGTAGAAATATATATATATATATGGGGGAAACTTACTTGTCGATGACGTGAATGACGCCGTTGGAGACCAGCAAGTCGGGGATCAGGATCCGAGCCCCGTTCACGAACAGATCGCCATCTGCTTGTCGCCGGATCGTCAGCTGCGTGCCGTTCGCCGACGTCACCGTCACCGTCTGGTTGACGCGCAGGTCCGAGCTGTACAGCACTGTGCCGTTGACGACGTGGTAGGTTAGCACGCTGGCGAGCTGCGAGGTCGAGATGTTGGCGAGGGTTGAGCCGATGGCTGCGAAGGCTTCGTTGTTGGGCGCGAAGATGGTGATGTCGCGCGTCTCGTCGAGAGTGGTGGTCAGGTTTGTGGCATTGGCGGCGCCGGCAAAGGCGGTAAGGTTAGCGGCAATGGCGGTGGTGGAGACGTTTTCGGGGATTGTGAGGATGGTATCGACGACTTGGATGACGCCGCCGGTGAAGTTGAGGTTCTGGGGATGCCGTTAGTGTGTTGGATGGTGGTGGGGCCAATTGAGATCTCGGGACGAGCGGAGAGCAGAGAGAATGAGGGAGAGGAATGGAGACGGAACAGAGCATATATCGACAAGAAGGGTGTCAGGGAAAGATGTGTAAGTAGAAGAAGGACGTACCGGCCGCACAACAGTCGAATTCATATTCAAGCCCGAGAAGAAAACGATGGTGTTATTCTCCCGTACAGCCTCTACCCTCTGCCCACCAGTCACGTTGGCATACGCCGGGTCCGTCAAAAACGTTGGGATGAAGCTGGCGTTATCCGTGATCTGGTTGGTAGTGTAGGTGCCATTGAGGATGTGGTACGTCAGAAGCGCCTGGACAAGGCCAGGGTTGCTTGTCAACGACGCGCCCATCGAACTATTCAGGACTTTGCTAAACGCATCGTTGTTGGGCGCAAGAATCGTGATGTTCGAGGCGTTGGCCAGCAAGTTGGACACCTGCGGGAACATGCCCAGGTAGGTGGTCAAGTTGGACAGGTCCGGTTGGCTGGCGAGCGTGGCGTTCAGGTCTGACGAGATGTTTTGAGCGAAGGCCGTGGAGGCCAGCGCAGCGAGGGCGAGGAGCTTGAATCGAAGCATGTTTCTTGACTCAATTGGTGTATGTGACAGGTCTGGGGGCTGGAATGAAGAGACCGCCGCGAAGGGAAGACAGGCAGCTCACGATGCAAGAGCGTCCGACAAGGAAACCAGCTATTTAAATCCTGAAGCTCTAGGCCCAACGACCTCGCTTGAACTTAAACGGGCAAGAAAGGCGGCGCGAGGAACAGACTTCATCTGCTTTCCGTCATCCCGCTCGGCACCACGGCCGCCAGGAACAGTGGCAAAGCTAGGCAGAGGGAAGACCATTTCTGCCTAAGCCTCGAGGCACTCATTGCGGGGCTTCTGGCGGGACAAAGATGGGTGTCATGACGGCGTACATTCGTCAGGTTAGGATGAGTTGCCATGGACGAGCTGCATTGCCACCCCATGGGCTACCACGCGGGAACGCCGGATGTCTGGCAAAACGAAAACAGCCGCGAATGGGCCGGTTACGACAGCCAAGTTGGAACGCGCGTGGGCTGGCCCGTTGATGGAGTCGGCGTGGCCATCATGAGAGGGTGCGAAGGTGCGAAGACTCAAGCAGCGTGCTGGAGGATGCGTAAGCTGAAGGTGCCGCTGGTCGACCGATTGGCAGGGCTGACGGCCAAGCACGAAGCATGCGGGGGGAACGCCGCAAATCCCGAGCAGCAGTGCGCGATCGAGCTGTCGCGGCCATGGACACACACTTTGGCGCTACGATGGCGGTGGAGGGGAGTCCTTGGAAGCATCGCGAGGAGGAAGCTCCAGAAACCCGGGACGGCACGGGGCACGCATGGGGATGAAGCCAGTTAGTAAGAGCCGACTAAGCAGCGCGTCAGGCACGATGACCGCGCAGCCGCGGCGAGAGGTGGCGTTGTCGCAGCGCGGAGAGGGTGGGTGTTTCATGCCCCGCGCTGAGGTCATAGGCGAGCGAATTTCCGCGACACGAAGCCGTGAACATTAATCGTATACATAGAAACGACGCACCGCTCAATCCTTGTCGAGTGTCAACTGCGTGCTGACCTCCCACTTCTCCCCCCCACGGCCGTACCCGCCCGCCAGCTTGTTGCGGACAAGGCTCTGCACGCGGTCCCGCAATTTACTCATGTCGTCCAGGCTGCGCACCCGCAGCTTGAAATTGGCCTGGCACAGTCCATAGTGAACCTGCCACACCTTGGCATCCTCGACGGCCGACACGGCGGGATCCGCCTCGATCATCCGCAGCAGGCTCTCCAGCCCGGGGCCCGAGTACGACATCATGAGGATCCGCCCCAGCGACCAGCCGAGGCGCCAGCCCAGCAGCATCATAGAAACAGCGATCAAGGCAGTAATGCTCCGATCAAGCCAGATGTACATCTCAATCGACAAGAGCGGCAGCAGCAGGAGCAGGGTCGAGCACGACAGGGTGAGGAAGTGTGAGGGGTTGCTGAGCACCGACGGGAGAGACTGGAGGTATGCAAAGCGCAGCACCTTGCTGATGCGGGCGTGGTTCTTGAGGCCGATGGCCGAGATTAGAGTGGCAACGATTGCCGCAAGCGCTGCAGTGTCGACGCTGCCGGCCGACACGCGCTCGTGGGCATGTGGGTGATGCGCCTCGTGGCCACCGCTGTTCTCGAGCGCGTGCTGCAGGTTGTGGCTGACCAAGTCAAACCCTGTGAAGATGAGAATGACGGCCATGGCCAGGCCTGACAGGACTTCGAAGCGCTCAAAGCTGCAGGCGCCGCGTTAATCCTAGTGATGCGTTTGAGCTTGATGGCGGCACGTACCCGAATGGCCGCTTCAGGCTTGTGCGCCTCCAGCACTCAAAGTTGCTTCCGATGTCCGCAATGCAGCACACCGTTGCGCCAACGAAGTCATAGAACATCAGGTGCGACAGGGCCGTCATGGCGGTCGAGCCCTGTGCGCTGTACTTGACGTAGCCGCCGACGAGCAGGTGGCAGATGCACCACAGCGCGCGCAGCTTCTGCTCCGGTGTCATGCTGCCCCGGATCTCCGACCAGTTGGGCAGGGGTAGCGACGCAGGGACTTGCAGCGGCGCGCGCGGGGCCGGTTCGAGAAATATCTGGTGCGAGACGCTGCTGTGCTTGTACTTGTGTCCGCGCCGGCGGCCGATGTCCTGCAGAAGGTCGTCAGCACGCCAATGCGGCGCGGGATGGGCCTCTCGCCGTGTCTGCACGTACCGACTTCGCGGGCGGCTTGCCGACGACATACTGCTGCGGCTGGAAGTTGAACGGGTTCGCGGGGGACTCGGACGAGGCCGTGGCCGGCGTCGACGCCTCCGAGGGCGCGCTCATCTGCGGGGTGTAGTAGGCGGAGCTGGGCGTGTGCGGGCTGAGAGTGGCCGACGACGGGCTCAGCGCACCGAAGCTCTGCGGCGGGAAGGTGGCGGACATGGGCGACAGCGCGCTGCTGTCGAGCTGGGCGTCGGGCAGCCCCAGGCCAACTGGCGTGTCGAGATCGTCAGGAGGGGGCGTTGGCGTCCGCGGCGGGACGGGGATCGGCATGCTGGACGCCATTGCGGCGGAGGGAGCGGTGAACGAGGGCGCCGGCGCGGCGGTGGTGGAGGTGCTGGAGGCTAGCGAGCGACAGTGACGTGCCCCGTGTGGGTGCGGAGGTCGAGGGCGGCGGCGGTGCTGCGTGCGCGGCGGACGCGGCCGCTGACTCGCCGTTGCAGCCGCGCGCAGATCAGTGCCTGGCCGCGTCGAGTCGAGCCGCCGCCGCCCGCTCTCCTGCGCGCGCCCGTCTCCCCCAGCTCCGCCAGCCCGTCACCCGTCCATGCCCGCTCCCAGCTGCGCCGCCGCGACGCGCCCATGTGTTCGATGCGCCGCGTGAGATGAGAGCATGGGAGATGGCCCCCCACTCGGCCGCCCGCGACCTCCACCACCACCACCATGACCCCAAGCCCGACGCCCCCAAGCGCCGCCCGTCCAGCGCGCACAAGCGCAGCGTGTCGGCCAACCTCCTGTCGAAGCTGCCGTTCCTGCGCAACTCCTGCGACGACCTGCCCGCGCATGCCGATGCCCGCAAGGAGGACGCCCGCCCTGGCGACGACGCCGCCCTGAAGCGCGGCGGCGCCATGGCCCAGGCTGTGCGACAGAGCAGCGGCCGCCGGCGCCGTGGCTCGCTGCGGAAGACGGCCATCCTCGGCACGCGACAGCGCTCCAGCGACCACCAGCACCAGCGCTCCCAGTCCTCCCCCATGCACAGCATCGCCGCCAGCCCGGCCTCGCCCCCGGACGAGTCCCCCGCCCCGCGCGCCTTCACCTACGCCAACCCCGACGCCACCTCCTCCTCTGAGAGCGGATGGAGCGCCACCGCTGCCCCGCGCTCCGGCTCCAGCATGCCCTCGCAGCTCGACCACCAGACCCCGCGCGCCGTCCTGGCCTCGCCCATCTCGAGCCCCGTCACCAGCCCCGTCCCCAACCCCTACGCCAGCACCACCGACGACGATAACGATTCACTCACTTTCCGCCGCCCGCCCACCTCCGCCCACCTCTCCCCGGACTACTTCCCCCTGCAGCCCGCCGCTACCAGCACCCTCCAGCGCCGCCGCAGCGCCAAAACGACCTCGGCCACCCGCCACTCGTCTCCCTTGTCACTGCCGCCCGCCACCCTCGACATCGACGAATGGGACTACAGCGAGACGGAGTGGTGGGGCTGGGTGGTGCTGATCGTCACTTGGATCGTCTTCGTCGTGGGCATGGGCAGCTGTCTCGAGGTCTGGAGCTGGGCCTGGGACGTCGGAGAGACGCCCTACGCTCCGCCCGAGCTGGAGGACGATCCGACCCTGCCAATTGTTGGCTACTATCCAGCCCTGATGGTGCTTACCGCAGTCATGGCTTGGGTGTGGGTTGTCATTGCTTGGGTTGGCATGAAATACTTCAGACACGCCAAGGTCGTTGGAGAAGACGGCTGAGGCAGAACTGGACGGGTCACGTCTTTCACGTTTGATTTTGGTATAGAGGGAATAGAGCGGAACGGAATTCCAGTGGTCAATGGATCTATGACAGAGGTGAAAGGCTTCTAAGAACCAATGGATGGTTCAGCTAAGATACCCAAGGGATAGAGGTTTAATGTAGGCAGCACGCATGCAAATCTTTCATGTTTCCGCAATATAACTGCATTTCGCTAATGCGGTCGTCGTCCAGGACGAAGTCTTGAAACTACTCTCGCCGTATCTCTCAAGTGAATATTTTCAATCCTGCAACATCGTGTCGCAAATTCCATGGGCAATTGGTCTTTCCTTCCATGGACCCAAGAGTCTGGGCTGTCGCTCAGACCATCTTGAAGTTTCGGAGTCATGTGTTCAGCAATGCGTTGGCAGTTTTTGCGGCGCAGCAAAACAGCAGGGCCGAAGCATTGTAGCATGCAGCAGTTTCGGATCTCTGGTTCGCTTGTTCTCACTAGCCAACGTGCGAGGTCATGCGGAATTGAGAACGTTGACGAATCTGACATGGGTTGTGTCTTGGCTCACCGCCAGCGGCAACGGAGTGTGTGATCGTTCGCGCATACGAGGAAGGTCCAATGCTACTCGCAACAGCCAAAGCTCAATTGAGAAATACGGCACGTATATAGTGTGTGATACTAAGTCACGCTAGTTTCCTTATGCAGGTGCCCAAGGTGATCGCGGCAAGAGCGTCGAGATATGCATGCATGCAGCCGGAAAAAAAAATATTTCCGAATGGTCCCGGTGTGCTGGTATCGAACTGCTGGCTTCAGTTCGTCCCCATTGAATCCCCACATGACACGGGCCTAGACGGGGCAGATCTTTTACGTACACAGACAACGGTGGTGCAGGGACCTATGTAAAACACTCATATATTTTCCTCTCTCATGATGTTTCCACCCCGCGCGTGCCTACCCATAGCTCAGTTGCCTCTGCCTAACAAACATCCTCGCCTCCTTGAACACTTCCCCCGCGGAGAGCACAAGAAAACGAACGGCATTATTTGATACCATCTGGAACTACTCACCATGCCTTCCCTCGTCCTCTCGCGCGCCACCGAGGCCGACATCGACGCCTTGCTGGACCCGCTCTACGCCGCCTTCAAGGGAAATGATCTGCGCACCATGTTCTTCGGTCACGACACGCCGGCAAGCAGGGCGAGTGCGAAGAAGCGAATTGCTGCGACCATGCAGGCGGGAGGCCAGAATGTTTGGCTGAAGGTTGTTGAGCAGGAGACCGGGAAGGTTATATCCGGTTCGTGGTGGATGGTTAGTACTTCTTTTTCCTTCGAATTCGGTTCGCACAGTATCACAACATTTGTGCGTAGAGGGTAAAGGCATTCATCTACATGTGAAGACGATAATGGAAGCGCCTTTCGCGTCCGGTCGAATGCTTCTACTCCTCATGCGTGTACGACTGTTGCAAGACGTCGAATGCCGTACTTGGCACGCACACGCTGTGGTTTCATCTTTCTACCATTTTTTCTCTCCTCTTTTCGCCCTCACGAAAAAAGAAAGCAGGACCCTTGTCCGGAGCCTGCTCTTCGCGCAAATGAGTTCCAGATCGATGTCTGAATGCTCACATTTCTTCCTGCGGTATAGATCTACCCCAATTGGGTGCCCTCAGATGGCCTCACCGAAGCCGCGGCCGCGAAGGTGTCAATCGACTACCTCGAAGGCGAGGACCGCGGCATGGGCGAGTCGATGCTCAAGGATTGGATGACTCGCAGGGCCAAGTACATGTACGGCCATTCACACGTCCGTAAGTCTCTCCCATCATCACTGCATTGCACCATTCCTCGCCTCGTCTCTCTTTCTTGACGAGGGAAAAAGAAAGTCCAATGCTAACACTCGCACCTGCCAGTCCTCGCCCTGCTCTTTACCGACCCCGCCAACCAGCATAGCGGTGCCGGCAGCATGCAAGTGCAATGGGGCACCGCGCTGGCGGACCAGCTGCTCGTTCCCTGGTACGTCGAGGGCACGCCGGCCGGGCACCACCTGTACGCCAGCAACGGGGCGGCGGACCTCGAGAAGGTGCGGTTCGAGGCGAAGAGGCCGAGTGACGCCAGCAAGGTGTGGGTCAGCGAGTACACGATGATGCGGAGGGAGCCGCGTAGGACGACGATTGAGAGGGAGGCGAGGGCTAATGCGAAGAATTGATCGGTGACAAGGGAGGTCTGTCGAAATAAAGTTGGGAGGTTAAGATTTTACGACGATGACGATTAGAAACTATGTCTGTTCCACGCTCTTCTAATGTTCATTCAACCGTCTTTGATGCAGGGTCGTGTGCACGTGTCGTTTCTTCCTATTATTCCCATTATGCCTGGCTCTTCTCCACGCCGGTCTGCCCATCTCCTCCTCTGATCTCCAAGCTCCCAGCCGAGACACTCTTCTCCGAGCTCCCAGACGGCTTCTCCACATCACTCTCCCCACCCCTCGTGATCTCATCCTCATGTCCCACCGTCTTCTTGTCCTCGGCCGCAAACACATCTTCCCCTGCCATCTCCTCCAGCGCCTTCTCCGTGTTCGCCTTCTCCTCGTCCACCCCAGCACGCTGCCCCTGCCCCTGCACAACTCCAGCATCCTCATTCGGCCTCGGCCTAATCGCCCAGCCACCGCTCCACCCCAGCCACCGCTTCTCCCACGGCCCCCTCACAAAGCAAAACAGCAGACTCACGCACACAAACCCCACGCTCACACTGCCACTGGCCACCCACCCGCTCCGCGCATACACGTGATTCCCCACGGCGGTGCCCATCAGCTGCCCGCAGAAGGTAAAGACCATGAAGGCGGTGTTGACCCTGTTCCGGGCCTTTGGGGCGATGGCGTAGATGGCGGCGCGGTTGGCGGTCTGGGCGGACTGGAAGCCCAGGTCGAAGAGGAAGGCCTGGATGATGGGGCCGGCGAGGGTGAAGGCGCCGGTGTAGGTGCCGACGACGATGCCGGTGAGGGCGATGAGCTCGCCGAGGACGACGGAGAACCAGGGGACGAATCTGTCGGTGATGAGGCGGGCGTAGAGGGGGCCGAAGACCATGGCGCCGATGCCGATGAGGGCGAAGAGGCCGATGACGAGGGAGTTGAGGTTGTAGGGGTCGCCGGCGAGGAGGAAGGTGAGGGTGGTCCAGAAGTTGGTGAAGGTGGCGCTGGTGAAGATGGAGATGAGGCAGGACTGCATGAGGGTGGGGTGTTTGAAGAGGAGGGTGATGATGCTCCATAGGAGTTTGAAGTAGTTGAGATTTTTGGATGGGTTGGTGGAGGGGTAGTCGGGCATGAAGGCGCAGAGGAGCAGCCAGGTCAGGAACTGGAGTCCTAAGGCCATCCAGTACACGTCGCGCCAGGAGACGTACTCGGTGATGGTGCCGGAGATCAGACGGGCGATGAGTATGCCGAGCATGAGGCCGGAGGTTACGATGGAGAGGGAGACGCCCTTTTTGTTGGGCGGCGCCAGTTCTCCGACGAGAGGGAGCATGAGTTGCGGTGTTACTGTGGTCGCTCCGACGATGAAGGACAGGGCCGTGAATACGGGCAACGAGGAAGTAACACAGAGGCCAATCCTGAGCACATCATGTCAGTCGCCTGCTTGTTGCCACAAAATGAAGACTCACCAAACGGCGCCGGTGCAGAACATTAAACCCGTGACAAACGGCCTTCTCTTCACCATGTCTGCCAGTGGACAGAGAAACAACAGGCCGGCGGCATAGCCGGCCTGCATGACGGTGGGGATCTGGGCGACCTGATCATAGGTGACACCGAAATCATGGGCCAGAATGTTCAGAATAGGGTGGTTGTAGTCTGTGCGCAGCGGTCAACACCAGCCAAAGTAGAGAGCGGGCGGAGTCTTACAGAGATTCGCGACGGTGAAGGCGCCGGCGAAGGCGAACAGGAAGTTCAGAGACATGGAGAAGCCCGGAGGGTTCTGCGGGTCCCAGCGACAATTGGGCGGGACCCAGAAGACGACGTCGTACACGCGGCGCCATGTTGATGGCTTTGCTTGCGTGCAGGCGTCGCGACTGCGCAGAGTTGGCGACGGCGACGCAGGTGTTGGGTCGGGCACGGCGGCTTGGCCTTCGGCTGCGGGCGTGTCGTGCGCCATCGCTCATTTGCCGGAGGATAAGCTTAACAAGGAGCCGCAAAGCCAATCGCTCGTGCGGCGTACGGCGGCCTCTCCAGCGCACAGAGTCGTCGGAGAGTGAGACAGCCGCCGCTTATGAACGAGCGGCGACTCGGCGCGTTTCGCGCCTCGGGGCGTTTCACCGCACATGCCGCGACGATAACGGATCCCCTCACAAATGCGGCTGCAAACTCCTAAGTCCGGCGCGCTTGCCCTTGTTTGGATGCTCGACGGTCCGCTGGCTGCACTTCTGCTGCTCCGTGCTGTCTCGAGTGTTGACTCAGCTTGACTAGTCCTAGTGTAACGAAAATCCTTTGACGACTGCTGTCAGGACTGACAAAGAGCCCGTGGACCATGTCGAACGACCGGACCGGACCCTCTGAGTGCATAACCTCTCGAAGTCTTTGTGTACCTGATATTGAACAGTTGAAGTCTTGGAGTGAAGAACGAAAAGGCTTGAAATACAACGAGAGCACATTTGGCAGTCCGGATCGTGAGAAATTGCGGCAGCAGTGCATATGAAGTTGAAGCGTCCGTCTGGACGATTCCCGGATGAACACTTCGACTTCACGTACAATTCCTTACCGCCGTACTGTTGGAGTGCTATGCGAATGGACCGCAGTGGCCATCAGAAGCTTGAGAGCAGAAGTGGACGGGCCCCTCGCCCGGCGCAGTGATATATCTTTAGTCGCACGAAGTCAATGTGCCGTTGATATTTGTGACCAAAAAGGTCCAGGCTGCCACATCTGGCCCGGCGGTCGAGCTTAGGGTATTCATTTCCGCAGCACAGACGCCTGGAAACCTCACGATGATGCTGAACGCCGGCTCCGACACGCAATAAGTGCCCGCAAAGCTTTCAACTCGTGACTCTCGGCCAAGCCTGCCAGGGGAAGGACAGCCTTGCCAACCCAGGCACCAGGGACAAGGGCCATGTGGGAGGCCGGGAGATGGCTCCAGAGAACTGAAGCAGAACCACGGGAACCAGCTCTCGTAGCCGGATGAGCAATGGTGCGGCGCCCCAGGCATTGGTGGCACGGCAAGCCATGCGATCATGGCACGTAAACGCTTCTGAGAGGTGTTGAGCTTGGGGCGGTACGGCCTAAGCGAGCTTCCCGCTGGGTTGCTGAAAGTCTATTGATGAGTCCAGTGGCAGAGCGAAGCGGCGGAGGCGCGTGGGCGACGGGAAGTCGAGGACGTCACGAGTGGAGGCGGCGCGGGCGGGAAAGGCGCTCGGCAGTCACGCTTGGGCCCGCCGCCCCAGAGCTTGACTGCACTCCACCACCACCTCCGCACCCACCGCGAAGCAGCTTGGGGCCTGGACTGCGCCCATTCATCAGCAGCAGACGCGGGAACGCGCACGCACTCTCCCATCACACCACAGGCGCCGCCGCTGCTGCAGGGCAACCGTGGCGCCCCGGCCCACGCCCCGCCATGTCATCCCAACGTCACCCACAGATGCCTCGCGCGATGCGGCTCACTGCGCGCCCGATCTCGCAAGTGCCCGGTGAATAAGCCTGGCTCGTCTCGACGCTGCCCATGTGCCGTCGCCTCTTCGATCCTTCCCGCCTCCTGACATCAGCCCTGCACGATGCTTCCCGCAGAACACCTATTGGCCATCTCGACCTCTCCACCAGCTCGTGCTTGTGTCCCCTGTACGAGTACGCCTGCCCCTCCCGAGCTACGGCCTCACTGCGGCAGCCATCCTGGCCCTGTTCCTCTTCCAGATGCCGGTCAAGTCACTGCAGCATGGGTTTCCCATCCGGCCTGGCCTGCCATGCCATCATCACTCCATGAGAATGTCATTCATCCGTTGGTTCCGGTCCCGCGTGGCAAATCCAGCCGGTCCCGCGCCATGTGTCTATAAGACCATGCTCTGCTGGTGTTGCGGAGCGTCTTGCAGCAAGCACCTCGAGCCTCCTCGACAACTGCTCTCAAAATGTTCATTCAGACTGTCCTCACGGGTGCTGCCCTCTCCTACCTGGCTGCAGCTGCCCCGGCTCCTGTACCCCAAGTTTCCGGCTACACCGATGCCGATGCTCCATATGCGACCCTGCCTCCTCCATCCGTCAGCAGGTTGGCCAGCTCTTTCGGCACCGACTCTCAGATCTCCGCCACCTTCTACACGACTCCCACCCTTCCTCCCAGGCGCAGCAGCGTCGTGACTGGCCCTACCAGCCACGGTCCCTACTCCGGCACTCCCACCACCACCGGTGCCGTCCAGGCTTCTTCGATCTTGGGATCATCCATTGCACCTCTCCCTCCTAACCCCACCGCGACCTACTACAACTCCAACGGAGAGCTCACGCAACCAGAGCCCGCTCCCTACACCCCTGCGGGCGGCCTCGGCACTAATGGCACCGAACCTCGCTACATGGTGAACTCGGACTTCGACTTCGAGTCCATCCTGCTCGGCCTGTACCAAGAATGGATCGAGCTCGACCTCTTCAATAATGGTCTGGCAACCTTCTCCGACGACGACTTCACCGCCGCCGGCCTCACGCCCGAGGACCGCGCCCTGATCAGCTTCATGGCGCAGCAAGAAACGGGCCACGCCACGCTCCTGTCCAACATGCTCGGCGAGCGCGCCGCCCCGCAATGCACGTACAACTACCCCTTCAGCACCGTCCGCGAGTTCATCGACTTCAACCAAAAGCTCACGCGGTGGGGCGAATCGGGCGTCTGGGGCTTCATCAACCACCTGGATGCGCGCGAGGTCGGGCAGCTCCTCTCGCAGTCCATCGCCACCGAAGCGCGGCAGCAGTACACGTTCCGGCAGATGCTGGGCGTGCACCCGATGCCCGTGTGGTTCGAGACGGGCATCCCGCAGTCGTGGGCGTGGACGTACCTGGCGCCGTACATCAGCTCGTGCCCGGCCAACACGACGCGGCTGGCGTGGCAGAACTTCCCCGCCCTGCACATCGTCAACCAGCCCAACCCCAACCGCTTCTCGCCCAACGACACGGCCGACTTCGAGGTCGTCGGCAACCGCACCGGCGACCCCTCGGACTCGAACATCCCCTCCGAGCAGTCCTGCGTCAACCTCAACATCACCGGCTACGGCTGCGGGCCCGCCATCGCCCGCAACAAGAGCGAGCCGCTGTCCTTCCCGGGCCGCCAGGTGCGCTTCACCTGGGACAACCCGGGCCAGCCCGTCGGCCCGAACAACAGTTACATCACCAACACCACCGCCGGCAACCCGGCGTGGGTGGCGTGGGTGTCGCAGCTTAACTTGACCTACACGCCGTTGACCGTGACCGGGCAGAACGAGGGGTATGCGTACCAGCCTGGCGGGGTTGTTTACGAGGGCGACCCGGCGGTCAATGGCACCATGTTCGTTGCGCTGACGGATGATAATTTGAATCTGACGCCGTTTAATCTGTCCATGATTAACCCGCACGTGAGAGCGTTGGGCATCTATCAGGCTGGTTGAGCGTGGAGTTGAAGCGGTAGACTATGGTATGGATAGTCGACATGGGTGCATTGGAGGCTTGTAATGGTGTGGGGACGAATAATGGCAGTTTGATGATGGAGATAATCAGTGGTAATACGCTTGGCATGGCAGACACGAGGGTAATTAATATTACATACCTTGGTATCGGGTGACAAGGTCTTAGACTCCCGTGAGTGCTTGTTCGATGCTTGTGCCCCACTGGATATTGCTTCCCAGGATGCACAAGTAGACTCTATGACTTGGGCGATGGTACGAAGTCCGTTGCATAGTACTGTCACAGTAGTCGTGCCAAAGAGGGCGAAACGTTCCATCGGGATCAGAAGAGAACCTTTCCTATCACGCACTCACATCCAGATGAATACTTCAACTCCTCGTGTACGAAACTCTATAGTGTTGCAATACCATGTGGACCGACCTCGTATAAGTCCATCCAACGTCAACTTAAAAGAAACACAGGAAAATCTAAACGAGCTCGCTGCAATTTGGCATCGGCCACACCAAAGGGGCCAAATGACTCGCTATATAGCCAATCATTGCCGGGAGCAAAAGGACTAACCATCCAACACTACCCAGACCTAAACACAGCCAAGCGAGCCGTTCTATCAGCAAAATCCAGAGCAAGAGCCACTGTGAAAGAACCCGGAAGAGGATCTAAGCAATGCTCAACAGAAGGAAGAGGGGAGGAGTTGGGGAAGGGGGGTGAACACATAGGTGGGTACTTGTTGTTCTAAGGCGAGCAGTAGACGAACGGCTACGAAGACAGGCACGGAAAACGGCGACAGCAGTGGCAAGGATGCGGAAAAGGTATTTGGCGACGAAACACGGAATAGCGGGAAGGGAAGCTACGATCGAAGGGGGACAACGAGGTCTGATAGCTAAAGCCCATCGTGCATCCCGTGCGGGGTGGAAGCATTTATCTGACCAGCAAAACAAACAGCAAACGCTTGCTCTGGGCATCCGGATGGATGCTTCAACTCCGAATGGCATGCGCAATGGCCTCTGTAGTCGAGCCTACGAGGAAGAGGGTAACAAACGGTGGTGCTCCGGGAAAAGAGAATAACGGGGAGGAAGACACAAATACAGGCGCCGGCGGAGAGGAAGAGAGCGGGGAGGAGAGAGCAGTGCGAACTCAGACACAGGCAGACCACCCAATGAGCAAAGCCAAACACATCGGCCATAGAAAAGAACCAGCAAGCAAAAAGTACCACATTAGCATAAGTCGACATGTCTTTTTCCATATACAAAGGTTCAGTGAAGGAGTTTGAGGTTTGAGTGTGGGTGTGTGATGCGTCTGTCTGTATCCGAGTCTTGAGAGAAGTGTGATGATGATGCCAGTAATGAAGCGACGACGACAACTACGACGACAGCAACATGACTAAAAGGTGTAAAGTGTAGTAGTTCTCTTTGCCCGGAAAAGTGTCGCACAAGAAACAGGAAAAAGGACAGAAACACCCGTTAATACCTCCCTCCCCCTTTCCCGGTGCGAAAAAAAAAAGAGTAAATGAAAAAGAGAGATGGGAAGAACCGACACCACCTCCGCCACTACCACCATGGAGCTGTGCAAAGTTAAGGAAATACCATCCCTTCCTCTTTGAACTTTGACCGCTCTCTCTCTCCTCTCTTCCTGTCTCTCTTTGTGTCCCTGCCCCCATCCGCCCCTTCCCGTATTGTGTCATGTGTTCTGGATCCAAAAAGTGTAACCCAGACCCACCAGTCCACCGCCCCTTTCCCTGCTTTCCGTACTTCCCCTAACCCCCTCCCTGCTCTGCCGGCTGCAGCAATTCGCGCACGCACCTCCCTCCATCGCGTCGTCAAGAAGAAAATCCGTCGCCATTGTGCCCACGAAAAGAGAAGCACGCATGGCGGCGTTCGCATAACATATTGCCTCCACACGCAGTCTCCTATACCCATACGTAAAGTCGTCTAACAGCACTTTCCGCCCATGCCGGCGTTAGCGCCCTGGTCATTGACGTTGACGCCGCTCTGGCCTTGGCCGGGGGCGGGGTCGCTGCGGGCCGTGTCGATGATGCGCTTCTTGATGTCGGCGGCGAGGCTGTAGAAGGCCTTGTCGACGTTGATGTTGCTCTTGGCCGACACTTCGAGGAAGGGGATGCCCAGCTCGTCGGCGAGCGCCTGCCCTTGCTCCGTCGTCACCGCCCGCTTCTCTTCCCAGTCGCACTTGTTGCCGATCAGGATCTTGTTGACGCCCTCCGTTGCGTGCTGTTCCACGTTCGAGAACCACGTCCGTATGTCTGTATGGCCGCAGAAAGGCGCGCGGGGATGTGGTCAGCCTTGCTTTTTTTTTCATTCTTGGGGACGGGAGCTGCCCTCTTGGCTGACTGGGCTCCGCCGAAGCTCTTCCGCAGCCGCACCGCCGCAATCGGCGACGTGCTCGCGGAGTGTGGGGCGGGCGCGAGCCAGCGAGCTCCGAAGCGTGCGGACGGATACGAGAGGCAGTGTAGCGTGGGTACGCGCATGAGTGCGCGTGGGGACAACGGGCGGGGAGGCACATACTGTTGAACGAGCGCTCGTCGGTGACATCGTAGACGAGCAGGATGCCCATGGCGCCCCTGTAGTAGGCGGTGGTGATGGTTCGGAAGCGCTCCTGTCCTGCGGTATCCCAGATCTGCAGCTTCACCCGCTTGCCGTCCAGCTCGATGGTCCGGATCTTGAAGTCGATGCCGATGGTGGTGATGAACGAGGGCGTGAACGAGTCCTCGCTGAAGCGCAGCAAGCAGCACGACTTGCCGACGCCCGAGTCGCCAATCAGCAGGAGCTTGATCTGTGTGGGGAGAAAGGCTGGGTGTCAGCGGACGACGCGTCTTCTGGGCGGTGGAGCGGGTGGCAGGCGGAGCGGCGGGGGGACAGAGCACACGGGGGCAGGGGACGGGCGGGATGCGAGGGCTGGGGCAGACAGACAAGGAAGTCATAGTTTCGTGTGCCGGCCATGGTTGCGGCGGAGAGGCGGGCAGCGAGCTTTGGTGGACGCGGGAGGGTGCCTGGAGGACGGCGGGAGCGAGGTGTCGCGGCGGGCGGGCGGCGGGCTGACGGGGACTGGGGGGGCGCTGGCGTCGAGCGTGCGCGGGTCGGGGCGTCGGGCGGGCGATAGTGAGAGGGCTGCGGTCGCTGGCGGGGGAGTCGTCGACGCGGCGGCTTTGGCAGGTTGTGTTCACTCCTGGGTGGCTGTACCCAGAGGGCGGCATGGGGAAAGACCACGGACCTGCATCCACACCGCCCGCCAAGAACGGCCGGCCAGCGGCGCCTGAGACACTTGCCAGGTGCGGCCGCGCCCACCCACACGCCCGCGCCGCCGCCAGGTCGCGCGCGGCGCCCGCTTACTTCACGCGTTGCGCGCCGCGGAGCCGTGCGGGCTCGTCGGCGGGCGGATTGTACGTAACAGGGTCCCGCCTCAGGCCTGTTCCTTGCACGCGCTTGCCATTGCTCTACGTCACACACACGCTCACAGCCACTTTGCATACGCCCACCGCATCCGCTTCAGCACCTTGCGCTGCTTCGCCACGCCCGTCCGGATGTCCACCAGGTCGTCGATCTCCTCGAGGAAGTCGTGGAACACGCGCCCCGGCAGCATCCTGCTTGCGAGCTGCCGCAGCACGTGCACCTCACACAGAAGCAGCCCGTGGTCCTTGTAGAACAGTTCGCCGTACTTTGTCGGCTGCGCCGACGTGAGGATGCGGTCGATGTTCCTGCCGCTCTCGTTAGCTTCTCCGAGACGTCTCTGCCGCCCGTCCAGAAGCCTGCCTGACTTACCTGAACACACGCGTGATCTGGCCCGACACCTGCGACATCCGCAAGCCCTTGCGGCTGCCAAACGTGCCCTGCAGGTATCTCGTAATCGCGAAGCAAACCATAACGCCCGGCGTCAGGCCAATGAAGCTGCTGCTGTCAGCGTCATGCCACGCTTCTGCAAAGACAACCTGGCACTCACCCAAACAGAAGCTCCTGGCTCTTCAAGATGGAGTCAATGCCACTCATGGCAACCTCCACGTCCACCTTCGTCTTTTGGATCTGGATGAGCAGCGCCCTGATCAAGTTGCCCGTGATTGCTCCCACTATCGGCTTCTGCATGTCCTTCTCGTACGCTTTGAGCACCGGCGTCAAATCACCCTCCTTGACCTTGTGGCGGATCTCGCCAATATCCATCTCCGATAGGCTGCCATTTTCCGGGTTCTGCACCGCAAAGTCGACTACCATGCGCTCCAGGCTCGCCATGTCGCCCTCCAAACTCCTCTTGCTCATAATAGAAACCTCGCTGTCTTCGTCGTGCCGGATTGTTCCGATGATCTTCTTGATGGGATCTAATACCCAGTTGTTAAAGAAATCTATGGTTGTAGTGCCCAGGTCGCGTATCGAGGCAATTATCTCTGTGCGGTGGCCCATCACAAGGCGGTAGATAGTAGTCGATGAAATCTAAGGAAACGATCAGCCCGATGTACGACGGCTTCAGCACCACAAACAAGTTACCAATAGAGCAGTTGCCGGCAGCCAGTAACGAACAATACCAGACGGCGGTCCATGTTCACTCGCGCGCGCCTTGAACTCGGCAGAATAATTCGTCAGATGCACGTCCAGAATAGCCGTCAACCGCTCCGCCACAGTGGCAGGATTGAGAGACAGCGCGCTGTAGTCCGAAGCCTCGAGAATCTGATAGTAGCGATCCTGATCCGTTCGCGCCGCAACCGCATCGTCAAAATCATCGATGGGGACGTGCGGATCGGTAACCTCCTGGAGCACAATGTCCATCAACGCAATGGACCTCGTGACGGCGCTCTTCCAGCGATGGCGGCTGTCCTCCGACTGGGCGGTCGGGGTGCGGAAGCCCTCGTCATGGACGCTCTGATTGCTCAGGCCCTCGCCGAGCAGCACGCCCAACGCGTTCGCATTGATGAGGCGGATGCGCTTCAGCGCCGACTGCTTGGCGCGGGCCTCGTTCCTGACCAGAGCCAGCGGGCTCAGCACGCGACGCTGGATCTGGGTGAGGGATCGCTCGCGCACCACGTCCTGCACGAGGCTGTAGAAGTGGCCCCAGCCGTCCCTCAGCGCGCCGCCGCGGCGCCGCACGTCCTGGTAGATGTCCTTGCTCCAGCCCAGGATGCGCAGCGGGCTGGTCTGGATGGAGTAGATGGTGGCGTGGCGGGCGCTGCCGAGGACGTCGTCCCAGTACCAGATGTCGTCGCTGAGCGGCAGCGTCTGCTCGAGGATGGCGTTGAGCACGAGGCCGTACGTGTGCGCCGTGGCCTTGCTGAGCAGCAGCCACTCGAGCTCGTGCTCGTAGCTAGGCTCCATCGCGTCCGTCACCGAGTATCGGCGCTGCGCCTGCTCGCCCCCCTCATCCTCCTCCTGTCTCCTTCCTCCATTTTGCGCGTGGTCGCCGTCGCTGCCGCGGCAGACGAAATGAAGCTGGCATGTCGGACAGGAATCGGCGATGCGCGCTTCCTGCAGCACCGCCTGGATGCGGTCGCGCGAGAGCAGCGATTTCTTCTGCGAGGCGGACGTCGACAGCGACTTGATGAGGTTCTGCAGGTGCGTGATGCGGGCGGCGTTGGTGTGGGCTGCATCTTCTGGCGCAACGTTCGCTGCAGCGGCGGCGGGGGGCAGGCCGGCCGACAGCTGCACGCGGTCGAGCTGGCTGTCAATGCGCTGGATCTGGCTGTCGAGCGCGAGCGAAGGGAGTGTTAGAAGAGGCAGAAACACAGCAAACCAGGGCGCGGTGGAGGGAGACGTTACTCAGCCACGAATGACATCCTGAGGACGGGCGATGGTCGGAGAGAACGACGGCAGCGGCGACGACAACAACGGGCTCGGCAGCTCAGCCGGCCACACGCATGTTTCAGAAAAAGACCCTTCCGTTCCCTTGTCGCGTGCTTTCTGTGTTGTTCTTCTCCACTTTCCGCCAGCCAGCCACCCCAACATGACGTCGAGGAAAAACAGTCGTGACAAAGAGCAGCCCCGGCCTGCGGCCCGCCGGCTGATCGCAGGGCCCCCCATGACTCGCCCGCCGTCCATCTGCAACTGCCGCCTTCCATGCATATGCACCCTCTATCTGGGAATGCTGAATCTCCGATAAGATTGCTGCTGCTCGAGCTTCCCCCGCGCTCGCTTTGTCCCCCGCGGCTCCCATCTCGGCTGCGCCAGGGCTGCTGCGTCGGCCGCGTGCCCGCCTCGGGCCTTGCTACACTTTGCATATTAACCATATCAGCCGCCTCGTCTGCTTGCCGCACGCCAGGATTCGTCGTCCCCAGATGAGCTGCCTCGCCCACATGGCGGAGCGCTTCGTCCTCGCGGCGGCACCTGCTTCATCTGCCGGAACCATGCTGCGTCAGATAGATGTGCCCAAGTGCTTGTCCCTCGTTTAACGACTCGCTCCGTCAACGTCACGGCTGCTTGACATCATCTGTACGACAGCTCTTCGGCCTCCATCGTACGAACTGGTTGCCTTCCCGGACCATCGCGGCTCAGCCGCTTGTCCAGGAGAAGGAGAGCACAGCTGAGGTCTCCTCACTCATGCGCCCATCTCGAACGTCCTTGTCTTCCAGACTCAGCCCGCGGCACCATGTTCTCTAGTCAAACAACGCCCGTTTCGCGCCCGCCAACATCAGCTCGTCAAAAACACAGCCATCATCGTGTCTCTCGTATGTGAGGGGTATAAGCGTATCCATAGATTGTGCGTAGCTACCGTTCTCTGGGCGTCATGGAAATTGTCCCGAATTCCGCTCTTCTGTCTTTCCAAAGGGAAAACGCCTGTTGCTGTATAAACAGCATATTCAAATCCCCCGTAGCACCAGATGTTTACTTTTTTTTCAAGCCCTGATCGTAGAAGACCCTAGAGGCGAGCTTCATAGAAGAAATAAAGGCAAAAAGGAACGAAAGAAAAACCAACCGGGGATATCAAGGAATGACTAAACACTATGAGTCAAAGGAGTGATGTCGAATCGAAAAATGAGGGTATGTAGAAGCAGATAAACAGCGCAACCCAGAAGGCCGTAATGCCGAGAAGTAAACCCAGAAGCTGAACACCAGACTAAATGCTTGTATGTGGCTTTCCAGAAGATGAACAAGAGGTAGTATGAGATAATGAAAGAAATAGACCGCTCCGTGGGACTCCCGTATTATTTTTATGTGCGTCTCTTTATTTGCCCTGGACCTGATCGGTCCTGGCTCTGCGCTTATTCTTGAAGCGCTTGCTTGCCGCCCTGCGGACTCCTGCTCTCGAAGCTTTCGAGCGCACCGATTGTGCATCAATTTCCTTCTTGCCAAATTTGGCTGCCCAGTTACCACTGATGCGCGCCATGTCGACTTGGTGCGCACGGCGGCGTTCGATGCGGCGCGCATCAATGGTATCCTGGCTGACGTGTCCAAAGCCGTTACGGCGCTTGAAGCATGCCTCCATGAGGGAGTTGGGATCGATGAGGCGGCGGGGCAGCGTTTGGATGATCTGGAAAACCTCCATAGGGTCGGAAATGGCACGAATCTCGGCCTCGCCAATCTTGAGAATCGCTAGAGCGATACGGAAGAGTGTCTTGGATCCCTCGTAGAAGAACGAATCCCACACACGAAGCACCGTCTCGATGGGGAAGTTTCCGACAAACAAAGACATGAACCACGAGGTCATGGCAAGGGAAACGGTAGGGAGGCGGGCGGCAGAGGTAGTAACGTTCGGCTCCATATCCTTCGTGTCGTCGATCTTGACCCAAATGGCCGGCATGGACTCGCGAATGCAGCTCATGAGCACGCCAATGTCGATGTTGGCTTCGAGGACGCGGCCGTGCGTACCGGGAAGGTGGATGCTCGTGATGATGTCGAGCATGATGAAGGCCTTTTCCTCGTCTTCATCCAAGAAAATGAGCAGAAGGCCAGCGAGGAAGTTCAGCGACTGGCAGTATCCGATTCCAGGGTTATGCACAGCAAACGCCTGGAGCACGCGGCGCAGCGCGCGCAGGATCGGTGTTTCACAATCCGGCGTCAACTCGGCCGCGCGTGTGTCCAACATGTGTGCCGCGTTCATCGACGCTCTCGACTCTGGCCTGAACTTGACATTGTCTGGGAACGTTCGGTTGAGATCCCGCTCGATGTGCTCGCGATCTTGCTCGCTGAGCTTTCCATCGTTCACCTGCTCGATGAGTTCCCAGTACAAGCCCGGATTTTGTGCCTGCCGGGCAGGTCCGCCGCCGTAGAAATACCAGGCGGCACCTCTCCATTCCGGAGGAATGCCCTTGCGGATGAATCTCTTCACCTTCTCGCTCCTGGGAGGAAACTTGGTTGGTTTTTCGAGAGGAAGCCCGTGTTGCTTCATGAGATGCTGCCACTTCTTGCGTCGGCGTTCGGTGTATTCCCTGTAAGGTCCGTTCCATGTGTCGTACTGCTCCACTGTAATATACTGCGTGGCCTTCTTGAAACCGTAGCGGTCACGCGGAATTGACGATCCAGCTGCGAGTTCCACCTTTGCCTTCGCGGGAGCCGTCCTTGGGGCCAGAATGTTGCTGAAGGTCTTTTCCTTCTTCTTGGAGGCCGTCGACTTCGCTGACTTCACTGACCTTGCAGATCTGGCCGACATGGCCGACATGGCTGACAGCGGCGGTGGTTCCTTGGCCGCCTTTTCTTGTTCGGCGATGATTCTGGATGCTCGTGCAGAGTGGGAGGGAGGAGCGTAAGGAATTTCGTGCTCGGTAGGAGGTTCGGAACCCAGCGCCGAGTCGCGTAGGCTGCTTGTCGAGTGTCGTCGCACTCTTGGCGGAGTCTGCGGTTCTTCGGGGGCAGTGTTTGTAGGAACCTGAGACGCATACCCCTCGTCCGATCCCTCAGGTATCTCCTCGTCCACAGGATCGTCCTCGAACCCATGCTCATACATATCGATAGCGTCTTCCACCGTCATTCCCTCTGTCTCAGCATCGGTTTGCTCGGCATCGGTCTTTTCGAAGTCTGTCTTCTCCGCATCCGTCTGCTCGTAGTCGGTGGTGTAAGGAGTGTTGCTGATCCCGCTCCGCTCAGAAATAATGCTGCTGCGCTCAGTGCCGCTCGCGTCGATGAACCCGGAGGAAGAGTTGGTGAAGTTGGAGCGATAGCTTGACCGCATCTCATCACCCAGGACGTGTGGCCTGATTAGCGGTTCTCGGCGAAGCATGGAGAGATAGCTGTCGCGGACAGCACTCCGTCTTTCGCGCCTGTGACCCTGGGCCGACACCACTTCCCTGGCCCGCAGCTGAGCAAGATTAGGAATCGACGCCGACGTCCTAAGCGCGCGCTGAGGCTGACTGATTGTGTGGGAGGACGCGCGGGGGCGAAGGCGCACTACATCAGGGAGGGAGTCCACTTCATCCTCGTCTTGATCATCCGCACGACTGGAGATAGGCGAACCGAGGGGCGATGGCTGAAGACTATAAGGCTCGTCGGTATTGAGTCTGGACGCGATGCTCGTTTGGCGGGAGCGGCTAGCGAAAGTAGAGCGGGTGGGAGAGGGCTGCTCGACGGCGGAGCGGGGGATCCTGGACTCGTTGAGAGGTGAGGGCAAAAGAGGGGATGCGGCTCTTTGGCGCAAGCGCTGCGAAGACCTCTTGCGGAGCGGGAGGTGCGGGAGCGGCGGCGCGACGGGAGGCGGGCGCTCGAAGCCTTCACTGGCCAGCGAGTCTCTCGAGCTGAAGGATTCCCGCGGGGTCGGGATGTTGTCCAAGCCAACCGGGGGGCCGGACGGAATATTGACGGGGTGCATCTTCAGGCCATTCAGCAGCGAGTGGCTTGGGGACTGCGGCGCGCTGGTCGGCCCCGTAGGGGTAGGCGATCTAACGGCGCGAAGCTCCTCCGGACGCCTCTTGGGCTCCTTTCTCTTGTGGATGTGAAACAGACCGTGGTGCCCAGCATCGTTCGAGGCGGAGTCGCACTGGAGCGGCCCCATTGTCATCTGCGGCATGAGCGACTCTCGAAGGCCGAAGCCCGCCTATCCCAAGGGGTGCACGCAGCCTGGCGCCCGGCAATGCTCTGCATTCCCTGCCCTGTCCAGCTGATCTGTCGGTGCAGTCGTCGGTGGCTGCCGCGGAATGGACGGCGGAGACGAGGCAGCAGGCGCGGAATGCGCGGTTATTGGTGAGTGGAACTGGTCAAACGAGCGGCGGGGGGTAAAGAATGGACAGCCGGTTGCACGCAACGGCGGCTACGGGGCATGACAGAGCGCGGATCGAGGCGGCAGCAGCAGCAGCAGCGCAGCGGGCGTCGGCAGGCGGCCAGCGGAGTCTGGAGGAGTTAACAGCAGCGCGCTAGGCGTCTTGACAGGACGCACCCGTTGAGCGCGGCGCCAAGGCGGAGCGTGCATGAAGGAGGGCCGGCGCGCTAACGAAGCCGGAATTGCACGAGAGACGCTCGAGCGGCGGCCGGAGCGAAATGATCACTGGCAGCCAGGACCTTGCGCCCTCATCACGCGCGAGCCAGCGCCCCTTGCCGGCGCCCTGCAGCGCCTGCGAGCGCGGCGCTTGACGCCGGCGCAGCTGGAGCAGCGCAGCAGCGGCAGCAGGAGCGATGCGCGCAGCGGGCGGGAGGGCTAGCCCAATGCACGCGGCGGCCCCCTTTGCGCGCGCGTGGTTGGCTGCGGCTCGAATGCTCCGACTCGCGCTCAGCTGGCGTCGCCCAGCGCCTGGCCGATCCTGGATCTGATCTCCCTCGCCGCCCGATGCGAGCACGTCCGCAACGCGCGCGAAACACGCCTCCGCCCTACGGCAGGATCCCGGTCGCCGTTGAAACGCCTGTCCTGGCCGGGCGGCCGGCTCGTGCCAGCGCCCGTCTGGAGCAACCTCGGCGGCACCGCAATATCGCTTTGCTCGCTGCGCCCGCCCCGAGGCCCGCGTGCTGGCCAGCGCATCCCGTCAAACGTCAGCGGCTTTCCTCAGCCTGCCGGGCCCCCCCATGTCCGCGCGGGCTTGGCGCCTTTGTTTACAATACAAGCTTCGCCCTCAACGTCCGCGGCCGGATCAGCGCGAACCGTGAGATCAGCGCCGCCTGCCGTGCACTGTACGAGCCGCAAAATTTTCTGCATAAATCACCGGGCGCGTGTATGTCAGCGGCCTCAACGCAAGGCCGCCTAGCACTGCCTTGCAATGTCCGCACCGCTCCCGTGAGGCTGCGCGCCGTCCCAAGCACAGTCTTTGCAGTGAAATGAGCCGGGCCTTCCGCGCATACGTGCGAACCTTCGGCTGTCTGGCAAAAGCGTCTCATTCTCTATGTCATGCCGAGCTTATGCATGTGATCTGTTCTGAAGCCTGTTCATCCGTTCTGCACGTACCTGTGCCCGCCGAACTCCGCCATAATGCAACCGTGGACGCTCCCAACAGCAGAGGCCTACTTCTTGCCCAACGCGTACCGCTTGACCCAGTCCTTGGCCGTCTTCTCAAACTCCTTCTTGTCGCGCTTGTAGACGTCTGCGATGGCGGGCTCGACGGGGTCGCTTACGTCGGGCTCGATCAACAGGTTGTACACCATAGTCAGCACCGCCGTGAGCTTGTTCGGCGGCTTCCACTGGTCCGGGCGCAGCATGCCGAGGCACATGAGGCCCTTGTCGTCGTTGCTGACATTGGGATGGTAGATCTTTGTGTGGAAGTTGAGCATTGGCGGCTTGAAGGGGTAGTCCTTCGGGAGCGTGATGACGAGTCGGAACTGGCCGCCCTGCAAAGACCACGGCGTCAGAAACTCTTCCCGTAAAACAAGAGTGATGGGGGCTGATCAGGAGCGCTTACGGCGTAGACGGACTGCTCGGGGCCATCGATCAGGACTTCCCAGGCGTGCACGTCGGACTCGTCGACGAGCTGCACCTTCATGCCCGGCGGCGGGTCGTTGGTGACCTCCGTCAGCTCCTGGCCCAGCGTGTTAGCAGCGCGGTGACACAGGCGTGCGAGCGGGCTAGCGGCGTGCCTTCGTGATACGCCTCTGTGCTCCTGAAGCCATGGTGGGGAGGGCTGTGGTCGGTCGGTGCTGGACAGGGCAGCGGAGGGCTGTTGTTGACAGGACGAGTCGCGTTGCGGGGTCCAGGAGTCCGCAGGTGCCTTGGCTGGGCGTGGGTTGCAACTTCTTCTCCGCAGTGCTCGCGCGTTAGGGAAGAGCGCTGTGGGGTGCTGGCGTTGAGCACCGTCGTGTTGCAGCGGAAAACATCACGGTGGTGGCGGGGTAGGTAAACAGCTCTGCGTCAGACCATTCTTCTATGCTTATTTCTGCTGCGGGCTCTAAAATCTTATGCAAACAGCACTCAGCACACCTCACGCCCCGCCGACAGCGCGTCTCCCTTGCTTTTCTTCAAGGCGCCTGCCGCCTGAGCGCCTGCAGGCTGCGGCTTCCCACCAAGCTGCCTCGAGCATCCTGATAAATCGATAAGCCCCACCTGACTCGCCGCGCCTCCTGGAGTCTCAGCTCCAGCTCCTGAAACTAGCCTCATCTTCAGATTATGATTACTCTTATTTACCAAGATCGCGCCGCTTCTAAGTTTATGAATGACTTACGAATCGCGTCTTCATTCGGGCACGCAGCGTAGATCGGTCTCTCCAGCCTTTGCCTCTTGCGGGCACTGCATGGCGAAAAAAGGAGGATCGCTCCTCGGTCAGCTTGGGCATCCGGGCGGGAGCGCTTCCAGAAGCGCCAGATGTCTTCTAGCGTGCGGGTCGAGCGGGAATGAGTGCTTCCTTTCCCCGTCTCGATTGTGATAGTCGTGTAATATTGGGAGCCGTCTGTGTGCTTAAGACTCTCTCGTCCCGAAGCCGCATACCATGGCCCCGGGAACCGCCACCCGGAAGCGAGATGGCCATGTCTTGATGGGGTCTCGTATGCGCCTCAGAGTCATTGCCGTGTGTTTGAGTAGGTCCGGACAGCTAATCGAAGGGCCCCGTGGGGGATATTGCCTACTATAAGCTCCTGCCGCCGCACGACGCCCCCGGCCCTTCATGCCAGATTGTGGCAGCACGAGATCCCGCGGCCAAGCACGGCGAATAGAGACCCTCATATAGCGTCCGCTGCGACAACGACGGTCAGCTGGTCCCTGCCGTGGTGCGCAACATCGGCCGGCCCCTGTGCTGCTGCCGCTGTCTGGAGTCGTCCTGCAGCGGCGGAACAAAGTCCGACAAGCAAGCCCCGTGAGAGCAGCCTGCCGGATGAAGGCTTCGCTTCAGCGGCGCGGGGCGTTGCATCTAAGTCAGCTGTCATTGCAATCGGGCTGCCCCTATCGCGGCGGCTGAGACCCGCATGCTCCCAGATTACGGCGTAAGCGCGAGAAGCGAGCAGGAGCGTCGGATCGAGGCATCAGTCACTCTGCCGCCGAGGTCAGGCAGCGCAGCTGTGCCTCTGCCACAATAGACTTTCTGGCGGCGGCCGGTCAGCTCTCCCATGGGGCAGCCCTGGCCGGCGGCGCTGCTCCTGCTGCCGCGCGCTCGAGCGGCATTGCATGCAGCGGGCGCGCACGCCGACGCCTGGCGGGGTGTCGCGCAGACGCTGGTCGACCGTGCCGTGGATGGTGGTGTCTTGGGCTGGTCTGACAGGCCGGGCCAAACGCAGCGCTGCACGCCGGCTGCACGATGGCGCAAACAGCGGCGGGCGTGAGGAAATGCGCGGCACACGCACGCCCTCATCGGCGGCGCGCGCGCAGGAGAGGCGTTCGTCTGGCAGTCGCTTCTGCTGCATGAACCAGCGCAGGCGATCTGAGGCGGTCTGCGAGCAGCGGACATCATAGGGGAGCTGGTGAGGGGCAGACGAGCGCGCTGGCCTTCCGAGCAAAGCCCCCACTTCAAGTTTCCGTGCGCGCGCCCAAGTCAACAACTTACTTGAACCCTATTGTCCCGCCAGCTCTGCTCGAGTGACCGTCCCGGCCTCTCTCCCTGACACACCCCTCCACGCCCTCCGCGCAACCACCAACACCACCACCGCTCCCCGCCCAGCGCCCGCTTCCATCGCCACATCCCCAAACCATGTCTTGGCAAGGTGCGCCGCTGCCCCTCCGCCGCCTCGCCATGTCATGCACTGACTGACGCCCCTCGCAGCATACGTTGACACCAGGTACCGTCTGCCCGCCGCCCTCCCCGTGCCCGTGCCGCCTCCTGCTAACGCCCGCATCACAGCCTCGTCGGCACCGGCAACGTCGACAAGGCCGCCATCTTCAACGCCGAGGGCAACAGCGTCTGGGCCGCTTCTCCCGGCTTCACCGTATGTTCATCGCCTCCCTGAGCAATTCCCACACCGCCGCCCGCAGCCCTCCCGCCGACTCCCCGCAAGCTCTGCGCGCCCCTCCGGCGCCGCGCGCGGGGCTTCCTGATGCCGCAATCGGCGGGCGCGGCCGGCCGGGGAAAAGGATGGCACAGGGATCGCAGGGCTGACACGACGGCGTGCATCCAGGTCGCCCCCAACGAGATGACCGAGATCGTGAACGCGTACAAGGACAAGGGCGATGAGAACGGCATCAAGCAGGTCCAGAGCACTGGCCTCCATGTCGCCGGCGAGCGGTTTGTCGTCCTGAAGGCCGACGAGCGGAGTCTGTATGGCAAGAAGGTAAGCGCATCCATCTCCTGCAGAGAACCGCACCGACACTCACCCTTTTCTCCAGGGCCGTGAGGGCATCGTCATCGTCAAGACCACCCAGGCTATTCTAGTCACCCACTACCCCGAGACCATCCAGCCCGGCGCTGCCGCCAACACGGTCGAGCAGCTTGGCGACTACCTTATCAGCGTCGGATACTAAAGTAGCAGTGATGATGGAACTGGGGGTGGGGACGAGCTCCCGCTCGGCATATGGCTTGCATGGAGCAATGACGCTGTTGATGTTGTAAACCTTTTAACTTGCATACTTCCCCTTGCTTGCAAGGGGCCCAGGGACCGGCTCATAGAAGAATCGAAAGCGCAGTGAATGTTGGAGGCTTCACGCCGTCCTCGTCTCGGCACGAGGGGCAGCGTTTTGAAAGTAGCAATTAGCAACAATTCTTCCTCCCAAGACGTCCAAACCCAATGCAGAATCTCCGAGGGCAAGTTCTCAAAACGGCCTCAGCCTAGTGTTCTCACGAGCTCGAAACAACCCTTTGCAACGTTCAAGACAATATTCGTGAGCAAAATCAATGCTATCTCCCATCTGGATCAAAGCGCTCCGTGAGGATGGCCGGAGTAGATGAATGCTTCAACTTCACCTGACAGGCTTAAGGCTTTTGCGGGCAGACTACAAGGACTCTCAATGCTCGAGGAACAATAGTGTGGAGCAAGACGTGGCGGAAATCAAGACTTTCCAAACTTTCATTGACTATTGACCCTTATAAGGAGCAGTGCGTGCTAAGTCGGCAGCATTTACCCTTGAAGCTGACGATGGCATAAGACTGTTCTTGCAAAGATGAATCAAGTGGATTCGACTCATCCCGACGCTTGCAAATCTACGAATCCAATTCTAAAGCATTCATGGCTGCGAAAGCGTCCGCAAATGCACAATACCGCGGTATGAATGCTTCAGCACCAAACGTCATCAAGGCTTAAGCTTGGACTTGGGCTATCTACTGAAGTCAGGTTGAAGTGCGAGTCGAAGATGAGTATCTGCCACCACCAGATGACATCACACCAAACAAAAAGGGAAAGAGTGAACCTCTCGTAACTCCTTAAACCTTAACATCCCGCAGCTTCTCCACAACCTTTTCATAAAAGCCGTTCTGCAGCCTTGCCGCCACAATCACATTCCTCTCATCCTTCCAATCTTTCGGAATAGTACCATCCCTCTCCATCAACCCCGGCGCTCCTTTCAAACACGCTCTGACCACCTCCTCCACCATCTCACCGGCCTGCGCCCTCACATTCGCCAGGTACTTGCGCTCATCGAGCAGCTGCGTCCGCACGCGCATGGTCGTGGATGGGCGAGCTTTGTGCACGTTCTCGATTCCGAGAATGCGGTCGATGGGTTTCCAGTAGGCGATCTCGAGGAGGACGACTCCGAGGGCGTAGACGTCGAAGGTTTTCTTGAAAGAGGAAGAGGGGGAGTCGTCGCTGACGAGGGGTCTGCTCCCCTGGACCTGAGGGTGGCGGTACAAGTCGAATGCCGGATTCTCCGGCGGCTTCTCCGTCATGTCGTCGTTCTGTGCGGGGCGCGCGTAGTCAAAGCCTGAGAGGTAGGGGGCGGAGAAGTCAATGTCGAGGGCGACGTCGGTGGCGTTGGCAGCACTGCTTCTGGTGCCCTCTCCGCGAGCTGCGACCTCGAGCACGTCGGGGTCAAGGGTGTCGCTGAAGAACAGAATATTTGCACTCCTCAACCCCTTGTGCAGCCAGTTTACTGCATGCAGTCTTTCCAACGCCTCCGCCACCGCCCTCGCCAGCTTGATTCTCTCTGTCAAACTTGGCATCTCGATGTTCCCCTTCTCGGCCGCATTCAGCAAGTCCAGCAAACAAACCGGCCGCGTGGTGGGATGGATTTTCTCGGGATTTTCAAAGACGACGCCAAAGCGGCACCGGTCCTCACCGCTTTCCGGGTCGATGTCGCGGAAGTAGCCCAGGCAGGTGGGCGCGCGGAACTGGCGCGAGCGGTTATTCTCCTTGAGAAGGGCGACGAGAGCGCGGATACGCTCGAGAACCTTGGTGTTGGGTTCGCCATTGAAAGCCTGCGGCTCGAAGACCTTCCATTCGACCCAGACTCTTTTGCGCCTGCGGCTGCTAGGATCTCTCCAAAAAGCCTCCGTGCGCTGGTTCTCCCCGCCGCATCCGTCATCGACATCGTCGTCTTCGTCTTCATCTCTTAAAAGCTGAATGTCCCCGCGTGGCAGCTCGACCGCTGTCACTTCTTTGGCTGATCCACCTAGCTGCAGCTCCTGCGCACGCTCGTCGGTTAGAGCGTCGTTGTTGATTGCCGTCTCGAGAGCCTTGAACTGCGCCAGCCTGGCGAGGCTCTGGCCAGATAAGCCATCGAACTCTTCGCTCAGCTGCAGTAGCGACGAAGAAGACGAAGATGAAGACAGTGACAAGTCTTCCAAAAGCCCCCTTGCCCGTAGCCACAACGGATCCGTCGGGGCTCCAGCACGAGACGAAGGCGGCAGACGCGTCAAACTGGCCCAATTGCAACCAGCTTGGAAGATCTCAACAAGCTGCTCGATCTTGTCATTGAGCTGGATGATCTGGAACTCGGTCCGCTGGTGCCGCTCCAGCAGGCGGTCAAGTTGCTGCGTGCTGAGCAGCTCACGCAGGAAGTCATTGAACGACGAGAGCTTGATCAGCAGCTGCTCGACCTTCGACTTGTCCCACGCCGCCCACCGCAGGCGGCGCGAGTAATTGCGTGAACGCCTCGCCCACTCAAGAGATTTCTTCAAGAGCGCATCATCTTCCTGCGGAAAGCGATTTTGGAAGCCGGAGTCGGTCGTGATGAGCCCTGCTGGCTCGAAGGGCTCGTCTTCTTCCACGACTTCGCTGATGAGCGGCTTTGAGAGCTGTTTGTAACGCTTGTCATATTTGCCGAACCGATGCAGCAGCTGCTGCTGTTGCTCGAGGACTTCGTGCAGGAGGCCCTTGGTGGCGGTGCTGATGGCCAGCTGCTCGTCTCCCTCGGCGATACCAGCCACATGGCCCCAGTCGAGCAAACGGTACTGCTCTTTCTTCAGCTGGATGCGCAAGTACTTGCACTCATTCGGCATGTCCTTCGCCTCCGTCAACAGCTGGTACCCTGCGCATTCTAAAGTTAGTTTAGGGCTTTGGCCAGGGTGTACGTGATCCTCACCCTTGATGCATCCCGAAAAGACCTGGAAAGTGAGAGACACGGCCCCCAACGGATCCATGCTCTGCAGCGATAACGAACCAACACAGGATACGAACGATGACGTAGCAAGAAACCACGTGTGACAGGGTGGCGAGAGCAACGGGCGGACGGCGCAGAAATGCAGACGATACTTTTAAAGGGAAAGGACGGACCTACAGATTCGACATTTGAGCATGGGGGCAGGGCAAGGCTGGCCGGCTGGCTGATGAGCACAGCAGCTGAACACAGCCCCCACCACCGCCGCGCTCATCGCCGGCTTGCAGCAGGCTGTCTGCGGGCACTCTCGAGGCTCTGTCGGAGACCCAAGGCGTGGTTGAGCCGGCTGCAGCAAGCCGCAGCCGCAGCTGCATAACAGCCTGGCCACCCGCCCCCCCAACTTGCCTCCTCTGCCCTGTCGTCCAGGCACGCGTACAGACACACGCAGCTCAGCCTCCCTCACCGTCACAGTGGCGGCGCTTGGAATTGATTGACCCAAGGCGCACTTCTGCCTGACCGGCCCTGTGGTGCTGCTGCTGCCTTGTCCTCCCCCCCGTCTCTCGCTGCAACTAAGCAACCAGGTTCTGTGGGGTTCGAGCCGATCGGCCGCTGGCTGACTGCTCACAACGATCTGAGATGGACGGACGGAGGCTGACTGCTGATCTGGCTAGCCGATGTCTCGGGGACAGAAGGGGAGCTGGCCGCTCGCCAGAAGGGATCGCCCGCATGGCGCCTAGTCCGCATGTGGTATGTACCAACCTCCAGCGTAGCAACCCTGTGCGGCGCGAAGGGCGGAGGCGAAAGAAAGTGACTTTGTGCTCGAGCGGGCCCGGAAAACAGGCCGGTATTCGTCTCCAGGGCAAAAAGCAGGATTGCAAGCAAGAAGTTATTCAGATTTTGGTAACGGCGGGCGGCCTGAAGCCCAGCCAGAGTAATTCCCGCACCAAAGAGAACCGACGATTTCGCGTCCATGCAACATCAGAACATGCCGTATCCATGTCTGCCGTGGGACGCGCTCTCTCACACACACCCCAAACACGCAAAAACCCAAAGCGTAAGTTTCAAAACGCCCCACCATCATGACACGCGCGCACGCGCCCATACCGCCCAGCGTGCATCCCTACCTACAGCTTACTCTTCGGCGCGCCATCGACGGCCCTCACGACGGCGCGGCCGTTGCTGAGCACGACCTTGCCGCCCTCGACGCGGGTGACGAAGCGGATCTCGTCCCAGCCGTCGGGGTGACCCTGGGCGGGCCCCACGCGCCACATGTCGGTGACGAGCACGTCGCCGGGGCGCACGGGGCTGGCGAAGCGCGCCTGGAACTCCTTGATGTTCTTGGGGTCGCTGCCGCCGAAGAGCTTGAGCACGCCGTGCGCCGTCGAATTCCACGAGTACAGCCCGTGCATGATGACGCCGCCGAAGCCCATCTGCTTCCCCGGCTCCGGGGTCGCGTGGAGGGGGTTGTAGTCGCCGTTCAGACTGTGTGGTTGTCAGATTAACGAGCGCCGGGGAATTGGGGATGCGAAGTACCGGTACAGGTGCGCCGTCTCCTTGGTCGTGCGCTGGACGAAGGTCGCGTCGGGCTTCTTGCCCTCTGGCGGCGGGAAGTTCACATTCTTAGGACCTGCCGTTGAGAAAAAGCCTCGGTATCAGCAACGACGGCCCATCCCCAGAAGAACCTCAGTCCCCCCCACCCCGACTCACCCTTGGGACCACCCCAATTGCCCTGCCCAACAAAGAACCCGCTGCCAATGACCCTCGAATACGCCTCGCCCGACTTCTTATCCACGAGCAGCGTCTCAGTCTCGATGACGGTGCCGGGCTTGCCCTTGTCGTAGACGCCCAGGACCTTCTGGCGGATCTCGAAGGTGCGGCCCTGGCTGGACGCGGGCAGCGGCTTGAGGATCTCGATCTTGCGCTCGCCGTCGACGCCGCGCTTCTGGTCGAACTTGGGCACGCCGGGGATGGGCGTCGCGCTGCTGCGCGCGTAGAAGTCGACGACCTCCTGGTCCGTGTGCTTGAACGGCAGGATCAGCGGGTACGTCGGGAACGCCGCGAAGTCCGGGTGGAGCTCCTGTTTGCGCGAGGTTGGCGTGCGGTTAGTCGCGGGTTTCGCTTCTGCTGCTGCTGCTGCTGCTCGGAAGACGATGGAAGAAGGCGCGCTTGCGTGACGGGATTATTGGGAAGCTTTCTTCCGCTGACTGCTGGAGCGGGCAGGCCGGAGATCGGCGGGACGGAAGAGGCAGATAGGAAGAGATAGGGAACGCACATAGAGGAAGTGGAGCTCGTCGACGGTGCAGCCGATGCTGTTCGCGAAGAGGAGGAGGTCGCGCTTCAGCCATGCGACCTCGATCGGAGGGTACTCGAATCCGACGCCGGGGCCGCTCATGGTGGGAATGCGATGGGCTGGAGCTATCTCAAGCGGCGGACGCGAGGCTATACACGGCAGCAGCACACGGGCGCAGGCAGGCGGTTATACAAGCAGCGGACGCCGGCGGGGAAGCTCTCTGGGTCGCGACGCGCCAGACTCGCCGGTGCCATAGCCGGTATCGCTCGATTACAAGTACCGACGCTGCCGAGGTCTGCTCGGGCGCCCCCCTCACGACTCGTGCGCTCACATCGCCCCCCATGTCGTCTGACGCGGATGCCGCCAAGCGCGCTGGAAAAATTGCGCCTGCTCCACCCGCAACCTCATCGTGCAGCAGCTCGCTCGCATCACAGGGGCCTAGTTTCGACGTTGGTGTTCCCGAACCCGAGTGTGCTACCTTCCCGCATCGGCGTGCGTGCGCGGACTGTCCGCTCCTACGAAAGTGTATGTACATGTAATCCACTGCCCGTGTTGTGGTGTGCTTCTTGTGATCATGGGGACGACCTATAGACCAAAATCTGGGGATCCATACGACAGAAAAACATGCTATGATGCTCCGTCCCATGCATGTAAACGAGGAGAAATAACAGACCAAAGAAAGAAGAAGAAGACGACGAAGAAGAGGAAAGGGAAACGATTAACTCCTGCATGCATCCTCGCGTGCGATCCTGCGTGGCTGCTGTCGTCCGTGTACATGCGCCTGCCCAGCAAGTGCGAACCGCCGGCCCCCCCGGCTTCTTGCGGTGAAGACGGCCAGCGTGCAGAGGTCCATTAGTTGCAGCCGGCCCGACCTCAGCCAAAGCATTCGCGATCCCCCTCCCAGCCGCACTCACTACCAGATAAAACGAGCGCAAGGGTATCGCGAAAAAAAAGCTCGGTGCCGCCCATCAAGCCAGTGATTTGTGCTTTGTCATTCCATGGTCAGATCATTGAATAACCGGAAATCCATGTCGAAACAACTTTTTTTTGTGACCCAAAACCGAATGAGACCCGACCGAAGCGGACCGGTGGTGAACAAAACACGGGTTGCAGACGCTGAGCTCTGAGGCTGCCCAACCTTGAGTCCAGCGGAATTCGCTCCGGTTCCAGCAGGCTTGACAAATCTGACACGGCCAGCGTTCCTGAAGGCTGCGACCCCCATCAGACCTCGAAGCCGGCACCATTGTGCGTGTTGAAAATGCCCTCCTCGTGGTCGGTGCTTGGCACAACGCCGCTCATCCTCTCGCTGCGGCTCTGCTGCTCGAGCTTCTCCCAATCTGGATCCTGCAGTCTGTCGTCCTCCTCCATGTGGTCAAATTCGCGCCCGCCAAACTGTTCATCCATGTGGCTGTCATCAACGAACGTGAAGCCCTTGAAGTTGGCTTGCACCGTGGGCGACAGAGGCGTCGACGCCGGGTTCATTCCTGCAGCAAGCGCTGCAGCCCGTGCATTGAGCGAGTTTGCCTGGTTCAAAGCGTTCGTGAATTCAGGGTCAAAGTTGGACGTGTCCAATTCTGACTTCAACTTCGGCTTGAAAGGCGGCACAAGGTTCTTCTTGGCCAGGGCATCCCAGTCGATGTCAGCAAAGAACGGATGGGCCTTGAGCTCCTCTGCATCGCGGTTTGCGCCGAGTCGGTGCTTGGGGTTCCGGTTGAGCAGGCCCTTGACAAAGTTCCGGCCTTCGGTGCTGAGCGCATCACGAGGGAAACGAACCTTGCCGAAGGCAATGTTCTTGTACATCTGCTGCGTGTCTTCGGCGTAGAAGGGACTCCATCCGCAACACATTTCGAAAACAAGAACACCAAGAGACCAGAAATCAACCATCTTCGTGTAACCATGCTCGTCCAGCAGAACTTCGGGTGCTAGGTACTCGGTCGTGCCACAGAAGGTGTTCGTCGTCGCGTTCTCCGTCAGGTTTGCCTTGGAGAGACCAAAGTCGCAGAGAGCGATGTGACCGTTCGCATCGAGGAGGATGTTCTCCGGCTTGAGATCTCTGTACACGATGTCGTGTTCGTGGAGGTGCTGCAAGGCCAGGATAAGTTCGGCAATATAGAACTTCGCGCGAGCTTCGTTGAAACGTCCTTCTTTCTGCAAGTGCCAGAAAAGCTCACCGCCAGACATATAGTCGGTAACGAGGTAGAGGTCCGTGGGCGTCTGGAACGAGAACTTCAAACCAACGATGAACGGCGAGTCGGCCATAGCAGTCCGCACAAGAATGTTGCGCTCGCCCAACGTATGCGCGACTTCCTTCTTTTGCACGATCACCTTCTTCGAGAGAACCTTCATGGCGTAGATCCGGCCAGTGTCCTTCTTGCGCACCTGGAAAACCTGACCAAAAGTACCCTTTCCGATGAGCTTGAGAATCTGGAAATCCTCCGGTCCATAGTGCTTCTTCTCAACTTTCTGGAAGTTGATCCGCAGATGAATTTCTCCAATAACGTAGTCCTGCTCGCCTTCCCGCGGCTCGAGGTGGAACCAGGCGTCGAGCGGCTTCTCGTACTCGACAAGATTCGGACAGAAACGGACGTGGCCAAGGAACGCCTCGTTGTTGGACTTATCATAGACGGAGACATCAATCTCGGCGTGATCGCCAACAACATCGCTGGAACAACAGTCAGTACGAAAACGACAGAGCGGAGCGATAAGCTCACAAAACAGCATTGTGGTCCCACTTGGGGTCGCTGATCTCCGCACGATCCTTGGTGGATTCCTGGGGGTTCCATCCGTGGTTGCTGCTTTGCCTGCTCCTCATCGGAATCGCCATGGGTCGTCCGGAATCGCTGTCGGTGCGCATCATGGCCATGGCTCCCCTAGGCGGCTCCTCACCCTTCTTCGGACCATCTGAAATATCCTCCGCCCACTGAAACTGACACACAACATACGGGTCGATACTGGGCCGCAATCCCCGGCCCTCGGTAATAGAAACAGATAGTTTTCCCTTGGGGGCGACGCAAGCAGTGCTTGATGCGCCATTCGAACCGCTGCTCCGGGCAGACTGCGATGGAATGGACGCGGCCCGCTTTCCCTCCTGAGATTGAGTCCGTGGGGTTTGCGGCGGGGTGTTCTGAGCATTCGCCACATCATGAGTTAGCGTCTTGCCCTCCTCATTCGGTGCTGATGCTGAAGGACGCCGGGAAGCGGAAGGGGTGGCAACGACAGTGCTGGAAAGAGTGGTCGGCGGGTTGCTTGGGACAGGGTTCGTGGGATTCGATATGTGTGCAGCGGGAACAGATGTCGTGGTGGTGATGCTAGAGACGGGACTGGAGATCGCGAAAGTATGCCTGCGTGGGGTAGATGCGGACGAGGAGCCATCTTTCTTATCGTCCGCGGAGTGGGCACGGGGAGGAGTGGAGGACCCGCTCAGGAGGGCGCCGCCCTCCTCCTTGCTGACTCTGTGCAGTGACGAAGCAGAGGAAGTTGGAGGCGTGGGGTAGGAGAAGGAAAGATGAGCCTTGGGCGCCGGCGCGTGCGCAGACGCCGCGTCCAGCCGCTCGTGCGGCAGCAGTGGGGGAGACTCGTCCTCGCCACTCAGCTGGCCGCTCGGCGAGCTGGGCGCGGTGGGCAGAGCGCCGCCGGCCACGCTTGGCTCCGCAGACCGCCTCCTCTTCGCGTCTCCATCGGGGTGTGCAGCAGTGCTATCTGAGGGCTGTGCAGAGGGGCCGGACAGCGACGGGCGGGGACGGAACACCGAGGGTATCGAGGGGAGAGAGGAACGAACCTGGCCAAAGTAGCTGAGAATGCCTGGCTGTCGCTTGTCGGTCGGGTCCGGGCGTGGTGTTGCGGCGCCCGGCGGCGTCGAGCTGTTTGAGCCGATGTGGTCAGGATCGTCGTCGCCGACTTTGCTAGACGCGGCAAGACGGTTAGCGGACAGCATGGCTGGGGCAGCCGGCGGCGGGCAGAGGTGGTGATGCGGGAGAGCGAGAGCGGTGCAGGGCGTGATATCGAGGTGACGGCAGCGCGCAGTCTATTTCAAGAAAACCGCGTGTAACACCATTGGCCGGGCTGGTCTGGACGAAAATCGAACGACCCTCGTCGTCCAGCTCGGCCCGATCGGTGCTGGCGCGACGGGCTGGCAAGCGAGCGCGCGCAGATGCAGGCAGTGCGGCACTCACCTTTGCATCATGGCCTGGCGCAGCAGGTCGGTCGCGCTGTGCGGGTTGAGGGTGTTGTCGTGCGTCGCCATGGTGGTCCAATGCCGCAGCGGGCGCGGCGGGTGTGGTGCTGGGGGCGCTGCTGTTGGGCCCGGGCAGACGGCGTCGTAGATCGACAGCGTCGGGACGGCGCTCAGCGACTTGGTGCTCTGCAGGTGCCCCAGGCGGCGCGCGGGCGGGGGGCTCAGTCGGCGGGATAGCGGGCGTGGTAGGCGAAGTGGAAGGTTTTCTGCGCTCGGTGCTGGTGCTTGGGCGGCCGGGCGCTCATTTGCAGCGTGCGGGCGGGAGGGCGGTGCGGAATTCGAGGACGCGGGCGGCGTCGCGGCGTTGCGAGGTACTAATGGCAGCGTCATCTTCTCGCGTGGCCGGGAGGAAAGCCCAGGAGGCGGCACTAGCCAGTGCGCAAATGTCCGAGTTGGACCGATAGAGCGCGCGCCTATTGGCCGGGGCGCGCGCAGCCTGAGTGCTAGGTTTGAGGGCCGGCCGGCGGTGGGGCGGCGACGCTGGTTTTCGGTATGAAGAGCAGCCCAGCGCAGGCAAGTGCGCCCTGCCTCTCCACCGTCGAGAAACGACGTCAATCGCGCGCTGGGCGAACGCCCCTACTCCACCGCTTATGCAGGGTGAGGCCCACCATGCATGCCATTACACCGCTTCCCCTTTGCACCGCTGGCACGCTGGGCGACGCTGCGCGGCGGCAGAGGTAGCGCTGACCGGTCTGACCACATCTGCGCCGCACGCTGCGCGCAGCCTGTCACCCCACGGCGTTGCACAGCTCGCAGATCGTCAAGCATCCCCATCCTCGCCCGGAGCCTGCCTGCAGCTAGCGGCCCAGCCGCGCGCGGCAGCCCGGAGCCAGGCAGCCCGCCGCCACGCCGCGCGCCCGACGGCTGAGGCAGCCCGCCTCTGGTGACTCGGCCGCGTGAGGGCTGCGCTTTGTCGCCGTGGCCTCCTGCAGCATGCGCGCTGCACCCGTCCCGGCTATGACGCGATGCGCTCCGCAGCATGTGAACGCGCGAGTAAGAATGCATTGCGCACCCACCCAGCCGGGCGCCATCGCTACCGGCCGCCGCCGCCGCCCGTTAGTCAGCGCCATCTAATCTAATCGCCCGCGCCGCGCTAGCCCGCCCCGGGCGTCGCGCCTTGGCGCGCGACCTCACCAGCCCGACGCGCTCGTCGACCCGCAAGGGCACCACCACCGCTGCGAACCACCGCGCACCGCGCCTCACGCCTCGCGCTGCCCGCCGCCGCCATGCCGCCCCGCCGGTCGCGCGCCGCCGCCGCCGCCTCCACCCCGATCAGTGCGCCCGCCGCCCACGCGCTCGCCTTGTGCTCCCGCTGACGCCGTGCCAGGAACCCCCACGCCCGCCGTCGCCGAGTCCGATGCAGAACCCCAGGAGTCGCACGAGGAGACGCCCGTCGAGCAGGACGCCGACGACGATGCTGCCACGCCCGCGCAGGAGCCCGACGACGACGACGAGCCCGAGCCCGAGCCCGAGCCAGCGTCGGAGCGCTCGTCGCCCGTCGTCCAGCAGTTTCCGCGCAAACGTCGTCTGGGCCGCCCGCCCAAGAACCGCCCGCCAGACTGGGACAATGCCGACTCCAACAACGACAACGACTCGCAGAAGGGCACGCCTGCCAAGCGCCGTCGTGGTCGCCCGTCCACCGGCGGCTTCAGAGGCCGGCCCCGAGGAGGCCCGTCCCACGTCACGCGCGTCCCGATTGACAAGGAGGGAAACCTGATGGAGGTTATTGACGACGAGGTCGCGCTCCCGGAGGACCCCGAGGGCGAGCAGAAGGTGGACAAGCTCGGCAACTTGAAGGGCGGCAGGGACTACCGCGTCCGCGTCTTCACCATCACCGGGCGCGGCGACAGGCTGTACATGTTGTCCACGGAACCAGCCAGATGCTGTGGCTTCAGGGACAGCTATCTGTTCTTCACAAAGCACATGCAGCTCTACAAGATCATCGTCAACGAAGATGAAAAGCGCGACCTGATCGACCGCGAAATCATTCCGCATTCGTACAAGGGCCGTGCTATCGGTGTGGTCACTGCTCGGTCCGTGTTTCGCGAATTCGGTGCGCGTATCATCATCGGTGGGAGGAGGATCATCGACGATTATTATGTAAAGGCCGCTCGGGAGAGGGGTGACATCGAGGGAGAAATTGCGGATCCGAACGACCGGCTTCCTCCACCTGGCGAGCCTTACAACAAGAATCAGTACGTCGCCTGGCATGGCGCCAGTGCCGTCTATCACACTGGCGGGCCCAGTGTGCCCATGCCCAACGGCAAGCAGGTCCCAGGAAAGCGTAGGATCAACATCACGTCTGCCAACTGGCAGTTTGAGCATGCGAGGGCTGCGAGGTAAGACTCCTAAATCTCTGCAGTGCTCCGCCCCACAAATCACTAACAAAATCATAGTCGCTTCAACTCAGCTCTTGTCGCTGCCCGTCGCACGAATGTGGAGGGTGTCTACGACCCTCATACGAACTTGATGCACTACCCCAAGATCATGCAGCCCACCCATGCACGCTGGGAAGAGTTACCCGTTGCAGAGGATGACTTCGAGGACGAAGAACCTACTTCACAAAAGCGGCTTACGAACGGGACCTCAGACCTGACGAACGGTGTTCATGCCACCACCGATGCGGACGGAGTTGTATCTGCAAAAAAGCCCGGCAAGACAATCTTCGGCCCTGTCCCTGCCATTGTAACCCGCAATTTCCTGGTCATTGATACCTACTTTGAATCGGCTCCCATCACAGGAGCCGGTGTACCTGGCCCTGATGGAGACTTCCATGACGTAGGCGTAAACGGCCTACCAAATGTCGACGATGAGATACTCGCAGAACTACCGCCCGAATGTCGAAAGGCCCTCGAGGAGGCCAGGCAAACGGAGCAGGAGTGGAAGAACAGGTGGCACAGTGAGGCAATAGACGGCTCCAGACAGGAACTCAAGATTGGCTTCACCGGTGTGCCGGTCTGATCGTGGCATCATAGTGCAAGCTTCACATTTCTAGGTACTAAAGAGCTTGGCATGGGAGGATTGAGTATGGCGTTTGATCATGATTTTTTGGCGATGAGGAAAGCAACATTTGCTAATGACCGGAAAACCAATATGGCTAAATCGGCGGGCGCTGTACAATATTCAAGTTTCCTTCTCTTTTTCTCCAAAAGATTGGAAGGACAAAAGACTTTCTGGAGGGAGTATAAGCGTCCTACGGGGTTTGAAGTTTGAGGAGGTCTCCACCATTATACTAGGCTGATAGAAAGCAATCTAGGTGTACGAAACGAAAAGAGAAGACTTGCGCTCATCCCTTCCAGACAACCTGATATGCAACGCGAAAATGAGCAATGAGCACTGAGGCAGCCAAGATAGGCGGCGCGTCTTGAATCGCCCAAGGAAGCCGGTCCGGTACTTTGCGCAGCGATGCATACGATCAACATCACAACTTCCCATCTAGATTGGACCCTTTCAACACTGAAGTCCCAATCTGTCTGACCAAGTCGCCATTCGCCTCCCGTTAGTTTTGCTTTCTCAAGGTCCTCGCGCCCCTGAAGGGAATCCTTCCTTCTTCCTCACCTTCAATTCACTGCTCTCATTTCTCTCGTATATCAAGAATGCTCTACGGTTACCAAATGTGCTACATGGCGAACGCGGATCCAAGTCCGTCATCTCACGGATGTAAACGCAATTTCGTGCGGTCGTGGTGGGAAATGCATGGCAGCTTGGCGCAGGACTTGGTAGAAAGGACAGAAGCTCCTTGCGAACACCGCTTTCGGCCAACAAAGGCCAAGGGCCCGAGACGTCAGATCAGAAAGGAAAGAGATATGACACAAAGGCCAATTCTTTCTTTTTACACATCTGTTTCTCCCAGGCCATCATAATCAACGTCATCTCCTCCTCGTCCTTTTGCCTCTTGTCGATGGGACACCTCGGACTCCAAAGCTGCTTGTGTCAAGCTGACGTGCATGCTCTTGCTCTGACATCGCAGAGGAGAGTCAACAACACACCGTCTCACGAGCCAGCGGTCCTGGCGACAGGATCACCACAATGTCGGTCGACAACGCAACCGTAGTGTGCCCACCCCCTTTCATATCGGACAGCGAGTACCAAAATGGAGGCGGCTGTGAGTAGTCCGAGGACCGACCCCTACGAACCTACGCTTCTCCTACCTAGTCGCCCAATGCATTCTCTTTTGCTAATTGACCTTCCTTCTTTCCTAGATGTCGACGGACGTTTCTGCGGCATCAACCCCGGGGCCACAGGTCAGAAATGCTGCCTACCATGCCCTGTGCAAGACTGGGTGTACCCTGAAGGTAAATGAGCATCGCTGCACCCATACCCAAAATTACCATTCCTTACCCGACCTATCCATCTTTCTAGACGATAGTGGAAGGCTCAAAGAAGCCTGTGCCACGAAGAAGAACAAAGAGATTCAAGGGAGGGCAAGAGCAGAAGAAGAAGCTGACGGAATCCCAGACTACGTCAAGACCCTGAAAATCGCCAACTATGTCGGCATCGGCTCGCTCGCGCTGTGCTGCCTCCTTCTTCTATCATTCCTGGTCTTACCGCCTGAGCGGAGCAGCCGACATTACCTGACCATCGGGGTGACGCTGGCGATTACCTTTTTCTCGGTGCGTGCAGAACGACTGCTCATCCAAAGCGGCCTCCCTCTACGAAAGCTGACTCCAAATTTCTTTCCTGGACCACAGATCCCCTTCGTCATCCCACTCGGCACAAACCCAAACATGTGCTACGACGAAATCACGCCCAACGGCCAAGATTCCGACAAGTCCTGCGCCTGGACGGGTGCCCTGCTCCTCCTCGGCGGCATGGGCTCCGCATTGTGGAGTAAGTCTCTCCACCGTTTGGACCCTTCGCCCCGCAACTAACCGCACACAAAACACCCACAGTTCTCCTCCGCGCCCTCTGGCTCCACCTCCGCGTGTGCTGGGAAAAGAATCCAGGCCGACCCTTCATGCTCATCTCCATCGCTGCCGGCATCATCATCCCCGTGACCTTCACAGCCGTCAGTATGACGGTGACGGGCGTCTCGTACCGCACGGGTCTGATGTGCCTGCCGAATCACAAGCACGCGATCGCAACGTTCTGGGCGTGGGAGGTGGGGATTGCGGGAGCGGCGTTGTTGGTGCAGGGTTTGACGACTGGGTATTGCGTGTGGGTGTATTTGCGGGTGTTGTTGCGGTCGAAGAGACGGAGGAGTAGGGGGTTGGTTGCGACGGGGGTCGCTGAGACTGAGAGCGGCGATGGTGAGCCTACGGTACCACCTGGTGGGGAGCCCAGTTTTGCCAGTTCGTCGACGGTGGCGTCGACGAAGCCGCAAAACACGTGGAGGAAGATTCGACGGATGTTGTTATCGCAGTGGCGCGGGGTGGCGTTGACAGTCGTAGTTGCTGTCGAGTCGATGTTCTACATCATCGTCTTCGTGGCGCAGGATACGCGGTTCGGCGAGGTTGCCAGCAAAGTGAACGAGCCGGACGCGAAGACTTGGAGTGCTTGCTTGGTGTTGACGGGCGGTAACACGCAGGCTTGTCTGAAGTATACGGACAAACTCGTCATCTCGAAGGACTTGGTTCTTGGGTCGCTGCTTCTGGGTTCTGTGAGTTCTGAAAACCCTTACCTCTCTTCTTTGCCTCTTCCCCCAGGCCCCCTTTAGCATGTTGCGCTACCCCACTGACCTACCTTTCCTTCCACACAGCTTATTGGAGCCCAAAACTTCATCCTCCTTGCTCGACCGAGCATCTTCGTAGGTTGGTGGGAACTCCTCGGACACCCTTTGCACCGCCTCCACCTCTTCCGCCGCCGGGGCTCCGACCTCCCTTTGACCTCCCTGAAGCCAGAGGGCCAGCACACGCCCAGCACCAGCTATGGAGGAGACGGCACAACTCCATTGATGTTCTCCTCTCCATCCAAGCCCCCCATCCCTACCCGCTCACACTCGCACGCCCGCCACTCATCCACCTCCATCAACGACATGTCCCCTATCGCCATCACAAACCCGTACAAGCTCTCCCTCCCTTCCGAGCGCGCCGCCTCTCTCCTCGACCCCACCGAGCGCCTCCGCCTCTCCCGCGCCGGCGATATCGTAGACCTCTACGGCAGCAACATGCACGACGACAGCACAGCCTTCCATGCCACAAGGCCAGAGACTCCACCACCGCCCCCTCTTCCCCTCAAAATCTCCAAGTCCCCTACCGGTCCAGCAGCACCAGCAGCAGCGCCAGCCCCACAACCACCACCCACAACACAAGCACCAGCAGCACCATCCTCCTCCCTCCCCTCCACCTTCACCACCACGCATCCAGACCCCTCAACAGTCATCACACCCCCAGCCCCCCTCCTCCCCACCCGCAGCGCCACAATCCACCACTCCCCCTCCCGTCTCCCACCATCGCACGACACCCCCTCACCCCCACCCGCCTCCCTCTCCGACGCAGTCGGAACAGGCATCGGCATCGGCATCGGCATCGCAAACCGCCACCGCCTCCCCTCGTGGGCGCGCTCCTCGTCGTTCGGAGGTGGCGGTAGTAGCGGCGGCGGCCTCTTCGCTGGAGGAGGAGGAGGAGGAGGAGGCAAGCTGACGGCGGCGGAGAGAGATGCGATGAGGGGTGGGTTGGCGCTGCATCCGGTCGAGCCGGGGGAGGAGATGGGGGAGGAGGGAAGCGGTCGGGAGGCTGGGAGCGCGGTCTCGAGTAGCGGGAGTGAGGGAGTTTTGGAGGGGAGTGGGAGGGGCAGGGGAGGAGAGGGCGGTAGTGGTGGTGATGGTGGTGAGGCGGCGGTGGATGTGACGACGTGGGGCGAGTTCTTGATGGAAGATGAGAGGAAAAAAGAAGAAACAGATGATGATGTTGACGACAAGAAGAGCAAAGGGACGTGAAGCGCTTGTCTGGCGTCAATGAGAAGAGCTGACTTGGGAAAAGCTCAAGCGCGAAGACTCGAGTATAGTGGTCGATGCGTGCGGGGAAGGTACGTACAGACCGTCCACGACCCTGGTGGGCAGCGTTTAGCGCTTGCCGGGTAAGAGCGATGCCATCATTCATCTCCTGAACAGACGGCTTGCGTGGGAAGGCGCAACGCGTGCAGGCGAAGGCCTTCCAGATTAGGAAACTGCTCTGGCGTTGGGCGTTGAGTGGAGGCTGCGCCCTCGACTGATCTTTCATCACATGGGCACGAGGTCTTTTCGCCGTCTGGAATCATACGGTATGTGCCAGCTATGCGACACGTCGCAGCATGCGGGTGGAGAAACGAGGAGTGAGGTTGCTAGGAGCACGGTTGGCCGGCATGGCTTAGCACATACACGAGGGGGGCTGATTCCGCCGCACCCTCCCTGAGTTGAGGAACACGGCTCGATGACGCTTGAATAGATTGCTAATAATATCCTCGGCTCGATGGGAGAAGGCGGCTCAGACACGCCTCTCGCCGCTTGATTTCATTAGCCTTGGGTCGGAGATGAAAGATGTCCGGGTTGGCAATGTCGATGAAACACCATCGTCTACATCACAAGATGCAGACTCGGCAACACGGCACACACACAGTAGCGCAGTCGTCACAGGCAGGAGACAGGCAGTGGCGCGGAAACCTTGCGTTACGCTTTCGCTGTCGGCAGGCGCCAGCAGAAAGTCGAAAGATTTTGTATTTCTCATTTGTTTGTCCAGTGAGCAATCTGTCTTTTTGGTGGTTTTTTTTTCTTTCAGTGAATAAGACCAAATTCCCCCTGACCGCACATGTGAATGCATGCGCAACTTGAGTGCCATCGCGATCTTGATAGTTCCTGATTAATCCCAGCCAAAGAAATAAGGAGAAGAAGCCGAAAACAACCGGGCTCTGTGGTTTGGGTATTTGCAACGTGCAGTAGTCTGTAGGATGAAAGCCCTCCTCCGGCAACCATCGAATGCCATTAATTACAAAAAGAAAAAAGCGGAAAACCCAAGCCTCCGGCAATGCAAGTCTCGGTGTCGCTCCTATGGTCCGCGCAAAGGGAGAAGCTCGAATCGAATAAAGTAAAGTCGTAAGGCCGCCGGGACGGCTGCGTGTAGAAGGTGGTGTAGCGCAAGGCCGGAACTCGCCCAGGGTCTGAAAGGAATGGAGTTGGTCCCGCACACGTGGCGCGGAGCCGGCGAACGTCCGCGCAGGAGGAAAAGGGCCAGCGCGGCGCTTGCCGGCAGAGCGGCAGCGATGCGCGGCACGAAGAGCAGAATTTTAAAAGCGCAAGAATGCAGCCGAAAAAAGCCCGGAAGCAAAAACAGGCAAAAAGAACCCAGCCAACACCCCTTCCGATAATGCCCCCACCAGCCAAGTCCGTGGTCTAGTCGCTGAAACACTCAACGAGAAATGCTGCGGAAACAATGCAGCCAACGAGAAAATGAAAACTTCGTCAAAGAAATCTAAACAAGCCAGAAGCGATTTCGGGGGCGGATGCAGTGCTGTCGTCAAAAACCAAAGTGGGGGTGAAGCGTGTGCCAGAATAGCCACAGTGAAAATCCGAAGTGTGGATCCGCGTCCGCTGGAGCGTGTCTTCGTCGAGGAAACAGGCAGAAAGAATCCCCAATATCAACAGGGAAAAAACTAGGAAGGGGAATCCGGAAATGCGCAAGAGCTTTTGTGTAACAATTCCCCGGAACTTTTCGATGCCAACTTAGTGAAGCAGTGAAAACAAGAAACCGTCTGAAGCACACGACCAGGAGCCGCGTGCCAGACAAGAAGAAGCCCAGAAGCCGTCGCGAGGCAAAAGTGCGAGCCGGCTTCCGAGGACGGCGGCTCGTTGCACTTAGCCTGCCACAGACTGGGGACCAAATCCGGGAGCCATGAAGTAGGATGGGTGCTGGCGCGCGCAGTACAGGCAGTTGCAGCCAGCTCCGTGGCCGCCCCACATGTGCTGACCGTAGACAGGAGTGTACGCCGACGGAGGGAACATGGGCGCCTGCTCCTGCGGGCTGGGCAGCTGGTGGAACGGAGGGAACCCGAAAACGCTGCGACGAGCGTATCCGTCCGGCGGCGCCCAGGTGTGAGGGCCACCGTAGTACTCCGGAGTGGTGGGTCCCGTGTGCGGCGCAGATGGAGGGGACCGCTCGGTCGCGGAACGTGTGACGTGCCAGGGGTCGAACTGCGTGTAGCCAGGCGTGCCCTGCTGGGAGAAAGAGTCGCACGAAGAAAGCGACTTGGCGTACGAGCACTGGGAAACCGGTGACGGCAGCTTGGGCATCGAGCGTAGACGGCTGACGTTGCTCTGGACCCTAGTGTCGATGGGAGCAAGCTTGGACGTGTTAGCAGCGCGAGCAGCAACACGAGCTTCGTACTCCTTCCAGTGCTCGAGCCACGAATTGAACCCGCGCGACTCGGTGGGATCGCGGTGCAGGTTGTAGCCCAAAGCGAGGAGCCAGTCCCTCTCGAGTTGGTTGAGCTCCGTGACGCTGATGCCGCTGACCTCAGACCACGATCGGTTGATGAACGTGTTGTCATCGAGGAACTTGCTGCCAAGCATCAGTGCGGTGGTGAGGAACCTGTAAATCTGCGAGTCGGAGCTCTTGAAAGGCGAGCCCGTCGAGAGCATATCCATGCGAATCGACAGGTAATTCATGCTAAGCAGAATCGTCGCGGAAGGCAGTCGCGTCGCGCAAAGGACCTGGTGGACCCACTTCCGGAAAGACGGAGGCGATGGACGACCTGGTTGAATGCTTCGCATAAGGTCAATATCTGCTAAGCAGATCGGGGACTTGAGAAGAGCATACATTCCCTGTGCCATTTCAGACACGAAATCCGTCATCGTCTCCATGTCGTAGTCGAGCTTGGCGGAGACGCCGCCAACAGGCTTCTCTTCCTTCATGTGCGAATCAACGCGCTGCTGCTCCTGCTGGATCTGGCGATGCATGTCCATGTCAGGCATGGGAAGAGGAAGGATGGGGGCGCCGACGGATTCGTAGTAGTGAGGAGGCTGAAGGCTGGACGTATTGGTGCTCTGGTAGCCGCCATGCTGGGGGTACATGATTGACGGTGGAGCCATGGCGGAGGTTTGGCCGTAGCGCTCTGTGAAGTCGTAGCGGCTTTCTTCGTGGTTTCCGAAGCCGTGCTGAGCAGAGTAGGGGTTCTGCTGGTGGTGCATACCTCCACACCCGTTGCTGTTGTAGCTAGGGATGAACTCGGGCGGTGAGAGAGGCAGCTGCCGCGGCATCGGCGGGCGGTAGAAAGACGGCATGCTGGACTTCGCAGTCGCAGAGAAATAAAAGAAACGGTGCGAACGCGCCCTTGACGTGGCGTGTCAGTATCGCGTCGAAAACGCGATGAGAGCGAGGTCTCTTACCGTTTCTTTTATTTCCGACCGAAGAGAACTTCGAGCAAATGCCCTGAAAGCGGACCTGACCAGAAAATCTAGTGGCTTGATCTCATGCGCGATGGGTTGTCGCTGTGTTGGCTTTTGAGATGAGATTTTTGGAAAGGCAAGACGCTGAATAGAGATCTGGAACGGCGCACGACACCAGGAGGTTTTTCAGGGATGCTGGCGGTCAAAAGTGGTGCGACCGGGCGAAAAGTTTTCGGCGTGTCTGCAGATCGAAGGTGACGGGATGCGGGTCAACAACGCTGCGAACGCGTCAAAGACGGCGACGGTGGAGGTTGAGGCGACGGTAAGCGCAATGGAAACGTGCGCGAAGCGTCGGCGCCTTGGAAGAGGCGAATCCGTCAGCCGGGACGAATCTAAGTGAATAGGTCGTCGCGGGCGTGGGTGGTTGGGGCGCGCGGTTGGGCGTGGCCTGCGGAGCGGACGAGCGACGTTGCGAACCACAAAAAACGCTCAGAGCAATAGAGGCGTGATGCGAGAAGGAAACGCAAGGGAAGAACCACGGGTTGCAGCGCGGACAGCAAGCTCGTAAAATGGCGGCAGGCGGGTGGGCCGGCGGTGGGCAGCGCGGACGTCGGCGGCGTCGGCGGGGCTCAGCTTGTTGTCGGCGGGCAGGGCAGTCGCGGATTCCTGCGGGACGCAAGGTCGAAATGCAAGGCAAAGGAAGCGGCGATGGTGTCGCTCGAAAGCAGTCGATGCGCAGAGCGAGTCCTCGCGGGCGGGCGGGATTGCGGGCGCTGCGCGGGCGGAGGCAGCGGTGGCCGGGCGAGAGTGCTCGGGCTCGGGCAGACGACGCGTCGATGCGAGCGAGGGGTGAGGCTGCGCTTCGCCGGGCGCGGTGAGGAGAGTGGGAGGCGAAAAGGGAATGATGATGGGGAGAGGGTTGGGCGGGTGGAAGAGGTGATCAGTCAGGGCAGGGCCGGCGGCGCACGCACACGGCCTCGTTCAAGGGGTGGAGGCCGGTGACGACCCAAGCGACCGCCGTTCACGCACTCCGCCAGCGCCCCCAGCCAACCACGCGGACCCGGAGCCCAGGCGCCGCTCGTTGCCGCAACGGGCGCGCTGCCACGTCGGCCTTTCGCGCCCGCCGCCGCCAGCCCGCGCCCGGCCCCAGGCCCATTTTCATTTCTCACAATTTGCCTTTGTGCACCTGCATTATCCAGCGCGCCCCTAGCAGCGCCAGTCGGTCCGCCGGCCTGGCGCGCGCAGAATTAATTCACGGTCCTGCGCAATCTGCCGCCCGCCCAGCGCCTCCCGCTGCGCCGTCGCAGGTGCGCAATCACCCGCCGTGTCAGAGTCAGGCCGCATGGGACCGGGCAGGCTCGCCTGTCAGAGCCGGCGGTGCTGGGCTGTGGCCGAGGGGAAGGCTTGTTCCGCGCGCACACGCGCCAGGCGATCAGCCTCCGCGACATCCAGCCTCGTCGCACACACCCTCGCGCGGGCTGCGCAAAACAGGGCCCGGCGGCGGTGGCAACGCGACGAATCAGCGCGTCACTTGACCCGCCGCGCCCAGCGACGCGGCAGACCGGCCGCTTCCGTGTGAACAGCGGCCGTCGTCATGTCTCCATGCACCACCGCTAACGTGACAGCTGTTTTGCGCCCAAGCCACGTCGGGCCTGGACGTCTGGCTGCGCGGCTCCACCGCAGTGTCATTCGCCCGGTGCGGGCAAGATTCGTTGAGAATTCTCGCCGTGGACCCTTCCGTGGCTGGCGATTATTGATTTTTATCCGCGATCCACGAGACAATCCCGCGCGCAGGCCCAAGCGCGCCGGGTCGTGCGCGCTCGTGCGCGCCGTGGAGGCGGCCCTGCCCAGGCCTTCATAACTCCAGCGTTCGCGACCACCTGGAGCAGCGTCGCTGGCCCGTCACCGCCTGTTGCTGTACACAGCAGCCGCCGCGACGGCCTCCACGCGCGGCTGGAGCAGCACTGCGGCCGCGCCCAGCACCGGGCCAGCGCGTGCCGTGTTCGCAGCCGCGGCGAGACGCTCTCGCTCGCGCGCAGCGACGAAGGAACAGACCGGAAGGGCCATGGAAAGATCGAAAGGCACGCATGGCACGCATGAAATTCTCCTTCGGGCAGGATCTTCGACGCTTGACGTCTTGCTGGTGCGGCGGCGACGGCGGCAACGGGCCCGGCTGGAATTTGCGCAAATCGAGGCGCCTGGCCGCCCAGCAATAGTCAGCGTCGCATTCCTCGCGCGCTGCTCATTGGCGCTGGCTGCCTCGCGAGTGCCGCCGTTTGATCACCCTCATCATCCAGCGCTGCCCACACGCCGTCCGGAGACACGCCCTCTGTGGGCTGCGCCTGCATGTCCGCTGCTGCGGCCTGCGGAACGACCAACAGCTCCGCGCACGAGCAAGCCAACCGCCGGCGCAAGAATGCCACATGGACGCCGCCAACCCCATTTTTTCCCTCAGCGTCGCTCTCCTCGCTCGGCCACATACGAATTCTGCAAGGCTCGCACCGTGTTCTCGGGATCCCTGGTGCCTGCGCCTGACCTTCCCAGAACACCCACCTCGCGATTTTTTTTTAGAGGCCGGCCGGCCGGGCATACCGGGACGGCCGTGCGCCAGGCCCCGAGCTGCTAAATCCGTGCTCCCCATATTGGCTGCGACCCGTTGGCGCACGTCACCTCCAGCAGATTGAAGTCTGAGATGAAGGGAGCTGTGAGTAATAACGCGGCTCGCAGCTGTCGCCCCAATGCCTGCTGAGAAGGTTCGTTTCTGCGACAGCTAGCGCCGGCCCTGTGACTCTTTGCGTCCGTTTTGTTTGCTTGCGCGGAGAAAGCGGCGATCGGTCGGTGCTGCGACGACACTCCGTCATCGCTCCCTTGCTCTGGAAGTCTTCTCGAACGCCAGCCTCATCGCCGACATCAGCACCAGCATCGCCCGAGCTAGTCCGCGGCGCGGGCGTCATAATATGCCGGCCATCATCATGGCTTGCATATGTGAGATGAACGTGATGCGAGCCGTGCCAAATAGCCAAGGACCCCGAAAACTTCCTCCCGTCTGCCGACTGCGCCGAGACTACGCGGGCCCCCGTCGCGGAAAGGCTATCATCTTCCACTTCTCCGCGCCCGGACAACGTACCGTCCTCTGTACGGGCCTCAACAAGCGCTTCCGCCGGGATGTCGGCTTGCCACAAGTGACCGGCGAGGCCCATGAAGCAATCCTCCCAAGAAGCAGCCATACCCATCGCTACCGCTGGCATCGGACTGTATGGAAGCGTGTTGTTCCATCCTTCCGGACGCCCGCTCCTCAAGTGCCGACAGCAACAAGCGGGCCAGGCACGCCAAACCCGAGGAAAGCGAGAGCCGTCATCGCTCGTACTTTTCGCCGCCTTCCTCCAATAATCTCCACGCCGTGTCTCTCGCTTGCATAACCCGTGTTGCTAAATTCTGATCACCCCCTTGTGGACAAGCCTGCCTCCCTCACTCACACCATCTCAGCAGCAGCAACAGCAACGCAAGCACCCCCAGCCCCCAAGCCCACCCAAGCCCCGAGCCCCATATACTCTGAGACACTTCCCCCCTCCCACCCCCTCTTCCTCCTCCTTCTCCCTGCGGTAAAGTCGCAGGCTTAGCGGTGGCGAACGCGCGCATCCGCAGTCATGGGGGAAAGGCGGCAGAGCAGGCAGCGCCCACGGGACGCGCAGCCGGAGGGCTCGGAGGAAAAAGTGGGTGTGGGGAATAGTCGGGAGTGGTTGGCCCCAAGGCTGCCAGAAAAGAATATTGGGCGGCTGTGTAAGCTGATGAGATGCGAAGCGCACCGCACGCGAGCATCCCCCCAAGCCTCTCTTGCCATCGTGAACAGAGTCAGCGGGATCCTTGCGTGAGATCCTACTCCTGCCTGGAGTCTCCGAGGAGAATAATTTACCGAGGGTAAGGAGGCGGCACCAAAAAAAAATAAGAAATCTCGTAACGAGCAATAAAGACGTGACCACTCAGCTGCGTCAGTCCAATACCAATGTCCGGCCACCAGATGCCTCGCGCTCTCAGCCAGCTGACCTCTTCCCTCCCACCATGCGCGTGGCTGCTTTATTGTTTCGTAAGCTGAGCCTGTCACGACGGAGCTGGCTCTCGACATCTATGAATACCAGAACGAAGGAAGGACCAGACTAATGCGGAGCTTCTGCGCCGTCGGACTAGCAATACGAGTCCAAAAGTAGTGAGAGCATCAACCCAGGAAGCTGCGCCGCAGTTCTCAGATTATACCACGAACGCTAGGCGGAATGCACGAGCGAGAAGCCCTGCGCACACGGGGAAGCAGAGTTCCAGGACTGCACCACGGTCTTGTCTCAACTAATTTCGTGGTCAGCGATGGTCTAAGCGCGACCAGGACCAAGGAAAACAAACCATAGGAAATCTTAGATCTCACCAGTTGAAGCATTCATCGGGGTCCATGGCAGACCGAACCCGAATGATTCATCTTCAAATCTGGTTGGGCAGCTTCATGCCCTAGCGTGGCCTGAAAGTCTGAATAGCGAACTCCAAGCACGTTCTAGGCGCCCAATTGCCGGTGACACAGGAACCGATTGGCAAGCAGTTGTCCCAGGAAGCAACGACGGTCGCATGCGTGTTGCCGCTGCGTACGGAACTCCGCCTCGCAACGGCTTCGAATACTGAGATGGAAAAACATCGCCACAGAAGCATTATTGGCTGTCGTTCATCACCATCACCGCCGTTGCTGCCTTCCAACCCTTGTCCACCCCTATCCATCTTTTTTGCGAATGCGCCTCACTCTCCTCCTGCCAATGTGCCTCGCCGATTGGGGAAGAATCCGCGTGCGGCCTCCAGGCTGTGTCCTAGCCAGGCAAACTGGAAGCTACCGAGAGGAAACACAATGCCTTGTTCCGAACAAAAGAAATTGAACACGAAGCAGCAAGATAGGCCGTACACAACACGAGTAAGGCAGCCATACAGGGGAAAAAAGAAAAAGGGAGGAGAAACCTTTCGCTATCCGCTTGAGCCGCATCCGCAAAGGGGGAAAGGTGCATAGCGAAATATCTTTTTGCCCCCTTGTCCAAGACGAAGGGAAGATTCCAATGACGTGCCTCAGTGGACATGTAGGACCCAATACCTTTCCTTCCCAGCGGTTCTCGTTTGTAGTAGGGTGCTACAAGGTAGGAAAGGAAGCAATGAAAGAATGAAGAAAAACGGGTCAGGGACTGCGAGGCTTGCGGGACTGGCGTGGTCATCACGATAGCGGCGACCTTCCAGCGACGAGGGAGATAGACACCCGGGAAAGGCTACCAAATAGTGTCACTATGTCTCCAAACCCAGAACAGCAATACCTCGATCGTAAAGATTGAAATCTAGCCTCACAGCCACCGGTCCAGAAACGTGAGATTTACCTTGACCTTCCTCGCCACCCTCGGTCGGTACCAGTCACCTTCAAGGACTAGAGGAAGGCAAGGAACTCACAATCCTGCCAATGCACTTGACTGTCGCCTGCTTAATAGCTAGTGAGTCATAATGTGGTCGGATGTAAACGAGATGCTCATGCCACGGCCATCGCCACAAGAGCCAAGGAACATGATACGACGCGAGGTGGTTGCCTGTCTACCCCTGCGTGTCCCTGCTTGCTTGCTTGTGCCACACGACGAAACGAGAGACACAACACGACACGCGTGAAGCGGAAGGGATGGACGTGTGGATGGGAAGGGGCGTGGTCACCGATCGGTGTTCCGAGGACACGAACGCGTTTCGAAACACGACTGCCTGATCGACCGCCACCTCCGGTCATCGTTTGATGAGCCCTGGTGGCGCGGCGCTGGTGTAGCCAGCGGACATCATTGCTGTCCTGTCTCAAATGTGAAGAGGAAAGGGCGTGCGTGTCACGCGTTAGGCTCGTGTTGCATGTTGGACAATGACAAGCACCATGTCGCGCACTTCAGAATGTGAACCACTCAATTCAGAAGTATGCCAAAACGCCGATATGAAGGATGAGCGGCTGTGCTGCTCCCATGGTATTTCAGCCAGCTACGTACGATACAGAGACGCCGTGTCCGTCATAAACCCATCCGTGAAGAAACTTTTTTGAGATCCACCGACGACCACCCAAGCAGCAAAACAAGCCACCGCTCGCTTAGTTCATCTGCTTGATGAGGGCGTTGATGTGGTCCTCACGGTTGCCAAGGTCACCACCCTCAATGAAGTGCTTGAACTTCCTGGGGCGGAAGCCACCAGTGGGGTTGGACAGCTTGAAGGGCCAGAGGAAGTTGCTGGCCTGCTTGAAGTTGGGGCCAACGGTGTAGATCTCGTGGATCAGGTCCTCCATGCAGACAATGCCGTACTTGCCGAGGTGCTCCTCGATGATGGCGTTGTCGGTCAGCGGGATGCGCTGCTTGTTGACCTTGCCGTAGCCGCGCTTGTAGACGAGCTCACGGACGGACTTGAGGTTGGGGTAGCCGTAGGCGATGTAGGGCTCGACGATCTTGAGCATCTCAATGGTGGCCTTGGTGAGCCTCACGAAGATACCGTTGTTGATCTGGAGCAGACGGAGGAGCTGAAGAGTCTTGCGCTTCTTGGGGTCAATCTTGTTGATACCCTTGATGCGGACAACGAAGGCAAGCTTGGACTCAGCCGGGACGTAGAAGGAGCCCTCCTGCTTGGCAACGCGGGCAAGGCGGACCTTCTCGCGCTCGGCATCGCGGTACTCCTTGACGTAGGACTCGGCGCGCTTGAAGATGACCTCACGCTTCTTCTTGTTGGCCTAGGTAGAGCAATGTTAGCTTGCTGAACCATTGCGATCTGCAATCAACGGGTTCCGAAGAAGTGGGCGTAATCAGTCCCGAAAGATGGTTAACGTAGAGACAGCATCGACCCTAGAGTCTAGTCGTCTTGGTTGGTTGATATCATCACCAAAGCCCAACTTCCCCGGAACACCTGAGTAATGGAGTCTGGTGCCACTCACATCGCGCTTCTTCTGGAGCTCAGCAGCACGGTTCTCCTGGTCCTTCTGCTGGGTCTTGCGCTTCTTGAGCAGGGTCTCGGGGACCAGGACCTGGTCCTTGGTAGGGACGGTACTATATCACCCAAGAGAGAATGTCAGCAGTCTGGTGGTTGGCGAGCAGAGTTGCTCCCAGACGAGAACTGCGGCAAGTGCGGCATTCCCGACTGAAGATTGGACTCGACGGTAGAAAAGTTTTTCATCGATGAGCAGTCCCGCGCAGCGAGGCGCCGGGAACTGTGTAGTCTCAATCGACAAGACCCCAAGCAGAATACTCGAGAAGGAGTGCGCGTACTTCATGCAGGCGTGGAATCACCCAGCCCCATGACCCATGTACGGCAAGTTCGATTTAAGGGAGAAGGCGGTCGCCTTCAACCCCAAAACCCCAGCCTCGCATTCTCAAAAGCCGGTCGCGCTCAGGCGCACGGTCAAGTGAGGACCGAAGGCCAGGAGGAAGAGTGTATCGAGCTGGGCGCTGCGAGGAGCAGGCTTCTCCAGCGAGGAAAGACCACGACCAGCTGCATTCTCGTCTTGGGCTTCAGCGGAGCGGCAGGCGAAAGAGGACGTACGTCTTGACAACGGCCATTGCGAAGGTTGGCGGCGGTGCTGCTGGGAGTTAGTCGTGGACGGAGGGTGGTGGACGTCTGGTTCTTTTCAAGAAGAAGCGCGGAAGGAAAATTGAGGTGCGCCGCTCGCTTGCGCCGGCGTCCGTGCGCTGGAGTCCGTGCGCAGCATGCGTGCCAAGCCAGAGCTCCTGGCCTGCCTGCTTCAACGCCAACAATTCCCACCAACCCATGTTCCCCCAACCTGCTCCCGCTCGCATCCAGCCATGGCCTCCAACCGCCGAGGCGTCGGCCTCTCCGCCTTCGACCGGCACACCATCACGCAAGCGCAGTACGCCTCGCACGGCACAACGCTACGCACGCAGCACCTCCAATCGCTCCAAACGCAGCTCTCTGTCTTTCAGTCCCTGCTGCACCAGTTCAGCATCACGCATGCCAAAGACATCCGCTCCAATCCCACCTTCCGTGCCGAGTTCGCCCGCATGTGCAATGCCATTGGCGTCGACCCGCTGGCCTCGTCCAACAGGAAAGGCGCTGGCGGCGGCGGCGACGGCAAGGGGGGTAGCTTCTGGGCGCAGATGCTGGGCGGCAGCGTCAACGACTTTTATTTCGAGCTCGCCGTCAGGGTCGTCGAGGTGTGCCGGGAGACGCGCGCGGAGAATGGAGGCATGATTGCGTTGAACGAGGTCAGGCAGAGGGTGCAGAAAGGCAGAGGCTTTGGCGGCGGCATGGAGGTTTCCGAGTATGTAGACCCATTTGCAACGAATGTACCTGCCCCAGATGCTCATGTGTGTGCAGTGACGATGTCTTGCGTGCCGTCAAGTCTCTCGAGCCACTCGGATCCGGCTTCAACATCATAAAGCTTGGTCACAAGCAGATGATCCGGTCGATTCCAAAAGAGCTCAATACCGATCAGTCGGCCGTGCTTGAGGCTATTCAAGTGCTTGGATACGTGACGGTGTCTATGCTGCAGATCAATTTGGGCTGGGAACGCGCCAGAGCAGTGGCGGCTATAGATGATCTCAAGGCCGATTCGCTGGTGTGGGTCGACAAGCAGACAGAAGAGACGGAGTATTGGTCTCCGACGTTCATCACGGACACAGCTGCCGCCGAAGGGGAGTGATGTTGATGTCACGACTTTTTGATTCCTCTACCCTTCGTCTGATGATACCCATGAAACGCATGACGCATTTTGCATCTTCCATGAGCATTAGAATAGTAACATAAAAACCCCCTAATGCAAAATCAAAGAAACCATCCGTCCCATACTTATGCCTGAATAGCCCTGCCCAACGCACCACCAGTGAACTGCTGGCCACGCGGAAGGCCGCTCGATCCCCCTCTGCCCCTGCCACGACCACCGCGCTGACCACCACGGCCACCACGACCGCCTTGGCCGCCTTGCCTCTCGAATGCGTTGGCCATGCCTTGTGTCCTCTGTTCGAGAGTCTTCTCGTTGGCTTCGATGAGACCGCTAGCCTTATCACTGAGGGTGAGGGCCAAGCTCTGGAGGCGAGACAGCTCGACACCCTTGCGGAAGATGATGGCGTTGTTGACTTGGTCAAGGGCAGCAGCAAGCTCCTCGTGCGAGATCATCTTGCTGACGATAGCCGAGACCTTGCGGTCGGGAAGCTCGAACATGGAGGCCAGGGTGCTGATCGCGAGAGTATCGTAGAAAGGAGCGTAGGTGAAGAGGTAAGTCCGGAGACCCTCCTCCTGGATCTGCTCGGAAAGCATGACCTTGATCTTATCCGACTGGGCCATGAGATCCCAGATCTTGATTGAGTTAATGAAGTCCGCGGCCTTCTTCCACTCACCCGCCGCAAGCGCCTTGGAGGCCTGCATGACGTGGTCACGAGTGTTCTCCGGGGGACCGGTGAAGATCTGGCGCTCATGGTACTCTAACAACCTACGGTAGGTCTTGCTGATGACCCTCTTCCGGACATCAGGAGAAGAGCCAACCTGGGCGAGCAGAGGGATCTCAAGGAGCATGGAGCAGGTGAGGTAAACGCACTCCAAAAGCTCCAAGTTGATGTGCATGTGGAACGGCAGCTGGCGCTGTCTCTCCAACCGCTCCTGCTCGGGCGAGATCTGGGAGTAGCGCTGCATCTGGAGACCCTGGGCAAGAAGTTCCTTCTGCCTGTTGCTGCCGCAAATCTCCTGGAGAGAAGTCTGCGCCTCGTAGACGAGACCGGCTCTGAAGGCGCACAGACCAACTTGCACAAGTGTCCGGTTGAACAGGATCTGGGTGTTGACGTCAAAGTTGGCAATCGTCTCCTGCAGGTGGGACATGAGCATCATGTCGCGAGCCTTGTAGTAGTGGTCATGCAGCGCCAGGAAGTAGATCTGGCAAAGCATGGCACGGGCCCGAATGATGCCCTCGCTGTGCTTGAACAGATACGTGCAGAGCGTCGCGAGGAGGGTGCTGACATCAGTGGAGTCTCCGCGGGCAATGATCGTCGAGCTGAGTCCAGAAGGAACCTCCTTCCAGGTGTTGTCCTCGAGGATTGTAACAACCTGGGCAGGCTGCAAGAAAAAATAAATTAGTGCCTTGACATCGTCAAAACGGGCCGTATACACATACCTTGAAGTAAATGTGCTCGAGGCGGCGCATGACAACGCGGTTAATGCTCTCCTGGGCGCCTTCATGCTTCTCCCTGAGCCACTCAACATACAGCTGAGCGCGCACAATGCTGTGGTAGAGCGTGCTCTCATCCGTAAGCCTCTCGACGTAATCGGCCGTGTGGGGGTCGATGTGCTGGAGAGCACGAGTGAGCTCATCGTCGAGGCGCTCCACGAAAGAGGCGACGCTGCCGGGGACCTTGAAAGTCTCGCCGGGAGTAAGCGGGGGCAGCTTCTCATCATCCTCCCACTCCTCGGCACCCTCGATGACGATGATATCCCGGTTGTTCTCGAGAGTCTCGAGAAGCTGGCGGAACTCGTTCTCGGCACTGTGCTCATGTTAGCCTATGAAAGATCACGCCTAAAGTTGGTTCACGTACAGCTTCCACTGCTCCTGGGTCATCTGGTTGCCGGTGCCCGAGGTAAGGTCGAAACGAGTGGAGATTACGGTCAGCAGAACCCGGATCTTCTGGTAGTCGTTGGCGGCCACATCCAGCAGCTTCTCCATGATGCGGATCTGCTCCAGACGGTCGGTGTTCTTGCGACCACGGGCCTCGATGATGGTGCGAAGGTGCTTGAGAATGCTCTCCGGCGTGTAGACCATAGCCTTGCCACCAGCACCGACCATCGTGAAGCCATCATCATCAGCGCCGGCGATCTGCTCGCCCATGCTGAGGAGCGACTTCTGCTTCGGCTTCTTAGGAGCCTGGGCAACCTCCTCGACAACGTCATCCCGCATGAACTTCTCCGGGTCCGCCTTGTACTTCTCGATGTCGGAGGCGAAATCCTGCTTGACCTTGCGCATGCGCTGGCGGACGGCGTTCAGACCGCGGGTGTTGGTGGCGTTCATCTTCTTGGGAGTGACCTTCTGCTTCTCGATGGTCTCAAGCATGGTGGTCTCCAGGTCGGCGATAGCCTTGACGTACAGCTTGGGCGTCTTGCCATCGTTCTGCCTGACGAGCGCGGGTATTTGGCGGTTCATCTTGTCGAACTCTACGCGGAGGCATCAGCACACGGTCGCATGGCAGCGGCGGCGCGGCGGCAGGCTTACCTGTGGAGATGACGGCCCAGTCGTTGATCTTCTCAGCGTTCTCAATCAACCGGATGGTGCCCTCGAGTTCCTCGAACCGCTTGTCCTTCGCGCTCTTCACGACGGTGACGCGCTCTTCCTCGTCGCTGTCGCTCTCATCGGACACGTCCCTCAAGAAACGGTTCACGCCGGTACGACCACCATCATCAGAATCCTCGTCGCTCTCATCCTCCTCCTCCTCCTCCTCAGAGCTTTCCTCCTCCGACTGTTCTTCTTCCTCCTCGCCAGAGTAGAGCTCCTCCTCGTCGGAGCTGCTCTCGCTGGAGCTGTCGGCCGCGGTGAAGAAACGGGACATCGTGGCGGCGGATTCCGAGCCTGCGGGGTCGGCTTCGCGTGGAGGTGAGGGTGGCGGTGCGCGTGGGTGTCGCGGTGATTATTTTGCCTCGTTGGAGGGGCCTGCACGCTGCATTTCGCCGTTGAAGCGAACGCACCGCATTTTGATGCGTCTGTGCGTGCACGTGATCTCACTTCTGACCGCCACCCTCCCTCTGGCTCCTCCGAGTGTTCGTCTCTCGATGCCCATATCTGTTCCAGAATCCAGAACTACTTGAGTTTCTATGAGTCATTTACTGTCGGAGCCGGTGGTTGTTTGCGCGAGCTGCTGGGAGAATGCCATTTTCGGGCCTTAGGCAGCAAAACATCTATATGAATTGACGACAAACGTGAAAGGTTTCAAAGCTGCAATCGGTATATATACTACGCCGTAGACGCCAAGAATGGGCCACTCGAACAACCTGCTCCTTTTTACCATCGCCCACCATGTAAATGTATTATCGTCGCTCCTTCAGCCCTCCTCCTGGTCCATATCGTCCCGGCCCCTCTTGCCGCCTCCTCTCCTACCACGCAGGACACTGCCCTTCTTACCTCTGCTGTCGTGCAGGTCCTTCATCTCCCTGATCGCAGCCCGCTGTGCCTCACCAACGCGCTCGGTAAGCACCATAACCTCCTCTTTAACCACAGACTCCTCCGAAAGCTTCTTGCCCAGCGCTGTCTCAATGCGCAGCCAGATCTCAACGTCGTACTGCGTGACAAGGGAAATGGCTTTTCCGGACTTTCCGGCACGGGCAGTACGTCCAACACGGTGGACATAAGTCTTCGAGTCCGGCGGGAGGTCGTAGTTGATGACGTACGAGACGCTTGGAATATCCAGACCACGCGCGGCCACGTCGGTTGCGACGAGGATATCGCGGGACTTTGACCTGAACTTTCCGAGTGCGCCTAACCTTGCAGACTGAGAAAGCTGACCGTGGAGAGGAATGGCGCCGAACCCTAGAGTCCGGAGAAGGATTGCAACACGTTGCGTTTCGTTGACTGTCCTCGTGAAGATGATGGTTGGATGACCGATCATGTCGTTGAGCAGATGGATCAGGTACAGATCTTTGTGTTTATGCGGTATGAAGAGGTAGCGCTGGATGAGTGTCGATACCGTTTGGTGAGAAGAACTGGAGATGGAGACGCGGAGCGGGTTGCTCAAACTGGCTCTTTGAAGGCTCTCGACCTTGGAGCTCATCGTGGCAGAGAACAGGAACGTCCGCCTACCCTCCTTTGGCAGCACCTTGAGGATCTTATCGATGATCGGGCCAAAGTCCAGATCAAGCAGTCTATCAGCCTCGTCCATGACGAGGTACTTCAACTGCTTGAGGGAGAAGCCCTTCGTGTTCTCCAGATGATCGAGCAGACGTCCAGGAGTGGCGACGATAATGTGCGGGTTCTTGCCCAGAGCAATCTGCTGGGGCGTCATATCCATACCTCCGACGAGAACGGCGCACTTGACGCCAATCAGGCTGCCGAGCGCCTCAAACTGCTGGGAAATCTGGTATGCGAGTTCACGAGTAGGCGCCATGACGAGGCCGAAGAGCTTCTGCTGCCTCTCCATCAGGTCCTGGAGGATAGGCAGTGCAAATGCCGCCGTCTTTCCCGAGCCAGTCTCGGCCAGACCGATCAGGTCGCGTCCTTGCAGGGCCAGCGGGATGGACTCGACTTGAATGGGGGTCGGGTGCTTGTATCCCAGCGCCTCGCAACTGTCGCAAAGCTCTTCTATGATTCCCAAGTCCCTGAAACTCTTGCGCGCCTCTTCTTCTTCTGCTTCTTGTGCTGCCCCGGCGGTGGGCTCTTCTTCGCTGTCGCTTTGCGCATTGTCGGATGCGGGCTCTGCAGGCTTCGTGGGCTCGGCTTTCTGCTTCGCAGGGGGGGCGTCGCGGGCTTTGGTAGCGGTCGCCTTCGGCTTCGCGGCCGCGGACTCGCCGCCGAGCTTGCGCTTCTTGAGGGCGGGCATTTTGGCGGTGCAGGGGCAGTGACGCGCGGGTGCTGCGAGTTTGATGCTGGAAAAATGGCTTCGGTGCTTATCGATAAGCGCATCCGGGATTTTTCTCTCGCAGGCTCCGCCGCAAGTCCGCACCCCAGCATCACCACCGCACGCGCAAACCCGCCCACCATGGCCAAGCGAAGAGTCAAGAAGCGCACGCATGCGGGTGCGAGCGTGCCCAAGAACACTCAGAAGCCCAACGATGGCAATCCCAAGAGCATGGTCATCCGCGTGGGAGCCGGAGAAGTCGGCCCCAGCGTCTCGCAGCTGGTCAAAGACATGAGATTGGTCATGGAGCCCGGCACCGCCGCAAGGCTGAAGGTAAGTGACCCTTGATGCGCTCGAGTAGACACTGTCTAACGGCTGGGGTAGGAGCGGAAATCGAACAAGCTCCACGACTACACAACTATGGCCGGCCCTCTCGGCGTCACCCATCTTTTACTGTTCTCCAAGTCTTCTTCCGGGAACACCAACCTGCGTCTCGCAAAGACCCCGCGTGGCCCTACCCTGCATTTCCGTGTCGAAAAATACTCTCTGTGCAAGGACGTCATGCGTGCCCAAAAGCACCCCAGGACTGGAGGTCACGAATACCATACCGCCCCTCTCGTAAGCCCGAATCTGGCCTATACTCAATGTCTCTCTGCTAACAAAGCCTACCTGCGCAGCTTGTCATGAACAACTTCACGAGCTCGCAAAACTCGACATCCGAAAATCCCATCCCGAAGCACCTCGAGAGCCTCACGACCACCATGTTCCAATCCCTCTTCCCCCCGATCTCGCCGCAAAACACGCCCTTGACCTCCATCCGGCGCGTTCTCCTCCTGAATCGCGAACCCTCTGCCGCCGACTCCAACTCGTACGTCATCAACCTGCGCCACTACGCCATCACAACCCGGACGGTGCGCAAGGACATGCCCAAGAGCCTGCGCAGGCTGAACAGCGCTGTCAAGGACAAGAAGCGCAGGGGTCTGCCCAATCTGGGCAAGCTGGAGGACGCCGCTGACTACCTGCTCGACCCGGATGCGGGAGGTGGATACACCAGTGCCAGTGATAGCGAGGTCGATACGGACGCGGAGGTCGAGGTCTTGGAGACGACGAGGAAGGTCCTGAACCGGAAGGAGAAGCAGCGCGCTGCCGCCGCCAGGGAAGCTGGCGCGAATGGCGGTGCCAGTGCGTCGGGAGGCGCTCGCAGCAATGTGGAGAAGAAGGCTGTGAAGCTGGTAGAGCTCGGGCCGCGGATGAGACTTCGCCTTCAGAAGGTCGAGGAGGGCCTGTGTGGCGGCAAGGTCATGTGGCATGAGAGCATCACGAAGAGCGCTGAGGAGATCAGGGCTATGGACAAGATGTGGGAGCAGCGGAGGAAAGAGAAAGAAGAGAGGAAGCGGATCCAGAAGGAGAACATTGAGAGGAAGAAGAAGGATAATGCGGAGAAGAAGGCAAGAGGCGAGGAGGTGGATGATGATGACGACGAGGAGGAAGACTACGACGAGGACATGTCCGACGCGTGGGACAGCGAGGGTCTTGATGATGAGGGCTCAGGCGATGATTCAGACGAAGAGATGGAGGACGAGGAGGGTTGAGGAAGACGCAGTCAAATAGCTATGGCTAACCACATATACCCACGCATTTCCAGATCGGCTCCGAAGAAAAGTTTGCTAAACTCCTTCCATACACTTGTTGTATTGTCCATTTTAGTTGCAGGGGCTTGTGATGAAAGGCGTTCTAGACGCACCATTGCCTGGGTTTAGGTGGTGATCTTCAAGACTTCAGGAATCGCGTGTCAACTGTCAAGAGCGGTAGCGTACAGGTAGAAACCACAGAGCGCAGCGAATTCCAAGAGTGCATCAACCATTGAATTAAATGTAAAACTTCTGCGGAACTATCGCTTCTTGGAAATCCTTCAGACAGCTCAAGAAAACGCCCATGTTATGACAGTCATCTGTGTACAACGAGAACAAAAAAGAAAAAAACTAGCGCATAGCCGACCTGCCCTCCTCGGGGGCACCCAAGCCCTCTTCATCACCAGGCTCCGCATAAGTGCCAGCCTTCTTCGTGGCACCACGGGTGCGACCAGACATAATGTTGCTCTGATCAATGGCCTCCTTATCGTCGCGAGCTAATAATTGTTCGTCAACTTCATGCATACAAAACACTAACATGATCATCCACCATGCCCCGTTTTGTGTAGGGAGGTCTGGGATGGATGAAGGCTCTGATCGACTTACCCAGCTGCTCGTCGCTGTCGGCAGTCGCGGGATCAATCGGGTCCTCGACGCCGGCCTCGTCCTTCTGAACGGGGATCTGGTACTGGCCGCTGCGGCTGACGTATGCGTTGTCACCCGCGTTGCCGGAGGGGATGTCGCCGCCCGTACGGTCGTTCTGCTGCTCGTACATGTCGTCGGCGGAAGCAGACATGGTTGTTGTATTGATGCTGAGGGAGAAGATTTGGAGGGAAAATTTCGTGTACGTTGAGATTTGTTCGGGCGGTGGTTGATTGAATTGTTCGACTGGATTGGATGGAGAATCTACTTGACTTAAGGAAGGTTTATATGTACTCGAATGAAATGGCAGCGCAATGGCTGGGAATATCAACGCCCCAGAACGTCATTACTTTTGAGGCGCGTCATGACGAAGGGTTCGTCTTGATGTCACCCATGACATATTGACACGCTCATTGGAGGAACGAGCTAGATGTTTAGCGATTGGCATGAATGCCGTTCGCATTGGTAGATCATCAATTTGCGCGCAGCAGGAAAAGCGCCGTCATGACCTCACGCTGGGAAGGAATCAGAAGCAGAAGTCCGGAACACCGTGCGATGACAAGGGCTCAAGCAACGGCTAGGAACCTGGTGCAAATCGCGAATGCAGGAAAAGATTGGCGGGGACGAGCAGCCGTAAGACCGTGCTTCTCAGCCCTATAGTTGTGGTGGACGTCAACACTCGGTCTACGCAGGTTAGCACCAGGGGCCGGGCGAGGCGGTTGCTGCCAGCCACCTCTGCAATGCAAGCCACCAGATCTGATCGACGGTCGCTAATCTGGGATGTCGGAGCCAATCGACAACGCGATTGAATTGATGGGCGATGGCGTGCGCGCGCGCTTTCGCGTCCCACGCGACGACACGACGAGGAGGAGCAAGTAGTGGGAGAGTCGCTGGCGCGTGTCGGGAAATGGGAGCCAGGCGCCAGCACGTTCTGCCATCCAGAGACTTGCGATGTTTTCGATCTCTGCGGCCTTCGACTAAACGCGAGAACTTCAAAGTTACGCAGGAGACCTTTCATCACCTCAAATCGTAGAGAAGCAGATCCAAGTCTATACTCTAGTCTAATCACAGTCATGAAAGGACGTATGTATGTACATGGATGGCTATCTCCACATATTTGCTCGTACGCTGCAGCGAAATCCTATTTGTACAAGAACTGTTCCCAGCTGCTGTCCCTTGGTGATATCATGATGCTCCTTGCCTCCTTTATTTACAGAGCATCACTCTTATGATTGTCATTCCCATCGTGAGTTGCTTCCCCGACAGACTCCAGCTTTCCTTCCAGCTCAGGCTTATGCGTCGTCCGTTCCTTGGAGGACAGACGCACGGTTCCATGGGGAGCCATTCCGCCCAGCTCCGCATTGATCTCCTCCACATCAAGCTTTAATGCTCGAAGACCACGTGCCGCCCATCTCAGAACCCTCTTTCTCTCTCTCCAGCCAGCTTCAGTACTCGGATTCTCCGCAAATTCAAGTAGAGCTTTGCGATAGACTGTGCGCAGTAATGAGAGCGTCGGTAACAGGCGCTGACCACGGAGCACTATTTCTGTGTCATTCTCTCCTGCAACATGGACGTCTTCCATGTGGAAGGTCAGGGGCCGGGGAAGAGTAGTTGGCCTTTGTCGTGGCATTAGCAATGGACCTTGGGGTTCAAGCGGCTGGGCGTCCTTGAAATTCTTGCACCACTTTTGCATGAGCCGCATGCCAGCAGTGCTGCCACGAGCTTGCGTAACGCCATCCAGGATTCGGGCAAAGTCCTCCTCCAAGACGGAATTCTCGAGTATCCGTGTGCTGCGATATACGAAGAGGCTCGAACAGAACCTCTGCCATTCGGGACCAACGGTGGACAAAACACAAAGGATGCCGTGGAAGCGGTTGAGTCGTTCCTGATCTCCTCTGCCATACATGCCCCTAACCAGTCTGCGGAAGATCGAAACGGCTCGCGTCATCGGATGCTTCTCGTGGTTGCCCTCTGTCGGCGCGGCCAGCTGCTTCTGTAGCATAAGTAGATGCTTCACTGTAAGTGCGCCCACTTTAGCCACCCATCCTTGCGTGTTGCTGCCCGACAGTACGCCAATGACTTTCTCGACCGAGTCCCACCGCTCGTTCTGCATTTGATTGTCAATCAGTGCTTCGACTACTCGAAGTGACAGGTTAGATCCCGAATGTTGGCTGACGACTTTTGAAAGTAAAGACGTGTCGGCAACGGCAACTCCATAGTAAATAAGCGCGGCTGCGATGCTGCTGTCACCATACATCTGCTCCGGAATGAGTGGGCCGTCGATGTCTTCCGAGTACAGCAATGATTTGGCGAAATCGTATGCTTCGGTTCTCGCTGCGAGTGTTAGAACGGCAGCCAGTAGAGGAGGCGGAATTTGCGGGAAAAAAGCAGGATAGTCCGGCGAAGGAATGTTGCTGGAAAAAGATTGAAGAGGAGCCAAGTCACTCTCTGAGGAGCTATGGAGCTTCTCGAAAAATTGTTGCAGTGACCGTTTCTTGTTCTCGTCTGTCAGCGTCTGCAAACGCTCGATGACTCTGAAAGTTCCTGCCATGTCGCCATTATTGACGTGGATGCGCAGAGCTTGATGTAGGACGCTCAAGGAAACCGCCGATGCATCCAAGATGTAAGAAGGAGAGCCAAGACTATCATCGTGCTCGTGAGGTGCGTTGTTGTACTCGAGTTCTTTTCCGTACAAGGAGATGAAATGTAAGATCTTCTCCAGCGACCGGGCTTGCTTCTTGGGGTCTATTGCCTCCATGTCCAAGAGGCGTACCACGACGGCTTCCCAAGTCGTAGTCCCCAGGCCGAGGTTGTCGCGCTGGAGCAAGTCTTTCAGGTTAGACATGCTCTTGTATATTTCCCAAATCGAGACTCCACGCTCGCTGATTCCCACTGAGGTCTTATTGAGCAGTCCGTCTATGAAGGCGGCGACCACCTCACTGCTGATAGTCCGTTCTACAATGAAGCGGTCCGGAGAATTCGCTTGCGAGCCCCGAGCCCTGGAAAAAGACCATAAATCGGTCCAAGTCATGTTTCGAAAAGACGAGCCAGCCTGATCCTGTAGAATATTTCTCCAATGGAGGACAGACCATCTCGCCTCCTCCTTATAGCCCATCAGCTTCTCGAGAATGGCGATGCCATCGGTGGCCCAGCCTCCATACAGACATGACCAAAGCACAAGTTCCAGCCACACCTCCGATCCGAGCTCCGGCGTGCGAACCTTGTATCTCGAACCCGGTATTTCGTGACCAAGGAAGGTGTACTGCGCGTTTGCGTTGGCGGCAGACGCTACAGCCGACTCATGTGCGCGCCAGGCTGCGTCTGAGAGGGCGGTTAAGATGCGTGAAGAAAGAAGATAGAGCATGGGCGGCTGCTGGAGAGAGAACGAATCTTTCGGCGGTTCGTACTGGTATACCGACTCGGGGATGATGCCGAAGTGGTGGAGATATGCTATGAGTTCAAGCACATGGGCCATTATCACATCCTTCTCCTGTGGGCGGTCTCCGACTGCGGTCAAAATCATGTTCCCCAAGCTCCTCCACACCTGACCTAGCGCTCCCTTGCGGTGGTGTAATCCGTCTTCCGAAAAGTCCTTTAGATCCGTCAATTGGTCCAATGTGTGTTTGAAGGGTAGGCCTGGTCCAATGCTCTCGGCAATTATAGGGTGATCCGTAGCGCTCTTCAAAGAGGTGTGGGCACCATCCCATCTGATGGTGTCAAAAGGAGCAACGTCCTCAAGGCGCCCCTTGTCCGGAAGATTCATCTCCACCACTGTTTTCACAATCCACATGACAGCGTCCCATCTTCCCTGCTCTATGCCTAGGTGACTGAGTATGTCTACGGATGCGTGGCGGGAGCGTGCCAGGAACCAAGCAATGTTCTTCGCAAAGTCATCCTTCTCTGGGCCGATGCTCGGCGGATCAGGCGCGTCGGTCGAGGATGCGGCGAGATGCGACGGGAGAAAAGGCTCGAGGCGCTCTATCCAAGCTTGCGGGTCATGCCTTTTCAACGGGCCGGGGATGCGGAGTCTGGCAGGTTTCGATTCGGGCGGCGACGGGGCGTTTGGGAGGCCATGGTGGGCAGCGCGTGGCTGCGCGCGCCTTCGTCGGCTCTGCGAGAAATGCCTGGCTGGAGCTCGTGGGCGAGCGGCGACGGCTGGGGCGAGCCAGGCTGCTACGGTGGAGTATCCTTTGGATGCAGTGCTGGGCTGTCGAAAGGTTCGACTGAGCACATTCTGGAAGCTCGTGTGCATGGAATGCTGTGAGGGGAGGGCGGAGATGTGCGGGCATCGGAGCGCGGGCGGCTGGCGGCGATTGCAGAGGAAAAAAGTCGGCCATGACGTTTCGCCGCGCGACAGCTTCAAATGGTGGCCGCTCGTGCGCAGGGACGGCTGCTCCGCACGAAAGCCTGTTTAGATTTGAGATGCCGCCCGCACACCGCGAGATGGGCCATTGCTGGGTTCCTGCCCCCCAATGGACGCTTAGGCTCGGTATGGAGTAGATGCGCCTGGCCGTGGAATCCTGGCCATGTCTCGTCGAGCGCGGCTGCCGCCATGTGCGTGCTGCCGGACCGCCCAGATTGGGGCGCACAGCTGCAGCCAGTCTGCGCCGTGGCACTCGCGGGCACTCGCGCTTGCGCCGAGCAAAGTGGCAACGCGCCTGTCACAGGCAGAAGTCGCGGTCGTGGAGGAAGGCGAGCGGCCATGACTAACGCGCTAGGACGGCGCCCGGTCGCGTCTCCTGCGCATTGAAGCCTAAAGCTCGCGCAAACAACCTCAACCACACCTCAACCACCTCCCTCCAGTATCGTCGCGGGCTCTGTTTTGGCGGTCGCAGCATCTTTGGCACAGCTCCTCGCCCTGCTCTCCGCTGTCCAGGTAAATTTCCTCACGTCGAGGCGCGCTTACGTCACTCTTCGTCTCGCGCCGCAGCTCACCTGTATTTCAACCGCGCCGGCCCTTCTCTGACAAGCTATCCATCGCAGTGACGTACCGAGATCCCGCCGCAATCATGCCTTCCGGCTACCGCATCGGTAAGTTCGCTTTCTTCCTCTCTGCGCATCCGCATGCTCGAATTGCCCCGCCGTCGCACAGCTGTCCTGCAACGTCACTTGTCGACGGGCGCGCGCGCACGTTTATTCGTATGCGCCTGTCTGCGGAGACGATTTACCACTCTCACCAACTGCTCTACTCGGCAAGCGGCACTGCTCGTCTTCATCTTCTTTTGCACCTGAGCTCACGAATCTCGCAGAGCTGTCGCCCAATAACCGTGCCGGTTGTAAGAATGCCGAATGCAAAAAGGCCGGCATCAAGCTCGCCAAGGGCGAGCTGCGCTTCGGCTCTATGGTCACAATCAATGAGCACGCGAGCTGGCAGTACAAGCATTGGTAGGTGCTCTGAGCACCTACAGCTCCCTTTGCTTGCTGATTTATCTAGGGGCTGCACTACACCCCAGGTCCTGTCCAACGTGCAGGAATACATCAACGGTGACATCGAATCGCTTGATGGCTATGATGAGTTGAGCCCCGACCTGCAGGACAAGGTGAAAAAGGCTATCGAGCAGGGCCACGTCGATGACGAAGATTGGAAAGGCGTAAGTATCTGCTCATTTCAATCCTTCTACAACTTCATTTGCTGACACTTATCCCAGGATGTTCAGAAGAACCGCCCTGGCGAGAAGGGCTTCCGCCTGACCAAGACCGAGCGGAAGAAGTTGGGCCTGGATGAGGTAAATGCTTTCTTGTACATCTGACATATCTGTTGATTGACATACCTGTAGGACGAGGACGATGGGGAGAAGAAGACTAAGAAGCGCTCTCGCAAGACCGCCGAGGAAGAAGAGGAGGAAGAGGAGGAAAAGGAGGCCCCTGCTCCCAAGAAGGCCAAGGGTAAGAAGGGCGCCAAAGCTGCCAAGGCTATCGAAGAGGACGAGGAGGAGGCGCCTGCTCCTAAGAAGGCCAGGGGCAAGAAGGCCTCGAAGCCAATTGCGGCTGACGAGGAGGATGAGCTTGCGGAGATGGATGAAGCTCCAGCCAAGCCCAAGAGGGCCAGGTCCACGAAGAAGGCCCCCAAGGTTCAGTGGTCTGACGAGGAGGAGGCTGCTCCTCCTGCTGACGAGGACGACGAAGCTGTTTCTGCCCCGAAGCCCAAGAAGGCTCGTGCGAAGAAGCCTGCGAAGGACGTTGCTGTTGCCGAAGACGAGGCGCCAGCTGCTCCTAAGGCTAAGAAGGCCAGGGGTAAGGCTGCTCCTGCGATTGAGGAGAACGGCGCCGAGGAAGACGTTGCCGAAGAAGCTCCCAAGCCGAAGAAGTCTGCTCCGCAGAAGAGGTCCGTTACCTAAAGTTAGACTCGAGTTCGAGACCTGTTGCTGACAACTAGTAGGGGCAAGAAGGCTAAGGCCTAGAGAGCGAGCGCCCAATTGCTCCATCTACACACCGGATACTCAGCGAGCACATCTACCCTTTTTCTGCTACACCCTCCCGACCGCATTGTCGTTTTCTTTCCCGACAAAAAGCTCGGCGTAATGGAACACTGATTCATTTTCGGCTGTCGAGCGTTGTTCATGTTCGAAACTGCTTTACATTTGTTATCAGTTGAGGATGAGCGTAGTGTATGGATACCCGGCATGGTTGCTTGCTTAAGTTGCTCTGGCTGCTTTTCCGGGTTTCTCCCCTCTTTCTTTCTTATCAGGGAATTTGTTATCAACTCGGCATGGAGGATGGAGAAGCTTCCCTATCAGTCCTTTTCACAACCAAATTCGGGAGGGTTCTCATTTGACGTTTACAGTTACGCATGAGACATCGCGCTGGAGTGCCAAAGCCATCACCACGTCTAGCATCAGCTGGACGGTCCCCCAACATAATGCCTCAGCTGACTCAAATCATCCAACACGCGCACCTCCTTCCCATCTCCTTCCCTCTCCCCAGTCCCCTCCTCCTTCAAATCCCCCCTCCTCACCAACTTCACCCACCCCATATCCCCCACCTTCCCCCCCTTCCCCCTCAACCTCTCAACCACACCCTCTCGATCGACCAAAAACGCCGCACTCCACCCCGCCTCCTCCGCGCCAACCACATCCTTATCCAACTCATCCCCCACGTAAATCGTCTCCCACTCCTGTTCCCCCTCGTCGTGCTCGGCGGAAGCACCGCTCCTCCGCGCCCCGAACCGCCACCACGCCATCTCCATCGCAGCGTCGAAGATGCCGCGGTGCGGCTTCTCGTAGCCGCAGTCGTAGCTGGTGAGGACGAGGTCGATGTCGTTGTCTTCGGGGGTTTGGGTGATCGGCTGTTGTTGTTGTTGCGGCAGGATACGTTCGTTTGTGGTGGCGTTGGATGTGCTAGCTGCAACGAGAGGTACTTGCCGTCGTGGTGTGGGGGTAGTAGTAGAGGAGGAGGAGGTAATGGATGGGGAGGGAGGAGGAGGGGTGTAGGGCACGTGTCCCACGCGTAGGCCGAAGGAGCGGAGGATGCCGGTGACGCGGTCGTCTGAGTTGGTGATGACGGCGACGATGATGGTGCGGCTTCCGGGAGTGGTTGATCGGGAGGCGGTGGCGTTTTTGAGGGCGCGGAGGGAGGTCATGAGAGGGATGACGTCTGGGTAGAGGGTGTAGCCATCGCGGGAGGCGAAGCGGGTTAGAAGTTCGGGGATGAGGCGGCGAGGGAGGAGGGTTTGTTGGCTGAGGAAGGGAGTGAAGGTGTCGGTTATGATCTTGTGGTTGAGAAAGGTTAGCTTGGAGAGTCTTCCTCCACAGGGATTGGTGGTAAGGGGGGGAAGAGGGTCATTAGGATCGGCGTTGAAAATGCCGGAGCGTTTTGGGTAGAGATGTATTTTGATACCGCGATGGACGGTTGAGTTTCTAGAGGAAACGTTTGATTCGGGGGTGGAGTTGTAACAGTCGTTCTTCAGGTCATCGGACGGAAGGAGAGTTGGGAGACCAGCGAGACATGAGACTGATTTGGAGATTAAAGGGAAATGGCACATACACTACTCCACCACGCCGTCGGGTCCATGCCAACTTCCTTCCCGTAGTTTGGTCTTTCTTTAGCGTTATGCTTGAAGGCTGTGGATTTCGTTAACGCCGGCTTGATGCTCTCTCGAAGGCATCCGAGCCTTTCAATTTACGAATGCGCGTTTCTCTTCAAAAACGCCTAGAACGCAATACGGATTGCAAGACGCACACGGGAAGCAGCGAAGAAGTCATACAGATGTGGTCATTGAGGGGAAGGGGTGAGCGGTAAAAGCAGAAAAGAAATCCAAGTCACTCTCAACCCACCTTTCTTAAAGCTCCTCATGATATCCTCATCCGACACATCCCTGCAGATGCCATGCTTACGAGCAATCTCGCCGTACTGCGCACCAATGGGGGCGCGTGGAGTGAAGAGTGTACCAAACGCGTCGAAGGCGATGAACAGGTTCCTCTTAGAGAGGTTCGGGGAGAGCATTGGCTACTATGTTGTTCGATGTGGTAAAGGGATAAGAGGATGTTGGTTGGATGTGTTTTGCGGGGAAGGAGGTGATGACTGGAAGGAGGGCGGGTAGCGACGCCAGAGGGCGTTTGGGATCGGCGCGAAGGGTCACGTGGGGAATGCTGGCGGTGTGACCTTTACAAGTAGAACTTTCTGAAATTTCCAAAGTGAAGCTGAAGTATTCATATGGATGAATCAGACTTGCCGCGCGCTACATACTCGTGCATGGGTGCAGGTTGTAACCCCGCACATAATGGGCGCTCACGAGAACGTCGTGCAACCTCAACACTAGCATGGCGGCAAAGATATTGCGATTATCAATTCATTTGTTCGCGCTTATCGAATGATATTCCTACACGAAGCTTTTGGAAAGCCGCACACCATCCACCCCGTACACTTATTGCTCCGGCATCGCACCATGGAAAGAAAGCAAGACCCCGAAAGCACCCCATAGACCGTCCCCAAACTAGAACCAGTCCGCGAAAGGGGATCTGTATCAGTTGTTGGTATCGCAACCCGAAGAGAGAGCACCCCATAGCACCAAGACCAAAATCCGTTTGCCGTCGAATAAGAGAAAGCGCAGGGGAAAGCTTCAGGACGACAGAAGAAATTAAGCAAGTTAGGGAAGGATGAGAACTTGAGTACTAAGAAATAAGCCTTCGAATGGGGAAGAAACTAGACATTAAGCGGTGCGCGCCTCCCAACGGAGCCAATGCTGAACCGCCCAAACTCTCTGCCCGAACTCTATATCCCAAGAGTAGAGTGCAGGAAAATAGGACGAACTCGCCACATCGTACACTGCCTCGCCCGCCGAAAGGTCTGTTCCTTCTCCCGAAAAGAAACCTTTAAGAAACGATCCGGAATGAATTCCTATTTTGGATGAGCCTTAGGCCGTAACGTCGTTAAAGTCGTGACCGCGTGAGGTTCATCAAATGCTTGATGAACAATCACACACCATCAACTTACAATTGTTCGACAAGAACTCAAAGTACAAGAGTCTGCTTGCAGCGAGGATCCTGTACATTGAGACGTATCGAAACCAACCGGATGACGAGCTTAATGGCGACGAGGTGTGAAACCGCCAGCGATCGGGCCAGACTTCTTAGCCAGAGGGCTAGCCCGCGGAACGACAGGGTTGCTTGACTTTCTCCTCTTACGCATGGGAGTGATGATGGCATCCGCGGAGGCTCCTGTGCGCACAGGCCTTGAGGCTGACGCGCGGGCAGCAGGGTCGTCAGGGAGACGGGCGACGTCGCGGTAGCGGTTTTGGTTTCTCCTGAACGAAGTGACGTTACCGCGGTCGAAATGCTGGAGCATCCTTTGGCTCATCTCGTGGGCGGCGGAAAGACCAGGCCTTGCAGGCGTGTGTCCAGCATGGGCCTTTGTAGGAGAGTTTGCTGCCGTTGCAACATCGGTCTCGTCAGCCTCGTCGGTCTCACTCTCATTGCCGAAGTCGATGAAATCATTGACATCGAGCATATTCTCCATATCATCGTCATCATCCTCGTCGAATTCTGCTTCCATCATGGTACCATCCGCGTCGATGCCAACGAATGGGTAGAAGGCCTCCGGAGGACCAATCGGATAGTTGAGACCGCTGGCGGCTCCATAGATGCCGCTGAGCATGATATCCGCGAAGTTAGTGTTCCCGTCACTGAAGTCGCTATCATCGCCGTTCAGGTTCTGGAGCGAGGCTCGAGGGCTATTATTCGCAGTGCTGCTGGCAGTGCTGGTAGTCCAGAACTGGTTGTCTTTGTCTGGCATGCGGGCCGGCCGAAGAACCATCCGCTTACCGGAGCTGTCCAGAATAGCGATAGCTCTCTTCGGGTCGAGTGTAAAGAAACCCTTGATCGGGCCCCTCCGCTTGGAAGATTTGGACGGTGGCTGTCTCTTGGATCGCGGAAAAGGCTTCGGGGTGGCGGAGCCGGCAGACGAGGATGAGTCACGGTGCACACGTGACGGCTTGTGAATGGTGGGCGGCGGGGGCAAGTCTTCATCGGTGGTGTCACCCTCGTCCGCTACGTGGAGTCAGCTTTCACATGAGAAAATAAAAGGAGCAAACAAATCGGAGCCGTACTCTCATAGCCGCTGGACCCGGCCTCTGAGTCAGAGCCAGACTCGGTATGGACATCGTGGTCTTGGTCACTCGAGTCGCTGGAGATTTCCTTTTCATCGCCGAAGTCCCAGTAGGACCTCTCGCTATCGCTCGCAGTTGATTCGTCAAAATAGCCAATGTCGTCCAGGTCTTGGCTGTGCCGGAAGCTCGACAAAAGATGGCTGTCTTTATGAAAAAGGTCGGGGAAGAAGCTGTTCAGGTCCTCAGAGGACGTGTCACTGTCACTGTCAACATCAGAAACAGTGTGGATATTGTCGTCGAAGCGAACACGCCTCGTGGAGGTGTTTGATTGGACGGGTGTGATTTCCTCCATGTCGCCCCAATGCTCTGACGAAAGGCCCAGGAGCTGGTCATTGTCCATGTCGAGGAGATTCCCCTCGAGATATCCACTGTCAAGCAGTAGGGAGACGTCTGGACCATCGCCAATGTCGCTCTCGTTGTCAGATGTGTTGCTCAAGGCTTCGCGCAGAGCTCTCTCCTCGAGGTTCTCGTCGATGTATTCGTCGTTGTCGGACTCGTCAATGTCCTCGACAGCCTTGTAAATTTCATCGTCGTCGGATGAATCGATGGCGTTCTCTGGTACGACGGGGGGAGCATCCTCGGACGCGGTGCTACCCTTACGAAGGCCTTCATAGGCCAGCAGCCCATTGACATTGTTGCTCAATTTTCTATCCATTTTCTTCCGAGGATAATCAGTGGTGATTTGTTTCTCGTTTCCGCTGGTTGCGTCCTCGTCAAACGTGGCAAATATGCCCGTGCTACTGAAGCTGCGCTTCTTGGGAAGAGGTGTAAGGAGATTGTCTTGATCTGGCCCCGTCCCGCGGTCTTCAATACTCTTACTGTCGGCGGGCTCAACGTGGATAGCAGGCCGCTTGCCTCTGCCCATGCCGAAACCACTGGACGGGGCGTTTCCGTTCGGCTCATCGTCCTCGTCCTCATCCGCGTCGTCGCTGCTGTTGTCTTCGTCGCTGCTGAGGTTCGCGCCAGATGCAGCGCCAGGCGCAGTCTTAGCTCCTTTTCCGGAGGTGTTCTTGTGTGCTGGTTGCTTTGAGCCTGTGGCCCTCACTGGGGCGTGGGTACTCCTGAGCTCAGCGGAGCCCCCATTGTTGGTCATGAGACCGATCGTTTTGCCGGTCTGAATGGCCGCCATCTGTCTCAATGGATTCGAAGTGTCTTGTTCTCCGGGCTGTTGAGGTTCGTGCGTCTGACGGCAGGTTGGTTGGGGTGGACTGAGGTCTGCGAGAAGGAGAAGAGAGGTCGGAATGCGGAGGAACGGGTGGAAACGCTGTCAAGAGGATGGAGAGTGTCGCCTGCGGACGATCTGGGGATATTCTTTGGTAGACTTCGAGACTTGAAGGGCCAGGTGGCCGGGTCCAAGCCTGGTGGTTCGTCGAGTCCGAGGGGCAGCCGGACGGGAAACTGCGCGGCTGTTGGGGCACTCTGCGGGTACTCCGATAGAGGTGGTCTCTGGTGGGGCACTTCAAGCAGGGACTTGCTCGAAGCAATCGAGGGCGGAGTATCGTCGTAGAGTCGTTGGAATTCTCGGTGGGCTGCCGGACTGGAGGGCGCAAAGGACGCACGCCCTCCAGTGGGGATTTACAGCTCAGCGACAGCCTGCGGCATGGTTCTCGACGAAGATAGGATGGCAGCGGTATGGGATGTCCTCGGTGGAGAATTTGGGCGACTTCGTTGTCTGGGCGGGTAGCTGGGCTAGCAGAAGGGAAGCGGAGGGCGTGGTCGAACATTTTGAGAGCCAGGCCCCGGGCGGCGCTAGGCAAGGATGCGGTAAGCGGTCAACGGCAGTGTGTCATGGCGCGGCCCAAGGCGACGTGGATTCTGATCTGCCCGCCAGGATTGCGCGCAGCAGAGGCCAGCTGCTGTGTCGCCCTGCGCCGACGCCGCCTCGCCCTCGCGGCCGCCGGGCTCGCCGCGAGCTGCGCTGCCCGCGGCGGCGGCCGTTTGACTCTGCGGAAAAAGTTCGCTCTGCGCGCAGCGGGCCAGCACTCGCAGAAGGGCCGGCCGCAGCAACGCGGGCCAATCAGCGCCGGCCGCCTGCTGACTCCTGCGCAGCCTGCCGCCTCCCGGCTCCCACATCTTGCATTTGCTGCACCACCGTCAGCCCGCGCATTGAAACTCTGTCTGACTCCGAGATGGCTCTGGGGCAAACGTGTGGAGACGGCCAATGGCCGCGCGCACCACCGCGCGCCCCACCGCGCCATTGGCCGTGCTGGTGGTGCTGCGTGCTCGCCCGCCCACGGCCGGCTGAATGGTCGTGACGATGGGCAGTCCCTTTTTTACCCGTGCGCCGCCCCCCATGCTGCGGCCGTCGAGCGCGGCCAGGGCAGCGGCAGCGGCAGCGGCAGCGGCCCTTGGCTGCAGTCGCGTGAACAGGCGGTGTGAGGCTCCCTGCAGTGCACGCTGGCGGGAGACATGACCGTGGGCGCCAGCGGCCCGTCGCAGCATCGCCGCGTGCATACGCGCGCCACAAGATGCTGCTGCCCGCTCGAAGCGGCATGCGCAGATTTCCACCGTCGCCCCACCCGCGGCGTGATCTTTGCGCTCCTTGCGCCCCGGCGAGGCTTGTCGAGAAAACAGTCGGCGCGCTGCACTAATTACGGGATCACGCTTTCTGCAGGCCCGAATAGAAAACTTTCGCGCCCAATCAGCTGCCGCTCAGAGTAAGTGAGCACGCAAGCGGCTGGTCAATCGTTGCCTACGTGAAACAATTTATGGCCCAGGCACTCGGCGACTGCGCAATGCGGTCACTGCCCCCGCAAGATCTTCGACCCTTGAGATCAGATTTCGGCCTCGTACGCACGTCCACGTGAGCTTCGCGGAGAAGCCGCCGTTTCGTCAGAGCTTGCTGCCGACGATATCGGACTTACCTACTGCAGTGGCGCCGGGAGGCATGCATCTCGGAGCTCGGGCGTGGAAGCTAGAGCTCGTTCCTTGCAGTCTGGGCGTTTGCTCGCCTGGACGAAATCCTCTCTCGCCGTCGAGGTCAATGCTTTACCCGTTAGCTCTGTGACGTATGCGTCTCTACCACTGCCTTACGCGGGTCAATTGACGCATGAACAACATGTTCACTCGAGGACTTGGGTATTTCCAAACGCGTGCCGGAGGAAGGCAGGCTTCCGCATTCGCATCGGTGATGAGCAAGGTCTTCATTGTCGGCTGAATAGTGATCGGCTATGTGCTATGACGAAGTTTGGGCAACACGATCGAGGCTATCTCCTCAAATCAAGAATTGCGGCAAGTCTGACATTGTTCTTCTCACCCCATCCAGTAGGACCAGTCGCAACGTCGGGGCGCACTGCGACGTACCAACTCCAGGCCCGTTTGTCGAGCTCCTCCCTTGCCAAGACGCTCGCCCAGGATTGGTAGAGAAGGTCCAAAGCGCCTAGTAAAAGCCCGAGGTTCTGGCCTTTCTGTCCTTGCTTTGCGGCGCTGGAATTTTTTTTCGATTCTTTCTTTCCATCCCCACTAGAAACAGAGTCAAACGACCTCAGGAGATACGAGCGAGCGGATTGTGCCGTGTATATGGGGAGTCCGCCGGTGGCCGAAGAGGTGTGGTGTGACGGGCCATTTTTCTTCTTCAAAGCTTCCAAGTCAAGGCCCCACAGTGGTGGATTATGCTCGTGCGGAGGCTCTGGATCACCTTGCAGTGTCTGCTGAGAGTCTGGTTCCGAAGGCTTTGCCACCTCTTGATCCTTTTCTTTCCACTCATATCCCCACCTTTTCATCACTCGGATCTCTCTACCCATGATTCTGACGGTTGGCTGACCTTCGCCCCAGCCTTCCTCCTCTGCACTCTTTCCGCTCTCCAGCCCAATGCTGACCGCTTTACTTCGACTGTTCACGCTCACCACTGCTTGAGCTAGGCTAAGTCGGCTGGACAACGGCTGTTCGGGCATGGTGTATTTCAGCAGTTGAACCGCGAACGCAAGTACCAGAGGTGCCCTGTTGGTGAGGAGCATAGTATCGCGAATCTTGTCCTCATCAGGACATGCTTCTGGTAGTTCTAACGACTCCTCAAAAGCTGCCGGAGTTCCTGGCTCACTTGTAGACAACCGCGCCTTCTTCAGGGTGGGCGTATGCGATGTTGCGTCGGCTGACGTAGGTGTTCGCTTCTTGTTGACTCGCTTCGCTGCGTTAAAGACTTGCTTCGCCAGCTTCTCGTCAGAAAATATTTTCTGCAAATCTTGCAAATTGGACTTTGAGATGCCATCGGGGCTACCAACAAATCGTTAGCATCGGTGGAGAGTTGCACAAGCCCGGGCAAAGAGTCTTGTGAATGACTCGAGGGCTGAAATCATTGTGACCGGTCTTTGATTGTCTTTCCAGTCAGGCATTGACCGTTCCCCACGAGAAGAGCCCAGCCGACGCGCTCGGAGATGGGTTGATTGCGTCATACCTCGCAAGACCAGCCTGTTGGAGCTCCTTGACCTTTCCCATCGCTGTAGCAAGTGGGATCTTTGCATCTTTCGAGAGAAATCGCAGGAGCGCCTGAAGCTCAGTCGCTGATGACATGGCGGAAGGAGGTGGATGTAGATGTGGTTGTGGACCAGGTTGCCGCCCCTCGGTCGCGCGTCTCGTCGCCACGTGCTCACGTGCGCGCTTCGGAACAAAGATGGCCCCTGCTGATCTACGCGGGCGGGCAAGCTACGGTTCGTCGCAGCTGCGCGCCGCCCGAGCCTTCCTCTCTCACAGCCTCGACTCACCAACTCCTCCCTTGCAAACTCCGTGACGAGGGGCAAGCAGGACTGCCGTTAGCTTGTGAGCGCGCATCAAGTCACGATTGTAAGTGTTACCTGCCAATCCGTGGTCATGAAGGGGCAGAGAGCCCTCTTCCTGATCCTGCGCCTAATCCAAAGTCACTTATTGAGAGCATGAAGGTTGTTTTACAGAGGTCATGCGGACTACTACCATCTAGTCTACATCTACTCTGTTGCGCGCGCCTTTTCGTCACGTCCACCTACATTTCGCTTCTCCTTCCGTCTGATAACCCGTAGTGCGCCTCGACCGATACCCTCGTCGCATTCCAGTCCTCTTCGGTCAACATGGAGAAGGCTTCCGGCGTGAAGGACTTCTTTGATATCTCGGATAAGCTGAGTGCGCCGGCTAAGAAATCTTTGCGCGAGCGACAGAAAGAAGAAGCTGAGGCCAAGCGCAAGCGCGATGAGGAGGAAGCTAAGGCGGCTCTCGAAGACTTCCAGAAATCCTTTGGGGTTGAGGATGACGACGTCTCAAGACCGAGCGACTCCGGTCTCGCAAGAATTGGCACCGGAAGGCACTTCGCGCCAAGGGGACCCAGAGGGAACAGTGGACCAGGAACTCTAGGACCTCCACCGCCTTCTCTATCCCGAAAGCGAGCACTTGATGGCTCTCAGAAGGAGAAAGACCAAGGCTTGTTTGCCTTCAGCAACTCGGGCCCTCTTGACGCAGCCACAGCATTTCGGGACTCAGATGACGAGGATGACCACACGACTGGCTCGAAAGGTGTCGAGAAAGCCATTCCCAAGCCCACCATGCGCCTCTCCTCGCTACCTCCGAACATTACACAGGCAGAGATCAAAAACCTCATACCATCTACGTTAACTGTGGAGGCTGTACATATCAGCAAGAACTTCGATCCCAAATCTGCAGACAGGAGGTCGACGGCGGCAATAGTCACGCTTGCACAAAACACTCCGGCCAAAGACATCGATGCAGTAGTGAATACGCTGGAGAAGCGCTATCTGGGATTCGGCTTTAATCTGTCCATATCTCGTCACCTGTCATCGGCCTCGTTGGATACGCCAGGAACGGGGCTGTCTAACGCGGTTCCTTCATCACTCCCTTTTGGTGCAAAGTCCATTCCTGGAGCGCAGGGCTCCTCCATGAGTCGCGCTCCTCCCCCGCCTGTTTTGAGAGGTGGACAACAATTTCCACCACCGTACGGATCTGCACAAGCCCAGTATGGAAGAGGAGCAATGCCGACACAGATTGCGGTCAAGCCTCCATCTGACATCAAACAATTGAAGCTCATAAACAAGATCATTGAGTCACTATTAAACCACGGCCCTGAATTTGAAGCGCTTCTCATGAGCCGTCCGGACGTCCAACGAGACCAGAAATGGGAGTGGTTGTGGAATGCGCGGTCTCCTGGAGGCGTCTGGTATCGCTGGAAACTGTGGCAGACCATTACAGGCGAAGAGACGAGCATGCCTGCGCGTGGCCGCTTCAAAGCCTTGGAGCAAAGAATTTTCTACGACAGTGCACCATGGATTGCACCGGAGCAGCAATTGCCATTCGAATTTACCACAAAGTTCGAGGAATTTGCATCAGATCCAGAGTACGATTCTTCGGATGAGGAGGCTTCTGACGACGAGGGCCAGCGGCGACAGCAGCATGTCTCTGGAGGACCGCCTGAGAGTAGTTTCGACGCCGACGATTCCCTCAAGTCCTACCTGAATCCCTTGAAGAAGGCTAAGCTCACTCATCTATTAGCCCGTTTGCCGACGACAACGGCGAGACTTCGCAAGGGTGATGTCGCACGAGTGTCTGCTTTCGCAATCAGCCACGCGGATAAGGGCGCCGATGAGATCGTCAACATGCTTGTGACCAACATCCAGAAGCCCTTCGCTTTAAGTGGCGCAAATCCGGACCGCCAGAAACAAGAGGATGAGGCCGAGAAGATGGAGCAAGAAGAGAATGGCGACAAGAAGACTGAGAAGGAGGACCCATCGTCCGCAAAGTTGATCGGTCTTTACGTCATCTCCGACATATTTGCTTCGTGCGGCACCTGCGGCGTTCGCCAAGCTTGGCGTTATCGCGAGTGGTTTGAAGCAGCATTCAAGAAGCGCAGGATATTCGAGCATCTAGGTCGGCTTGAGAAGGACCTGCAGTGGGGCCGGTTGCGGGCAGAGAAATGGAAGCGAAGCATCAACAACGTCCTCTCCATGTGGGATGGCGGCAATGTCTTCTCACCCGCCGCACAAGCTCATTTCGTGGAGGTTTTCAACAACCCGCCGCTTACAGAGGCGGAGAAGCAGGCGGTCGAGAAGGCGGAACAGGAGGCTACCAAGGCTGCTGCCAAATCGAAGTGGAAGACGGTGGAAGTCAAGGCAGAAGTCAGCAAGGAGCATCATAAGGACTCACCGGCTCCCAGCGGTGCGGACCGTAAGAAGGATGATGTCGATGGCGAACCTATGGGTGAGGACATTGACGGGGAGCCGCTGGATAACGGAGATATTGACGGTGAACCCATGGAAGAGGACGTGGACGGTGAGCCAATGGATGGCGTGAAGGATGACAAGGCGGGCGAGGATGTCGACGGTGAGCCTATGGAGGAAGAGAAGCCGCCCGCGTCCTCCGGTCAGGCGACACAGACCGAGCCGAAAGGCAGCAGCGACACGCGCGGTGAGACGGAGGCGGCAAAAGCCCGTAGGAGACGCCCAAGGGCTGAGGACATGTTTGCCGATTCGGAGGACGAGTGAGTAGATAGCAGGGGGTGGGTTGCACCAAAATATCACTAGGTCATATGCTGCCGCTCGTATTATGGGATTGGATGACAAGGCACCTGTGCATCTCGCGCAGCGTTGATGTCTGGATTGGACAGACTGCTTGCCACTGCTTCCCGCGCAATTGCTGCAGCGCCGAATTGCATGCGCAGGGGCATCTTCACAAGGCATCGGATTGGTGCATGCGTGTGTGATACCACTCGTCGGGGATTCTTCGGGCGAGCGCCAGCACATGTGGGCGGGCGCGGGACGGTGAAGCTGCCCGAAGGTAACCTGCCAGACACCACAGCTCATCGCGCGCCTTTGAGAGACATCCCCCTTGCGCTCCCGCCGGTCGTCCTCCACACCCAGGGCCTCACCTCGCCCTCCTCATATGGCAGCTTCTGCCTCCATCCCGCGATACTGAACGGCCCGTCGGCCCCGTCAACATGGCGCAAGCTTCGCCGGAGACCGTCGACCGGCTGTTCAACGAGCTGAAGTCGAGGTAGCTGCTCGCCCCACTCTCACCTACGCTCCCACTCTGACAAGCCCAGGAATGCGGACGCCAGGGAGAATGCCGCAAAGGCGCTGCGCCAGAGCCTCGAGGCTGCTCACAGAGGTTAGTCGCCGCGCAACACAGCTGACCGCGGGCGGACGGCGCGCTCACACCCCTCACAGAGTTGCCACCGGGCCAGTTCGCAAACTACTACGACCGAGTATGCAATCGCATAAACGCCCTCGTCGTCCAGGGCAGCGAAACCAACGAGCGCCTCGGAGGTATCCAAGCTCTGGACCAACTTATAGACTTCAAAGGCGACGATGCCGGCCAGAAGACGACGCGATTCGCGAGCTATCTGCGCGCCATATCACAAGGAAACGACAACGCCGCAATCGACGCCGCGTCACACGCCCTGGGAAGACTGGCGAAACCCGGCGGGACCCTAACCGCGGAGCTCGTGGAGGCCGAGGTCAAGAGCGCGCTGGAATGGCTGCAAATGGACCGCCAGGAGAACCGACGCTTTGCTGCCGTATCCAACCTGAGAGAGCTTGCAAAGAACTCACCGACGCTCATGTACCAATGGGTTCCCCAGATTTTCGAGGTCATTTGGTACGCACTGCGGGATCCGAAGGTGCGCATCCGCCAGGCTGCCGCCGAGGCCATCAGCTCTTGTTTGGAGATTATTTCAGCGCGTGACCAGCAGATGCGGAATCACTTCTTCGGGAAGGTCTACGACCAGGTCCTCACTGGCTTTACGGTGAACACGGTCGAGTCAATTCATGGCGCAATACTAGCCATGAAGGAGCTTCTCCGGAGGGGTGCCATGTTCATGCATGGATCGAGGTACATCGAAGCCTGTAACAATGTGCTCCGCTACAAGGACCATCGCGACCCCTTGATACGGCAGGAGGTCATCGTCACCATACCCCTCCTTGCAGCCTACTCCCCGAACGATTTCTCGCAACACTATCTCCACACCTGCATGCTCCACCTGCAGGGTCTTCTCAGGGAAGAAAACAAGGACCGCAGTGCAGCTTTCATAGTCGTAGGAAAGATTGCTGGAGCAGTGGGGAGCCATTTCGGAAAGTACATTGACGGCACGTTGACGGTCATCAAAAATACTCTTATCCGGAAGACGCGCTACCGGGCACAGGAGGAGCCGGCCATATTCGAGTGTCTCAGCATGCTATCGATTGCTGTGGAGCAAGCTCTCAGTAAGCATGTGGACTCTCTCCTGGATCCTATGTTCTCATGCGGACTGAGCGACCCTCTCACCCAATGTCTCGTCGACATGGCGCATTATGTCCCGTCGAGCAGAGCAGCAATTCAAGAACGCCTATTGGACCTTCTCAGTCAGGTTTTGTGTGGTCGTCCGTTCATATCGATGGGCAGTCCGCAACATCACAACGCTCCACCCCCACAGATATGGACCCGTGATCACAAACCCCCGGAGATCATCAGACAAAAGGAAGGCGAGATCACACTGGCTCTCAAGACTCTAGGCGAGTTCAACTTTTCGGGCCATGTCCTGAACGAGTTCGTTCGCGATGTAGCCATCAAGTATGTCGAAGCCGACAACAGGGAGATTCGGAAAGCTGCCGCCCTCACCGCTTGCCAACTGTTCATCGGCGATCCTATTGTCACTCAGACCAGCCAGCACGCAATACAAGTTGTCGGCGATGTCATTGAGAAGCTACTCACTTGCGGCGTAGCAGATGTAGATCCAGACATCCGTCACACCGTCCTGAGGGCGCTCGACTACCGTTTTGACCGCCATCTCGGAAAGGCCGAGAACGTGCGAAGTCTATTCCTAGCTCTGAACGACGAGGTCTTCGAGATCCGAGAAGCGGCTATCTCTATCATTGGACGCTTGACATCTGTCAATCCTGCCTACGTCTTCCCCTCGCTACGCAAGGTCCTTGTCCAGCTCTTGACCGAGATCGAATACTCCAATAGTCCTCGGGACAAGGAACAGAGTGCAAGGCTGATCAGCAATTTGGTTGGCGCATCGCCAAAGTTGATTAAGCCTTATGTCGACCCCATGATCACCGTCCTCCTTCCCAAGGCGCGAGACCCCAACCCTGAAGTCGCTTCATCCACTCTCAAGGCGATTGGTGACCTTGCGACTGTTGGTTGCGAAGACATGAAGCAGTACATTCCCGACTTGATGGATATCATCATCGAGAACCTTCAGGATCTCAGTTCTGAATCCAAACGAATGGCCGCTTTGATTGCGTTGAGTCAGCTGGCTTCCAACGCAGGCTACGTCATTGAACCCTACAAAGAGCACTCGGACCTTCTTACGATTCTCATCAACATCGTCAGAACCGAGCCAGCAAACCAACTACGAAAAGAAACCGTCAAGCTCATGGGTGTGCTTGGAGCTCTCGATCCAGACGAGTACCAGAAGATTGTCGAAAAGTCGCCAGAGCATAATTTGATGGCTGAGGCCCAGGCTGTCACAGATGTCTCCTTGATCATGAGTGGCATCACTCCGTCGAATGAGGAGTTCTATCCTACCGTCGTCATTAACACTCTGATGGGACTTCTCAAGGATACCTCCCTGGCTCAGTACCACTCGGCTGTCGTAGACGCCGTGATGAACATCTATGCCACTATGGGACTGAAGTGTGTGCCTTTCTTGCCTCAAGTTGTTCCTGGGTTCTTGGGTGTCATCCGGGGGGCTCCCGCTGGCCGCGTTGAGGGCTACTTCAACCAGTTGAGTCAGCTTGTCAGGATCGTTCGACAACACATCCGGCCTTTCCTACCATCGATCCTCGAGACGGTGCAGGAGTTCTGGAGTGGTGGTATCCAGCTGCAGGCCACTATCCTCTCGCTTATTGAGGCTATCGCACGGTCCCTTGAGGGAGAGTTCAAGATATACCTTGCCAATGTCCTTCCGTTGATGCTGGGAGTCTTGGATCAGGATACCTCCGTCAAGCGTCTCCCATCTGAGCGAGTTCTCCACGCTTTCTTGATCTTCGGGTCAAGCGCAGAGGAGTACATGCACTTGATCATTCCAGTCATCGTTCGCATGTTCGACAAGCCTGGACAGCCTCATGGTCTGCGGAAATCAGCCATCGAGACGATTGGCCGTCTATCACGGCAGGTAAACATCTCAGAATTTGCTGCCATGATCATTCATCCCCTCTCAAGAGTGCTTCAGGCCAGCGACATCGCTCTCAAACAGACCGCTCTTGAGACGCTGTCTGCTTTGATCTTCCAGCTTGGTCCGGATTACATTCACTTTATTCCCACTATCAACAAGATCCTTGTCACACACAAGGTGCCTCATTCAAACTACGCACTCATCGTCTCCAAGTTGCAAAGGGGAGAGCCTCTTCCTCAGGACCTCAGCCCTGATGAACGATATGGCGACGATGACGAAGATCTTAATGCCACCGAGATTTCCACGAAGAAGCTAGCCGTCAATCAGCAGCATCTCAAGAACGCTTGGGATGCTACCCAGAAGACCACCCGCGAGGATTGGATCGAGTGGATGAGACGCTTCAGTGTCGAACTTCTGCGAGAATCTCCTCAGCAAGCCCTTCGTGCTTGCACACCTTTGGCAAGCGTCTACAACCCCATCGCCAAGAGTCTCTTCAACTCGGCTTTCGTCTCCTGCTGGACCGAACTTTACGATCAATATCAAGAAGAGCTTGTCCGCTCCATCGAGATCGCCCTCGCTTCGCCCAATATCCCTCCTGAAATCCTTCAGATCCTTCTCAATCTTGCTGAGTTCATGGAGCATGACGACAAGGCTCTTCCGATCGACGTTCGTACACTTGGCATGTATGCTGCCAGGTGTCACGCATATGCCAAGGCGCTGCACTACAAGGAGCTAGAGTTCAACGCGGAGCAAAACGCTCGTGCCGTTGAAGCTCTGATCAGTATCAACAACCAGTTGCAACAGACCGATGCTGCATTTGGCATTCTGAGAAAGGCTCAAAACTATCAGGACGTCGAACTGAAGGAAACCTGGTTCGAAAAGCTCGAGAAGTGGGAAGAGGCTCTGAAGTCTTACCAGAGGCGTGAGAAAGATGAGCCTGACTCTTTCGAGATCACCATGGGCAAGATGAAGTGTTTGCATGCTCTGGGCGAGTGGGATGTCTTGTCAACATTGGCTCAAGACAAGTGGATTCACGCACCACAAGAGTACCGAAGATCCATTGCTCCCTTGGCTGCCGCTGCAGCATGGTGTCTTGGTCAATGGGAGCTTATGGATCAGTATTTGTCGGTGATGAAGTCTTCTTCGCCAGACTGGTCCTTCTTCGGCGCCATTTTAGCTATCCATCGCAACCAGTTCGACGAGGCTCAGAAACACATTGCGAAGACGCGCGATGGCCTCGACACCCAACTCAGCGCCGTCTTTGGCGAGTCATACCAGCGTGCTTACCTGCCGCTTGTGCGTGTTCAGATGCTTGCTGAGCTTGAGGAGATCATCACCTACAAGCAGAACAGCAACAACCCTGAGAAGCAAGCCAGCATGCGTGCGACCTGGACGAAGCGTCTTCTGGGCTGTCAGCCGAACCCCGAGATCTGGCAGAGGATGCTCAAAGTTCGTGCCCTGGTCATCTCGCCGAGGGACAACATGCACATGTGGATCAAGTTCACAAATCTCTGCCGGAAGAACCAGAGGGTTGGCCTTGCCGAGAAGTCGTTGCGCTCACTCCTTGGCGGTACGCACGAGGATATATTCACTTATGTCCGCAATCACGCTGGCGACATCCCGCACCCTATTTCCTACGCCGTCTTTAAGTTCATGTGGTCGTCAGATCGCAACGAGGAAGCGCTCGATCTTCTCAAGGACTTCACGGCCCGTGTTGCAGACGATCTCCAGATCAGATCGAAGGACGCAATGGGCCAGAATGGCAGCATGCCGAACGGCATCAACGGTGTTCATGCCGTCAACGGCGTCCACGGCGGCTTCAATGGTCTCGTGAATGGCATCAACGGCATGAACGGTTCTGGCTTGGTGAACGGTACCAACCAAACTGTCAGTACAACTCAATTCGATTTGGCAGAAACCCAGAAACTCCTTGCCAAATGCTACCTCAAGCAGGGAGAATGGCAAACGCACTTGCATCACGGCGACTGGACTCACGAGCATGTACATGAAATCCTTTCTGCTTATGCTGCGGCCACTCGATACAACCAGAACTGGTACAAGGCATGGCACGCGTGGGCGCTCGCCAATTTCGAGGTCGTCAATGCCATGACGCCGCAAACCGACAGATCGACGCCAGATCTTCCCCCAAGTGCTGTTCACGAGCACATTGTCCCTGCTATCCACGGTTTCTTCAAGTCGATCTCCCTTTCTTCCACTAGCTCACTACAAGATACCCTGCGTCTTCTCACTCTCTGGTTCGCCCATGGAGGCCATCCCGAGGTCAACACGGCTGTCACAGAGGGAGTCGGCACTGTCAGCATTGACACCTGGTTGGAGGTCATTCCTCAGCTTCTGGCACGTATCAACCAACCGAATGTCAGAGTGCGGCAGTCCATCCACAACCTTCTGTCCGAAGTTGGGCGTGCTCATCCCCAAGCATTGGTGTTCCCCCTGACTGTCTCAATGAAGTCAGATGTGACTCGCCGGTCGCGGTCAGCAACAGCTCTCATGGATGCTATGCGGCAACATTCTCCCAGACTTGTCGACCAGGCCGATCTGGTCAGTCACGAGCTTATCCGCATCGCTGTCCTCTGGCATGAACAGTGGCACGAGGGCCTGGAAGAGGCCTCGAGGCTGTACTTCGGTGACCGCAACATCGAGGGCATGTTTGCTACTCTTGCGCCGCTACATGCCATGCTTGATAAGGGACCAGAGACACTTCGCGAAATCTCGTTCATCCAATCCTTCGGTCGTGAGCTGCAAGAAGCCCGCGATTGGTGCCAGACTTTCCGTAACTCTGGGGAGGAGGGTGACTTGAACCAGGCGTGGGACCTCTATTACCAAGTCTTCCGAAAGATTGCCCGACAGCTACCTTCGCTTATGACCTTGGAGCTTCAATACGTGTCGCCCAAGCTGAAGGCAGTGCATGACCTGGATCTGGCTGTGCCGGGAACATACCAGAGTGGAAAGCCTGTCATCCGCATTCAATCGTTCGATCCGGTCTCCACGGTCATCCAGTCCAAGCAGAGGCCAAGAAGACTAGTAATAAAAGGAAGTGACGGCGTCAACTACATGTACGCCCTCAAGGGTCACGAGGATATTCGGCAGGACGAGCGTGTAATGCAGCTCTTCAGCTTGGTCAACACGCTCCTCGAACACGATGCCGAGTGCCGCAAGCGTCATCTCAACATCCAGCGCTATCCTGCAATTCCTCTCTCGACACAGTCTGGTCTTCTCGGGTGGGTGCCTAACAGCGATACTCTTCACGTGCTCATTCGCGAGTATCGTGAAAGTCGTAAGATTCTGCTCAACATTGAGCACCGCATCATGCTGCAGATGGCTCCAGACTATGACTGCTTGACATTGATGCAGAAGGTTGAGGTGTTTGGATACGCTTTGGACAACACGACCGGTCAAGATCTCTACCGTGTGCTCTGGCTCAAGAGCAAGAGCTCCGAGGCATGGCTTGACCGCCGTACCAACTACACGCGATCATTGGCCGTCATGTCCATGACTGGCTACATTTTGGGTCTCGGCGACCGTCACCCGTCCAACCTGATGCTCGACAAGGTCACAGGCAAGATCATCCACATCGACTTCGGAGACTGCTTCGAAGTGGCCATGCACCGCGAAAAATACCCCGAGCGTGTGCCATTCCGTCTCACACGAATGTTGACGTACGCCATGGAGGTCAGCAACATCGAAGGCAGCTACCGCACGACTTGCGAGCATGTCATGCGCGTGCTGAGGAGCAACAAAGAATCCGTCATGGCAGTGCTCGAAGCTGTAAGTCCCCATGCCCCTCTCTTCCCATCCCTTAAGATCCGCCCCGATTCTAATCTAGCGTATCTGTATGCAGTTCATTCACGACCCGCTCCTCAACTGGCGTCTCGGCAACCGCGAATCGCCTCCCGAGCCCTCCTTCACCAGCCAGCGCCGGGCCTCCATCATTGGTGTCGACGTCGCCCCGGGCGAACGCCCCGAAAGCTCTTTCCGGCCTCGTCACCGCTCCAGCGTCGCGCCGCCGGGCGGCGGCCTCGGCGGGCCAAACGATCCGGAAGCCAAGGAAGAGCAGAACGCGCGCGCGCTGCAGGTGCTGTCGCGCGTCAAGCAGAAGCTCACCGGACGCGATTTCAAGCCACAGGAGGAGCTTAATGTAAATGCGCAGGTTGATCGGCTCATTCGGGAGGCGACGAACTTGGAGAATCTGTGCCAGCACTACATCGGCTGGTGCAGTTTCTGGTGAGGACGGAGCGTCTCTTTCTCTCGACACAGCGCATTCGGGAAGATGCACGGGGACCAGTTTTTGGTGTTCCCTCTCCCTTCTTGAGCTTTCTTCGATATGCATGGTTCGCTCTTGCAGAGGAATCAAAGCTTGCTTCAAACTTTTCTCTCACTTTTCTCTTCTTTGTTCCCTTTAACGGCTGGCAGCATGGATGGCGTGGTTTGGGGATCCCCTTCCGATGCTGAGTACCGACTGCTGACTTTTATTTTCCTTTTTCCTCGATTGCTTTTCTGCTTTTACGCGATCGGAGGTAATGATGGGTCTACTCTTGATTGATTGATTGAAAGGTACGGAGGGTGAGGGACTAAGCGGCATGATACGGGCGTTCTCTTGTTTCTTGTTTTGCTTGCGGAGAGCTTTTCTTTTCCTCAGCTGTATGTATTATCAAGATTGATACCTTGCACGGCTGGAAAAAAAATTCCTTTCTTGTTTTCTGTTCGATTGGGCATTTGACGATCATATGATGTGGTTCATGTAGTTCATCCCGCAATCAAACGGCTTTGAGACTATTGTCCATGAGAGAAGAGTAGGAAAAACAAGGATATCCATCAATTCCATCGTGACCTTCATCCACCCGTCTACCGATCACCCCATCTCCTCAACCAGCCCATCCTCGTCATCCAGCACCAGCTCCCTCAAACCCCCCTTCTCCTCCTCGCTCGCCCAATCCACCCCGCTCCCAACAACCACGCCAGCTACCACACCCTTGATGCTGCGCCACCGCCTCCTCGCGGCCGCGGCATCCCGCTGCGTGGCCAGCAGCTGGGCGCGCAGCTTCTCGTCGGCGGCCAGGACCTCGTCGGCGGCGGTCTGGGGCGCGGCTGCGCGGGCGGTCAAGTCGAGCAAGGTGGAGGCTAGTTCCTGGTTCTTTTGGTTGGCGTCGGAGAGGGTTTTGGTGGCGCGGTGGAGGGAGGCGGCTGTGGTGGTTTGGCGGGTGGTTAGGTCGGAGAGGTGCATGGAGAGGAGGTCGCGGGTGTGGAGGTGGGGGGTGAGGCGTCTGTGGCGGATGGCGTGTTAGTAAGGTGCTTAGTTGCTTTTCTTTACTTTTTTTTTTGGACGGTAGTGGTATAGCAGGTTCGTGAGATTTGTGTGAAGGTGCCGAGTAACGAGGAGTCAAGAGATGTGAGGCATGTGAAAGTAGTTTTTCTATAAACTCCTCTTCTATTTTCGTACGCGCTGCAAAGAATGACCGGGAAGCTTGATGTGAGCGAGGATTACAGGCGGACTGACCTTTCATCATATGAGGCATTCGAGCCTGCATGTACGGCTTTGATGACGGGATCGGTGATGAGAACCTGTTCGACGATTTTGTTGCGCAACAGGTACGATGCTCGTGCTTCCATGGCTTCGCGCTCGGCAGCGATCAGCTGCTGGGATACCTCGTCATCTGAGAGGTCCTGGTATGTGGGGGCGGATGAGGCGCCTACAAACGGGTTAGAGTGACGTGTGTGTGAGATTCTAAGCTGCTTGGTAAGGATAAATGAAGGCTGCACGTGGGTATTGACAAGCTCTTTTGGGCCACTCCAGCAAAGAAACAGATGTACTTGTGAACGTGCAGATAGACGGCTTGCGCGCGGCTTTTGGCGTCATTCTGACAGAGCGAACATACCGTTTTGCTGAGCCTCTAGCAAAGTGCGCTCGAGCTCCAGCTCGCGCAGTTGATCGTAGAGCTGCAGAACGAGCTTCTCCGCGTCGCTCAACACCAGCGCATCGGGCTCGGATGTGCTCAGGAGGTCGTCAGCGGGTTCCTGTGACGGGAGGGCCCCTGGCGCATGATTGCTGCCGTCATCCATGATCGTCGATAGCCACGCGTGACATATGTCGCGAGGGACGGCGCGCGTGTTGGAGGTGTCTCGGGCGGCGCGCACGGCCACAGCGGCGGCGCGCAGCGACAGACGCGCCGCGTTAAGTCGTTGCCGGCTGTCGCTCGCGTCCGCGGCGGAGGGCTGCTCTGGCCACGTCACCGGGGCGCGGCGGGCGCTGCGTCTGGCGGGCGCAAGACTCCAGCTCTCGGCCAGCCGCAGACAGCCGGCACGCAGCCTGTCAGCGCCTCGAGCTCGCGCGGGTCCGCGACAGGCGCACGGCAGACGGCCACCTCTTGGGCGTGTGGCTGGAGCTAGGGCGGACGGGCTGCTCCAGGCGGCGGCCCCAGGCTCGGTCATTTGAGCTGCGCGCCGACGACCTGTGCGCCATCAGCATCACCGCCTAACCGCAGCGCTCGCTCGCTCTCGGGCATGTCGCTGCGACTCCTCCCCTCGCCTCCACCACCCGCATAGACGGCCGGCAGGCGCATGTCGCTGTCAGTCTTCGTCGCCCACTCGGGCAAGCGGCTCGACGCCGACCCCGTCGTCTTCAGCTCCCTCGACGCCCTCAAGGCCTGCATTAGCAATGCGACCAAGATCCCGCCCCAGGACCAGATCCTGCTCACTCCGCGCGGCAAGCACGTCAAGCTGCAGACGCTTCTGACCGAGGTACGCTGCCCCTCCGCCGCCTGGGCGCGCTCCACGTCAAATTGACCCTGACCGCGCCGCTGCAGAAGGAGATCTTCCTCTACGACCGCGACCTCTTCGCCCTCCCGGCCCCGCAGGACCTCGACGCCCTCGTCCCGCCCGCCCCGCTCCCCGACCACGTCCCGCCGACTAAGCCGCCCGACACCCTCTCCAACCAGAACGACCTCTCCGCATGGCAGAGCCTGTTCAAGGCGCGCCGCGACTGGGCGCTGGAGCTGCTGGAGCAGTGCCGCTCCCTGTTCGCCGCCGCCCAGCAGTGCGTCGGCGAGCAGGCTGTCGTCGAGCGCGGCGTGCGCGTCGCCACCAGCAACCACGAGACCCACATCCGCTCGCTGGAGCAGAAGCAGGCCGAGGCGCGCGCTTGGTTCGACGCCGTCGCTAAAGAGCAGGATGAGTGCGTGCAGTCGTGGGAGACCGATCTCGCCCGCCTGAGCTCCATCCCTGCCAGCAGCCTCTTTCGCCGCTTCATCTCTACCCTCGGCAACGACACGCCGCGCAAGCTGTCCAGGAAGAACAGCGATGCCCGCTCCACGCTTGACACGTTCGTGAATGCGGAGAAGGCGCGGAAGGCGGCGTCGGTCAGCAACTCGGTTCTGGACGAGCTGGAGGGCCGCATCGTCGACATGGACAAGCAGATCGAGAAGATCAGGGCCGACTACAACGAGCTTCAGAGTGCCGTCGACCAAAGCCAGATGCAGTCTTCCTACAACTACCAGGAGGAGCCCTTGCGCTTGTTTGAGGAGATCGAGGTTCTGGCCAAAAAGGTCGCCTCGGACTACGAGCATGTCCTCGGTCTCCCGGCCGTTCCCAAGTCTGTGGCCCAGGCTTCGAAAATGGCGCTGCTCCACACCCGGAACTATCTGCCATCTCTTAGAGACTACAGCATTGAGATGAGCGATCTGCTAAAACATTCTGTGGAACGGAAGAATTCGGCAGTCCGCCTGGCTCTTGAGCATCTCCAAACGATTGCCGCCATCGAGTCCACACTTGCTGGTGCTAATGCCAACATTGCGTCGATCGAGATTTCACCCGAGAGTCAGGATGCGTTGGAAGCACTATCAGTCGTATCTAAGATGCCTTACATCTACGGAATCTTGCTGATCGAGGCTGTGCGCAGGCACGAATGGGCGGAGAAGTTGAAGAGAGATTCATCTGCTTTGGCGGAGGAAATAGCAGGATACCGTGAAGAGGAGGAGCGTAGGAGGAAGAGGTGGCTTAAGAACAATGGTGATGTCATCAACATGGACGCTGCACACGACAATGCGCTCGGCATCGACATCAATGTCCTAGGCCAGGATGTGCAATGGCCGCAGGTCACTCGCCAAGATTTCCAGGAGTACCTGACCATCTTGTCCAACATTGGCGGGTTGGACGCTATCGTGGAACCCCTTACCCAGGCTTTCAAGGATCTTGACCGTCCGACTAGACAACAAATCAAACATGCAAAGGGCTTCAAAACGGGGAGCGTGCATGAGGCTGGATTGGGCAAAGGCTCGCTCCTGCTCCGTGGGGAGGATGAGACCCGTGTTCTGAGGGAGTCTATGTCTAAGATGGAAGAAGAGCTCAAGAGCTCGAAGAGTAGAGTCCGGAAGTTGGAGGATCTACTCCACCGCCAAAGCCACATTAGCCGTCTTTCAATCGGAAGTGGAGTCGCCCCGCCCACCTCCCAGATGCCGGAGACTCCCACAATGGAACAGCCCCCTAGTGCTACTTCTCAAAGGCCACAGGAAAATCTTTCCCGTCGTTCCTCCATCTCGTCCAGGAGATACTCCGCCAACAAGAGTGCGGAGGAAAGGACACTGGCTCAACGGATCGTACAATTGGAGAACGAACTGAGGGCAGAGAAAGAAGTCAGAGCGGCGCTGGAGAAAGAGCATTCAGCACGCGCCGATGCGGCCAACGATCTCCAGCGTCATTTCGAAGAGCGTGTGTCTACAAACAAGGATCTCATGGAGAACATGGAAGCCATGCAGAAAGATTGGTCTGACGAGCGACGATCCCTTGAAGCCGAAATCAAAAAGCTTCGCTACAGGAACGAAGAACTTGAAGAGGAGCTCGACAGGAATCTGGGGAGTCGCGACAACGAAAGGGCCGGATACGACGAGAAGAGACAAGCCCTGGAAGCAGAGATCGACCAGATCCGCAAGGAGGCTGATGAGCAGCTTCAACGCGAGAGAGAGCGTGCTGAGGCAGTCGAACTCGCGCTTCAAGAACGCGACGCCACTCAATCCGGGCGGAAGATCACTTTGCAGAGTGCGTTTACTTCTCTCGCGAAGGACGAAGCTGCGCCAGAAAATAGTGCTATGCTTGCGTCCGAGCTCGAGAAGCTCGCACAGAAATCCAAGGATTATGCACGCGAGCTTGCCGAAGCTGTGGAGAAGGCCAAGTCTGAGAACGAGGCTCTCACTTCTGCCGCCGCGAAGCAAAGGAACGATCTTGAAGCACAGATCAAATCGCACGAGTCGGAGATCGCCAAGAAGAACGAAGAACTTGCGACTCAGAGTGCCAGAGCCTCCTCGCTGGCCGAAGAGTTGAAGGACGAGCGTGGCCATCTGGAAAACCTTCGTGCTAAGTTTGCAGAAGGAGAAACTGGCGCGGAAGCTCTGCGCCAGCGCGTGGCAGAAGAGGAGGCCAAGGTCGAACGTCTCTCAACGGAGCTTGCGGAAGCGAAAGCACATGTGGCCAGTCTCGAAAAGTCCCTAGCCGATCTTCAGGATAAGTACAACACCTTGCAAGCCAACTCAACCACCGGCGTATCCAGGTCAGAACAGCAGGCGAAGCGTGCCAGGGACTTGTCGGAGAGGCTGCTCGCCAATAACGACCGGCTCCACAGACTTTTGGAAACGCTTGGGTTCGCCATCACCAACCAAGACAATCAGATGGTAATCCAGCGGGCTTCCAAGGTTGCGGGCCAGAGCGCCATTCTCTCCGGTGACATTGCAACAACAATGGCGCGCAGCGTGTCCTCGCCACCGCCATCCAAGAAGCCGCTAGAGGATTTCCAGATACTCGAGGCGCTCAAGTGGACGGAGCAGGAGAATCCGGAGGCTGAGGAGGCCAAATTTGCAGAGTTCATGAGCAACATCAGTCGTTTCGACATGGACACGTTTAGCGATGCCATCACGAAACGTATGAGGGACATGGAGCACACGGCGCGGAAGTGGCAAAGGGAAGCCCGAACTTACCGTGACAAGTCGCATAGGTACCAGGGCGAGGCGCACGAGAAGATTGCTATCCGCGGCTTCAAGGAGGGTGATCTCGCGCTCTTCCTCCCCACCCGTAACCAAGCTACGCGTCCCTGGGCCGCCTTCAACGTCGGTGCGCCGCACTACTTCCTACGCGAGCAAGAATCACATCGTCTGCACAGCAAGGAGTGGCTCGTGGCGCGCATTACAAAAGTCGAAGAGCGCGTAGTCGATCTTTCGAAGTCCATGGACGGCACGCGTGGTAGTGATGGGCGCTCCATCACCAGCGAGCGCAGCGGCGTTTCATATGAAGATGACAATCCGTTCGAGCTGTCTGACGGGCTGCGCTGGCACCTGGTCGAAGCGGCTGAAGAGAAGGTTGGCGCGCCGCTGACGCCAGGTCTCGGCAAGAGCACTGTCGACAGCACCAAAGTTGACGCCAAGGGCAGCATTCGAATGAAGAAAAGCCTCATCGGCAACGATGCAAGCAAGACTCTCAACAAGAGCCTGGACAGCCGTCGTAGCAGCGCCGGCTCGAAACGCAGCATGTCCGTCAACAACAAGGCCGCCGGCCCCTCAGCGGCGGATCAGCAGAACAACGTCGAGGCGACGGACAACGGCAACAACGTCCGCTCCGGCAGCCAAGCTTCGAGCCTGCGTCCAGTCCCAGGCGGCACCGCCGACGGCGGCGCTGCGGGCGAAGAGGTCAGAGAACCCTTCCGGTAGAGAAAGAGAGAGATCCGGTACTGACACGGCCTCTCTTTTTCCCCCTCTTTTCACGTTCAAACCCTTTCCCGCTGACTTTTTCCTCTGTGTTGCGCGTTGTTTTACAGACTCCTTCAGGCAAAGCAACTATAGCTTCGCCGATCGCGAAATTCAGCAAGTCGCCTCCTTCGTCTTCTTCTCCAAGCAAAGCCGCCTCGGCGCTGGCGGCGGCCGCTGCTGGTGGTGCTGGTGGTGGTGCGTCTTCGTCCTCGAGAGCTGCGGGTGCTGGTCCGGCGACAAATGGCAAGGATCAGCCAGATACGCCAGTCTCGCCGTCGACGGCGAAGACGCCTAGGAAGTCTGGGTTCTTTGATTCGTTGTGGCAGCTGGATATCAGTTATGAGAGGGGGAAAGCGAAGGAGTGAGGAGAGTCAGCGAAGAGGACGTTGGGGCTGGCGGGGTGGAGACCAGAGGATGAAAGAGGTGATGGGGCTTCTCCTTTTTTATTTTGCTTCTTTCGCTTTTTGTTATTTTGACGTAGGATACCAATGCGTGTACGAATGATTGACGGATTGATTGGATGGATGATTGAGGAGAAGGTCGGATAGGTATGGTTAGTGAGAGAATGGCTACATGAATATTGGTAGAGAGTGCGGACAAGAAGGGGTGAGTGAGAGCAAGATTGAGACTGGTATTGAATTTTGTCATCTGCCATGGCGATGAAGGGTCCTTTGCTCCCCTGGGGCGACATTCGATCAAGTGCACGAGATCTATTTGAGCAGAGCATCACAATCTTTCATTACGTTTTCCCAACTTCCTTCAAAGGAAATGCTGCATCCCAGAACTCCAACAATTACCCGTTCTAGCAGGATAAAGGCACATGTAACTGTGTAGCCCTCTCCGCTTAGCATAGCCCTCTCGAGTGATACTCCCCTGCCCACAAACCCCTATCATCTCATGCATGTTCAGCCTCTTGGGTGGCAGTGCTAGTCAGGCAGACACGAGATTGCGGCACGGAATCTCCACTACTGTGGACCCCCTGCGTCCAGCTGATGCGTCTCACTTTGTTTTGGGAACGCTTTTCAGACTGCGCCTCTCGCCGAGGTACTGCTCATAAGACCGAGATGCCGCACATCGCTCTCGACAAATTCTTCGCTGATTAACATTGTCTCGAAATGCGCCGCAAAGCACTTGTCCTTCCCCAGGAATCCGACGAATCCGCTGACGAACTCGACGTCGCGCCAAGCCTTCCGCCCACTCTTGCAGTGTCTTCGGACAGTGACATTGGGGAGTTTTTTGATCAAGAGGAGGATACAACATCACAAAGCGACATCCTCGAAACGGACAATGAGGATGTGGTTGAATCCATTGAAAGTGAAGATGAGGATGTGGTTGAATCCATCGAAAGTGAAGATGAAAGCTCACAGCTACAAGAGCACTGCCTAGGGTTCCACGACGTCAAACGGCAACTCTTCCAAGACGCCAAATTCTACTGCATTGGGTACAAGCAAGGAAACGCCCGCTGCGGCCGGCCTATAGGCAAACAGGCCAGAACCGCTGCCCAAAACATGCTGAATCCAGACATCCATGGACCTCCGCCTGGGAGAATGCTGGGGCCTTTTCTTCAAACAATTCTCTGTCACAGTCACTGTTCCGAGTGGGAGAAAGCCTATTATGAGCAGTGGACCGAAACCTTCAACCGGAACCATTCACCAAGAGTGCAAGTCACGCCGTGCGCGACGCATGCTCAACCGACGGCTGGCCGCAGCCGCCTCATCACCCCCGACCAGCAACAGCACCGCGAAAGATCAGTAACCCCGATATCGTTGTCGTTGGCTCAAACCCCCGACTCAGCAATCTCCGTCACCATCTCAGGCATCCTTGAACTCTCATTCAACCGCCTCTGCATCGGCAACGAGCCATCTCCCGACACCGACACCACCGCCGCTACTGCGGACGACTCCCCCGCTCCCTCGCCCTCGCCCTCGCCCTCGCCCTCGCCCTCGCCCTCGCCCTCACCCTCGCCTTCCCAACGGCCAGCCCTGAGAGTCGTACCCGCCTCCGCAGGCCCCCCACCTAATTATCTCCCCCTGGCCGATCTCCGCACGCTAGACTCCAAGTTGGTCGAGCACCTGTGCAGCAAACAGAGTGCCAACGACCGCGGCCGCGTTTACGTCTTCACGGCTCCCGAGCTGCCAGGCCTCGTCAAGATCGGCAAAACGAGCCGCGGTGTGGACGCTCGGCAGAAAACCCTGGGTAAGGATTGTCACTTGACGATCAGGCGGGCGCACCTGTCGGAGGAAGTGAGGTGGGTGTCGCTGGTGGAGAAGGTGGTGCACGATGTGCTGAAGGCGGGGGGGTTCGGCGTTGCTGTGTTTTGCCCGCACTCCGTCAAGAGGAGATTGAGGGAGACGATGCCTAGCAGGTGGAGAGAGGAAAGGCATAAAGAGTGGTTTAGATGTGATAAGAAGCTGGCGGTCGAAGTTGTCGAGATGTGGTGTAGGTGGGGGCTTGGGAACGCGGGGCCGGAGTCTGAGCGGTATGGGAGTATGGGCATCTTGAAGGATAGCTGGGAGGAGAGGTTGGAAGAATTTAAGAAGGAGGGGGGTCCTAGGAGAGACGAGAGCTTGAAGCGGATGTTGAAGAGGCATGAGCGGTGGCTTCTAGAAGAGTGAAGGAGCAAAAGCTCATAATACGCGTCATCAGTGTGTTCATTCCTTTTCAGATATTTCGTCATCCTCTTGACGCAGCTCTCATTACGACTTCCAGTGCTTCCTTGACACCTCACCCTTCATCCTTTCATCCCTCTCCTTATTTTCGCCCACACCCCCCAACTTATCATTCCTAGAAGAGCATCCACTCCAACTGCACTGACGGCCGGATTTGCCCATACCCCTTCCAACAAGTCCCGCCACTCCTCGCTTGCTCGCGCTGCAGCCGTCCACACCACCACCAGCTCAACGGTGCTCATAGCGAGGAAGATAGTATAAGTGAGGCGGTAAGTCGAGCCTTTGCCCCCCTCAGACGCCAGTCCAGCGGTAACATACGGAACGAACAGACATCCGCGAAGCAGGAGCACCACCACAATGAGAGCCGTCGGCGAGCACTCCGCCGCCACGCGAGGCAGGAAAGGCAGAACAAGCGAATACGTCAACACTGCCAACGGCAACGCGTAACCACCCCCTCTCTCCCAGCCCACCTCTTCCACCCCACCACCACCTTCCCCCCCTTCCCTCGCCCCCCTCTTCGCCTCCCTCACCATCCGCTGCCGAGACAAAGACGAAGGCCCATCCCCCTCCTCCACCACCACCGCCTCCCCCACGAAAAACAGCACCAGCGCAAACGAAACCGGCAACACCTGCGCCAGCACCACCAACTCGCCCACCCCCCCTTTCCCACCGCCCAACCATCCCCGCCGCCGCCGCCCTTCGATGCCCAAAAAGAGACTCACGCCAATGGACCACAGCAGCGCCGTCTGGGCCCACGCCCACGCCGCAGGCTGCGCTGACGAGGCGGTTGCGAGGTCATATGCGAAGGAGGTGAAGAGCGTGGAAGATGTCATCCAGGACCAGAGCTGTGCGGCGGTGGCGGTGGTGGTGAAAGTGGTTGGTGGGAGGGATTGGGAGCGGCAGAAGGTGGTGTAGGAGTGGGTGAGGAAGGAGAGCATGTGGTAGGAGAGAGAGGCGAAGGTGAGAGTTGCGAGGGTGAGGAGGGGGGAGGTGGTGCGACGGTTTGCTGAGGCTGGTGCTGCTTTGTTGTAGAGACGTAGAGTTATGCGAGTGGTGAGGGCGAGTGCGGCGAGGATGTAGCTGAGGAATAGGAAGGTGCCGATGTAGTTTGTTGGGGGGTTGAACGGGTCCATCACGAGGTTGGCGAAGGGGATGTGATGAGAAGATGGTTTGGGTAGGCTTGAGGGTTTCCTTTATTTTCTCGAACAAGTGTGGAATAGATTGTGAATCAGTTGGCGGAAATGTGCAATGTTTGAAGGACCGCATTAATGATGTTCAGATGCAAGACGTCATAGTTCACAAGATCGGCGACGCTTGTTTAGACTTCCCGTTAGCTGCCATTCGCCTACTTTGATTGCAATTTGTATCAATCTCGAGGAGAGCCTGTGTATCTTCAGAAAATTCACGTCACAGCATTCCGCAAGGCGATTTCATGTTGAATCCGAAAGCGGAATGGCAATCGGTATTAACATCATCCATTTCCATTCCATTTCCGTGTCAAGACTATTTCGCCCTGTTCATCGGCCCCCAATTAGCTCTCGGGTTCATCTGGTACCTTACCAACTTCTTATCGTCTTTATCTTTCCCAAGCTGCTCATCAAACACCACCTGCATCTTCTTCAGCTTCTCCTCACCATCTTCCGGCGCCCACCACTTCTTCTTCCTCTTCACGTCGCCTTGCTCGTCGGTCTTCACGTCCGTGCTTTCGCTCGTCCCCTTCTCCTCGCTCTCTCCCTCCTTCATCTCCGCATCCTCCTCCACCTGCCTCCGCTTGGCCCAGATGGCCCCCCCAGGCGTGCCCTGTCTATACTTCTCCTCCTTAACCGGTGCCTTCTGCCTCACCCACTCGCGCATAACCTCCCAAACAACCGTCCACGGCGCATCCGTCTTAATCATGGCAGGCTTACAATGCGACCGCACAGCGCGATAACCAGCGCGGCGCAAAGCGCCCCTGAAAGCGGCATCCGAAGGGGCCTGGCAGTGGAGGATCTTGGCGAGGTGGCTGACGTTGAAGAAGAAGGGGTGGTGGTCGACGAGGACGGGGTCGATTTTGGGGATCGTTTCTTTGCAGCTGTCGTCGGAGGGATCGGAGGAGGAGCGGGCGTAGGGGGTGTTGGTCTCGAAGAGGGTTTCTTCGTGCGCGGTGCGCAGCATGCCTTCGATGCGTTCGGTGGTGGCGTAGGTGTCTTTGTCGGCGGAGGGGAGGAAGCTAAGGATCTTTTCGATGAAGGCGGGGTTGTGGAGAGGGCCGCCCCACATGGGTCCCGAGAGCTAAGATGGTGTCAACGGTGCTACTGTTCTATGTGAAGGTTGAAGTGTGACATGGACTTACGTGAGTCTTGAAGCCGCAGTGCGGGCAGTGCGGCGGCGCCGAGGGGGCTTGTGCAAAGCTGTGTTTGTAGAACATGGTGCCATTCTTACCCTCTTGTTCTATGTTCCTCGCCAGGAACTGCTTCGTCCACGCCCCGCACCCAGAATCACAGTTGTATACCAGCATTTGCTTGCCCGCCAGAAACTTGACTTCAGCAGGACTCTTCCTGACTCTTACGAAGACACGTGCATAGAAGTCGATGGACAAGCTGAGGAGTGGCTCAATGGTAATGCCATATTTGGCAGCTGTTGTGGCAATGGCGTGCAGAATTAAGCGCAGACCACCCTCGTGGGAATGCAGGCCCTTCAACGGCAGGCCGCCGTATTGACTGTATGTCTTCTCGAGATAGCCGGCGGAGGCAAAAACTCCAGCATCGGTGCAAGTGACGCACAGCAGGCCACCGTCGGTGACGGCCTGGATTGCTGCATCGAGGAATGGCACAGCCGTACCGTACGGGTCCAAGTCAATGACGTCGTACCTGGCGCCAGGACCACCGACGCCTTCCTGACCGACGAATTGGTACATGTGGGCGACGGCATTGCCAATGGTTGGCGTGATCTTGCCCTCCAGACCGTTGTGTTTGACGTTCAACTTCATTGCTTCGACAGCAGACGGTGACAGATCGTTGCCTGTGACGGAGGTCGCGAAGGGGATCTCGTGGGCGTAGCGCAGAGCGCGCAGGCCTGTAGCCGAGAGAGCGTCGAGGATGCGGAACCTGGGAGCCTTGGAGGAAGCATTGGCATCGCCCGAACCTTCAGGAGCGCGCAAGTCGTCGCTCAGCTTGGAGTCACCACAGGCGGTGCTGTCATCCTTCACCTCCGTCTTCTCTGCAGCACCAGTCTCAGCTCCGGTGTCGACCCGCGGTCTCTTGCTGTCATTACCCTCAGCGCCGGCTTCCTGCTCGGTGCGCGCCTTCCTCTTCCGCTCTCTCCGCCTCTTCTCGCGCAGCTCGGCGTGGTTGTGCTTCCGCAGCTTCGTGGCCAGCTGGTCTTCACCGAATGCGCGGATGGCCAGCACGCTGAGGTCGCGGTTGAACTGCTGGATGGGGTTGTAGAAGACAGACTGCTTCTGCTCGTCGTCGTCGTGCTTGCCGGCTTTCTTGGGGTCGGTGGAGGTGGCAGCGTTGGGCGGGACGAGGATGTAGGCCTTGCCCTCCCTCACAGTGGTGTACTCCTTGCCATCGTGGACGACGCGCTGGGCAAGGCGCGGCGGGTCGGAGAGCGCGGCGGCGGGCGGGCTGGGAGCGGCAGCAGCGGCGTCGGCCATGGTGGGCGTTGCGGAGCGGAAGTGTCTGGCGGGGCAGCTATCGGGAACGCGCCATGCTACGGGGGCGCGCGAGGGGAGTGCTGGGACAGCACGGGAGAGGCGCGCAAGCAGTCGCAGGAGAGCCAGGCTGGCAGAGAGGGAGTCAAGAATCAAGGCGGCACGGCACACGACGGGCGACGGTGACGCGCCGCGCGCTCAAAAAACCGGCAGCGCGGGAGATCCTCGGGACGGGCGGCGCTAGCGGAGCTTGGCGCGCGAGCTTAATTCGCTGCGCCGCAGCTGGACCCTTTTTGTCGCGGCTTTGCCTCAGGCTTCCGTCGCGCGCTGCCAGCACGACGCCCGCGTCCAGCCCCGTCCAGCTCCGTCGCGCCGCCCCTCTTCGGCCGCAAGAGCCCGCGCTATTGGTGCTGGTGCCTGGCCGATACCGAGAGTCCCTTCGGCGTGTATTTTTAGACCCACTCTCTCCGGGCCCGCATCGGTAGGCGTTGTTGCCGCCTGGCGTGGCTGCTCCCTCGCATCCTTCCGCCCGCCTCTTATACCTGCGTCCTTTGCCTCCTGTCTCGCCTGCCGTGTTTCTTTGAACCAACTCGCTTCCCTGCTTCCGCTCCCTTTCCCCGCAATCCTCACACCGTCCATTCGTTCGCTCCATTCCATACGCGCATCGTCCACAATGGGCAAGCCAACTCCCGCACCCGCTTATCGCGATGATCCCGACGCCGTGTCCATGCACACCACGCGCAGTGACTATGAGTACGACGATGTGCCCCAGATCGGCGACGAGCCGCCCACCTACTCCGACAGCGTGGCCGGTGAAGGCCCGGCAACGCCTGCGAACGCCCGCCCGGCCGGTGGCAGTGTCCTCCCCTTGTCGGATGAGTACGCCGTCATCGAGCGCTCCGAGCGCATGTACGCTTTTGGCAAGCCCATCAACCGCCGCGCCGTTACCATTCGCATGGACGAACGCCTCACCGAGCCGGAATGCCTCTACAAGTATGTCAACGACTACTTGAGACTGCTGCCGCCTCGCCCCATTGTCCAGATCCACGGCTACCACATGCAGACTGTGCGCCGTGGTGACAAGAAGGAGAGGAAGCAAGTTGTCGACTTCGACATCATGCTCAGCCTGCAGCATTTTCTGGGCAAGCCGCTCGACAGCACGTGGTGGGACGCTCGAACCGTCGAGAACGGCGAGCAGGCCCTCCGCGGAAGTTTCAGGAAGACGAGGGCGAAGGGCTACCAGCGCGAGTTGGAAGTCGGCCTGACAAAGCCTGATCTCTGGGAGTGGTGCAAGGAATACTGTGCCTCGCCCTCCAAATTGAAAATGTGAGTTATTGAAGTCTGCGTGACAAAAAAACTTCCATGACACTCACTCCTCAACCCCCTCCAACACCTCTACTAACCCCCACCCCCTCAAAGCTTCCGCGTCTCCCGCACCATCACCGGCCTCGACGAAGCCCTCATCCGCCAACGCATCGAAGCCCTGATCCGCTCCACCCACTACCGCGGCCACATCCTCATCTCCTTCCCCGTCGAAGACCGCGCCGTCGACATCTACTCCCCGCACCCCATCAACCGCTGGCGCACCACCACCTGGATCCGCTGGCTCTTCTACCTCACCTTCCTCTGGCTCTTCACCTGGCCGCTCCTCTACTTCCTCACCGCCCGCTGGTCCGTCTACACCGTGAACTGGGCCTTCTCCCTCCCCGCCGAGATCCCCGCCGGCGCAGCAGCCGCAGACCAAGCTCCCGGCGGCCGCAAGCGCTACGCCACGCTTTCCGAGGAGCAGTGGTTTGCGAAGCATAGGAACCTGATCCGCCGGCTGGTGCTGGATGGCCATCAGGGCGACGCCTCGGCGTTTGATCTGGAGGATGAGCTGGAGGATGGCAGGCGCGCGAGGTTTGCGTCGTCGGGCAATGAGCACGTGGATCGCGCGGTGGGGTTCGTGCAGGCGGGTGTGGCGGGGTGGAATGCTGTCCAGCGCGGTTTGGGCGGTGATCCGGACGGATGGGGCGGTGACTGTTGATTGGTATGGAGAGTAAAGTCGCGTTGACATAGATGGGAGACATGCCTGTCGTTTTTTGCTACTTGTATGAGAGATTTTCCAAAGCTGCGAAGTCGACGGATCTGATGGGTGGCTGAGCTTTGCACCCTTCTCTTTGCTAATAAGAGCAGGGTCTGGGCGTAGTTCCTAATTCTTTTTTATGATATCCACTTCCATCACACAAAATAAGCAGTCTCCTTGCGTATACACGTTGCGTACCATGACGCAAACCAGCTTCAGAGACGACCTTTCGCAGCTCAAAAATTACTGTTAAAATCAGAAGAACATGGACAGTACATAGCAACGCGGTGCCAGTGCCGCCGGAAGCAGACGTGGAAACGCATTACTTGCGTAATATTCTGGTAAGAAAAAATCCATCGAACCTCGAGCGCAGCAAAAAGATCTTAATATTTTCTCGTGGTGTATGATGGAAATAAGTGAAAGTGAACAGTGAAAATTTCCTGCGAGACAGGGTCATCGAGAGTCGAGCGTTGCAACAAGATCTAATTTTGATATATTGGAAAAAAGTGAACAACATCCCGAGCAGAAGTCCGCCAAACGTCGCACGTTGCACTAAGATCTAAATTTTTTACACGTATATGTTGGAAAAAAGTGAAAGTGAACCTAAGATTACCAACGTTAGACCCCATGAGAAGTGGAAAGATCTTATTTCCTTACACTATGGATATTCCCCCAAAAACTAACATTCCACGAAATTTTTCGCACATGCGTATATCAATCGATCCATTGAAGTCCGTTTTCATTGTACATACTCTTTTCGCTTTTCTCTACCAACCCCGAAAGAATTTATTATCCTCCAACCGACGCCGACGCTTGACTAGAAGGAAGTCTGAAGGCAAAAATGCCCAATCCACCACCCAAAGCTGATAGCACCATCTCCGCTGCAAGGACGCTCTGATGATGCACCAATCGCCCTTCTCTACGCTCATCTTACATCATCGCTCGCCTCCAACGCCAGTCCTCTCCCCTTCAGCAGATCCGAAGTCGTGACGAGACAGCCGCGGTGCTTTGACGCTTAGCCATCCAGGCGAGACTTGGATCACTCAACGCCGTCCGTGGCCTCTGCTCCTGCTACGACTCCTCTCGCTGTAGCTGCTGTAGCTGCTATAGCTTGGGCTCCTCCGCCTCCTGCCACCACCTCCACCTCCACTACTACCGCCCCCACCCCTCGGCGGCGGCGGGCTATCCCTGTACGAGCCTCCACCACCACTTCCTCCTCCTGCTCCTCCGCCACCACCACCACCACCACCGCCCCGCCTCCTCGGCGGCGGCGGCGACCTCGACAACGAACGCGACGAATACGACCGACTCCTACTCCTCCTCGGCGACCTCGAGCGCGAGTACGACCTAGGACGATAGGAATAATCTCCCCTTCCACCCCCACGGCCACCACCGCCACCATATCCACGCGGCGGAGGCGGCGAGCGGCCACGGCGGCCCATGGGCGGGGAGCGGTAGCGGCCGGAGGGGCCACCGGCGTAAGGGCCGCCGGGCGGAGGACCTCGGCCGTAGCCGCCGCCGGCGCCGGGATGGTGCGGGGGAGCGCGCGGGGGCGGGCCATCGTAGCGGTCGTTGTAGGAAGGGGGAGGCGGGCGGCGGGCGGGCGGCGGGGAGCGGCCGGGCGAGAAGCGGCGGCGCGGGAGGACGATGGAGACGGTTAGGACGGCGCCGTCGAGTTGGGCTTCGTGCATGTGCGCGATGGCGGCTTCGGCGGCGACGGGGTCGGCGTACATGATGTAGGCCGTGCCGCGGTTGGTCATGACTGGACGCGTCTCAGTAGATCGTGAAAAGCGGTGTTTGGGGGACCTTTGAGGGGAGGAGGGGTGATGCGCTCACATTGGCGGTTGATGGGCATGTCGAGATCTTGTATGCGGCCGTAGGTACCGAATATCTCGCGCAGGTGGTCTTCGTTGACGTTCTTGGTGAGCTTCTCGACGACGATCTGGGCGCGTGTCAGCGATGATTCGGCCATGCTCCACGCGTCGGCACGTCGTACCTTTGAGCTTCTCGGCGGCGGCGACCTGTCGCGGCTGTCACGGCTGTCGCGACTCAAGCTGCGGCTGTAGCTGCGCCTGTTGGAGCGCCTGGGGCCACGGTCGGGGGACGCGCTCCTCGAAGGGCTCCGGCTGTAGCTGCGGCCTCTGCCATTGCGGCGGCTGAAGCGGTCGCTGCGCGGGGTCGGGGCGCGGCTGGGGGTGCGAGAGCGCGAGCGCGAGGCGGAACGCGGCGTGACGGAGCGGCGCGGCGAGCGCGACTGGGCTGGCGAGGCGGAACGCGTGCGGGAGCGGGTGCGGGAGCGACCGCGCGAGCCGGAGGGGGAGCGCGGCGTCATTGGGGGCGCGATTGAGAGTGTTGTGCCGCGTCGACGGGGGTTGTGTCGGTGGAGAGGTGAGGCGGAGCTTCGACGGACGGGCAGCTCGAAGCTTTGGAGGTGCTCGACGCCGCGCGCTGGCCGACGTGCCCGAAGTCTTGGCGCCGGCGCTCGGAGGATCTAGTCCTGCCGATTCCAGGCCCTGGGCATCCAATGTCAAGACTGCTCACTCGAACGCAACATTGGACGTTGCCTTGCGTCAGAACGACCCCAGTGATTGAGCGTGCCATCCGATGCTCGCTCGCGGAGAGTCTTCGGTCCTGACACCGGGTAGACCGACCCCTGATCGATTCCAAGTTGGATTTGAGGTCATCATCTTGGCATCTTCTGTAAACAGAGTTATTATTTTAGATATATATTGTAAATTCCACATTCTTAAGCATAACAGTTTGACCGAAGACACGATGGCCCCTGAGTGGGCCAGACCATTCGGTTTATTTACTCAAACAGGTGAGTGGTCAACATACTTCGCTCCCACCCCCTTGTTGCCGATCAAAAATTGCAAGTTATAACGCCATTTTGAGTTTCCGAATTCAGCAAAAGAGATCCACCAAAACCGTGTTTTCTCTTACATACCAGCCTCTAAAGCTTCTATGGCTCAGTTGGTAGAGCGCGGCACTAGTAACTGGTTTCCACCAGACATGCCGAGGTCCTGAGTTCAAATCTCAGTGGAAGCAATACCTTCTTTTGCTTTTTGTTCTCTGTTGAGGCAGTCTTTTCTTTTGCTTTTTGCTCTCTGTTGAGGCAGTACTTTCTTTTGCTTATTGCTCTCTGCTGAGGCATTCCATCATTCCTTCATGATATATTTACTAGCTAATGGGTTGTCAAGTGTAGACGTGTAAGGGGTTTGAATCAAGATGAACTTACGTCGTCCGAGGATTGTCGTTTAGCTGCGAGAAGTTTATTCGGTGCTTGCTCCAAGGAAATGCTCTCAAACTGCCACATTAATTCTCGAAAGCAGCCAAGAAAGAGGCTGGACCTTGACTGCATGCTGATAGAATGGGTCGAACTTCATAGAGGTAGCATTGGCTTCCTCAGTCACAGTCTATGCGCTAGCTAGGGTTAGAGCATTCGTTGCATTTGTCGAGCAAATGAGCAACTGCAATGACGAGGCAAGAGCAGAATTAAATATGACAGATCGTTCGTTCCCTGAAATTGACAGGGCAATCATTAACATCAATCATTCCTGGTATCATCACCCCCTGGATCTCTTTTGTTCAGAGCCGCATCATACATCCAGCATGCGTTTATCCCAACCCATTTTTGGTCTAGTTCTTCTGCGCCATCTCGATCTGCTCCGCACCAGCCTTATCATCATGCTCATTATCATACCCAGCCTCGATATCCTTCGTCGGCTCGACAATCGCACCAGCCGGCCGCGCCAGCTCGAACTGCCTTCCACGCTTCTCGGGACCGAACGCCGTGGTGACAGCGATGCCGATGGCAATGATAGCCGTTGCGACACCCATCGTCGGGCCGTAGGCGGGGACGCTGTCGCCGTTGACGTTGACGAGTGTGTTTTCGGCGATGGCGTTGACGATCTGGGCGGAGGGGGAGGAGATCATGTTGCCGAGCTGGTAGGTGATTCCTGCAGAAGAAGCAAACGTCAGTCTAGATTCTTCGAAATCTGGCGAGATATTTGTGGGGTTTGTTGGAGAGGAACATGGGTGAGGAGATGTGATGTTCTGAATGACGAGTCGACTTACCGGGGAAGCTGGAGCGGAACGCAGGGGGCGACAGCTCGTTGAGGTGGATGGGGATAACACCCCAGGCGCCCTGGACAAAGAATTGCATGAAGAAGCCGGTGGCGGAGAGGGCGCGCTCGCCCTCCGGTAGGATCCAGGCAGGGATGAGGCAGGCGCTGATGAGCGAGGCGGCGATGATGGCGCGACGGCGGCCAACCCACTGCGAGAGGTAGCCGATGATGGTGCCGCCGACGCAGGCGCCGACCTTCATGATGATGGACGCGCGGCTGGCGCCGCTGTTGTCGAGCTCCTTCTGGGTGAGCATAAAGGTCGTGTAGCTGTCCTGCGACGTGTGGCTGTAGTAGTTGAACCAGGTCATGAGGATGATGCAGTAGATGCACATCTTCCACTCCTGCGCAAGCATCACCTTGGTCTCCTCCCAGAAGGCGCTCGGTGCTAAAGCCTTCTTTCCTGCCTTCTTGGCCTCGATGAACTGTTGCGACTCGGGGAAGAACATGCGGATGATACCGACACCGATGGAGATACCGGCCGCGATCCAGAACACAGTCTTCCAGCTGTCGGTGGCACCACCGACGCCAAGATTGGCACACGCAGCGAAGACGTATCCCAGAGAGTACCCCTGCTGGAGGATACCGCTCATGAGCCCTCTGGCGTTGACCCTGGTAGAAGTGTTGATCAGCACGTGCCTGGTGGCTGGTGGAGCAAGGGGGACTCACGGGCAGTTTTCGAGCGCCATGGCAATGGCGTTACCGTAAACACCACCCATGAACAGACCAAACAAGCTGCGGACGGCCAAGAACTGGTTGAAAGTGGTGCTGTAAATGGTGGCAATCTGCAGGACGCCGAGGATGAGCATGTTCAAGACCATGGGCCACTTGCGTCCGAACTTGTCGCCTGCAAGACCGAAGAAGGCAGCACCGACCGAACGCAGGAGAAGCGTCAGGGTAATAGCCGTGGTGATGTTGGTCTTAGACTCGCCATAGTACTTGGAGAGCTTGACGGTCTGGATCGACAGGGCGTGGAAGTCGAAAGCGTCGGCGGTCCACGCTGCCAGGCCGACCAGGAAGAAAACCCAATCGCGGAGGCTGAGCTGCGCGAACAGGCTGATGGGATTCTGGAGCGGCGCGGGTTCCTGCCATTCGGTGCGCTCCTCACCGAGCTCGTTGGTGACGACGACGCGCTGCTTCCAGATGAAGAGATCGCCCCAGGCCTGCTTGGCTGTGAAGAGGATGCCCTTGGCCATGGGCTCGGCCGGCTCGCTGTTGGCAGGCATGGCGGGTGACTGGCCGCGGAGTGGAGGGACAAGGGCAGAGGACGGACTGATACGCTGCCGCTTGAGCACGGGGAGAAAAGAAGAGGGAACCGCTGGGCTGGCGGAAGTGCGACAAGCCGCCGGCGGACCTTAGATATATACCGACACGGCGCAATCTAGTCAGTAGAACGTGCAATGCAGGGCGGCCTCATGTTTCTGAGCACGGCTGGGGTAGCATGATGGCTTGCATGCGGTCATAATGGTGCGGCGGCCAAGATGGCCAAGAAGCCGCGCTCCGCGCCTCCAGCCCATGACGGCTGCCGCCAAGCGGGCCGACGGGGGGGTCGGCGCCCCAGGACACGCAGCGACACCGAGCTCCACGGCAAATTTGGATGGTTCCCGAGGGAGGCATCGGGGCCGTCGACACCGGACACAGCTGGTGGGGCGGCGCCCGCTCTCGCCAGCCGGTATGACCCGACCGCGGACGGGCAGGAAAGCATCCAGCAGGTCGGGCATGGTTAAGGTTCTTCTCAGCTGCGGCCGAGCACCGCACACCGCGCCTTCGCGCAAACAAGAGTCCTTGGTATGCGAAAGGGCGCTTGGGGCTCGCGCGGGCTCATGATCGCACAAAGACAGGCCGCTGCGAGCAACTGGGTGCTGTTCCGGGTTTTCGTTAGTCGGACATTTTACCCCACGCCCCGGAATCAGTTACCCCAGATTTACTGTGCCGCGCATTCGCCGTATCTTCCTTGCACGCGCAGAGAAGTGCGGCCTGCGCTGCGCGTGGGGGTCGCGCCGCCAAGACCCCGCTGGGCGGCGGGCGGCTACAGGAGGACGCGGAGGACACGCAGAGGAAAAAGGCCGCACGCTGACACGCGAGAGCAACGCTGATTGAGGCGAGAAAAGAAAGGCACATTGCTTACCGCGTGCGAAGCATGCTCAGCGCTGCTTTCCACGTCAGACTGCCGACGGCGCCAAGCAGCAGCGGAGCGCCACCGGGGCCCCGAGCCCTTGGCGGACGGTGCCTGCTGACAGCGTCAGCGCGGACGGACACCGCAACGGGCATTCCGTCTCGTGCAAGCACCGTCGCTCGCGCGGGTGGTGTGACTGTCTTGGACCGAAGGCCAAGAGTGGGAAGACGTGGGGACGGGCTTGCCAGGCGGCGATAGGGCGAGTGCTGAGCATGCTTGTCCAGCTTGATTTGACCGCAGCCGTGGAACCCTCCCGTTGAAACACCAGCCCCATGGGGATGTCCTGCAGGCCTGCTCCTTTTGGCCTGCCGCCTGGTTCAGCTCCTGCGGCGTTGCATGCCGTGACCGTCGCCCTTCACCTCCCCTCCTCCGCGCCGGCCTTGGCACCATCATCGTCGAATCCTTCGCACGCACTGGCGAAGCGATATCTCCCGTATCTACCCCAGGCGTTTGCGAATCAGGCCCGAGTCGTCGTGTCGCGAGCCGCCGGAAGTCCTACTTCCTCCGAGTCCAAGGCGGCACGTACCTTGGCGAGACAGATCGTACGACATGCGGCGCTGAAGCATCGTGCCCTCCCTGCGGCTCAGAGCGGCCAAGACTGGGCAGCTTTACGCGTCGACGCGACGCCTGCGGGGGTTGGTTGGCTTCTCGTACCTGAGCGTGCCTGTGCGCGGGTCCCTCGATTCGTGTCGGTGTGGCTTTTGGTGGCTGTCTGGGCAAGATAAAGCGTCAACACACCCCCGTTGCCGCTGCGATGCGCCAAGTCAGAGCCCCGCCGGATTCTGACTTCCAGAGCATTGCGGGTCCGATAGGAAGATGCCGTGGTGGTGATGCGGTGTGGGTGTGTGGGCTGTGGAGTCGCGGGGCACCCACGGGGAAAGACACCCAGCCGATCATTGCCACGCCGTGCTAAAGTCTTGGTCAATCCATTAATGCCTCCAAACGACGAGGTACACGATGCCCGTGCCGAATCCACGGCAGCCTTCGCAAGTGTTGGGGAAGAGTGGATCCGAAAATCCGGAAGCGAATCCGACAGCAGTCCGAGTCCATGGCGGCAGAAGATTAGTAACTGCCCATCTGCTTTGAAGCGTGGTACTATTGCTCCCGTGCTCGATATCAACGTCCGTTTCTTTGCGAGCCACCAGTTCACTGTGTGCGATGTACTGATCAGCCAATCACGCTCAATGCCTTGCAGGATTTACAGCGCCTCGGCCCGCCCGCTGCGCTGAGAATCACTGCTCACATGATGCTGCAGAATGAATCTCTGTGCCCCTGGCAAATCATGCGTCACGACATGGCCAACGCGCATTTGTGGCGGACCGACTGACTCAGCGCCACGATAATGCCATGGTTCAATAAAGTGAGAAGAGCATGGACATCGAGAATTCTGCACTGCCAAGGGCTCGCCACGAAGAGTGTCGCGATGGCAAACGAGCTGGAGGAGGAGCTGAGCATGCGTAAGCATGTACACATGCAGTAGTGACTCCGAGCTTTCCGAGCCGATGAAGACTTCAACGTTTTTGGTGAAGGGAGTTATTCATGCAGTTTCCGATTCTTCCCGCTGGATGAAAGAGCCTAGATCCTGCCCAGGAGGACCCTGGCCGGCGTCTTTGGGATTCGGTGTCTGTTCTCTCCTTCAGGCATGGCGGTATGCATGCAAGACATGGCGTGCTCCTGCAGCTTTGATCCTTGTCCAGTTGCCGCGACTACCCCCAAATTGCAGTTGAAAAGATGAAGTTGGTTGACGAGTGTTTCTCTTCAAATCAATAGGCGTATAGTGACTCTGTCCCGCAGCAGTACAGACTTGAACTTCACGGCCAGTCCGCAAAAGATCTTTGCGGCGCTACCATGACATGCAGACTTAAAGTAGCCATTCTCATGCAAAAGAGTGTGAGCATATACACTTCGCCTATCCAGAGGAATCATTCAACTCCCCATGCATATGCTCTTGCCGTCTGTTTGTCACACACGTACCAAGCTGCCCTCAAAGTCATTTTGTTAGCCTTTAGAGAAGGTCAGCTGACCTGTGGCTGCAGTCAAAAAGAGAAGACTGAAGGATGTCAAACACGGCGCATGCTGTACCGGTCCAACATAGTACCAGCGGTCCAGATATCATGATAGATGCATGCAGAGAGACAAAAGAGCAAAAGGATTGCTTCCACTGAGATTTGAACTCAGGACCTCGGCATGTCTGGGAGACCAGTTACTAGTGCCGCGCTCTACCAACTGAGCCATAGAAGCGGGTTTTGGGGAGAAAACACCAGTTTAGGGGCTTGCGTATGAACGTGAGTCATGCTGGTTTTTTCTATATGCTGTATAATTTGGTCAGCAACGAGAAGAAAAAAGATGAAAAATATTGGATCAGCTTGGGGGACGGACTGCGCTGGCCACTTACCTACCTATTTGAGTAAGTAAAGCGAATGGTCTGGCCCACTCAGGGGCCGTCGTGTCTTCGGTCCCCATCGATTCAACACGTGTTTCTAGTGCACCAAGAAAAGGCTTTCCAAGGGTGAAAGGTGACACAAAGATGACAATCGATAGAAGAGAAAGAGAAGTAAGGAAATTCGATTGAATGAGACGTGGACAATGAACTGCATTCCTACCTACCCATCCGATTTCGCCGATATAGAAATGTATACAAGAGAGACATCGCTAATTTCTGCTCTTCAGTAGTCTCGGACTCCGTCAGATGCAGACCGCTTTTCAATTTCGTTACCACTCACCCGGCTCGCTAAAAAGATCTCAGGTATGGCAAAAGAACCGCTTCACCGATCAACAGTGATCATCCATCCATCGTCCAAAGTATTGCCAGATTCGTCGGCACCGCCCCAGAGCACGACGCTCGCACCGTCCACCTCCGTGCCCTTTGTTGCCGCAAAGCCGATACGTGTGTCCATACCTTTGGTTCCAGACATGGTTGCCGGCCTGTCCTTGACCACGTCACCAGAATCGTTGACGTACTGGTATTGAACCTCTGTCCAACGGGCGTCCTTCGTATCCAGCTTCACCGTAGTTTGTGCAGTGTTCTTCGGGAGAGGCGTTGCAGCGACGGCGTAGGGCAATTGGAACGCCCAGACATCTTCGAGGTAGGACAAACTCCCTCCCTGAGCTTCGGCGTCGGCGACTTCCACAGCAGCCGGCGCCTTTGATCCGCCAACAAGCAGTAAGTAGTGGCCGGCCTTACCGGCAGTCACCTCGATCAAAGCAGCTCCAGTCCGACTGGCCGGACCGTCGCCCGCATCGTGCTGGATCGTGTCCCACTCACCAGGAAGAGTCCTGGCAGGAGGACCGCCAGATTCGGCAAACCTCCAGAGCCCGCTGACATCGAAGTGGGAGACACCACTTGGAATAGGGCTGGCAGGGTTAGAGCCCCCAAAGAGGTAAAGACGCGCTCCAACGCAGGCAAGGCTGGCGCCTACCCTGGCAGGACCAGGCGGCGGGGCCAACGAGTTCCAGATTCTCGAACGAATGTCGAAAGTCCAAAGGTCGTGGAGAAGTTCGCCGTCCTTCCCTTTGCCGCTAGAAACGAAAATGGTTCCCCAAGTTCCGGGCTCTGGCGGCTCAGGGACAACCTGGGTGGGGTCCGGAGGCTGCTGAGGAAGGATGGTAGTGTCGGTCTTGGTCTCCTTGGGAGCTGGCTCCTCGCTCGCAGCTGCGGCGTGGAAAGACCGCGACGGGGGCGCAGGTGCTTCAGAATTGGCGGGATCAAGGGCGGACCAGGTGCTGCGGCTGGTGGAGAACACCCAGACCCTGCCGTTCTCGTCGGCGCCGCCCTCGACATCACCACCGAAGACGAAGATGTCATCGCCGACGACGACGGCACTGTGGCCTTTTCTGGCAGCCGGGATGGCGCCGTCTTCAGTGGAAGGCTTCGGGGCGATCGAGTAGTAGTCGGCCTCGAAGACGCCTGATGAAGGCAGGATCACGACGTGCATGTCATTGTCGACTGGCTGGCCGCTTGCGAGCTCGCCGCCGAAGATGTAGGCGCGGCCCTTGACGACGGAGATGGAGTGCGAGGTGCGCGGCAGCGGCGCGCCGGTGATCTGGGAGAAAGTAGCCTTGAGCGTTCGCTGGGAGGGCTGGGCGATGCCCTTGGCGAAGCCCAGGGCGCCGGAGACGAAGCCCTTGCCGGCGCTGAGAGCGCCTCCTACGGTCGGCGGCATTGTGGAGTCGTGAGATAGAAAGGTCGACGTGAGGAGGGGTGTTTGGTGTTTGGTGTTTGGTGCTTGGAGCTCAGGCAGGCAGCTTCGGCGGCACTCACGCCAGTGACGTAACCCCCGCTGGGGCAGTGCCGTACTTGCCGGGCGCGCCAAAAATAGCCCCGCCCGGAGCCTTTCCAGCGGCGAACACCGCGCAGCTCCATCACCACTGCCGCCGATTGATGTCGCCATGTCCGCGCACGTCGTGCAACATTAACGAGAGCCCGTGAGCCGATGGCGATGGTCCAGATCTGCGGTTTTCTGGCGTTTCGCGCGCCACCCGCGCCTCAATACCTCCTTCAATGTCACTCCGGCCTTGGTTTGGGCAGATTGAAACATTGTCATGTACCCGCTGCTACCCTCGCCGAGCATGTAGCAGCATACTTTCATCCGGAGTAAATCCAGGTTGGACTCTATAACTGAGATGGACCTGCCAGGGCGACATGCTGCCAGAAACACCATCGTTCACCTCCGTATCGACGCGAGTGGCGTTCAGCGTGTGGGCGTTTGGTAGGCGCTGCACAGCAATGTCAGTTATGCTTTTGTTTGACGTGGCTTACTTATATTTCGTACTTGCCTGCTATTCGGATCTATGCCCCATTTGACGCTCGTTTCCCTCCTGTGGTTGTCTGGCATTCCATCACTCAACTGCAGGCTTGCTTATTCATCGGCTCCACTTGCAAGGTCGTTGTGTGGATGATTCTCTACTGTTTTCACGCGAACTTTTTGACCTTCTGTAAGGTGTATCTGGTTGGAGTTACTTGAGAAGCTATGTTACTTGGTGAGACTTGAATATTTTTCCTGCATCACAGAACCCTTCAAGAGCTCGTCCTTAACAGAAACATTGATCAGACTAGCATTGTGCAAGAAGGCATCCGGTGAGTCCAGACCAGTACCACAGCATTTCGTGTGGGCCACATAGACTGATCACTCAATCCATCCCCTAAAGCCTCGGCTTCGGCGTCTACTCCCGCATCACCCGTGTTCCCGAAATATCTATCAAATACAGAGACCAAGTCATCCCGCCCATGACGCCCCTGAGCATGACCACCGGCTTGACTCAAATCGATCCGGTCGTTTGCATTGAGCCGAAAATATTCATGCCGGAGCGCTGGCTGGATCTGGCCGAGGGTGCGCGGCAGTACAAGTACTTTACCACATTCTTCGAAGGATCGAGGATGTGCTTGGGGATCAAGTGGGCACTCTTTTGGTTGCAAAACTTACACATCCACATAACTATGCATTTATAAGGGCTTTCTCTCCATACCGTTCGGGGAAAGGTCTGCCGAGCTTTGGATTGGTTGTCGCGTCTTTTTTTCGATGGTGACTGATGCTGTTTGCCTACGATAGTTTCGTCTTTGCGGAAAAGCACATCTCAACTACGGCCTTGTCCCGGAGGTTTCCGAAGATGTAACTATGCGATCACTCCAAGCAGGATATCGAAGAGGGTAAGTCATATCTCGATCCCCAGTCGAACCTAATCACCCCACTACAACCCCACTCTTATGTATGCCCAAGCTCCACGCAGGCTTCTAAGAATGTAGCGATGAAGAATTCGGCAATGGTGTATAATTGGCTTCTGCCCAGATTCAGGAAGAGTCTCAACCAGCTCAAAGTTTACATCAAATAGCTTCCAGTAGAATATCCACAGACATTGAGGCGAAAGTGTTAGGAGGAATGATCTACACGGACCTCAGCCCATTCCAAGGGGTTTTTCAGCAATCCAAGCGCATGCAGCTAACGTCGTGAACCAAAAGAGTCTCTCTGCATCTAGAACGTGACTCCGTTCCGGACCTGCACGTAAGCCTCGGCAACCTTGGTCGTCAGCCTATAGCGTTACGTAGTATTGCAAGGTTAACGATCCTCTCATTAGAGCCACTCATGGACTAGTCGGCAACGAGACTTCAAACGCCGGAACAACGCCCTTAATTTTCGGGGCGGCCCGAACATTTTGAGAAAGCCTCGATGTTGGTGAGTCTTTTTTCTGGTTGGTCGACCAAGCCTGGAAATCACGCGTTCTGAAAGAGACCAAGTTGTTAGGGAGAAATCTGATTTTTTGATTCTTCACCGTATTAATGTGCCAGCTAATAAGCCCAGCCAAAGACAGAGAGAGTGTGTCTTTCCAGGATCCTTTCCTTTTTCCAGTAGTAAGAGAACTATAGACATTTGAAAATAAAGAAAATCTGTGTGTCAAATGGAGACTCGGTATTCCAGATACACATTACACATTCAAAAAGACAGGAGAACAACGCTTAGAACAGGAAAAGAGCAGCGAGACCACCAGCGGCGGCACCGACCATGGAGCCGGCCTTGACGTGCGAAGCAGCGCCAGTGAAGGCAGGAGGAGTGCTGATGGGAGTGCCAGCCGGGGTACCGGTGGGCGTGGGCACGAAGACGGAGCTGAGCGTGCCGTAGCCGCCCGCAACACCGGCAGTCGAGTAGACGGGGGAGACCGGGGTCGAGGTGGCGCTGTTCGGGGCGGGGGTGCCCTGAGCAAGACCGGTCTGGACGGTGGTCTGGCCGCCAACGGTGACAGTGGAGGTCGTGAAAGCGACCTGCGGGACGGTGACGGCAGTCGACAGGACCGTGGTGGTGCTGGAGCCGGGGATGGTGGAGCCAGCAGACTCGCCAGCAGAGACGGTGCACGGGACGGTGACGGTCTGGACGATCGAGATGGTCGTGACCGGGGTGCTCGACTCAGGGGCAGAAGGAGCAGAAGTGACGCCCTCAACGCCGGAAGAGGCGACGGGGACGGCGGCGGAGCTGCCAGCGGCGGGAGCGGTCGGGGCAGGGGTGACACCGGCAGAGGCCGGAGCGGAGACAGCAGGAGAGGACACCGCACCAGAGACACCGCTGGAGGCGGGGGCAGAGGGAGTCTCAGTGGCGGTCACAGGGCAAACAGTGGTGCCGACAGAGACGGTCTGAGTAACAACAACCTCCGAAGTGGCGCCCGAGACATCAGAAGTGGTGATGGTCGAGACAGCGGTGCTGTAGAGAGTAGAGGTGGTGTAAGAGGTAGCCTCGCTGGAAGGAGCGGGAGCAGCCGGGGAGCTGGCCTCGCCGGAGATACCGCTGGTGGCAGCAGGAGAAGTAGCCGGGGCAGAAGCAGCAGGGGAGCTGCCAGCCGGAGCAGAAGCCACAGGAGTCTCGGTGGCGGTCACAGGGCAAACAGTGGTGCCAACAGAGATGGTCTGAGTAACAACAACCTCGGAAGTGCTGCCCGAAACATCGGAAGTGGTGATGGTCGAGACGGCAGTGCTGAAGATGGTCGAGGTGGTGAAGGAAGTAGCCTCGCTAGAAGGAGCAGGGGCGGCAGGAGTGCTGGCCTCACCAGAGATGCCACTGGAGACAGCAGGGGCAGAGGCAACAGGAGTCTCGGTAGCAGTGACGGGGCAAACGGTAGTGGAGATAGCAACAACCGAAGTGACGACAGCCGGGGTGCCAGAGCGGGCAGGGCAGTTGGTGACCTCAGGGGCGCACGAGGTGACGGTGTACAGCGAAGTGGCGTAGACGGTCGAAGTAGAGTACGAGACAATCGAACCGGCAGGGGTGCTGACCTCACCAGAAACGCCGCTGGAGACAGCAGGGGTGGAAGAAGCAGCGGGGGTGGTCGACGGAACACCAAGAGTGATAGTGGTGGGGACGTTGGTGATCAGACCAGGGTTCTGCGGGACGTAAGAAGCGCAGATACCGGTGAGGTAAGACAGACCCTGCTGGATCTCCTCGGTGGTGGCACCCCAAGCAGAAACGCAGTCAATAACCTTCTTGGTAAAGTCGGAGTCCTTGCAGTAGCAGTCGTAGTCAGTGTTGCTCTTGCAGCCGACCTTGAAAATCCAGGTGTTCAAGCACTTGGGCAGGACACCAGGGCAGTTGGCAGAAGGAGCAGCAGAGGTGGACGAGGCAACAGCCGAGGAAACGACACCAGCGGGAGCAGAGCCCGAGGGGAAGCCACCAGGGAAGCCAGGAGTCGAGACGCCAGGGTACGAGCCAGCGGGAGTGGAAGCCTCGCCAGAAACACCGCTGGAAGCGACAGGAACAGAGCCAGCCGGGGCAGAGCCAGCCGGGACGGAAGCAGCACCAGTCTCAGTAGCAGTGACGGGGCAGATCGTGGTCGAAATAGCGACAACGGAGGTAACAACGGCGGGGGTGCCAGAGCGGGCAGGGCAGTTGGTAACCTCAGGAGCGCACGAGGTGACGGTGTAGACAGAGGTGGCATAGACGGTGGAGGCGGTGAAGCCAACGGGGATCGAGCCGATCGGGACGGAGCCGTTGAGAGAGACGGGAATGCTCAGGCTGCTGCTAGCGCCGCCAGAAACGTCCGAAGTAGCAGGGAAAGCCGGCGTGGTGATGACCGGGACACCGGGAGTGCTCACGGCGGGGGTACCGACCTCGCTGGGAGAGCCACCGGACGGGAAGACGAAAGACGGAGTGTAGACGTTGGGGGTGCTCACAGCAGGAACACTGATGAGGGTGGAGGCCTCGAAGCCGCCCGAGACGGTAGTGGCGCTGTAGCTAGGCGCAGTAGCAGTGCTGGACTGGCCGTTGGAGCCACACTCCCAGCCGATGCTGTGGATGCCGAACTCACAGTCGTCGTTGTCACTGTCGTCAGGGATCTTCCAGGTGACGGAGGTAGCACCACCGCACTGCTCGTTCTTGACGACGGTGCCGCTGGAGCTGCAGGAAGCCCTCTGCTTGCAAGTGGAGCCATCGGACATGCCGTAGTGGAACTCGACGTCGGTGTCGACGCTGGTGGAGACGTGGAACTCGCCGACGGAGAAGCCCTTGGCGGCCTGCTCGCCAGTGCACGAAATCTTGGGGTTGCTGTCAACCTGCTTGGAGATGGAGCCCGAGGCGCACTTGCTGCCGAAGGTGCGCTTGGTCAGCGGGTCACGCTTGCCAAACTTGTTGGTGCAAGTGAGGCCGGAGACATCGAAGCCGGAGTAGGAGGAGCCAATCGAGGCGCCGAGCGCAATGCCCTTCCAGTCCCAGCCGGACTTCTGAGAGTCGGTACACTCGTTGTTGGTGTTGGACGGGCAGCTGAAGGAGGAGCCGGACTCGCCCCAGATGGAGCCGCCGAAGGAGCCGCCGAAGGTAGCAGCAGCCTGCTGGGCCGCGAAGCCGCCAATGAGGATAGAAGAAGTGACCTTCATGGTGAAGGCAGGAACAGGGTCGGTCTAACGATGGTGGTGGGCCTGGATCGGCAGTGTCGAGCACGAGTGACGATACGCAATAGAGAGAAAAGAAACAGACGCTCAAACCAAAGGAAACGAATGACTTTGGCCGAGGGCAGCTTTTCAGTGAGCAGAAAAGAAAAGAACTGGAAAGACGGCTGGTGAGTGAAGCTGAGGATGCCGGCGGGCTGGGCGTACATATACGCTGGCAGCGAAGGGCCCTGAAACACAGGCCGGGAGAGGCCTGCAGCCGCTCGGGCTCACGGACAGCAAACAGCGCGGGCTGTTTGCTCGCGGGCGCTGGCCCTGGCGGCGGCCGGCTAGGCGGGTGAAACGATAGAGCGACGCATGGCGGGGCGGTCCTGGCAGGCGCATCCATGCTGGCCCGCGCTAATGCAGGTACAGCGCCGCGGCAGTGGCAGGCGCACGCGGTGTCCCCCTTTCCGCGCTTGCGCTTTTCGCCGGCGTGCCCCGGCCGATGCAACGCTTTGGGCGACGTGGGCCTGGCCACTCGCCGCCTGCCGCTGGCGCGTGGAGCCGGTGCGCAGCCACTGCAGCTGCCAACGGCCGGTTTCAGGCGCGCGACTACTCGGCCACGCCCGCCCGCCGCGCCGCCATTGGCTCGCCCGCCCGCACAACAATGGCCGCCTCGAGAGCTTATGCAGCGCGAAGGGGGCGGCTCCACGCCCGCATGTCAGCTGCGTCGGTGTGGGTGTGGCTGGAGGAGAGCGGTCGGCGGCCCGCCATGGCTTGGAGCCCGGCGTTTCGACGCGCTCGCGGGCGCGGACCAGCAGGCACGCGGGCGTGATGTGCTGGGGCGTGCTTCACGTTGCGAAAATCCACTGGACCAAGCTCCCGCTCGCTCGCTCGCTGCCGCCGGGGAGCCGCCCGGATCGCCAGCCTCTGGGTGCAGCCGCACCTGCACACGACGGCCAATCGACGGCCTCACGCAGCAGACCGCCAGCCGCCAGCTGCCAGCAGCCAGCCGCTATGGGATCCTATTTTTGCTCGGAGTGCTCGCCGTCGAATGCATGGGCATGCCGGCCCGCGCGCGCTGTCATGCCTCCAAGGTCCCTGGCGTGGCGTCCGGCTCAAGCTTTTCGCTAGGCCCGTCCGGTGTTTTGCGCAATGCAAATGTTTCTCGCGACCCCGGACGCTGCCGCCCCAAATGGGCTCGAGGAGGTGGCAGTGTTCTCGCTGGTGATGCGACCCAGGGGCACGTGTGGCTGCATGATGCCAAGCCGCGCGCGTCCTGAAGCGGCGCTCCGCCGGCTGCCGATTGCCTGTCTGGGCCTGGCGGTGCTCCGGGGGGCTCCCGCTCGAACGATCTGGGCGCTCCAAGCGTGCAATGCCCCGAGCAGCCGTTTCGAAGTCCGCCCGTCCTGTTTGATCGCCTGTCGCCCTCCAAGAACGTGCCGACCGAAAAGAATCAGGACCGTGGCATGCTTCTCTCTCCAGTAACGCTATTCGGTGGGGTCACAGTCCCTTCTGCTCACGATTCTCGCTCCTCGCACATAAGCGAGCCCCCCGCCTCCAAAGACGGCCCCAACGTCCGCTCCCACACGCTCTCCTGATTCTATTTTGGCCGCTTGCTCCTCTGCACTGTTCAGCTGCTGTCGGACTCGCCACCTCCGGCATTCGCCAGCAGATCCGCCCGTGAGCGCCGACAGACGCAGCCAGCACCGAGGCTTCTCCCGCTTCAATAGATCCTCCCAGCGGCAGCAACGTGACCTGGCCGCAATCCCCGCCCAATAGCGCTGCGACCTATTGACAGGCACGCCCCAACGCCACTAAACTTAGCAGCCTGCGAGAGACGTGGAAATTACGGCGCTTTAAAGCCGCGGCTTGCGCGTCCGGAACCGGCACGCCGCGCTGACATCACTAAAGAATCGAAAACGTACCCACATAGCATGGATGTCGGCATGCGAACGCCTCCCGAAGACAGGGACAGCAGCGCAAAGGAGACCTCCGCTGCAGAAACTCAAATCCGAGATCGACGGGCGTTCGTATCGACAAGTGCGGTAGCCTGTGGCCGGCTTTGGCCTTGGTGACGCGGTCAGCCTACCGCCCTTCGCCCTGCTGCCAGGCAGGGAAGACGAAAAGCCTAGAGCCGCATCCCCCGGAATCGAGCGGCAAATCAGATGCCCGCACGTAAAAGCCCCCGACTTCTAAAAAAGAAAGGTTTGGCTGTTATTAGAAAAATCATATCCTGTCGACCAAAAAACCCGTCGCATACATGCCTTCCCTCACATTTGAATTCCCCCGAACCTGGCCAATTGCATAAGGCATCCATCCGTTGACGCTTGCGGCCAGGTATGACCCATTCTCTTGACCCTGATTCGACGTCATCTGTATCTGAATCACTTTATTGTCCGTGGACCCTTCAGGAAACCCCGAGTCCCACTTGTGTGCCTGACTTTCAACATCTCACACCTCAGATCGGAGTGATACCCGATGGTGGACCTCGCCAAGACTCGTTTCTCGATACGCGAACAACATCGCCTGCGGGACCTCAAAAGCGTCTTGGAAATGGCCAGAAAGAGACGGTGTAGACGAAAAGTGGGAGATACATTGTGGGTCAGGTCTCTCGCTGCTCCACGTCACGCTCAACGGTTGCATTGCCGATGGCGGCCTATAAGTGCCTATAGTAAGGGGTCGCCTAAGTTGGGGGCATGATTCGTGATTCGAATACGAAAGGCTCTCCTGATCACGTGTGACGATGCGGTGTTACTGATCGTTCTCTCAGAGTCTTGTCCAGGAATCAGACACTAAAGAGAGTCCTCCAGAGGTCATACACACTGATTCTTGAATTCCAGCGTCAGATGGCAGTAGAGAGCCTGCAAATTGGAGCTTTTTTTCCGCCATACTCAGGAAAAATCCGGAATTGCGATTTCGAATCAGCAGGTGAAAGCCCCTCCTCTTCATCAAAGGTTGCCGAACAACCTCACAGAGTGCATCGAGTAGTCGTAACTCCTTACACTGGTGTCGAGTGTTCGTCCCCTCACCTCCGTAGAAGCGCGAATCTGTTTCTTCCACTCATACAAGCAGTGTTGTATATGCCACTCTCCGTTGAGATCGACATGTCCGATTCGTCCTTTCCGAACCACCTCTTCTGAAACGAGACCTCTGGTCGTTTCTTTGGAATAGTACGTGCAGTTCTTCGCGCCCAAAGTCCAGCCCGACACGTCCTTCAGATAGCACTTCGGTCTCATCCATGCATATTCCATACCATCGAAGATGCGGCTACTTTGCTGAGCTCGTGCCAGCACCGATCCGCAGGGAAATAATATTGCAGACCAGGATGAAGCTATGTCTGATAAGATGTTGAAGAATGGAAGATTGTCAAGACAGCGGCCCAAAGCTTATATCAGCGGTGAATATATTTTCGATTGCTGTCCTTCATCTTTGCTGGGATCTCATACAGCATGATGAATTTGATCTCCTCGAGCATGCTTGATCTGGTTCTTGACAACTTCTGTTTGCCTTCCCCGAAATCTCAAAGGACAGCCCTAGAAGTTTATTGAGTGTAGCTACTTTCACAACCCCCTTTCCTTTCTTTGTTTTCGGGCAAAAGTCGTAAGTCAACCTCCTTCAACTTCAGAAAAGCCTTGCACGCCTGGTTGGAAAGACTCAGAAGCAACGTTGCAAGTGTCTCGTCCCTCCGCAGTGCCGTCATGCACAATGGAGAGATTGAATGTTTTTGATGATGTAATTCATGACATGTAATGCCTACTGATCCTCTCTATTCCAATGTCAGAAATCCGATAGGCTACTCGGAAACCGAACACGAGCGAGACCGGAATATGCTAATGCACACATCCAAGGCGTGCCTGTAAGAACGCCCTCCGCATGATCGAGAACGGCTTTCTACTCTAGAACTCATTGACTGGAATTGGACAACTCTCAAACTACAGCTTACATATTCGGACCATACGCATAAAGCAAAGAGGCTACAAAAGGCTTGTCTGCAAGAATCCAGTACCCATCAAGCCTGACAGCTCACTGGTCAAGAATACCGCTTTTTCTCACTATATATAAATTTTTTTTCCCTAAGAGAGTGGATAATTCTGACTGCCTCCTGACTGCATGGGGCTGGACTTCACGTTTAACTTTATCCGCCGCCGCCGTTACCTCCTCCCCCTCAAAAGAAAAAAGAAAAACAGAGAAGTCAGATCAGACAGTTGACGAGAGATCATCTCATGAAACTGTACCGTGGCGTTTGTTGAACTAGACGTCAACTCTTATGGAAGGCTCTAGTTGAGGCGGTGTCGAAGGTGACGGCGAATCGTGAAATCGCAGTGACCTTGGAATACGAGGCACAATGTACTGATGACTTAATTGTGCCGGTGAGTCACCCTAGACTTCGATAGAAGCCCTACATTAAAGAGATAGAGTTGCTGAGCTTCTTTTTTGGCCCGAACAAGGTTTTAAGTGGATACTATAAAGTCAATTTATTGACTCAAAGAAACTTCGCATCTACGTATACTCGGGTGCTGTAGCTCAAGGCGTAAAAGGGCGCAACTCAAACCTGACTAGAAAGTGAAAGATCGTTGGGCATCACAGCTTTCCGCCATGTGGCGGTTTTTCTGATACCAGGAAAGGCAGAAAAGCCTTGGATCGTTCAAACTTACGGCAGCTGTCGCTCTGGACCCGTGTAGCCCTCCATACGCTCTTGCTCGATGGGTTAGTAGGGTGGCAGCCGGGGATCTCCCGGCGACAGGGAACAGCTGTGCAGGTCATTTCCAGAACAGATCACCACGTGATCGGGAATGTTCTCCGGTGTAACTGAGCCGACGATCGTAAACGTGGGGTTGTGCGCCAGCCCTGCCGCATGCGAACCGTCGCCGCGGAAACACGTCATCGTCGAGGCAGCGCGACCTCGAGTGGCGGCGGGAGACGGCGATGGCGCGCGCCGGACCTGGGGATGAGGAGGCTCCGCGGCCTTGTGGGCTTGGCTCCCGAGCCGCGGGAAGCCGCCAGCCGATCCCTGCCCGCCGTCCAAGGCCGTCAATGAAACTTATTTGCGACCTCGACTTCGCGACCTGCCTTCGCACCCGCGAACCTCACCACGCGCAACCCCCACCTCCTCCGGATTCGGGCCCGGCACTGCGACTGCGACCACAGCCACTCCGACGACCGCTTCGATTTCGTGCTCTATGGGATCTTCCTGCGACAACTCGACCGCCTCCTCCGTCTCGCGCTTTCTCGCGACCGCCCGCCGCGCTGCCCCTGCCGTGACCTTTGCACCAGGACTCTCCAAGACTGAGGCGAGCTTTGCTTCGCTGCTTTGGCTACTGGCGGTTAGTCCGCCTTGAAGGGCGGACGGTAAACACTGAGAGGCGACGGACCGGTGCGTGCGAGTGAACACACGTTGGGTTTCGCAGCTGACACCCGCGCTTCGCGTAGCGTGCCTGGAGCCACCACCCGTGGATGGCGCTTTCGATCATCGACCCTCTCGTACGCACCGAATAACACTTCCTCACCACCCCCTGCCACCATGGTCTTCGCCTTCGACGAGCACGACCAGCACCTCCCTCAGGAGGCTGCCGCTGATCTGCTGACCGGCGCATCGCGACATGGCGCGCCCGCCCCCATCGCCGGCGTTTTGGCAGGCGACGCACCCGTGGTCACAGTCGCCGAGCCCAGGGATGTCGCTGACGCTGAGCCGGCCCTCCGCCTTGCGCGCAACATCACCCGTTCGCCGCCCATCGAGGTCGCGTCGCAGTCACCCCACCGGCCGCCCACGTCGAACCCCGCAAAGCATGCGCAGGTGCTCGGAGAGAAGCTCAACTTCGAGAAGGCCAAGAGCAACGCCGCCAAGAAGAAGAAAAAGAAGCGCGCGAACAAGCCCACTCCTGCTGCGCCGGCCATGCAGACCATTCGCGGATTCCAGACTCCCGTCACCTCGGAGTGTGAGGAGACTGATATCTCGGCGGCCAACACGCCTATGCTTGGCCCTGTCAAGTCGCGCGACCTTTCCAGCGTCACGAGCAGCCCTGCGCTTCGCCCGACTTCTTCCAACAGCGGCATCAGCTCGATGAAGGCCCAGCTGGAGCGGCTCAATCTCAGCTCGGGTGTGCCCAGGTCTGCGACCTCCACGATTGCTGCGTCCAGCAACGTCAGCGTCATTTCCGAGCTATCGAGCCTCAGCGACAAGACCGAGATGGATACCTACCAAGTCGAGATCGACGAGGATTTCGCAAGCGTGGATATCCGGGAGAGTGTGTTCGAGGAAGAACCCAATGATTCGCACCTAGACTCACTTACGCGCAAGATGACGGCCGACGACTTTGAGCAAATGCGTTGCCTGGGCAAAGGGTCCTATGGGACTGTGCTCCTCGTGAAGCACAAGGCCACCGGACGCCTCTTCGCCCAGAAGCAGCTCCGCAAGGCTACTTTGACGGTGCACAAGAAGCTGGTTGAGCAGACGAAGACTGAGCGCGTCATCCTCGAGAACGTCAATCGCCACCCTTTCGTGGTCAAGCTTTACTATGCTTTCCAGGATCACGAGAAGCTCTACTTGATTCTCGAGTATGCTCAAGGCGGAGAGCTGTTCCACCACCTGGCCATGGAGCGCATGTTTTCCGAGGAGGTTGCGGCATTCTACATGGCTGAAATGGTTCTTGCGCTGGAGCATCTTCACCGCAACGTTGGTGTCATCTACAGAGACCTCAAGCCTGAGAACTGTCTGTTGGATTCTGAAGGACACCTCCTGCTCACTGACTTTGGCCTGTCCAAGGTCGCCGTGGACGAAAGCGGCACCTGTAACTCCATGCTTGGCACCGCCGAATACATGGCACCCGAGGTGATCCAAGGCAAAGAGTACGGCTTCGCCGTTGACTGGTGGTCTCTCGGCGCACTGGGCTTCGACTTGCTCACGGGTTCCCCGCCCTTCACCGCCAACAACAACGCCAAAGTCCAGGAAAAGATTGTCAAGCAGAAACTCCAGCTCCCCTACTTCCTGGGCCCGGACGCGAAGGACCTGCTCACGCGCCTGCTGCGCAAGGAGCCCAAGAAGCGCCTTGGCGCCAACATGCCAAAGGACCTCCAGATCATCAAGTCGCATCGCTTCTTCCGCAAGATCGACTGGAACAAGCTGGCCAAGCGCGAGCTCGAGCCGCCCATCCAGCCCCTCATCACCGACCCCGAGCTCGCCGAGAACTTCTCCAGTGAGTTCACCGACCTCTCCGTCAGCCCCGTCGTGTCGATGCGCCGCAGCGTCATTTTTGGCAGCACCAAGGATGGCGCGGGCGCGGCATCGTACCCCGAGGCGGAGCTGTTTGGTGGGTTTAGCTTCGTGGCCAGCTCGAGCTTGTTGGAGTGCGGGGATTGGACCTTTTGACTAGCTACCGCTTTGGCTTGGAAGATGCGGGCTTTGGTGATTGGCTATTACGCGGATGGCGGGATAGAGCTAGACGGGGGAGTAGAGTGGGGTGCTGAAGTGCGGTTTTCGGGGGTTCTTGCTCTTTATTCGTTTCACTGCATTGCTTTCGTGGCATTCTTAGACCGTATCCTTAGTGGTTTCAGTCGTAGTTTCGTAGTGTTGGCAAATGCATTTTCTCTTCTTACGCACATCTGTTCAGACATCAAGTGATTTGTGTCCTTCAAAATGATGTACTATCTCCAAGGTCCTCTAATATCAACCTAGAGATGGCCATACAGGGATGTGGTTGTGCACTTGTTCGGATCGGTCCATGCCGATGCACAATGCACTTTTGTCACAACACAGTTGGGGCTTTTGCTGCCTGATTGCACGAAGGATTCAGGAAATGCGGCTGAGCAAGTTGTAGCACTGTTTTGGAATGGTCGCAGACTCGGTGTCAGAAGGCGTATTTGTCAAAGCCAGACGTTCGAAGCTGAACGGATATTTAGAGTACCTCTTTCAGTGCGGTGCTGATATTAGTCTCCAGCACAGATCGAATCTTCGCGCATAACTGTGGTCTGATATGTGATATGTTGTAGCAATGATTCCAGGAACGAGAGACAAACGGACGGAGACGCGCTTCTTCCTTTCCCCGATCTATTTTTTTTTTCGAGGCATTTCTTCCATTCGGATTATGGTTATGGTTCTGACTTCGTCCTTGGAAAGCTCGGGAGGATAGTTCCGAGGGTAGTGTTCGTGAAGACCCACGCGCTGGTACACGGAAGAGCTCTCCTCCACAAGCTCCAGGATGAGACACACGGTCTCTCTTTCCTCCTCGCGCCCATCGAAGAACGATTGTTGAAGGACGACCAGCACGGCTACACGGTCACCAGGCTGGATTTGGTATCCTATCATGCCGCTGTTCGCAAAGTTGGAGCTTGCCGAAGCATCAGCAACAGCGCACGTGTCTCTCGCAGGGTCATCGACACGACCTCTCAACCACGGCCGTCTATTCGTGAGAAGTTTGCAATCCCACCCACCCTGACAAAGCAGCTTTCAGCATAGCTGGGGAGATCTTTCTTCTGTGCCTGACTCTTCCTCCGTTGACGACATCACGAAGTGCCGAAAGGAATGCGGAGAGAGAAGTTGTTGGACGGGACTGCTTGATGGAGAAAGACATCCGGGCTCAGTAAGACGCTGGCAAGTGAATAAAAATTTGATTTAGGCCGCAGAACGACGAGCGGGGTTCGCTGATCGGGGCTGAACGCTGGGAATACGAAGGGGGTTTAGCTGGGTTCACGGAGGGCCACTGCAACTGATGAACAATTGAAAGAACATAGTGCGCAAGGATAGACTTGCTATATCGGCGACGCCACTGTGCGAGGAATGCAGTGATAGGGAGATACGGTGGCTTCGTTGGAGATGAACAGGAACAAGAAAGATGTGGCATCGGGTTCCATCTGAGGCAAAAAAAAAAAAATAGAGGAGAGGGGTCTTCTTCGGGCATTGAGCGAAAATGACTGCCAAAAAAAGCACTCGAGTATCTAGTCAATCCTCAAAGCACTGGTTCGACATCTGCTGAATACGAAGCCGCGTGCCCACCCCCACTCACATCCGCGGTCCACCGGCTATCGCGCCTATCACGAAAGGCGGTGGCCCACTCACAGCGACCCGGCCAACGCAGATCTATCTGCTGTGTGACGCGGGCTCATGCTATATAAGTTGTGAAGCAGGCCACGCGACCAGGCCATCTGCCACCGTCTCAGCCGTGTCGTTCCCGTCATCATCACGACCCACAGTGAGGTAATTTCACGTGATTGGCTTCGACATCATTTAATGCGCCAGGGCCCTCGACCGTGCTTTGAGCTCGTTTTGCACATTCGAGTATCGCATTGCAGTTCCTTGCCTATTGTCTTTTTCCAAATTCTTTATCCATTTGCATTTTTTACTTCCGTGTGCTATTATACGTCAGGTCATAACCCGGCCCGTTTATATGCACATCTACCCAAAAGAGCGGCGTAAGGCGATACCAGCAACCGACAGACCGCTGAATGCAGAACGCCCCGGTAACCGGAAGGACATAACGACGTGAGACCCAGCACCAGAAATGCAGACCCGAACAACAAATTGTAAACCCCAACACTCAGCAAAACTTCTTTGAAACGCTGGAACACTGAACGCTCAGACCGAAACAAGCCTTCTCCTTCCTCATCAAGGTATTACCCCCAGCAAGGACCTAAACGCCGCGCTCGACACCATACTCTTGAAACACCATTCTCCTCTATTCCGAAAGCGAATAGCAAACCGTAACCGGAGAGCAAGGAATCGTGATAGCCGTCAAATGCGCTCAAGAAACCCTCTACTCATGAAATTCATTTTTTCTTCCCGAGTCGTCGATTCCAATTTCTTAGTCCTTTCCTCCTTTTTTTAATTTCAAATTTCTCCTCTTTCATTCATCTTACGTTCCTCTCGGGTCAGTTCAGGCGTCCTCCTCCTGAACAGTGATGTGGACAATCTCCTCCTTCCACTGCTCGCTCTCGACAGGCATGAACCGGCACTTGGCAACCGGGTTGACGTGCGTCTTGCGCTTGTTCTCGCGCGTAATGAAGGGAATCTGGGCGGAGCCAGCCAGCGCGACCAGCGCGCTGACCCACCAGGGCAGAGCCGTGAAGCCAGAGTGAGCTCCAGCGCCATACAGCAGGCCGGCGATAGGGGAAGCAATGGTACGGCAGGCGGCGCCAGTGCTGGCGGCAAGACCGTTGATCTTACCCAGGACGGAGGGCCCGGGCGAGGCTTCCTTGATGAGGATGAGGAGAAGCGGGTAGGCAAGGATGGAGAAGAAGTTGCGGATTGCGAGGCAGGCGTAGATGGCGGGGTAGAGCCACGCGCTGGGAAAGATGACGAGGTACGGGACGATGAAGTAGGCAAGCGGATGACCGACGGTGACGAGGATGAAGAGACGCCACACACCCATCCAGGTGGCCATCAGCGGGAAGACTACCGCCTGGATGACCAGCGCGATAATGCCGTTGATGCTGAGGATCAGGCCGACTTGCTGGATCGTCATGCCCAGACCGCCGGCAAGAGGGAGGCTGAGGGCAGAGACATCGGAGACTCGATGCTCTTGCAGGAAGATGGGAAGCAAGACGTCGTAAGTCATGCTATGGTAGGTGAAGAGACCGAGGGCCATCACAAGCATGATCACGTTCTTCGAAAAGACAGTCGGGGGAGCGTCGATGTTCTGGGACACAGCACCGCCGTCGGCTCTGACCGTCCAGTTCTGTTCCCGTTGAACATCGACGGCATCAAAGGTACCGTAAGATTCCGTAGCCAGGTTCGCAGCTGCGTGAGCCGTGGCACCGGCGGTAGGCATCAGAGGAGTCTCTGCCTGAGTCTCTTGCAAATCCTGAGCAGTGCTCCATGGCTGCATGTCTGGGTGAGTCTCCTCCAAGAACAAGTATCCAGCGATGATGGAACCAAAAAGCATCAGAGCGCAGATCAAGTTTGGAAGGAGATAAGGGAACTTGTCGAAAAGAGAACCTTCAGGGAAAAGAGCAGGGAAGTTCTTCGAGGGCTCAGCGAAGTACCCACCAATGGAGGCTGGATGTTGTCAGCGCCCGTGGCATAAGACGGCCTACCGGGAGGGTACTTACGACCAACGATCGTTCCCACGGACCAAACGAAGGGCATCACAGCGTACGCACGAGCTTTGACACCGTTAGCATGTCGTTCTGACCGAGGACCATGACATGCGGGGACTTACGTTCGTGCTCAGGCTTGTGAACAAGCTCACCGACCATGGTCTGGATGACGCCAATGTTCCCGTTGAGGATACCACCGAGGGCTCTTCCAACCAGGGCCATCCAGAAGTTGGTGGCGAAGCCGACGATGAGGAGGGAGAGGAGAGTGCCAGCGCAGCCCAGCAGGAGGACAGGCTTCCGGCCGATGCGGTCACTCAAGCCTCCCCAGTACATGCCGGTGAGGGCTTCGGCGAGGGCGAAGGCCGAGATGAGGATGCCGGCGTAGAAGGCGGCATTGTTCTCGTCGGTGACATTGTAGTGAAGGACGAGCTTCCAGGCATAGGGGAAGATGGAGGTGAGCGCGATCGGCTCAGCAACTCGAACGAGCGCTAACGGAGACAGGTCAGCAGGGCGGCGGCGGAGAGCACAGCGGGGGCGCACTCACCAAGCACGAACAGCTGAGTGGTCGGGAACTTGCTGGGATCGCGAGGATATCTTCTCTGACGGGTAAGAAACATTTCTCTCCAAAACAACCTAGATCTTACGGTTATGTCAACGCGCAACCTCGTGTGGGGGCTCTTCAGCAGAATGCGTGCGGAGAGGAGCCGGCGCACTTGTCGACGCTTGACCTGCGAGCCCTCTGAGTGAGACAAGAAGTAGTGCTAACAAGAGCGCGACGGCAGACGAGGGAGAGCGGACGCAGAGGGAGGCGGCGGGAGGAGGGCGCGGGGCGAGAAGGTTTTATGCAGCACATGCGGAAGGGGCCGTGCGCACGTCGGACGGAGCAGCGGCCCAGCGCCTGGCCGCAGCCCCAGGCCACAGCCGCCGGCAGCGCACTTCCGCTCGTGGGCAAGATAACCAGCGCCCCCGCCGCCGCAGAACGTTCACGAACTGCCGGGGTCAGCAGATCGGCCGCGCACGCCGCAGCACGCTCCCCCTCGCCGCCTCCGCACCGCGCTTCGCCCCGCCCCGGCGCGCGCGCAGCGACCGGCGCGGCGAGCGGTGCGCTGTCGCAGCAGCAGCGGCGGCGATGCGGGCCCATGCCCATGATCACCGGCGGCGAGCGCTGCCATGTCGGATGGCGTTAGCGCGGACGAGCATGGGCGGCGGCGCGCCGGCTGATAGGACAATCCGATGTCGGCTGGGGCTCCTCCTGCATGGATCTCTGCCTCGCGCGTCCGTGCCCGCGAGCAAAGTCGACGACACGCCTCGCCGCGACCTCAGACCCCGCGTGCGCGCCTCGCCGGTGCAGTCATCCGCCCGCAAAGGAGCGGTCTGCGCTCCGTCCAGCCAGCCCGCCTGCCGCCCTCCACCGGCCCTCGCCCTCTGCTCTGCAGCCCCGTTGGGCGCCTAACACGGACTGCGCTGCAACATGTGCGACCCTGCAGCCGGCCATCGCTGCAGACGCGGCAAATCGGCGGGTGGCTGCCCTCCGTCCCACATCACGAGAGGCCCGTCCTGCTGCTCGCTGGCTAGCAGAGCCGCAGTCCTCGGCTCTACTTGTGCGCTGCAGCGCGCGGCTGTCCACGGCCCTCGCCGTCGCTGCACACTAGCGGGCGGCCAGCCACGGTCGACCGCTCCGGAAATGAGGTCGCGTGCTGTGTGCGCTGCATTGTTTACCCACCTCCCCCGTGACATCGACGATCCTGCAGGAGGGTAGCCCCAGGCACACCTGATTCTGGCATGTCCGCGGTCGCCCGCTAGAGGCACGCCGCTGCGGCTTTGACTTCTGTTCCTACGTCCGCCGTGCATGCCGAGGGGGCAGAGATAAGAGCAGCCGGGCGGGAGGAGCCAGGGAGCTCTGGTAAATTGGGCAGGCAGCGCTACTTTAGCGCTGAACCATGCAGTAGCTTCCGAGCACCAGCCGGCCGTCGGCCCTACTGCTGAAGCACCAGATCTATCCAGCACGCGACGAACACGCCATACGGGAAACGCCATAGCGCAAGACTGCTTCGTCCACCTCAAGCAGGATGAAGCTACCGCATCAGGAAATCAGCCAATGGCAACGTGACTTGCACAATTTACCATATCAAAATCTGCTCTCGCCTTTGCGTTTCTCCGCTTGTCTACCGATGCCGAGCACATTTAAGCTGCTACGCGCGTCTTGCTCTCGCACCGTGTCCTGGCGGTTGAGTTTCCAATCCATCTTAGAACCTCTAACCCAAACTACATCGACTAGAATTCACACCGCTGCTCGCTGGTAATATCACGGATTGTCCGATCCTACTGTTCGACGCCGCGCGTTTGGTCTTGATCTCGCATGCTGGTCCTGTAGTTTCTCTCAATCGATCGATAGCTTGCCTGATGCTAGATGAATGCGCGATGTCTGAGATTTCTTCTATGGTTGACGCTCGATGAGAATTAATTGAATGTAGACTGAAGCTCCCACTGGGTGCATTGCTCCGGCCAGCTGTGAGTACAAAGGAATCCCAGCATCCACACGAACGCTGCGCCCATGAGGATTGAAGATGTGTAATGAAATTTTTCTTCTGGCCCGAACTGCGGACAGATGTCTACGCCAGACATCCAGAGAAATCTGGAGTGCACAGCCACATTCAACAAATTACAGTTCCTGTCGTAGGAATGGCGATCAGAGGTTGGTGCCGCGGGTGGGAGTGGCGCGACGTTGCTTCTTGGCATGGCTGGTGTTGGACAACGACGCTGTGGCGCCGGTTGCGCGTTCGCGCGCAGGCAGACGCGAAAGCGACCATGCGAGAGGCTGGAGCTCGTTTATCGTATTCAACGCTCCCGCCGTTGTCACATGCAAGCGGCAGACGCTGTCTTAGTCATTGCCGCAATTTCTGTGGTGTTGAGGCCCGCGCACCGGCAACCGAAATTTGCCACCGCGGGCACAGCCACACATGACGCAACGCTTGAAGCCGCAGCGCGACGTCAAGCGCCTGGACGATTCGCTGCCGCCTGTGCGCCCGCCCCGGTCGCCCCTCACCAGGTTACCCACCCTCCCACTACATAAGCCCGACGACGTCAACGCCTTCGTCGCTTTCCACCCGCATTCTGCTTCTGCTACATCCACGCAACGCACTATACCCACCATCCACACTTCACAATGGCTTCCGTTCACGTCGAGAACATCTCCTCTCAGACCACCGAGAAGGAGGTCCGCGACTTCTTCAGCTTCTGGTACGCAGCTCCTCGCGCCACACCCGGTGATGGCAGTTCATCAGCGATGCTAACTGTTCTCTCTCCCGCAGTGGCAAGATCCAATCCCTCTCCGTGACCTCGACCTCCGAAGGTACGCAGTCGGCGACGGTGACGTTTGAGAAGGAGACGGCTGCGAAGACGGCGCTCCTGCTCGACAACACACAGCTGGGCCCCGCGCAGGTTAAGGTCACGTCCGCCAAGAGCATCGAGGAGCTTGCTGGCAGCAAGACGCCCGAAGGCGAGGCCGCCAAGGAGGAGCACATCGCCCAGGAGGACAAGCCGCGCGGCCGCATCATTGCCGAGTACCTTGCGCACGGCTACGTGATCAGCGACAAGGCCATCGAGAAGGCGCTGGACCTGGACAAGCAGCACGGCGTGTCGAATCGCTTCACCACCGCCCTCAGGTCCTTCGACGACAAGTACAAGGCCTCCGAGAAGGCCGCCGCCGTCGACACCAAGTACGCCATCTCGCAGAAGGCCGGCGCCGGCTGGCGCAGCCTGTCCTCGTACTTCGACAAGGCTCTCGGCACCCCCACCGGCCAGAAGCTGCGCCAGTTCTACGAGCAGGGCAACAAGCAGGTCATCGACGTGCACAACGAGGCCCGCCACCTCGCAGATCTCAAGAAGCAGCAGGCCGCCCAGCCTTCCGAGGCCGGCAAGCCCACCCCCGAGGAGGCCGACATGGAGATCGTCCCTGGCACCGATAAGACCAAGTGCAACTGCGGCGCTGCCCAGGAGAAGTGCCCCTGCCCGCCTGGCAAGTGTGCTTGCGCCAGCTGCGCCAAGAACACCGACGCCTCTGCTGCCCCCGCCGAGGCTACCTCCGAGAAGCCGGCTGCTACTTCCTAAGGGCATACAAACTGAGATACCCAATCGAATATAAGAGGATGAGGGGAGTTGGTGGTGGCTGATGAAAAAGTGATTCGACTTTGAAGGGGGTTCCTTATTTCCATTTCAACCTTTTCGAGTTTTGGTTTTGAGCATGATGGATACCAGCTAGCTGTTTACTTTTCTTTCTTGACCCTTCTTATTCAGTAGTGTCAAGTGAATACGAGACGATATATCACGCTTATTAGCTCTTCCCAACGACTTCATATTGTAGGTCGGGGTAAAGGTGAAACTGAACGTAACCACGCACGCTGCTAGGGAAATGAAAGCCTGTCTGTGCCGTTGTGGGAAGACGCTTGAGCTTGACTATTGCGATAGGGTCCAATTTGTGACCCAAAGGAACTTATTCCTGGGACAGCTCTCCTGTGTGAATGCAATCAAGTAATACTTTCTCTCCCAAAATTACAGCTTCCATGCGTAGTTCTCAGGTGTTCCGAGGTGTGGTGAGAGAATAGCCAATGAGATGTGCGTAAGGACTGGCAATCCGTGCAGACCTGTGACTGGCTGACACTTGCGCGCGCTGCGACCAGGCTGAATTGCACTTTCTTACGCCAAGATTGCACTTCGGGAAGTGCAACATGCACTTGAAGACCAGAATTGCAGTTCTTCAAGAATATTTAATCAAGTCTCTCTCGCTGAAATTACGCTGATGCGTTCTCATCACAACATCAATCCATCACTTGTTCACAGCAACACTTGCGCTGCTTTCCGCCTATACCATGGCCTCAGCCTCGCGAAACACCTCCTCTTCCACCCAGCCTAATAGCGGCAGCAAACCTCGCCTCGACTGGGAAACCCACAAGGATACGATCATCCATTGGTATCCAAAGATGACCATGGCGCGTTTGATGTCCGAAATGAAAGCGAGGGGGCTGTACGCATCGTGAGTAGCCTTGCGCCTGGCTGGCAGCTACTTTTCATTTCCAACCTTATTGACTTGGTCTCAGCAGAAGACAGTACTTCAATAAGCTTGCGGAGTGGGGTGTTTCGAAGAACCGTCGAAGCGATCGACAAAGAAGAGATGCACCAAGACCTGAGAACCGACCTTCGATCCCAACATATTGCCCATTATCGCTGGGCCTTTTGGATGTGGGTTATTTTGATGGTAAAGAACCCAATCAAATTATCTCCTTGTCGGAAGGGCGCTATGAAACCGGATTCGAGGCATCAGTGACCGATGGATCTCCAACTTGGGCTTCTTACCTCCTGTATGATGCTTTATCTGACGTTGTCCGACGAAACCCCGACTGTGGCTCTTGTTCAGCACTAGGACTTGATGCACTGTCATGGATTTTCAAGTCAAATATGGAGCACGAGCTGAGAAGCATAAATTCGCCCGATCCTCGGCTCTCGGAAGGCCAAATCTTTGGAGTCGAATGGCCGTCCGGCCGGACTGAGCAACGATCACTATTCGCGGAGGCCTTGTCACAGTTTATGCCTGTGGAGATGATACTCTTCGCGAAGTCGGTTCTACCCATATGGCAGGCAATGTTCTATCACGGTTTTCGCAGACCAGTGCCGTTGCAGAGCTCGGAAAGTTTCGACCAGATCAGACGGGCAATACGCACCCTTTTCGACGTGTTTGCGTCCCTTTCTAACCTTCTGTCGCCTTTCTGTAGCCAGATATCCAGGGAAAGGATGTTCATTAATTTAATCGTTCTGCTTTGGATGTTGGACACAATGGAATGGGCTACGAGAGAAGAGATTGTTGACTCAGAACAAGTAGTTAAATACTATTTTACGATCTTGGTAGGTGACTTTTCATCCCTACCTGAATGGCTTCTTTGAGACTGACAATCAGCCAGGGTTCTGGCTTGGAAGAGAAGGCCGACATGCCGCGTCTGCTCCTGCAGACTTTTCTTTTAAAAAACAATGATGGCGAAAATCTCTCACAGCTCGTCCTCAACCCGATTGGAATTGAAGCTCAGCTGCAAGATCTTTCATCCAGCCGGTGTAATCTGCAAGATTGATACGAGTGTCGTCTCTATGTGAGATTAATTGTTTGTTTGATCATCATCGCAAGAATTATGGTGCGGGAACGAACGAATCCGTGGTAGGAAGACAGGTAAAGGCCCAGAAGTTGCCCATGTAGATGCGCTGGATCATCTGGTGTAAGCGGCGAATTAAATGACTACAAATTGGACACCAAGAGCACGATGACTCGCTAAATAGAAAAAAATAAAAGATAAACCTATCTAAGAAACCTGAAAGCTGTCTCTTGTGTACTCACTGATCTACCATCTCATCTCTCTCTTCAAAAACCCATATATACATGGAACCAGCCGTGAAAACATCCGGAGATATACGTGATCGAATGGACGTAACCCCCTCTTACATGTACATGTATCTTTACAACTTCGCCTTCTCCTTGGGCCCAACCAACGGGTCGTAGACGTTCAAGCTGAGAGTGTCGGACGGGACAGTCGCACTGTGCATGCTCAGACCCCTCGTGTCAATTAGAGAGGGGTTGAGCTGGTCGATACTGGAGCAGCCAATAAGACGCATGTTCATCTCCATCTCGTCCTTGAGCAGCTGCATGGCACGGTCGACACCAGCCAGGCCATACGCGGACATGGCGTACAAGAACGGCCGACCGATGCCAACACCCTTGGCACCCAGACAGAGCGCCTTGATAATATCGGTCGCGCGGCGAACACCGCCGTCGATGTAGATTTCGATCTTGTTCTCCCAGCCCCTTTGGCGCAGGATTGGCATCACCTCTGCGAGCACCTCGACACCTGAGCGAGCGAAGTCGAGCTGGCGACCACCGTGGTTGGAGAGGACAACGCCGTGCACGCCGGCCTCGACGGCCTTAAGCACATCCTCGACACACTGCACACCCTTGAGGATGATAGGCATCTTGGTAATGGACAGGAACCAGGGGATGTCCTTCCAGCTGAGCGAAGGGTCGATGAAGGATGAGATAGCGCGCGCGGCACCTTGGGAGCGGTCGACGCTGTCACCCGAATCACTCTGGACATTGGAGCCAACGTCGTCGAACTTGCTGCGCATGTCCTTCTCGCGGCGGCCAAGTTGTGGGGCGTCGACGGTGATGAAGAGACCCTTGCAGCCACGCTTTTCGGCGTGCTGAACAATGCGCTTTGTAATGTCGCGATTCTTGTTGACCTGGACGAAGCATTAGTATCATAGGTCTATAGTGGTGCCCGCTGGACTTACGTAAAGCTGCAGCCATTGAACCTGGCCGGGCTCTGAAGCATCTACAATCTCGTCGAAAGAGCACGACGCAAGCGTAGGGATCATCTGAATGACATTGTGCTTCTTCGCGCCCCGCGTGAGCACAACCTCACCCTCAGGGTGGCCGAGCTTGCCGAGTGCGGTGGCTGTAACGTAGAAGGGAATGTCGACCTTGGTGCCAAGCATTGTTGTCGAGAAGTCGACCTTCTCCACGTCGACGAGAATTCGAGGGCGGAACCATATCTTGTGGAAAGCGGAGTGGTTCTCACGCAGCGTCTAGAGGGCATTGCGCGTCAGTCACGTTTTCATGTAATGGCCACACTTAGTCGACTGGGTAGGGACCAGATAGAGACACCTGCCGAGGCAAGTCACTATCTCGTCGCATAAACAGCCTCTTGTCAACCGAGACCCATCGGACTCATGCGACCAGCTGCCGGGAAAGTCTCACAATCTCATCATCGGCGCCGCTCGAGTAGTATGCCCAGGCCGTCTTCTTCATGACATTCCTGGCGACCGCCTCAAAGTCCATCAGATTATAGCACTGCTCGAGGATGGGCATTTTCTTGATCCTCTCCTGCCGCGCAGCCTCCTCCGGGTCTTCGGCCTTCTCCTCCTGCTGGACGGTGCCCATGTCGACCTCGCCGAGATGCTTGGACTGGTCGAGGTACTTGTCGAGGGTGTCGGGCGGGTGGATGGGCTCGAACTCCTCGGTGGCATCCTTGCCGGCGTACTTGAGGATGATCTTCTGGCCGCCAGGGTGCTCGGGCAGGAACTCGGTGACGTCGTAGGCGCGGCCGTGGACGATGACCCAGCAGCTGTCCTTGGAGCTGTGCTTGGCGACGTCGGCGCCGGTGAGCTTGGCCGGCTGCGTGTCGTTGCTCTTGTGGTTCATGGCGGCGGAGGGCGGCGGGGTCGAGGGGCGGCGGGCGAGGACGAGACGGGCGGCGGGCGGAGGGAGCGCGGGCCAGATATATTACATGGAGAGGAGGAAGATATTGCAGTTTTGGTGCACTAGAATCCGGTGCGGCTATCGCAGCGGCTCGAGCCCTGAGCTCGGCCTAAAGGAATCCCGACAGACTGTGGGGTAACAGCCAATGACGCGGCGGCGCTTGCTAAGCACGGATCGGGTGCGCTGCGTCTTCACGCCTGGCCCCGAGCGCGGCGCTGCATCGAGTAATGCAGCTCGCCGGCCTCGGGCGGACGCTGGCGGATTTCTAGCAGCGCTGCCGCCCGCCTGGCTGCTGCGCGCCGCGGCCTGAGGCCCGCCCGGCAGCCGGGCCGCGGCCACCTGCGCAGCCAAGCGCCCCGAGCGGCGCTACGCACGGCACGCGGACGAGATCCACTTTGGATGATTGTCATGCTGCCAATCCAGGCCGATCGCACCGCCGCCTCTCGTCATCGCCGCTCACCACCACGTCCAGGCCGCCGCTCCGAGTACCTCGCGCGCTGTCCGTCTGCGCGGGCGTCGCCACGCACCCTCACCCAACACCTCGAGCTCTCTCATGGCTGCGTCGCGACAGGCCTCTCCTTCCACCCCGGGGACCGCTCAACGCCGATCTTAACCGTCGCGCGTTTCGCACGTCAGCCCAGCGCCGCGGCAATACCGTCGTGGGCAGCAAGCATTCAGCCCAATCCTTGAACGCACGCACACGGCCCTAGCTCGACTTTGTCTGCGCTTCTCCCTGCGCGCTCGTTCGATCCCCTTGCCTCCCCCAACAGCTCGTTCCGTCGACGCCGTGGTCCTTCAACATGGCCGGCTTGGACGTCGAGGCAAAGGTCGTTGTGCTCGGCTCACAGGTACCGCCCGTCTTTGCTGTGCATGGAACTTCTCTGGCGAGCACGCTGACACACGCCAGGGCGTCGGGAAAACCAGCCTGGTCCACCGATACGTCAAGAACAGCTTCGCCAACACAACCTCCACCGTCGGTGCCTCGTTCCTCACAAAGAAGGTTGTCGACATCGACACTTCCACCGTTGTACGACTCCAGATATGGGATACTGCCGGCCAGGAGAGGTATCGCAGCATCAGCAAGCTGTACTACCGGGGTGAGTTACAGACCCTGCGTTTTGTGCCGCACAGACGTTCCCTTTGCAAGAGCTGCATCAAAAGGGGCCCCAACAAAGGGCACTTCGGCAAGAGAAGCAGCCATAAGGTGCTTTCTCTCGTCGCCAAGCTGCCGGCGGATGACAGCCATGTATATGCAGGCGTGTGCGATGCTGACGGCATACATGCAGGCGCTAATGCAGCCGTCCTTTGCTACGACATCACCGATCCGAAGTCCTTCGAGGAAATGGGCCGCTGGCTGATCGAGCTCAAGAACAACTTGGGCGACGACATAATCTTGCACGTCGTTGGCACCAAGGTCGACAGGGTTGCGGAAGACCCCTCTGCGCGGAAAGTCCCCTTTGAGCGATGCATCGCCTACGTCGCCGAGAACCTATATCCGCAACAGGCCCAAAACGATAAGCAACCGACGTCGGTGCCGAAGAGCTTATGGGGCGTTGCCGGAGTTACGGGCGGAGGCAAGGATGATAGCGGCATGGCGAGCCCTCAGAGCAACAGGAGCAGCGGCTTCTGGGGCCAGGACGTTGGTTGGGATTGCTGCCACGAGATCAGCGCCAAAGACGGCGAGGGTGTCGAAGAGGTCTTCCGGGTAATTACTCGCAAGCTGGTCGAACAGCGGAATAAGAGCCTGGAGCTAGAGATGCTGAGCTCAGCCGGCGTGACCCCTGCCATGAACGGCGGGCCCGGCCAAGCAGGATACTTCGACTACTCGTCTGGAAGCGCTACTGGCAGCTTCAGAGTCGGTGCGGGGGACAAGCGCAGAAGCTGGTTGGGCTTCCCAACTCCATCTCCAGGAATAGCCGGAGGCACACATAGCCCGGCCGGAGAGCCGTGGATGGCTGAGATTGAGAGGGTCGAGAAGAAGGGTGGAAGGTGTTGCTGAGCGCAAGAGTACCACCAAGGGACCCCGAGGCGCATCCAGGCTACCGATGCGGCTTAATCATCAGAACGATCAAAGCGGATCCTAATGTTAATCGCTGGGGCCGATGGAGTTGTAAGCGGAGCGGAGCATCTGTTTACAGTACGATTTTCAGTTGTTTGCCTTTTCTTCTCCTTTTTCTCTTCTCGTTTCCTTTCTTGGCAGGCCAGGGTTCCTGCGTTCACCGCTCTTCTGTTACCTTGTTTCTTCTTCCTCTCCTCTTCCCATGATTCATTTTCCTTTTCTCACGACATTTGGGCATGACGGTGCGTAGTAGTAGCGTGTATTTTCATGACTTTGGCTCTTGGTTTCCCTTTCCAGCAAAGCGGGCAGGCATTAGGCGTTGTTCTTGTTTTCGAAAGAAAGGAAAGATATAACGTCACCCACGCGGGTCACTTGATTTCGAAAGTTGTATCGCGGCAAGAAAGATACCCAATCGAGCTCTCTCGAAAGTACCCTATCTCTAAGATGCTTGACTGAGCGTGAATTCTACCTTGGTATATTCTCTACGACCCGCGTAACCTTAGCGTAAATGCTCGATATTAGGGGTGTTTTCATATCTGGTCATGAACATGAAAGAGCGTGCCATCCACCGTCTACTGGGCAGCTAGAACTCTGAGTTGTGCGACCCCTTGCATTACCAGAAGAATAGCCACACACAAGCCATAATCGAAGCCTTAGATAGGGGTTCCGTATCTAAACTGACTGTGAGGAATTTCTTATTCTAGTCTTGCCTTTCCAGGTAATACGGCACCCGGGAGTTTTCATCCCGACGGCTGTAGTGTTATGTCCGATGATGTGCACATGTTTCGAGAAAGGTGTTGCCAATGAAGTTTTTTCCCCTAGCGTATAGGGATATGGAGAAATCCTTACTCCTTCCCTCCACCAGCCAGAACCTGCAGGACCAGAAACAACGCGATAGCCCACCAGTACCTGTGTAAAAGAGGTCAGCACCAAATTCTTCTTCGAAACCAAAAAGGCGTATTGTGAGCGGCATCGCATACTTTTGCAGGAATGTCTTCTGCGGCTCCTCCTGACCAGCAAGTCTGCCGCTCTCATCCAGCACGACAGGCTTATTCAAAATTGGCGCGGGCCCAGACCTCATCGTCTCCACCTTCACATCCACCAAATCCTCAGCCGAGGCATCCGCACGGGGCTCCGCACCCAGGCCAACGCTATAGACGGCGCCCTCACGATCGGTGTGCAGCACCAGCGTCTTCTTGTACTCGGGGCCCAGCGCGGCGGCAGAGGTCAGAATGCCAGTCCAATCGGGCTTCTGGAGGCCGACGCGCACGAGGGCATCGGAGTCGGCGAGCGCGGGCGCGTTCCAGGACGTCACACGGGCGCTGGCGTTGGCGGCATCGTAGGAAATTTGCGCGAGGTGCTGGGGCGCAGGAGCGCCGAGCGGCCAGGCGTGGACGTTGAGGGTCTTGTCGGCGAGGGCGGCGGAGACGAGGGCGGCGAGGAGGACGGCGAGGAGGCGGGGGAGGGACGCCATTGCGGGCGCCATGGGCGGCGGCGGTACGTCGCTGGTACTGCGGCGGAAGAGGAGGGAGTGGTGTGGGTTTCCCAAGCACGGCGAGCTGGCCTGTTCAGCGCGCGGAGGTAAGTAGGCTGCGGCGCCATGCGCGCTGGATGCCCGGCGGAAGAACGGACGGGCCGCGGGGGCTCTGTCGGCGGAAAGCATGCCGGCGGGCGGTCAGCGCCGCGGTCGGAGGCGCCGGATTGGGCTGACAAAATATGCAGTCACTACCCGCTGCACGCGTCGAGTCGTGCAACGTCAACGTGGTCCCTCCGTGCCTTGGGATCCATACGAAAACCGCCATCGTGAGCGCGGCGGCCAATGGCAGCGGATGGCGGCGGAGCCGGCCAAGAGCTGGCTCGGAAAATCGCAACCCATCCGGGGCGCAGGCCCCACTATTCGAGTGTGGAGGGCCCTGGGCCCTAGCTAGGGTATGAAGTCACTTGCGCAGCTTCGACGATCGTGAGATTTGAAGGAGCTGGAGCTAGGAGGCATGCGTCTCAACAGCTTTCTCCGCCCCCTCCCCCGCCAAAAAACCTCTCTCATCTGCCTCACTCCACCATCCAGCTCACATTCAGTCAATTGACTCCCTTCCTCACTCCCTCACTCCCGCCTCTTCCCATCCACGCATTCGTCTCTCCCGCGTTGGGCCGTGTTCCGCCTTGCGCCCGACCTCCACCTCTGAGCGACTGTCCCGCGCTCAACACGCCTCTCCCCGATCGTGAGAGCTGCTGAAGAAGCAATCTGCCCACCATGACTTCTCTTCCCTACAGAGCTCCGCCTTCGCGGAAGCAGTCGCGTCAGATGTCGACTGACCCGCGCAACGAGCTTCACCCGCACGTCGATCACTACATCGGTGTCGATGTCGGCACGGGCAGTGCGCGTGCCTGCATCATGAACGACCACGGCGACATCGTCGGTCTTGCGTCTGAGAACATTGGCCTCTGGCAGCCGCAGACCGGCTACTACGTAAGCTCCGCCGTCCACCAGCTTCAGTCCCGAAGCCGCTGACGTATCCCTACAGGAGCAATCTACGACGGACATCTGGCGCTGCATTTGCTCGTCGATCCGCCGCGCCATGGACCAGCACAACATCGATGCCGACACCGTCCGCGGTATTGGCTTCGATGCCACCTGCTCGCTCGCCGTCTTCAACTCCGAGACGGACGACCCGGTGTGCGTGACCGGCCCGCACTTCGACAACCGTGAGGGCAATGACCGCAACGTCATTCTATGGCTGGACCACCGCCCCGTCGATGAGACGGTCAAGATTAACAACACCAACCACAACCTCCTCCGCTACGTCGGCGGCAAGATGTCCATCGAAATGGAAATCCCCAAGGTCCTCTGGCTCAAGAACAACATGCCGAAGGACCTGTTCGGCAAGTGCAAGTTCTACGATCTGACCGACGCTCTTACCCACATGGCCACCGGCAACGAGACCCGCAGCTTCTGCAGTGTTGTCTGCAAGCAGGGCTTCGTTCCTGTGGGTGTGGACGGCAGTGTCAAGGGTTGGCAAGAAGACTTCCTCAAGGACATTGGTCTGGAAGACCTGTGCGAAGACAACTTCAAGCGCATGGGTGGTGTCAATGGGGTGGTCCGCCTTCACTCTCCTCGTTGTACATCTGTAAGCTAACCTGTTCTACAGAATGGAGAGTACTCGACCGCCGGTGAGCTTGTTGGCTTGCTGAGCGAGAAGGCAGCCATGGACATGGGTCTGCCCGCAGGCATTGCCGTCGGCAGCGGTGTCATTGATGCTTACGCCGGCTGGATTGGTACCGTAGGTGCCAAGGTCAAGCTGAGCGGCGACGAGCTCAACAGCGAAGTCCCGAAGAACGATGTGTCCCAGGCCTTCACTCGCCTTGCCGCTGTGGCTGGTACCTCCACCTGCCACCTCGCCATGTCTCCCAACCCGGTATTTGTTCCCGGAGTCTGGGGCCCATACCGAGATGTCCTGCTGCCGGATTTCTGGATGGCAGAGGGTGGACAGAGTGCCACCGGTGAGCTTCTCAAGCACGTGATCGAGACTCACCCGGCCTTCAACGAGGCCATGTCGGTCGCGGAGACCTTCAACACCAACATCTACGACTACCTCAACGAGCACCTGCGCGAGTTGGCCGAGAAGGAGAAGGCACCGTACGTCAGCTGGCTGGGCAGGCATTTCTTCTTCTACGGCGATCTGTTCGGCAACCGTTCCCCCATTGCCGACCCGAACATGAAGGGCTCCGTCATTGGCCTCAGCAGCGACAAGTCGCTGGACTCTCTTGCGCTGACGTACCTTGGAACGATGGAGTTCATCGCTCTGCAGACGCACCAGATCGTTACTGCGATGAACGAGGCTGGCCACCAGATCTCATCCATCTTCATGTCGGGTTCACAGTGCCAGAACGATATTCTCATGCACCTGATCGCCGCTGCTTGCGACATGCCCGTTCTGATTCCCCGCTACGTCCACGCCGCCGTCGTCCACGGTGCGGCCATGCTGGGCGCCAAGGCGGCCTCGACGGACAAGGAGGGCAAGAGCACACCATTGTGGGAGATCATGGACCGCTTCAGCAAGCCTGGTAAGGCGGTCAAGCCGACGACCGACGAGGGCGAGAAGAAGCTGCTTGCGACCAAGTACAAGGTTTTCCTCGAGCAGGTCGAGAACCAGCAGCGCTACAGGCAGATGATTGACGAGACTGTTGCCGCCTACGCCAAATAGACGTAGACATTAGACTGCTGGCATGTCTGTGGACTGGGCGTATAACGAAGATTTCGGATGAGATTACGGTGAAAATTCTCTTTTCTTAGTTTGGTTTGTAATAGGGACTAGATTTAGAGCGTCCAAAAATGATTATTTCTAGGGTAACATAGCACATGGTGTCCATGATGGAGTATGTCGTCCAATGTCAGCTTGATGTATAACTTTGCGCCTAAGAATTCCTAAAAAGTTGAAAGGCTAAGAGGAAAACGAAAGACCCAGCTTCATGAGACAGTCAACGAGCAAGCGAAGCACTTACTCGACTGGGATAGGAAACATGAACATGGACGTTACCTGAGTGACGCCCTGGTCAAGACCCAGGGCGCATCACCAGAAGTTGAGTCCAGTGACATTTCGGGCCAGCTGCATTTCGGTAGCAGTACTGCCCGCCACCCAGGACATCGACATTGGTCCCTGTTTGCTGCTTTCTCCTGCGTATGATCTCCACTTCCAGCTCTTGCCCAGTCTCTAAGAGCATACCTTGAGGATCCCGCTGATACGTCATCACCCTGAGATTTCACCGCATGGTTCTCACCGTCAAAGGGTCTGGCATATGACGCAAGCAACCCAGACCTTGGTCGGTAGCCTCCATCCGTCCCCACCCAGAGGGAACCCGAGCTTCTCTGGGTATGACGAAATGGCATCGGCGATAAGAAAACGACAAGGGTAGCGCGGGACCGTGCCTGGAGAAGCGTTCAAGCGCGCGGTCGGGCCGAACGGCGACCAACTCCCGAACCTTCACGACTTCTCGCGTGCAGGAATCTAGCCTGTTGGAAAAGCCTCCGTCTCTTCACCACACCAACTCCGCATCTCCCATTTCCCCACACCGACCATCCGCAATGAGCTCGATACCCACCCGGCACGCCGGCGCGTGCCTGCGCCGCTGCTTCACCGCCCCGCGCGTCCTTGCGCCTCAGCTGTCCAGCAGCCGGCACGCGTACGCCACGGCGACCAGCACCAGCGCGCCCTCGCGCGTCACCCGCGCCGCCAGCACGACCACCGCCGCAGCAACAGCAGCACGCAGCCCACCGGCAGCTGCCCGGCGCGCCAGCAGCACAACACCCAGCGCCACCAATTCCTCCGCAACCGAGCACGCGCCGCCGCCGTCGACGACGCGCAACACGGCCGCCGCCGCAGCAGCACCCCGCACCACCACCACCAACAATAACTCCTCCTCCTCCACACCCCAAACCCGCGACCTGGAAGAAGGCCTCTCGGACAACCCGCTCGATCTGGAGTCGGCCGGCACGTCGACCGACTGGTCGCGCTCCTTCCACGGGCTGTCCAGCACGCCCTTCGGCGCCGACGCCGCCGCCGCGCTCCTCGAGCCCATCTCCCCGGACGACATCGAAGTCAAGCCCGACGGCATCATCTACCTGCCCGAGATCAAGTACCGGCGCATCCTCAACCGCGCCTTCGGGCCGGGCGGGTGGGGCCTGGCGCCGCGCGGGGAGACGATCGTGACGGGCAAGACGGTGACGCGGGAGTACGGGTTGGTGGCGGGCGGGAGGCTGGTGAGCATTGCGAGGGGGGAGCAGCAGTATTTCGATGCCGAGGGCATTCCGACGGCGACGGAGGGATGTAAGAGCAATGCGTTGATGCGGTGTTGTAAGGATTTGGGAGTGGCGAGCGAGCTGTGGGATCCGAGGTTTATTCGGAAGTTTATGAAGGAGTACAGCAAGAAGGTGTGGGTGGAGCATGTGGTCACCAAGAAGAAGAAGCAGATCACGATTCGGAAGGATGATGAGGTGCAGTATCCGTGGAAGGAGAGCAAGTTTGGAGCTTGAGCAGGTTTTGGAAGACGGCGGAATGGTGGCGAGGAAGTTTCCTTAGACACCAAAGGGGAAGTCAAGAAAAGAACGCCGGGTGGCTGTACAGCGAGAAACATCACCGCGGGCAAATGATATCCAGGCGTGGACTAGGCTGCTACGGCTGCTCTCTGGTTCTGTGCATAGGTATTCCTGGAGTACGGCTGAGCGTGGTTGTGCTTGGCCTTGTATGATAGAACCGATCGACTCCACGGGAAATTAAGTAGACGAGAAGGGCAATGACGAGAACGAATATCTCCACCTCACAATCACGAAGCAATATGAAGATCACCCGAAGAAGTGAAAGCTAGTGCTGCGATCCGCACGCGCCACAAGTCAAGTATCGGCGATCAAACTACCCCTCACGGACTAGTAATTTCCTATTCTGCATGCCAATTTTCATGTCTTCAGAGACCCCTTTGCTACAATGTCATTCTCTACTGTGAATCAAGGGGCGATGCTCCTCTTGCGGTCACGTCCGTTCAAGCCTGAACTTGTAATTCAATGCTTTTTATTCGGATAGCTACGCGGTCGCGAGACCTACTTTTTGTTCTCGGAGATTGAGAAACCAGAGCCATCACTCTGGCATATATTTAGCAGCCGCAGAGCAAACCCGGACGCCCTAAAACCTGATAATATGAACTTGGTCTAAGTCAACGTCGAACGGGCGCACTTTTCTCTAGTACGCCAAGTCATTGCTGGTCGCCCTTCCCCTATCCTCGCGGGAAGGCGTGCGCGACCTCGATGATCCCGGCTGCGGCGACAACTGCTGCTGCTGCTGCGAGCCACCGGCTCCCCACTGCCACGGCTTCCATCCGCCACTGGTGGTGCGGCGGCCCATCCTGCTCGCGTCGGGGCCGTCGAGAGCCTCGTCGTATTCGACGCGGTCGAACTCGAGCTCGCTCTTGCTCTTGGTCAGACCCTCACCGCTCCTCTCTCTGGACGGGTCCCTCGAGATGTTGGTCGCCTCGCGGTCGTAAGCGTTCAGCAGCGTCTGCAGACGATCACGCTGCGATGCAATGTAGCTGGCGCGATCCTCCGGGCGACCGCGTCTGATATCTTCCGGGATGAGGGCGCCGGTGGCGGAGAGCCCCTCGGCAGCGTCGGCGCGCGAGGACCCCGACTTCTGCCACTGCGCGGCGCCCTGCAGCGCGCCTGAAACAAGACCGTAGAAGTCGCCGGCCGGGGCGGCGAGACCCTGAGTCGCGGAGGGCAGGTTGAAGCGCGCAAGCAGGTTTTGGGCGTAGGTACCGCCGGCGCCGGCGCGGCTGGGAGGGGGGCTCGGCTGGCGGGGCTGCATGCCCAGGACGTTGACCTTGACGAATTCGATGGCCTTGTTGAGGTACTGCAGGCCGAGGCGCTTGCCGTTCTCGTAGGCGTCGCTGATGAAGCGCTCGATTTCGGCCTCGTGCTGCGAGAGGAAGGGGTGCACGTGCGTCTGGTAGAGATACGGGGCCCCCTGGACGAGGTACAGATAGGCGCCGAAGCGTATCCACGCATAGAAGGGGAGCCAGTCAACCGCCCACGAGAACCAGTATTCGGCGGTCTGGGCGACGGCGAAGCAGACCCAGAACATCAGCCATGGCGTCAGCTGGGCCGGATCGCCGGTGCGGAGCGCTTTGTACGACGCGAAGATGGGGAAGAGCGTGGTGAGCCCCGTGCTGGCAGAGCGTCAGTATGCTTCGCGGCGGGCGAGTTCGGGGCGCGAGCTGCGAGCGGCGTGCCTGCTTCCGACGCTGAAGCCTGAGCTCCGGAGGCGGTGGAAGCGGGCGGGTGCGGCGGCGGAGCGGGGGCGGAGGGGACTACGTACGTGAGGAGGTTGGGGACGAGGTTGAAGATGCCGAAAAACATGGCTGCTCGGGCGGCCCGGAGGAAGAGTGAAGAGGAGAAGCTCTGGGGAGTGCGGCGGACGGAGGTGAAAGAAAGCAGAGCGCAGGCGGCACTGCCCACTGGCGCCCCGCAATGTCGCGGCGAGCTACCCTGGCTCCGCCTTTATCGGCCCTATCGGCGGGAGGGGCTTGGGCAGCCGCGGGCAGCTATTTTGGCAGGCAGCAGCCCGCTGCGGCTCTCGGAGTCCGGCGGTCAGAGAGGCCTCAGACCTCACGTTACCCCGTCACAAGGCCGCGCGCCTCTGTGCTTGCGGGCCAGCCGATGCAGCGCGCAGGGATGCCGGCGTCCGGCGGGCGTGTCTCAGGCCGCCCGACGCGTCCTGTGCGACCGCCGGCGCGCTCATCTGCACGCCTGCGCTGCGGCCGCGCTCGACGACAGCGCCAGCAGCCCGCAGCTGGCAGCAGCAGCGCGGCGCCCCGGGCTCGGGTCCGCGACGTGGCTCGGGCAGCGTGAGGTTGCTGCCAGCGCGGTGGCTGCTGGGCTTCTCTGCGCCACATGCCCGCAGTCCCTGGAACGCCCGACCTCCACGTCACAGCCGCCGCCGCTGCACACTTCCTCGCCTCCCGCCTCGTGTGAGCGTCTGTCCACATCAGCAGCATTGCCTGTGCAGAGCCTGCCTTCGTTTGTACGTGCTCCCTGTGTGTATTTATCAATCCAGTCTCTGCGTGCTCCGGCTCCTGCTGCTTCGGGCAAGCCTCCCCATCGCATCATCCTCAACATCTTCTATTCGCCCGCATAAACCGCCGTAATGTGCATCGCCATTGTCACCACCGCCCACCCCCAGTATCCGTTTATACTCCTAAACAACCGAGATGTGCGCTCCCCCGCAATCTCCCCCAACTGGCAGAGCATCAACTGACCCGACCCCAGGAATATCTCCACCGCCCCACCGCCCCCGCGCAGTGGTGGGCGGAGCCGCACTCGCACGTGTTGGGCGGCTTCGACCTGCACCGGCCCGTCCATGGCACCTGGCTGGGCATCACGCGTCAGGGCCGCATCGCCGTGCTGACCAACTACCGCGAGGAGGGCGCCGCCATCATCCAGGACGAGCGCAGCCGCGGCGCCATCCCCATCGCCTGGCTGAAGACGCCGCCGGACTCGTGCGAGGGCACCTCGCTCTTCGCGCAGCGCCTGGTCGACGAGGGCGCGCTCAAGCACGTCGGCGGCTTCAGCCTGCTCTACGGCCGCTTGCAGGACGTCGTCAAGCAGACGAACGGCGCCCATGTCAACGGCGCGACCAACGGCGACGGCAGCCACGCCGCCCGGGGCCTCGCCATCATCTCGAACCGCACGCCGGACGTTCAGGGGCTGATCTGGGTGGCTCGCTCGCCCGGCGAGACGCATGCGCTCAGCAACTCGCACTATGGCGACAGATCGTGGGCGAAGATCGTGCAGGGCGAGGCCGCCCTGCGCGACGCCGTCGAAGCCAGCGTAGCGGCTGACGAGTCGCAGGCGCAGCTGCTTGAGCGCCTATACGCTCTGCTGAGCGTGGACACCATGCCGCGCCAGCGCAATGGTGAAGAGTGGGACGTCTACCTGCGCCAGCTGCGCAACAGCATCTTCATCCCCGGCATCGGCCATGACGAAGAGATGGCAGAGAAGCCGGCTGATGCGGTCGCGGCTGCCACGGGTACTGAGACCGTGAGTGCGACTAGCGGTATTTACGGCACCCAGAAACAGACAGTCGTGTTGGTGGATCGGGAGGGGAAGGTCACGTATGTTGAGAGGACGTTGTACGACGGCGAAGGGAAGCCAGTCGACAAGGGGAAGGGGGATAGGAGATTTGACTTTGAGATTGAAGACTGGTAAGGTGCTCAACAGATTCTCTAAACGATGGACATCATCAGGTGTTGCGATACCGATCTTGTTGGAAAAAGCAAGTGGCGGCTGTGCCGGCTCAGGGATGCGTTACCGGTTTCACTAGATAGTGAACCCAGGGGATCGGTCATTTTCAGTACAGCAAACGGCGCAGGTAGTTGGTCTTCACGCACTCTCCGTAGATAGAGGGCGCGGTATTCATGAGATTCCCCCCCGGCATTTCGCTTCTTTACATAGCTCCAAAAGCAGACAGACTTGAGCCGTCCAGTTTCCTCTCCGCCAGCCACATCAAATGAAGTGTGCTATCAACTACAGAAACCCTTGAAGTACATGCGCGTCCACATCCCTCTCACACCGCAAATCCTTCCGCCGTATGTACGTGCCCTCGCGCCGGCACTCTGCATGTCGCACATCACAATCCACGTCTCACACACATCGATCAAAATAAAGTGACCAGTCAATCAACATGTGGCAAGCGTGCCATCCCCTTATCAGAGCAGCAAACGGAATCTCCCTGCATCCCATCCGGCGGAAGTGGCCTAGGTAGGCGAATGCTACACTCTCAGACTTGCAAATTGGAAAGAGAGCAAACAGCTAACGCTCCTTCCCAGTGGTTAAGGCGCTGCTTTCCCAAAGCAGAAACCGCGAGGTAAGAGAGCGAGCACTCGCCCACACCTCTGGGTTTCGCGAAATCACTGACAAGGACAAAATAGTTCGAATCTTGCCTTCCGCAGTCAGGAGAATATCTTTTTTTTGCTTGTATGAAGCCCGATCAAGCCTGTTCGAGTACCGTTTCTCCGGAGGTCTTGAGGGTGCAGTGGCGTGATATTGTCTGTTGAGAGGCGATGGCGTGAAAGCGAAGATGGCATAGGTCAGCTCCCGGGCTTGGGAACGAGTGCAGAACAATTTTTTTGATGAGTGAATCTTAGCCAGCTTGTTGGCGTGGAGTGTAAGAGTGGTTTCTTTTTGTGCCTTCAAAGAGTGCAATACTTCTGAGTCTAGGAACGCATCAATTGATGTTTGCTCTGCAAGCCAATACTGCGGAATCAACGCTCCGCGACGATCGCAATGACCTTTATCCTCCCTAAACGCCTGGGTATGTTGGTGCGGAGAAGAAACAATGATGCGGGTCTAAAACTGCAAAACCGGTGTCTGACGAGACCGCCTTTCTCTCTCTAACTCATAACCAGTGCTCAGTAATACCTTTTAACCAACCCCAGATGACAGAGGCCAGCACCACATCCCGGACCAGGATGCTCACCGCATGCACCACCTGCCTCACCCACGCCTCTTCCCGCCTCCACCACTCTCTTGTCCACCTCGTCCACAAAATAACTCGCCAAGGGATGGTGAGGTACACCGCGACCCGATACACGTGCAGCAGAGCGAAGCTGTGAACGGGACCACGGTTCGCGTATTTGTACAGCGACACCGACACGTCTTTGATGATATACCAGGGGACGCGGAAGACGATAGAGAGGCGTACGAGGTGCACTTCGAGCCTGGACACTACTCTCTCTGCAGCACCACCGTCAGCCCCATCAGGCCGAGCATGACGGTCTTGAGCCACGGATATTCACTCAGCAGGATCGTCACATAGCCCACGAAGGGGATGTATGCAAAGACGCTGCCGATGACGTCGCGCTCGCGGTTGAGGAAGGACTGGCCGCGTGCGTAGAGCTCCGTGTCGTCGGCGACGTTGTTGTCGCCCTTGGTGAGTAGGTGGAGAGGGTTGGCTCTGTTTGGATTCACCCATCAGCGATCGCACGCCCTTTACCGTATAGAGCAATCCTCCCCAGACCACAGTGCAGATTACCCTCCGCCAAACGTGGGGACATGGATAGGGAGCAACTCACCCTCCACCAAACCTCCTCACCACACGATGCACAATCGGAATGTCCTTGCCCTTGACGCTGTACACAACCACCTCGCCAATCTTCGTCTCCTTCGCCCTGTTCCAGAGAAAGAGTAGATCGCCGCGCTGGAACGCCGGCTCCATGCTGCCCGACAGCACGACCACGATGGGCGACTGCGAGTCGGTGACGACCGACAGGCCCTTCCACAGCATGAACGCCGTGCTCAGCACCAGCGCGAAATTGAGGATCTGCAGCGCGATCTGGCGCGGCTGCATGTTGCCGAGAGGCCCGAGGAGTTGGTCGAGCATTGCGAGGGTTGTTACTGCCGTTTCTCCGAGTGGGTGTGGGTGTGGGTGTTCTCGGGCGGTTGCTGGGTGTGTCTGCGCGCGGCGCTTGGGACGCGGTGCACGCCGGTTCTTGCACGCGGAAGAGAAGGACGGCGGGGGCTGTTCGGCGGGCTGGATGTGGAGAGGTGCTGCGGAGTCGGACACGGCGTCGCGCAGTCTTTCGTGGAGTTGGCAGGGTCGACGGCCGGCGCGGGGAGGTGCGAGGTGATGAAGCCACCTTGTGGTGTTCAGCAGCTGCTGCGGCCCGGAGCTCCACCGGCAGCAGCTTCCCCGGATTTCGCGCGCGCGACATCACGACATGCGCGCAAAGACGCCGGCCGCTCAATTAGAGACTTGGTTTATTATCTAGCCTAAAGGTGCGGCGCAGCTTCGGCTGGTTTTGCCATCTTTCAATTACAATTCTAAAGCGTGCTGGCATTGCCAACCAAAGTCCATGCCAAGCAAAAGGAGCGCTTGTGATGACGGCCTCCCAGATCCCGCAAACCTCGCAAGCAAAGGTATCTTTCTTTCCCTGTACTCGGCCAATCCCAACCACCCAGGCACGCATAACCATGCCAGAACCCCGCACGTCATACCGTTAACCATTCGCTTCCACATCCTCGCCACAGAGAAGTTCGTCACTCCGAGCCCGGATTGCGGAAGGATGCCACCAAGGCCGTGTACTGGTGCGTCAGCTCCAGGACATGCTGAGGAAGGCTCGTGCCCTGGATGATGCTGCGAACTTTGAGGGTCCCCTCTTCCTCGATAAGTCTGCGGATGGTGAACAGCAGCAGCGGAGAGAACTGGCCTGGGCGTTAGCACTCTGGTCGCTTGTCAAAAGCCATCATTCTTGTCTACGACTCACCTCCGAATACCACCTGTACTGCCAACACACCAGACGGATGAGCGCTCCCAGCATGGATCTTACGTCTCCCTGCTGCTCGTACATCTTGAGACATCCGCGCATTGCCTTTGGAGAAAAGCGAATGCTCAAGCAAGCTTGGTAAGCCTCAATACCTTCATCGAAATGGTGCAGACGTTCTGCAAGCTCTCCGAGAATCTCCCACTCTTCCGCCGTCTTCTTGTAAACGAGTTGCTGCTGGCGATACTGAGCCATCTCCGTTCGCCAGATGGTGTAGACGCGCAGGTCCTCGTATAGAACCATGAAAAGATTGTCCAACCAGCGCTCGCATAGACGCTTGTTCTGGAATTGAGTGTACGCTGTGTGCGAGGGGTCGGGCTCGTCGCTTCCGGCTTTGACCTCCTCGGAGGCAACAGTAGTGGCAGGTTTCTCCACCGAGTCTCCGGCTTCCACCGCTCCGTTGTTTGCCTCACCGTCCGCTTTGGAGGACTCCCCGTTCTCACTGACAGTCTCGACCTCTCCATGGCCATTCGGCTGCGGGCTTGGCGATCGTATCGCGCTCGTGCTGGCATTGCGGCTTGACGAGCCATGCTGTCCAACCACCTGCTTCTCATGTCTGTATTCTTCTTCCATGACAAAAACTTGGCTCCGTATCCTTAGCAATTGGTCCCACCCGATTTTCTTGGTGACTTTGGTGAGGAGCATATATGCCTTCAGAAAGGTGCCCTTGAATCCTGCAGCGTGCAGCTTGCGCAGCGTCGGGTGCACCATATCGACATCACTGACACCTGCCGTGTCATCGATCTCATCGCAAACACTCTCACTCATCACAGGGAGGGAGACGCGAACTGGTTCCGGCATGCGCGGTGCGTCCTTATCCTGATAGGTGAACATGGGACAAGAGTTGAGGGTCAAAAGAGCCATATCCCACTGCTCAAGACTGACGTATATCTCCGCTAATCTTGCCCATGTGCCAAACTCGCTAGGGGCGGAAATGACACTTCTCTTTGCGATTTCCAGCGCTAGCTCCGGGCGGCCCTTTTTGTTGAGGAAGTCGGCCTGACAGTCCAGCAGTGAATAGTCCATCGAGAGCTCCTGGATGGCATCGTGCAGCAGTTTTACTGCTTTGACTTCTTCGTCCGCGGAGATGTACACACGTGAAAGGAGCGAGGCGATCTCCGGGTCCCGAGTGCGGAGCTTCTCGAAGAGGTTGATTCCCGATGCATAGCGCCCGGTCGTGTGGATGTAGTTCAGCAGGCCGGTCGTCAGGTGGTTGGAGACAAGATTGGGAACCTGGATCTCGGGATCTGAACCAAGTTGCCAGCCATTGAAGAATAGCCGCTCAGCGGCGTCCAGGAATTTGTGCTCCGACTCTGTCGTGGTGATTGGATTGAATCGCCGGACACCAACAATCCTCTTGATTGTGTCTCCCGAACCATCGTCTGCGTAGGAGTAGGCGCGCAGGACACTGCAAAGGTACGTTTCGAGCCAAAGTTCATCCGATGCTACCCGTTTCTCGCCGCGTTCATCGATACAGTAGCTCTCGACGGTTCCGGGAATGGCCACCTGGACACGCATGTCCAATCGCGAAAAGGCATTGTAGCAGCTGGACGCATCAGCTAAGCCATCGCAGCGGACCCCATCGCGGGCTTACCAGTATAGTCCAGAAACGACCTTGTTCGTCTTGTCATTCGGATTGTATGTAAGCGTGTTGATGTATGCGGCCAAGCTCGCGGACGAAGATGCGTCGACGCCGGTTACGTGGTGGTATACGCCGACCTAGCCCAGCTCTTAGATGGTTTCTGCCCAGCCAGCTACCTTCAAGAAGTAGCAGCGTCACGATCGTACCCACCTTGTTTGTGGTGCCCTTGGGTTGCTTGACCAGGTGGACGAGATCCGGAGGGCCTAGCTCTCGCAGCGACTGAAGGGTTTCGGTGCGGGCGTCGACAACGGATTGCATCTCATCCTCGAAGATTCTGGGCAGCGAGAAGACACGTCAGCACGTCGGCGGGCAGGAACAGGTCGGAGGGCATGGCGAGGGAAGAATGCAAGCAGAGGCGACAATGGACTGAGACAAGACGGCGCGACGAGCATTGGCAGCGGGCCTGCATAAGCTCCGTAAGGAGACAGATGCAGAGACAAATAAATGCGGGACCTACTCCGGGACTGCTGGCTGGGGAACCATGGTGGACTGCCGCGGGTGGTGGTGGTGGCGGGCTACAGCAGCGGCATCAATTGTGTCGGCGGGCGGCGACAGCAGGAGAGAGGAGAGTAGATTGCGGCATGCACGCGCGGCGGCGGATGGGTCCCTGTGGGAAGTGGTGATCGTCGACCGCACCTGAGCTCCCAGCCGGTCGTTGACGTTGCAGCAGGGACCGCGCCAGCCCTGTCGCCGCCCGCGCGCCTTAGTCATGCAGGTGACGTGCGCGAGTCGTGTCGCTGCTGGAGCCGGAGCTGTCGCGCATCACCGCTGCGCATCGCCCGACCGCGTCTGCCCGCGACACCAACCGCGCCCGCCGCTCCGCTGCCCTCTGCGCTCGCACAGCACCCGCGCTGCCGCCACCCGGCCTCGCTGTCCTCTCCCTGCGCCCGATGGCTTGATTCCCACGCCAACGCTGCCCTCGGTTCCTCCTCCGTTTCGCGCAAGCTCGCGCCCGCCGGTAGCTCTTAAGCCCACACTTCCACCATGGCACGTCCTCAACCCGCATCCCATAGCGCATGCACTGACGTGTTGGCACCAGTCAATGTTCAAAGCGATCAACATCGAGTCGGATGTCGAGTCGGACGAGGAGATCGACGACACGAAGGAAATCCAGATCGAGGAGGCCTTGAAGCTCTATCAGACTGCCCTCAAATACCACTCGGAAGGCCCCAAGTCCTACAAAGAGGCTATCCAAGCATACAAAGCCCTGTTCGAATCGGATATCTTCAAATACCCGGAGTCGCTGTCCGAATACCGCCGCACCGAGCAAAATGGAGACCCGGACTATGATTTCATATTCCAGGAGGACTATGAGGCTGGCCCGACTCAGCTGGGCGGCGCAGCCGACAGTGCGCCAAATACGCTGCCCCAGATCCTACATCTTTCCTACAAAAACCATGGCCAGTTCATGCTGGAGGTCGTGCAACACACTCTCCAAGAGCGGCAGGATGCGCTAGTTGCGTTGGATGTTGCTGCATCTTCTGCTGCTGTCGATGTTCCGTTGCGCTACTTCGCTGAGGCTTTGGACAAGGACGACAACGACCTGGACCTTTGGACCCGCACCTCGTCTGTTGCCGCACTCACAGGCAGCAGCAGGATAACAAGATTCTGTCTGGAGGCTGTGTTGGACGGCGATGACGAAGGGTTGGACAGCATTCTTCGTCTTCCAGGTCTTGAAGAAGGCTTTGCAGGGCAACAATTGCGAGACCTTGTCGAAAAACTACAGGATGACTTGTCCCTGCTACAGTCGCCGCTCTCGGATCTGCGACGGAGAAAATTGTCCGCCGCCTTGAAGAAGCGCCTGGCGCCCTTTCCCTTTACGCCTTTGCCCGCCGATGTGAAGAAGCGCATAAGCATGGAAGAGGCCCTTTGTCGTCCGTCGCCTCGGTTAATGTTGAATCCAGTCAAATCGGATTGGGCACACGTCGGTGACGCAATACTGAACGAGTATCTTCAAGAACAGCGGCTGGTCGACCCTGGTCCTGGTGTACTCATCACCTTAAATTTGCCCGACCTTCCCAACCACACTATTGAGGCGCAGCAGCCTCCAGAGAGCAACACTTTAGCGGAAAAACCAGCGGAGCCGGCTCCGCAGCAACGTTCCGAGGCCCAATCAGGTGTGGAAGGAAAGGACTCGAAGACTCCGGCGGAGACTAGTAGAGACACGGAGATGAAAGAGTCTAATGACACCAAGGCAGACCACGATAGTGGCAAGAACGGCGAAGGCAACTCCGCAGAGCCAGCCGACCGGCCCAATGCTCCGTCACGGAAGAGGTCAACAGAATCTGCTGGCCTGCCGGAAACCGCAGAAGGTGGCCGCGGAAGGAGCAAGCGCATCCGAGCTCGTGGATCTATTGGCGACGGAAACTCTAGTGGCGTTGTCGCTGCTCCAGATGCGGCTTTGCAGCAGGTTGAAAGCGAACTCAGTCAATTCGAGCAAGCCGATGATTGGTTATATGAGATTGTGGGCGACATGCTTGCAAAGCTTGATGTCAAAAGCTTAGGGTCTCCAAAGATATTAAGAGATATGCTGCGAAACAAACATTCTGAATCCTCCGGGGTTGAGGAGTCAGGTTTCAAGACGGCCGCGATGGATCTCTTTACCATCCTCCAGCAGTTGATCCCACAAGCAGTGCCTGTGCTCATGGCTCCAGATTCCATCGACTTGTTAGGAAGCGCTTCTCGTGAAGCTGGCCTGAATGCCTTTCTAGGCTATACGAAGGCCTCCAGCTCGCAAGATTCCAATCGGCCAGTTCTCGACGGCGATATGATCTCCAAATGGCCATCACTTGCCAATACTGGAGGTGTTCCGATCAAGGAACTCCTATGGTCGTGGCTCCAAAGCATGCTTAGACCCGGGGCTTTTCCAGACCCCGAAGATACACGGTCCAGCTATATGCGTCATCAATGGACCGACGATCTCAAACGAATCGTTGTGCAGGCAATAGTCAATGCGGATGATTTCCTGTATGAGCGTTTGTCGGAGGAGATTCTGGCTCTCGACGCAAGGATCCTTCAAGATAAAGCTGCTGGAAGGGAAGCCTCGCTGGACGACAAGGATTCTTCCCTAATCGAGATGATTCAGACGGTCTTTGAACTTCATCTCGACGTGTACTCGCTGATCAAGCACCCTACCAGCAGTGTGGATGTGTCTACTCAAATACTGCAGAGGGAAAGACTTGAGAGATGGGCGCGGCAGGCCCGTGACGCTATGGCGTATCGAACAACGATCGAGCAAAAGTCTGTCGTTGACGAACTGGATTTCAGACATCTGTGGGCGTCGACATTCCACCTGAGTGTTTCCGACGACGTCCCCCAGGACTATGTCGTCACCTGCATTGAGGAACTGAAGATCATAGCTGGCCTTCTTCCTGGTCCTGCTGTCCATGTTCCGAACAATGCAATCATGCCGGAGCTCTCCGTTGAAGCAGCCGAACGTGAGCTGACTAAAATCAACATGAAAGACTGTTTCTTGAAGGTGTTCCAGCACGACGAACAGGATCCGGTGTCTGTTATCGAGAGTCTGGAGCCAATCCTGGAATCATCGAATCCAGATGAATCCCAACCAACAAAAAGAACCGAAGTGGAAGACAGCCAGGATCCAGAAGACGCCCTCACGCCAGATACTGGGGCAAACGGTCAAGCTCGCGACTCGAATCCAGAGACCAGACCTTCACCGATCCAGGCAATGACGCAATTTGTTTTGAGTGCAAATGTTTCATTGCGCCTTTCTCTCTGGCAACGCCTCCGGCAGGCATACGAAGCAATTGACTATCCGCCAAAGGTTGTCTCCTGTTATCTTCGCAGCATTGAGATCCTCGTGAAAGACCTGAAAAGCAAAGAGTACAGCGAAGCCGGCTTCGAGCAAAGATCAGTTGAGCTCTTGAAGTCAGTCAAGTTCATCGATGAAATTTTTGAGAGGGTTCTCAAAGTCGCCTCGATGGAGAACATCTTCGAATGTATTGACGAAGCTCACATGCGGTCAACCTTGGATGCTTTGGGCGAGCTCCTCTGGGTTTTGAACACCGTCACCGTTTTTCAAGATTCCATCCGCGTCGGTCAGATCCCGCAGCCCACTTTCGAAGGCCGCTTCAACTCAGCCTTCACCGCTTTCATGGGCAAGCTGCACGACACCATGGTTCGTGGTTGGTTGTTGCAGTTCCGCCTCCTTGGAGATGCAATGGGACACAACAGCGAATTGTTCCCGAAACCAATCGAGGATAAATTCGAGTATCTCCGCCATGTTCACTACGCTTTCGGAATCCGTGGGTTCTGCTCTGCATCCAACAAGGCACTGCTCAGGGTGATGAAGGACGAGATTCTGAAATGGTTCAAGACCGATGAAATCCCGGACATTGAGACACGGGACACGGTGATTTGCCAGGTTCTCTACGATTTGTACGGGCTATTCTGTTTCACCAATGCCGAGGATTTGACGGAGTACCCGAGCGACCACGATCCCATGGACCAGAAGACGGCTCTGAAGATTCTTGATTTTGTCATGTACCAAGCACGCAAGCTGAACGTCAAAGATTTGCACAAGACGCAGCTAGGCTCTACAATCGATGTCGTCCACGGACACTTGGCGCGTGCTAAACCGGCTGGCGCTGAAGAGATGGCGCTAAACAAGATGAAGTATCTCTCCTTCATCAAATCTCCGATCAACCCGCTGGATCTATACAGATGCGTGAATGGTGTTGGTGGCCTGTCGACGAAGCCGATACCTATGAAAAACGCGCGGATCGCCTCACGGGGCTGGTATTTCCTCATGGGGAGCATTGCATTGAACAGGTTCAGGTCCCAGAACCAAAAGCGGCAAGCTCCTGTGCCGACAGAAGATATCAACATCGCCTCGGCTTTCTTTGGACAAGATCTCGAATACGATGCTGAACGGTGGGAAACATGGTACTCGCAAGCACAAGCCTATGACTACCAAATCGACGAGATGGTGGCATGGTCTGCGGAGAAGGTCAACAAGGGCGATCCCGAACTCGTACAGCATCAAAGAACTGCCATACACTGCTACACAATGGCGGTGGCTACTGCTATCAGAAACGCCGACTCCTCGGAAGAAACTGCAAACAAAATAGCGCAGCTGTATGCCGATTTTGGTATGAGAATTTACTCCTCGTCGCGAGAACCACTGTCTATGCTAGGTTTCTCATTCAAAGACACCGAGGAGAGGTTTTACAGCACCAACCAGGTTATGAGGGCTATGCCGTTTGCGCCCCTGGCTCGTGTTGCTGCGTGGAAATTCGCAAGCGGACTCTTCAAGCGAGCGATCGCTCGGAAACCCGACAACTGGCTGTAAGTGGAGCAAACCGAAGTTGACGTTTCGAACCTACTGACGTATCAGATGCCACTACATGCTCGGTAAATGTCTATGGAAACTTTACACTGCGGAAGAGGGTACGATCCAGCCCCACAACCGGCCAACTGCGGAAGAGGTTGTGGCTTCCTTCACCAAGGCGATCGAGGAGCTTCCAGAGAAGAGAGGCGGTCGTGGAGAGCCTATCCTTGAGCCCCACTACAAGCTTCTGGCCATCATCCACAAACTTGTGCAACGTAAAGCGCTTGAGCCTCGGGACGCAAGTGAGAAGCTTCAGGCTACTCATTATGCAAGGCATGTCCCAATTTTCTCCCCCGAGGAATCAGAAGACCAAGAGGACTGGGATGACTACATTCTCAAGGTGCTGAAGATGCTTCGCTCTGCTGACAAGTCGAACTGGCATCACCGTATGACGGCCAGGGCTGCCCGCATCCACTATGGAGATCCGTCGCCTGGAGACGTTTACATGGCAGCCCTCACAGCCAAGAGCGAGTTCACGCAGCAGATTTTCACAAAGACCATGCAGCTTCAGGTCTGGAAGCCAGAGTACGAGCGTTTGGGCCGGCATTTTGTCTACACTACACGCTACACTCTCTTCTTCATCCAGTTGCTTTTCGAAACGCATGACAGAGCCGGAATGGAGGCGCTCGCGAAGAGGGTCAGGCGAAGAAATCATGAATTCTTCGAACACACCAAGCTATGGCAGAATCTTTGCCTTACGTATCTGAAGGTAAGCATTGGTTCAACACCCATGTGGATAGATCGCTGACAATTATTGTAGATGCTTCGACGCGGCGCCCAGGTTCCTGAGGGTCACGAGGACGCTGTATTCAAGTCAATTAATCACGAGGAATGGACCACGAACGCCAGCCGCCTCGAAACCTGGTGCCATGATCCGGAGACTAAGTCCAACACCCTCGAAGTGCTGCGTGAAGCGATCGAACTTAGGCGTCTGAACAACAACCTCATGAAAGCCACTCTAATCGACGATCTTATCGGCGACACTTACGCGCTTCTCTACCAAACAGTCCTTCCCACCCTGCAACCCGAGCCAGAGCCCGCGCCAGCTCCAGCACCTCCTCTAGCTGCCCCTGCAGTCCCAGCTGCCGCACCACCGGCCACAACCATTGTCGAGCGTAGCAACATGATGTCGATGCACAACATCATGAACCTCGACGGCGCCGCACCTGAAAACCAAAGCAGTGCATTCGGCATCATGGCCATGGGCCAACCCACCCCGGCAACCTCTACCGCAGCAGCAGCACCAACACCAACACCAACAGCTCAAGCAGGAGCACCCGCTGCCCCCGAGGCAGCCGCCCCGCCCAAACCCCGCGCGAAGGGCGTTGGTCGCCGCGAGCTCATGCGCAGGGCCGACGCTGCCGTCACGCGGCCCGTTGCTCCTCCAACTACGTCTGGCACCGGCTCGACGAACATACCTATCCGCGCATCGCCTGCGCGTCCGACTGCCGCTCCTGGCACTGGAGCTACTACAGCCGCGCCTGGTGCCCAGACAGACGCTTCACAGCCGCGCGTGGTCGTTGAGGTTCCAGCGACCGGTTCCGGAGCAGGGACGAAGGGAGCAGTGGAAAGCAACAGCAACATCAACAACAACGACACCAACAATAAGGACAACAACAACACCGTCACCACAGAAGGCGAAAGCGCAGTGGGTGCCGCAGAGCCCGAAGACCAGGACCAAGAGCCCGAAGGCGAAGGCGAAGGCGACCCCGACCAAGACCAAGAAGCCGAAGCCGACGGCACGGAAGAGGGAGCGGACGACACCATGGCCGAAGCCGGCGCCGACGCCGACGACGACGACGAAGAAACCGCCACGGCCGACGAGCAGCAGCCGAAGACGACGGCTACCAGCGGGCCCGCCAGCGTGCACGACAGCGCGGATGATGAGAGCGAGCTGAGCGAGCTGGATGACGACGAGCTCGAGGATCCGAATGCGGATCTGGCGAGGGCTGCGGCTGAGACGGCGGCCGAGGCGAGGGCGAGGGGGAAGATCAAGGCGGAGGAGGGGGAGGATGCGGAGAAGATGGTGGAGTAGGTGGTTAGTGTTGCTGGATTTGTGGCGTTTAGGGCTGGTTGGATGGGAGATGGATGGGGATGGTTGAGTTTGTGGGATCTTTGCTTCTGGTGCTTTTTTGGTAGAAAGAAGGGGTCATTGTGATGTGGCCACCTACGTTCCAGGGGAAAGAACGGATCATTTGGCTGAACGGATGGCCTTGTGGCATTTTTACGTGCGCTGTGGCGAATAGTCCGCTTCAGTGTGAAAATAATGCGTAAGCTTAGAGAATGGAAAGTGTTCATTCTGACACGTGAATATTCTACTGCACGTCTGCCTAACGTATCAAGCTCAATGTTAAGCTTTCGTATGATGCGCGCTCCTAAACAATACGTGTAATTTGGTCCAACTGATATTATTATGACCCAGTGGACACAATCTAACTGGTGCTGAATTTCATTGCTAATCTGGAAACTAGTCAACAAGAAGTAAACTTTCGGCCTATAACCTGTTCTAGTAAAAATTAGTTTGACCAATGTTGGTAGCAGCACGCTTAGACTCGTTCGACAAAAAGGACGCGAGCAATCCTGAATCCTATCCATAATCCATCCTACACTCGTGTCTGTCATTCATAGCTATACGTGCATAGAGAAAAAGACAATCGTGTGAACCGACCCACGACACGGGGAATTCCCAGGTGACGCTGAGAAGAAAAGCCCGATGAACCAAAGACAACAGTAAATGACTCCATGAAAATGCTCACACCCAGTCACGCACCTCAGAATATGGTAAAAAAGAACAATAAGAAAGAAAAAATCATAGTGACGCCCGCGAAAGTGTAATACCAAATAATATTCCTTCCCCAGCCTAGCCAGTCAGTTCAACGCCCCCTTAGGAAAAGAACTTCCCTACCTCCACAACCTCCACCCTCTCCCTCGGCACATGATGCACCATCCTTCCCGGCGACCCCGACCCCGACCCCGACCTCAGCCCAGCACCGGCACCAGTACACCACTCCCTTCTCCCCCTACCAGCATGACTCCTCGCCGCACACCCAAGCATCAAATCCGCAACGCTGATGACAGCGTCCTCAGACCCATCAACGTCCGGATCGAGGACGTACTCGATGGGCGAGCCGAGGGTGCCGACGTGTTGGCAGGAGTATGCCTCGACGACGGCGCCGTCTTCTGCTTCGACGACGATCTGGATGGCGCGTGGGGAAGATGACGTGGTGGATGAGGAGGAAGAGTAGAAGGAGGCGGTGGAAGGGGAGGGGATGTGGGTTTTCGGGCTGTCGCCGGAGCGGGAGCCGGGGCCGGATGCGTAGGTGGTGGCTGTGGTGGTGGTGGTGGAGGTGGAGAAGGAGCGGGATGCTACGGCGTTGATGCGGGATTGGGCGGCGTGACGGGCGGTGGTGAGGTTTCGGGAGTAGTATTGGGGTTGGTGTGGCGGTGCTGTGTCGTTGCTGTGAGCTGGCAGTGTGGTGGCGCGTTTGACGCTCCTGTTGCTGTCGCTGTCGCGCGTCTGCTCCTGCGTGTCGTTTGGTAATAGGACGTTGTCGCGCGGCCAGCAGAGATCTTGCAGGAGGCCGTCGTGGTCGCTCGGGGCGCGCAGCTGCCGCAGTTCCGGGAAGGCGCCCCCCGAGATGGAGACGGCGAGCTCGTCCGTGGCTGGACCGGGCATCAGAATGTCCCAGTGCAGGTAAGTCAGGGAGCGTGAGGCGAAGATAGGCCGGAAGAGGGGTACGTGAGTCGCGACGCCGGGCGAGCCGTCTTGGACGATGGTGAAGCGGGTGAGGGACGCGCAGGATTTGAAGAAGGCGATCAGGATGAGGAGGTCGACTATTTCTTGGTGGACGAGCAAGAGGCAGTTGAGGGTGCTGGCGGCGTGGGACTGTGCGAAACGGAGCAGCCCCCTGTCTGTGACGCCTTCGAGGTTTTCGAGACGCAGGGACTTGAGAGGCGGAATTGCGGCGAGAGTGCGGTCGTTGAAGTCAGATGCTGCAAAATTGGAGACATGGAGATTTTCTAAGTGTTGAAGCTTCCTGAAAGTTCCCACGAAAGACCGAAAATCCATTACACCTGGTTGCTCTCCGTGCAAAAGAAGGGTGCGGAGATTCGCGCAAGTGTCGTGATGATTGAGAAACAGTTCCGTTGGACCAGGGTAGAGCTCAAAACCTGGTTGCGGTGCCTTCTGTCCCACAAACGCAACGCCGTGGTTGACCGGTCTCCCTATAAGCCATGCTCTCTCTTTCAAATTTGGCCTAGTCGACAGCGCATGGTTGAGCCGGTCGAACTCGTGGTTGTATACCCAGTGGAAGCCGACCAGCCGCTCCAGGTTTGGACAGGCCATGACAACCGACGCCAAGTCATTGATAATTTCCTGGCGCTCATTGTAGTTGGCCTTCAAGAACGGCTGCTGTAACTCGGACGCCGTGATCTCGCGCACCATTTTCGCAAGGGGACTTCGCTCACGTAATGTTTTCCGCAGAAGCTTTAGGCGACCAGGGCTCTTTGACTTCAGTCGCTTGGTTCCCGCGGTATCCAGAGGGGGTATCCACAAGCTGCTATACCTATAGCAGAGTCAGCCGTCCGGCCCCCAAATACCACCGTCATGTCCTGCCTACAGTTGATTTCTAGCTGCTCTATCCCATGAGCGGCACACCAGCGAGAAGTTAAAGAGGTCTCGTAAATAGCATGTCGTGCAGCTCTGCGAGTCTTTTCCAAAATGCAGCACTTCCAATTGCTGCAAAATACACGCATGAACCTCACGGAGCAGGGTCTGGAAAATGCGGGGCTGCGTGACGCTCGCAGGTTTCGAGCGGCGGGAGTTGAAGGAGAGCATCGACCCGGGACGGTCGAATCGATCTGCTTCCCGAAAAGCCTTCACGGGAGCCGGAGTGCTCGCGGGCTGGGTGCGGATTTGAGTGACTGCTTGACTCTTGCTCGCTGCTGTTCGCTGGGAGATCATGGAATTGGCGGTGCGATATATGGACGTTTTGGCGTTGGCGATTGCTGGAGAGATGGACGAGCGCTTGCGAGACTTCCCAGGATCTCGGTATCTGGGGATGTGCACCGAAGGTGCTGCGTCGCTGTCGTAGTCGAGACCGTCTTCCTCGTCGATGACATGGGGTCGCAGCGCGTCAGGCAGGCTGTGCCGGCGAGTCAATGGCGGGTCAGCTGAAGAACAGGCGCGGAGCTCGGGCTACACATACTCGTGGGACGCGCTATTCGGTGTAATGCGCGTGAATATGTCGTGCATAGCGAGGGACTCCGCCGGGGACATGTTTCTCGACATGGCTGACAGCGGCCGGCGTAGAGCCGTGAGTGAAGGAGGGAGGGAGGAAGGAGGGCGCGGATGGAAAGACTGGTCGAGCTCGCGGCGGCACTATCAATGGCAGCTTGCAGGCGGAACCATGCGCATGCGGGAGGCGTGCAGGGTTGCGCCAGGACGATAGCGCCATCGGGGTGAAGCACTACCGGCACGGCGGCCAATGGGCGGGCGGCCAGCGCCGCGGCAGCAGAGATCGCGCACTGGAGCTCTGGGTCGACCCACGGCGTGGGAACGTGAGATTGAGTTGCAGATCCGGGTCGTCGCCTGTGATACGGCCCTGCACGATCTCGCGCCCCTCCCCGGCCCTCCGTGCGCAGATCGGCTCGACGCGCCCCGGCGCCAGCAATCAGCTGAGCGAGGCGTGTGCGCGTCGAGGCGCTCGCCGGACCCAGTGATGGCTTTTTTTTCACCTCGTCAGCCCGGCCACGCCAGTCGCCCGCCCACTTTTCGAACCGTCGGCCGCGCGCCGTCCCCGGTTCAGCTCTTCTAAATTCGGCAGCTCCCTGACGCCATCGCCCGGCACGTGGCAAACTGTCAGCCCGTTCCGCTGTCGAGCGTGCGTTAGTCGAGAAAGCCGGGACCCCGTCTGGGGCCGGTGGCGCGTCATGCAATAGCTGAACCTTCTCTTGTGCCCAACATGCCGAGACCCCGCCAGTTCTGCGCAGGTTGCTGAGGTATGCTGTTCTGATTGGCCGTATATCAGCTTCGAAAGATGGATTTCACTATGCACTCCGAAAAAACCAGTCATTTGCAGCCGAACGACTGGCATATACTTGCTGTCCTTCTCGGGCGGCCCTCTCGTGCTTTCATATGCATCATCCTGCCTAGTCAGTCGACGCTTGTCGTCACTCTCGCCTACTCGGAGCATCAGCATGAATCAAAATATATGAAGCGCCCAGTGGGGGTGGCGGTAGTGCAGGAGGCGGGACCGAGGAGTGTTATCCTGAAGAGATGCATTTTTGGTCTCACGAGAAACCGCTTTTGAGTGTCCAAGCCAACCGAAATACCGCGCTGGAACCAGCTGCGTGTCTTTTTAAAAACCCCAGCGCCGACCTTTTGCCAAACCCCCCGTCTCCTCGGCGGAGCCGGGCCCTGATGCCACGAAACACCGTCCGTCGAATGCTCATTGAAGAACTCCCGGTTTGCCGTGCATCTAAGTCTATGTCAAAGGCCGTCATCTTCCCGCGTCTTTTTAGCTTGTAAAGCTGCTCCGTCAATCAACGTCCGGCGCTGTCCTTACGCCCGGCGGAGCGGAGGCTACCGTTAAACACGAGGTTCGAAACACCTCCATCAGCACCTGCAACACGTTAGGTGCCATGCAAACGTCTCCGAGTCTCCACCAGTCGACTTACATCTTGTAGTTGCCCGCGCCCTCGGATTGCCTGTGCATGTCATCAGTCTCAAGCTTGTAGTTGAGCTCAATGTCCAGGTCGCGCTTGTTCTTCTCGTTCGGCTTGTTGCTCAGGAATCCCGTGATCTTCTCGCCCGCCTCCACGGTGAGCACGTCCTCGATGTAGAACACCGTCTGCTTCCAGTGCGTGTACTTGGTGTGCGGGCCGGTAGAGAAGCGGATGGGCTTGTGGCACGCGCTGAACTCGATGTCGAACCACGCGATGATCGCGTGGATGAAGTCACTGCGGCGGCAGTTGAGGCTGTAGGGCACCTTGAACGCAAGGTCCTCGGCCTTGACGGTGTAGAGGTCAATGCTGAAGACAGAGGCCGGGTCGGTGACGACCGCCTTCATGTCGACGGTGTCAACCAGCGGCTCGGTCATGGCCGTCTTCTTGAGCGGCGTGTAGTCGAAGCCCCAGACGTTGTCCCAGACTGCGCATGTCAGCACCAAACCACGGCCGACGACGCGCCAAACTCACAGCCAATCTTCTCCTCCTTGTACTCGCCGTCCTCGATGCCGGCCAGGAAGATGGTGGCCTTGTCCGGGAAGATCAGGCCGCCGGGGGCCAGGTACTTGTCCCTGGCGTAGAGCACGGTGTCGAGCATGCTCTCGTAGAGCAGGAAGTAGCCCATCCACTCGGAGATGATGATGTCGACCTTGGGGAACGGCAGCTCGACCTCCTCCATCTTGCCCTGCAGCAGCGTGATCTTGTCGGACATGCCGTTGGCCTCGACAATCTCCTTGGCCTTATCGATGATGGTGGACATGTCGACGCCAATGACGTGCTTCGCGCCGGCCCTCACGGCGAACCTAGATTCCGCGGCGCATTAGGATCTGCCAGTGTAGAGGGCGGCCAGGGTCTGGGAGGGCTGCAAACATGCTGAGGATGGATGTACCGCATCCGACGTCCAGGACGACCTTGTCCTTGAAGAGGTGGCCGTTCTGGTAGATGGCGTCCCGGTACGAGCGCGTGCGCACCTCATCTTTCTGCGGCGTTGTTAGACCGGAGTCGCAAGGCGCGGCGCCGCGGGGCAGGAGGGGCGGCGGGGGACAGCACTCACCAGCATCTCCTCGTGGATGCCTCGACACAGCGTTAGCTCGAGCGCGCGCGACCACGGGCTCCGGACGGCGACTCACCATGGTGGTTGTAGCTGCAGCGAGTAGGGTCAGCGGCGGCGCGGCGCAGAGCTTTTGAGCGTGCGGACGATGCGCGCATACCTGTTGAAGTAGTGGGCCTCGGAGTGGGCCAGGCTGGCCATACGGTCGTCCGCCATGTCTGCAGGCGATTGAGAACACACGAAAGTAAAGGCGACGGAGAGGCGGCGGGGGAGGGAATGTGCAGAAAGTCAGGTAGACTTTTCTGCCGCTGGATAACTTTCGCGTCGTGCACGGACGGCGGCGACGGCGCGGCGTTGGTTTTTATACGCTTATCGCGTGCGCGCCGGGCCCGTACCCGGCGCCTCATCCACTTCCACATGGCCCGACAAGGTGCAATTTTCGGCCGGTCAGGCGAGCGCTGTAACGGCGCCGCTCGAGCTCCTCCGCGCCCGCCCCTGCGCGCCGCGTCCTGCTGCTCGAGACGCCTTCCAGCTGCCCTGTGCCTGCCCAGCCACTGCCGGCCTTGTGCCCGTCACCACCCTGCGTTTGCGCCCAATGCCTGCCCTGCCCGGCCCGCCTGTCGTCCACAACCCGCCGCCGCAAACGAGACATGCGCATGGGGGTAGGGCTAAGCGCTATCATTGGCTAGAATGCTACCAAACATGTGCCGAGGCGAACCTTTCCGTCCCCTTTAAATAACCTGCGTCGATCCTGCTGCTTGTGCCGGGCTCAAAGGATGGAAGGTTTGAGTTTGGAGTAACTCATCTCCGAACGAACTGCTTGCTTTTACGCGTGAGTAGTGATTGCTCAGATGCCGAAACAACTCTCTACCGCCGACCCCAAAAGCTCAGAGACCGCGCCGAATCAAACTATCCCGCCCGCCCAGCCTATGGGGTATCTGGTCGTCCCACATCGTGAATTCGTGAGTCGTGAGTCATGAACATGCAACGTCGTAGAGTCGTGATACAAGGAAATGCCAAACGCGCTTAGGCAGCTTCCATCGTATGGAACATTTCCACAAAATCGTCACAATCTGCACACTGCCGTCAGCCATCAACAAGCAAACAGGGAAAACCTTGTCGGCGTACCTTGCCTCAATCTGAACCGCAGCTCGAAATGGCCGTCTCTGCCCTTTGGAGGGGAGTAGTTGTCGCAAAAGACGTATGGATGCAGTTCACTCAGCGACAGTATCCTCGGGCCCACACGGCGCACCCATCCTTTGCGCCCGATGTACCGTGTCACAAAGGCCGTCCAAATCGGCGTCTTCTGCATCGGTCCGCGACGCGCTGTTGCTTCAAACCGGACGGCTCTTGTATTCCTATCCCTGAAAACGCGGAAAGCGTGGAGATAGCGATCGTCCTCAATTTCTCCAGCAAATTCGATGTCTTCGCCAGGCTGGAAGAAGTCCTCCATTGTAACCGGGCTCTCCACGGCATCCTGGCGTTTCAAGGCAACGGCGGTACAGTAGAACAGGACCATCCTTTCGTACACCGTGAACCGGAGGTTTGCCCAAAGGTCCAATTGGCCGTCGTATTGGTTAACCCGGCACAGCTGCAGGCACGTACCCACGCGTCGGATATTCAGCAAAGTCAGCGGTATGCAGTGCCGATAGCGGCGGCCAAGTGCATCTTTCGTCAAGAAGAGAATCCTAGCACGATGGTCGGCGGGCCTCCAGTAGAGCCGCACAAACGCTTCTGCTGCATCAAATGGCCTACCAGGGTCAGCGAAGAGAAAAAGGTGCACAAAAACCTACTTACTGCTCGACAACTTTCAAAAACCCTTCAGCCCATAACCTGTTTACCGCTTCTGGGATATCCCTGCCGAGGCACCTCGTTCTGTGGGCGTGATTAGTACAACGGAGAGATTTTTGCTGTATGAAGACAACTCACGCCTGGCCCAGGTGTCCACGGAATTGCGTCATTGGATGCATTCCATCAAAAACCTTGGACGCCCAGTGTATCGGACTATATGACCCACTGGAGTCCAGACTCGGAGAGGTCGGAAACGACGCATACGTCTCGAATGAAGAATTGGAGAAAGTTGGGGACAAGGGAGCCTGAGGGGCTGCTGGCGGTGGCACAAACATGTCATCGCTGTCCCAATCATCCGAACCCAAGACCGGCGACTGTGGCACATAGGGAGGGGCCCGACGTGGAGCAGGTCGCACCGGTGATGTCCCCGGAAGAATCGATGGAGGTTCTGTCTGTATGTAAGCATCATGCGAAGGGATTTGAATCATATCAAGCTTAGAGTCTCGCAGATGGGCAACAGGAATAACACTTCCTCGGGCTGACAGAGCCAGGCGTGGGTATACACCTACCATAACGGTCAGAGTTTCGTGGCACCTGTCGGGATCTCAGGCGCTTCACAACCGCCACTACTTGATCAAGGTCGTCAAGCTCTCTGTCCCTGGTTGCGGGTCAGTAAGTCGCGCCCATTGAACAGGGAAAGTTAGTCGTACCCTTGCAAGATATCGACGAGGCCTACAGCGAGATCCTGGTATGCCACGAGGCGGCCGCCGAACGACCGTCCTTCCCTACTGAACTGCGCGCAAAGGCTGTCCCATGCGCGGCGGGTGTACGGCTTCGCTTGCACGGTGAAGAAGTCCACCCTGACGGCATCGAGGGTCAGCCCGAGGCTCGCGCACAGCAGATCGAGCTCGTGCGTGACCTCGGCGGCTGCGCGGCGGTAGGCACGGAGGCCGACGAGCTCGTCTAGGCGGCGCAGCTCCGCACTGATGGCGAACAGCGCGCTGATGTGGGCCAGGAAGTCGCGGTCATAGCCGGGAATGCCGTCGACGTAGATCTGCAGCCCGGACGCCACGTCCTCGGCGTCTTTGGCTAGGTCAAGCAGCGACCAGTCCATTGTGCATGGCGTGACGTGGGAAGGTGGGCGAGTGTTTGTGTAGCGGCGGGGGACTAGGCAAAACGCTTGTGCGCCGCGCAAACATGAGGGTTGCGAGAGGCCTCAGCGACACTATGGGAGAAGTCCGGGGCATTGAGCTTGTGAAGGCCCGCACGGCGGCACAAGAAGCGAGCACCGCGCCAGCCGGACGCGCAGCTACTGAGGCTCTTCCGCCGTTGATGAGCTGTCAATGGCAGGGCAAGCCAATCGAAAGCCAGCGCATGCGCATCCTACGCGCATGCCGCTGATCCCACCAACGTGACCACCGGCGCAATGAAACGATCCAAGAAGCCTCTGCATGACAATGCATCTCTTACGCCTCGACTCGACCGAGCCATTGGCGGCAGCAGTCGCGCGCAGGGTTGTGCCAACTTCGCTGAGCCGACGCCGTCGGCCGCCGCCATCGGGACAATGATCGCCGCTGCAGTGTTGCCTAAAGACCTCCTGTCTGGCGCGTCGCAGCATGCGTCCAGAGCGTAGCGGCGGATGCGACTTGCGCCGTACCGTGCGCTTGCACGGCGTCTCCAGTTGCAGAGCAGCGCGGGCGCCCAGCCGTCACTGCGCGTGTGTTGGCGAGGTCTGATAAGACGTGGCGAATCGAGCGAGTCCGTTGACGCAGTCGGGCCTAGGCCGAGCGAATGGGAGCGTGGGGTGCTATGGCGAGCGGTCCAGCTTATAGAATATCAAAACCGGTCGTCCGAGGACGTCCAGCAGCTTTATATACGTTTTGGAAGCCTACGTCTTGATCGAAAGCCCGCCTTGCGCTCCGCCTCACTCCCACGAGGCCGGGCTGCGCCACCGAGGCAAGGCATTCGCGCACGCGCCGTCCAAGCGCCCTCCTTCATGAGTAAAGTACAGCCTTGGGGACAACCGTAAGCACACACGCGGGTTGGGGACCCGATATTGATTGGACCCCGTCAAGAACGCACGTGGGTTGTCTCGGGTCACTTGCCCATTGCCTTCAACCGCTCATCCACCAACCGGGTGACCATTTTCTCCAAAATGGCAATGTCACCGCTGCCCTTGTCCTCGAAATAGCCAACCACGCTCTTCTCCACGTACTTCCCGACCTGGTCGACTTCCACGTTCACTTCGTCGCCCGGCTTCTTTCCCGCTGTGACAACCTTCTCCTGCGTGTAGGCAATGAGCATGACCTCCCACCAGCCGTCGGGTCCGTCCTGGACCCTCGTCACCGTCAAGCTCGCGCCATCTATCGTGACGTATCCCTTCTCGACGATGTATCTCAGGACGGCCTTGTCGCGCGGCTGGAAGCGGAAGATCAAAGCGTTGCCGTCGGGGGTGACGGACAGGATGGTCGCAGTGGTGTCGACATGGCCCTGGACGAAGTGGCCGCCCATGCGCGTGGAAGCGGACACGGCGCGCTCAAGGTTGACGTTGGAGCCGTGCTTGAGCGAGCCCAGGTTCGTGCGCCGGAGCGTCTCGGGAGCGACGCCGACCTTGAAGGTGGACTTGTCGAACTCGGTGACGGTCAGGCAGGTGCCTGCGGAGCGTCAACATGCGGGCGCGAGCACGGCTGGAGGGCGTGGAAGCTGACCGTTGACACTGATGCTGTCGCCCAGGTGCGCGTCCACCAGGATTTCTTCCGCGCCGGAGAGGGTCAGCGAGGTGCCGCCCCCGCCACTGGCGGTGTCATCCTTCTGCTCCAACGCGGAGACGGCTGTCTGCGTCAGTGTGGCCCGAGCTTGTGCATGCTGATGTCTGCTTGCTGCTTACTGCCGATAATCTCGACGATGCCGGTGAACATGGTGGAGGTGCGAGTGGCTTGGGAAAAGAAGAGCCAGGGACGCCGGCGATCGCTGCGTGACGCAGCAGCCTCGGCCCAAGCTCCCCCGGCTATCGGCCTGCCGCGGGGCTCTGGCACGGCGCCATCTCCACCACTCCCCAACTAACCCCCTCCACAGCACGCGAGAAAGTTTGTGAAATTTGAATATGTCGAGACTCATCGCCCGTCCATCGATTCTTCAGCAGCTGGGTCGTTCGCGCCGCCTGGTGGGCTACAATGGCGCGAGAAACAGGACCTTGGCGACGGCTGCCGGGGCCGCAGAAGCCGCCACTCTGCCCTTGGCAGGCATTCGTGTTCTGGACATGACTAGAGTTCTCGCGGGAGTAAGGCTGCATCCCTAGCGCATTGGTTGACTTCGTTACTGACCCCCTGTGTAGCCTTACTGCACACAAATTCTGGGCGACTTAGGGTACGCCGGCTTTGGATACCCAGTATGGGCCACCTCCGCTCGAGGTTGTCAACTTGAATCTGCCCGCACTGACCTTGAGCGATGTCAGAGCCGAAGTTATCAAGATTGAGCATCCTGTCCGAGGAGATGATACCAGAGCATGGGGCCCTCCGTACGCCAAATACGTCACGGATGATGTACAAGGGCCAGGCGAATCTGCATATTTCCTCTCTGTATGATCGTGTCCTTCCAAAGCCAACCCGGAGTTACTGACTCTGCTCCAGGTCAACCGGAACAAAAAGTCTCTTGGTCTCTCCTTCGCTCACCCTGCTGGCGTGGAAATCCTGCACAAGCTGGCGAAGGACTGTGATGTTCTAGTCGAGAATTACCTCCCTGGAGCACTCAAGAAGTACGGAATGGATTTCGAGAGTGTCTCGAAGATCAACCCTAGCCTGATCTACGCAAGTATTACTGGATATGGCCAAACTGGACCTTACAGCAACCGCGCTGGTTACGATGTCATGGTTGAAGCGTAAGTAATCACTTGCAACGTCTGAGCTTGAGCAGGAAACCCCCGATGAGCATGAAGTCATGGAGTCGAAGTGTCCATCCGGATATTACGGAACCGACCTGCCACACGATCAAGCGCTTACCATTTGCAGAGAGATGGGCCTGATGCACATCACGGGCTCGAGAGACGGACCTCCGGTCAAAGTCGGCGTAGCTGTCACCGACTTGACTACAGGGCTCTACACTTCGAATGCTATCATGGCAGCTCTTCTCGGGCGTGTCAGGACTGGCAAAGGACAGCATATTGATGTTGCGCTCAGTGACTGCCAAGTTGCGACGCTGGCGAACATCGCTAGTTCTGCGCTCATCAGCGGCAAGAAAGATTCCGGACGGTGGGGCACCGCGCATCGTAAGTGAGATGAATACTATAAAAACGTCAGACGCTGATGGTCCATAGCTTCAATTGTACCTTACAAAGCATTCAAGACGGCCGACGGCGACATTCTGCTAGGTGGAGGGAACGATCGCCTGTATGGCATCTTGTGCGACAGAATCGGCAAGTCGGCATGGGCGACAGACGAGCGATTCGTGACCAATGCTCTCCGAGTGAAGAACAGGGACTTGTTGGAGGAGATGATTGAAAAGGAAACGCAAAAGAAGACGACGCAAGAGTGGCTGGAGATCCTTGAGGGATGTGGAATGCCGTATGCTGCGATCAACGACATTCAAGGAACCTTGAGTCACGACCATGGTGACTTGTCCCGTCTTGCACCAAGCTCATGGAAAGAGACTGACCAAAGCCCCCGCAGTGCTTGCGCGAAACATGGTGGCTGAAGTGGAGCATCCGAAATGCGGCCCGATCAAACTGGTCAACACTCCAGTCAAATATTCCTTCTCGGAGCCAAAGATTCGGACGCCACCACCAACCTTGGGTAAGTTCTGATACGGATGTTTGACAAAGCCATTACTGACTCGAAAGGCCAACACACGGACGAAGTGTTGAAGGATTTAGTTGGCATGAGCGAGTCGGCAATTGAGAGCCTGCGGAGCGAGGGGGTAGTGGCCTGAATCAATGGCCTGTTTGCTTTACTATAGTGGACCGCTGCTGTTTTCCCATGCGCAGGGTTTCCAGATCAAATATGGCGGCAGACGCGGGAGCGGCACTTAGATGGCGTACTATGCATATTTCCAGCCCCGCAGAGGGAGCGGCAGATCGCGGGCGCAGCTGCCGAGCACAGCGCAAAAATGGACGTCGCCGCAGGCAAATAGGAAGACAGGATGTGCGTGAGGCGGTGGACGAGGGCTGCGTGCGAAGCCGAGGGCACGGCCGGGCGGTGCGGCGGAGCGGACAGATGACGCCTGGGCGGAGATCATGATGGCCCCTGCGCGGTGGTTAGTTCAACGGGCAGCTCCTCTGCGCATCCCGCGAGCAACGCCGCCTCCGCAGCAAGAGCTGCTCGCATGCATCCAGTGCCGTAGCACCTCGCGCCCGACCTGTCGCACTCCCGCCACGGGCCCGCCATGTCGCTCGAATTGCCGGCAGGCGCGCCTGCGCCCGCCAATGCCCCCGCGAGCCAGAACAACGGCCAGACCAGCGACTCTGCGCCTGCGCGCCCATGGCCCGCCGCATCCAGCTCCAGCACCTCGCTGGCCGCGCTGAAGCCCGCGACCGCTGCGCCCACGACCCTCGCGACCGCCGCCTCCGCCTCGCCCATCGGCGTGCCGCGCATACTCTCGGGCTTCTCCGCCTCCACCGAGGAGATCCTACGGCGCGTCAGCGCCAACGCTTCGGCGCATGTTGGCACCCCCGGCTACGAGGCCGCGCGCGAGCAGGTCCTGCGGAGCATGGTGACCAGCGACAAGATCCCCACCCCGCCGCCCATGTCGACCACCAAGCGAGGAGCTCGCGGAGCCTCCAAGACGACGCTGACGAGCTCCTCGACGCCGCGGCCGGAGAGCGCAGCGGGTGCGGGCGAGAGCAGCGCAACCCCGGCGTCGGCGGCCAGCGCAACGTCTGCAAGAGGACGAGCCGGCGGCCGAGGCCGAGGACGCGGCGGCTCGAGAGGTGGCAAGAGGAAGAGGGCAGACACGCCGGACAGTGAGGTGAGCTTGTCGTCACGCTGCGCCATGGCCGACCTAACCGCCCTACGATGCGCAGGACGATTCGGACATCTCTTCTTCCTACACCCCGCTCCCCACCAAGACAAAGTCTGGCCGCAATGTCACAAAGCCGGCGCAGTTCATGCCCGTACTCCCGTCCCCGTCGACCGCTCCAAGAAAGAGGCGCGCTCACCGCCGCCCGACCGAGACAAGCGTATGCAAAGTCTGCTTGCGAGGCCACAGTCCCATAAGCAATATGATAGTCTTCTGCGACGGGTGCAACTCGGGGTACCATCAGTATTGCCATCATCCCCCCATTGACAGGGAGGTCGTGCAAGTGGCCGAGAAGGAGTGGTTCTGCAGCCCATGTGTGGCTGCAAGAAAGAAACAGGACGACGCGATACCAAACGTGAATGAGCTGGTGTCTGGAGCGACTTTAAGCAGAGTCGAGGTTTGTACATCTGTTGCGCCAAAAACCAAACATCAACTGATCAGCATCCTAGAAACGAGTGTACTTCTCTAGCCTATCAGCAGCAAAGCTCACAGAGCTACTACTTCATGCCACCGACATACATCCCGACCTCTCGGTCTTCGCACCAAACGCTCGCAGCCTTATTGGCGCCGCGGGATCATTAATAGGACAATTGGACACCAACGCGACTCTCGCCACGAACCATGCCACAACCGATGGAACAAGCATCCAACCCAGCCATAGCTCTTCCTTCAGCCAAGCCAACTTCGCCATCAACAACACCCAAACCATCAACCCCGCAAAGACCACCACCGTACCCCCTCCTTCAACCACCCATCCCGCAGCAGTAGTCTCGAGCGCTCCTCCCCCGCTCGCAACAACCCACCAAAACCCATCACCAGCCATTCCCGAACCAGAGGAGGAAGAGGCAGAGGACGCCGACCCGTACGGCGATGCCTACGATTCGGATCCGCCGGCCCACTACCCCAAACCCGGAAACGGGCTTGGCCGCACGCTGCGACCCGAGAGCGAGGACCTGCAGTGGCTGGTCGACGACAATCTCGAGGTCTTCAGCCATGTTTATAACAGCGACGGGCAGGGTACGCTCAACGGCTTCGGCACCGATGGTGCCATCGACTTGGCTGGAGCCGAGGCGGCGGCTGGACCGTGATGGAACGTATGATGCATGGGAGTAAAAGCATTAGATTCGGTTATTGTGGTGTTTAACAGGGCCGGTGTCGGTTCGGTCGAGGACATGGGCGGTGGGCGTTTTGCTGTTTCATTATTCTCGGCGATCGCACCTGAATCGTGATTGTTGGTGAGTTAGTTACTCATGCGTGTCGAATGAGTATTTTTACCTGGAAGAACAGAGAAAGTGCGGCACATCGGTTGCCATCTGTTCCTTCCCTCTATAACATTTCGCTGTTCCGATATCTTCTGAACTCATCATCTATTCAATGAAAGACAGCAAAGCCCCTTCTCGAGCAAGAAGGTAGCTGGCAAGTCGATCTCCGTAGACGCAAGGTTTTAGAAAAAGAATAAACAACACAGTTCCACCCGGCATGGCTACGTGAGTTCCCGCACACCCTGCTGTTGTTGCGTCTCCGCGCACAACTCGCCCACCCATGATCCTGGCGCATTCCGTCGAATCCCAGACGGTGAGGGTGACCAAGCGAATGCGAGTCAGCGCAAGCCCTGGCATCGTGACACGAGAAGGAGCTTATTGGGACAACGTGTCTAGCTTCCGCCTTGATCGTCTATATTTTTCACAGCCATCGTCACATTCATTTTGGTCTAGGCCTTAAGTTTGAAGTCTGTTGCTTGATTTGATATGCGGCGGTCCATCGTGGAACGGTATCATATGGTATGTACATGTACACGCGTCCTTGCGCTGCTGGCTGCGCAGAGGCGGAAGAACACTTTTGTGGTACACGGGATCCGTTGAAGAAGAACGACATTCGGTTTACGGTAAGGAATTTCTGGAGCATTGGCCCTAGTTTAATTCACGCGCCTCTTGAAGAGAATTTCTGCCGTGGGGTTCGGGTTCACCTGACAGGGAAGTGTTAGTTCTATGACTGCCTGGCAAACGATTGAGGGGAGGCGAAGGAAGAAAGGAACTTACTTGGCTGCCAAAAACGAAGTTAGCGGGCCTGCCGGCCTCCTTATCTACAGGCTGAATCTCGTAGTTGAGTAGCATCTTGGAGAGGATGGTCTTGATCTCATTGCTGGCGAAGAAGCGCCCGGGGCAGGCGTGGCGACCTTGCCCCCAGTGCAGATAATCGCCGTTCGAGGTTGCGAACTGATGGGAGTTGTGGTCGCCCTGCTCGCGCAGGCGGTAGAATCGGAAGGGGTCGAAGGTCTCGGGGTTCTCGAAGCGCTGGGGGTCGAAATACTGTTGGGAGCTGTCGACCTCTATGATATTTCCGGCCGGCACGAAGGTTCCGTCGGACAGCGTGATGTCGCGCAGAGTGTAGCGCTTGAAGGTCGTCAGACCTGGCGGGTTAAAACGCTGCGATTCCTTCATGAAGCTGTCGAGCTTCTTCAGTTTTGCCATCGTTTCCTTCTGGTAACCCCCGGTCTCCGAGAGCACCGAAATGAGCTCTTGCCGCAGCGGCTCAATGCACTCCGGGTGCGACAGCAAGTCATAGACCATGTGGGTAACGCCCATAGTCGTGGTGTGGATGGCTGCCAGTCCCAGCTGGATCTGGACGTAAGCCTGCTCCTCGTACTGCTTCGCGAACTCGGGACTGGATTTTTGCTTCATCCATTCTGTGAAATCATCGCGTTTGTTCTCGGTGTTCTGGCGCTCCTTGGTGACCGGCATCATGAATTGAATGGCCTCGGCGCGCACTTTGTAAAGCTCGCGCATTTCCGGGAGGAATTTGTAAACAAAGGGACGCATCCAGGGCTTCCACTGCTTAATTGCGCGAGACGCGTCAAAGGCCTTGATTGTGTATTCCTTGGTAAGTTGCTGCCAGCGCGGATCGCGGCACAGAGGCTCGCCAACGAAGACGCGCGCCGAGACTTGAGCGACGACATCCAGCATTTTCTGGTAGATTACAACCGGGGTCCAGTCGTCACAGGGCGGCATTACTCGTTCCAGGGCCAAATCGATTTCCTCGGAAATGACGGGCATCAGTCTGGAAAGGCCCGGGGTCAGATCGGCTTTAATCACATGGATGGCCATTGGGAAGGGCTTGTCGGCGATGCCAGAGTATTTGCCAGCGAGGAGCTTTTCCATAGCTTTGTTGAAGCTGAGGTCCTTGTCGGTCAGGCTCTTGAGCTCCTCGAGGTATTTGCCGCTGAGAACAACGGTTTCGCTGCCGTCCGAGGTGGTCATTCGATACATAGCGAGGCCGGCCTTGAATTTCGCATATCCCTCCTTCAGCAGACTCATGCAGTCCTCCATGTATTTCTTCTCCCGGCTCTTCTCGTCGAGATGACTGGCAATGAGTGGCGCTTGAAGCCGCGCCCGTTGGAAAGAAAGTAAAACAACATAGGAGAGGGCCAGAACGACGGCAGCAACAGGGATGAATGGGACGTTCTCCAAGTCCCTGTAGCCGGCCATTTTGGCCTGGATATTCCCCGGCAGGAAAGTGGGAATGTTGCGGATGCTCTCCATTGCTGGACGACAAGAGAAGGCGTCCAGGAGAAGACTAAGGTGAAATAGAAATGCGGGAGGTAGCTATGTAAAACAAAGCTGCGAGGGAGATTGCGGACACAGGCGGCCGCTCACAGATCAGGCACTGGGGACTGGGATCGTCATCTTATACCTGTTGGTCGGCAGCCAGACAGAGGCCGACTGAGGATCGTCGCGGCTACAGCTGGTTTAGACCAGGAGCCCTCGCCCAAGCTCAGACGATCAAGGCTTCGAAAGCAGGCCGCTCGCAAATGCAGAGCGGTGATTGGCAAGCGTTACGGAGACACTGTGACAGCCGACGGGTGAGCGGCCATCCGAAACCCACACATCGCTACGCTCGAACGCCATATGGGGGCGCGCAGACACAAGAGCCGGATGTTGATCCGCGGCCGTGCGCAGGGGCGGTACTGGGGAGATGTGGACGTCGGCAAGGCGGCACTGGCGTCGGTGGCTGCAGTCTCTGATGGGAAGTGCTGATTGCGTCTCAGGCCTTTGTCGGCCGAGGATTGCTGCCGCCTCTGGTGAGAGCACAGCGTCGCCCGAAAAAGCGGTGGCCCAAGTGGAGTCAATATAGGGCGTGATACACCCGTGTACGGCGAGAAGAGCATGGGGTCCGGTGCACAGCAAAGGGGCGCGCGACAGGGGCCGCTGGGCTGGTGCTGGTGCGGCGGGGCAGAAAGTGCGGACGGACGCCCCCCGCGTGATTCGAACGGCGGCGCGGCTTCCATTCTGGCCGGCGCGCGCTCGCTTGCCCGCGCTTCACCACAGCGCCAGCCCGCCCGCGCGGATGACTCGCCCGCGTCGCCGCCGCCCTCGGCCTCGCACTTTCAACCTCGCACCCAACTCCCACACGCTGCACGTCCGCCTATCAACCTTATCGTGCACAAAAAGTTCAACGCCATGTCGCCGCTCCTCTGCGAGCTGTAGGCTCTGGCAAGCACCATGGCGCCCGCAATTCTTGACTGCAGCCCCGGCCCTCCGACGACGCGCTCCCGGAAAACTTTCGCGCCCCGCGTTTCGCCACCAATCGGCCTCTTCACACTGCACCAGCACCCGCTCCGATCCTCTGCCTTCTACCCAACATGAGCGCTGTCCCCCGGCCGCGCCCTCCGCGCGAGCGCCTGTCCTCGCTGAAGGATGCCGGCAAGACACGCCCCGTCGGCGCCCTGCCGCCGCGCACCAAGCCCAAGCGTCAGACCTGCTGCGCCAACCCCACGCCCGAAGACATGGATGGAGTTATGGTGTGTACAAGCTGCGGTAACGTCATAAACGAGTCCCACATCGTCTCCGAAGTCACCTTCGGCGAGACTTCTTCCGGCGCCGCCATGGTGCAGGGTGGCTTTGTCGGCGACGATCAGCGACATGCAAACACCATGGGTTCTGGCGCGCGTCGTCTGGGCTTGGGCGGCGGCGAGGGCAGAACCACCGCCGAGGCGAACGGACAGGATGCAATCAGAGGCCTTATGACTGCTCTTCGCTTGACTAACGACGGCACTGAGCCTCAGGCCATGAGCATCTACAGACTGGCTGCCAAGGAAAGGTTCACTCACGGCCGTCGCCCTATCGTCATTGCAGCATGCTGCCTCTACTACGTCTGCAGGACCCAGCGCGCAAACAAGTTCTTGCTGATAGACTTTGCCGAGAAGATCAAGCTCAACGTCTTCAAGTTGGGAGAAACCTACAAAGAACTGCTTAGCAAGCTTTTCATTTCCGATCCCGCCAAAAAGGACGAGTACACGGCTCTCGAGCCCGAACCGCTCATCAAGAAATATGTGGACAAGTTGGAATTCGGAGATGTTGGTGGGAGGAAGGTAGCCGACGACGCGGTGAAGATTCTGAAGAGAATGAAACGGGACTGGATGGTCGAAGGAAGGCAGCCGGCAGGAGTTTGTGGCGCATGTATCATCCTCGCAGCTCGCATGAACAACTTCCGGCGCACCGTTCGCGAAGTCGTCTATGTAGTCAAGGTTGCCGACATGACCATTGCCAAGCGTCTTGTGGAATTCAAGCGGACTCAAAGTGGACGACTGACCGTTGACGAGTTCCGCAAACGCTTCGACGACCTCCCGGATGAGAAGGAACCTCCATCGGTCTACCAGGCTCGAGAGCGAAAGACCAAGCGGCGCAAGTTGATCCACGTGGAAGCAGAAGCGGAGAATATCCTCTCCCAGCCCGGTTCTCGCCGGGGCTCACTTGCGCCTGGCCCGGCGCAAGAGCCTCGCCGTGACGCCGATGGCTTCCTCATCCCTGCCGTCCCAGCGTCCTTGCCGATCGACCCTAGCTTACTTGCTGCAACCAACATGGCAGCCGAGGAACTGGAAGCTAGTGAAGGCACGCCCGAGAAGAGGAAACCGGGAAGGCCGAAGAAGAAGAAAGAAGCACCTCCGCCGATGGCAGAGGAAGATTTGGCCGTTGAACAAGAGATCGAAGAAGAGATCGAAAACATTCTCCATGACCCCGAGGTCAACAACATCGATGAGACCAACTTCGCCTTGGTTGAAGCACGCTCCAAGGCGCTAGCTAATCAAATGAGAGGCGAACAGAGGGCTCCTGAAACGGAAATCGTTGAGGATCACGAATTCGATGACGATCCCGAGGTGGCAAACTGCCTCCTCACGCCAGCTGAGATTGCCATCAAGGAACGCATTTGGGTCACGCACAACCACGACTGGCTACGCGAGCAACAGGCCAAGTTGCTCAAGAAGGCGCTCGAGGAAGCCAACGGAGGTCCCAAGAAGAAGCGTCCCCGGAAGAAGCAAGCACAATTAGGCGACGTCAGCGAGTACGCTCGTGACTCACCAATCGATAGTGCGGCCGATGGTATGCAGAGAATGCTCCAGAGACGCGGCAAAGGCTTCAGTAAGAACATCAACTACGAGAGGCTCAACGCCCTTATGGGCAAAAATGAGCCGTCCACAAGCCAAAGTTCGAGCAGCCGGCCGAGCCATGCTGGAAGCCCTGCTCCTACTGAGATGTCGGTCGAGTATGAAGAGGAGCCGCTAGATGAGCCGGCTGGAGCCCAACGTGGCAAGGGTCTGGTTACTCCCCCGGCTACTCAGCAGTCTCAAGGCCCTCGCCAAGGACAACCGCCTACTGTCATCGAGGATGAGGAAGAAGAGGAAGAAGAAAGTGACGAAGGAGAGCCGGACCAGGACGTCGACGCCACTGTCGATGAGATTGGCTTGAGCGGCTTGAACGATGACGGCGTTTTTGAGGACAATGATTGGATGTAGCCTTCTCGGCTGGAGAACATCAAGCGAATTCCATTATTGGAGGAGACGACTTTCCTTTTCAGGTAATCAAAAGAACTTTTTGGGGAGGTGTAAGATATCAGAGATTCCTGGGGGTCTGCAATCGGAACAACAAGCAGGCACAACAATGCCAAACAGCATTTTAGGCGCGGGCCTGGGATCCCAATGGTTGATGGTTTGGAACATGGATGGGCAGGTGCTATCAGGGCTTATATCCAAGAGGAATGGCGTGTGACATGTAGTCCACAGCTCAACCTAGTTTACGGAGAGAATTTAATTATCCATGCGCGAGTATACAGTGCCCACTGTTGTTCTGTTGTGTTACTTGAGCGCCTATCCCTCGGATATACTGTACAGCCAGATCTGCTCGGACATAATCGGGTTCGCACAAGCCAGAAGTCCTGTTTTCCAAGGATGCAAGGAGGTGCAGAAAAAGCCCCACAGACTATGCAGGTGGAGGAGCCCAAGGGCGATGGAGGAGCACACCATGGTCATCACGGCAGGATCAAGTGGAGAATTGCCACCAGGAACAGGGTGGCTGGAATCCAAGTTTTCGGCGAGACCACGAGCCGAGTCATTAACGTGCGGGAGCTACGTAGCGGCGTGCAAGAAGGGCCTCCAAACAACCAATTACGTGACAGACGATTGGGCAGCTCTTACCAGGAACGTCGCAGCGGGATCCGTGCAGCGGGGTGTCGTGAGGTCGGCTGTCATCGAACGGTGCAACGCCTCCCGCTTACTTCAGGGAGCTTCTGATTGGCCGACCCGACGCGTACCATATCAGATGGCAGCATCAGATACTCGCGCTTGAGGAAGCATATAAGGAGCCCTTGCTGCTGCCTCTCCTGACCCTCTCCATCCACCAGTCTCAAGCAAGCAAAGCACCGGCCCAGCCTCGTGAAGCTTCGCTTTCTGCAAACTCCTTGCCACCCCCTCAACACCAACCGCGCTAATCCAACCACCCGAAACAACCACCATGTCTGCTCCCGTTGGCGCTGTCCCGGCCACCTGCTGCAGGCGCGACGGCCAGAGCTGCGTCTGCGCCAAGGAGGCGACCTGCTCGTGCGGCAAGCAGAAGGCGCTGCACTGCAACTGCGAGAAGGCCTCGACGGAGAACAAGCTCGCCGGTGCTACCTGCTCCTGCGGTATGTCTTGTCCCGGATCCCATGGTGCCCCTCGCACCCCGCCTCAGCCCTAGACATATTGTCTTCGCTCGCGTGCCCCACCGCTGACCTATCGCGTCTACAGGCCAACGTGCTGCCGGCGCCTGCACCTGCAACCGCGCGGGCGAGGAGAACACCGTCACCGGCGCCAAGTGTGCGTGCGGCAAGAGGTCCAGCAGTATGTCCCTCCCGCCGGTGCCACATGCGCGGAACCGCCACTGACAGCATGGACAGACTCGTGCACCTGCGACGGCACCGAGCTCGGCCACTCTGAGCTGGAGACCGACTTCACCACCAAGAAATGAGCGTCTCCCCTTTCTCGGTTCAGTGTTGACGGCGGTTGCTATGGGTTCCAGGCACGAGTGCGGAGTTGCAAGGCGTTTGGGGGGCGGTCACGGTCGGACTGGGCGCGGCTCTCACGAGAGGGGCCGGCGGCGGGCGGCAGCGCGGGGAACTTGGGCTTTAGGTTAAATAGCGATACCAATGCAGACTCATCAATGGCACCTGGGCAGCGCGCCGGCTGCCGCAGCGGGCGACGCTGTGAGGGCGGCGGAGATCGCGCGGCGGGCTCCACACTGCAATGATGATCGCTCCGTCGGGTCAACCTGGCTTCCGAGTGACAGGGCCGGGCGAGCTCCAAGGGTACCAAGACAGCTCATGCTCGCGACAGAGCCTCCTTGCGCCAGCCTGACGAAAATAATTCGTGCCCCATCGGCCCCGCGTCGCCCAGCAGCCAGCGCGCCCTCACGCCCTCCGCGCCCCCCGCTCGCCGCTCTCGCTCCGCGCGCGGCCACCACAGCCACAGCGACCCAGCGGCCAAGAGATCCGCCCCTCACGCTCCTTACCTCCGCATACCTCCGCCGCCGCCCCCCCTAGACGCTTCCGGAGCCCACGAAAAACGCGACCAGAGGCGCCCCGGACGAGGCCTGCTGCTGCCGGCCCGCTGACATCCCGGCGGACCCCCGCCGCCTCCGAGGCGAAGCAGAGAGCGCGGAATTGGACGGCACCGAGACCGTCCCCTCGACCCATCGCCCGCACCACCGCCCACCATGGCCTCCAACACCAGCGGCGGCGGCGGCCTGTTCAGCCGCGGGAGCTCCGGCCAGGCGAACTCGATGCGCGGGCTGGTGTCGTTCATCGCCGACTTGCGCAACGCCCGCGCGCGCGAGCTCGAGGAGAAGCGCATCAACAAGGAGCTGGCCAACATCCGCCAGAAGTTCAAGGAGGGCGGCCTCAACGGCTACTCTAGGAAGAAGTACGTCTGCAAGCTGCTCTATATCTACATCCTGGGCTGGAACGTCGACTTCGGCCACCTCGAGGCCGTCAACCTGATCAGCGCGAACAAGTACTCGGAGAAGCAGATTGGCTACCTGGCTGTCACCCTGTTCCTGCACGAGGAGCACGAGCTGCTGCACCTGGTCGTCAACAGCATACGGAAGGATCTCCTCGACCACAATGAGCTCAACAACTGCCTGGCTCTGCACGCCATCGCCAACGTCGGAGGCAAGGAGATGGGCGAGGCTCTGAGCGCAGACGTCCACCGGCTGCTCATCTCCCCGACGTCGAAATCTTTCGTCAAGAAGAAGGCCGCCCTGACGCTCCTGCGTCTGTACCGGAAGTTCCCTGGCATCGTGCAGCAGGAGTGGGCCGAGCGCATAATAGCACTCATGGATGATCCGGACATGGGTGTGGCCCTGTCGGTAACCTCGCTGGTCATGGCGCTGTTGCAGGACAACCCCCAGCAATACCGCGGGAGCTACATCAAGGCTGCGAACCGCTTGAAGAAGATCGTGGTGGACAATGAATGCTCGGCCGACTACCTCTACTACAAGGTTCCTTGCCCTTGGATTCAGGTTAAGCTATTGCGGCTCCTCCAGTACTACCCGCCGTCCGAGGACACTCATATCCGGAACCTGATTCGCGAATCTCTGCAGCGTATCATGGATTCAGCAATGGAGATGCCGAAGAATGTGCAGCAAAACAACGCGCAGAACGCCGTTCTGTTCGAGGCCATTAACCTCGTTATTCATTTGGACACGGAGCACGATCTGATGGTACAAATTTCTTCACGACTAGGAAAATTCATCCAATCACGAGAAACGAACGTTCGCTATCTGGGCCTGGAGGCCATGACGCACTTGGCAGCACGGGCAGAAACCCTGGATCCCATCAAGAAGCACCAGGGCATCATCATTGGATCGTTACGGGACAGGGATATCAGCGTTCGTCGGCAAGGTCTGGATCTGCTGTACAGCATGTGCGATTCCACCAACGCACAGCCCATCGTTTCAGAGCTCCTGAAGTACCTTCAGACGGCCGATTTTGCCATCAGGGAAGAAATGGTTTTGAAAATTGCCATTTTGACCGAGAAATACGCCACCGACGTCCAATGGTACGTGGACATCTCGCTACGGCTGATCGCCATGGCAGGTGACCACGTCAGCGACGAGGTTTGGCAGCGGGTCATCCAGATTGTCACCAATAACGAGGAACTCCAGGTGTACGCCGCACAAAACATTCTCCAATACGTTAAGGCGGAGCACTGCCATGAAACTTTGGTCAAGATTGGTGGCTATCTTCTCGGGGAGTTCGGGCACTTGATTGCCGACAACAAGGGCTGCAGCCCTATTGAACAGTTCTACGCACTGCGCGGCAAGATGCTTGGTTGCTCCTCCAGCACTCGCGCCATCATCCTGTCCAGCTTTGTCAAATTTGTCAACCTGTTCCCCGAAATCAAGCCTCAGCTCCTTCAGGTCTTCCAAGACTTCAGCCACACTTTGGATTCCGAGCTTCAGCAAAGAGCTTGCGAATACTATGCCCTGGCTACCCTCCCGACCGATGACCTGTTGCGGACTGTTTGTGACGAGATGCCGCCATTCCCAGAGCGTGCTTCTGCACTTCTGTCCCGCCTTCACCAGAAGCATGCGAACTCCAGCGACAAGCGGACTTGGGTTGTCGGTGGCAGGGACGCGAACACCGATCCAAAAGAGTTCAATCTCGTCCAAAACAACGGTCTCAAGCGGTCCTTTACAAACGCATTATCGAACAACGGTACGCCTACGACACCAACCGCAAATGGTGCGAACGGCGCTTCCAATGGAGCAACCGATCTTATGGGTCTCGACTTGAACCCGGACAGTGGCAAGGGTGCAAACCTGGCCAGTGCCGCCCACTTGAGTCCGGACTGGGAAATCGGCTACAACAGGCTGCTCCTTCGCGCCGAAGGCGTACTTTACGAAGACGTGCAAATCCAAATCGGCCTGCGCTCCGAGTATCGCGGCGAACTGGGCTGCATCATCCTATATTTCACCAACAAATCATCGTCTGTCATGGGCTCCTTCACCACAACGTTGGACAACCGCTCCGCTGAGCACCTCAAATCAGACATCAAATCACTACCAGAAACGTCGATTCACCCAGATGGCCAGACACAACAGATGATCATGTTCGAGGCCAAGCATGTCTTCACAGAGCCGCCAACGATCCGTATCTCGTACCTGGCCGGCTCGCTTCAGGGCTTGACGCTGCAGCTGCCAGTCGTGCTGCACAAATACATGGAAGGCGCACAGCTATCGGCTGACGACTTCTTCAAGCGCTGGAAGCAGATCGGCGGCGCGCCGCGTGAGGCGCAAAAAGTGTTCGGACTGGTCGGCAAGGGCCGCACCATGAACATGGCTTTCACACGGAAGGTCGTCGAGGGCTTCAAGTGGGGCATTCTTGACGGCGTAGATCCGAACCAGAGGAACATTGTCGGCGCAACTGTGCTGCATACGCGTGACGGAGGCAGGTTTGGTTGTTTGTTGCGGTTGGAGCCGAATTTCGATACCATGGTGAGTCTTCTATTTACTTGTCTTTGCTGGAGCCAGGTTGAGAGCATTCCTGCTGACTCGAATGCGAACTACAGATGTACCGCCTTACCATCCGTGCAACAGACGAGTCCGTCCCTTCCGTACTGCTGAAGCTGATGGAAGAACGCCTCTCGCAGGGCGAAGCCGCTCATTGATTGATCAAAGCTTTGGCGCTGGTGGCTGGTACTTTTTATTTTTGCCCGCTCCTCATTCCCCTTCATGTTTCTTCTTTGTCGTTTTCAACCTTTTACGTTTTTTTCCTCCAAACTTGCATGGTAGGTGGGGGCAGCGGTTTTAACCATCAAACGTTGGTGGGGGGGCACGGAAGGGGCTAGGAGCATTGCAATCGAACACAACCGCTGTGTGTGTTGCGTATTTTGTCTTGTTGTTGAAGTTACCCTATACTGCTGTGCTTTGTGCGCGTGGTGCTGGAGGTTGGCAATTAGTAGGTTTTTTAATCTGGCCTTTCTCCTACTAAGCCTTTTACATTCCTCGTACCTGCCGTTGAAGGGTCATGTTTGATTTGATTGATCGATGAGCCACGAACGCTGGACACGTCTTTGTGAATACATGTCTTCGGTAAATGGGAGAGATGGCGGCCATCGTCCTTCGTTGGCTCTTTTTTTTATTTCCTCACTATATACCGTTCATACACATGGGTCCGGGTGGGTATTGTGTAGACCGCACTTTTAGCTTCTAATGGAAAAGGTTGGGGGTTGGTACAAAGTTCTGTGCTCAATGCGGAAGGCTTCTAGCGGGGAACAGTTGTGAGTGTCACTATGGCGTGAACGTGACGTAGTAATACAGTCTGAAAACACTCGTCCGGATAGGCGGGCCGGACGCTAATATAGCATGGGACAGACGTTCCGACTCAGGTCATGAGCCAAGGTATGTCCGTTGGCCTCTGCATTTTGCAGGAACTTGGCATTATTTGAGAGCTGTTGCCTGATTTCGAATGAAGCCGTCTGCTGACACTTACTATATTGTTTCCTTGTCTACACGATCTAGATGCATCTCACGCAGAGACATACCCCTACCGTGTTCTGAAACCAAACCTCTGTTTCGAGCCAAGATATACCTGTGCTTCAATGTGATAGTCTTCACTGTCTCGTATTCGAGGCCAAGCCCGGAGATACAGTATGCCAAGGGTCAACCCACAGTTTGTCGGTTGTATACAACTTGGCATGTCAGGTTCGCTTCCATGATCGCCCTTGGGACCGCTCCTGCCTAATTACCGTCTGATAAGAAAGGCATACACACGGGTTATCCGCATCCCGTATTCGGAAGTTTCAGCTCTGATCAAGATGGCCGTCTTGGCCGCATGAGCATCTATATACAACATAAATACCAGCATCGTGGGCATCGAGTTTCCTAAATCTGAGAACCACCAACTTTCCTTTCACAACCAGCGTCATCCAAGCACCATGAAGTCGACCCTCGCCCTCTCCACCACCACCCTCCTCCCCCTCCTCGCGCAGGCCGCCCCCGTCCTCGACGCTCGACAGGCCGCCCCCGCGCCGGCCACGACCTGGGACCCACCGGCCTCCCTCGTCGCCCCCCTCCAAGAGGTCTGGAACCACACCATCAGCACCTACGCCCAAGACCTCACCTTCCGCAACTACGGCTACGACCAGGTCATCGCGGGCAAGGGCAAGATCAACTACTGCGTCCGCTGGGAGTCGTCGGACAGCGTGACGGCCGAGCAGCGCGGGCTCGCCGAGACGGCCATCAAGCGCCAGTTCAAGAAGTGGATCGATGTGCTGGCCGGGTTCGACGGGTGGCCGTACGCAGAGGTTGAGGTGAAGGTTGTGGGGTGGGCGGTTAAGGATAAGGGGCTGTTGCAGGGCAGCACCGAGGGTATCGAGGTGTATACGGATGTGGATGCCGAGGGGATTCCGCAGTGCGCGGAGAGCTGTGGGAGGTTTTTTCACCAGGATGGGGATTATAGCGGGTGTGCGGCTGGCGCGGACAGGCATTATGGTGAGTTTTTTTTTTGACCAGTGAGTGCGGTGATGTGGGAGGACGTGGGTTGCTGACAAGTGTGCGTAGACCAGAGCTTGTGGATTACGGATAGCATGGAGTTTGGCGCCGGCGCCGGTGGTGATTGGGGTCAGCGTCTCAGTCAGCAGGAGTTCATGCAAGGGCTGGAGAAGGAGAACATCGAGACCGTCTTGCATGAATTGGGGCATACCTTTGCTCTGGATGGTAAGTTTGGTGTCGAGCAGGTGCTCTTGCTTTCTCTGCATCTGCTGATCATTTGGCGTAGACTTTTACGACTGGGTTCCGACTGGTGTGACCAATTTTATCATGCTGGCCAACAGCGCCGACCACATAACCGAGTTCGATGCTTGGATGGCTCGTGATTGGTGGAGGAATCTGAAGTCGAGGTACAACCTGTGAACAAATTTATATTCCACTTAGTCGCAGTTGCGTGTTGAAGCAACACGAGCGTAAGGTTGAGTTTGTATATATGTATTTCCTGTTGGACCCGGAGATGATCTGTTCGGTTTAACCCCTGTGATACTTCACTTTCTCAATGCGGGAAGCAACTAGCAGTAAGCGATGCAAAAGCAAGGACCGAAGGGTGGAGTTGATTGTGTATGAAGGCCATGGACGCGAAGAAGCGCTCATATATGGCCATCTGACCAAGCTAAGGCGCCAGGCGCTGCCATCACCTCTAACATCTTGTGTTGATTCCACCCCTTTTACATCTCAGACACCGAGCCTGTAATACCTCCGCGTTTTCCCAGGAGCGGCAGTCGGAACAATATCCTTCGACTGGTTTCTTCATATATGCTTCCAGCAGGTCTCGAGCGAAATCCGGTAGATCTTCGATGAGATCGTTGAGTCGCTCCTCCAAGGCCGAGTCTGCTCTGATATGTTTCATTTTCCTTTTGGTGTGGCCAAGGACGATTCGACGGAGCTCTTGCCTTGACTGCGGCGTCAAGCCATACACCTCGGGGATGGATTCAAATAATTCCATAGATATGGGACACTTTTCCAGCCGAGAAACGTATTCTTTGATCGCGAAGGCGCGGAGTTTGGGTACGTCGTATTTGTCGGCGAGCGCAAAGACTCGTGCGTGCGTCTGCAATGGAGTAGCGGGGCTATCCTGCGTTTCGCCAGAAAGCGAAGTCTCCGAGGTGTAGTCTCCCGTGTAGAAGAAATCTATCAATCTCTCAACATCATCGAGGCTGTCGGCTTCCATCGAAAACTCTTTGGTGAAGGTTTCCTGCCCCTTGTCAGTTCTCACTTGTGTTGAGGCGTTCTCCCTTCCAGAGTAGGAGGAACCTTGAATCCCCGTGTACAAGCAGCATGGAGGACCTTGGACTGTGGACAGACTACTAGTTGGTGGACTGGAAATCGCTTGTCTACGCACACGATGGTAAGGTCAGAGAAGTCCGATGTTTCCCTGCACCTGGTTTCCGTCAGTTTTCGAAGGTGGCAACAGGATGTATTCATACTTTGAAATCATATCTGTCAGCTCGTGCTCGTGCTCATATTCATGCTCAAATTTCCGTTTTGACATCTTAGTGGTTGGGAGATTCAAATCCACTGAGAGATTCAAGCTTCGAATAGGATTGAAGGCGAGCCAGAAATAAATAGAGGTAGTTCATCATCAAAAATGAGCATTGCGTCATTATTTAGCAAACAATGATTTAATGGAGGAATGAAAACGAATCTCGCGCGTGAATCACGTGTTTAACCAACCCTTCCAGTAGAGGCGCCAGCATTCTTAACAACGTGAGATCCAATGGAGAAAATGGTCTAACTGATGTGTCTGAAGAACGCCTAGGGTATCTACAATCTACCTATTGAGTTTTTACAATCTATTTTGTTAGTTTCAAACAAAATGTTCAATCTTTTGTTAGTATCCTAGTAGAAGAAGTGACCTTACGCCGTCGTCGTGACGTCGAAGACACGCTCGCCAAACTTCCACACCTGATCAACAGAGAGTTTACGTGCGCCATTTGCATCGAACTTCTCATCAAGCACGACGATATCAGCGTCAGCACCTGGCTGAAGCGAGCCCTTGACCCCGTGAAGACCAAGCATGCGCGCGGGCGTGTCGGTCACGGCTTTGACGGCCTGGGGTACACTGGCGCCAGTCCAGCTAAGAAAGTTGTTGACACATTCAACGAGTGACACGGCGCTGCCGGCGATCCTACCAGTCTCCTCCTGGGTCAGGACGGGACCACGCTTTACGATACGTGAGCCATTAGTCCACTCATACGTCCCGTCCTCTAAACCGGCAAGCGCCATGGCATCCGTGACGAGGACCATACCGTCAGGATGCGCGTGCCATGCAATCTTGACGGTGGTGGAGTGCAGGTGGATGCCGTCGGCAATGATGCCAAAGAAGGGCTTCTGCGAGGATGGCGCAGCGGTACCGAGGAGACCGAAGATGCCAGGGTTGCGGTGGTGCAGCGGCCTCATGGCGTTGAACAAATGAGTAATCATCTTGGCACCAACATCCATGGCGACGCTAGCCTCCTCGAAGGTTGCCTCCGAGTGGCCGATGGACACATCAATGCCGCGCGCCTTCAGCTCGGGGATACATGACAGCGTTCCCGGGAGCTCCGGGGCAAGGGTAATCATTCGGATTGGGCTGTCGTCGGGCTGCATGTTCTCAGCGCCATAGCAGTCCTCAAAGTCTGCCATGCCGTTCGGAGCGGTGCGGAGAACCGCCTGGTTGTGGATGCCGTTCTTGGTCGGGTTCATGAAGGGGCCCTCACAGTGGGCGCCGAGGGACTCGGCGCCGTCTCTTGCGTCTCTGCGGAGGCCGGAGGGACCAAGGTATGGGAGGGCCTGATTGCTGTCAGCGCTTATGCTTACGGCACGCCGGACTTGCTGACCTTGTGGTAGACTTCGCTTCTCTGGCTGGTCAGGGTGGGCAGGTACGAGGTCACGCCAGTGGAGATGAGGCTCTTGTTGACGCGCAGCACGCCCTTGGCGTAGAGCGAGACATCGTCGGGGAGGACGGAGAAGTCGAAGCCAAAGCCGCCGTTGAGCTGGACGTCAAGGAAGCCGGGCGACACGATGCGGCCGCCGAGGTCGATGACATGGTCGGGTACGAGCTGATGCTCGTAGAAGATTTCTTGGCTGTGCAGGACCTTGCCGGAGACGGAGCTGAACCACAGGTCCTCGTCGACGAGCTGGTCGCCCTTGACGATGCGGCAATTGGTGAACTTTGTGATGCCGCTGCGCTGACGGACCGGGGAGGTGGCTATCGGCATGGCGGCGGCGGGCTGTAGCGGCAGCGAGCTGGCTTTCCGAGGGCAGTGCAGAGCAGGCCTAGAGAACGGCGGACTGTTTGAAGGAAATACGGGAGCGGGGCACGGAAAACATGGCGCTGTTATGGCAGCGTCGCAGCGGCGGGCGGCGCTGTGCTGCTCAGTGGGACGTCATCGTCGCAGCGGGGCTTATCGCGATAGGGCGACGGCGGCCAGGCGTAGCGTAACGTGTCGCGGCGGGTGGATGGCAGAGTCGCGGCGGTCGGTGGCGGGCGTGTGTCAGCGGCAGCCGCAGGCGAGACGAGATCGCTGGGTCCTCCCGACGCTGGGGCGCTGGATGTAACCTCACCCCCATCGCCCATCAACCCCGTCACGCTGCGCGCCAGTTTCATCTGCTCGAGTAATCGCCGTGCAAGGGATGACCTGCAGCGTGTAACATAGCTGCCGTCGCGTCCCCGCCAAGCGCGCTACGCCGATCCGCCCGCGCCGCCTCCGGACGTTGCAGACATGCTCAATACCACTCCACGTCGCAGCGTCTGAGCAAGCCCCAGTGTGCCATTCGTCAGCCTGTCGCTCGCCGGCCCTGCTCCGCGCTGCACCGGCCCGAAGTCAGCACCATGGTGGGCAAGCAAGCCCACCTCGATCCCTTTTGGGACGATCTGGACTGGTACGATGGCTCCGCTGCATCGCGACCTCGCGACGCGACAGCATGTGACCCTGGCTAACTCTGGCTCGCAGGACCCTGGTATGCTGCGCCGACCCGCTCTGCGGCCCTCGACACTGACGGACCGATGGCAGGGCCAGTTGTTTATGATGGGCTTCGATGGAACCTCCCTGACCCCGCAGATACGCGATTTAATTGAAAAGCACCACATTGGCTCCATCCTCCTCACGGCCAAGAACCTCAAGTGTGAGCCGCGCCGGCGCCTGTCAGCCTGTTAGTCACTAAATCTCTCCTAGCCGCCGACGAGACCACGCGACTCTGCTACGAGCTGCAGAAATGTGCTCACGACGCCGGCTATCCCGTGCCGCTGCTCATCGGCCTGGACCAGGAAAATGGCGGCGTCAACAGCCTCTTCGACGAAATCTACATTCGTCAGTACCCAAGCGCCATGGGCATCGCTGCCACCGGCTCGACCGAGCTTGCCTTCGAGGTCGCCCGAGCCACTGCGCAAGAGGTCGCCGCGTGCGGCATCAACCTTATCATGGGGCCCTGTCTGGATGTCTTGACCAATGCCCGTAATCAGCCATTAGGCGTCAGGACCACCGGCGACGACCCGCAAGAGGTGTCCGCCTATGGCGTGGCCTTCGTAAGAGGCTACAAGGAGGCAGGCGTCGCCACCATGGGAAAGCACTTCCCGTCCTACGGCAACCTAGAGTTCCTGGGCTCTGCTCTTGATGTCCCCATCATCACAGAGTCTCTCGAGCAGCTGAGCCTGAGTGCCTTGGTGCCCTTTCGCAATGCTATTGCCCAAGGTCTTGACTCGATGATGGTCGGAGGTTGTGCCATGTCGTCTGCTGGCCTCAACGTCATGCATGCTTGCCTTTCCGATCAGGTCGTCGATGGGTTACTCCGGTCAGACCTCAAGTTCGATGGAGTCGTCGTTTCCGAGTGTCTGGAAATGGAAGCCCTGAGCCACAACATCGGCGTCGGCGGTGGCACCGTCATGGCCGTCAATGCTGGCTGCGACATCGTCCTCCTCTGTCGCTCCTTTTCTGTGCAGCTCGAGGCGATCAACGGTCTCAAGCTTGGCATCGAAAACTCGATGATAACAAAAGAGAGAGTCAGAGAGTCGCTCCGCAGGATCCTGAACATGAAGGCTAAGTGCACGAGTTGGGAGAAGGCTTTGAATCCACCTGGCATCAAGCTTCTCTCGACTCTTCAGCCCTCACATACTGCCCTCTCTACAAAGGCATACAACTGCTCCATCACTGTTGTAAGAGACAAGAATCGCTTCCTACCCCTGTCCAACATCCTCGAGCCGGACGAGGAACTCCTCCTTCTTACACCTCTCGTCAAGCCCTTACCGGCATCGGCCGCGTCCGTCGCCTTGTCAGAAACGGTTTCAGTAGGCTCGCCTGAACCCGCTGTCTGGGAGCGGAGTGCGTCAGTAATGAGCGGAGAACGCGTCTTCCGTGAGCTTGGGAGGTCCCTTGCACGGCAGCGTAACGGACGAGTTCTGCACACTTCATATACGGCGAACGGTGTCCGTCCAGTGCATGAGAACCTAATCAGTCGAGCCAGCGCGATCATCATCTTGACAGCGGACGCCAACCGCAACTTGTACCAACACGGCTTCACCAAGCACGTCTCCATGATCTGCAACATGCAGTACACGGCAGGCGGGGAGAGAAGAGAGAAACCTCTCATTGTGGTTGCCGTGAGCTCACCTTACGATTTCGCCCTAGATGCGACCATCGGCACATACATCTGCACCTATGATTTCACCGAAACCGCTCTAAACTCCCTGGTCAAGGTTCTCTACGGTGAACACAACCCGGCTGGCGCTCTGCCAGGTACCATCAGCCACAGCCAGAAGCTGCACCAGTCCAAGCAGCACTGGCTAGTGGAAATATTCAACGACGAAAGAGACTCAAATGCGCTTGATGCGCTGATCAAGGCAGTGACGGAGGGAATGCCACCCGGTCAACGGTCAGAACTGGCTAGCGCAACGTCGAACTCGTTCCTTCTCCATCATCCAGAAGTGATCGAGTCGCACTTTGTCGTTCGCAATAGCAGCACGCATGCATTGTACGGCTTCTGCTCTACATATTTCTTCAGGACAACCGGCACAGGCGTCATCGGAGCGCTCTTCGTGGACCCTTCACGGCGGAAGCTCTCCATTGGCCACTCGCTGCACAACCGCGCGATTCGGACACTGCTCCAGCGCGAAGGCATCAAGCGATTCCAGCTCGGCTCGCGGATACCGAGCATCTTCCTGGGCATCCCGACGGGCCATGGCGCAGAGCGAAAGAGACTGCGTTCGTGGTTCGCAAACATGGGGTGGAACACGGCGCTTTCGCGGCCGGTGTGCAGCATGATTGCGCGCAACTTGTCGACATGGTCGCCGCCGGAGGGCATGGCAAAGAGCCTCGCGAGCGCGGGGGCTGAGTTCGACCTGGTGTACGGGTGGGAGTATGCCGGGCCCGTCCTGGATCACATCAAGACAAGTAATCGCCAAGGCTTGGCCGAGGTGTACAAGCTCGCGCTGGCAGACCCTGCGGCTTGCGGAATCATCCGCGCGAAGCGGCCGGAGGACGGGGCGTTGGTGGGGACGGTGGTGCTCTACAACATGCACTCGCGGCTGTCGGACTTCGTGCCGGCGATGAAGGACCTCGGGGAGCTGACGGGCGGCATCTCATCGCCGGTGATTTCTCCTGCAGTGGGCGAGTACTCGACGCTGCTGCAGGGGCTCATTCTGCTGGGGATGCGGCAGATAAAGCAGCAGGCGTGCAACGCGTGCATCTTGGACTACGTAGGTGCCCCCGGCTGGCAGACAGCCACCAGATTCGCTGACGCATGCGGCAGATGGACGGCGACGGCAGCTTCGACGGACTGTCGGCGATGGGGTTCGACGTTTTGCATAATTTTGAGGAAGTCAGCTGCGACGCGGCCACCTGGACGATGGTGCCACCCTCGTGAGGCGGGCAGGCGGGTCAGCTGCGCGGCGGCAGGGCATGTTCAGGCTCGCAATTGGAGTTTTTGGAATACCCGGGCGAGAGCGGGCGGCGCAGTATCTGAGCGTAGCAACGTGAGCAGTTCTTGTTTGGCGCATGCACGTCCGCGGCGGCGGGCCCTGCGCGGACGCGGGCAGGCCGTGCGGGATGATCGCGCGGCGGCGAGGCCAGCCCTACACGAGTGACGAGCGCGGCGAAGGCTCTCGAAGCCTTCCCGAAGCGCTGGCAGGCGTGTGGCGGGCAGCGCCGCCAGCAGCGGGCAGCGCCGGGGCGGCACAGGCGTCGGCGGCGCAGGCGCTGGCGCGGATGCGGCAGGTCGGTCGCACGCCTGCGCGGGCTGCCAATCTTAGCTCAGCGGCAGCAGCAGCGCCCTCGAGCTGCGTCCGGGGGCCAGTGCCGCTCCTAGCCTGAGCGACCTGGAGCCCCAGCCAACACCTGCCCGCGCGCCGCCCTCGACAGCCCCAGCTGCTATCGCAACGCCCGCCGCCCCAGACCCGCCCGCCCGCTCGCGCGCCTCCTGCTGCGAGCGCATGCCGCCGCCCGCCCGTCGCCCTGCTCCCTGCCCGGCGCCTGCCGCTGCCCGCCATGGAGGGCTTCGACACCATCACCATGAACTACCTGGCGCCGTCGATGCAGCTGTCCAGCGTCGCCGCGCCCGATGCGCTCCAGGGCCCGCTGCTGCCGCTCGATAACCTCGACGCCCACTCCAACTTCGACCAGGAAACCTTCGCTGGGTACAGCCCGCCCGCGCCGCGCTCCCGCCCGCCTGCTAACCTGCCGCAGCAGCGACGACGCGACCTACGCCCACCACCCCCTCCACCCCGGCCAGCAGCCGCCGCTCAAGCGCTACGGCAGCAACTACGACGACCCCTTCTCCGACGCCCTCAGCACCTACGACCACCACACCCAGCCCGACACCGCCCTGCCCGACGGCGACTCGGTCGAGCGCGACAACAAGCTGCTGAGCTTCTTTCCGCCCACTTTCCCCTACACCATCCTCGACTATGCCTACCGCCGCACCTCCATCTCGCTGTCCGCCCAGCTGCGCGGCATGTTCTTCCTCGCCGAGTCGCCCTGGGCCTCGGCGGCCGACAACGCCGCCCCGCCCACCGAGCTGACCTGCTACCGCCGCAACCTCTTCCAGATCACCGGCACAATCACCCTGCCGCGCACGCTGCAGTACATCATGACCGAGTCGGGCGAGCAGATTCCAGTCCTGGCCCAGGAATTGACCATCTCCGCCACTGAGTCAGTCGAGGGAAACCCGGTGAAGATCATCTCCGTGCCGTGGAAGACCCCCGCAAGCAGCACGCAGATTGTCGAGGACAAGACGGAGAAGGAGCCGCCGTCCATTCCGCTCGACCTGTCCAACGGGCAGGAGCTCGACTCGGAGTATGTGAGCTTCCCAATTGCCTGGAAGCGCCTGCAGTTCAGGATTGCCACCGCCAACAACGGCCGCCGGAAAGAGCTCCAGCAGCACTTCGTCGTCAGGCTAAAGGTCATGGCCACCCTCACAAATGGTATGAGGGTCTCGATCTGCGAGGTGCAGTCCGGCGCAATCATCGTGCGCGGCCGCAGCCCCAGGAACTTCCAGTCGCGGAAAGACTTTCCAATTGGCAACAGCACTGCCGCTCGCAAGCACACTCCCGCACAGCCGACACGGACACCAACAGGAGGCGACCCGGCTCCGAATCACCATGGCCACAAGCGCGAGCATTCCACAGCTACAACCGTTGAAATACCCCAAATGCCCTTCCAATTCGATCCGAACGACACGTTGGTATCACCTGACTTCTTCGAATGGAAGATACCGGCAAGCCAGACTGGAGCCATGACAGCCGTACCACCTGCGCCAGCCTCCTACAGCATGCCACCGGCGCCCGTATACGCCCAATCGAGTCCAGATCTAACTCGGCACAATTCACAGCCACGGCCAGCATTATCACAACCCATCGCTCTGTCTCTGACCGACGACGAATCGAAGAAACCTGAATCGCCGTCCGAGACGAGTAAAAAGCTACCCAAGCTCACACAGCCTCCTGCCCGCGCGCCGTCGTTCTCAATAAACCTAATCAGCAGTCCAGATGAGAGTGCCGATTTATTATACGAATACTTCCCTCTGGGCTTGGACGACTGGATGCCACCTGTCGACGCCGTTTACAGGCCACACGTCGTGCACCACACGAACCTGCCGCAAGACCCGAAGGCCATGGCCGTGAGGAACAGGTCCAAACGATATTTCTCCGAATCGTCGCCATAACCTGGTGTTTCTGTACGTGTACCAACAAGGGTCGGGAAGAAGACGTATCCAGCGGAAGAGGAAGGAGATCCTTCCTTCATGTGGAGAAGCATGTGGGAGCAAGAAATGCAAAGCGACGCAGTTGCTTGCTGTTGCGATGGAACGATGAAGAACATCATTTATACGTTTTCCTTTTCTGATACCCAATAACGTTCACACCGCGGCGAACCAGACACGAACACGAAATGGGGCTGTCAGATCAACTGTATACCCGAACGAGCGGCAGTATGAAGGAGGGTCCCTGGGTTTCTGGACGGAAAGAGGAGGGACAAGAGTGCAGGATCTAGATCATTGTAGGTCCGTTGCAAGGGAGGGAATCCTTGCAACAGCCATCGAACTTGGCAATCTGGCCACACATAAATCTTTTGATGATGCCGGAGAGCATTCGAAACACAAAACACATAGTTGGCGCGATTAGGGACGGTCACTTTTCTGGATCGGGAAAAATGGAAACGAAACTTTTTTCCAGACAAAGAAACTGGAATCTGGCATCACGGGAAATCCATCACTGACAGAACCTTTGTTCTGTTTTTTTTTCTCTCGTCATCATCAGCATATTTTTCTTCTGGGAGGATTGCGCCTTGTGTTGTACTTTGAAGATACCTTTTTCGTTCTTAGCGTGGTCATGTACGGCTGGCTGGTCATTGCCACTATTTATTATTGTCTTCAATGATATTCTCTCACTTTTCCCCCCAAACTACTTCTTACTCTGTGCTACTGGCTCTGACTTGAATATGCGAAGCGGGTTAACAAGAAGATTTTTGTGACGCTTCTTTGATTAGTTATGGTCTCCTTGCATGCAACCCTGCTGCCCGTTGCTCGTCGTGCGTTATTCATATATTCAAGGAGGTAGGAAGGGAGGCGGAGGAGCAGGTCCTAATTTTATTATACAGTTGATCTGTGTTCGCTTCTGCTTTTCCTCTTTTGGAAGCTAAGAGCTGGGACATACGATGCGCGCATCCCACATTGCTATTCTATCTGCCACCGTAGCCACCGTTGGGTTGGCGTGGCTTACTAGTGGTACTGTTTTGTCTGGACTGCGCAGTGCACACACCGTCCGTCTGTACATAAAAGTCGGGAGAGCGGGTCCATGATCGAATGGCAGGCACGAATTACGCATTATGATCAATAAATTCTCTGTATCCTTCAAAAACACTCCGTTGCTCGACCTGAAGCGGATGGACTGCAGAGAAGCTTGCCTATCCACACAAACGAATATTATCATCAAGTTTGCCAATCGGTCAGTCATAGCATCATAAATCCCCGGCGGAACCATGGCGCAGGGAAATCAGGGGGAAACCCACGGCCCGTCCCGTTTGCCCCAGGGGCGACGCTATGCTTAGGGTGAACCAAAGACCGAAGAAGAAACAAAGGGAGAGTGCATGGGTAAGTAGATCGAAGGAAAGATGGAAGAAGAGGCAAGGGATGGTTGACAGCCAGCCACAATTTCCGCCAATATCCGCTGCCAAGCAACGCGGTGCCAGACTCGCCAAGCTGCTACCTGGGTATCTGACCACTACTGCCACAGCCTAGACTCATGCAGCTAAGCAGCAAGCCACACACATACGTGGCTGCTCCTGTTGAATGTACGCTGCATGCGCTGGCTTGAACGAGCGCGCCCTAATGAAGTCCCCAGACGTAAAGGGTCCGGGTCCCCTCTCATTCCCAGGATTGTGGATCGATAGTAGTGTGAGATCAGGAGGAGGGTTGGTGTGGGGCAGAGGTGGACAGGAGGCATTCATTCGTACGGGTGTGGTCTGATAGGGAACGAACGGGTGATGCGCTGAGCGCAGGGCTGAATGGGGGACGGCCTCGTTGGCTGGGTGTCGGGTGCCCTAGTTCGCGGGTACGTGCAGTAGGAGATGTGGGGGTGGGGGGCGTGCGGAGTGTTCGGGGTGCGTTCGGGGGCACGGGGGGTTAGATAACGGGGGAGTGTGGGTGATGCGGAGTGAAAGGGGTTGTGTGGTGTGATGGACGCCGTGCTACGGAGTAAAACCCCTCGGGGTAATAATTGGCGGATCGTGGCGGAGGCGAAATGTCGTGCGATGTGAGAAAATAGGGAAAGTACGGTATAGGTAAGCGATGCTCGCGCAAGGCTAAGGGGAGAAGGAGAGGCGGCACGTGTCTGCGTGCGAGGAAGCTTTCGTGACTGTGCTCCAGGTTAGCATCGCGCAAGGAGAAATCGAACTTGGGGCGATCATGACGTGTCTGCGAATATGTATGAATTATCTTTGCCTCCTGCCTATACCATTATATGCTGTGTGATTGTATGCAATGACAACGGAGAATGTTTTCCCATTCCCTCGGGGTATGGAGAATAAAAATTGTAGGGAACAATGGGGCGCCTGATCAAATCCAAAAGCCCTAGGTGTGAACAGGGAAGGGGAAATAGAACTTCAGAGTCAACAAGTGATGCCACCCTTCAGGCGCCCGAGAAACCGAGAACCGCGGAAGAGATTTTCCAATATAGTCATGGCCGAGGCCCAGAAATGAAGGAACCCAGATAGATACCGTATGCGCCCGATGCACCCACGCAATGCAACCTCGTCGGAACCAAACCAAACGAAACACCCAAGCCATCATATCTTTCTGCATACGGCCTCACTCCAGCTGCCGCTGCCCGTCAGCCCCGCCGCGCTAACGCAGCCGGATGGAAGTCCATCCAAGGCGGTGGGGATGAAATGCTGCTGCCGATGGTGATGCAACGCGCCACTGAGCGGAAAGGGAAACCAAACGGGCATACACCGACAGATGTCACGGCAGAGCCGTAAATGCAAGCCGCCAATGTCCCTTCGACCAAATGACGGAAAGATGCGGAAAACGCCAATCGGGATCAAACAGATTGCCTCCAGACGGTAGAAAACGAAAATGCGAAACGTCTCGCGCCGTTGCGGAATGCTCCTTGCTGCCGTCTCCAAACCAGCCTCAAGCCGGGTAATTTTTGGTTTTCTTGTGCGACCCGAGTCTGTTTCGCAAGCGTAGGACAGGAAGAGGGGCAAGACGGGTCCTGCAGAAGAGTTTCGCGACGAACCAGGTCTGCGGATGCATGGCCCGCGCAAACTTCAAACAGCCAAGCAGCAGACATGACGTCTGCCTGCACCGTTTGTGCCTCCGCCCCTGACGCTGCGTAGATCTGCTTCTGTCTCAGGACGGGCCCGAGATGTCGGGTCGAGGCAAATCTCGACTACACCGGCAACCACGCTTTTCGGCGAGTGGGTTGGGGTGCTGCATTTACGAGTGCTGGTCCTCGAGGCAGCAGACTGCAACGGCAGCGCCAAAGATGGACGACTCGATGGCCATTTCCAGGTCCACGGCATGGGGTTGTGCGCCCGATCGCGCAGTGAGTTCATCGATGTACTGCTGGCAGAGGGGCTTGAACGACGGGTATTTCTCGATCACAGAGCCGTTGCAGCTGATGGAGATGTGGCCGGCCTCGGCGGCGGAGAGCCCTTCCGACTTGTTGCGGAGCGACCACAGGGCGTGGATGCCAGTTGCCAGGTAGGCAGCTGCGCGGTGAGAGACTAGTTGACATACTTGGCGGACGTAGTAGAGATCGGTGTAGGTGGGAGGGGTGGGTAGGGGGTGGTGAGCCTGGAGGGCCGTGCAGGCTTTCGACAGAGTTGGCGTGTCGTCCCTGGATCAGGGTCAATATACCACATAAGGCGAACCGGAAATTTGCATCGTGACTCACGCTTCAATGATTGCCATGATGCCGGTATCGAAGCTGTAAGCCTCCATGAAACGCTCGGGCACCTCGCCGCCAAACAGGCCAGCAGTTTGGACTGCTTCAAGGAGCACAAGACGGACGATTTCTCCAAGATAGCGGCCGCTGATCAGGTGCTCATATGGTTGAAAGTCAGGGCGGCTGTGGTTCTTGTTGAGAGAATCGTCCCAACGGGTGGTAGGAAGGATGTTCTTGCCGAACATGCTGAGCTCGGTGTTGACCAGCACGCGCTCTGCCTGGTCGTGCCACTCCTGCGGTCTCGAGCCGAACTTCTCGCGCGCCAGGGCAGTCACGGGGAGATGGATTGAGGCGTTGAACCCAGTCCCAAGGATAAGTGCCAGCCGCGTGGAGTCGTCCTGGTAGGCGCGGGACAGCAGGGTTGCAGACGAATCATTTACGATGGCATCCATGCGGACGTTAAGGCTCTGGGCGCGGGTTAACGTCAGGTAGATTGGGCGCAAGGATGGCTGCATACCTTTCTCATGCACGCCTGCGTGATCAGATCGCCGAGGTCCTTTCTTTGCACGCCATTGGTTGCGCGGAACCCCTTGCCCATGTCGAGCAGGATGCTGCTGCGGATTGAGGTTTGCCTGCACGGCTGAGTTAGCTGTCCGAGACGGGCACGAATGACGGGGAGAGGCTTACTCGACGGGGAAAGACCACGACAAGCCCATTGGCAGCGTGTCTCGACCGAGCCTCTCGCTGACGTCCGGGTCCTCGAGCGTCTCGGCGATCCTGGCGGCCATCCAGTCGAAGAAGGCGGTGCCCTCGAGGGCGCGGACGGCGTTGTCGATGCGGAACGAGCGCATCTTGGCGATGCGCATGCAGTCGTCGGGGCACTCCTTGCCGGCCAGCTCGACCAGGGCGACGCGGAAGGTGGAGCCGCCGACATCCAGGGCCAGGTAGGTGCCGCGCTCGTGGCCGGTGGGCAGGGTGTGGTTGTAGGAGGGCAGCATGCACATGTCGCTGTCCTGGAGCCTCAGGGCGAACTGGTCCTGCAGCTTGGCCGACATGGCCAGCAGGCGGTCAGGCTGCAGCGGGGCCTCGAAGAGGCGCCTGGCGTCGCGCAGGAAGTCGTCCATGGTGAGGTCGCAGGCGCGGACTACATTGTGGATGTGGTGCTTGGCGGGGGGCAGCGGGGACGGCGAGCAGACGGGGTGGAGCATGGCGAGCCTCTGGACAGCGGCGAGGACGGCGTGCCAGACGTCAAACATTGGACGAGCGGACGGGAGTCGTGGGCGTTAGCAGCAGGGCGGGTGGCGGTGCTGGCGGGCTGGCGCTCGAGGGCGGCGACGGCGCGGCCGGCCGCAGGATAAGTACTGGCGCGGCGGTCGCACTCGCGGTGCGCGCAAGAATTTCACCGACGTCGCAGACGGAGCTTATGCATGGCGCGGGCTCGCGGTTGGGCGTGGTGGGCGAGGAAGGTGTCATCGGCGGCGCTGCTGGGCATGGGCGGCGCAGAGGCTCGCGGCGCCGCTTTGGGCAGCGCAGGGCACGCAAGGGTGGCTGCCGGCGGCGGCAGAGACTGCGGCGGCGCGCGCAGCAGACGGCTCTGAACGACAGCTTCTTGCTGCGATGGATGGCACCAGACGTTGCAACATGGCTAATCCGCAACGGAGAGCCGAGCGCGCCGCCGCCCAATGCGCCGCGATCCACGTGTGCCTCCCGGCGCTACTGCGCCCGCCAGACGCCCGCCCTGCGGCTCGAAGCCCGCCGCGCCGTTTCAGCGCAGGATGAAGCGCGCGTCCAGCTGCCAGTTCCTGCAGCCGAAAGCTTGGTGTCTGGCGTCGCACTCCAAGCGGCGTGCAACGCTGCCGACACGCTCCGGGAGATCGCAATCTTTGTCGCGTCGTCGCCGCAACCCACGATCCACCGCGGCCTCCCGCCGCGCTGCGACGTCCCGCTCGGCTGCTCTCCGCCGAGATCTGCCCCATATGTAACGCAAGCCGGCCGCTCGGCGATCGCCCGGCTCCTGGCGGGCCTCCAGCTGCGCAAGCCGGCCTGGCGTGATCGCGCTCCGGCCGTGGAACCATCTCAAGCCTCTGCCGTGTACGTACCGCCTCGCCGGCCTCCCAGTGCGGGGCGCTTCCTTCACGCGAGTTGCGCCTGTCGAGCGTCGACGAACCGCCGACGGCTGCTCCACACCATCCGCGCGTCGTTTCGTTTCCCCCGCTGGAGCATGCTCGCTGCTGGAAGAGACCGCGGCGGTTCCCACAAGCAGGGAACCGTCAGCGTGGAACCGCAAACCTTCTGTCGGCACTGCCGCGCCTTGACCTGAAACCGTCGTGGCGTCGCTACAGCATCTTATGATTGGCCGTCTTGCGCCCTCTCCCTCACAGAAGCTGAGGCATTCCAAACCGTTTCGAACAGACGCGCTTGCGTTTCCTTCGTCACATCTTCGCGGCCGCTCCCTCTCCTTCATCCAACGCCGCACGGCAGTCCTAGCATGAAGTTCAAGAGACGCAGTGCCCCCTTGTCTGTTCTCTCTGCGCACCATTTCTCGCCCCTCACAGACCTCGAGGCTGTCCAGCACTGAGGGAATAAAGGGAGCCAAGTGCCTTGGAATGCGCCAGGCTGCCGTTCGTGCTATTCCTGGCGTTCATGCACTCCTCTCTCACCGCTATGTTGTTCGACCTCGAAGGACCATCACGCACCAGTGCCACTCACACAACAGCCTGGGAAGTTCCGCGTTGGGACCCAACGACATGCGCGATGAGATATCTGTACGCGTCCGCCCTTAGCCTTGAGAAGGCTGAGCTGAGCGGGATGCTCAGAATGAGACTACTCGTTTTTTCTGCTCATCTCTTCTCTGCAACGATACCTCTTCACGAACGCCCTTGCGGACGACGAGCAACCCAACCGCTTACCGAAGATACACGACTAGAGCCCGGACCGTCATCTTACTTTGAGTGCTGTTCTCGAATCAACGTGAAATCCTTGCGGCACAGTAAGCACATCCGTTACCAGGCTCACAACTGGATTCGAATTGCTGACACCCCTTCACCTCCTTTTCGAATCGACGAGATGCTACATTCACACAAAACAGGGAAGCAGCGTAGCAGCGGGCTTTTTCCCACCAACCAACCAGTGCTGGAGAAGCGTCCAAGAACTTCTCGTATGCCTGCCAATCCAACACACCGTACATCGTCCGCATGACGATGCATCACCCGCCCATTCCTCTCAAAATCCAGGAACGATTCCGCCCTCTTCGTCCTCAGGCACGCTCGGAAGAAGCCTATCTTTAGCGTGGCGGCGGCTGATGCTGCTTCTCGGTGCTGACGGGTCGGTCACGGTCTCGAAACCACGTCGCCTTCCTTCGCGTTCACACACGACACAACCACACGTGGTCAAATGATCATGCCTTTCACCCTCAAGGAACCTCGATATCATGACTAAGCCCAAAAAAGCTCCCCGGTGCAACCCTACATTACCTCCCCACACGCCACTCCACTCCACCCCACTAACACTCTCCATCAGCCCCCCGGCTTGGCCTTTTCTCGGATAGATGAATCCCCTTTTCAGAAAGAGGGGTTAAAACTGCGGTCAGGGGACGAGGGGAGGGAGAGGGGCGCAGGTGATGGTCGGTGGTAGTAGTAGTAGCATACAACCCGTATTCTTCTCGATTATTGCCGAGAGCAGACCATGTAACTGAATCATTTCCGCATTCGGACCTCTGGGCTTGTGTGGCAAGTGCGCAATAAGGAAGCACGTCCCCTTTGCCCCTCCCTCCCCATCCGCGCATGTGCATCCTGACACACACACATAACACGCATCTGGGTCTAGACCGTGCGGATGTGCTTGGGCGTGTGTCTTGATACGTACATGCGTACCTTTCTTCACATGTCTCATTTGGGTAATGGGGCACGTCGAATCAGCCTCCAACAACACAGAAAAAAAGATTCTGGACCCTTGGTGTCAATGAGCCCACAGAAGCGGTGAAGAGCTTTTCAGCCTCTCTACTCTCTCTTTCTCGTGATCACAAAAGCAAGGTAGTTGGGTTGGAAGAAGAAGAAGAAGAAGAAGAAGAAAAAAAAAATCTCTTTCTTGCCTATCACGCGGCTGTTTCCCCCTATTGGTAATAACAGAGGGGAGCACAGTCCTCTCCGATCCTTCGGTCTAAAATGGCCGTGGAGCCGGACACTACTAGTTCTCTCTTCTCCCCTCATTTCCCCCCAATAATGACCGCCCACCTTCCCCGTTCGTCATTTCTCATTTCACGTCTCGTGCACACAAAAAAGGAAAAGCATCAAGCCGTTATCTCATCCCCCCAGAAAATGCATCTCATGGCGCGCTCGAACGCTCATCATGGGCAATGTCCGCCTAGCCGCCACCATCCCCTCGACCTCGGCTCCCCCACTATCGTAATTACAAGAAGGTACTCGGATTAAAAGCAAGAAGAGCAAGAACATCGCTAGCAAAAGCAGACGCACAGGAACGATATTTAGGCCTTGGGCTCGGCCTGGACCTCGTTCTCGTAGGCGGCGGTGCCCTGGGGCACGACGTCCGTCAGGCTCTCGTCGGTGAACTTGAGGTCCTCCTCGAGAGAGACATGGTCCTTGATCTTAATCAGGATGACGGGAAGGGCAATGACCAAGCTGCCCGCCAGCAGAGCCCAGCAAGAGGCGAATATGTTCATGAAAGGCTTCTTGTCGAGGTCGAGCGACCACACGATGGCGGCACCGGCAGACTGAATGCCCTTGTAGAAGCCGGCGAAGTTGGCGAGCTTGCGGCCGTTGTTGGTCATGGCGCCCATGAGCCTGTTGAAGCTCCTGTTAGTAAAACAGTTATATATATAAAAGTCATCACACATACCAGTAGACAGTCGTCTGCCACGCGGCGTCGTAGAAGCCGTAGAACATGTACAAGAACATGGGACCAACGTAGCCACTGTGAGTCCAGTCGCGGACAGGGAAATCCTTGGCCGAAGTTTCCTCGCGGGTGTAACCGCGCTGGAAAGCGTAGCCGCCGCCCCAGATGGCCATGGTGAGGGCGAAGAGGACAGCCCAGACAGCCTTGGCGCGGGCAGTACGGCTGATGGACTGGATGTCAAGAGCATATCCGAAGATGAAAGCGCCAAAAATCTGCATGATGTAGTACAGGGTGTTGTTGAGGGCGCGGGTGCGCACGTTGAAATAGGCAGCGTTTACGTCGTTGAACTGGTAGGTGTAGAACCAATTGGAGGCGAAGAACATGGGGAAGAGGGCGATGATGTAAGGGTCGCTGATGAACGTCTCGCCCAAGCCAAGGATCTCGGTCTTCCAGCTGGGGTTCTTCATCAGGATAACGTGCGAGCCATCTTCACGGACAACACTCTTGGCGCTGACGAGCGTCACGGCAAGCCCAGCACCGATCAGCGTCAAGACGAGGAAACCGATGTAGGTGCCATCAGAGACAGTGGCCGCGGTTTTGGTGTGGATGTTCTGGCCGAGGGGGATCTGCGGCGCGGACGTAGCTGGTTAGCAAGGGAGAAGAGGCTGGAGGTCGGGGCTCGTGGCAATGCCACGCCCCGATTCCGACGGAACGGTTTCAGCTTACCAAGCTGCCAATGACGGCGCCGAGGTTGAAGATCATCCAGAACCACGAGATGTAGCGGCCCTTGGAGGCCTCGGGCGGGTAAGACATCATGATGGCGCCCTGAGCGCACCACAGCAGACCGGCGCAGAGACCGAGGAAGGCACCGCCGAAGATGGTGAAGCCATAGTTGTGGTTGTGCGAGAAGCTGAGGAACGAAGCGACGTAGATGCTGTAGCCGAGACCACCGAAGCCCAGGGCAATCTTGACACCGAGGGTGTTGGCAATGGTGCCAGCGAAGAAGCCGACGACGGAGAAGGTCGAGTAGAGGGCAATGTTGGCCTTGTTGGCGGCGGTCGTGTCGACCTGGCCGCCACCACCCATGCCGGTCAGGGCATTGTACATGCCCGGGCACAGGAAGCACACGAGCGAGACGACCAGCAGCTGGGCGGGCGGCGAGGCGTACCAGATGCGGTGGCCGAGGATGGTGAACTCGCGGTACTTCCAGGACTTCTTGCGCGAGTCGACGACGCCGGCTTCCTCGACATACGGCGGCGGGGTGCCCAGCGCGGAGCGCTCCTCGGTCTTGGTGGTCTTCTCGGGTGCGGCCATGGCGGGCGGTGATTGACGGGTGGTGATTGACGGGCAATGGGCGGTCAGGAGAGCAGGCGGCGCGGAGGATAGGGGCGGCGGTGGAGGCGCTGCGTGCTGGGGCCGGGCGGCGGGGGACAGCGGGAGCACTTGGGCGACGGGCGCGAGCGAGCGCTTCACCTGGCGGGCGGCACACGAGCAGGAGCAGACTTCTATATATGAGGGCGCGCGTGGCGTGTCGCGTCGTGCCGCGGCGGTCCCCAAGCTTCCTCCGCAGTGCGCATGGGCGCAAGGAGCGATCCATGAGATAGCATCCTTCGCGCGGCGCGGCAGCCAACGAGGGCGGCGCGGGCAGCGATAAGGCGCGCAGAAAATACGGGCAGCCCGCGCGCCAGGGTCGCGCGCCGCCGAGAGGGTCGAGGGCCCAGTTCCCCGGCGGCAGCTGGCAGGGCCCCGCGCGAGCAGTGGCACCGGGGCCTGACCAGCTCGGCCGCTGCACGACAGAGCCGGACGCCGCCTCGCATCCTGCGCCGCCTGCTGCCAATCGCGCGCCCCCCGCCTGCAACGGCCGAGCCAGCCACTAAACCGCTCCCGAATGTAACCCTTTGCCTGACGAAGCAGCTGCTCCGCGCGCCGCGATAACACGGTCGCAGAGAGCGCTGCCACCCTCGCTGACTCGCCCGCTCCACGCGCGCCGCCGCGCCGCACGCCGTTGCCCGCCCGCGTGGTATGGCGCCGTGCCAGTGGGACCGCAAGCAACCTCCCGCCGCCCATCGTGACCGCCCGGCTCGTCGCGGCCTCGCCAATCGTGCATCGCCGGCCCGCGGCGACGTAGCATGCTCGCAGGTAGCACCATGATGATGCACCGACGAACCCCGACAACACCGGCCATGCGCCCTGCGCCCAATGACGCGCCGCCAATCCGGCACACTTTCGCCGATGACGGCCGTGATGCGATCCAGAGTCAGTGGCGACGCCGCCGACAAGTTTCGTTGGTAGCATGTAAAAGCCGTCGGACGGCACCCCAGAAGCGGGCGCAAAGAGAACTGCGACCCGCCCTCACCCGCCCGCTCCATCTTGCAGGCCAGCTTCGTCCACGCTTCCCGATTTAGACTGCGCCCTCGCCGTCGCCCACCATGTAGGCCTTCTCCACGAGGCCGAGTGGCTAGTGCTGACCCCGCTCGCCACCAGGAGGCTCATCATTCGCGAGAACCCCCGGTCCGCTTCCCAGTTCATAGCAAACTACATCGTCGGTACGTCCGGCTCTCTCCACCGGCATCCCGCCGTGTCGATCCCCAAAATAGTAGGGACAAGCTTTTTTGACACCCTGTCCCCGTGCCAAATGTAGACCGCATAAAGACGTTCGAGCCGACGCCCGAGAAGCCCTTCGTCCTGGGCCTGCCGACGGGCAGCAGTCCCGAGATCATCTACAAGCTGCTGGTGCAGAAGTACAAGAATGGCGAGGTCTCGTTCCGCAACGTCGTCACGTTCAACATGGTACGGCCTGTTTCCGTCCTTCTCACGTCACACGACATCTATAAATATGATTTCTTCGTATTCCCGACGAAAGCACAGACGGCACACTACTGCCAGCAAGGCTTGCTCTCTGCTGCTGTCGTGCGTGCGTGACACGAGCTGCACCCTCTGCATCCTCTCCCAGACACAGCGTTTCCTAAAGGAGCAGCTGAAGAGCTCTGGAACAAAGGGGTGATGGTGCACGAGCAATCGTCTCAAACGGACTAACCAATCAATGCACCCGCCAACCGCGATTCATTAAAAACAAAACATGAACAAGAGAGCTAGCTAACAGCAAGCCTCTGCGCACTAGGACGAATACGTCGGCATCCCGCGCGAGCACCCCGAATCGTACCACAGCTTCATGTACAAGCACTTCTTCTCGCACGTCGACCTGGACCCCGCCAACATCAACATCCTGAACGGCAACGCGCCGGACCTGGAGGCCGAGTGCATTGCGTACGAGGAGAAGATTAAGGCGGCGGGCGGCATCGAGCTGTTCCTGGGCGGCATCGGCGCCGACGGGCACATCGCCTTCAACGAGCCGGGCTCGTCGCTGCAGTCGCGCACGCGCGTCAAGACGCTGGCGTACGACACGATCCTGGCCAACAGCCGCTTCTTCGGCAACGACCTGTCGCAGGTGCCGGCCATGGCGCTGACGGTGGGCGTGGGCACCGTGCTGGACGCGCGCGAGGTCGTCATCATCATCACGGGCGCCCACAAGTCGCTGGCGCTGCAGAAGTGCATCGAGGAGGGCATCAACCACATGTGGACGCTGTCGGCGCTGCAGCAGCACCAGCACCCCATGCTCGTCGTCGACGAGGACGCCACGCTCGAGCTCAAGGTCAAGACCGTCAAGTACTTCAAGAGCATCGAGAAGGTCGCCAAGCGCCTGGGCTTCGAGCAGATGCTCCCCTCCGAGAGCCACCTCTCCGCCAAGCGCAGCACCATCCGCGAGGAGCTCAACAGCCCCCGCAGCCCCAAGGTCGCCGCCTCCTTCGCCGTCCCGCTGCTCCACCCCAACCCCAACCCCCAGAGCATCAGCCGCGCCCCGACCCCCGAGCCCGTGCTCGAGAGCATGGCCAGCCGCATCTCCCCCGTCGAGCAGTCCGTCGATGCCCTGGCCATTCCCGATGACGTGCCCATCCAGCGCATGGGTGCCCGCGTTGCCCCACTGGCTGGTTAAGCTTCTTTGGAGTCTCTTTCACGCATCTGATAAATTGCCAGGCTGCAGCGATTTTGGCGTTGGGGGTGGGTTGATGGAATAAACTTCTAGTCAATCGTTGGGACACGACGTTTAGATAGTCATGACACGGCATGCACTCGCTTGTATACCTAAAAATCCGTGAAGACTAGAGATTAAAAAGGCACTGCTTCTTCACCGTAGCATAGAAGGGCGTTAAAATTAGACACCATAGATGTATCTGTAGACAATAGACGTTGTGTTCGTAAGGAGTGACGTTATATTTGCGTAATGAGTGACTCGTCGAGACCGACAGCTTAGAATAAGGATGCGACCCGGAAAAGTAGCCAACAAGCTATACCAGAGCTCTACGTCTTTCAGCACCTTATGGCGCATGGAGATTTCTTCCATTTCGCATAGTCTTCATTAATCCCAGCAATCAAGCCTTTGTCCTGCATCAGCACGACCCCTCGGAACCACCGATCTGACTGGCTTCGCAGCCGTCTGGGTAGAAGAAAGAAGCAACACTGCATCAAATTAGCATCCCGGCCAGTTTCAAAATGTTTAATCAGCGAACTTACGCAATGATTACATAGGCAGCTATTAGTAGCGAACCCTCAAGGTAATTACTTCTTCCGTCAAGAATAAGGAAGTTGATGACGAAGGCCGTGACAAAGAGGGAAACGGTCTCAAAGATGTTGAAGTAGAGAGACATCTCCTTGCCCATGATCCATCCGAGGATGACAATGAACGGGGTGACGAAGATGGCTGTATTCATGATTAGCGTGTGCCAACATCTCGCACGTTGAGAAGCCTACCGATTTGAATGCTACTGCCGACAGCGACACCAATAGCCAAGTCCATCTTGTTCTTCGCAGCCACAGTGACAGCTGTGACGTGCTCTGCAGCGTTGCCGACGATAGGGAGAATGATGAGACCGATAAAAGCTTGACTGATACCGGTTGTCTCGACCAAGGGCTCAATGGCGTCACTCATGAAATCCGCACAAACAGCCACCAAGCCAGTGCTGATTATCAACATCATAACAGCTGATGTGCGAGACATTTCCGGCTTCTCAGCCTCCCCGGAGGATTCATGTTCTGAATTCGTGTGGCCGAGGTATGCAGACACCGGGGGAGTGGATGCATGAGCAGAGCCGTTCGAGGCCCTATTCAGACGATCCGGAAGAGACGTAGTACGACGGAGGCCACGACCAGGTCCGATTACAGGCGTGGCCGTAGGCGGCGGAGTGACAAAAACATTGTTTGACAGGAATTGCGGGAGAGGAGGGAGAATTGCGGGCCTGCTGGAAAGCTGACGAAAGTTGAACGGGCGCCTGGCGGAATTTGTCGCGTCTGGCTCGCCAGCTTCAGTTGCCTGCTGTGCGGTTGGTTCTTCCGCAAATTCAACACGGCGTGGGTCCTTCTCGGTTCCACGCGCCCTGGAAGATTTGCGTCCACCGTCCTTCTCGTTAGAATCTCCATCGGCCTCTGCATGATGAGCATGTATCCTGTGTTTCTTCTTGTGCTTTTTTCCGGTTCGTTCAGCTGGAGGAGACGCAGAGAAGCCGGCCTCAAAATCGCGGACTCGCGGTGCAGCAGCAGGAACAGCCACGTCATCCGTGTCAGCTTCGTCTCCACTGAGAATAGCGCCAAGAACGGAACCGCGTCTAGATGAGCTCTCTTGAGCGTTGGCCTGATTCTCGAAATAAGCCCGGTGGTTCTCGACCGAGGGAGAGCTCATGACCGATGGAATAGATGGCGTATCCTTCGAGTTGGAACTCGTGTTCGACTTGCGGCGCCTACGGTGTCTGAAAGCTCGCTTGATCTTCTTTGCCGTCGTGTTCGACCCAGATGAGCTATCCGTGTCCGAGCTACTAGAATCACTAGATGAATCCGACGAACTAGAGGAGTTGAGCATATCGGCCAGGACACCTGGGTGGGACTCCTCGTCGATGATATGCTGCGGCGTGCTCTCGTAAAGGTACGCATGGGACTTGAGCTGGAACAAGAGGTACAAAACGTATACGAGGAGCAAGACCTACGGAGACTATCAGATCAACCCGAGTGACAAACGCAATGGTCATACATACCACACTGGTGCCGCGGCTGACTTGGAGAGTCTTTTCATCGGCCGTGTTGTAACTCGAGAACGAGGCGTGGAAGGCCGTCTAAAAGTTCGTTAGTAAACCGTACTTCCTTCCAATAGACTAAAACGCGATCATGGCATAGCTTACAGGCAAGAGCAGACTCATGACAGCCAAACTGAGCAAGCAAGCACTCATTTGCGTGACAGTACTGTTGTAGACCTGGAGCGTGCATTAGCGCCATGCAGAATCACGGGCTCGACGTCGATGCTTACCTGCTCTTGGAAGCGCAAGCCACCAAGGAGGAAAGCCATGCCAAGGATCAAAAGCAAGTTTGCCAGGATGGAGCCAAGCAGTGAGGCTTGGACAACGCGGATCTCATTCTTGGCAAGCAGGATGATGAACAGGATTAGCTCAACAGCGTTGCCGAAGGAGACGTTGAGCAGAGCTCCCAGGGTGTCTCCTAGCCTTGAGGCGACGCTCTCTGTGGCGTGGCTCAAAAGGCCGGCAAGCGGAATGATAGCTATGGCGTTCATGGAGAAGACGATCTCCTCGGACAAGCCAGCCGGCTTACTAGCGATGCCTATGGGGACAAAGACCAGCAACACGTTGACCCAGCTGTAGCAAAGGGCATCTATGAGATGCTGGAAGAAGCGGATGGTAGCATTCTTTGCGCGGGTAGGAAGAGGAGGCTTTTCGCCGGGGTCTAGGGCGGGAGACGACGCTCCATCAGCCTGGGTATCGGCGGGGGGCGGGGCAGGCGGAGGCGGCGATGCGGAGGTGTTGTCGGCGACATTGTTGCGGGTCGGCGGGCTGCTGGGGCTTGTGCGGCGAGCATGCTTAGGCTTGGGCTTCTCGGAAGTCGTTGAGGCTGTGGAGGGATCTGTGGCATTGCTGGGAGCGTTGCTCAAGGGAAGAATAGACCGCCGAACGTCTCTGGGTTGGCGATTCGAGGCATGTGCTTTCGCCCACGAGTTGATACGGTCTAGGAAGCGATTAGAGGGATCTCCCATCGGGGTGTGGTGCGCGCGTGTGCGAAGAGTGAAGAGCGTAGGGCAGAAGCCAAGGGCGCGGCGAGGGTATTAAGCAGCGCGATAAGGCGGCACGCGGAACCAGCCAGGAGCATTCCGGGCGAGCCGCTAGGCGTGGGCCGCAGCCAAGAGGGCTTGCTCCACGTTGCCGCTGGGCGGGCTGGGGTGTGGTTGACTTACGCATATCCGAGGGCTGGCCACTCAGAGGGCTGCAATGAGGCCGAGCTGTGGCGCGCGTCGACCGAACTTCGTGAGGCGCGTAAGCGGCGGGCGACCTGAGACGAGAAGCGTTGCTAGAGAGGGACAGGGAGACGCAGCGGGCTCTCGTGCGATTTACGTGTAGCGGGCGCGCTCCACGGCGGCCGCTCGCCGTTTGTCGCGGTCGCCTTGCTTTGGCAAGAGCCCCTTGGCCTCAGGCTCTGGCCGCGCTATGACGACGCCAATGCTGGCGGCGGCCAATCGCGGCGCGCGAGACTGCTGCGCCGCGCGCCGCCTGTGGCGCTGTCGCATCACGTGCGCCAGCGCAAATCCGGGCGGCGCCCCGCCGAGCCACAGGGCGCGCGCGCCAGGCGGTAGCCCAGCGTCCGACGACTGAACGCGTTCCAAGTGTCGGCCGCGATACGCACGCCACGCCGCTCCATTCCTGCTCCGGCCCCGGCGTGTCGCCATCGAGATAACCCGCGATGCATTGGCATCCCACACGCCTCATTCGGATCCGCCTGCAGCCCGCAGGCGAGCCGTCGCACGACAAGCCGAGCTGGCCGCCTCAGCATCAGCCGCGGCGCAGCATGGGCGACGATGGTTCGCTCCGCCCGGTCTTGGCATACGAGCGGGTGCGCGCGTGCATGTGCTCTGGCCATCCCGATGACTCCTTCACCTTGCGGCCATCGCTCCGCGCGACCTCTTAGCTCCGTCTCTCTCGAAGCATCATTTCCCCCACTGCGCGCGCCGACTGCCGAAGACCAGCACGCCAATGGGCTGTTCAGGGGCTCTTCGCGGAGCAGATGGCAGCTGTCGTCCTCACCGCATGCGTAGGTCACGCTCAGCTTACGTTTTCCGCCCGGCAGGGTGAGCCGGGTGAGCTCATGCGTCCTATCCGGCCGCTCCCTAGCTGTGAGATCGGCACAAGCTACGACTGCACTGTTGCTCCTCAAGCCTTTCTAACTTTGCGCCGCTGCTTCGCGCCGCGAGCACAAGAAAGCTTGTCCGGCTTGGGAAGGCGGGCACTTCATTAACCTGAAAGCATCGCAGGTCTCAGTCTGCGCGAACTCTAATTATGATCCGTACGGTGAGGCTTCAACCGGTGAGTCGGAATCCAATGATGCGGCGCAGATCCGCATTTCTTATATTCGCATCGCTAGCATAACAATTTGGTTCCCGACTCTTCCGGGTCTGGCCAGAAGCCTATCCCTTTCATAATGATGCTGAGTCGGTCACATGCACCTTGTATTCTCCCGCAGTCAACGCTGTCTTGCAAGCACTGCGAGACGTGTTTCTTCCTTATCCTCCGGAGAACCCAAGGTGTTTCGCTTTATCGACACTTCGTTCTACCGTTTCACTCTGATGGTTCCAAATTCAAGAAAGGAAAACAAAGGTTGAAGTCTCAACCATGTACTGGGGTTCGAATTTCTTTCAAGACTCCCCTAAGGCATCATCCCGGGACATGTAAATTCATACGTACTTACCTGACGCCTACCAAGGGAAATAAATTGCAATAGCCTAAGGCATATAACCAAAAACCTCCATGTCCAGCAGAAGCCGCCTGATCAACATCAGATCCACGACAATTTCCATGAAGCCCAACGCAACGTTGTCGAACCTATCGGCGCCAATGCGTTCCCACGTTTCGGCAACCGAAGAAACGCCTTCATGCGACACGCCGGGCCTCAGTCTCTCGGCTGCAGCGAGCAACAGCACCTCGTCAACATCGCGACGTGGAAAGAACCTGCCATCATTCTCCAGCAACCATTGGATCATCCCGGAGAAGGCCATCGCAAAGGCACTGCGCATGTCTGGATCATTGTACACCCGGGGACGTGGGTCAAGGCCGTTCTCTGCAGCAGACGTGTAGTACCATGGGTTGAGTTCTTGTCTTGAAGACACGTGGAGCAGTTGGAAAAGGTGAGCAATCATGAGCTCAGCTCGGATACTTACCCACTGGTTGTCTAGCACCGCGGTCGGCCCATGCATTGAGACCTGCTCCAGGTAGTGGAAGTCGGCGGGGGTAATGAATTCGTCAACCAGAGTGAGCGGGTATTCGCGATAATCGCGCTGACCTGGCGTTACTGATTGAAGCCGCCCAAATCTCGAGCTTTCGTACCACTCCGGAGGTAGAAGGCGGCTCTCATCGTCCTCCACAATTTCGTCGTTAACGCCATAGTCGAAAATTGGATCGTGAGGAGAGGACTGCCGCACGAACAACGGAGTTCTGCATACTGGGCACGCTGTTTGCCGAGCTTGAACGAACCAGGCCTCTATGCAGCCTCGGCCCATGATATGCCCGCACTGGATAAACCTGACCAGTGGCTCGACATCACCGTCGGCGTTCGGCTCGCCGAATGCCTCATAGCATCCGACACAAACATCATGCTGCTCTTCTGGGATTTCCTCTGGAGTGAGCTCCAGGATGAAGAAATCAAGCCACTCGTCGAATGTAGGCAGCTCGTTGGGATCCATTCCGAGATTGGGATGTATGTTCAAACGCTTCTGAGGAGAGTTCTGGTTCGTCTTGCTTCATTAAGTACTAACAGCACTGGCCTAAAGGTACAAAGGTGCACTGCTGCACAATGCAGGATGTCTTTGGTACGAGGGATTCTTTGTTCTTGTGCAATGTTCTCGAGCCACTCTGGACATCACGCATTGTACCGAGTGGACAAGCAGAAATGGAGGACAATGTTGGTTTGCATAGTATTGCAACATAAAGGATGTTAAGGTTCGTGCGTGAGGAGATTCAATATGCACCAATGTTGCAATACTTTGTGAACCGACCACGTAAGTCAAGATACACCATCGTATGTACCAGAAACAGCGATGGCAAGTAGAGGGTATTCAATATCCTCGCTATCAATCCACAATGCCGATCTCTAAAACGCAACAGCTACAGAAAGACACAAGAACTGCACTTTGCGGATTTCTGTCAGCTTTCTGAACACGAAAACATATACCCGCGAATTCACTCTACTCCATCACGCGGACATGGACCATCCTGAGGTTCAAGACAACCACAGAAACGTCAACTCCTCTGGACAAACCCAGATAATCAGTCAATCGCCTAACATGATATTCGACGGAGACGCCCTGGTCAACACGTTTAATACCTTTTTCCAACCCAGTGGAGCTTCAGGTTCAGCCTGGTCCAGCTACTCCGGCAACAACTCCGGTCCTCGAGCCCCATGAGCGCATTTCTAGGCTAGGTGACCGGAAAATGAACGGTTACACCTCCGCTCCCGCAAGCGGTGACAGTCCAAATGGTGTCACCTCTTTCGTCCCGGGTTAACCCTGGGCAGCTGAGGACAGGTTTCCGATGCTTATGGGTGTTCTCGAGCACCGTGAGCGTGCCTATCCTGACACGCATATATTGATCAGGCGTTTGTGGATTTCCTTACGGCCCAGCAGAACAACCGGACTCCTGGGCAAGCTCAGAACAATGAGCTGGACATTGCCATGTCTGAGCTCATCGAGTTCGAGGAAGAGCGCCGTCAGCGTGAATAAGAGGAAAGCAATACGGACCTATCAGTGGGCGATCACTGGGACTTCAAATTGAGCAGTTCCATAAAACTAGATACTGTTAACAATGCATTATTCTCTCTCTTCGAAATATTACCTTTGTCGCCCTTGGAATTTTTTTGCCTTTCATTGTCATGCGTACGAGATTATCAGCATTGTTCTCAGAGAGTAAGGTGTGGTTAAGACCAGTCATAAAAGAGAGGTAACGTCATGTAAATAAAGGAATATTTTGCAGATGAAAGAGGAGTACTACCATTTTGTTTTGGTGAAAGACTTGGTTAGGTGAATGCACTCGTCGCCGAAAGTTTTACTATAACATATTTGAGCAATTGGCCATCCATTGTTTGGCCATCCACTTTTCCATACGACTGTCATTTGACCGAGTGCTTAAGTAGCATCTGATCTTGTTTCCTGGTCCCTAGGGGCGATATATACGACCGAACTTTCGCCAGCCAATCGTTTTCTTTTCCTCTTCAGCGACGGTGGCTCAGAGACAGCGGCTAAACGGCCCGGGTGGATGAGGTTCGTGTCCATGTATTCCCCCGTTGAGGAAGGATACGGACATTCGGGCTATTTGTAGCTTTTGCTCTCATAGCTTTGGCCTTTTTTCGTAGCTTTTCTTCTTCTTGTTGTTTACACAGCTTTACTACTACACAGCTTTTGAGAAAATTGACTTCCATTCAGCACCTTGCGTATCCCTAAACATCTTGGAATGCTGTTCCGTTCTTGTCAACATGAATGCAATGAAAAGCATAGACAACATATGTATTGTACAATAGCTCGCTAGGACCATGGATGCGCAAAGCCGAAATAAAAAACAACTTAGAGAGAATTCAAAGACTACAATCCACAAACGAAACAGCCATCACTTCCTCTTCCCCGCCGCAACAGCCCTTGACTCCTCATCGTCCAACTCCACCCTTAGCCTCACATTTTCCAACTCCACCGGTCTCTCCCCCGCCCCCACACCGCCAAAATCACTTCCAACCCCAGGCCCCCCAAACCTCGGATCCGTCGTCCCAGGAAACGGATGCTGCTGCTGGAGGGGTGGCGACATAGGCGAGGAGTGCTGATGCGGATGCTGACCAGCCAACGCACCCACATACGCCTTCGCAACCTCCCCCTCCGCCTTAACCCTCCTCCTCCTCTCCCTCGTCAAGAAAATCGCAAACGCCGCAGCCAGAAGCAACAGCGGCACGCCCAGTCCCACGCCCACGCCAACGGGCACCGCAGCGGAGACTTTGTCCTTGTCGTTGTCGGCACCGGCGCCGGCGAAGTGCTGGAAGCGGCCTGGGGTGAAGCTGAAGGTTTCGGCTTGTTGGCTGTCGGTGCAGAAGTTGCGGATCGGGTTGCCGCCGCACCACCAGACGGTTTTGGAGGAGTCAGGATTAATGGGGTAGGTGATGGAGTTGGTGGATATGTTTTGGGGGCAGGGGTAGAGTGGTGCGGAGGTGGAGTTGAAGACGGCTTTGCATTGTTCGGGGCAGTTGACGGAGCCGGACCAGGTTTGGTCGGTGCAGGCGCCGCGGTAGATCTGGTGTCGGTATTTGTGATCAGTGTGATTTGGGTTGGATGTATGTGCGGTGGTAAAGCCGAAGTGATTGGTGGAGGCTGTTGCTTACTTCGCCGTAATTATCTAGGCAGAGCTTGTTCGACATGCAGGCGTCTTTGTCTCTGCAGCACCAGGTGACATCTTCATTGTCGTTGCAAGGTACCCAAGTAGAATCTGCAGCTTCGCCGTTGGGCCAATAGCATGTCTTCCCGCTTGCCAGAACCGCGAAGGAGACCAATGGGAGCAAACTCGAGTGTCGCATCTCGAGTAGATTTATGGGCTGACAAAGGCGGGGAACAGACAGGAACTTTGAACTTTAGGGGAGATGCATTTTTAAGACAGGCAGAGCAGCCAGAGCTGAGGGGACCTGCCGACCAGCCCTATGTATGTGCGCACGGTACAGTGGGATTCAGCCCCCGCGTAAGCCTTGTGTAGCCAAGGTATCAAGCAAAACAGCAGTGATTTGCACGAAATCGGCGATGTGCGAGCCATTCACACGTGCGAAATGCAACGCAGTGGCACAGGTATTCATTCGCCTACCGCCGGATGAACCGAAAAGACTCAGCCCCATGAAACGCCACAAACTCCTGTCGGTGTCCTTTCTTTCCCTTGCTAAGGTATCACAGTCTCACGTTCAGTTCCTGAGGGCCCTGAGCCGCTCGTTCAGGCCCTCTTCTAGCTCCTCGGACGGGCCAACCTTCGTCTTCGCCGGCGTGGCGCCTTCGAGCTCCTGATTTAGTTCGACGCCCGCCTTGTCCGCCGCTTGGGCCATGAGGCGATCGACATCCTCCTGTGGCGTGCCCACTGCCGTCGCTGACGACGTCGCGTTCTCGTAGTAGGCGGTAGCCACGTCCAGGTCCTCGAACTGCGTCTCAAACTTGTCCATGACTGCTGATATCTGCGCCGTGATGTTCTGTCAGACAGCGCCCGATCCCCGCCTTACGAAACGTGGCAACGTACCTTCTCCAAGTCCATAGTCTTCATCGCCGAATCCATGCCCTTGACCACGTTTGCCATGCTGCCGGTCACCTGCCGCATCGTCACCGCCGTTTGCACCCTGCTGCTAACGGCGTCAATGCGCGAGGCGAGCCGCAGGAGGTTGAGCTTCTCATTCTGCTTCCGTATGGCGTTCTGTGCGTAGATGCGAGCGATGTCGTTGTGGCCTTGCTTCATAGCCTGTGCGAAGTCGGTGTGTCAGTCCGGCGCCGTCGCGATAAACATTTCGGGGCGCCTTCGCGTCGACGGTGTTTGCGAGCGTACTTTCTCGAGCCGCGTCTTCTCGGCCTGCTCATCTTTGCCGGCCTTCGCGGCTTGCCGGTTGAGCTGCTTCGCGGTGAACTGCGAGCCCAAGCATTGTTAGCGCGGCGGGGTGCTTGGCGGGGGTCTGGGGGCGGACCTTGAGGTTGAACAGCGCCTTTTCGAGGCCGGACATGGTTGCGAGCGATTCACGGAGGCAGCGACAGGGGCGAATGCGGGCTGGTGGGGTGCGGCGGGGGCGCGTTGGGGGGTGAGGTCTGGTTGCGGAGTCTGGCGCAGCTCTGCCTGACGGAGGCGCTGCGGCGGGCTCGCTTCGGGAAACGTCATCAGCCGGCCTTGGCCGCAGCGGGCAGCGCGTGCGGCTCGCGCCCAGGCGCACGCCGGCAGCAGCCACACTTGCTCGTATTCACGTCGCCTCGGCGCGATGCCGCTGAAGAATTCATTTTCAAAGCCAGGACAGCTGATGCCGGTGCACATCGTCTGCCCGTTTGCCTGGATCCCATGCATTTCCGTCCATCCCGTTCACCAGCAACGCCGAAACGCCCGTCCGCAACGCCAGTCGCATCCGCTCGTAGCTCTTCGTCCTTGCCTCACTGCTCCTCACGCAGACTCGTGCGGCCCCGAGTTGAACTTGTCGGTGGCCGACCGGAAGAGCTCCTGCTGCTGCCTGATCAACTCCTCCTCGCTCAGGCCGCTCTGCTCGATCTTGCTCTGCTTTTTCTCGCGGTTCTGGAGCTTCGGCATTAGCGCGCTTCGCACCCGGGGAGGTGCGGCTGGGCACCCACCATCTGTTGTTTGCGCTGGTCCGCCGCGACCTGCATGATGTCGTCCACATAGTTGCCGAAGCCGAAGTCCTCCAGCGCGGCCTTGACGTGCTCGCACGCGATCGTCTTCTTCGCCTCCTTCTCCGCGATGTCGTTGGCCTCCGAGGAGATCATGGTGATGAACTCGACGCAGCACTCGATCAGCAGGTCGCGCGTTTCCTTGGCGAAGGTGACGCCCGGGTCATTTGCGAGGATCTCGTTGATGATCTTCTGAACGGTGGCTTTGTCCCTGATCAGCGCGGCTCGAGATATGACGTGGGCGCGGGGTGTTTGGGCATCCCCCTCTCGGCTGCGCGAATTCACGAACGCGACGGGGCGCGAGCGGTGACCGAGCGGGGGTGGCAAGGAAACGCAAGCAAGAAGCGCGTACCTTTGGGGAGCGAAAGCTCATCGTTGCCTGTCACCGCAGTCAGCGTCTGATCTTGCTACACGGCAGGCGCAGGCGCGCGCGGCGGGAGCCTGGCGAGTTGCGACTGACCTCCAAACTCGCGGTCGGACATGGTGCGCGCGGGCGAGGGATCAGGATGGCACAGGCGTCGAAGGCAGTGCGGACAGGAGGGGTTCGCGATCGGTTCTGCGCGCACAAAGCATTGTCGCGGTGACCATTGGCATTCTTTAAATGTTGGAACAGAGCTGACGCTTCATCCTAGCTCGGCCGCCGCACGGACCGCGCCGGCCTCGGCGAAGCTGTGCTTCCGAGCTGCTCTAAAGGTCGCCGAAACTTTTTCTCTCCATCGCTTCTGCTTCTTCTTGAGCCGCACTCTCTGCTGCACACACTCGTCCAGCAGCCTGCACAATGGTAAGCAGCCCCTCTCCCTCGCATTGCACCTCTCTCCCAAGATGAACATTCGTGTCGCCCCTATCAGACTACCGGGCTTCGGCTCTCGTGGTGATTACCTGTCCTAGCCAAACGGACTATCTGAGGAGAACTGGACGCAGTCCCAATTTTGAACAGCGTGTGCGCAGGACGTGTGCTAACGTTCTACTAGACATATAGGCTAGAGCGACCGGAGCAGACCTAGAGGCACGAGACCGCCCGCGAGCCACCGGCCTTCAACGCACATGGCGCGTTGAGCCGTGCAGGCTCTGCCTCAGGCGTGGCGCACGCACCGGTTGGCACTTGGTCTGCACAAAGGCGGTGCGACTTATGCAGGGGCGCGGATGGTGTCTGTCTCAGGCTCTGACTGGGCATGTGAAGCGCAGCCGGAGCCAGCGCACGGAGGCTCTCCCACACTGCGGGATCCCCAGAGCGGGCGACTGTCAGGCCGCGCCCGCATGATCCTCCGACGGGATCATCAACCATGGCGCCACCCCGCTTGATCGTACGATCAAATGCACAACGGCCCGCTCCCTACTCACCCCGGCACACAGCACTGCATCCGTGATTAGCGAGCATGCCGCAGGTAGGTTGCCCCGGCCTTCCACTAACATCAGCCGCGTCACCCCACATGCCAAGTGATCAAGAAATCCATGAGCACCATCAAATTCGGACATTTCGTGACGATCCAATCTTGACTGATGACCTGATCTGTCGTTTATCCGGGTGGCGCTGTTGGCTTTGGCGTGGGTGATGCTCACTAACCCTCGGTACTAGTGCGTCGGTACGAGCTTATTCCAACATCGTCAAACATAATGGTACGTTGCTATATCCTCTTTTCTCGTTGCCCCTGCCTACCGTGATGACAAAAGATCACATTCCATGCTAAAACAGAAGGCGTCAAAGCCTCATGTTGAAGACGTGTCGAGCCTTTTCATCTTTCACCTGAGATTGGAATTTTTTCTACTGTTCTATCAAGTTCTCGAAGAGGGCATTTTGGCTAATGCCTTGGACAGGGTCAGAATCCTTCCAACACATCTGCGCGACGATCAGGCGTCTTGGAACGCCGAGAGCTCCTGGTCGTTCCAGCTGCAAGGTGTGCATTAGTATGGAATGCTTTGATACGGTGTGTGGAGCTCGTACTTTAGGAAGCGGCCGCTCAGTTCATTGGGAGCATCTAGAACCAATCGGGCCAGGACATTGCCGGGCTGTTCAGGACGTAGCAATTTACCGTTGGGCTTCAAGCCAAGGAACTTTTCCGCATCCTTCGGGTCCATGTTCTTGTGATGGAGTGCTCTGATATTGTCCTGCATAGCCGTGTCAACCGTGCCCGGCCGGATCGAGACGGTCGTGACATGGGGCTCCTCAGCCGCAAGAGTCTTAGCCATGTGATTGAGCACGGCCTTCGACGCGCCGTAGACTCCCCAGGCTGCATAGGCATGGGCAGCAGCGCCCGAGGACACGAGCACAATGCGGCCCTTGGCAGATCGCAGCGCAGGCAGCGCGGCTTTGATCTGGAAGACGGGTCAGACGAGGCAATGCGCGTGGGGCGCGGGAGGCCGTACCAGTGCCACGGCAGAGAAGACATTGACATCGAACGCGTCGCGCCACTCGTCGGGCTCGGTGTCGCTGATCTTCTTCACGGGCTCGAGCACGCCGTGGTTCACGACCAGGCCGTCGAGGCGGTTCCAGGTCGAGGTTGCGAGATCGGCGGCCTTTCTGCCGATGGAAAAGTCGGAGAGATCTCCTGACAGGAGCTGCACCTGCTCCGGGTACTCTGCGCGCAGCCGCTCGAGTGGCTCCTTGCTTCGGGCGACGACAACCAGCCTGCATTGGCGCTGCAGGAGGAAGTGCGCGACGGCAAGGCCGATGCCTGTACGGTCAGCAGCTAGACAGGAGAGAGGGCCGGCAGCGTACCCCGCGACGCGCCGGTCACAATGATGACTTTTCCCGCGGGCGCCATTGGTGGTTCGACGGCAGACGGGAGGGCGTGCAGCAGGCACGAGAGCACGAGAAAAAGATTTGCCGCGAGGGCCCCGCCGGCTGGCTTGATCGACCGGCGGGCACCGGGGCAGGAGCTGTAAGTGTGCGAGGGGTGCAGCAGCCGCGGGCGGACGTCATGGGCGATGTGGGGTTGGCGCCTTTCACAACGCCGCCGCCGGGACTGATCGTATGATATCTGCTTAAGTGAAGCAGGCGCACAACGATGCCTCGACACGCCTTACATAAACCGCGGCCGGGCTGGCTGCCTCCGCGGCCCATCGCTCGCCTTCTGCAGATCCCTTCTTTCTCCCCGCGCCCAAATGGCGAGCCCGCAGCAGACCGTCATCCTCGGCGCCGGCATCATCGGCCTCTCGACCGCCTACTACCTGGCCCTCGCCCCCGACGTCGACCCGCACAGCATCCACGTTGTCGAGCCTGCCGCTGAGCTGTTCTGCTCTGCCTCGGGCCTCGCCGGCGGTTTCCTCGCCGCCGACTGTGAGCCGCGCCCTCCCTCACCTCACTGCTGCGCGCGCGAGAGCTGACGTGACGCTTGGCCAGGGTTTGCGCCGTCCGTTGCGCCATTGGGCGCGCTGTCCTTCCGTCTCCACAAGGAGCTCGCAGACAAGCACCAGGGCCGAGAGCGATGGGGCTACTGCCAGAGCACCGGAACCTCGCTCAGCCAGGACCCCAACAACGAGGATGCCGTGCTTGGTAGCGGCGAGGACTGGCTGCGCAATGGCACCAGCCGCGCCGAGGCCGCTGGCTCCCACCAATTCAGCGAGGGCGAGGGCCCGGCGTGGCTGACGCTGAAGGCTGGCAGCAGCCTCGAGGCCATCAGCCAGGACGAGAGCACCGCCCAGATGTGAGTTGCTCAGCAGCCACGCACCATTGGTCACGGCTGATTCCAAAACAGAGATCCCAAGCGCCTGTGCGAGTTTCTCCTGGACGAGTGCCGCGCAAAGGGCGTGCAGCTGTACCACCCGGCGAAGGCCGTCGGCGTGTCGAGGGACGAGAAGGGAGTGATGAGCGCCGTGCGCGTCAGTACCGAGAATGATATGGAGGTAGAACGTAAGAGACTCTCTTTCTCGCACGACATGCGCTCGGGATGCTAAAGCTTAACAGTGCCGTGTGCCCGTCTCGTTGTCACCGCGGGCGCCTGGACGCCCAGAGTCTTCGCTACTCTTTTCCCTCGCGCCAACGTCCGGATACCCATCTCTCCTCTCGGCGGACACTCCCTACTACTTCGCTCGCCCCGATGGACCGCCGCACACGAAGACATAGGATGCCATGCTGTCTTCGCCACTGACACACTTGGCTTCTCTCCAGAGCTCTTCAGCAGAATTGGTGGAGAGCTATACATTGCCGGACTAAACACCACGCAGATCCCTTTGCCGGAGCTTGCCTCGGATGTTGAGGTGAGGGAAGATGCCATGAAGCAGCTGGAAGGAGTGGCGGCTACTATGTGCGGAGCCCCGAATCAGCCGAATGATTTGGAGGTCTTGAGGAAAGGACTGGTTAGTGCAATCCCGGTCACTTTGGAGGCAAACTTCTTATGTTTCCGCAGTGCTTCCGTCCCGTCACGTCTAGCGGCAGGCCAATCATCTCTCGAGTCCCTGATGCAAAGCTTGGTATCCAGACCAACGGTGGTGGTCAGGGCGGTGTCTTCCTTGCTGCTGGTCACGGCGCTTGGGGTAAGCTGAGGATATCGACGCTCAAATACACTGACTAATCCAAATTCAGGCATCTCACAGTCCCTCGGCACCGGAAAGGTCATGTCAGAGCTCGTCCGTGGCCAGCCAACCTCAGTTAACATCAAAGCTTTGGCTCTACCGCTGTAGAGCAAGAGCTATCACAATCTCTACACATAATGGACAAAACAACACTGTATGGCAGTTGCTTCAACACCGTGGGTTCAAAATGGGGAACTCCATGAATAGATCTTCGTCCCGGTCAATTGCTGGCCCAGCTGGTCGACAGCACGAATATACGATTTCGGCACTCATGTATTAAGTATGGCTTTTTCAAAATGGGTTCGTTCAAAGCTGGGGGCTGGCATAGCATGATTGACGGCAAATAGATAGGACGGCGTTTCAAAAAGAATGAATTCCACTTTGCTATTGACAACGTATTTGATAAAACAAGTCCTTGTTGTAATCTGATTCAGCGATTGTATTTTCCGGGTTTCCCCCGCTACGCTACATCAACGACAGCAATACAAGGGGAAAGAAGGAGGGTGAGAAAAAAAAGTAAGGACATCATGACATCGCCACTTCGATTCTCATGGCTGACTAACTGGAAGACCAAACTAACGAAAGTTTCTACCAACGAGCTTTCTCAGCCGCTTAATCAATCGCAAGCACTACTTGATATTGTCCTTCCTCCCTAATCAACCTGGCAATTTGAACCTGCAGCGGAGCTTCAATGATTATCTCTGCTTCTTTGCTCAATTTAGCCGCTCGAATTAGCGCGACTGCTTGGTGGAGCTTGATCGCCTGAAACCTCCTTACAAGACGCCCCTGGCGCATCAACTGTTCATAGGAAGGAGGGTTACCAAGAGGGGTTCCGGCTGGCGCACTAGTAGTACTAGTAGAAGATGTGCTACGGTCAGCAGCGGTCGGGCCGCTGCCGGGTACCACGACTGCTCCGGGGCGGCTTAGCCCGTTATTGCTGTTGTTGCTGTTGTTGCTGCTGCTACTGTTGTTGTGAAGAGTGACGTTGCCTGGGGGGGCACCTTGCACAGAAGCAGCTGCACTGCCCAGAGGGCGAGAAGATTGGTCGACTCCGTTTGGCGCAGCTCTCACCGCCTGCTGCGATGGGATACCACTACCGGTGGCACTTCTGACGCGACCGTCGTTGCCGTTGAGATTGCGCAGTGCTTCAACTACGTTCGCATTACGTGCGTCATTTGCGCGACGGGCATTTCGCGCGGCCATCACACCTGCGCTGTGCGGCTTGGGCTTGTTCTTGGAGCCTTTGGGACGGCCGCGGCCTCTGTGAGGTGATTGTTAGTGTCAAGTGCTGAACTAATTGCTCAGTGAGAGCAGGACCGGGGAAAGAGCATACCTCTTATGAGCGGCGGGAATATTTACGGTGTGCATCTGATGAGGTCCATTTGAAGGGCCTTCGCCGTTAACATTATCGCTAGTGGTGCAGGTGAGTTGCTGGTGGTTCGCAGGTGCAGACTTCCCAGTTGCGCGATTCGTAGGCCTCGAAGAGCTGTTGTCAACGTTGCCGACGGCGGCAGCGTTACGTGTAGTGTCTTGAAAAGAAGACATAATGTTTTGTACGTGCTTTGCGGAATAGTAGAGTACTAGAAACGCTGGTTCTAATCTAGGAGACGGGCGTATAGGGTAGTTATTACAACGTACTATAGTAGATAGAAGTAATAGATATTTAGCTAATTAAGAAGACGGTAGAAGAGAGCATAATTATATAGTAGATAATTAAATTCATTAATAATTAAATAGTTAAATAATTAAATAGTTAAATAATTAAATAGTTAAATAATTAAATAGTTAGATAATTAAATAGTTAAATAATTAAATAGTTGTCACACGCCTGTTCATAGATAGATTTATTAAGTACGCGCTGGACCAGAGCTAGATTCTATCAAACTTGAGGTAGATTCCTTCACGTCCTTGCGAAAGACCCTAATATTACCCATATGTTGATGGCCATGGCCCTTCTCTTCGTCATGACCATGCCACGCGATACCATCAATTAGAGGCGCCTCCTGATCGTGCAGGTACATGAACCAGTAGAACGTTCCGCAGAACAGCGCGCCACCAAGTATATTACCAAGCAACGCCGGAACAATGCCCTTCCAGATGTACAGGCCAACCGTCAGATCTGGAGTATCCAGCCAGATGCCCATCGGGATGAAGAACATGTTCGCAGCGACGTGGTCCATGCCGAGCGACACGAACGCGAAGACGGGCCACCAGATCCCCACGGCCTTGGACGTCAGGTCGCGGCCTTGCATGCCGAGGAAGCAGGCGAGACAGACGAGCCAGTTGCAGCCGATGCCGCGCAGGAAGATTTGATGCCACTCGGGTTTGATCTGTTTCTTGGTTGCAAAGGCGATGACCTCTTCCTTGTACGGATCGCTTGAGAAGACTCCGCCGGAGCCGAATATAACCGCGACCATGAATAAAGCGCCAGCCAGGTTTCCGAAGAAGGATAGGAGCCAGTGGAGAAGCATTCGGGGGACGGATAACCGCCGGTGGAGCGCTGCGACGGTTGTGTACTGGTTGCGTTTTTGTTGATCCTGATATCCCATGACTCAAGGTTAACGTTACCACTTACCATGAAACTTCCGGTGCATAGGTCCGTGCCGGTGAGAACGATAAGTACCAAGCTATATGACATGAGTAAGAACCGCAGCAACGACATTTCGGAGCACTGACCCGTAAGGAAAGACAAGAGCACCCAGGAGGCGGGCAACGCCCGGTGCGTTTTCTTGAAGCTATTTGAACGTTTAGCAAGCATTCAATAGACAATGGATACAACATGACCTACCCACGGCGAAGTGTTGGCAACAAGACAAGAGGCGGCTGCGAATGACAGGAGACAGCCGGCGCTAACGGCCGACAGGAATACCTTTTCCGGGCTCATTGTCCCCTTGTGAGCGCCCGCCCTGGAGACCATCTCCACGGCCTGTTGAGGCGTGTAAGCATTGAAGTGAAGACCCATGCTGTCGAAGCTTTGTCAAGACGTGGTGATGATAACAAGACAAGAGGGCGCCGAGCGGGCGGCGGCGGCGACATTAAATCTCGGGGAGTTTCGTGACGAACACCAGCCAAGCAATCTCTACTTATACCAGCCTATGCGGGATTTATTTCCGTTTGCGCGACACGCCATCTGGTTTCCATCCGAGTAATTCGTTCGCCAAGATCCCGAACTTCCCGGCTGGCTTGCGTGGTATCTTGGTATATTTCCTTGGCAAGGACGCCCAAGACTCTTGACCGTGCAGAGCGTGAAGAGTCATGGCCACCGGCATTCAATGCAGGATATACTTGAAGCTTATAGATCCACCCGGACGAAATTCTGCCATAAGATGATGCAGTAGATTGGTGGAGAAAGGGACTTCGTTGTGATAGGTGGCGAAGTAGAGTCATCGCTGGAATCTGCTAAAACTTTAAGGGGATCATCACTCTCTCGGATCATACAGGTGATACGGGGGTAGTGAGTTGCTGAATAGCTGAGATGTCTCACCTCTGGCGTTCGAGCCTTTTTCGTCTGAATCTTGACTGTTTGCTAGGCAAAAGCTGAGCTGATGCATGTTTGGATGACACGGTTTATCCGTGATGAATTAGAGGGGAAACATGAAGACTAAAGCCACAGGCCAAGAAAATATTTCCTTCCTAGACTTTATCCTTACTTTTAATTACGATTCTGGAGGCCATGATGATGCGCGAATGCCTATGCAAGTCCACGACTGGGGCCCTGCCGAAGACCTCAGGACCAAACCTGTTCGACCGGAAAGTCAGCGTCCGAAACCTACTAGAAAAGTCGGAAGCTTACCTAAACGTTTTGTAACCGCATCTTATCCAAGGGTATCAACTAGACATTATACAATGCCTTTCAATGCAGCAGCAAAAAGTCTGTCGGCACATGCTCAAGCATTACATCCTCCTCATCACCATCAATACATTTCCCCGTCCTAAGCGCATTTAACGCGCCAACCAGCCTCCTTAAATCCCGAACTTGCCTCAACAGCGCTTGTTGCACCGGCGCGTTACTCGCAGTAGGAAACTCCATACGAATCCAGTCCTCAAGCCCCTCAAACCCCTCAAGGCGCAGCCGTACAGCGTGACGACTACCGCGAAACCAGCGCTTGATGAAGAGGCGCTCGAGCGCGCGAGGGAACTTGTCGTCAAATTGATAGGTGCCGACCACGCTAGGCACCAGGACGACAGTCAGCTTGACGTCAGGCAGGCCATGCGCATCAAAGATGTCAAACAGCGCCGAGATGTGCTCCAGCGGGCGCAGCTCGACGACGGTGATCTCGCGCAGCAGCGCCTTCTGTGCCGGGGACGGCACGCGCGAGAGGAAGCTCTGCACGCGGTCGACGACGGGCTTGCTGATGGCGTCGCGGGCGGGGTCGCGCGGGTCCTCCTCGCTGAACTCGGTGTCCCAGCGGTTGAAGTACTTGCGGTAGTTGGGACGGGCGATGCGGCGCGAGGCCAGGTTGTCGAAGACGATGGTGTTGTGCTTGAACGGGAAGTCGACCGTCTCGCTGCGGATTTGGCGGCACGTGAAGCGGAAGGCGAAGAAGTTGGCGGTGCTGCCGATTAGCCTGGCCGTGCCGTACTCGTATCGCAGGCCGTGCGGATCCGTGAAGACATATGTGTAGATCTCATCTCGCAATTCGCGGGGGAGCCAGAAGAACGGCGAGGACTGGGCGATGGCTGCGGTGCGCTGCGTGTCGGTGGAGTCCATTGCGGCAACGATTTTGCTTCATCTGTTTGGCGATCTCTTGGCTCTAGTGTCGTCCCCACATGCTGGTGCTCTATTCAGACGAAATGGTTCTAGAGGAAGGGGCTTGGACTCAGGGGCGGAAGGCTGGGTCTAGAAACACAAGGAGACAGAGTTCGCGAGTGAATCATCACCGGTCGCTAAGTCAGATGATGGTCTTCCGCTTTTGGACTGGCGCTGGGTGACGTAGCGACGTACCTTTTCAACCCTGGCCAGAGCTTAACGTTATACTCTGCGGCGAAACTGAGGCCCTCGAAGCCTTGTGTCTTTCCCGAGCGCCACCTCGCAGAAGACTACGGTTGTTTCAGATCCTGCTGATTAGTTTTGCAATAACCGGTCCAGGGCTTAGTGTATTAGAACCATTTTTGTTCTCGGCATATCATCTATATTTTGAAGCTCTAGAGTTGGAAGATATAGAGCGTTGTTGGTTGTGGATGGCTGCTTCTTATCTGTTTGATGATGGGCAGGACTGTCTCTGGCTCAGCTTGGGTTATTGCACTGGTCTTGCCAGCCAATTTCTGCTTCTTCCGGACGGCATGGCCGGTCGAAGGGAATTGCGGTCACACACCCTGCCAGCTTCGGGTTCTCCAACAGGCCTTTACCCTTCAGCTGGTTCGACGCTCTTCCCCGGTCGTATCGGAGCGTTTCAGGACCCAATTAGCCTAAAGACCGACAAAGCTCAAATGATTTGCAGAGCCACTGCGTTCTCCGCCGTCTGCAATTGAGCCTACCGACCCGCGTCTTCCAAGCCAGGCATACCCTCAAACCCGCCCACGTCTTCCAAAAACTGCTCGAAATCAACGCCCTGGCTCTCGAACAGCTCCTTCGCCTTCTTGGCAGCATCCTTCTGGCGCTCCGGCGTAAAGCCCCCCGGCTGATTGCTCTCGTACTGGATGAGCTCGATCCAGCGGAAGAACAAGCTCTCCTTGCCCAAGGCAGTGAGGCGATCCTTGAACGCCACAATCTTCTTCCTGCCCTCCTCCTCTGCGCCCTCATCCAGCCGATGAACCTCCCAAACGCACCAGCCCATCTTCTCTCCTCCGTAGACCCAGACGCTCTTCGCAAACGCACTCTCGGGAATCTCCTTCTTATCCACCGCCAGATGCGCGCGCACCATAGCATCGAAATCCAAATCCCAGCTCTTATCCATCATGAGATACCCCGTCTTCTCCCTGACAAACCTCTTCTCAATCGCCGGCAAGATGCGCGTCTTGAAGAACGGGCTATCCTCACCCTTCCGCTCCGCCTCCTCCCCCAACAGCTCCTCCGCGCCCCACCCCCTGCTCTCCCTCACATATATTTCGCGCTCGCGAAACCTGATCGCCCAACGCCACTTGCACGGATTCCCGGGCGTCTCGAGGAAGAAGGTAAGCGGCCACATGCCCACGATGACGACGAGCACGTAGTCCAGCAGGAACATGCCTGCGCGCTTGACGATGATCAAAGCCAGCTGGCGCCACGTCGACGACTCGCGCGCCACCGTATGCTCGGTCTGGTTGCCCAGCGCGGCCATCAGCATGCCCCAGTAGGTGGGCAGCGCGGCGTAGGCGCGCCAGGCGAGCAGGATGCAGATGCCGAGGTTGAGCAGCACCGGGATGGCGAAGATGCGCTTCTTGAACCAGGCCGGGTGCGTGTCGATGTGCGTGATGTAGACGTGCTCCGGGTCGAGGGTGGAGAGGAAGGGCTCGAGTTCGGACGGCGCGGGCGAGAAGGGCGGCGGCGGCGGCGACGACGGGGGGCTGCCGCGAGCAGCGGGCTTCGCGCCCGCCTTGGGGCTTGACTTGGCGGCTGCTTTGCGGGCCATGTGGGGAGGGAAATGGTCGAAGGAGGGGTGGGTGTGTCGGTGGGGAAGGCCGCGGCCAATTGCTGCGTGGAAAGTTGCTGTCGGAGTTAGGCTGGCTTCCTCCGATGCGGCCAACCGCGCTAGAATGAGACCACTCCACGAGAGACACCTTCCTGACGGCAAGTAACACATGTCCGCTGCTTGTGTTGAAGCATCTCGTCTGCTTCGGAATAAGCATGCCTTGCGAATGATTCGAGCATCACTGGGATATCACCACCCGGGTTTGTACTTCTGCATTCAACAACATGCATTGCATCCAGGTATCGCTCAACTATATGAAGCGATTATCCTGAGCTTGACCGACCCATCGTCACGAAGCAACAAAACAGACAACCCAGCAGAACAGACTTCCCATCGTGAGCCCCCTTAAACCCCTTTTTGAATGAGAGAAGTAAGGTTTCAACACCAAAGAAGAAAGCAGAAAGAAGAAAACCAAAAACACAGCTGAGAAAGAGAATCGAACCTTTTGAAGAGAGCCGAGTGTTAGATAATACAAAACCCTCCCACCCCGTGTTTCTGTGATCCATGCCGTCCCCCTTTGCAGGAAAAAAACTCATGATCTCAATACGCAACTTTCATGATCCATTTGGAGAAAGGAAAAAGAGAAACCCGATGTAAGGACCCGATCCCCCTCAAGCATCCCAGTTTGTTCCAGTTATCCACACTGTGCGTGTCCACGAGCGATAAGCTTTTCCGAAACCGGGTGACCCTTGAACGCCATCTGTTTAATGACCATAGTTGCCGCCCCAGCCGCCGCCGCGTCCGTAGCTACCATAGCTGCCAAACCCTGCTCCGTATCCGCCGTAGCCACCGCCGTGGCTCTGTCCGCCCTGGTGTCCTCCAAGTCCACCCAATCCGTACTGCGATCCAGGGTAGCCGCCGAAGCCTTGCTGGTGCGACTGTGGTGGCGGCAGACCCGACTGGGCGCCCTGACCAACCGAGTTGGTGGCAGAGCCCGGACGGCCGGGCTGGCCGATCGATGACGGGCTCGGGCCAGACGCAGCCTTCTCACCGAACGGCTTCAGGGAGTCCTCGGCGCCAGCCTGCGATCCAGACTGCTGCTGACCGTAGGGCTGGTTCTGGCCGGGGAAAACGCCCTGGTTGCGACCGAAAACGTCGGGCATACCGCCGAACGCACCGCTGCTGGCAGTGTGCTGCTGGGTCTGCGAAGGCTGAGTCGAGCTAGCACGGTAATCGCCAAGGCCACCACCCAGGGCATTGTCACGGCCGTGCATGGAAGAAGTGCCAAATCCGCCAACGTTGGCCGGGGAGGAGGTGTGAGCGTCATAAGTAGTCTGAGGAGACATGCCGTAGCCGTGGTGGGGCTGGCCGTACATGCCCTTTCCGAAGGGGGCGCCGTAACCCTGGCCGCCGTATGCGCCGCCGTACTGGTTCATGTAGGCATTGAAGTAGGGGCTGTTGTAGTAGGGATGGTTGCCGTATGGGAAGCCGCTGTGTCCAGTCTGTCCGTGAGGCTGGTGCATGTGCTGAGACTGAGCTGCGGGGTGGTGCTGAGCAGCCATGGTGGGAGCAGGAGTGTTGTGTCCACTGTTCTGAGCGTCGCCATAGCGGCTCTGAGTCTGTGATGTCACGTTAGGTACTAGTTGCGATCTAGATGGCAAAGATAGATTTTCCCATGTCTCCGGCGGCAAGTCCGTGTTCCCACGCAAACCTTGGGACCTTGTGCCAGTCTGATATTCTGACGATCCAGAACATTCGCGACTGCTGCCGGCCCCAGAATGTAGTGTCTTGAACGGAACCAGAGAAATTGAAGGAATATTGCCTACCTGTTGCGATTGGCTGGTGGGGAAAGCAGTATCACCGGACGCAGGACCGAAACCGCTTCCAGTCCTTTGCTCTTGCGCGCTGGCGTCCTGCTGTTGGTTCCCACCAGCTTGCTGTCCATATGCAGCACCGTAGTAGTTCTGGTACGCGTTTCTCTGCTGATCGGAGGTGTAGTAGGAGGAATAGTCATTGGGCGCAGATGAGAAGCCTCCAAGGGAGGACGGAGCCTGGGGCTGCTGCATGTTCTGTGGCTGTGTGTTGCTCGGGAAGCTGTCATATTGGTTAGGCTGAGAGACTGGTACGCCAAACGGATCGTAAGGCTTCTGTGCCTGAGCTGCCTGTTCTGCCTGTACATTGGCCTGTCCGTAGCGGCCGAATTGGCTGTAGGGCTGAGCAGCTTGCGCTCCGATGGCGGGGTTGGGAGACTGTTGCTGCTGAGGCGGGATATTTTGCTGGTTGACGGGAGGTAGACCAGGAGCTTGCTTGGGGGTAGGAACAGCTTCCTGAGGCTGAGACTCGCTGGGAACAGACGGCTGGCGAGGAGCAGGAGGAAGCGAGGTCCTCGGCTGCTGGGTGGGAGAGTGCTGAGGAGGCTGCGTGCGCGTCTCTGCCTCTTCCCTGTCCTCGTCCACGTCAAGTGCAGCATCGCCGTTCAGGCCAAGGCTTCCGAACTGGACGGCGGCGCGGTCCACCGCATGGTTGCCAGGCATGACCACCGCCTCTTGCTGCTCCAAAACCTTCCTCTGGTAGCTGGCACTGCGGGGCATAGCAGTGGCTTTCTGTGCGGTTGTCGCGAATCCTCCGATAACGGGACGCGCCGACGGCGTCGTGCGCTGAGGTCCAGTCAAAGGCGTAGCAACGCCAATTACACTGCCGCTGGCAACGGTGCTGGCAGCAGTGCCCGTAGGAGGAGGCTCCGCAACATCAGGGAGGTTCTCGACATTCTCTTTGGTAAGTTCGTCCTTGGAAGGAGTGATCTGGGTGGAGGGGACTTCAGGCGCTTCGGGAGTGGCGACTGGAGGCTCTGCGGATTCGGTCGGCGGCTCTGCAGCAGGCGCTTCGTCGGCGGCGGGCGGGATCGGGAGTTCTTCAGACTGCACGGCCGTCTCGATCTCCTTCGTCGGTTCAGGAACTGCAGCGGGAACGGGTACGGCGGGCTCGGGGGGCGGGGCGGCGGCCGCAGGCTTGGGCGGGGCAGGTGCGGGCTTGGGTTTCGCGAACATCTGGGCCCAGGTCTTCTTGGGGGGGCCCTCGGGGACTGCAGCCTTCTTCGCTACGTCGGGCGCGGCAGCCGACGCGGCCTCTCCCGCCGCATCCTTCAATTGGCCGTCCGCAGCTCCATCGCCCGAATCCGCCGTCGCAGGCGTATCCCATGCGTTGTTCGAGTCGGTCGTCGTCGCAGGCGTGTCCCAGGCAGAGGACTCGGTCGTGGGGACGGAGACGCCAGCACCAGAGCGTGAGCCGTTCGCCGCGTGCGCTCCACCACGACTGCCCCGAAATCCACCTCTGCCTCGCTCAGTTCCACGTCCACGGCCTCCACGCGTGCCCTCGAAGCGGCCCCTACCGCGCGTCGAGCCAGATGTCGCAGCGGCATCGGGGCCGGCTGGCGCAGCGTCCTTGACCTTGGAGCGCGCGCGGTCGTTCTTCTTGGGGACTTCGGCAAACTGGGAGATCTGGCCTGTAGGCGGGCTCATGTCAGTCGAGGGCGCGGACGCAACAGGGGGCAGACGGGCGGGGTCCACCTTCTAGGATCTTCTCGCTGGCGACATTCAGGTCGCCGTCGCTCTCGTGCAGAGCCAGCAGCAGGTCGAGGTCGGTCCAGTCGGGGAAGGTCTCCCTGATGGTGGCCAATTGGACGGCGTACTGTTGCCTCAGCTGGCCAAGCTCGCCCTCCTCGGTGGACGCGTCGATTGCGGCTGCGCTCTTGTGGTCGCCGTTGATCTGCTTGTGGGATCTGGGGCCGCGGGAGCTGTAGCCACCGCGGCCGCCGCGGGCGGAGCTCCTGCCGCGAGGAGCTGAAGGCCGTGATTGCACCTCAGACATTGTGGATGGGTGTGAGCGGGGGGCTGCAGGGGACGCGGGGGCGTTGCAGGGCGATGGGGGGTCAGGGCCGCGAGGGCAGAGCAGCGTCGACGCGATGACGACGGGACGAAGTGCAGGTGCGTGCCAGGCTGTGGCGAGGGTGAGGAGCGACAGCAAGCCGAGTCAGGCCTGCTCGGGAGGGGAGGCAGAGTGCGGATCAAGCGTGGGCCAGGCGGCTCTGCAAGGGGAGCATGGAGCGGTAGGAGAGGCGGGCGTTGAAGATGGCAGGTGATGGTTTGCGCAGTGGACTTTGAGAGCCCAAGAGCCAAAGAGCTGCAACGGGCCCGCCGCCCGAGGTTCAGCCAGCACTTTACGCGACCGTCTTACTTCAGCCGCCAGGCCCGTCGCAGCCCCTGCGCCATGCGCATCGCGAGCCTCGATTCGGTGCCTGCGACGGCCGCCGTAATTTTCCTGCGCCCCGCGAAACGCAACGTAAGCGTCACGATCGCCGCAACCGTCGCGCCAGCGCCGCGCATCGATGTCCGCCGCCCTCAGCGCGCGTACTGCCTGCTCCATTGCGCGCGCTTCGCCGTCAGCGCTGCGCCGCCGCCATGCACGCTTCGCCGGCCCGTCGCAGCGCCTGCACTGCGCCGTCCCTCCCTCGCGTCTCCGCCAGTCGCGCGCCGCCGCTCCGCCAGCCGCGTGCCTGCGCATGCTGCCAGCCTCGTCGTCTCCAGACGTCGGCACTGCCTCTGCTCGGCGAGATCGCGCCTTGCGACGAGACGCCCATCAGCGTCTGCCAACTCATGCGGCCTTCTGCCAACAAATGGCTGCCCTCCGAGCCCCCGCCGATTGGCCACTTGCCCTACGTCATCAGCCCAACGTTCAGAGTATCCTCATCTACACCAATTAGACTTCCACAGATTTAGACGAGATCCAATACGCCGTCTCAGCAGCGCTTCCAATGAACGGTTGGTTGGACAACACCACTAACCAGCCAGACTAGTTCAGGTAAGAGATTGTTGAGGTGAGAGTAGCTGGTGACGTTCTTCACCACCATCCTATTCAGTAATCCGCCGTTTCAATCCCTCTGGTTGACGCATACGAACACACCTAATGAATGCGATCAACAAGAGCCACGACTGAGATACGTGGCATTACCATCGCCTTGGCTTCTTCGTCGTTTGGGAAGCTAAAGAACATTCTACACGCGAACGTTTGTGAGCTGTATTGAGCAGCGCTTTCCGACTGACGGCAGATGCTCTTCCCAACGACGATACATATACCGATTGGCAGATTGTGCAAGGACCGCGTGCACCAAATATTAGCATTGATGTGCAAGAGATTAGCCGCTCCGATACTTACGTGGTAGAACCGGAGCTTAAGCAAGCCTAACTCAAGTTCACCTTGCTCTCAGCCTCGTGTTACGCACGCAAGGCGACGGTAGTACAGACACGTCGACAGATTCCCATACTCAGGTTGTGAAGCCATGGAAAGATGCAACATCGTTACATCTGGACCTATGATTGTTTACGACCTCGGAGCTGGCGCCCTGATGCTTCCAGTATGCCATTTAGACACAATTGAAATCTTGTCCATCGAAGTGATGCATTCGGTAATTCGGTTATGGAGATAGTCTCTCAACAGGGCCTGGAGTCCATCCGGAACCACCCTTTCGGATGAAGTCAGAGATCCGGTCCCAGCCTTTACCGAGACAATTTGTGCGGGAATCATGTGGATCAATACCTCAACTGGCCCGCAAGTGGAAATGACTCGCTGACGCAAGCCTTTCGAAGAACAAGCCTGAGTCTTTGTGGTCTCAAAATAGGCTTCTAAAACTTATGGTTTATGAGACTTTCCAGAGAGACAATGGCACGGCGTGCTTCATTTGCATGTCTTGTCCTAAAGGAAGGGTCCATTGTCTACGTCAGTTCTCGAGATGCAAACTTAGGCAGTAACCGTTAGACACAATGAGTATTGTAGACAAGCTGCGTCACTGTGGTGGAACATCGCCCCTGCAGGATACGAGCGATGGAGGGTGGAAGTGTGGAAGTCCGCAGCAGCCACGCATGACGCACTCGGCAGAGAAAAACCTCGCACGGGCCACAGACGCGTCTCCCACGACGCGACCACATCCACGCCTGTCTCACAACTTTGTCGCAACTCCGGCGCTCCCACCAACAACATGGCAGACGACGGACCCGCCTACAATGACAGTCACCGGGCCTTCCTCCAGGCCTTCCTGGCCCGCTCCGTCATGACCTTCGAAGAAGCGCAGCCCATCCTCGCCAGCATCCTTACCGCACGCGATAGTACGCCAACCACAACGCCCACTCACCGCACCTCTCTCCACTCATACCCCCAAGCAACCTCCGCTCCCTCCCACTAACCCCGTCCCAGCAAACCGCCCCGTCCTCCCCGCCGACATAACCGAAGCCGACTTCAACACCTACATATCCACCCTCAACGCCTCGCTCTCACCCCTCGACCTCGAAGTCCGGAGCGCCCTCCCCCAAGCAACCAGAGGCGGCCACCACCACCAACGACCGGCCCGCGTCTACGCACTCGTCAACACCACCTCCGACGCCCTGACCCAGCTGGCGACGACGCACACGCCCGACGAAATCGCCTACGTCAAGCGCCTCCTCGACGCCATGTTCGAGACGCACAACACGCGGCGCGCCGAGGTGATGGCGCTGACGAGCATGCAGGCGGTGAACCTGCACAAAGCGCCGCCTCGGAGTCGAGAGTCCGGGGGGGTGCAGGATGGGGCGACGCAGGGAGGTGCGGGGGCGAGTTTGACGATGGCGCAGGCACAGAGGGTGTTGGATGACTTGGTGGAGGAGGGGTGGTTCGAGAAGAGCGCGAAGGGGTATTTCAGTTTGAGTCCAAGGGCGCTGATGGAGTTGCGAGGGTGGCTGATTGAGACGTATAATGAGCCGCCGGGTGGGGAGGAGGATAGCGATGATGAGGGGAGGGAGAGGGTGAAGATGTGTGAGCTGTGTAGGGAGATCGTCACGGTGGTGAGTAGAGCAATCTCTCGACCAGTCGTTGCGATTATAGAGAGGCTCTGGTCCAAGATGCACTGGGATCTTGTTATTGATGCTCGTCTTCGCAGGGTCAACGCTGCTCAAACCGCGATTGCCGCTGCAGACTACACGATGCCTGCGTGCGCCAATGCTTCCGTACGCGTCCGGACAGAAGATGCCCGATCTGCAAAGCCGAATGGACCGAGCAGGACTTTGTCGGCGAGCGCGCCGCCAGACCTCCAAACCGCAACCGCACCAGCAATGCAACGGCGGGCCCATCGTCCAGGAGAACGACCGGTCATACGGTTGACGATGAGGACGACCTCGAGGAATGATGAGCAGTATGATCTCAGGCCTACAATGAGGCAATTATTTGACCAAAGGACGGAAGAGTTAGATATCTCTTGCGAAGACGACTTGATACCCATATTGGCAGAGAAACCGGCAGTAATGGCTGGTTACACTCTGACAGTAGCTTCTTACTGCAATAAGGCATTACAGCAGAAGCATACTGCTACCGCACCGATCTTGCTGGATAAGCAGCTGTGATGGGCTGCGCTTGGGGAGGAGGTTCGAAGGCTCGAAAACGGCGACGAGGAGGGGCTTTGCCTCATTATAAGCATAATCGGCTCGCAGTCGGTAGCTATTTCTGGTGGTAGAACACAGAAGCGCCCGCGCAACGAACTATAGCAAATCGAAGACAGCAACTTCAACATAAGAAAGTCCAAACATTTCTCAGAGTTTGTTATGTCATGTACACCAAGGAACCAAACCCCTAAACCCGGTATCAACGTTAAGCGTCAAAACATCATGATAAACCCCAAGAGAGACATCTTGTCCGTAGACGAAGATTCCCAAGAATTCCCCCAAATCCAAAGCCCCCTATCAGTGAAACTCTTACCCAGAACGCCAGCCATTGCACCGCCTCGTCCTAGGAAGACTGAAAGAAACCTCCCCTCATGCCTCGCGGCCGACCCCTCCCCTACATCTGTCTTTGTCTGGGTTTTCTCTTTGTACCAGATACATCCGTATAGTACAGTTGACAGCCTCTGCACTCAGCATCATCTACTCAAAGCTCCTAGCAGCACCCATACCCATACGCTCAATATTGCTCATCATCCTACTTTTCGGTGCGGCGCCAGGGCCTCCGCTCCGATTCAGACCAGAAGCGCCCCTGCCGATCCTACTCTCTCCAGTGGCGGCGCCACCAAAGCCAAAGCCCGGGCCCCGGAGACCAGACGGTTTACCGATGCCGCTGCTCCGGAAGCCTTCGTTACCGCCGCTGCTACCGTTGCTGCCGCTAAACGCAGCACTGCTTGCGGCACCGGCGCCGCTGCCGCCGCCGCTGACACTGCGACGAAAGTCCTCGACCGCAGCCTGCTGTTGCGGAGTGGCGCCCTCGTCGGCCTGGAGTGCGAGCATCTCGTCGACGGCAGCGACAAGTTCGCCCTTCTCGCGGCGCTCGGTTTCGAGTTCGTGGAGCAGCTGGGCGCGTTCGGTGCGAACGGCCTCGATTTCGCCTGCCAGACCGGCCAGGCGGGCCTTTTGCTGCTCGATCTCGGACTTCTGCTCCTCGAGGCGCTTGAGGTCCGCTTCGCGGTTGGCGGCGGCTTGCGGGTCAAAGCCTTTCGGCAGTACGCCTGAAAAGGTGGCATCCTTGCCAGCCTGGAGTTCCTCGACTTGCTTGCTGAGCTCCTCGACCGTGCGGGTGAGCTCTGCGTGCTTCTTCTCCGCCTTGGATTCGTAGGATTTCTTGAGCGCGGCGACCTTGGTCTCGTGCTTCTTCTTGTACACGACGTGCAGTTCACGGCAAAGCGTCGCGACCTTCTCGTCGATCTGGCGTTGAACCTCCTCGGCTGTGTAGCGCGGGCCAGTGTCGCTGCCGCCAGCGGTCGTCATGATGCTCTGATCAACGACTTTGCCTTCGGCTTCCAGAGCACGGGTCTCGGAGTCCGTGGCGCGCGCTTCGGCTTCCTCGGCGCGACGCTCGCTCTCCTCGAGCTTGCGGAGTAGCTCCTCGCGTTCCTTTTCACTATTGAGAACCTCGTTCCGAATGCTGCGGAGGACCTCTTCAACCTCGACACCGCGCCTTTCCCACTCGGCCTTCTCCTTTTCAGCATGTTCACGGGCCGACCTCTCATCACGAACACGCTCCTGGGCCTCACCAACGCGGCGTTCAGCATCGCCGACAGCCTTCTTCAAGCTCTCGACTTCCGCGGCGCGGCCACTGAGGGTAGCCTTAAGAGAGGAGATCTGCGACTGGTAGTTGGACTTCATCGACTCGAGTTCGCGCACGGTGATGGTCGGAATGGATCTCGGCGTGGGCATTGGAGGAAGTTCGAAGTCCAGCAGATTGAGCAGATTGTTGTTCCTTCCAGGTGTAGAGGGAGCCGCACCCGACTTTGCAGGAGAGCGCTGGTTATTCAGATAGTTGCGCAGGGTGGAGTCGCCGGTGGACTTGGAAGGGGAGTGGGAGTGACGCTTCGAAGGCGAGCGGCGGGCGGCAGCAGCGAAGGATTCGATTTGCTGTGTGAAGTCGAGCAGGAGGTTTGTGGTCTCACTGTCCCTCTCTACCAACGACGGGCTCTTGTGGCGACGCGGAGTGGGGGAGGGCGAGCGGTCGTAGCCATGGTAATCGCGTTTCCGAGCTGTGGCTGGTGTCCCAGGAGCCTTACGCGGAGTCCGCGCCTGTAAGATGTCAGCGCATTGTCTGGGAGTTAAAGCTGGGAGTCTTGCCGTACATTAGAAAAAAGCTGCTTTGCCGGGCTCCTGTTTCCTAGCTTCGCGAACATGGTCATGTCTGCGTTCGGGATCTCCGAGAAGGTGCTGAAGCAAGTATTATCGATATCGCTCTGGTCCGCCTGGTCATCCATAGACTCGGGGGCATTCTGGTAGTAGGAGATATCGCTGAAGGTTGCATTCATCTTCTCCTGCTCCATGGCGTCGATAGCGACAGTGAGCCCCTCGTTGTCGCGCAGGGTAGACTCCGTCTGGACGGGGACGGTGGGCTCGGCGGGCTCAGCGGGTTTCGCAGGCTCGGCAATGGAAGAACGCTTGCTGGGAGAACGGCTGTTGATGCGCGAGGTCCTGATGGGAGAGAGGATGTCGGCAGACATTTTGCGCACGGATTGCGAAGTCTTGTCGTCATCAAAGAGCTTCAAATCTTTGGATCTGTGGTCGGCGCTCCCCTTGCGGGGCGGAAGATTCTCTTGGTCGACAAGAGAAATGAAGGGCGAGCTGGGCGAATCGACGCCGGTGTCGTCCATGGGTACGAGCGGCGATCTGGGCGAGACGTGCGACAGGTTGCTCAAGGCGCGATGGCGCGCAGTGGTAGGCGTTTTGGAGCTGAAGGAGAAGGAAGCGGAGGGCGACAGCGGAGTCGACGACATGATTGCGGTGCTGGTTGCACTTGCGGTTGCGGGAGGCTTTGTTTTGGCGACGGCGGCAAAGTAAACACGCCGGCCGCCGGTTTTTCCGCCGGGAGCTTGGGCCGCCGCACGGCCTGACAACCAACGCCCGCCGCAAGCTCCACCGCGCCTGCGCCCCGCCCAGACTTGAAGCTCAACACCATGATCGACGAATTGACTGTTTTGCGATAGCCACCTAGTCCACCACATTGTAGCCACCTTCATCAGCTAATGCACAGCGAGAGACAAACCACATTACTATAGTTTAACAACACCAGCATCACCCAAGAACACCACTCAGCTCTCCACTCCATCAAGTCCAAGACGCATCTTGCTCAACCCAGAACTCTCCCAAATCAACTCATTCAGACTCAGCCACGGAACAAACACCCAATCATCATCCGGCAGCGTATCGTGCTTCCAATCATCATCATCTTCTTCAACCGTGACCGTCTCTCCCTTCCACTCCCCTCCACCCTTGACAGAGCAAGCTGACTTCGCGGGAGAAGCTGCGACATCAACATATCTGCCATCTCGGGGTACAGTTTCCCCCCAGAGCGAGCTTGGCGGGAGCATATCCTTGCTGACTTCCGTGATGCCATCGCCCAGACCAGGAATCTTGACGGCACCAGAAAGAATTTTCTCCCGATCTGCCTTCTTCATCGCAGCGATGCGGGCTTCCTCCTCTTTCATAGCCTGTTCGAATACAGATGCACAGATTTCAGGGATGTTGTTCCGGGAGGAATGAAACGGCATCCGCGATTCGATACCGCCTTTGTGATTGCGCTGGTCAGCCAGCCCCTCCGTCGAGGGCTTAACAGCAGTGAAGATTGGCCTGTAGCGGGTGGGAGTGCTAAGATTGCCGTTGGGAGCCTGGCAGTCAGTAGTAGGAGGCAGTTTGCGTCGGATCGGGCGGCTGACTGGCGCTTGTCTGACGTCGGGGAACAACGGTAGAGGTAGGTCATTTGCCCATGCGTACGCGATTGCAGGGCTCGGCTTGGGCAGAGGTATCGATTTTGCCCCAGATGCGACGGGCTGAAATACCGGGATGAAGGGGTTACGGTGATCCGTGGCATCAGGAACCGAAGCTCCTACGATGTTGGAAGGCGATTGTGGAGGTGAAATTTGGTTTGAAGCCGGAGCCGCGTTTGGTTTGTCGTTTGGAGAATGAGATTCTGTAGACGGCGTTGCTAGCAGGAATGGTTGGTATCTCCAACGGGCGGAGTCTTGAGTGCCGCCCTGCGTTTGAAACGATCGTTGCTGCGTTTGAAAAGAATGGTGTCTCCGAGTATTTTGGTTGGTGTACGGGTTTATACGGTGAGGAGAGTCAGTGACCTGATATCGGCTAGACATGAAACGATGACCGGAGTCCGTCCCGGCGTCAGGAACGGCAGCATTCCCAAACGGCACAGTGTGGCTCGAGGAAGCAGAAGTCGAGAAGAACTCGAGAGGCCTGTGCTGGAGATCCTGATGACTTGGAGCAGTTGGGATGCCGGGCGGAAATCGAAAGCTGGGTCTTGGGTTAAAAGCAACCGGGACGGCGAAGCACATGTCTCCATTCAAGAGGCCATTCGTAGTGTACTCGTAATCATCAGTATCGGTGGAGGCTCTTTCCACTTGCAGCGGCCTGGGGCCAAGGGCCGGGCTCCGAGTCGTACGAGCATATACCGCGTTCCCCATTGTCTGAGAAGGCTGGGATCTCATCGAGATTTGAGCGGAGGTGCCGTTGAGCGAAGTCACATTGTCTTTTTTATAGGGCGGCTTAGTTTCGACTGACGATGAAGGTGCAGCGGTAGCAAAACCTTCTTGCGGGCCAAGGTTCGTCTGAAGTTGTTCCATGGGATCATTTTTCATCAACGCACGAAGCTCGAGTTTGGAGAGCGGTACCGAAGGCTGGACGTGCTTTGGTTGCGAGCCGAACAGATGGACGGGGGCCGTTTCATGGTTCGGAAGACCGACGGCTGGGTCTTGTGCTTTCGGATCCGACTGGCTTTTGACGACTTCTCTGTGCGGCGCTACCATCGTGCGGCCACCTTTCTTCGAAGCTTGAACTTCGTCGCGGCGTATTTGATCTTGGCCTTGGTGGCTCCATGTCTCGAAGAGAGACCCTGTCGCGAGCCGAATCTCTTGAGGCCGCGCTTGAATTTTGCCCTGTTCTTGCCGGCGGATCGAATCTTCACTGAGGCTGTCGCCTTCGGCATCTGGGGCAGGGGGAAACCGTGGCTCATGATGGTCGAGCTGTGAAAGGGGTTGGAAAGGATTCTCCGTTAGGATGCGCTCAACGTCACTACTAGAATTCTGCTTCTCTGCGCTTTTGGGTTGAGATGAGGCCGCTTCGTCGGCCTGGGGACTTTCCTGAGGAAAGTAAACTCGTCGCTTTCTGGGATGATGTTTTTTGGCCTTTTTCACAGGTTTGGAAGGCATACCTAAACAGTACTTAAAGCTCTGAGAGGGAAGAATGGTGTCGAGTAGGGCCTGAGAGGTCAGAGTGAGTGGCAATCGGGCAAGGTTAGGAAATGCATGGAGATAGGGTTGGAGGTGTAGATGAGAACAGAGGACTGCACGGCGCATTCTTAAGGAAAGGCCAGAGGGTGAAATATGGTCTGGAAGGAGTAAGTCCACCCAAGCTGTCGGCTGGGAGAAGCCACGGCTGTGAGCACTCGGCGGGCGCTGCACTGAGTCTTGCAAAGAGAAAGAGCCGCGCAGCCGGGTGGTGTTTCGTAGGAGCAATCTGGACTATGCTGCTTCACAGCGCAAGCGTCGCCGCCACTGCCTGCGGCAGCTCCGTCCGTCTGCATCGGGACGGTAGCTCTCAATGCGCGGCTCGGCTGTACTACAGGTGAGAACGCGCACTGCAAAAGAGGCCAGGCCACTCAATTGAGTGCCCCGCGTTGAGTCTTTGGTAGACACGCTGTCACGGCCACGCCGGGGCCTGGGCGGCCACGAGAACAGGGGCCGCGTTTGGGGAGAGTGGTGGAGCGGGCGGCTGGGCGGCAGACGGTCGCACGCACGTAGAGGACGCTGGCAGACGGGCGACGAACGTGGCGCCGGAGAGCTGCTCTGGTGGCACAGGCTGCGGTGAGCGCGTTTGCCTGGAGGCACCGGCGGTGAGAGGGCGGCTGGTGCTATGACGAAGCTGGTCAGCTTCCCCCACCGCGCGCGAAACCTTCATCCGACATTTTACCTCGCATCACGCCCGCCTCACCACAGCTCCCGCCGCCGATAGCTCGCCCGCAGGCGCTCCAGGATAATTGGCCGCCGCTGCTGTCTCGCAATTACTCCTGGAGACGCTCCCGCCCCGCCCTACGCCCCGTCTCCAGCTCACGCGTTTGCTTGGGTTCGCGCTCCGCCATGGCTCCGTCGACCGCAGAGTCAGCTCGTTCCACGCGCGCGAAGTCTGCCGCGCCCGCGCCTGTCGTCCCTCGCATCGTCCCGGCCATTCCGCTGTCCTTTGCGCGCCCGCCCAGGCCCAAGAAGCCGCTGCCCGCCGACTCTTCGAGGCCGAAAGTCTCTGAGCCTGCCGGCGAAAATGCGCCGTCCTCTGCCGCCGTCGACACCCAGCCCGCTGCGCGCGACCCCGAGTCTGCCGCGCCTGCTGCCCAGGCCCCCCTGATAGCGAATGGCGAAGACTCGCTCGAGAAAGCCGGGGATGATGCAGAGGCAGGCGCTGCGGTCGAGGCACCGGCTGACGCATCGCGTGCGACGACCGACGCTGTCCCTGCTGAAGCGGCTCAGCTAGGTGCGCAATTCCCACCCGCCGCGTCCCACAGAGCTCGGAAGGATGTTGATAATCTCAAAGACAGTGCATCTGCCGCGACGGAGCATGAGCTTCGTCAGGAACTGCCGCAGGAGCCCGCTCAAGTCGTCTCGCGTGAGCAGCAGCACCAGGCACCGCACAGCACTCGCCCGCAACGCCCGCCTTTCGAGCTTCCTCCCCCCTTCTATCCGTCCACCGACCGCTCCACTCCCACTTCGACTACGTCGTCCACCTTTACTCGCCCACAACCTCCAAACCCTGCCGTCGTCCACAACCCGCGACCGAGCGCCAACAGCATTGTCTTCGGCGGCTACCCCGACTCTTCCAGCGTGTCCCCTGCTCCTCCGGTTACAAATGGCCACGTGCCGTATCCTCCTCCGCCTGGAGTCTATCCGGCTTCAAGCATCATACCGCCGCCTTACCCGTTCTTGGGGCACGCTCACCACTTCTCGGAACCCCACGCGGCTATGATGTATCCCTCGATGGGTGTGCCGCCACAAGCAAGTTTCGGCTTCAGGAGAGACCAGCCGGTGCTCCCGCACATGCGACAGGGTCAATCCACCCCGAGCCCAGGTGTAACCAACCCCGGTTTCTCTCCAGTCTATCCCACCGGTGGCTATGTGCAGCGCTTTGGCGGCCCCGAACCATTCTCGCCATACCACGGGCCTGTGCACATGAACGGTGTCCCCTCGCTGTCGAGATCAGGCTCGCAAGCTTCTTCGCCGAGGATTCCTGTGACTGATGAGATGCCTAGCGATGGCCCCTTGGATGATGCCAGCCGTAAGCGCTTTGTGCCTCAGATGCAGAATGGCGCTGCTCCCCGGAAGACTCCCGTCCCCGTCTTCCAACCCGCCCCTCCGCAGCAAGGTGCCGAGTTCGGCTTGAGAGACTACATGCGCGCCCAGTTTGGCAGTCGCGAGTATGCGGATTATGTGCTCAAGCTGTACCCTGGTGAAGGCCGTCCCATCATCCTCTTTCTGCCCGCCCATAGCCTTATCCTTGGCCGCAACCGCAGGCTGGTCGAAGTCATGGCATCATCGCACCCGAATCATTACGAGGGTGGCTTGCGCATCCTCAACATTCTGGCTGAGGATCGCTTCCTTGATGGACCCATCTTCGCGGAGGCGCTGAAGTACCTGTACAGTGAAGATATGCTTAGCCCTAGGAACTTCCTCCAAGGCCTGCCTCCCTTTACCGGAAACTCGGCGGATGCCGATGGTTATGGATCTCCGGCTCAGCGTATGAGCCATGCCCTCGCGTATGCCGCGGCAGGCTTCTGGCTGGAGATCCGCAGCATCGTGGGCCGAGGACTGGACATTGCTACCGAGCTTTTGCGCTGGGATACGCTTGAGCCTGCTCTTTCGTTTGCGATGGATGGAGGTCTCGATGCTAGTTGGCGTGTGGAGGATGCATCCGAGGATTCGTCGAGCGATGACGCTTCGTCCAAGTTCGACACCGACTTTGCGCCGACGTATGGATCGTACAGCACGCAGTTCCTGCAGACGATCAATGGATTCCTGGTTCACAACTTCCCTAAGGATTTCGAGCTCGACACGTCTGCGTCTCAGCTTTACGATATCCCGCGACTGCCATCGATGGATGAGCCGAGGCCGACCAGTCGCAATCCGCGCCTCAGCCAGATCCGGTTTGGAGAGGTTCCAGTTGACGCGGCGGGCCCTTCGCGGTTCGTGGTCAGTGTTTTGTCTAGCATTCTTCTCTCGTTCCCTTTCCCCGTTCTGAAGGCGTTGGTCGAAGACTTTGTGCTTTGCAGCCGGCTGGGCAAGGCCAAGGTGGGTCAGATGATGCAGAGTGTGGTTGAGGAGCGCGAGAACCGTCGCAGGAAGGCGCTCAAGCACGTTGGGGCTCAGGTGGAGAAGGATGACGCTCTCAAGCAGAACCTGGTGTGGTGTGAGCGCGTGGAGCTGTCGCCTCAGCACGCGTCTGGATTCCGTCTCGTTCGTTCGCGCCAAGGCATTGATACCCCGGCTTCGACCTTGTCGGACAAGAGTCCTGAGCGCGTGCACTAGCGTTTTCGAGCGAACCCCTTTTTCCTTCAGCTGTGGATGGTTGCTTCTATCGGGAAAAGAAAAAGGCATAATGGCATTTGCATAGCGAGCGGCGGGCGTCTTGGGCTTTCTGGGTCAGTTATTTTCATTTCTCTCACGGGGCGAGTAATTTGGGACGAGGGTTTCTTTGAGCATGTGCGGATGGGCAGCGCGGGTACTGGTTGGCCTTTTCCGGCGGGATCTGGATGGATGGGATGATGGATGAGGATTTCCTGCCGGCTGGAGGCATTTTGCTTATGTTGGATGGACGGGATGAAGGCAGGGACAGCAGCAAAAAAGCACAAAAGCACATGGCGAGAGGGGAAAAGAATCACGACTGAACGACTTGTATACCACCATTAGCTTTTTCTAGGCGATGTTTACAGGCCGGACTTTCATTCAGCAAGCGGGCTGGGGAGGTGGCTCGGATTTCCTGTAGGGATAGGCTTTCGGAGGTCAGCATGAACTAGCAGGACATAGTTACTCGTACGGATGAGTCGAACACGAGTGCGATGGTGCGAGCACGCAGAGGGATTGCAGCAGGCAGGCGGGCGCCGTCATCGGCGGAGGCTGTTGCTTACGTCGTCGTGCGGTAGGGCGTGCCTGGTTGACAAGGCGAGCAGCGCGTGACAGAGGTCCGTTTAAGATTGGCGATTACGCGATGCGGCTGCTTACCAAACGGCACACGGGAGTCAGCGCGGCACCGGCTTTAAGCTGGACATGCAGATGCGGCGCACACGGGCTAGCAGCATGCAGCAGGGCCGCCGACGCGCGATTCGCCACCAGCGCTTGGCGGCGGATTCGCCGACCGTGCCGGCAAACCGGCAACGAGGCAGCTGCCGCGCTCGCCTTCCTAACAGCGCGAAGGCGCGCGACTGCCCGCCCCGACCCACGATGCACATGCCGTCTTCGGCCACTGACGATGATGGCCGAAACGCGGGGCGCCGGGATCCCACATCCCACATGCAGCCGCCCAAATAAAGCCCGCCATGGCCTCTCGCTGGCTATGACTCTTCCCTTGGCCTCATCCTTGCCGAGCATTTTACGGCCAGCATTGGTTTTTTTTTATTCTTTCGTCGCTGTTCGCATATCCTGACAGCGGATCCAGCTGTCTTTTTTATTCCTCTTGACTTTTTCCTGTTTTCTTTCACTCCCCTCCTGCACTGCGTTCCGACGAGCTTCCCCTCATCTTTCCTGCGCCACGGACGCAACTTCACCCCCGGTCGCCAGCCAGCTGTGCAGCTGCCGGGGCCCTCTTCGGCTCTCCAAGCGCCAGCCCGCAGTCTCGGCGCTTTCGTGGGAGAGTAGACCGTCAAGGAAATAAACATGCGCGACGACATTGAGCGCGCCGAGTCGCTTTCGTCGGCCGCTTCGGCGCTTGACGCCGACCCGGAGAAGAAAGAGCTCGACCAGGACCATGACCAGCCGCAGGAGCTGTCGGAGACGGACATCGAGGCTGCCGCCAGTGGGGCCGCCGTCCAAGAGCACCGGCCGCTGGAGAAGACGGTGTCGAAAAGGTCCAAGTACTCGATCACTAATGTTGCCTCGGTGCCAAATGGAGGCTTGCGCGCTTGGCTGCAGGTCTTGGGTTCTTTCTTTTTGTTCTTCAACTCCTGGTGGGTCTTCTTCGCCTTGTCTCCAAGCCTCTTGGCCATCTTGCAGCCGAGATGCGCGCAGGCATCTTCAAGCACATCTCATGTTACTAATTCTACTTAGGGGCATCGTAAACTCTTTTGGGAGCTACCAGACCTACTATGAAAGCGATCTTCTCAAGAACTCCAGCCCGTCTGCCATCTCGTGGATTGGTTCCATTCAAGCCTTCCTTCTCATGCTTGTTGGCGCACTGACTGGGCCCATCTATGATGCTGGTTACTTTCGTCACTTGCTCGTTGCAGGCACCCTTCTCGTTGTATTCGGACAGATGATGCTCAGTCTCTGCAAAGAGTACTGGCAGGTGCTCCTTGCACAAGCCTTTTGTGTTGGCGCAGGCACGGGATTCCTGTTCGTACCGAGCGTGGCCATCCTCAGCACCTACTTTACCACCCGACTCGCCACCGCAACCGGCATCGCCGCCGCCGGCAGCAGCTTCGGGGGCGTGATATACCCCATCATGCTGCACCGCCTCATCGGCCAAATCGGCTTCCCCTGGACCGCCCGCATCATCGGCTTCATCGCCCTTGCCACGCTCCTCGTCCCCAACCTCGTCATGAAAGTCCGTGTCCTCCCCTCCTCCCGACGCAAGATGCTCGACCTCCCCGCCTTCAAAGAGCCCCCCTACGTCCTTTTCACCCTCGGCTCCCTCATCGTCTTCATGGGCCTCTACACCCCGTTCTTCTACATCCAGCTCTACGCCCTCTCCAAGCGCATCACCACCCAAAACCTCGCCTTCTACATGCTCTCCATCATGAACGCCTCCTCCACCTTCGGCCGCATCTTCCCCAACATCCTGGCCGACCGCACCGGCCCCTTCAACACGATCATCCCCTGCGCCACCCTCTCCGGCATCCTCATCCTCTGCCTCATCCCCGTCAACCGCCTGCCCAGCCTCGTCGTCTTCTGCGTGCTGTACGGCTTCTTCAGCGGCACCTTCGTCTCGCTGCCGCCCACCATCTTGGTCTCCCTGTCGCCCGATCGCGCCAAGATCGGCACGAGGATGGGAATGGCCTTTTCCTTGGTCGCCATCGGCATCCTGATCGGCACCCCCATCGGCGGTGCCATTCAGAGCAAGTATGGCTTTACCGCCCTGTGGGCTTTCGGAGGCGTTGCGACGCTTGTGGGGTCGGCGTTGGTGTTGGCGGCGAGGGTCTTCAAGTTTGGATTTTCGGTGAGGAAGAAGGCGTAGCTTGAGAGACGGTTTGAGAAGAGACTGGTTTGGGGGTTTGAAAAAAAAAAAAAGCGGTATGAGCTTGTATATAGATAGACCTTCTTAACGTAATACTTGCAATGTATGTACATGTATAATGACCTGATAGCGTATAAAAGTAGAACATGTGGCAGAAGGCTCATGACATCAGGATTTTTCGATGGTAATACATATGATAGAGCTATAGACTAATAGTACACTAGAATATCCTTTCAAAATATGTGCAAACAAAAACGTAATCTTCCTGAACTTTTGTTGGGCAAAACCTGGCTTTCCGGTTGAGCCGTCAGTTGAAAGTTGAATATGAGGCATATAACTCCCCAGTCTCCTTCCTTCTCCATCCAAACAGCGTTCATTTTTCCCTGTCGCAATGGGATAAGTTTTGGATAGACATGATCCAAAGTTTACCAATTTTACTTACTCAGGCGTCAGCAATGGAGTCTTCAACGGATTTTCCACTTACGGCCAACGCTCCGGAAGTCCAAAACAAAAATTTTGGGTGCGCGCTTTTGACTTGCTGAAAATCAACGGCAAAAGTTCGAAGAAGAAGGCGGGTGCACGAGAAATTGCGGAGTCGGGAGATGATTTGCTATTCTAAAATCTGAGGAGGCCACGGGCAGCTGCTGTAAATGGAGCGTAAGAGTACGAAAGATGAACTGGAACCAAGTTCTGGAACAATCATTGGAGCCGGGCGTGGCTGAGCTCGAAAAGACCACGGTACGCTGCGATGACGTGCTCGATGAAGCAAGTAAGATCGGGAGATCGATTTTGGGACCGGCGAGCAGCGGGAGATACCCAAGGCACCCACTGTCCAGATCCAGGTCTTGCACGTAGATCCAAACCTGTTAAGTCACAGCTTCGCGAATACTTGATAGGGGGCCAGTCACTAAGCGAGACCAGACTACTCTTGCAGAGGAATTCACGAACGTAGCCAGTTAATTGTCTTCCTGCAATCTTGTTTGGACAACTGTTGAGGCCTTCGCTGTTTGACTCCTTGGACCTATATAGCTAATAAGTGCATCCGCAGGACCTAAACTCAAGTTGGTCAAGTTAGAGCCATACAAAATACTATCGTTTTATCCGTCCAATTTTGTGGGACTTTGCGTCCTACACCCTTGGGAAACGACGCTCAACGGGCATCCCGATCTAACGGGTTAAGTGTAGACTAATGACTAGAACGCAAATGGCTTCCAGCGCCATGGGTATAGACAGGAAGTGTTGACGACTTTGATTATAGTCGGACGGTCGTCGCGACGCTCAATCCCGTGACCCACTGAAGAGCCTTATGGTCAATTTGATCTAAAGTCTATAAATCTGGCTTCCCACGGATTTCCTCCTGCTTCTCCTCGCTTCTCCCTTCAGGACGAGCCCATTAAAGACAAGTCGCCATGGGGTGAGCAGAAACAGCCACTGAGACCTATTTTTCGCTGACGCCGCTTCCAACAGGTGCTCTGATCTCGTCCATTCGGCACTCAAGGTTGTCGCATCCTTCGAGCGCTTCTCAACCGCGCACAAGAACCGTAGAGAAAGTCTGAAGAATGAGATCAAAAGTAAGAAACCCATCCTCCACCAGCCAAAAGAGGTGACACTCACTAACCTACCTCCCCTCCCCCCAGCCTACGTCCTCCTCCTCTATAAAGGCGGCCATATCAAGATCGCCTACGATGCCGATCCCATCATGCCCATACCCATCGTCGAAGAGAAGACCGGGCACAGAGGCCGCCAATACACGTTCACGGCCTACGTGAACTGGGTGCGCGAGCCCTCCCGCCGCATCGACCAGACCAACATCATCCCGCAGCAGGTCAACCTGACGCTGTACCGGGCGTCGATGATAGGTCTGGTGAAGCGGCCATGGGAGCCGTACCAGCGCGAGCCGCGGTGGGACATCCAGGTGGAGCTGCTGGTCAACCTGCTGAACCAGGTCGAGGGGGCCATGCGGCGCCGCTTCGGCGAGGACTTCCGGAGCAAGGTGCTGCGGCGGGCCGCCGGCGAGGACATCGCGCTGGACGAGAAGGCCGCGTACGCCACGCTGCACCTGATGGGCGGGCCCGACGGCGGCGGCGGTTACCACTGGCCGCCGCCCTCCTTCAACCCCCCGCCGCACCTGCTGCATCCGCCCCCTCCTGCCTCGAACGTATCCGGCGGCGAGTACTACGACCAGCAGCCCTGGATGCATCCCTACAACAGGACCCTCGCCGGGTTTCCGGAACCGGAAACGGAGCCGGAGCCGGAGCCGGGACAGGACATCCGCTGGGCTCAGGGCGCCTTGCCCGCGCTGGAGCTGGAATACTTGGAGGATGACGAGGGGGGGGATGGAGGAGAGGGTGATGATCCTACTCCTGACAACCGTCCTCCTCTTCCCATCGGCCCGAACGACCCTGAGAGCTCCGTCGAAGAGCGTCCTGTCAAAAAGAAGAAGAAGCGTGCTCGTTCGAGGCACGTGATTGAGCATCAGGGTCATGAGGGCGAACCTCCGGAGTAGAATAATGATGAGGACATTGCTCAAACGGGAATAGTCCGGGATGCTGTTCAGACGGATCCAACCGGCCATGAGACGACACGTATGATATAGATCCGCCCAATGAACTTAGCCCTGTCCGATGTCTCAGTCTGACTTCATGGGCACTTTTCTCGTACTAGATCGGATAGCGGCGCTGTTTGCAAGAAGTTTAGAGATTGAACGGGGTGAGCAGCGCATCGAAGGCGCAAACGATTCGGGTATCTCCTAGCGATATAATGTATAGTAACTCAACCAAAGCATGGCGTATCTTTCCTTAGACAAACAGTAATCCTACCATAGTCTTCACAGCTTCAAATACACCCATCTCAGTGACCAGCTTGTCGAACGTTCCGGGAATCTTCGTTAGCGAGCCTCGGTCATCTGCCTCACGCCCTGTGTTCACGTATTAGCTTATCAGCTCAAGGTCTTTCAGCAGCGCGTGCACCCAAGGAGTCAAAGTCAACCCAAGGAAAGTAGAACTTACAGACTCTGGGCAGAGCCACATCCACGCTGACCAATGACTCTGCCTCGCCTGTCCAGTCGAATTGTATCTTCCAAGATACCCTCAACAGAACTTCCTTGCTCCGCAAAATAAGATTGTCACGACCGAGGCCGTGAAGCAATTCCGCTCTAGTGATCGGGCGTCCAGTCTGCTCCTTGATTGTGAGGTCGTTGCCGATTCCCGACACCTCTTCGTCCTCCTCGTCCAAGCCGTTCGAGCTTGCTGGTATTTCTTGACTAGCTCCTTTGGGATGACTGGTGCTCTTCGCTCCCTTTTCATCTGGTGCATTATCCAAGAGACGGGCGAAGTCCCTGTAGCACCGAGCCCAGCATTTTGCGCGCTTGACAGCTAGGTTCAAGTATGACTCTGTGGCCCAGCAAATCCTGCCAATATCTTTCTCCGTGGCCCGTTGAGTGACCCAAGCCCCCAACTCATGAGAGCTCCAGGGTGACAGTGAGCGGATGCTCAGCTTCGATACGCACTGATTGATGGGATCAACGGTCATGTCGAAGTCGAGGCGGAGAAGGGAGGATGGAGAGCGCATGGTGATGGAATGCACCTGGTGACCGGATTCTTGATCCAGATCAACCTTGGAGTTGTAGTCGAAGGAAGTGAATAGACGAAGATAGGGAAGCGGATCATCTAGTTCAACAGGTTCATGCGAAGGTAGCGGCTTCTCCGGCTCCTCAATCGGGGGAGTGGGTGGATTGATTGGTTTGGCAAGGGGGAGAAATGCAGCAAGTAGAGATGACAGTGGAGGCGCTTCGGGCTTGGAAGCTGGCGGCGAAGGGTTGGCTCTGTTGATGAGCGATCTGTGATTCATGAGTATTTGTGGGCATCAGATAGGAGTATTGACCACCTACATTAGAGCGGAGAAGTCCTCTGCCCTCTCGTCTCCTGGAGCACTGCGACTGCGCTCGATCTCCCACTCATACTGATCTACCTCCTCTTGCAATTCTCGCAGCTGTTGCTGTAAACGCTCCTTTTCTTGCTGTGTGGGGTCCTGTGCGGCCTTCTTGGGCTCAGCAGGCTCGGGCCTCTGGTCTGCCGAGCTACTCTGCACCGTTTTTGGAGACTGTTCCACCTGCCTCCGTGGCGTTGGGCTCGGATTATCAGCGCCAGCTGAGGTTTCTTTGGTAGGTGGCTCAAAACGCAAAGGCGATTCGCGAGGCTTGAACGGTGACGATAGACGCTGGCCAAGGGACTTATTCCGCTTCGGCCCTTTTCGCGGAGACGAGAACAAGGCTTCCTGAGGAGGCGGGTCAGGTCTTGCCGCGGGCGAACCGGTCGGATGGGTTGGCAAGTCATCTTCGGGGTCCGCACGCCTCTCAGCAGCTTGGGTACTCCCTTGAGCTAGCTGATCCGCTGCAGCTGCCTGAAGAACATCCCTGCTCGGCAGTCTGCGAGGGATTCCGCCCATAGATTGCCTGCGTTGAACCTCGTTTGGCTGCGCAGCATCCAATCCCTGCCGATCCGGCTGCTGTTGGCTTTCACCCAGCACATATGAAAGCGCTCGCTGCCCTCGACCGGCAGGTTCGCCCTGCCCAGCGAGCTGTCCGATCGCAGCAGCCGCGGAGGCGCGTCTCGATAGGATGTCGGGGTTGAAGCGCGCGAGGCTAGCTTTGGTTGGGGACAGCCATGACGCGCGCCGGGGAGGCGTCCGGCGCAGCGCGTTTCGCGGGCGGAAGTCTCCCGTGGCCGAGACTTCGGGTTCGGGCGATACTTTGCGGCGCTTGGGCGAGGGCGAGGTCATAGTCGCGGAGGACGGCGGGTCGACGGGCGCTCGTGGACGGAGAGCAGGCGCGGTGTTTGATGTCTGGGCACGGGAGTCGCGTCGGCGGGCACGGGCAACGCGTCGCTCGCGGACGGACTCCCTCGGGCGGAAAAGCTCCGAGGCCGGAGTCAAGCGGGCCCTGGCAGCGACCAGCATGGATGACTTCATCGCGCTTTTTCGCTGCCCATCCGCTCCTCCGCCGAACACACAGTCTCCCGCATAATGGGATTTTCGCGCCGCTGCTACCTCCCCTGATCCCACAACAACAGCCCCGACATATCCTTTACCGCGCCCCCGTCGCGCTTCCCGCTCCTCTCCTCCACCCTCCCTGCCCGCCGCCCGCCGCAAAATGGCCCTGCCGGCCACCACCCGCCTCCCTCTATGCGCGAGCTCCGTGCACCAGCTCCGCCCGCTCGTCCGCCCCCGCAGCATCGGTCTCGCGAACAACGAAAGAATACCGCGCCGCACCAAATACCACATCGCCAAGCCCGGCGAGCAAGCCACGCCGCTGCAGGGCTTCTACGCCGAGATGCTCGCGCACCCGCTCTACCGGACACCGACCGCTACGCGCACCGCTCCCGCACCTCCGCCGCCCGACGAGCTGCCCAAGACCGACAAGGAGGAGACGATGGCCAAGGCGCGCGTGGTCTTCGGCTCGCGGCTGGCCGGGCCAGTGGAGCGGAAGGATAAGCGCGAGAAGCAGTCTAAGATGATCGCGGGCGTGCTGGTGCCGCCGAAGCCTGAGGAGCCGGATAATTGCTGCATGTCTGGGTGTGTCAACTGCGTGTGGGATGTTTACGGCGAGGAGCTGGAGGAATGGGCTGCTGCGTCTGCCGAGGTCAAGGCGCGGATCAGGGCTCGCGAAACTGAGAAGAGGCTGAAAGGCCAAGGGACGGGGAAAATGCTCGCTGCGGAAGGGACGCCGACGCATGTGGTCTCGTCTATGGATGATGACGGTGGTGGAAGCGAGGCAAACTGGGATATCGATCTGAGCGCGATTGGAGGCTTGGATGACGCGCCGGCTGGCAAGCCGAGGCAGGAGGATCTCTTTGCGGATATTCCAGTGGGAATCAGGGAGTTCATGAAGACGGAAAAGAGGTTGAAGGAGAAGCATGCGCAGGAAGAGGCAGCTGCTTGAGCATTGTTTATATCTGTACGGCTGTTGCATTTCGCATTTGGAATGGGGAGGGTTGTTGCGCTTAGTAGATCGATTATACCCTACCGCGTAGGTCTTTGGGCGAGTAGCATCCTTGTGGAGTACAGTAGATCATAAGAGGGAATCCTGTAAACGCGCAATGCCTGCTTCTCCTGTGGAGGCTCGAGTGACCCGTCCACTGCTCCAGAACGCCGGTCCATGCCTTCCTCGTATTCATATAGCTTAGTCCACGTCGACACCCTTGGCCCTCAGCTCGGTCCTCGCCTGCTCAATTTCCAACATCAACTCCTTGTGCGCCTGCGGAACGTCGTTGAAGGTGAAGACCCCCAAGCCCAGCTTGAACAAAAGGTATGCGCCGAAGGAGACGAGGGCCCAGAAAGGAAGCTAGTGCGCAGGGAAAAAAGTCAGCAATTGACCTTGCACTGAAACAGCCCGCGTATGGTTATTGTAGGGAGACGCCAGAATGTTGTGGGCGCGCAAGAGTTGCAGGTGACGTACGACAGGGATGACTTCGTCCTGGATCTTCGGGGAGAGCGGGACGAGGCCGAGGTACAGGGCCAGGTAGAGCTGTTCATTGCGTCAGCGGATGCGGTTGTTTGGGCGCAGAGAGAAGGGGCTGTGGCGTACAGAAGACAGCAGGAGGCCAATGGAGATGGTCTGCTGGGCGCGCGTCATGGTGAAGAGTGCGGGTGGCAGGATGGGATAAGGAGAGGACTGGGTGCGAAAGGTTGAAGGAGCGGAGGGGCGAAGCTGCGGGTTGAGCTGGCCTTGCAAGAGCGCAGTCGGAGCTCAGCGCGACGCTGGCCGGGCGGAGAGTCAAGGTGGCCCCGGGCGCACGTGACGGCGATCCGGCGCTGCAAGGGCTCCCCGGCCTCCTATCGAAGGCCCCAGAAGCGCGGCCGGTCGACCTCTGAAATACACGCGCGACATCGCTTGGGTTCTCTTGGTGCGCTGTTGTAGACTAGGGATTCCGCGAGAAATGGAGTGGCCGCCTGCAAGCAACCCGCTGGCCCTCATCAAGGCCGCCAGGGCCTTCTTTGATTCGCCAGACCAGTCGCCCGACCCCGACCCGCTGGAGGGCCTGCTCGTCCGCATCGAGGAGCTCCGGAAAGGCGAGCAGCCAGAGCTGTGGGACAAGGCTCTTGAGCTGCTGGCCGATGCGAGCCGCGAGCGTAAGTCTGCGAGCGGCGCAAGATTCTGCACCGGGCAGTCCGCATGCTAATGCTGCTCAGAGAAGTGGCGTGAGCCCATCGAGAAGTCTGGTCTTCTGAAGTACTACCTGGAGAACCTTGACTCAGCAACATTGCCGACGACGTCATCAAACCAGCTGCTGCGGGCCATCGGCAATGGAGTTGCTGATCGCGACGAGTCACGAGCGGTCGTGCTTCCATTTCTGGACAAGATCATGAGTTGCGTCCAGAACGCGACGCTCATGCCCACCGCCATCAGTGTCCTGTACAACACCTGCCTCGGCTATGGTACGTCACGCTTGCACCAACCACATGTGTCGAAAGTTTGTGTTGAGAGTGAACAGATCCTGCTCAGAAAGAGGCTGCCGGCTTGCGCCTCGATCGTCAATTATGTCGCCTTTTGACCAATGACAACCAGAACATTGCCCAGGTGATAGAGCTTCTGAGCTGGGTCTCGGACAATTTATCGGAAGACGTGCTCTCAGACTCTGAAGACTGCCTGCACGCCATCATGCAATACATACCCTCGTGCGAAGAGTGGGAGGATTTCAAGAACCTGATAGCCGCCGCTTCCGTCTATCTGCAGGACGAAACCATTCAGAGCAAGGTCCTGCACTCCGACGGCCTCCCGCAAATCACCCGCTTGCTCAAGCAAAAGACGGATCAATTAGCGCTGATGCAGTTCGCGATGGACGAGGAGGAGAAAAAGGAATTTTTGGAGGATTTACGCATCACCACGGGCATTGTTATGAACGCCGTTGCAAGCATCACGGCATCGGACGACTTCACGAAGCTGTATTCCCTGGAGAGTCCTCTGATTCAAGAACAAGGAGAATGGTTGAAATCACCGAGCCCGATATTACAGACGTGTGCGTGCGTCACGCTCGGAAACATCGCCGTCTCCGACGAGATCAACATCAAGATGGTCCATGACCGCCACTACCACATTCCAACCATCGAAATTCTCAAGAAGGCCACGGACAGAACGTTACTATATCTTACCGCTGGTTTCCTTCGCCATCTCGCCCAACCAAAGGAGAATGTTGAGGCCGTCAGCGCAGCTGATGCCATCCCAGCAATCACGGCTCTGCTGTCTAGGAAGGAGATAGAGTTGGACTTCGAGATCGCAGCCATCCTTCGCCGACTTGTCAACCACTCGTATCAAAATGCCGCAACGCTTGCACGCTCGAGCGACACAGTCGGCAAACTCCTCACGGCCGCAAACCAGACCAAGACCGGATTTGAAGTCGGCAGACTGCTCATCTCAATCTGTCGCAAGCTCCGCGAAGCCGAGTCTGCAGGTGAACAGGAGACGAAAGACCTATGGAGCGCTCTTCTCTCGAACGAGGAGGTCACCAGGCCCCTGATGCTTATGGTGCGACAGGATCAGGTGCCTGCTCTGGCGTCCGAAGCATGGTTTGGCTTTGGTCTGATGGCGAGTACGAAGGAGGGTGCTCAAAAAGTTGCGGATGCGTTCAAGGATGAGGATGACTTCAAGATCATCAAGGACGCAGTCACGACTGGAGAAGAGAGTTCGCCGAATCGGAAGAACGTTCGGACGGCTGTGCATTTGATTGCTCAAAACGCCGAAGATGAGGAAACCAAGGTCAGATTCGAGAAGTTGGCGAAGGAAAGTAGGGAAGGAGTCGCAGCCGCTGCATGATGTTGACTCAGGCGGATGCCAGAATGGAAAGTGCCGCAGGCAATCAATCAAAAATTTGCCGGTGACGAAGGCCCTAGCTGCTTGCCTCACAGAGTGTGCTAACATCCTAGTCATTTTACAGGTGTTTCTGAGAGATCGGTAGGTACTGTGTCATTCAGCTTCCAACTTCAAATCCCCGCCCTTTCAAAGTCCGAGTTTTCCAAACCATTCAATGTTATCGATATTTCTCACGCTTCCGCTGGACCTTTCAAAGCAAATTTGAAGCGGCAGCTTCCAGATTTGCTGGGCCTGGCTTCTTTGTGGGCTTTGTTGACAGCTGGCAGCGGCGCTGGCGGTGTGCAGGCCGGGCTTCACTGCCTTCCCGACAGCCAGCTGTGAGCGCAAAGCCATAGCCCACCAAGTGGACCCGGGCGATTGCTGCGATGAATGGACCACATGCACTGACACCAGACTTCCACTTGGCCTACGGAGATAAGCAGCCCAAGCGGCGGAGCCCGAAGAAAAAGTCATCAGAGGCCAACTTCAAACGTGGGAAACGAAAATAGCTCTGTGGCGCGCGAAGAGCCGCGTCATAAGCGCTGTGGAGAGAAAGCTCAGCTCCGAAGCACGGCTTGCTGCAACAGGCGCAGCGGACCAACAGGAAAAGCTCAGCGCATGGGCAGCAGCCAAATTCAGATGCGGGTGGTGTGAAGATTGCCGGATGCGGAGAGCAGCGCCCTGTGAGGCTGATCAATCGAGACGACAGACGTGCGCAGGAAGCCCACGTGGCGCCGGCGAGGCCGGGAAAACGGCAGACCCTGGTCGCCTGGAGAAGCTGAGGAGGGGAGAGTGCCGTGGTGCGGCAGTGGGGACGCGGGAGGAAGCGTGGAGGGGGGAAGAATTTATCTGCAGGCGCCAAGCGGACGGATGACCAGCGAGTTTTGGAAGCGCGCCGATGCAAACAGACTGGCTGCGCTGGACACGAGCCGCTAAAACCGGCTGAAGCCGCATCTGCCGCGTGGTGGCCGCCCATTTCGTCGCGCGCCCGGCAGTTGCGCGCCCACAGTCTGCTGCGGTCTGGATGCCCAAGCGCCCTCAGCTGCCGAATCGCTGCAGCAGCCCGGCGCCCACCGCGCGCTGGCAGCTGCAGGAACCCCGGCCAGGCACCGACGCGCCTGCCACAAAACACCACACGCTCAGCCACACGCTCGGCGCCGCTCTATGCGGCTACGCGCCCTCCTCCATTGCGCCCGTCAAGCCCGCCGCTGCCCACTACGGCCTGCGGCGGTGTACGCGGCCAGCCCAGCGCCTTTGCTTCCTTCGCGCCGCGATGGCTGCGTCCTGATGCCTCTGCCTGTGCTTCAGCTTGTCCACCACATTGAACGTGCTCGACTTCGCCAGCAACTGCTTCACCAGCCCTCTGCCATGCACTCCCTGTCTGCGGTATTTAAGACGCGAGGTGATCCCTCGATGGCAGTCTCTTCTTTACCACAGCCAAGTTGCTTCTTCGCTCCTCTCCTCTACTCCTCAGCTTCATCTCACGACACTGTCTCTTTCTGAGCCCAACCGCCCAAATGCGCGCTGCAGTCTTGCTCCCCCTGGCCATTGGCCTGGCCGCTGCTGGCCCTGTCGAGAAGAGACAGCTCATGGACTTCGCCAAGATCTCTGAGGACCGCGCCGACGAGATCGCGGCCATTGACCCGGCTGATCTGGGCCCGGTTGAGCCCATTGTCCAGGCTACGACTGTGGCCGACGCGACCTCCGCTTACGATGCGACCTCTGCCATCGCCGCCGCTACGAGTGCCGTCACTGCTGTCGTTGGCAAGCGTGATAACTGCGCCAGCACCTACACTGGGTAAATTAGCTCAAGACACAAAAATCGGCTTCAATGCAGTACTAATACGCTACAGCTACGGCCCTGTTGTCACCTCAGAGCCCAGTGCCTGGGTCTCTGATGCTTCCTTGACTACGCCGGCTCTCGAGGCTGCCACGCCGACCGGCTACGTCGCTGCGAGTGACTTCACCAACCTCCAGGGCGCCGTCCAGGAGATGGGTTACTTGACCATTCATACTCTGGACGAGTACAACCCCCAGAAGTGCGCAGATTACTGCGACGGCGAGGATTTCTGCATGGGTTTCAACATCTACTTCGAGCGCGACCCCTCCGTCGACACCTCCTGTGACGCGGGCGGCAACCCCTCCAGCATCACCAACATCGGCTGCATCCTCTACGCCTACCACCTCGCCGCTTCCAAGGCCACCAACAACGGCCAATGGCGCGACAACTTCCAAGTCGTCGTCACCGGCTCCAACGGCTACAACAAGGCAACCACCAAGCTGTCCAGCCCGACCATGACCGACATCGACGGCTTCCAGGCCCCCAAGGATTTCGGCACCGCCATCATCAACGCCCCATACTACAACGGCTTCGACAGCTACATCACCTACACCACCTACACCGACGCCTACGACCCACGCATCTGCGCCAAGGCCTGCACCGCCCAGACCCAGACCGACAAGGACTCCGCCGTCAACGGCGAGTACAAGGCCTGCAACTACTTTGTCGCCTACGCCCTGGCTAAGAACGACGAGCCCCAGGGCCTCTTCTGCGCCATGTACGCCCTGCCTTGGAACAGCACTTATGCCGTCAACCAGGGTTACTGGGATGGCAGCGATCACTACACCATTTACAACTCGCTGGCTTACATTGTTGAGGGCGATCTGGACTTTGGTGGCCACAGCGAGATCAGCGACTTCGTCTACAGCGACGCTTAGAGGCTTCCCTTGTTTGGAGTCCGTGGATGTGGATTAGAGCTGGAGTAACGATTTTTGCATGTATCTTTTTTATTTCTCGAGCGTAACAAAAATAGACTTTGTCAAATTAACTTGCAAACCACACAATGCATACAAGATATATACTTGATTTTTACTTTTCGATACCACTCCCTCACATCGCCCAGCCGGAGAACGAAGCGGCTACGCCCACAACCACGGCTCAGGCGCAAGCAATGACGACCGCCATGGCGTGAACGGTCCGGCACCAGCTTTCACTAATACCGCCACCAAGTCGTAGACCTGAATTTGGGGCGTGTGGCGTAGTGGGCTGGAGGCTTGGTTCGACTAGTGCGTGTGGGCTTGACGCGAGAAAACGGAGCCGGATATTGAAGGGAAGCTGAACGTTATGGGACGCTTAGGCAAGTGGCGGAAGAGAGAAATGAAACGTGAGGAGACAAACAGAAAATCATAATTTTGTAGCTGCGTCTGGATTCTTGGCTGTCCTACCTCTTCGTAGATTATTGTCACTTCTGATGGGGCAACTCCATATGCTAACCTGCATTTCGATAACAAGAAGGCCACGGTATCTGTGACCAACTCCTGCAGCCTGCGGGAAAGAGCGAATAATGAAGCAAAAAAACAAAAAAAAAAACGACGTTCACACACTTTCTCTTCCTCGGTCTACTTCTCTTAGTGGACCCGCGACGCTCCACGACAAACTTCTTCCCAATCTACCTAATCTTTGCAATCATCCGCGGTCTTGCGCCATACGCCTCCAGGAAGGAGGAAACGCAATATGGTGTTCCGGATGCTGGGCTGCTCGCGGCAGCTTTCTTTCTTCGAGCTTCTAAAACACAGTGTCAGCCTCGCTGCTTCGATGTTTCTAACCACATGAGTGGTGATGGAGGCAGAGGAGCAGCTAGCTTACCGTGCGGATAGAGCATTGTTGTTGTAGTCGTTGGGGTTTTCGACCGGCGCCGCGAGGCCGGAGACAGCGAGCAGGGCCAGGGTGGCCAGGGTGGCAAGTGCAGCGACGCGCATGTTGATGTGCCTGAAGAGGGTGGAACGAAGATAGTTGTTTTGCTTTGGGGGTTGAAGTACGCGGTGGTGGCTTACTTATGCACCGCTACTTGGGCTTCCGACTGCGGGTATTCTAGTTTAGGCTGTCTGCGTTGATTGTATTGGTTGCGCACGGGTGAGACTAGAATTCTCTCTTCAAATTAGGGGGACTACTACCATGGTGCGCATAGCCTTGGCGACCAGATTTTTTCTGGTTTAAGAAAAACTCTCTGGTAACGGTGCTGTGGGGAGGGTTTCTAGAGATGCAGACAAACGATTGCGCCATATGTGCAACTTCGGTTCTACTCTGGTGGGCTGAAAAATCGATTTGGTATACTTAGGATATGTATCTGACTACTGAGACTTCTCCATACTCTGTTTTTTGTGAAATTCTATCTTCTCTTCTGCTACTGTAAGGCCAACCTTTTTCTGAGACGCGCGTGGCCGGCTGCGTGGAGAGCGTCCAGTGAAATTCTGTTACTTCGTTAGTACGATAGAGATTGTGCTCGGCTAAGGAGAGAACAACGAAAGAAAAACCGTCTTGCGGCAAAGTACACACTATCTGGATCGAGTTTGTCGTATACAAACGCCTATAGAAGAAGCCAATCAAAGAAAACACAAAAAACAAAAAAAAAAAAAAGAGCAACGCCACCGCTATGCCACCCAAAACGTGCTTTGGCCTCGCGGCCAATGTGTAGACAAAAAGGGGTAATAAGAAAAGAAGGAAGTGTTCGGGAAAGAATCTCAGCAATGGAAACCGGCCATCATGCGCACCAGCACCGTGGCACCAATCACCCCACCACCGACACCAAGCCTGAAAGAAGAGAAAACGACTCCACCACCTCGCAAAGCAGTCCGCCCCACAACGCCTCTGCTCAGCCTCCCAATCTAATGTCTTCTTTTACGGTAGTCGAAGCACCGGTGGGGGTTCAGACTAATAAGCTCTCCCACTTCTACTCCTGCCGACTGTCTTGAATGATTGCGAGAACTGTGGGTTACCACCCAGCGCCAACGTGTCGAAGCGATCGATCTCCATGGTGTCCATGTCGTTGTAGCCCGAGAAGTAGAAGCCGACGACGACGACCAGGTAAGACAGGATAAGGATCGAGCCCTTGAAGTAATTGCTTTTGCCCTCGCCGTACATGTACGACAGCAGGAAGACGCACAGGATCACCGTGGCCATGTCCCATTGAGGGAAAATGAGGGCTGCAAGTAAATTTCAATTGGTTAGCAGGTGCTCGAATTTCCACGGTCCCACTAAAGTAAAAGACTTACTGAACGTGTGATCGATGATGTGCTTAGGGTCAATATACCGGCCCTCAATTGCGCTGTAGAGGACGAGAGCCGGGATCTGGAGAAGACAGACTTGAAGCGCGTATGCGGAACCGATTTCCATCGATAGTGCGATATTGCCGTTCATAGCAAAGGAAATGGCGTTCTTTACCATTACGTCAGTGAGGCCTTTTCGATTACACAGAGCAGGTGACCATACCAGGAATTCAGTCGTGTTCGGAACGAGAGCGAACAAGGTAATACCAAGGAACTTTTCATCGATATCCACATTTTCCAAGACTGCATCAACTGTATTGACCAAAATTTCCGCAATGATGGCATACGCCACCGTTGCCGTTAGGAGAATGACAGCTGACTTCGTTCGGCTCCAGTTAGGAGCATCATGACCGCCTCCATGACCAACTGCGGTGTGTCCATCATCAATTTCCTCACCAGCTGTACCAGTCCTGTGAAGGTTGGGACGTTCTGACAGGCCCGATGCGGCAAGATTGACTTGAGAAGTCCTGCGAGGATGCTTGGAGGCATCGCGTGCGGCAACGGCGGCAGCAGTGGCGGCCATCTCTGCGACTTGGCGGACCAGATGGTTGTTGTCCTCCTCAGACATACCGTGGAGGTTAATGCTGCGCTGACTTCGGGTATCGTGGTGGCGATCCTCTGACTCATGGGGAGGTACGACGTGGGGAGTGTGAGATTCCGTGCTGTGCGAGGACTTCGCTCTATCCAAAGGATCCCCTCCAGGTGATAGGCCGGCTTGCCTCAGGGACTGACCAAGAATGCGCTTATAGAGGGCTGACTCGCGAATATCGGACTTGCCAACCGTTCCATAAGAAGGTACGTTATCCCCTGGTGCACCCGAGGTCGAAAGGTGCTGAGAGTGAAGACTGGCGCTTCCAGCAAGGTGACTAGCTGCCATGTCCATCTTCTCTACCTTCTTCTCATCAACCTCGGCGCTCCAAATGACAGCGGCGTGTGTCCGAAGCGTGAAAAGGAGACCGATGGCGTATGAGAGGAAAAGCGTGACCGCGGCAAACCAGGTGAACGGTCGAACGGCCTGAGTGTAGAAGCGGTCATGAATGGCAGGGGACTGATCAAAATAGCAACGGCGGCAGTCACGGGTGTTGTCCACGGCTTTGTTGTGAGTACAGCCATGGCAGTTGAGTTCGTGCTACGCATGAAATTAGTTTCGATGCCCAATCGGAGATACGCATGAGAACTTACACTTCCATAGATCTGGTAGAACAGAGTTGGCCCGAAGACGCCAATGACTGCAAAAAGCAGCATAGTCGACGTAACACCCGCAGACTTAACATTGAAGCGTTGTGTCTTCCTCTTCAATGCGCCGAAGCACATGGAGAGGCCGGGAAGGAACAAGATACCGGCAAAAATACTACCAATGATGCTGCCTTCCACCAGCTGTGCTTTTCCTTGTTTCAAGGCAACACAGTAGAGAAACACTTCAACGACTGTCGAGAAGAAGGCGTTGATGGTTGCACCAACTCCCATGGAAGACTGAGCCGAAATGGACGCAACAGCCTGTCCGATAAAGTACGCCAGTGGAATAATCGAGAACAAGGCCAGAGTGAAAACCAAGAACTGGTTTGTCAGTGCAATCTCCAGGCCCAGCGCCTCATCCAGGACAAAGTAGTCGAAGATGACAAATACGACGACTCCAAGGAGGTTGATGAGGAAAATGTTCGTGCCATCGACGGTGTATTTCCAGTACTTGATGCCCACTGCTCTGTATGTGCAAAGCAGGATCGAAAACGCTGGCTCGCCCGGTCGACGGATATCGCTTATGTCTGAGTGGAAAGACAAGGCCAGAGGATGGCGGCGAAGGTGGTCAAACAAGAGCCAGGTCACCTTGCCCATTGGAATGGTGAAGACGAGGAGCCAGCAGATACCGGAGACCAGGAAGAGAGACGGTGTCAAAAGGCCGTAGAAGACGATGAAGAAGAGGACTCTGCCAATGCTCCACTTGCCTCGGCCGAATAGTCGCCTCTTGGTGTTTACATTATGGCCCGAATCAGCATTGCTGCCTCTGCTGGGCCTACCCAACAAGCTTTGAGTCTCGTCTGCCGAGTCAACGCTGTTACGGCGTCGCCCCACCAAAGACCTGTTGCTAGAGGGGCCAAAGAAGAGACGGCCCTCTTCGATATCGCCGCTCTGCCATTGTTCGTACTCGCTGATACTGCGGCCTTCGCCTTCGTCTTCCTCAAGATAAGCTTCCTCTTGACGGAGCTTGACGTACTTGCCAAACGGATAAAGCAAGTATCTAGCAAGGCCCCAAAAGACCCTGCCATACGCCATAGCTCCATCGGTGAAACCAAGCAGGAAGCAGATGAGAGCGCCAGTCGCCGCAATCGCGGCAAGCCACCACCCGAAGATTAATGACCAGAGGAAGTTGAAGAGAACAAGCCACGGGCTGACGAAGCCTCCGGGAGTGGAGTGAATATCCCCCTCGGCCGTCTTCTGGACAGAACGGTTCTTCTTGTACAAGGCCGGCTTCCAAATTCTGATACCAAAGGGGTGCGTCTCGTTGATAGCCTCCTGCCTGTCTTTCAAGGTAAAGCTCTCGGCGTCGCTCAGATCTGCATCGTCGTCGCCGTTGTCGATCTCCGCCTCCTCTTCGTCGGCGCGGATTGTATCGTCTCCGGAGGAGCCAGCGGGCTGGGCTTCGGTAGGGGTGTCCGGGCCTGCGTTGTTCTCCTGCCCGGCGTCCTCGTCGTCAGTGGAGTCGACCTTCGCGAGGAACGGCGGTTGGGTGACGGGCCGGCGGCGAAGAGTGGAGGGGACGCGGCGCAGTGACCCGGAGGCCATCTTCGCCTGCTTCTGCTGCAGCATCTGGTCGACCTCGTCCTCGGCATCGTCGACCGAGAACTCCTGGCCGCGGTGCAGGCGCGCCATGGACGTGGTGCGGCGGCCCATGCCCTTGCGCTGCGGGGGCTTGAGGCCTTGCTGCTGCTGCTGCGGCGGCGGTTGCTGGTCCTGGAGGGACGACGGCGGGCGCGCGGAGCTGGACGAGGCAGAGGCGCCTGGGGACGAGGGGGCGTTAGCATGCGCGCCTTTCACGGAGCGATACATTGCTGCGGGGGAGTTCTGGCGAGTACCGGAAGCGCCCTGCGGCGGCGGTTGGGCTGCTCTTGTTCTATGCTGGCCATCCCGATCTGGCGCTCGCGCGCTGCCGGGCCTGCTAGCACTGGTGCCCTCCGAGGTGGCCGGGGCGTCAGAGTAGCCAGTGTCGGGCCTGGCTTGGCCGTCGTTGTCGGCCATTCTGAGGCGGCGCGGGTGGAATGAGACCGTCAGGCGCGGAGGAATGAGGCGGACGGCCGCCGATGGGCCTGTTTGTTGTCCGCCGGTTGGGCCGTGCTGGAGCTTAGAAGGCGGGCGCGGGCGCGGAAAGGCGGTAAGCTGGTGGCATGCTGCTGTTATAGACGGAGGCAGAAGATTCCTGGGAGCATGGGTGCCGGCAGATGACCGCCGCTCAGCTGCACACGCCGCGCTAGCTGCGCGATCGCTGGCCGGAGCTGTGATTGCAAGCGTGCAGCACACGTGAGGCCGGGGGCGCGCCTGAGCTGCCCGGGGCTGGCGCGCTGGCGTCACAGAGAGATGGCGGCGCTGATCGGACGCGCAGCCGCCGAGAACGCCGACGCCGCTGAGTGGCCGGCAGCTGCCAGAGCTTCAACACCATCGCCAGCGCACGCCGTCCCATCCCGCCCTGCGCTCCCACCCCGCCATCGCTGCCGCGCCTGTCCGCCTGCTGCATCGCTGCCGCCGCCCGTGTCCCCGCCCGCAGCGCGTCCCCCGGCCCCCGTCCCCCGCCCGCACCGCCGCCGCCCCCGGCCGCCACCGCCATGGCGCTCGACACCTTCTTCCACAACAAGATCGAGAGCATGAAGCTCGAGATCATCCAGGGCCAGGCCAAGCTCCGCCGTCTAGAAGCACAGCGCAACGACTACAACTCGCGCGTGCGGTTACTGCGCGAGGAGCTGGGCCTGCTGCAGCAGCCCGGCTCCTACGTCGGCGAGGTCGTCAAGGTCATGGGCACCAAGAAGGTCCTGGTCAAGGTGCATCCGGAGGGCAAATACGGTGAGTAGCCGCGCCGCGCCCGCCCCGCCGCGCCGTGCTTACTGACGCCGTGTCCTAGTTGTCGATGTCTCGGACCAGGTTGACATATCCAAGCTGACGGCCGGCAAGCGCGTCACCCTCCTCAGCGACTCCTACAAGCTCGAGAAGATGCTGCCCTCGTCCGTCGACCCGCTCGTCTCGCTCATGATGGTCGAGAAGGTGCCGGACAGCACATACGACATGATCGGTGGCCTGGACCAGCAGATCAAGGAAATCAAGGAGGTCATCGAGCTGGGTCTGAAGCACCCGGAGCTCTTCGAGTCGCTTGGTATTGCACAGCCGAAGGGCGTGTTGCTGTACGGGCCGCCGGGAACAGGCAAGACGCTGCTCGCCCGTGCAGTGGCACACCATACCGACTGCAAGTTCATCAGAGTGTCTGGCAGCGAGCTGGTGCAAAAGTACATTGGTGAAGGCTCGCGCATGGTGCGTGAGCTGTTCGTCATGGCACGTGAGCACGCGCCGTCCATCATCTTCATGGACGAGATCGACAGCATCGGCAGCAGCCGTGTCGAGGGCTCGTCCGGCGGCGACTCGGAGGTGCAGCGCACCATGCTCGAGCTTCTCAACCAGCTCGACGGCTTCGAGCCGACCAAGAATATCAAGATCATCATGGCCACCAACCGACTCGACATCCTGGACCCTGCCTTGCTCCGCCCCGGCCGCATTGACCGCAAGATCGAGTTCCCCCCGCCAACCGTCGAGGCGCGCGCTGACATCCTGCGCATCCACTCCCGCTCCATGAACCTGACCCGCGGTATCAACCTGACCAAGATCGCCGAGAAGATGAACGGCTGCTCTGGCGCCGAGTTGAAGGGTGTGTGTACTGAGGCAGGTATGTACGCGCTCCGTGAGAGACGCGTGCACGTTACCCAGGAGGACTTTGACCTGGCAACGGCCAAGATTCTCAACAAGCACGACGACAAGCAGATGAGTTTGTCCAAGCTCTGGAAGTAAAGGGCTTGCCAGAGCCTGGGGAGGACACGGTGCAGCGGCCGCTCATCATCGATGATGCTTGCCTATCACTGCGCCGTGAAAAGGGTCGTCTTGTTATCGTACTATCGGCAGCGACGGATGGCGCAGGCTGGCATCAGGGAAGGAGGTATAGAAAACATAATTCTCGTGTACTTGTCAATCCGTGAAACGTTTTGAGGGGCACTCCAGAAGCAAGGATCAACGAATCGACACGAATGCATTAGTCGCAAACCCTTTCCCTTTCCCGTGACCTCCGTGTTCCCTGGGTGCCTGACATGATTCATCACGATACGTCTGATGATGCAAGGCCTTGCAGAAACCAACATTCCGCCCTGCTGCAAGGCGCACACTGTGCTACCATCGTTTGTGAAGACGGATACCTGGCAGTACCACCTCACCGCCCATCCGTGCGTTTCCCCACCGCCTTCGTTTACTATGACGGGTTTCTGGGCGTTTCTATGTAGCCTATTTTTCAGGCCCGCCATGGGCTTCGAAAGTTTATTGCTCCATCCTGCACACATATGCAGGAAGGAACACCGCAATCCTACTGACGCCTACTATACCGTCCCGCCCCAAGGACCTGCAGTCGATCGAAAGGAGGACGGGAGGGTCAGGAGGTTCGTGGTTGGGGCAGGGAAGGTGGATCTTGGGGGGAGGGAAACGGGCGGGGCACCGAGACAATTTGCGTCACACAAAAGGCTTGTTTTCGTTGGTGGTTGGGAACTTGAGTAATGTCCAAAATGCAGGGCCGAAGTCTGTCTCAATGACCACTGCTGGTTTAGGGGGCTGGGCTTGAGGATCTGCGATCTAGAACTGCCCATCTCGCTCTCTTCTACGGGATGTGGCGGGAAGTTTGTTGAGTAGCCTCTTCTGGCTTCTGTTTTTTTTATTCATAGGCGTTCGAGCCAATGCGGATTTTGCTCTCTCCGAGCGAGGTAGAGAAGCATCCGTCCGAAGCCGGGAGACGGGCGATATGTAGTCATTACGAGTTACACGAAACTGTCGGTTGGTTCCAGTGAGCGCGTGAGTTTTGCTTGAGCGTTCTGGATCCCATGTGCTGGTACACGGGGTCCATCCGTTTCTAAAAGGAGGAGGGGATTCAATACTACAAACATTCTTGTCGTCTGCCGTTTTATATAATTCGACCTTCTCTAGAGGAATGAGTGCATTACCTACGCCGTCGCTGAATGCGGAAGTGGAATGAAAAGGGAGGAGGAAAAACCAAGACAAAAATTCTACATGCAGCCGCAAATACAAGCCATGCCAAACCTCAGAGGCCAGGCTGCTGATGACAAAAAGTAGACACCGTCGTTGATGCGCGTCTGTTTCAGAGTCCCTCGAGTCAGCCAACCCACCGTGACGCCCAAAAAGGGATCTCAAAACAAGATGGGAATGAATCCCTCTGAGATGTCCCAAGAAATCCCGAAGCAATCCGAATATCCAGTCGCCGCTATCCATAACTCTTCGTGGTATCATTCAGTCATTCGCAGAGAAACCCCATCTTATGCACCGACATTCATCTCCTTGACCTCCCAGTTCAACGGGTACTCTTCCCTACGGGCGTCACAACCGGCGTGGAAATGCCAACGGACGGGGCCGCGGTCCGTCCACGCCCATAGACTGTCTTCACCGTTGAACGCGAGCGCGAAGACGACGCCGTCGCACGGCAGCTCAACAGGTTGCAAGCTCACGATCTCCGATGGTTCTTCGTCGGAGTAGAAGTTGCGTGCCGAAGACTGGGTGTCAGCCGAGTTCAGAAGATCGCGACGAGGATAGCAGGAGTAGTAGTCCCAGCCACAGCGGTCGACCCAAGGCCATTCTTCCACATCGTAGTCATCGTCGTTCGAATAGGCTGATGCTGAAGTGTCGGTGGAGGCAGACGTGGATACCGATGTTGACGTTGATGCGATACTTGACGTGGAATGCGAGCTTCCGTGCGCGGCGTTGGCCGTGCTCCAATTCCACTGTGATGTTGCAGCCGTAGTGTTCGCGTTGGTCGAATTGCTGCCGTGCGAATAGCTGGTAGTAGCGCTATTGTGGGAGCTGATGGTGCTGCTTCTGCTGCTTATGGTCGACAAGCATCCATTCGTGTGGGTTTGACGCTCAAAGAAAGCATTTGGATGGATGACCCAGACTTGTACACGCTTCCACGTAGCGACAGCGATGCGGCGTTTACGCGGAGAGACTGCCAGAATCAGTCCAAGCGTAGAGTACTTTCCAACAGCGATGTCTAGGCCACCCAGGTCGGCGACAACAAAGTGCTCAAGTGACGGATATCTGTTCAGTGGATTGTATTGCTGGCACCCATCTGGAAAGTGGACACCTTTGATAATGAAAGCTCCCGAACGAGCTCCTTCAGTATGGAAATGCAACTGAAGTACGCTGTTGAGGCAGTAGTCGTCACCGGCAGGGTCAACGAGGCCGTGCTTGTGGTGCACAGCAAGAGGGAATCCGAAAGAAGCAGCAGTAAAAGGGTTTGATGCCATGGAGATGCGACTCGGGCACATATGGATGGAGCTTGTGGAGCTGTAGTCATCCATCTCCCACTGAGGCGTCGGGATTCCGGGGATGAAGAACCACACCCTGCGCTTCATGATTGTGATGTCATAGGGTGCCGGGGTTTCGCACGTAGTACAGCTCATGTCGTAGACTTTGGTAGGAGGAAACTGGTCTGCAACGTGCATTAAAAACTGTTCGTAGTCAGGAAGCCTTTGGTAGGAGGAAACGGTCAGCATACCGTAAAACCTGTTCGCACGCCTCTGAACCCATTCAACTTGCCACTGCTCTCCAGTAGCTTTTCTCAGAACGTCACTGTTGATTTCATAACATATGATAGCGGAGCCGTCGTCTGCCATTGCCAGGGCCCTCGGTTCAAGGGTACCTCCAGTGTTGAGATCCCGTACCTCTTCAATATGGGCATCGAAAGCGTCGGTGAACGTCCAGGTTACGAGCTTCAGAATCTCTTTAGACTGTCTAACGGCCGTCTCAACGAAGGGACCTTGAGCATCGCCCTTGAGATGATATCTGTAGAGGACTGCTAGTCTATCCACGCACTGGCACGCTGTTGAGCGCTCGTGCGGGTCGTAGAAAGCCGTCTTGACAACTTCGAACTCGATATCTTCTTCAGGGCCGAGACCAAGGGCATGTGGTGACAGGACGCACTTGAGGATTGGGAACTGGGACTTGATGCTGTAGACGCCGACTGATGCATCTGCGGCACGCACTACTGCCAACAGTAAGTGGTCTGTCCGGCAAGAGCAGTTGATGAATTGTCCATATTTCAAGCTCTTGGAAGCGGGGAGTGCGAAGCGCGACACGTCGGCAAGCGCATCAATACCGTGCAGAAGGTTCCTCTGGCTGCGGCGCTTGAAGATCTCATACAACTTGTTCACGTTTTTGCCCGAGAGTTTGTCGGTGATGCCGGGGACTTTGCTCAGTTGGATCTGAAGTGTGGTGGAACCAAGCGCATGGGATCGAAGGGTCTTGCAGACTTGAAGACACTGGGAGAAACTGCTAGGGTCGAGATGGTGGAGGATTTCCAGCAAGAGCTCTGCTGGAAGATCTAGCAACATGGTTGCTGTTGAAGATGACTGTGTACTGTGATTGTTTTCTAGAGACCTGGTCGTGCTCGCGACGTTAGTGGGGTTGCAGGAGCAACGAGGCCTAAGAACACTGCTGCGTGACAAATGGACCCTCCGTTGCTGCAGCCGGTGGTTATGTGGTGACGTTTCGAATTTGCGCAGCGCGAGACACGGCTGCGCTAGCCGGCGACTGGAGCTTAGCGGTGGACAGCAGTGCTTCCGGCTAGGCGCGTAGTCGCTCGTGTCAACGGCTTCGCCGATGAGCACTGGGTATGTAGATGGATGCCCGCTGGCTCGCCGACTCGACGCGTCCAACACACCGACTGCAGACAGACCACGAAGAGACGTCGGCAAGGCGGAGAGTACTTACGGATGCATGCAGACGTCAGGCCAAGGACGGAAGCGCGTGTCCCGCGTGGGTACGAAGTATGCTCGGACAGGCGTGCAGCGGCGCGCGCCCCAACGGGAGGAGGGTCGATCTGGACGCTTCCGCGGCAGCACCGGTCAGGTTGGGCCGAAGTCGCGTGTTGTGGTCCGGAGGTTATCGCGTCACGAGTGGGCCGGCGCGTCGCTGTTGGGGCCGGCAAGCGAGATCGCGCCCGCGAAACTAGGGTCCGCCGCGGGGCGCGGGCTGCGGCTGAGCGGGCGCCGGGCGGGCAGCGCGAGAGCACGACAGGCAGCCAGCGGCGGCAGCGGGCAGCGCAGCAGCAGCACAGGCGCCGCGGACGACGCCAGCGCGGGCGACGGGCGCAGCGCGCGATCGGCGGCGTCTTCGCGGAGAGGAGCAGGCGGGTGGACCAGCAGTGGCGCAGTGCCTGCGCCACGCGGTGGCCGAAGGGTCCAGCGCGCAGAGCCCCTCGCCCATAAGGGGCAATGCCCGGTGATCAACGCACACCTCATCAGCGCGCCGCCGCGAGCCGCCTTAGCTTTTCTCGTGGTGTCATCGGCGTCGCCGCCGCCGCGCCTGGCCGCGCCCGCCCTGCGCGTCGCCCGCCGTCACGTGGCGGCCGCCCGTTGCGCCATCGCGAGCCAATGCGCATGGCATTCGCAGCGGTGGCATGGCGAAGCAGGAATCCGGTTTTGCATCATTGCCGCACACGCCGCACGCCGGCGGACCGTACGCCGGGGCGTGCGCGCGCGGGCCAAAATTGCCGCGCAGGAAGTCTGGACCGCGAGAGCGGCGCGCACGACTCGCCTGCACACGAGCGGGCGGAGACATGTGCCGCCCGGCCAAGGCGACGACGCGCTGATTTGCGCTGACACGGTCAATTGGCAGCCCCGCCGGCCAGCCCCCACCGCGCCAGCACGATATTTGATTTTGTCGTCGTGGTGCTGCGCTGCACGGCAGACAAAGCAGCGCGGCGCCGCCCCGGGCGCGCGCCGCAGCACCGCAGCGTGTTTGAGGATGGAGGCTAGACCGCGGCGACAGGGCAGCAGCGTTTAGGAGTATATTGAGGCGCCGCCGCCGCCGCCGACAGCGTGACCGATCTGCCCTCGAGTGCGTTGATCCGACAGGCCAGGGGGCCGCCTAATAGGATTTCTCACGTTTGGCGCCTTCTCGACCCTGCGTCAAGCTCTAAAAGTCCCTTCGCCCACCAGCTCGCCGCCGCGCTCCACTTCCAACACATCATCGCGCCTGCCCGCTGGAGCTGCCCTGAGCGCGGCGAGAAGATCCGATTCCGCCGCATCGCGCAGCGCCGTTGTGCGTTTCAGAGTGGCCTGCTCCGCCGCCCGCTGACTCGTTTGCCGCGATGATGTAATGCGTGGCTCGCCCGCCGTACTCCTCCCTTCCACGTCCGCAACCTCACGCGCGCAGCCCTCGCCTTAAGATCCGCAATGACCGCCCTGCCCGCCTGCGACCCGATCGCCAGCGTTTGATGCCCACATCGCCAGTGCATCACCCGCTCCGGCTGTCAGGCCCCGTCTCGCATCCTCGACCAGCATGACCACCAGCGCCGCCACCCCGTCGCACACTCCCTGTGCGTGGGAGCACCATCCGCATTCCCAGCCGCGCCCGGCACCCTCGCGCTCCTCCACCGCTCGAACTCCCGCGTCGGTCGGCCAACCGCTGCCGCCGCCCCTTCGCCCCAATGACGCCCGCTCTCCCATTGCCCAGGACGCCCGCAGCCCCAGCCCCAACTACTTTGGCCTCGCCTTCGACTCTGCTGCCGACGTCTTCTCGTCCAGCGGCGTGCGCCACGCCCGCGCCAACTGGAGCCCGCCAAACTCCAATGTGCGCTCCGCCGCAGCCGCCTCGCCCCGCGTCATACCCCTCGATCAGAACCCTGAGTTCGAGGCTTTCCGTCGCCAGTCGGAAGCGGGCCGCAAATTCAGTCTCGGCGGTGGCCTGTCGCAGTTCACCATCAGCAAGCCGCCAATGAATCTTTCGAATCCGCCCTCCGCCCGCTCGACCAGCCATACCGAGTCTCCGTTATCCCATCCAAATGGCACTCCTATCTCGCCTAAAAGCACCGATTCGGGCGCGTCCATCATGACCCCAGACAAGCCGCGCTCCCCAAAGCGTATGCTGTCCACCGACTCGACCGTCTTCCCCAATCGTCCGCGGCGGCATTCGCCAGCAAGCTACTCGGAGTCATCAGACAGCGACCAGCCACCTAAGTTCGCTGAGGGCGCTCCGGACAGGCTGTCAATGCCGAACGCCAGAACACCGTCGACTCTGTCGCATGCCCGCGCAGAGACATTACCGGCGAATTTTGAATCCGAAAACCAGGCTGCTAAACAAGGCCCAGTAATGGTAACACCTCAGCACGTCGTCACTCTCTTGGAATCATCGGAGGAAGAGATCCTGCTTCTGGACCTGCGTGTTTCCACACAGTACTCAATATCCAGAATACGCGGGGCCCTTAATCTTTGCCTTCCTACAACTCTTCTTAAACGAGCCTCGTTCAACGTGGAAAAGCTAGCCGAGACATTCAAAGACGAGAGCCAGAGGAAGAAGTTTGAAAACTGGAGAAGCTGTAGATACATCATTGTCTATGATGCAGAATCTGCACAACTTAAAGACGCGGCTTCGTGCATAAAAACTCTCAAGAAATTCTCGAACGAGGGCTGGACTGGTCCCTCGTACATAATACGCGGCGGCATTTCCGAGTTTGCAGCCAAGTTCGCATCCTTCATCTCTAATGGCACCAGTTCGACGAAGAGCTCGAGCAGGAAACCGAACCTCAAATTGGACAACCTTCCGGGACCCCTGCCTGTCGTAGGCGGCTGCCCTCTACCAGCAACACAGAATGCCGCGAACCCATTCTTTGGTAATATCCGACAGAACATGGATCTGATCGGTGGTGTTGGCCAGATGCCAATCAAGCGACCGCAAAGAATGACCAGTCAAACTCACAGGGAGCTCCCCGGCTGGCTCAAGCGCGCAGCGGATGAAAAGGACAATGGTGTTACTGTGTCCGAAAAATTCCTGCAGATCGAGAAGCGCGAACAGAAACGGATGCAGGAAGCGCTGTCGGGCAAAGTCATCTACGGTGATTCTGCTAGCCCTGAGGCACACAAAAGCGTCCAAATTGCTGGCATCGAGAAAGGGACCAAGAACCGGTACAACAACATCTGGCCTTTTGAGCATACCCGAGTCAAACTGAAGGGTGTGCCGTTGGAGGGTTGCGACTACGTAAACGCGAACCACATCAGGCCCCCGTGGTCGAACAAGCGCTACATCGCCACGCAGGGACCAATACCCGTTACCTTTGAAGACTTCTGGAGCGTCATCTGGCAACAGGACGTCCGCGTCATTGTCATGTTGACAGCCGAGAAGGAGGGGGGTCAAATCAAAGCACACAACTACTGGGACGCGCAACAGTACGGCCCGTACCAGCTGAATTTTCATTCAGAGCATCGCGCTTCCCTGGAACCAGGCACTATCAAACGCCATCACGCAAGAAGTAGCACGGGCCGTCGTTCTTCAGGAGGATCGGGAGGCTCTTCGCAGTCTCAAGACTACTTCCCTCAACCCGAGAGTGAGGCTCCTCCTAGTTCGGAAACGCCGTACGTCATCGTCCGCAAGTTCACACTATCGAATGCCGAGTTGCCCTTCGCACGGATGCGCGAGATTACGCAGTTGCAGTACTCGAACTGGCCTGACTTCGGCGCGCCGGCGCACCCAGCGCACCTCCTAGGTCTGGTTCAGCAGTGCGATGCTGTCGTACGTCAAGCGCAGGGCGGCTCGATGGATGAGCCTGATGGGCCGAGCAAACACCCTGTGCTTGTTCATTGCAGCGCCGGCTGCGGGCGGACAGGCACATTCTGCACGGTGGATAGCGTTATTGACATGCTCAAGCGACAGCGGAACGCACACTCACAGCGGCAGACATCGCCGATGGATGTAGACAAAGCTCCACCGGCCAAGAATAAGGAAAGCCCGTTTTTCAAGCCAACGGCCGAGGTTGAAACTGATCAGGACGACGACACTTGGCTTCAACGGGATGACACTGATCTGATCGAGAAAACGGTCGAAACGTTCCGGCATCAGAGACTGAGCATGGTGCAGAGTCTGCGCCAGTTTGTCCTGTGCTACGAGAGCGTGTTGGAGTGGTTAGTGGAGCAGCACCAGGACTAAGGAGAGCAGCAACGGCTGGGGCCCTTTGCGCGGGCTTGGTTATTATTTGTATGGCGAGCAAGAGCGAAAGGCTTCAGCCAAGCGGACTATCATCTCCCCTAATCAGGCATCAGCATCAGTCGGGCGTTGAAACACGCGACAGCGGGAAGCATTCTCATACTTGATCAAGCACATGGAATCATGATAATGATGGAGCCTTGTCATGTCTGCATCAACGGCGCAGAGGCGTAGGCTCTTTATCTCCCTTTATCGGGGATCTAGGAAACGATTCTCTTCTTCGGGGCTGGCACATTTCTTCATTACTTCTACTTCTCATAGACGGAACAGCATGGCTTGCATGGGCGGAGGGTCGCCGGCTGGGTGTAGATGGAAAGACGGACGGAAGGGGGACAAGGGAAGCCACTGGCCCTGTGATGCATGCGCGGCACAGTCATTGCTTTAGCAGGTACTACTCTTACGATGTTGATATTGGTAGCGTGCAAGCGCGGGAGCAAAGACGGGCAGAATGTCACGGTGCAGGATCAGGAACGAAAGCGGCAATAAGAGCATTGGCAGCAGCCGGCTGTGTGCATTGGATGTGTGACGTCGGAGAGCCAGCGGCATGGGCCGGTTGATGTCACCGCGGACCCTGTCCCTGGCGCCGTCTCGGGCGAGCTGCCTCACTCAACCAGCATGACTCTGCTGTCCGACACATGATTCCGCGTCCGGCTGGCGTCTGCGCGTCGCATGGGCATCCCAAGACCAGCCCGCGAAGTCTCATTCGCGCGCCCGCCAATCAGCGCGGCCCCTTGCAGCCACCGGCGGCTGGCCGCCCTCGCACGCGTCGCGCAGTGAATCGCCGCTCTTGTCGCGCGCTGCAGCGGCGGCCCTTCGCGGGGCTGGGGGCAGCCCTACGTCATCCAATCGCGGCCGGTGATGCGCGCACCCCTGCCGCGTGCTGAGGGCGCAGGCGTCGCCCCGGCTGCGCGCGTCCACACACGGCGCCGGCGGCGGGTGCTGTGCTGGTACCACACGAATAGGCAAAAGCGCTGCTGCCTCTGCGCCCTCTTCCCAGCCCTACACAATCTCTGCCCAATTGCGCGCCGTGGCTCATCGCCAGGCACAGACCACGCTGCAGCGACGCAGCGCTTGGCGGCCGGGCAGCACGCCTACTTAACCCCAGCCTTCCCCACGCCTCGCCCGCGCCCGCTACGCTTCCACGTCCCGCCAAGTCCAGAGCCAGCCGAACAGACCGCTCAGAATCTCCCCCGGTTCTAGCAGAGCGAACTTCCGCATCCCTCGAAGTATCGCTTCCGGAGCTCGAACACCGCCAACACGACTTGCGCGAGTGCCATTCCCGCCGGCAGCGTGAAGCGTCAAACTAACTTTCCACGCTCTTTTACCTGTTCTGTCGCTCCGGTCGTTTCCTCGTCTCGCTCAGCAGCCGTCGCTCGTTTCAAACGGTCTTTCTCTTCGCTGTTTCCCAACATGTTCAAGCGGTCTTTCACTTCTTCCCAGGGGACGAAGGATCGCGTGGGCAAGATCACCAAGCAGCAGCCGAAGAGATCGTTTCGCGAGGAGACGAAGCAGAAGATGTTGGAGAAGCTGGACAGCCCGACGTCGGTGGGCAGGTTAGTCGATGCTTTGACTTCTCGCCCTCGTCCACCCGTCCGGTCTAACCCGTCCGCCGTCAGCGGATCTCCAAAGCTCACAAGCGCCATCATCACCATGGTGATCGGCCCCGACCAACGGCTGTTCGCCGCGCACGAAGACGTACTGTGCCACTCGCCGTTCTTCCAGGCGGCGCTGCGCGGCCAGTTCTTCGACGAGACGCCGACCAAGCGCATCGTTCTGCCTGATGAGGAGCCCGAGGTCTTCTCGTGCGTGCTCGAGTACCTGTACAAGGGTGACTACACGCCGCGCCTGCTTCACGACAAGCGGCGCGGCTCGTGGATGCTCGAGGGCGCCGAGGTGGTTCCCTCAACACAGACAACACCGGACCTGAACAACCCAGAAAACAACGGCGGCCGAGGAGGAGGAGGAGGGGTGAGCGAAGCAGCGGGCCCCAGCAACAGCATGGCGACAATCTTCCACGCCGGCGAGGGCGCCGTGCTCCTGCGGGACACGGTCGTGTACTGCGCCGCCGAGCGGTACGGGCTGGCCGAGCTCAAGCGGCTGGCCCTGCGCAAGCAGGGCCTCCAGGCGGGCATCGACGTCGGCACCGTGCTGCGCTCGGCGCGCTACGCCTACGCCCACACGCCCGACACGGACTCGCGGCTGCGCGCCCACTACCTGGCACTGATCATCCGCAGCCGGCGCACCTTCAAGCGTAGCGGCACCATGCAGGCCGAGATGGAGATGGGCGGCAAGATGTTCTTCGACCTCTTCGTCGCCATGTGCAACCACATCGATGACATTGTCGAGATTGGCAACGCCAAGTCTCCCAAGTCCATCTGAGTGGCTGGCACTGCATGCTGGAGATTGAAGCAGCGTCGAAGCAACATGGATCTCTTACAAGATTGTTAAACCACTTCGCTCGGGGGCACCGACATCATTTTCCCCCAGATTGACAAATATCACAGGCCCCCGTCCTCTTTCCCCAAGGGAGGAGAGTCGCCATCTCCCGGGACGGCTTTGGGACTGTCCCCCGAGCAACATCGGGAACGGATTTCGGAACGGAGTTCAGGTTGACAGCCAGTAATCACTTTCTCCCCTCAGTAGATTGTCAAGCAAAGCAACCACCATGGGCAACACGGAACCCCATTACCCAAATCCCCACCCAATCCCCATTGAATTCACCACTCGGAAAAAAAGGAAAAGAAAAAAAAACTAAACATCGGAAGAAATCACACGTCTGCGACGTTGCACCCCCACCGCCATGGACTGGCTCTCTTTCCTTTGTTGGATTTTTCCCTTTTCCTCTTCTCTTCTGCGTGGTCGTCTTTAGTGGCTTGCCTCATAGCCCCGTCGATGAAGTCTTTTCCGCGCCTGTCATGCAAAGTGCTGCGTGGTACCGTTATCATCGTCAATTCTTCAGGATCATTCCCTGGGATGTCTTTTGGTGCGAAAGGGGGACTGGTCTTTTTAGTAGTGCTGACTCATGTCCTGTTATGATCTGAAGGAAACGCATGTTTGATGCCTAGTTTGATGGGAAATCTTTTTTTTTCTTCGTGTGAGCGGTTGCACATTCGGATGGGTCAGAGAATGTTAGGTAGTAGCTTTAGTTTTAATCCCCGCCAATCACAACACCTTGGCCGCCTTAAACATCTGCGTAATTGTATCTGCTGCCGTGGATGGAAGGTGACGAGAATGCATCCTTCGGGATAGGGAAACCACCTTGAGTTGATATCATAACAGCAACCACGACGCAAAAAAGAAGAGCTTGCATTAAGTTTTCTTTTTCGTCTGAACCTCCCTTTGCCCCTTGCAGAAATAGAAAGACCTTATACCAACAACGCCGTTTAATGTAGGAGGGGGGGCTGGAGGAGGAAGGACCAAAGGCCGGGCGGGCACCTCCACAACAACTACAACTACAACTACTGACTGGACAAGAAAAGCTGTGATACCAGCAACGAGGAGGAAGAGACTCCAACCTCCTCTTCTCCTCTCTCTTCCCTGCCTTGCCTCCTGCCTTGCCTCCTCCCTCCCTCCCTCCTATCCTTTAAACGCCCCTTTCCCTTCGCACTTCCTTAGGTATGTGTGATGTGCTGTGCAGTGCTGCTGTAAGCGAAGCCAAGTGCCACATTTTAAATTTTTGTTTTCCTCCCGCTGTGTGCTGCGTGCGTGCGAGTAATCCAACGAACCGATCCCTCCCATCCTCACTGCCAGCAATACATATAATGATGCTGCAGCAGTAATGGGAGTGCGTTGAACACTCGTCCACCCAAACCAACCCAACCAGACCGTGCGTGACCAACCTTTCTTCCTTCCTTCCTTCCCACTTTTACCCATTTGGCGGGGTAGTAGTCAGTTACACATGGCGCGTCCGTGCTGTTTGTTCTCTCTTCTGTCAGAAGGAAAGACAAATGAATGGAAGTAAAATGCCACCCGAAAGAACAAAAAAGTCCAAGAAAAAAAGCCTCCTGACCTCCCGCACGGAGATCAAAGTTAAGGAGGACGCCCCCTTTTCTTTTTCGTGGTTGAAAGTAAGCCGGAAGGGCACGACCGAGGACGAAACGAAACAGAAACCCTGAAAAATGGCCCAGCCCAACGAAGGCCTACAAAAATAAGATGGGACATCAACAAGTGGCCGTTCAACTTTGAGACTGGGCGGGGTGCCGCAAAATGAAAGAAAAACCGGCGGTGCCAAAAAAAAAAAAACACACTTTCCAATCATCACGTGAAGAAAAGGAAGCAATCGAATCCAAACTTCAGGAAGAATGCTGAAAGATATACGCCAAAGGGCGAGGTCATGCTCTCTCTTCATCATGTTAACCTCTTCCTCTTAAGATCACCCTGCGGCTCATCTTCATCAGCCCGCTCCGCCGTTTCTGCCGGGTTGAGCAACGAGTGCACGTTTGAGGCCATGCTCGACCGTCTAGTTGGCGGACCCGGCGTGTCGATGCCACGGAAGGGGTAGCGAGCGCCTGGTAGCGTCCAGCCGGCGTCTGGGTTGAGGCTCGACCCTGGTTCGTTGGGCGGCGGCGTTGCTGTCCGCGATCCGGGGTGCTGCCGGGGCCCGCGCGTGATTTCGTACTGCGCTAGGGCGTTGCGGAGTTGCTCATCACCGCCGACGGGCGTCCTGTGTGGGGATGATGGCCATGGCGTCGAATTGTGCCCGGATGCGTATGGTGAATGCGACGGTGGTGGCGGAGCTTGCCAGCCGTGTAATCTGATGTCCGCGGAAGTGTGCCGCCTTGAGAGATTCGCTGGTGGGGAGTTCGCGTTTGCAAGCGGGTGTTGGATTTGCGGTGGAGGTGGAGGAGGCGCCTGTTGAACTGGTGGCCGCAGCGACGAAGGCGAGTAGTTCCCTTGGTTGATAGAGCCGTAGCGGCGAGGTGACACAACCTGCAGGTGGGGCGGAACAGGCGCGCCAGGAGCCCTGTATGACCCTGGCCGGCCAGCATCTGCTAACGAAGGCCTGCGCTGGTCGGTTTGAGGCATTTGACGAGGCGACGCCGGAGCCATGCTGTCATTCTGCAGGTTGGAGAAGTACTGTGAGCGGGCCGACTGTATGTTGTCCGGCTGCTCCTCCATTGATCGGAGCATCTCCGACTGTCGGGCAATCTCGTTTTGCATCATAGTCACTGCGTTTATTAGCCGGCACCACATGCTGGATCACACAAACGGATACCCACCATCCTTATGTATCTGATGCTCGGGATCAGGGACCATGGCCTTGATGCAGTTGGAGAGCTCATAGTTCCACTGGGCCGGTAAGCGTGTGAATTGAAGGAGCAGAGCGGACTACAAACCTGGTGGCAACGCATCAGACTTTCTGTGAGTACGTGGCATCGTTGATTGACATATGCATAACTATCTTCGGCGCGGGCAAGTCTGGCATGCATGTCGTAGAGGCTGTGCTCGAGCATTTGCAGCCGAGTTTCTACCGGATCTGGCATTGGCTCTACAGGAGCTCCGGAAGACGGAGCAGATGACTTTGGACCCGTGGAAAACGAGTCGCGATGTATGAGAGCATGCCGCGAGGCTCGCCGTTTGATCTCCCTCAAGCCAACGAGGTCTCCTCGCTTAAAATTGCCGTTGCCGTGCTTGAACTCCCAGAGAGGAGAGTCTGGGGAACCCGTGTGGAAAACGTCGCTCACTGTACGACATGAGCATGGCAAACGCCGGCGCGGAGCGTATTACTGACCTTTGTGGAAGCCGTACATATTCAACTGCCGCACGAATGATGATATATTGGTGTGTTTGAAGTAAGAACTGCCAGTCGGATTAGACGAGCCATGCCCGCAGCCGGACCCAGGGCGAGACGTACGAGAGGACTTTTGAAAATTCATTCGAAGGAGACATGACAAAGCTCTCGTTGGTGCTCGACCAAGATATCAAATGTTGGATGGATTGGTCTTCGAGCATGCTGCGCCGAGTCAGTCCAGGATCCCAGGGCGCGGCTGCGGTAGCACGTACTTGTAGAGCTTGTGGATAAAGGCCGTTTGTACGACCTTCGGCTGCTGCGCTGCAGCAGCCGCACCGATGCCCGGGCCATTGCTATTATTAGTGGCGGCGGTCCCGTTCGTGCTGTTTGCCGCGCTCGAGTTCGCGTTGGACGTGGGCGGGTTGCCGGCGGTGCTGCTGTTGGGGTTGCTGGTGTTCTCCGGCTCCGACTGGGTTCCACCGTTGCGGTCCAAGGCCGGGCTGGGCTGGGAGGGCGGCGCCGACGAAGCGGTGTTCGAGGGAGTGACGTCCATTGGGTCTCCTGCGGGGGCCGGAGGGGTCAACGACGACGACGCTGACGACGATGGGAGAATCGGTATAGTCTTGTGCATACCTGGCGCGAGCGCATCGGCGGCGAACGGGCTGCGCCTGACGGATTCGGCGCTGGAGGCCATCGTGGCGAGAGCTGTCGCCGGGCTTTCAGATTCTGCGGGGCGTGCGATGCGCCGTCACCGGGGCCAGCTCGCGGCAAACACGTACACGAGCGGCGGTCTGCGCGGGTTCCTCAGTGTTGTCTACGGCGCGCGGCGTGTCATCGGCCGGGCAGCGCTCTGAGCCTGCTCTTTCTAAGAATAACGGCGGCGGCAGCGCGCGAGGAGCTCAAGGCATGCTCCGGCGGACTCGGCGAGCGGCGGGCGGAGCGGGCGCAGGGCGCCAATGGGCGGGCGCAGGGCGAGGGCGCGCGCGGCGGGCAGGCGGGTGCAGGCCGCGGCGGGCAGGAGGCGTTGCGGGCGCGGTGCCGGCGGCGGAGGTCAGACGAAAAGCGTGCTTGGGCTGGGGCGGCGGGCGCGGGCTGGGGGCGCTGGGGCTCGGGGCGGCCTGGAGGGCGTCGTAGGGTCCGGAGGGTCTGCGGCCCAGGGGATCAGGGTCAATGGAACTCGCGGCGTGGTCGAGCTCCGGGGCGCGGTGGTGCTGGGCGGGACGGCGCTGGGGCAGCCACGGCGATGCGCAGACGCGCGGAGCTAGGGACGCATCTGCTGCGACAAAGGGGCACGCGGTGCGGCGACGCGTGATAGGAGCGGGCAGCAGCGATAGAACGGGGCCGGGGCGGGCGCAGGTGCTGCTTGGATGCGGATCTCAACCGAGGACGCCAGGACGGTGTGGAGCTTCCTGGACGCGCCCGCCGCGGCCATCAGGGGGCCACGGGCCGGCAGCAGAGCGCGCGCTGCTCTCGCTCCAGACCACGCTCCCATGGTGAAACTCGCAGCTGTACCACTGCTCCATGCCCGCGCCTGCCGATCGCCGCCAGGCCACAACACCGCAACGGCTGCTCGCCGCGCTGCGCTCCCACGTTCCCAGCGCGCCCGCGCGCGAGCATGGACTTCGCTGAGCTTCCCTCTCCGGCCGCGCGCCGAGCGGCGTAAGTGCCTGCGCCCCCTCCCGCCCGTCTGCTTGCCCCTTCCGGCCTGGCCGCCTGCTGTCCCCTCGCGCGCCCGCTGTCGTTCAATTAAGCATATCGCCTCGTCGCTGCGTCTCGCCTGGCGCCCGCGCTGTCTCGCCGTGCCGTGCCGCCCGTTTGCGTCTGGCAGCGCCGCAGCCTGCGGGGCGCGCCTGCAGCGTGGAGCCGCTCAGCTGTGCTAATCACACGTGTTCCAGGCTGGATGGCATCGTCCAGAGCCTCACCACCGCCGAGTGGAGAGAGCTGCTGTGCCGCCTGCAGCAGCGAGACTTCCGCTGCGACATTGTCGGCTCGCTGCCCGTCGAGCTTGTCTCCGCCGTCTTCCGCCACCTGCCGCCACATGCGCCTTTCCAGAACCAGCGGGTATGCAGTTGTCTCGGGTTTGCTGCGGGCGCCGGCATGCTGATTTCGCCCAGGTCTGCCGCCGCTGGCGAGACGTGTTGTCGTCCACGCACGTGACCGGCCCAGCGCTCGACAGCTGGTACGCCGAAGACGACCCAAAGCTGGTTGGCGAAGCGACGGGGCTGTATCGTGAGCCGTATGTTGTCCATAAGTGGAAAGCAGACCATGCGAAACGCTTTCTGGAGGGCCGCCCTCACCGGGGCTCCTGCTACTTCGGCAGCTGGCATGGGAAGATCACCGCAGCCGGGCGGTCGCATTGGCCGGAGGCCGATTTTGTCAAAGATACCATTGCCTGGACTGAGATGCGACGGCTTGTGGCATTCAACTTTCGCACTGGAGAGCACCATGTCATGCGGACAGATGCCCGCGAGTCGATCAGAGGCATGAAGCTGACTGAGAACCTGGTTGCATTCTTCCCGCTCTTCTCTAGGCGGTGCTATGTCTATAATCTAGGCACGCGGCAGCAAACACATTTCACGCTCGAAAATCAAAATGTGGACGTATTTGCCGGCCAAGGGAAGACGATCCTGGTGGCGTCCGACTCCCGCGCCACCCCAGTGAACACTCGGCTGAATGTCTACCTGTGGAATGCTGATGACCAGCGCACGCGGTCGTTTGAGATCAATCGAGTACGGCTTGTTGAGAAGGAAGACAGACCCTAGTCAGTCCGATGTTGAGCCCCATTCCGGATTTCGGGTTGTACTGATACGCGGAACAGCCAGTATATGCCCAGATGCGTCATCATTGATGAACGAGCGCGGTCAACGGTATGGTTCTACTGCCTTCGCAAAGGAACTGAATACTGGCTGTCTTTCGAACGCTGGTCATTCGACGGCGTTCTGCTCGGAAGATACGACCACGACGTCAGTGTGTCGGCGTACTCGCTCAGAGAAGCAGACATACGTCCCATGGACTACGAAGGGCGCTTCTACCACATCAAGACTCCTATCCGGCCGTTTGGGTACCGTGAGGAGCCGAGCTTTGCACGCACGATGACCACGATCGTCTTTGACAACCAGCTGAACCAACTGCGCGTCAAGACATCTGCAAATGATCTCAAGGGGTTTGGGAACGAGTACTTCAAAGGAGTACCGTTTGACAAGTTCACGGTGTTCCTGTGGAAGGAGGCTCTTTACTACATGCCGCCAGCCATCACCGACGAGGAGGCTCGGACGAAGGACAGCACGTGGGGGCCGCAGACACATCAGACGCTGGAGCGACACGGGCGGCATCTGGGGGTCATGGACATCTCTCCCGCCATGGCTGTTGAGCACAGCGGGATGCCAGGCGACCAGGTGCTCGTGGGGAACGAGCACCTGGTCGTGCTGATCCGGCCGCGGCACTGCGCGGTGTGGTGCTTCGACGCGCAGCTGAAGCTGCCCGAGTTCATACCGGCGGACGCGGACGACGAGTGGCGCTGAGCAGGGCGCGGCTGGCAAATCACGGGCGGCGCGTTCAGCTTGAGCGGGCGGCCAATGGGCGGGGGCGCGGAGTAGAATGCTCTGGACGGGGGCTGGCGTCGATTGGCGGCCGAGGAGCGGCCGGGCAGTGCTTGGCTGCATCGTCGGGGCCGACCGTGGGGTGGGGACTGGCGCGCGAGAATCCATGTCCGTGCCCCTCATACAGTAGCTGCGCCGGCGGGCTGCTTTTTATTTTTTGCCTGTACTCCAAAAAGTTGCCCGCCAGACTCGTCGCTCCAGAAGCTCGCTGCTGCCCACCATGGTCGAGAAGATCTACGTCACCTACAACCAGGTCAGTCGCCCCGTGTTGCTGGCCTGCCTGCGCCGTCCACCGCACGCCGCTGCACGTGCGTCATAGCCAGGCAACCGTTGTCGCAAGCCGCTCTGCGCGCCCCGAAGCTCGCCGTGGCAGTCTCATACGGCGCAGCACCTGCCGCTGCTTTTTCGCTGTGTGCGGCTCGTCGAATGGTGGCCAGACAGACGGGTGCGCTGACATGATTCTTCGCGCCATAGGTCCACAAGCTCTGCCAGCAGTCGGCAGAGAGGATCCTCAATGAGTTCAAGCCCAACCTCATGATCGCCATTGGCGGTGGTGGCTACGTGCCCGCGCGTATCCTCCGGTAAGTCGGTCTTTCGCATGCCTTCTGTGACCTCCTCGCGCCCACTTTGCCCACCAGAGGGCGAAGGAGAAAACGCCCTCCGGAGGGAGGGGGAAAAGGCAGCACAGCAAAGTCAGAGAGAAGAGCAACCCCCAGCTAACATTGTTTTTCTCCGCGGAACAGTTCCTTCCTCAAGAAGCCCGGCAGCCACAACATCCCCATCCAGGCCATCGGCCTGTCGCTGTACGAGTCGCTAGGCACCGACGAGGTCGAGGCGCCGGGCACCAAGGTCACCCGCACGCAGTGGCTGGACCTGTCGTCGCTGGAGATGGCCAACCTGATCGGCAAGAACGTGCTGATCGTCGACGAGGTCGACGACACGCGCACCACGCTCGAGTACGCCGTGCGCGAGCTCGAGAAGGACGTCGAGGTCGCCACCCAGAAGCTCGGCCGCACCAGCGAGAAGACCACCTTCACCATCTTCGTGCTGCATAACAAGGACAAGGCCAAGAAGGGCACCCTGCCCAAGGACTTGATGGACGAGGGCAAGTACATTGCCGCTCAGACCGTCGGCGATGTCTGGATCAACTACCCGTGGGAGGCGACGTAAGTCTTGGCTCTGTGTGCAGTGCTAGGAGTGGCGTTTGTTGTGGCTGTGGATCATGACTTGCTAATTTGGCTGAAATAGCGACATCGACGAGCACGACCGCCTGGCTGCTGAGGCCGAGAAGGCGAAGGCGACCAAATAGACGGGTGGCATACCCGGCGTGGCATGGGACAAGGAGAGAGGCGGATATCTGAGGTCCACATCTTTCTTCACGGCGTTTTGAGGGATACAAGAAGCGAGACATTGGGATGGTTGGTCAATCAATTGCATAGACATCATGCAGAAAATCCAAATTTCACAACGGCAGCTTGACAAAAGTCGCTGGCGCTTATACACTCAACCTATTCAGACAGAGCTCTGAGGGGAGAAAAAGAAACTTTACGAGACGCCCCCCTTTCTCAACACGTCTCACTCGAAGCTGGAAAGTCCCTCAGGCACCAATTGAACAGCTCCTCCCCACCACTACCACCACCCATCACATCCGCCGGCGGCGTCAACAGCTGCATCTCCGCATCCCCCCCAAGACTCCGGCCCCACACCTGCTCCTGCGCCGGCAACAACGACTCCCCCGACACGGCGAACTGCACCATCCCCCTCTCCCTCTCCTCCCTCTCCTCCCTCTCCTCCTCCTCCGCCCTCCGAACCAACATCTCCCCCTCCTCAATACTCGCTCTCCCCTCTCCTTCCTCAGCACCACCACTCCACAACCACCCCTCACCCCACCCGGGCATCTGCGCTCGCATCCGCGTCTGCGTTTGGACCTGCGTTTGCAACGGCGCTTGCGTCGTTTGCGGATCCTTGCCACACACCGGACACGCTCTCGTGGGCTCGTGGTCGTACTGATTGACGCCTTTTGGGCAGGGCGCTAGGGTAGCTCGGGCGCCCGCTGTGACGGAGGAGGAGGGGGACGAGGAAGACGAGGAAGATAGTGGTGCAGGGGCGGTCGGGAAGGGAGGTCGAGCTGAGATGGTTGGCACCGCGGGTGGAGGGGCGATGATGGTCGAAGGGGGGCAGGAGGAGGATGAGGCATGCGGAGCCGGGTAGGCGGGAGATGGGAGATGGGGTTGGTGGGAGGGAGGCTGTGGGAAGAGCTGCGAGGGGGGTTGTTGCGGTGCTTTGGGCGGGGCTGGATGCTCGTCGTGGGAGGGGCGGTGGAGCCGCTCTGCTTGGTCGCAGAAGCGCGTTCGGATCGGCTTCATGTGGCCGCATGGCCAGCAGCCGATGAGGACGAAGCACATGGGCTTGTTGTCGGCTTGTGTGCGGCGACGGTGGTTGGTGGGGCAGTGTTGGTCGACTTCTTCCACCGGTTGATTTGCTTGTTGCTGGATGGGTGTTGAAGCGGTTGTTTGAAGGTATGATGTGCGTGTTATGATAGATTGAACTCTTTCTTTTTTTGGGGGGGATTTGATAGACAGAATGAAAAAGCCGGTGCTTGGGCAAATAAGCCGAAGTTCTGACTGTGAGGGTTGTGAGGAGGTTTGTTTGCTTGATAAGTCAGAGAAGACCTTGCGCAGCCGCGGCAGTGTCTGTAAAGAGAGAAGGGGAAAGACTGAGTGTGCGATTGTCGATGAGAGCACGACAGGATAACTAGAAAATACGAATCTCTTGTGGCCTTTATATCGATTGTGCTGCTGGACTCTCGGATTGACGTGTATGGAAAAGGACGTCTCGAATTTCAACCAGTTTGCGCGGCCCTGTCTCTGATGCGTAGCAAACGGGTGGCTTTTATCCACGTAGCAAACGCAAGCGCAATTCTTCATTTCGAAGAAAATGCGAGCTCGGAAAGTCACTGCGAAAGCAATTCCACTTGCGCCACACGTGCTTCAAGTTAGGTATCCTAAGTACAGGGGGGAAGGAGGTTCGAGGAAAATGTGGGTGACGGGGTCGGGCAGCCGCAAACGCGCAACGCTAGAAATACAAGGTTTCCCCGCGCCGCCATAAAAACGAGCAAGAACAACGTTCTAGATTGGTCATGCAAAAAAGGAGATGTGGAAAAAGCAAAAGGAAGAATTTAGTTCACTCGCTCATTGCTTTTTACACCCGCAGCAGCTTGGCCGCGTAGTCAACAATCAGCTGCTCCTGGGGGAACGCCATCTCCTCCAGCTTCTGGGCGTACGGGGTAGGAACCTCAGCACCAGTGACACGGACCGGGGGCGCCTGCAGGTAGTCGAAGCCGTACTCGCAGGTCAAAGCCATGATCTCGGCGCCAACACCGAAGGACGGGAAGTCAGAAGCAACGGACATCAGGTGGCCAGTCTTCTTGACAGACTTGATAATGGCCTCGACGTCCAGGGGCTTGACGGAACGGAGGTTGATAACCTCAGCCTCAATGCCGTACTTCTGCTTGAGCTGCTCAGCAGCAGTCAGGGACTGACCGACGCAGCGGGAGAGAGTGACGATGGTGAGATCCTTGCCGGGGCGCTCGATCTTGGCCTTGCCGAACTGTACATCTTGTCAGGACATGCTACGGTGCTTCTGAGACGGAACGCGTACCGGAATGACGAAGTCGTCGCTCTGAGCCTCCTCGCTCATGGGGAAGCTCAGACCGTAGAGCAGCCTAGCAATCGTCAGTGACTGGCTCGAGCCGCATGAGCAGGTGTACATACTCGTTCTCCAGAACAACGACCGGGTTGGGGTCGCGGATGGCGGCCTTCATCAGACCCTTGGCGTCCTCTGCGCTGTACGGCGCAACGACCTTGAGACCGGGGATGCTGCCGTACCAGGCCGAGTAGTCCTGGGAGTGCTGGGCGGCGACACCGGCGGCGAAACCGTTGGGGCCACGGAAGGTGATGTTGCAGGGCTGGATGCCACCAGACATGTAGTGGGTCTTCGCGGCGGAGTTGATGATCTGGTCGATGGCCTGCATGGCGAAGTTGAAGGTCATGAACTCGCAGATGGGGTGCAGGCCAGCGAGGGCGGCGCCGACGGTCAGACCGCAGAAACCGGACTCGGTGATGGGCGTGTCAATGACCCTCTTGTCGCCAAAGCGGTCGAGCAGGCCCTTGGTGACCTTGTAACTGCAGCGCAGCAGCTTCGTCAGCATTGCCATTTCATCAATGTCTCATGCGCGGATCGCTGCGCCCGGGGAAGCCCACGAGCTCGGCCAATGCGTCTGCTCGAGCTCCCGGGGGCGGTGGCATAAGCACGGGAGGAGACTCACGCTCCGTTGTACTGCGCGACCTCCTCGCCCATGACGAAGACCTTGTCGTTCCTCTCCATCTCCTCGACCATGGCCTCGTTGAGCGCCTCACGCACGGTCATCTCCTTGGATCCGCTGGGGGTGGCATAGCTGCGCAGAGCGGGCAGGGCGGCCGCAGGGCGGAAGGCGGAGCGAACGGTTGGGCGCGATGCCGCCAGCAGGCGGGAGGCCGGGCGGAATAGTCTCGTGGCGGACATCGCTGCTTAGAGAGGAGCGGAGGATGGGAGGGAGTGGGAGGGAGGGAGCGGGCGGCCGTCGAGCGATGGGAGCGGCTGAATGGTGGTGGAGGGAGGAATCAGCAGTTGCATCGCGGAAATTCTCGCCGCAGCCGCCCCAACGCCGGAGTCCGCCACGGCGCGCAAGCTGCCGCGTTGAGCCGCTGCTTGGGCCCCGCCAACATTCTCCGCCGCCCGCGCCGCGAGCCCAGCGCCGCCGTGCCGCTCGCTGGTGCACGCGTGCGCCTCGCGGACCTGCTGCACCGCGTGTCTGCACCGCGCGCGCCGTTCTGCGTGCTGCAGCGAGGCCGAACGCGCCTCCGACGCGCCGCCCCCGGGCTCGGAGCTGTTGGGGCTGTTCCGATCGCTCAGCCGCCGCCGATACACCGCGCCAACGCGCACCGCACCGCTGTCTGACATGCATAACTGACATTATTAGGGGCTGTAAATGCGGACTATACAAGGCCCAGCCCAAGCCGTACGTGAAAATCTCATCTATGCGTACATGCAGCAGTCTCCAGAAGCGAACCGCGCCCACCAAATTGCAGATGCAAAGATAACGCGAAGAGAAGTCAATGCACCCCCTCTACTCCTGTCGCCTCGTCTATGCCGCCGGCTTGCGTCCGACCATCAGGTACATGGGCGTGAAGAGCTTCTCCTTGCCGCCAGCAACGAGGGCGTCGCCCGCAATGGCCAAGCTGTCGGCCGTCTTGGTCGTGCCCTTCGGTGCCAGACCAAGGTACTCCAGGCCGCCGCAGAACTTGTGTGCAAGAGTGCGGCCAAGCTTGTGCATTCTGAAGATGGTGAGGAACTCCCAGATGGTGCCCATCTGCGTGAAGTCGCCAGACAGCGGCCAGTACCACGGACGGACGTCATCGCGGTCGGCAAGATCCTCGTTGAGCTCGAGCACGAAGCCGGCCTTCTTCATGGCCTCCAGCCCGACCTCGATCTTCTCCATGTTGGAGATACCGTCACCGAGCTCGATGGCCAGGCGGATCTCGCGGTGGTGCGGGTTGTCGTTGTCGTACTTGTCGGTCATGAGCCACTCGTACACGCCGAAGACACCGCCGGGCTTCAGGACACGGAAGATCTCCGAGTAGATGCCCTCGAGCGAGGGGGCGTGGACGGTAGCCTCAATGGCGTAGACGGCGTCGAACGAGTTGTCGGGGAACGACATTTGCTGTGCGCGCCAGACGTTAGAGCGTAAGCGTGACACGGTGGATCGCTGCAACGTACCATGAAGTCGCCCTTGACGAACTTCAGCTTGTCCGACAGACCCTCCTTCTGCGCGTACCAGGTGGCACGGTCGATCTGGTAGTCGTTGTTGTTCAGACCGGTGATGTTGGCACCACTGAACTTGCAGATCTCCCTAGCGGGGCCACCGACACCGCAGCCAACATCGAGAACGTTCATGTTTTCGCGCAGGCCCATGACGTGGGCGAGGTAGTGCTCGTGGCGGGCGAGAGCCTGCTTGAAGGGCTCACCGTAGGCGAAGCGGCAGAAGTGGAACGACTGGGCCCATCCCATCTCGTAGAAGTCGGTGGCGAGGTTGTAGTAGCTGCATGGAGTCAGCAGACAGCAACGGTGGCGTGAGACGGCATGGGCAACTTACTGCCTGGTGAGGGTGGCATATTCCTTCCTGCGCGCCTCGCGAACCTCGGGGGTCTCGTCTTTGGCGTCCTTGTTGTCCCAGTGCTTGAAGTACTCGTCGACGGCGGCCGCCTGGGCATCGGTGTTCTTCTTGTTAATCATGGCCCAGGTGCCTCCGCGGACTTGGCCCGAGTTGCCGTGGAGGGCCTCCTTGTACGCCATGTCGCGCTCCTTGTCTTCCTTTTCGAGAACCATTGGTGCCATCTTGAAAGCTGACGGGCGGGCCGAGATTTATAGACTCCTGAGTCGGATGGGTGGGTAGAGACTTCCGAGAGACAGGGAAGGAATCCTGCGAGCAAAGCGGCACGGAAGAGAGCGCGGAGAGGTGGAGGGAAATAAATCAACTGTGTTAGGGGTCTGGGCGGCTCACCGCCGGCGCGCGACTGGGTAAATGAGCTGGCGTTCCTGGCAGCACGGGCCGAGCGACTCACAGAAGCCGAAGCCCAGGGGGGACGTAAGCGCCCCAATCGGTAGGCGGTCGACCCTCGCTCGTACCAGTACAGAGATCACCAGTCAAAACCTGTAGGTTGGCTGTGAGGCTCGCAGTGCTCTGTCCATTATGCGCGTACAGGAAGGATGCGCAATCAGGCCCTCGCCAGTCTCTGGAATTCTCAAGCGCAAATGCTCTTCACATGAATCAGGGGTAGGCCGCAGCATTACACTACAGAACATTTTCGGCGGCCGCAACTTTTACTAGCGGAGCATCTGTACTCCACCTGGCCACTTTCAGCGGATGCAGCACATGTATAGAGACTTCGAAGAAGCTGATGAAGGTGCTGCATGACGCAGAAAGACTACTGTAATCATGAACAGCTATCCATCTTTGATTTACGGGCGCTGAAGGGGTGTTGAATCCAAGAATGCGTGACTGCGTGTTGCTGAGCGCTTACCGAACTGGGGAAAGCACGTGAAAGAATACGGCTGCCTCACGCCATTACTAACGCCCCCCGAACGCCACAACTCGGATGGCGAACGAGCCGCCGCAACCTCTCTGCCGCGCCAACTTTTCGGTCATATCAACACCGTACATCCGCCATCCGGGCACGCGGCGGCAACGACACGCTCTCCCCACCCCCGACGAAACACCACGACGCCCGGTCGCGCGCCATGCCGCCCCAAATCAAGCACGATCTCAACCGGTCCGGCTGGGAAAGCACCGACTTCCCCTCCGTCTGCGAACGATGCCTTCCGGACAACCCATACGTGCAGATGCTGAAGGAGGACTTCGGTGCCGAGTGCAAGGTCTGCACCCGGCCCTTCACTGTCTTCAAGTGGAAGGCCGACCGCACCTCACGCCAGAAGCGCACCAACATCTGCCTCACCTGCGCCCGCCTGAAGAACTGCTGCCAGTGCTGCATGCTCGACCTGTCCTTCGGCCTCCCCATCGTCGTCAGAGATGCCGCCCTCAAGATGGTCGCGCCCGGCCCGCAGAGCAGCATCAACCGCGAGTACTACGCGCAGAATCACGAGAAGGAGATCGAGGAGGGCAGAGGCGCGATAGAGGAGTATGAGAAGACGGATGACAAGGCGAGGGAACTGCTGCGACGGCTGGCGCAAAGCGAGCCATACTACAAGAAGCAGCGGAGACTGGAGCTGGAGGCGGAGGAGGCGAACAAGGACGGGCAGAAAGCGCTACCTGCGCCGGGTGAGGGAGACGGTCAACTTCACAAGCCAGGGCCTATCCGGACAAGGGACACAAGGACGGGACCGCCGGGCGCGCGCGGCGCACCTAGCCGCGCCGGTCGTGGCGGACGAGGATTCCCAAGTGCTGCACAGCTGGCTCCACGACCTGAAGACATTCTGCCTCCGGCCGACAAGAAGATCACCTCTCTGTTCATTACCGGTGTCGAGGACGATCTTCCCGAGCACGAGATCCGGACCTTTTTCTCGAAGTTTGGACAATTGCGGTCGCTTGTCTGCTCACACCGGTCGCACTGTGCGTTTGTCAATTACGTCAACAGGAAGTCGGCCGAAACGGCTGCCGAAACATGCCAGGGCAGGGCTGTGGTGAAGGGTGTTCCTCTGCGGGTTCAGTGGGGAAAGCCGAGGCCGCTGGACACCATGGAACGGGAAGAGCGGATGACACACGCACGAGCGGGCAGGCAAACCAAAAACGCTATTGCTGCGGCCTCTGGTGACCAGGGTTCTAGCGCTGCTGGCCCATCTTCTGCTGCAGGAGCATCAGAGGACCTAGACAGCCTTGCGGCTATCGCACCGCCGCCGGGTTCGGAGGAAGTCAACTACGCAAGTCTGGCTGGCAATTGAGGAGACTCGCAGGAGGTCTGGAGTGATTCGAAATGATTCTGCGTCATTCCGGCGCCCAAGTTGGCCTCGGACGGCCAGTATCGTCACTATAGCCGGCTACTTGGAGCTGGATGTGCATTGAAACGGTGTTTTTGGCGTTCGGTATGGGAAGCTCGGGAGAAGATTTGGAAAAGCAACCGGGGTATCAGATTTGAGCGCCAGGAAATGAATAATATCAAGCTGAGCAGCATTTCACTCCTGCCAAAGTGTTCTTCCCCCGGTTCATCTTGATGGTTTCGTTGTCCCCGCGTTCCGTGTGCTCGTGTATCCTCAACTCTGCAGATATCCCCAATCAGCCATAGCCATGCCTTTCCAAGGGATCGAAACGTACTGTATCTGCCTTCGCTGTCATCGATGGCCTGTCCTTGCACGACGTTCTCCTTCAGAAACTTCGCCACCTCGTTTGCGTGTGCGACGCCGTTCTTCGCTTCTTCGCCGCGGGGATCGAGAGACCGGTTGAGTTCGAAGTTGTTTCGTGCCTCCGCCCGGGCGGCAAGCATTACAGCCAGATCACCTATGGCGGTAGAGTTAGCGGAGGCAAACTTTCGTCTGAAGGCTGCGCCGGGAGGGATTGTACCTTGGAAGGCGACCCGGGTAGCACGCAGGAGGCTCCGATACGCAGCCAAAGCCATACTGAGCAAGATTCAGGTGTTCCGGGGGCGTATCGACGTGGGGTTGGAAGTTCCGGAGCTGCACGAGCGTTGCCGTGAGAGAGCGCGGCGAAGGGCCAAGGCGTCGGAAAAAGCGCTTAGTAAGGCCGCAGCCGGAGGAATTTCCCCTAGCCGGCTTGGCACGGGTGCTCGACAGGGAATCCCTGCTGATCTGGGATTGACGTAGGACGGGAAAGATGCCACGCGCCGCGCAGCCGCCGCCTCGAAACAATGCACACCACCGAGCTCCCCGCCCCCTCCCAGCGACGTGATCCCTGACAACCGCTCGCTGCTCGGCACCATGGTGTCTCTCTGGCCGTGGCGGGTGAGTCTATGCCCTCTATCAGCTTCACGCACGAAAAGGAGCCGCAGTCGTGCTGATCGCTGAAGCAGGATGACACTTCCGCCGCGGGCTTCGAGAAGACGCTCTCCACCATCTCCTCCAAGATCCAGCGGGCCAGCGCCCGTGGCGACCGCCTTCGCTCCAGCTCCCGCAAGGTCAAGGTTATGTGGACCTTGTACACCACCTTCGCATACATCCTCGCCGCCCTCATCCTGACCCTGATCACCGGCTGGCGAAATTGGGGCCCCGTCGAGTACACCGGCATGGCCGGAGGTCCGCTTGTGTGCGTACGCTTCAGCTGCCGCTTTCTGCACGTCGACTGATTCATCATCAAGCATCTATGGAGTGCGCCAGGCATTGACGGCCTACTTCAGCTACCGAATCTCCAACACCCAGAGCTACCTGGACAACCTCTACAAGGAGCGCGATGCCACGATCGAGAAGCTGAAAGAAGCCACCAAATACAACTCCACTCAACAGCTGCTGGAGAAGTATGGAACCCCCAGGCACTCCCCTAAGAAGGAACCTTCCACGCCGAACCAGCGCCGACCTTCAGGGGATGAGAGACCGTCTTCAGCCGCGGGAGCTCCTCCAGGCCGCACGGGCTTCGCACCTCCACCCACAGCAAACATCCCTCGCAACCACCTCCCTCCTTCCGAAGCGGGATCCTCGCGCCCCGTCACCCCCGCCGAAGGCCCTCAACCGTTCGCCCCGCCACCCTTTCCCGCAGGCCAAATGCAGCCACCCTTCGCGCCTTCTCCGCAACCAGGAGGTCCTCTCGGGGCACCCGACGCCGAATTCGCGCCGAACGCCTTTGCCGCGCAATATGCGCCTGACTTCCCTCAAGGACCTCGTTGGTACGACCGCATTATGGATGTGCTGCTTGGCGAGGACGAGACGCAGCCCAAGAACCGTTTTGTGCTGATCTGTGCGCACTGCCGCCTTGTTAATGGGCAGGCACCGCCTGGTACAAAGTCAATGGAAGACCTGGGCAAATGGAAGTGCATGGGCTGCGGCGGCTGGAACGGCCAGGAGAACGAGGCGCAGAAGCTCGTGGCGCAGATATCGCAGCAGGAGGCACGTAAGGCAGCACGCTCAGAAGAGAAGAGTAGCAGCGATGAGGGCGCCCCCGGAAAGCCCATCTGGAAGGTTACGGACGCGTCGGCGGAGAACAGCGCGGAGTCGGATGGAGATGATAACGCGCCGCCCTCGAGGTCAACAAGGAGCAAGACTAAGGGAAAGCAAAAGTGAAAGATTCTTCTTTTCTTTTGCGGACAAACCAGTCTATCATATTTTCACCACGAGGGTGTGCCCTTTCAAACTTCTATTTTGTCTTTTCATTCAGTACTTGTTTTGGCAGTTCTGTTCGCAACGGGTAAGGCGTTCTGACACACCATGTAGTTCCTTCGTAGCAGAAATACCCCTTTGTATTTCTTCGTACTGTACCTTTTCAGCTTTTTGAAGTACCTTTCCATCTGTCTGCGAAACATCGCAGGATTCCTCAAAAGCACATTGTTCAGGAGAGCTCATGCTCCTCGTGGAAAGTGGAAAAAGGAAATAGGAAAATGAAGAAGAAAATCAAAGCCGATTGCGCCATCCATGATCCGACGGTAGTAGTATCACTTTTTTTCCAACACATGCCCTTCGTATCCAGTCGTTCGATAGCTCTCCAAGGAGGAGAATGCAATAAAGGAAGAACACCTCCGATGAAGAACGCCACCGAAATGCTTAATCAACGTTCTCGCCCCGGCTTTGGAAGTCGAGAAAAGGCGCGAGCCCAGCCACTTTTAACCTCTTAGACTCTTTACCTTTCTTCCCCTGGATCATCTGCTTCACTGCGTGCCACCTAGTGCCGCTTCTACGCCGTCGAGAAGCAAATACAAAGAGAAAGAAAGCCGGGACTGCATATATAGAGAGCATCTGAACGCTCACCTGCTGGCGCGCGCGCGCCTCAAGAGTTGAAGTAATAAAATCCAGAAGAGGCTCCACCACCACCACCACCACCACCACCACCGCTGTTCTGATCACGGCGGTTCATACCGTAACGGCCGTGAACCGGCACCCTGCATCTCGGCAGCTCGTCCACGCGCTCCGAGACCATAGCGATTGTCGAGCTGCCCGGCGAAGGCGGGCGCGCCAACGGACGACGCCGTGGAGCGGAAGTGCTGCTGCCAGGCTGTGCACGGGCAGGCGAACAGTCATGGTCATACTGCGTCGCAGCGCGGCGAGGGAGAATGAGACGACGGCGCGGGGGGTGCGGGTAGGAGGGGTGGAAAGTTGCAGCGCGGGGGCGGCCGCGGGGCAGCGGGCAACGCTCTTCTCCTTCTCCTCTTCCTTCTTCTTCTTCTTCTTCTTCTTCTTCGGCGGCGTCTCCGGCGTCTGACATGCGGTCGAAGTCGCGGTCGGAGTGGAGGCTGATGTCGGAGAGGTGGCCGCTGTAGGCCACGTGGTCGTAAGGGTGTTTCCGCACTTCTTCAACGCCAACGTCGCCTTCCTGCGCCTCGAAGAACTCGTCACCGCTGCTATCGGCACCGTTTCTCTCCCCTTTCTTACCGTCAACGTACTTCTCCCCTATAGTCCTCTGCTCCTCCCAAGCATCTTCACCTCCTCCCTCCACAACCCTCAGCCCCTCAACCACAACCTCATGGCCTTCGTCGTCGTCGTCCTCCTCCTCCTCCTCCTCCTCCCTCTCCCCCTCCCCTTCCTCATCCTCCTCACTCACCCTCCCCAACCTCCTCCTCGCCCCCCAAACCCTCACCTCCCTCACCAAATCCCCCGACGACGCTGCACCCATCACCGCACCCCCCACAGTCAGCGCCTCCAACACCCCCTCCACCACCGCCTTCGCCCTCGCCGACGACGCCACCACAGCCGCAGACCTGGCGGTCGCGCCGAGCACGGTGGTGGGCGTGGGAGGCGGCCGGTCGGCCCACTTGTTCGGGTCGTACGAGGTGTCGGCGTCGATTTCGGCGGCGTCGCGGATGATGAAGAAGGAGTCTGAGGTGGTGGAGGAGCGGGAGGCGGCTGTGCCGGTGCTAGAGGTGCTGGAGTCGGAGGGGGGGTGGTGGGTGGTGTGGCGAGGTGTCTTGGTTTTTCTTGGGGGTTGGTTGGGGGAGGAGGAGGGGTTGGTTAGGTAGGGGATGGATGGGAGCCAAGTCCCGCCTTCGTTACGGTCGTTGCTGCTGTTGTGGGTGGAGGTGGTGGCCTTGGTGGTGCTTTTGGGGCGAGGCGCCGCTTTGGGGTTGCCGGTGGAGGGTTGCGGGCGAGGGGAAGAGATGAGGAGCGGGATGTTGCGCGGTAGGCGGGGGACGAGAGAGGTGGCGGATGAGGGTATGCGGAAGCCGAGGCTGTTGGTCCACGAGGAGGACTGCTGGCTTTGCTGCGTGGGAGTGGGAGAGGGAGTTGAGCCGCTCTGAGCGTTGCCCTCTGGGCGCCTGTTGAAGGACTGTGGTGGCATCGCGGTTGGCTTATGAAGGGGCCAGGAGCGCGTCAGTCGGAGAGCACTAATGTAGAAAGAAGCCGTGTGTGAGGTCCTGCCTACTGAGTGGCTGGTATGATAAGTAGCGACGGTGGTCCGGCCGTTATGGAAGTTTTGACTGCAGGCGCGGAATGGTTGCTCAGACTTTGATCAGGTGGACGGGACCAGGTTGCGGGTGGAAGTGATATTCCTACTTCGACCTAGTGGAGGAAGAAGTAACAGAACCAGCGGGAGGGTTACCGTGCTGGCAGTTCATGCGTTTGCCCTTGTGGCGGGGAAGTGTCTCGAGCCAGCGGTACGCTGAGCTGTCGGTCAGTTCCATCAGAGGTCGAGCGCTCGTCAGTCTCCCAAATTTTTGTCCTTCCAGCGAGATCCGCAGCGTAGGTGATTCCGGTGACCTGCAATTCTCTGCCGAATGCCGGCTCAATGGCGTTGGGTGACTCCCCTCGATGGGTAGAGAAACTGCGGCAAGACGGCGGATGAAGCTACACTAGCGACGACGTGGAAGGCTTTATGGGAAGAGCACTGTCTGCCCACACAGCGAAAAGAAAAGAGATGCGGGACTGTGCAATGATGGTCGAAAATGTGCCTCAATGATTTAAAGTTGGCAAAGTGCTCGGTTCCGCCATTGAAGACCCGTGGATGAAGTGAGGAGAGTGTGTGGTTGTTTAGTGGATCAGGGTGTCACACCCTGACGCTCCAGTAGCGAACCGCTCCTATGATGTGCAGTGACTCAGTTTGAGTGCGCTCCAGTGCTTCTGGTGACCTGGTCTCAAGTCTCATGGTGGTGGTTGACGGCCCCATGTGATCGACAGCCTGGATCCCGGTCGATCGGGTCAAGCCCCATTGTTGCCTGGATGCTGCCAACACGTTTCAATACACGCCCTATAGGCGACAGTATTGCAAACACGCATGTTCATAGCACAAGATTGATAATACCTGATTCGACTATGATGAAAACGCACAGCAAATGTGCCAAGTGTCGTCAGCCTTGTTGTGCCTTCCGACGGGAGAGTCAGCCTTACCACAACAGCAACCTTCATCCTATTCCACCTCCTCTCATGAGTCACATCAGAGCACGTAATAACCAAGGGGCCTTACTTCGTCGGTGCTTAATTCATTAGCTATGCTACTTAGAAATCGCCTACGCAAACCGCCAGTTTGACGCCCTATCCCAAGCAAAACTTTGTCATCGATCTTAGTAGTACACAGGAGCATTCCAGAGTACCCTTACCGGGCTGTTCTCTTCAAGTGCGTTCCATCCGGTATCCATCATAAGCTCGTATCGCGTGAAACCACGAAGTTCTTGTGCTTTGCAGCCCATCCATTGTCCGATCTTCAATTCCCCTTGATCTTCCTCAGCACTTGCTTGAAGAGTGGTAAAAAAAATGTTTACAACTCCTCCTTGACCTTATCCTTAGCCTGCTGTGCGGCTTCGGAAGCCCTGTGCTTCGCTGCAGAAGCGCTCTCTGCAGCGGCGTCTTGGGCAGCAGAAGCGGTGTTCTTCGCGTCCTTCGAAGCCTGGGAAGCGACACTACTGGCACTGGACGAAGCAGCCGAAGCAGCGCTGCTGGCGCTGGCGGAGGCATCCGAGGCAGCAAGGCCGAGCTTGGACTTGATCCATTCGAGGTAGTAGCCAGCAGCGCCGTAAGCCTGGTCTATCTTCAGGGATGCATCGTCGGTGGCCTTGGCGTACTGGTTGCCAGCCTTCGAGGTGGCGGCACCGTACGCGCTGGTAACCGAGTGCTCGGCGGTATCGCCAGTGAGCTTCGCGCGGTGCTTGCGGGCGAGGGCAATCAGCTCATTGCGCTTGGAGCCCTGAGGAACCTTGACGCCGTTCTTGTCGAGCCATTCCTTGACCTGGCTGTCAGACCAGGCATCGAGGAGAGCGTCAGTAAGGGTCTGCTGAGCTGCAGCGGCGGACGCGGCAGCAGAGGATTGGGCAGCCTTCATAGCATCAGAAGCGAGACGAGAGTTCCGGCGGACCGAAGCAATGAGCTTGTCGCGGGTGCTGGGCTGAGGAACCGGGTAGCCGCGCTCGTCAAGCCAGGCCTTGAGGTCAGACTCAGACCAAGAGTCGTAGAGCCAGTCGCCAGGGTAGGAAGCGGTCTGGCCAAGCTTCTTGGCGGCGGTCTGGTAGTTCTCACGCGCGGACTTGAGAAGAGTGTCGCGAGTACGGGGCTGAGGGCTGGGAAGACCATGGCGGTTGAGGAAGGCCTTCAGCTGAGAATCGGTCCAGCTGCACAGTGTTAACACGAGCGTATGATGAACGAACATTGCGCGCGACTTACCTGTCGAAGATCCAGTCTTTGACACTGTTGTAGGCGTCGGACGCCTGGTCCTCAGTCTCATGCCAGTAAGCCTTGACAGAAGCAATCAAGCTTTCCTTTTCCTCCGCAGCGCCCTTCTTCGCGTCCTGGCCCTTGGAACCCAGGTAGGACTGGAGCTGTCTGGTGTCCCAGCTGTTGTACGGCTGAGCAACCTTGGCATTCCAGTTCTCCTTGACAAGGTTTTCCAGGTCCTTGCGATCTGCCGGGGTAGGGTAGGGAACGTCATGGTCGGAGAGCCAGCGCTCAAGCTCGGTCTCATGCCACTTGTTGTAAACTGGCGGGGAGATTGTCAGCACGATGGTCCCAACGATCGCGGGGCGCGTCGGACGCGCGAAGGAGGTGAGGCAGCAGTGATGACGTACCGGCCTTGCCAAACCAGGTGCTGGCGACGGCGGACTCGGCGGCCAAGGCCACGACGAGGGCGGATGCAAAGGAAAACCTCATGCTGGCGGTGGCGCGTTGGCGATGGCACAGGTCGGAGCTGAGGGGGTAGGTAATGGAGGTTGTTGATGTTGTGGGCTGCAGGCGGTGGGCGGGAACTTAAGCTCCCTGTGTGGCAGCTGCAGCGAACACACTGACGCCATAGTTACCCGCCAGCTGCGGCGCACGGACTCGCCCGGGCAATCGCCGATCAGTGCGCCGCATGGGGAAAGCAGCTCTGCCCCAGATTTCGTGACGCAGAAAGCATGCTTTTCCTGCCTGTCGCGCTGACATCACCACGTCACCGGCGCGCGCTCTTGGCCTTCCCCGCGCCGCGCAGCGCCTCCAGCCACAGCTGCGCTTCGCTCGTGCGGCGCGCTGTTTCAGGACATCGAATGCAATTGGCTCATGATTCATGCAGCGCCAGCGCCGTAGAGGATATCGCAGAGTAGTATAGTACAAAAGCTCGTCATCCACCTCCCGTCCGAAAGCCTGCCAAGGCACGCACACGCACCATCCGTCTATAAAACGACCGTCGTCATCGCGCCGCCCATCAGTGCCAATCGCGGCAGCGCCCTTCACCCTCAGGATTGCTGGCCCTTGGCTCCTCCGGTGCCTATAGCGACACCATTAGTATACGCTCTCGATCCGCAGGCGCTTTGTTCACTTACCAGACCAGAAGCTGGCCGGCACCTTGTCCTTCTCTGCGTCCTCATTGCCGACCTTTGTTTCTGCCCTTTCAGCGCGGTTCTCCAGCTCTTCGTTGTGCTGCCTGACTTCCTCGTTTCCCTCCACCGGGGGTGGGTTCGCATCGAGGATCTTTGGCTGCGCACCTTTTACGGCGTGGTTGCTCTTCGAGCCCGGAGGAGAAGAAGCCGACTTGGCGCTGTCGCCCGTCTTCTTCGCCTCGCCGCCTGTGTTGTGTCCCTTGCTCGTGCCCTTGGTCGGCGAAGAGCCGCTGCCCTGGCCGACGTCTGGAGGAGGAGGGCCCGGATGCTCAATGTGTGAGCTCCTGCTGGGTCCCTGATCCTGCGGATTCTCGCCGACAGGATCGCCTTTGGCGTCACCGTAGCCCGAGTGGGCGAGGCGCTGCGTGGCGATGGGTAGAGCAGGCCTGGAAACGGTGCTGACCACTGGCCGGAGCAGCGCAGCGCGGAGAGACGTTAAGGGGCTGAGGTGAGACATTATGAAAATGGAAAAGGTAGCTTGCGCTGCTGTTGATGGCAGGCGGTCAAAGGGTTTGGGAAGGATTTGTAGCTGAGGGCTGGGGCTAGCGTAGCTGCTTGACGCTGTCCGTCAAAGCGATGTCGAGGTTTACCAAACGGTCAGTGACGTCATGTCGACACTATCAGCGCGCTCCTCATCGCGGCAATCTGCACCCGGGGCCCCGGCAGCTGTCACAGATCGGAGGCTCGATTGTCAGGAAAACCTGCTGCTTTTGGTGCTAACTGCGGCCCATCCCTGCTGGCGTTCAAGCTAGGTCAGCCCAGCCTCTCTCTTTCTCTCCGGTCTCGACCCGTAGCCCGGCCATCGCAAAAGCGTAGGCCAGGGCAGGGGAGTTCCTTCAGGGGAAAAAGAACAGGCGCGACTCCCCAGAGCTCCATCTGTCCAGCGAAAGCGCTACCCACAAGCCCGAGCAATGCTGAATGCGTCATGTCCAACCCCTCGTATCGTTCCTGCCATCCAAAAACGCCCTGCTTCCGAAGTTTACAAAATCTCATCGTTTACCATCCGTATGCTATCCCAGTCCGGCTCCACTGTTTGCTGCGACGCAATTGTGCGTGAATATCGTACAGCAGTGCGCAGTATATTCCCTTCATCAGCGCCTTCAGAACTCCAAAACGCATAATACACAAACTTGAACGCCGACACCACAAACGATGCTAAAATAACGACAATCGGCTTGAGCCAGCTGAACGGTGGTATCCAAGACAGAAGAGTGAAAACAACGTAGGGGTGTCGTGGCGCATTCGGATCAACGCCGTAGCCTCTCATCGTGGTGGCGTATGTCTTGTTGCAATAAACCTCACTAGAAAGAATTGAAGGTCAGTGCTGTGTGAGCTGGAAAAAGGGTCTGCGCAGAATGTGCATACCAAAGAGCTGTCTCGGAGATATACCATGAGAACAGCAGAACGAAAAATAGACCAAACCATGTCAGCTTCCACTGCCCGCCAACATTCTTGATATAGAAGAGCCCCTTAAAGCCATTCCACATCGCAGCGAAGGGCGACTGGTTTGCATGACACTCGACGCAAGCGCACACTGCATATTCGCCCTTCATTGCACCCTCTTCGCTAGGTTCAGTGGCGTCGACTTCTTTTTGGAGATGTCTCACGTTGCGGTTTGCGTCGCGAATGCTGCTTCGGGCGGCGCGTAGACGGGCATTCATGCTTCGAAGTTGCAGCAGCTCTTGTTGTCTCTCTCGCTCAGCTGCTGATTTAGGTCTGCCGGAAGGTATTTCTAGTTCTTGAAGGGTATCTTCGTCCACCTCAAGTCTGGAGGTGCTTTCGATGGGTGACATCAGTCCTTCTAGAGACTCTATCGTAGAGTCCCCGTAAACATGATCTGTGCCTTCGATCTTTTCTTTTCCGAGGACTGCAGAGAGGACAGACTTGGGTAGGCTTGGCTTCTTCGCCTTGGCAGCTTCCTTTGGCTGGGATGCCTTTTCGGAGTTTTTCTTTTGAGGTGATTTTTGGTTCGAAGGTCTGGTTCTGGAGGTCGATCTCGAGCGCGAAAGTGTTTCGCCGTCAGATTTGGACCCAAGCTCGGCGCGACCTGTGCGTGGAGCAGGTGTATCAACCCAAGCACCGGTCACAACCGGAGTCTTTGCCGTCGCCGATGGCTCCGCGTCGCTAGATATAACTTTGGTCTCCGTTTGCCGTTTGTCTCGGGAGCTGTCCGTTGAAGCCTCCTGCGCTGATGTTTTAGAATCCGTCCTTAGCACAGCCTTGTCCTCCACCTCAGGCGACGGTGTAGGCAGTCCCGTCGCAGATGCTTTCAGGTTTGCTTCTGGGGGAAGTTTTTGTTCATTAGTTTCCTCAGGCTTTGGAAACACTTTCCGGGCCAGCGGCGATTCTTTGTGCGGGGCGGCATCCTTTCGTGAACGTGCTCCTTCTTCTGTCTTGCTGTTTGGGCTCGGACTTTTACTGGTGGCCCGGGCCAGTCGTCTGAGAAGGTCGTGAGAGTCTTGCCGCTGATGTAGTTGAGGTCGCGTTTCGTTCCTTCTTCCCTGATCCTCAGTCTCTCCGTTGGGAGGGCTTCTATAGACGACGACAGGTGAACCTGGGATAGGTATGCCTTCGCCAAGGGGATACGCGGCGTTCGCGGGCGCTGTGGCTGTCGTAGAGGCCTTGTTCCTGAGCCGATCAAGGCGGTTCGGCAGGTTCATCTCGGACTCCGATCGTTCGCGTATTAGAGGCCTACGTGGAGGAGCTTCTTCATCTTCCGGCTCGCTCTTTAGTCTCCACCGTTCTTCTTTCGGAGATCTCTCGCGGAGCCGTTCTGATCTTCCTGCAGTGAAATTCTGCTCTCTCATGCTCTCCATCTCTCGCTGCCGAATTTCGTCTAAGCGCGTGTTTCGAGGTATTGCGGGCGTGGACGCGAGAAGCGATCCGGACGTAAGGTCCTCCGTCAGGTCCCAGTCGAACGCATCATATCGCCTTGTGGAGGACGGCGTCTCCTGAGCAATTTGGCGCAAGGTCCCAGGACTGTGCTCCACCGATGGCAGAGGCATATCCTCAGCCGCGCCCGCCTGATCGCCTTTGCGCGGGGTCCTGTCTCCAGTGTACGCCGCCTGCCGCGCATATGCCGTGTCTGACTCTTCGCCCGGCGATTCGTCCATCAAGTGCGGGTCCGCAATCCTCCGTAGCCACTTGGGGTCGTGACGCGCCCTCCTGCCCCATTGTCTGGGCGGCCGAACCGGTGGATCCGACGAGTCGCTGCCGTTGAGGCTTGCGCCAGGATTGCCGTACGGGTATGCTGCGGCCGATGCGTTCTGATCATCGTTCCGTTCGAGATTCTCGAGAGTCAGCGCAACGCGCGGGTGTGTTCTGGCCTTCCGAAAGGGCTGCACGTTGCCGCGCAGAGCTTCTTGCATGCGGCGCTGGTCTTTTGCCTGCTGGATAAGCATGCGGCCGAACTCGTCCGAGTCGTCGAGGGAGCTGAGGCCGGAGTCGGATCTTTGAGAGGCATTATCGTGCGGCAGGTAGGCCTCTTCGGCGTCGGGAGGCGATCGTCTTGCGCGCGCGTACTGGGTCGTGTAGAGGTTGTCGCCGGCGGAACCGCGTCCGGTGTATTGGAACGCACTCATTCGGAAGAACGCTCGAAGACACGCGCAATCGAAGAGAACACGGTACAAGACACGGGAAGCAGCGCGCGGCGGAGCGGGGTTGGTCTGTTTGCGGGAGTGTTTGCGCGTGTTTGGTGATGCGCCTCGAGCCCGGCGGGACGCGCTCTTAGCTCAAGCCTGTCCCCGGTCGCTGGACTGTGCACAAGCATCATCACTGCACGCGCCGCGCTAGTCTTAACTCAGTAAGAAAGCTGTAATGCTCATGATCGATGCTACTGGGCTCATTGAAGGAGCTATTTACGAATTCCGAATCAGCTCCTCAAGTACTCCTTCACAGCATCACCCCATATAACCTGGCGCTTGTAAAACGCCATCTTCGGCACATTTCCTTCCGCAAGTCCGTCAACTGCTTTTGCCAATTCTTCTCCATTGCCTTCCTCTTTGATCTTCCTAAGCGGGTACTGGTACGTTTTGAAGGCAAATACCAGCACATCATCATTTTCCGGCAGCCTGTGCAGTGTCTGTCTCTCACACCGCATAACCGTCTGGTCGAAATCAATGTCCTCCTTCTTCAACTTCTTCACAGCTTCTCCTTCGTACAGATGATTCCCGCCAAGTGAGAAGAGCTTCATGTTCGTCGTAATACTCCAGTTGTGCCGCTTGACAATCTTGCCAACGGGAAGCGATGCGAAGAACCGGTCCATGGACTTCTCGATCTTGGCCGCGTAGCCGGGCACAGGGGTGTGGATATCAGCAAGCTTGAGATTGAGCTTGGCGAATGTGTTGAAGCCGGAGGGAAAGCAATTGATGTAGCCCTCAAGTTTGTATTTGCCTTCATCTGCGGGATCCGAAGAAGGCCGAAGGAAGAGGAATTCGTCATCCACATGGCTGCCAAGGACCCTCAGTGCTTCTTCGACATTTGACGGCGGCTGGAGCTGAATGTCTTCATCGGTGGCAAGATTACGCAGAGTCGTTCGTCCCGTTTCAGGCTGCAAGACATGTTTGAATACGGTGGGAAATCGTCGAGGTAAATAAACGGCAGTCATCCACTTGTAAAACTCATCTACAGCTGGTCTGATGGCTTCATTCGCAGCGACAACGTATTTTCCCTCGTCCTTGATAAGTTGGCGTCGAACCGTCAGTCGATCACGATAGGTATTGTCCATGGCTACGAGTTCGGAAATGGTCATATTTTCAAGGGCTACAGGAAATCAGCATCTTCCTCGATCAATAGGGGGGCTGTGGAGTATTGTTTACCCATAGTCAAATGATATTTCGGCTTGAATGGCCGTAACTGTAGTGGCTCTGTTTCGCGCCAGTTGAAGTGCTTGAGTGGAGTGATGGAGTAATAAGGCTCCTTGCTCGGTTGCTCTTTAGGTTGATCATGTCTAACGGTCCCAATTGGCGTGGGCTTCTAACATGGCTGTTAGCGGCTTTGGCACTCACGTCAGAAAGGAATCAGAGCCGGATTGAGGGACCCGGGAGCACGGCTTTCGCGGAGTGGAACTACCTGTAGAGCTTTTGAGGATCTTTGGCAACGAAGTTTATAGCTGAATGCGATTGCTAGGAGAAGAAAGCTCGCAAGAAATGGAAGACTCGATAGGTCAATTGCAACTGGGGACAGCATGCTGACTGCCAATGCTCGGACTCAGCTCTGCGTTCTTACGAGCTCGTAATCTAAGTCAACAGAGTAAGACTCGAAGTTGAAAGCCAGGGAAACAGGTGGGGTATGCTGGTTGAAGGCTGTTGACGACTCTTTATATTGGTTTGCGGGTATCTTGCGGGTATCTTGCCGAAGGTGGGTGACGCGTGCGGAGACACCGCATTGTCTGGATACAGTTGCCGTTTGGGGTTAGCTGCGGCTGCCGGGAACCGAATGTCAGAGCCTTGGCTAGCGCCGTTGATCGGGATATGCATGTAGGGTAGAGAAGGCCATAGACCCTTGAAATGCGCCAGAATCTGTTGAGTTGGATCATTGAGCTTGATAAGACTCGACCCAATCACGCAACTGCTTCCAACGAAATGCAGCAAAGGCTTCAAGATGCTCTGTATAGAAAATTGACCCTACCGTGGGGTTTTATAAAATTTCGAAGACCGTTGCGAAGATAATGTAACGAGTTCAAGATGCTTACTAAAGGACCCAGGCTTAAAGTACTGGAACTCGGGATTTGTGGGTGTGCCTAAAAGACTAGCCTCAGGGAGAGCGTTAGGGCGGGTACCGCAAAGGACGGGTGGGAGCTTCTGCTTGACCTCCGGGCTGGGGAAGATGGAGCCAGATTGCGATTTTCGACTCAAGATGATCTCAATAGTGTGACGGTAATAGGGAGCCCTCTAGACCTTGGAGACCTGACTGGCCCACCATACGTCCAAACCGTGACTGGAAAAGAGTTGCTACGTAGTTTTAAGCGTCCACTCGGGGATCATGCGCGAACTGGCAAGACTCATGGCCGACTCGAGCGACTGCGCAACTGTGTCCTCTATTATGTAGCTATCTTCGTAGCCTCTTGCTAACCCGCGCCATCTCGCCGCAAAATTATACGCCGCGCTGCGCTCAATTGGCCTCCTTCGTGGTATTGCGATACTGCACATAGGCGTCCGAGTGGTCGGCTCGCGATGTCCCCGAGGCTTGCACAGAAGGTTCGTCGGCGGAGGGCCGCATTGGGTTGAACTGGCGGCGCTGGCCGCTGGGGCGCTCAGTCAGGCTCGGAGCTCGCGGTCGCCGCTTGCCGCGGGCTCTGCCGCCGACGATGGGCAGCTCGTAGGTAATGGTGCGGAAGCAATACAGGGCGAGGTCGTAGACGATCAGGAAGACCCAAGGGCCGATGGTGATGACGCCGAGGAGAATCTGTTCAGCATTCAGCACCAGGCGCGGTGGGGGCGTCAGGGACGAGTCAGGCAGCCCTACGAAGAGACGCGCGATCCATGTTTCAAAGGAGCTAAGATGCTCCGGGAGGAGAGAAAACCAGGCCATTGCGCCAAGAATCCAGACTGGATGGGGGGCGGAGGGTGAGTCAAGGGCGGGCGCTTGCCCTACTTATGCGGGCGGCGCCGTTGCGATATTGCGCAGCAACAAGTGGTGAGACGCGCGCGCGCATGCTGGGAAGGCCATCGGATGCCGCGGCGGAGCCTGGGCCAACGGCTGCGTGCCTGCCTGATCCGTGCCGGCACCGTTTGGCCAGCGCCGCCCGAGCGCCGACACCGCCGACGTCAACACCGTGAAGAACGGCTGCATGCGCGGGCAGCCTTGCGCGCAGCTCGGGCGGCGCTTGCGCGCGGAGCCCTTGATGCCGCGCCGCGCCCGCCGCTGTGCCCTCGCCGCCCTGCCGCAGCGAGCGCGCGCGCCCGTCTCGCCCAATTGCGGCTCGCGGCAGCCAGCGGCGACGAGCCACGGCTCGCGCAGCGCTGACGGCTGAGCCGCGTCTAGCTGGCTGTGGTGCGCAGCACGCGCGCGGGCGGTGTGTTCCCAAGCTGCCGCCTGGAGCTCCGCGGCTTGGGAGGGGCCTTGCAGCTGTGGCCCTCACTTCACTTCACTTCCAGCCTCGCAGCCGCCAAGACCGACACCTACTTCTTCCTCCCCCTCTCCTTTGCTCACCTTTACCTCTACACCCTCTCCAGGTCGGCCTCTACGCGAAGCTTCTGCGTCCTCACGCCGCCGTCTTTCTGCAGAGCTTCTGCGGCAACGCCTGCTGCAACCAGCTTCACGTCCGCGCAGAGCTTCGTCAGGTTCAACCCTACCCTCTACCTCACTTCCACGATGGACGCTACCGACTTCCTGAGTCATTTCAAGCAGGGCAATGCCTCGATCTTCTTCGAGACTCTTGGTGGTAAGACTGAGAGCGTCCATGGACTTGATCAGGCTATCATTCGCAAGCGCTCTTCGCTGTTGGCCGAGTCAATGGTTAGCGATGGCGCAAAGGGCAAGCTGAACACCACGATGATCGTGGCGTCCTTCGAGGCGGGCTTCGCTCTCATTCGCTATCTCTACCTGGGCGACTATGTCTGCGAAGATGAGGAAGAGACGATGGAGTTGGCGCCCTCCTTCATCCTCCACCTTCACGTCATCCACCTGGCCGAGACCATCGATTGCGCTGTGCTGCAGCAGATCGCTACAGCTCACTTCAACCTAGCCGCTCAGTATGCGGTTGGCTGGCACGCAGCTCCGAAGGACCTTGTCGAGACGATCCTCTTCGCCTATGTGCACCTCCCCCACCACAAGGAGCTTCTTGACACGATCCTCCACTACTGTGTCACCTGCTTCGACCAGCACACGCTCGGCCAAGCTCAGGACTTCCTCAGGCTTCACGCAACTCATGAGAACTTCGCTGCCGACCTTTCGAGGATCAATTGCGAGAGAAGCTTCGGTACGTGTTGCCCTTCACCTCGCATAAACTTCTAGAAATTAGCGCACTGTCACACTAACTTGCCCTTACCCACAGAGAACCCGGACATCCCCAAGCTTGCTAGCCCAGTGCGCAAGCGCCCCGTCCTGCAGGACGACAGTCACTACACCGAGCTGTTCAACGAGATGTTTGCCGGCCCTCGCATCGCCGAGTCTCAGGGTCCCTCGATGTCGCAGGGTGAGGGCTCCTCCCAGTCCGACAACTCCACCCAGACCGAGAGCTCCGATACTGAGGTCTCGCTGTCGTCCGACAACGAGCATGGCTCCCTTGTCTTCCGCCCAAAGGAAGAGAGCTCCATCTCGGTTATGCAGAACAGGGACAGCAACATGTCTGACTCGCTCGCCACGGTCACCCCTCAGAGCAACGGCGATCTTGACTTCAGCTTCGTCTTCCCGAATATCGAGCAGCAGGACAAGTCGGATGCCAACGAGTCAGATGAGGCGACGGGTCAGAGTGACACCGACGACGAGTACATCGTCTGCAACAAGGGTCATGCCAAGAAGGATGCCCAGGATCACGTGGAGAAGGAGGTTGCGAAGAACGGTGAGGAGAAGACTGTCGAGAAGGTTGCGAAGAACGACAAGAAGAGCGTCGATAACCCCTTCGACAACCCCTTTGACACCGACTCCGACTCCGACTCGGAGTGGTCTGTCATCGACAACACCGAGTAACTCACACCGCAGAGCATCCTCGGTTTGTTCTTTCCACCAAAAGCATGCCCGCCCATACCCGAGTTTTTGTTTTCTTCACTAATGCTGTTTCTTGTTTCTTCTTTTTCCTCCTGCTTTAGCACTGCATGCATCAACGGGCGTACTGGTGATCAAGACGATTTCCACGGCAGACTTGTAGAACCCCTCAGGATACTCCACATGGTCACTCTGGAGAAAGGATGGGACTGGGTGGCGTTCGAGAGGCAAAGGTCTCTGGAGAGTTTTCCAACAGCACATGGCGGAGTCACGGTTCTACTAACCTCTACTTGCTTCTTTGCCGATTTCTTCTACAACGACGGGGACGAGACGACGATCTGCAGCGGGTCTTTTCTGATTTCAGCTCTGTTTTCCAGTGCTTTTCTCAATGATGAACAACACGACGGGCATGGCGGTGGTGCACACGAATAGGGCGGAGAGATCGGAGAGGATGGGTGGTTTTCTCTTCGCCCTTACATTGCTCTTGCTGATAGATACTGAACAACGAAATGAAATATGTCAAAACCCAATCTTTGCGCGCGTGTAAATATTTTTTTTTTTGCAAGAATGCTTTTTGAGCATCCTCGATGTGACGCTCCGAAGCTTTAACAAGCTGTTCTTTGTGCTTCGCTTTAACTCCTTGCTGCGTGCCAGGGTTCTTTCAAGGCAGTCCGGAAGAGTTGAGGATTTGTTCGGGGGGGTCGAGTATTGGTCCCGCATTGGTATGGATCCTTTGTCCTAGCATGAACGTAATTCTCGCTGTTGGCCATGCATCCGAATGCATAATCCAGATCCAGACGGCGAGTACTATGGCATTCTCAACGGATCCCCGGACAGGGTTACATGCAGCAACGTCCTCGAGGTAGTATCTAACGCGAGCGCTTCGCATCATTTTTTAAAATCCTGTATTTATGTCATGATCAAACGTTGAAACGAGACACAGGCTAGATGTGGCACGTCTGAAAGGAAATAGAGCTAAGTCAGCCCGAAAGAAAAGACTGCGTATTAGAGGTGTTGTGAAAAACAGGTTGGGCTCAGCGGCGCGCTGCCTAGCAAAAGCTATCGAAAAGATAGCTCATCAATCGTTCAACAGGTCGACGGGGAACGATGGGTCATGGTTCCGAGAATGGGAAAGGGCTAAAATCAATGATGCAAAGAAACGCAGGTTGCTGAGAAAGAGATTCCAAACGGATCGGTAGGAGGGTACTGAGCATGGCGAGAATGTCAAGGGCCTCCTTCAACAGAAGTACGCCGGTCTGGGAAGTTAACGACGTTCGATTGACTGTGTTAAACAGACTGATCCCTTGTGATGGCAGATGGCGTCGAGGAGATAAGGAGAGGAGGGCGCTTGTCTTACGCCACGACTTTGGTCCCTTGACCCAGCCAAGAACCGACCGTTGGACGCTCTCTTTGATTTGCGGATGGACACTCGGCAGCTCCCATTCGCGTAACCCGCGGGCCGGAAGCGCATGACATCACAGCAGTGTCGCAGGAGCCAGCGCGGTGCCCTGCAAGGAGCTCGGAGATCCCGGTGGCACGAGCGACGAAAGCGGAGGTGAGTCTTTTGTGCGGAGCGGCCGCACCAAACTCTGCCCACGCGTTTGCCGCGCCACTGGGAATCCGCACAAATGTCTCAAGCTTCCGCACATATATCTCACCCGCGGAAAATAAAAAAAAAAGGCATCGGCGTCAGGCGCTCGTCTCGTCAGGCGGCACCAAGGGTGGAGCGACTCGTCAGCCAACTGCCAATTGGAGAAGCCCAGGGGAGCACCAGGGGTTTGCCTGCTGTCCGCGTTTTCCACGCACCGTCGGATAAGCGCTGTTCGGGGACACTGACGATTCACGACTCGCGACCGTTGCATGTTGGCGGGTGGCAAACGGGGGCGCATGGGAGGCGCATGGGAGGCGCATTGCATTGCAGACGCGCAGCGCGATTCGCTGCCGTAACTTGCTCAATAACGCCGCACACAGCGGGCGACGCAACAACGTGCTCGCGGCAGCGTCGCGGCGCTGAAGACGTTTCACGTGTAGCGTAGCGAGGGAGGTGGGGGTGCGCGCGAGGTGTTGATGCGGGCGGGGCAGCACCTGCCGGGATCGGGCGCGGGCCAGCCTCACGTCCGCGGGCCCTGCAGCCGCCTGCTCCAGCAGGGCAAGGGCGACCGACCCTTGGGCCAACAACGCCCGCGTCGGTCTGCTGATAAAAGCCCCGCTCTCCGCTGCACTGGCTGCGCTCTTCTCTCTCCACCCCCAGCAACCTGCAAACGCAACGCACACTCAGCACCCAACAGCAAACCTTTCCCGTTACACCACATACACCTCCTCCCATCCACCACAATGTCTGACCACGGATGCTCCTGCGGCGCCTCCTGCCAGTGCGGCAGCAACTGCACCTGCGGCGTACGTGGTCCTCCAGCTGCCGCCCTCAGGCCGACCCCGCCAAGCTGACAAGCCTGCAGAAATAAACCCCCTCCCGCACGGCCCCGCCGTTCCTCCTCGGATCGAAGCCTAGAGCTCTAAACAACGCTTCTTGCTGCAACTGCTTTCATCGAGTTTTTTTTTTCCGACGCTCTCTCAGTTCGACATCTCATGTCCTTCGGCACGCTTCTTGCTACTACTACGGGCGGCGAAACTGTTAAAGGAACAAGACAAATAAAATCCCTCACGGAATGTTAAGCTGGGCAGGTCATGGGCATGTAACTTTATGCAACGGTCCGCACGACGGAATGAGCTATGAATGACACACGTTGACAACATGTTGAGTCTTGTGGCCTATGTTGAGAGTGCTCGAATTTACTAGGACTTGAGTGGACCAGAGTAACGATTGCATGGTACACTAACTGCCGCTTCCCGCAACCGCTTCCGCTCCAGTCTGTTTGATCGTCTGCGGTGAAACTTGACCAAGCCTGATGACTACCACCTGCCACTACTATCGAAGATAGACACTCTACCGTGATCCTCCTACACGACACGTCCACGCATGACGTATCAGATCTATCACCGACCGGTGTCTACGCAAGCACGAGGATTCACAGCACGAGCAACACAGTGTCTCCAGCCAGTTATGTATATTGTGGAAAGAGTGGAATTCCCTTAGTATCCTCCCCAAGCTCCGCTACCGCCAAAGCTCTCCGGCCCTCGTCCACCGATCCTGATTGGATGATCAGGCCCCCATGATGTCGAAGAAGAAGACTCTGGCGAGGAAGAATAGATTGACGACGACGAAGAGGAAGAAGTAGAAGTGGACCCCAGAACCCCGGAGGATGACGAAGATCGAGTTGGACGACTGTTGTGGGTGGTCGAGGTGCAGGCGTTACGCTTTGCCTGTTTAGTGCTGCAAGCGGCGAGTGGAAAACGCGTTAGCTACATGTGCGTTGGTACTCCCTCTCACTCTCTTGTCTCGAGCGTGACTGCCTTGCCGGGGAGGAGACGAAGCTGATCCGCAGTTGTTGTGACTTCATCTCGGCGAGGAGCTCAGAGGGTAGGGGTTCAGGCGACAGCTTACGCCGCAGGTGCTGCAGGAGCAACTGTTGCACTGGCCGCCGGCGCAGTTGCAGGTGTTGCAGTTGCTGTAGTCGACAACGACGGAGATCACATAGGTCAGCCCGATGCGGCCAGCGCCAGAGAGAGAGAGGAGAGGAGAGAGGTGATGGTTGCTAGAGAGAAAGGCCAATGGGAGGGGTTAATTACCAGGGAGTCATTTTGATAGTGGGTGTCTGAAGACTGGTTGTTCGAAAATGTGTATCTGTTAGATGGAGGATGTGGTGAGCGGATGATGAGAGAGTGAACTTCAAGCCGTACCACAGGCTCTTTATATATTCGTCTCCATCCCACACGATTCTTGGCTTGCATGTGCCCTCGTTTGTCCAGCAACGTCAAGTCGTGCCAGCCGGAGCAGCAGCAAACACGCGCGTGGTGCGGGGCTACCTACCAGTCGTGGCGCTTCACGCGGATAGTCGTAAGCCCCAGCCACGCCTCGCAGGCGGCCAGGGCTATCAGGCGGGTCTACTGACGGCGAGAGAGCCCGCGGGCTTGGGGGCTAGAGGCTTGCCCTCGCACACCGGCCGGGGGTGGCTCGGAGGCGCGGCGTTGTCAATCATGATAATCATTCGAGTAACAGGATGCGAAGCCCTGGCGGGAGGTGTGTGGCATGCATGGTTGCCATGCTCAGCTGCATGGGATGCGCGGTGGGGTTGTCGCGGATCTGGCGAGCAATTGGTTGATCTACCGTTGGCTCTGAGTCGGGGGTGCAGGACGGCGCGGTACGGCTCGCCGAATGCATCATGAGAGGCGCGTTGCTGGTTGCCGGGCCTGGTCTGAACGTGGACGACGGGCGCGGAAAAAGCAATGTCCCCGGCCCTCGGACAGGTTGATAGGACCGGCCTCCGGCGAGGTACATACAGGACGATGTGTGTGGAGCGTGACCGTTTCTGGATTGGGAACTGGTTTGACGAGATGTGGTGTAGCCTGCGCGGCTGATTGGATGCTTTGCTTGAGGCGTCAGATGCGTGGCGTACTTTCTGACGACTTGTTGGTAGCATCGGGCTGCTATGCTACTCGTGACTGCCGGCAGCTACTGGCTAGCTGCGTGTATAGTGCGGCATGGCAGCTTGTCTGATCTTTCGTCGCTACTGCTGAGACGCCGGCAGACTGATAATCCTGCGACCCGAGCGGCATTTTTGCCGCTCGGAGGAATATCCGGCATGGGGCACTAGAACAAGCCGGCCAAGCTAGAGTAGCCTCGTAACGTTGACTGTCATCTGCCGAATAAAGCTGGCCGGCGTGTGGTAAGCACCGGCCGTCCCGTTACGGACCCGAGCTGTCTTGGATGCGTGGGATGCCGCCATATTCGTGACCAATAATGGAAATTCAGTCTTTCGCGCCCATGGGAGATAGAAACTTCATGACTATCTGTGCTGCGGTAGGCTGCCAAGGACGCGCCAATCAGACATCTCACGCCGTACGCGCTCGCCAATCGAAAGTGGACAGATACATACGTAGTTGAGCTCGCCGAAAAAAGCAAAATGCCAAACCCACGCACCGGTAGCCGCCGATATCTTATCGGCCCCAATGCCTCTACTGCTTGATAGTGAGATCCGTCCCGTGATGCACATCATCGCCCGGCGAAGCTTCTTCCCTAGAAGACCGCCAAAACCCGCACCAGATATGTCCAGTTACGCCACCGTGATGCCATTAATGAGACTTTGGCAAACAAATTAGAGGGATTATCCCAAGTCCATCCGAGCCTCATCTCCTAAGCCCCATTCGCTTTCCCGCGTCGAATGATACCGTAACGGCGTATGCACATCCTCCTCGTCACTTCGAAGATCCGGATCAGCACCGTCGACGCTAGCTACGACATTGCTTTTCTCACTCGCTGCCCTACTCGGTCGCCGCCCAAACCAGCGCCTTTTGCGGACTTTACCATCGCTCCCAGTATCATCCCTGGTGGACATGGAATGCTCGGATGGCGTGTCCTCGTTTCTTGCCGTATCTGCTTCGGAGAACGAAGGCTCCTCTGCTGCGGGAGGTTTAGGAGTGGGCGAAGGGGTGATCTCGGTCGAAGGGGTGATCTCAACCAGCTCAGCGTCACGACACCACTTGCGACGCCTAGTATAGCGGCCCCAGCCGTCTTGTCCACGGCGGCCGTCCCGCCACTAGAAAATTGTCAGCCCCGTAAGAGAGATGACGGAGTCACCCGTACCTTGTTGTCATAGTAGATCCAGCCACGGCTGGAGTCATTCTTGCCGTCGTCCTCATCATTCTCTGCTCCCTCAACTCTCCACTCACTGCCTGCCACCCATCTCCATCTTGCGTGGCCACCCTCAACTTCTGGAAGATCGAAGTGATCTTTATCAGGCGCAGGATTCAAATGCTCATCCGTCCACGGGCCCCGTTCGTAAGCCAGCAACGATGAGGTCCATCCGATACCTAGCCACCGGCGTTGGTTCTCATACAGGGTGAAGGTAAAGCGGACACCCGGGGAATCGGCCCTGCGTTTTGCAGCCAAGGACGCTGCTATGGCATTTGCATCTTTGTTCCGTGGCGGAAGAGGCGGAGGCTTTCCCTTCCCCGCACCCGTTGCGAGAGGTTCTGGTTCGTCCACATCCAAACCAGTAATCAGTGCCAGAGAGCGACGCACTAGCCTGGAGCGCCAGAGAATAATCCGAGTAACCCGAGCTGGCCTTGAGTGCCAGCTGAGAACCACGGTGCCTATGGCCAGGACAACACGCCTGGTTGTGATGAGGCGTAAAGGCGGAAGCGTGAGAGTGATCCAGAACGGCGTCAACAGCAGAATCCGGATGAACAACGTCGTAAGTGCAGGTCTGGTCGTAGCTGACGTTGCGGTGCGCTGCGTGGACAGGAAGTCGGTGAGGCGGAAAAAAGGGTCCAGCAAGATGTTGCACCTGGACGTGAACAGCTTGAGCGTATCCACAATCTCCTCCAGACTCTTCTGGCTCTCGGCGGCCACGGACGCGCCCCGCTTGTGTCCCTTGCCCTTCTCGCCGGTCCACCCGGTGGAGGAGAGCGGCGAATACCTCCGGGTGTACATGCCCAGTATAATGCCAGCCACGGCTACTATCGGCCCAGCGAACCTAACAATGGTGTCGCCATACAGCGTCAAGGCCCAAAAGACGGCAATGAAGAGGAAGCTCTCCCACGGGTCGCCGGTGGTCCATGACAGCAACCCCACGAGCTTGTTGAGCGGCAGGAGGAAGGGGTGCGAGTATGCGAGGGCGCGGGTCACCTGCGGCGGGGTTGCAACGAGCAGCGGCGACTTCTGGTGGACGAGGATGGTGGAGCGCTGCTTGGTGGCCGTCGGGGAGTGCCCCAGGGTGATGGGCGAGAAGGCAGCATAGGTCGGCGGGTTGGGGTCTCCGGCGCCGGGCGACGCGGCTTTTGAGGAATACGACGTGGGGGACATCTGCGAGACCCAGGGAGTATCTGTCGCGGGCATTAGGACGCCGGCACCATCAAGGTATGCAATGTCGAGAGAGTCTTGCCAAGTGCGGCCATGCATGCGCAGTGATCACGGCGTCATAACGCCGAGGCGGAACATGTGTTGAGTGCGCAGCAGGCGGCAGCGAGCGGGCGAGCGCTGGACAACAACAGGACAGGTTGCGCGGGCTGAGTTTTGGTGTCCTGCTGGCCGAGGCTCTGTGCTCGGTGGATGCACGAGGCCCAAGACGAGAAATATGGCTTCCACTACTCGTACCTGTGATTCGGCTTTCAGCGCGCCCGGCACATGTGATCGAGACTCGTGCGGACGCTACGGTGGCGGCTGCGGGCGGACTGTGAGGACGACGCTACATGGCCTGCCGACCAGACAGCGAGGAGATGGACCACGGCGGCTGGCGGGCGAGCGCTGCGGGCCATGGCGGGCTATGGCGGGCTTGGGACACAGCTGCACCGCCAGACCGCACTCTGCAGCGCGGGTGCTCCAGCTGCCAGGCTGCATGGCGGGGCGGCGGGCGGGCGATCGCCGCACGTGACGGCTGGGCTTGGCTCGGCGCCCGCCACGCTTTTCGCCGACGGCTCATGTTTGGCCTCCGGGAAATTTTGGGATCCTCAACGCCATCCACCCGCACCCGCGCTCTTCGACGGCAATCACCTTCCTTCTCCTCATCCGCTCTCCAGCATGGTAAGGCTGGCCCTGCAAGCGCCCGTCGCCCTGCAATTCGCGCGCCCCCGCTGACCGCCACCAGGCGCACCGCATCATAACCCAGGTTGTCGTCACCGGTTCGCGCGTCTTCGGCCGCGCCTTCGCCGAGGCCTGGAGACAGGCCGCTGCATCGCAGAAGTATGCGCAAGCCAACTCCAAGAATGGCAACGGCAAGACCTTCGCCTCCTCTGGCCTGACCCTCGAAGAAGCCTGCAAGATCCTCAACGTCGCGCCACCCAAGGGAGGAAAGGCGGATATGGAGAGTGTCCTGGAGCGGTTCAAGAAGCTGTTCGACCTCAACGATCCGAAGCGGGGAGGCAGCTTCTATCTGCAGAGCAAGATCCTGCGCGCCCGCGAGAGGATAGAGATGGAGGTCCGGACAGCCGAGCAGACGGCGGAGCGGGAGGCGGAACTGAAAGAAGGCTGGAACCCCAAGCTCTACAAGGACCGGTAGCCCGGGCACCACGTATACCGGAAGGACGCCCTTTAGCTCGTCAATCTTCACGCGCCGGCCTCTGCAGCCCCCGGCGGTCGGAGCTCTCTGGACCCCAACATTGGCGCATTGTGCGGGAGCATTGTCCGGTTCTGTATGGCATCAGCACGGAGTTTGGGAGTTGTGGTTTGCACGATAATTCATGAGGATCTGTAAGAAGAGCGATTGGGGACGGGCATTGAGCTCTGGGAAAGACTGGAGGACCTGGCTTCTCCACTCTCGACTGTATATTTATCATCAATACTTGTTCCAATACGGCTCGGCGCAGCACTTTGTTAGACAAGAGTAGGGAGAGATTGGAATATTGAGGAGGGATTTGCAGATACCATCGATTGGATGGGCTTGATCTGTTCTAGTCGCGAATTACTCTTCCACTCAGTCCCTCTTTGCCAATCTAGCTAGATCACTGTAGCCTGACGGCACAGCATTCAGCGTGAGGAGCTTTCGATGGTTTGATGAAGGAGTGCGCTTTAAGACCTATGGCAAGACGAGCCGTTACACCCGTTCGTACCATCACGCCACAGAGGCAAGCAGCTTCCGGTCTGCTGGAAGAAAGACAAACCCAAAACGATGCTCTAGCTGATAAATTGACGTCGATCGTCTGGTTGCAGCGCATGCGATATGCTGTCGACAACTTGTGCCTGCCCGCACAGCCGTTCAGCGACGCCAGAAGCGGATGGCCAAACGCATCGATCTTGCCGCCGCTGGCTGCACGCGCGCTGCAGGTTCCCTGCGGTCCGCTGCGCCGGTCGCGGACTCGAGCGGCGCACGGGCCTGAAAAAGGTGACGTAAGCGAAGATCCGCGGCGGACGCGACTTCTGAACATTATTTTCGACGCCCGGGGCGCGCCTCCCTCGCCCCAACTTCACCCTCACCCCACCGTTGCACATCGCGCGTCCGTCAACGCCAGCGCACGACGCAGCAACAACAAGTGGCTGGCTCCCGTCGCGTGAAGCTCGCCCTGTCCCCGCGGCCATGTCGAGCTACCGCCCCAGTTACGGTGCCCCGCGCGACTCGCGCGACCAGCGCAGCAGCGGGCGAAGGTCCCCTCCGCGTCGCTCCCCGCCCTCCGACATGTACCAGTTTGGTGGCGACACCTACAGGCCTGGATCCTACAATGATCGCGATGCTCCCCGCAGCGGCAACCGCCGAGACGAGTTCACTTTCCGCGCCGGCGATAAAGACCTTCGATTTCCGCCTGCCGATGCGCAGCGTCCGCCGCCTCGCGACCGCAACAAGAGGCCCCAGGCGCGCGACCACCGCCATCCGCGTCGCCACAACCAACCCGGTCGCTTTGGCCCGTGGCGCCCGCCTGCGCCCCACGAACGCCCCATCCTGCGCTCTACTCGCGAGAAGACCCCAGAACAGCTGAATGGCATGGGTGACGGTACAACTAAGTTCATATCGCTGAGTGACATCTCGGACTCTGAGGCAGAGATGGAGCTCGATTCTAGTGATGAGGACGCATCGGACGATGGCGAGCGCCCACCGGCCAAGAAGGCGAAATCCCAGGCGGAGGACAAGGCCGAGGCCAACGATGCTCCTCGCTGGTCGAACCCTGACCCATACACTTCCCTTCCGCCCCCGGATGAGACGCACGCGAAGAGGCGTGATTTCGTCAAGCTCATTCGCAAGGCTAAGGTTACAGCTGAACAAGAAGCTCGCGCCTCAAACGCTGTCACTCAGAACGATGACTTCATTTCGCTCAACTTTGATGATGATGAAGATCAGCAGGACAGCGACGATGATGGTAACAGTGAGTCTAACAATGCCGCTAGCTCACATCATCCCGGCGGCCGCTCGTTCAGTCATCTCGACAATCTTCACCCAGATCGTAAGGGTCCGACGGATGATTCAGCCAGGGCTACAGCCAATGTCACAGCACCTCTCACAGCCGCTTCCCTTGGTCCCCCTCCGGGCTTATCGGAGCTGCCTCCTCCACCTCCGCCGGTTAATAGGCTTGATGTATGGCCGCCGCCGCCGCCTCCTCCTCCAACGGCGCCAAGAGGGATGAAGCGGGCTCACCAAGACGACGACGATGATCTAGAAAGCCTCCCGCCCCCGCCTCCTAAGGGCAAGAAGCGCAAGCGTGAGGTCATCGATGGCAGCATCGTTGATGACTGGCGTCCACGCCCAGATACCTCTCCTACGCCCTGGTGCACAGTCGACCACTCGCGTACTGAGAACATGGGTTATTGGCTTCACAAGGAGATTGCGGACTTCTATGATTTCGTGAAGCCGCACCACTTCGAAGATGCGATTCGGCAGGACCTTGTCAACCGCATTGCTCAGTGTTTGTCCAGAATGTTTCCCGGCTCTACCCTGCACTGCTTTGGCTCATTTGCGGCGGGCTTGTATCTGCCGACCGCGGACATGGACCTCGTTTTACTTTCTAAGCTGTACCAGGACCGGGGTTATGGACAATTCAACAGGAAGTCTCTGTACAAAGTCTCGGGTATCCTAGAAAAGGATGGCATCACACAGCCTGGAACGACTGAGGTTGTTGCCGGTGCGCGAGTCCCGATCATCAAGTTGGTCGATCGGGTGACGGGTCTTAAGGTGGACATATCGTTCGAGAATACCACTGGTATTGTTGCGAACCGGACCTTTCAAGAGTGGAAGGCTCAGTACCCTGCAATGCCCATCATTGCCACGCTTGTCAAGCAGTTTCTTGCGATGCGTGGACTGAACGAGGTCTTCACTGGAGGTCTTGGAGGGTTCTCTGTTATCTGCTTGGTTGTCAGTCTCATCCACCATTTACCGGCCCGCCAGAGTGGCAACTTCGTTCCGGAACACAACTTGGGCGAAGTTTTATTGAACTTCTTCGACCTTTACGGCAACAAGTTCAACATCAACACCACCAGGATCAGTCTCAGACCCCATGAATACCAAATCAAGGTAGATGGTCCGTTTTGATAATCCTGTCAGATGATTACTGACTTCGCCAGCCTTCGAGAGATCTGAACAGTGGCAAACCTACGAAGCCAGATCGCCTGTCAATCGTTGACCCGAACACTCCCACGAACGACATCTCTGCGGGTTCTCACAATGTTGTGTTGGTCCAGCAGTGCTTTTCCGATGCGTTCACGGCTCTGCAGCAGCGCATGGCTAAGCTCAAAGCCACCAGCATCCCCGAACGCAAGAATAGCAGCATCCTAAGCGTTTTGTTTGCCGGTGACTATTCCTCATTCGAATGGCAACGCAATCGTCTCAGGAAGATCTACGAGAAAGAACGTCGGTGAGCAGCTGTTGCTGTCTCTCTAATAGCAAACAGGTTTTCTACTGAAAGTGAGCTAGGCACGTCGCGGTGGAGTCAGACATTGATTCCGACAATCTTCATCTTGCTTTCGCGGAGTCATCCAACATCATTGTTGGCAACTCTAGCTTTCAGCCTTTAGCTACCGGACCGGCCGTCGATAGCTCCGCGAGCTCTGATAGCATGGTCAGGAGCGACCTCGCCTCCGCCCTTAATTCGTATGATTGCGAGTCGTCCTTCGGATCCTCTCATTTGTGTGGTCCATATCTCGAGCACTTGAGGGGATCACCGAACCAGATTTGCTTCGAAGGAGCTCGTATCAATTTCCTTCGATCATGCGATATCGAAGTTTGCCTTGTAAGTTTGCTCCTCATTGTTTGCTGTCCTTCTCATTCTGCTTTGTGGCATTTACGCCGTACATGCATGCAGTCCAATCGCTTTAGTCGCTTGCATCTGACCATTCACTGACAAGTAAGCAGGAAGATGCTCTTGTTGAATGCTTACGAAGTAAAATATGGCTTTTCTTTAGCACTGTCGGCGCCTCCTCATCACTCCGAGCCCGGCAAGCTATATTAATGATTCTTTCTTCCCTACATTCCACAAGCTCTTGATCATAATCCTGCTTGGATGTCGTCTTTCGGGACGAAGATCTGAGCTTGTGGAATTGGCGGCTAGCTTGATTTCTCATTGTGCTTCATGCACACGGTTTCAAGAAAACCCGTACTGGGCACTTCTACTACCTAGAGAACGTCTTTCTTCGACACGATGCGTTGCTTTCCTGGACGCCAAGTCGCGGAACGAGGCTCAATAACGAATAGATCTGCAAATGATGAACTCATGCGCAAGCGGGATAACAAGGGCAAGACCACACGGTTGGGGACGATTCATATGATCCACGAGACATCATATTGCTGGAACACATCGGACTCGTCCCGCCCACGGATTACCACAGACTTGGAGGATTACTTTTTTTTGACTTTTTCATGTACCAATTCACACCAATCAGGGGGGGCTGGCGATAGGGATTCTCTTTCTTTTCGATATTAGATCCTTTCGCTTACTTCCTTCTTTTTAGCTTTCTAAACCGGGTGCTCAATCCTCGTGTCCAAGTTTCTTACCACTACTACCCACTGTAACAATAGGCTCTCGCTAACGGCCGTCCAGCGCCTTTACCGGGAGTGTTTTATTATATTTGCGAGTAGTCCTGGTGCTACATGCGTCACTGACAGACGGGCCTAGGAATGCACAAACGACACTAGCTGCGTAGCTCTTTCCTCCAAAGTTGCATCGCTGCGGCACACTCTCGACAACATCAATACAAAACTGCCCCCGCTTTTCTTCTGCCTCTTGATTGGGCACGAGTGGTGAGGGCGCCTTTTCTCGTCATCGCTCACTCGCTATACGCGGGTCTTTGAGGAGGAAAGAGAATTCAAGACCCTGGGCTTTCGCCTCCGCCCCCTTTCTATCTTCCCTCGATTCACTGTTCCGTGTCTCGTCGAGCAAAGCGGACCAAGGAAAGCGGTCAGGGACAAGGCGAAGGCGTCAGATTCTAGTCTTCGGAGACAGGAAACGGGAGATTTGATGTACCCTAAACCATAATATTTTCGTTCCTACAGTACACGAGTTCCAAGGATCCGACTCGCCCGAACGCGGAAACCTGCTAAAGCCAGGGCTCGAAGGGAAGAGAAGAAGAAGAAAAGGAAAGATAAGGAAGGAAGAAAGTAAAGGAAAGGACTCTAAGAATGCGTTTTTCTAGACACACGCTTGCTGGCTCGAAACGCTTTGCAACTCCAAGCAAGAAAGTCAGGTGAAGGAAGAAAGGAAGAAAGAGAGAGGAAGTTTGTCATGCCAGTCTTCTTTTCCCCCAGATGAACCGGCGTCTCATCCATCCCCAGTCGCCGTCCGCCACATCGTCAATTTTCGCACAACCATCGTAGTGTTCGTTTCGTCCGCTCGCTCCGTTGTGCGTTCATCATATCCACCGCCCCAAAGAGAAGGAGAGGCGGAGAAAAGATTTCGCTGGAATACCTCCAAAGCAGCAGCAATGAGAAATGCAGTCAAAAAGAAAGTTAATCACTCTCATCGACCACGGATTCTCTCACTGCTCCTTCTTCGACTCGGCACTCCCGCTCGCAGCGCTTTCAATCATCCCCTTCCCAACCAACACTGTCTCCCTCCACCCCCTCTGCCTGTTCCAAAACTTGTCCTCCAGCTTCCCCTCGGCCTGGCTCGCGCGCCTGGCCTCCTCCTCCAACTCATCCACGCTAATCTCTCCCGCCTCCTCGGCCATCTTGGGTAACTTCTCAACCGCGTTCAAGCTCTCGGCGAAGTAGCGGCGACGGATGAGGTACCGCTCGCGGCGCTCCTTCTGGCGGCCGGGCGAGTCCATCTTCGAGATGGCGACGCGGACAGCCCAGCGGACGGCGAGGAAGACGTGTTCGCAGAAGAAGATGGAGAGGAGGAGGGCCCAGCCCTTGATGTCGGCGGGGGTGCCGTCCGGGCCGAGGCCGTCGTTCCAGAAGAGGTAGACGAGGGCGGAGGCGGTGATGCTGCCGAACCAGGTCAGGAAGCTGAGGCTGTCGAGCCAGGGCCCGATGCTGTCGGCGCGCCAAGGCGTGGGGCGCTGCATCTCGACGCAGATTTTGATGGCGTCAGCACGGAGTTCGACCCAGTCGTTGATGAGGAAGGAGACGGCGGTGAGGGGCCAGACGACGCTGAAGAGAGAGAGGTAGCCGAATTGGAGGACCATTTCGCGGAGGTCGGTGGTTACGTCGTAGACGTCGAGCTCGGCTTCCTTGCGCACGCGGTCGAGGAAAGCAGCTTCTTCCGGGGGGTCGTTCGCAGCGACGTTGGGGACGGTGCCGCCGTTCTTCGCGGCCCTTTCGCTCTGAATCTTCTTGTACTTGGCAAAGCCGCGACGCTTCAGGTACGGAACGATTACTTCCATGCCCAGGTTGACTACCTGCGCGGTGACGGTGAAGTAGATGACCTGCTTCTTCAGCCTGTCCGGGTTGATTGTCCAGGTTGACGGCCTCTGCAGCTGCTTCTCATGCTCGGCAAACGGCTTGACTGTGACGCTAAAGACATCCAGGTAGGGGACGATGAGGCTGCCGAAGGGGACGTAGACGAAAGCGGTGAGAATGATTGGAAGGTACGAGACGATAAAATTGAGGACGAAAATCTTCTGGGTCATGGCTGTCTGGTAGGCTCCATGGGTCTCGTAGTTTTCGAATTCAGTCAGACGAGTAGCGAACTGGGTCAGGATGCCTTGTAGAATAGGCAACCCGGTGGTCAAGATACCTGTGGGCAAGAAAACCTGGAGGCTTGTGAGATGTGGCTTCATATACCGCTGGTCTAGTACTTACCAGAATAGTCTTGAGCGGACCATTGTAGATTTCCGAGATAAAGATCTCAATGCCGAAGCACGTGGCAATCAAACTGCCAAGGATAACAGCCGCACACAAGGCGAAGGGGATCTGCAGCAACTGGCGCTTGAGGCGTTTCGTGACCGGGAAGACCTTGACCATTTCACCAGTCACAGGGTCTTGAACCTCCTTCTCGTGCTTGAAATCCTTGCGGACAGTGTCAATGGAGGACACGCCGCGAACACCCCATCTCACACCGAGATCAAACTCTTGATGCTTCCACCATTCCGTGAAGACGGTACACCAAAGGGCGTTGACGAGGGCGTACACGGGAGAGCAGTGGCCAAGCAAAAGCCAGGAGGCGAAGCCGAAGGCAGCAGGGAACAGCAAGAAGGTGAAATAAGACTGGGTAAAGGCGAAGTAGAAGGCCACCTAGACGGGATTAGCAGCGATTGGAGCACGCGTCCGGACGGCCCATACCTTCTCGCCCAGGCGGTTACGGATCTCATCCAGGTCCTCCGGGCTCAGGAGATACTGCCTGCTCCACTTCTTGATCCAATTGTGGTTGTAGGCGTGGTCGTGGAGGGCGAAGATGGACTCGACCTCCTTCCACTCGCCCTCCTTGGGCGTGATGCCAGCGCCGCCCTCCGACTGCGGGTTCGTTATGAGCTGGTAGATGATGCGCAGGCGCTCTGCTTCGTACAGCGGGTCGTCTTGGAGGGCCTGGCCGGTCTCTCGCGGGGGCTCGGACGATCGAATGCCGTGGATCCAGTCCTTGACTCTGCAACGGCATCAGCGGATGGCGCCACCGCAGCGGGCAGCAGTCAACGCACCTCGAGCGGTAGACCTCGCCGTACAGGTGCTCCTCGGAGGCAACCTTGCAGAAGACGAGCACCGACTGGCTCTCGCCATTGCGGACCTCGGTGGCCAGGCCGACGGAGGAGAGAGCCTGGATGAGGGACTCGAACTTGGCGGCAGCGGAGCCTTTGGCTGGCGGCGGCAATGGGTCAGCAAGGACGGCGGCACGGGCAGAGGGAGGGCTTGCCTGCAGCGGTAAAGCGATAGCTGATGACATAGTCGACATCCATGTTGGCCCAGCGCGACGCCATGTTTGCTGCGGTGCGGTGAGCGCGGCGGTCAACGGGGAGCGGGCGCAGCGAGGGGAGGAATACGGCTCTCGTCGTCGAAGTGCGAAGTCATGGCACGAAACAATCGGCCTCCGCCCTCCTGGTGGTCGCCCATGGTTGGCTGCCAACTCTGCTGTCGCGGCGAGGGCAGACCAGGTTACCCAGCAGGACGCGGCCAGCCCGGCGGACGGGCGGCGGCCCACGACGTCATCCGTGCGCGCCACACCCCGCGGCCGATCCACGCCTGACGCTCCCACGAACGCCTGGCCGCCCGTTTCACAATGACTGCCTGAAGCGCCGCCGCGTCCGCTCGCCCTTCTCAGCATGCTGCTGCGCCTGTTCTTCGGCGCCGACTCCCCCTTCGAGCCCGCGCCCGCCGTCGTGCTCTTCCTGCGCGCGCCGCTGAAATGCCTCGTGTATCTGTTCTACCACGTCCTCAATGCGCTGCGCAGCCGCCCGCCGCCCGCCAAGCCGCCCGTCCGCGTCGTCTGCGTCTCTGACACCCACACCCTCACCCAGCCCATCCCGGACGGCGACATCCTCATCCACGCCGGCGACCTGACCAACGCCGGCACCGTCTCGGAGCTCCAGGCCCAGATAGACTGGCTGAGCTCGCTGCCGCACCCCGCCAAGATTGCCATCGCCGGGAACCACGACACCTACCTGGACCCGCGCTCCCGCCGCACCCTGGCCGAGCCCGACCGCAATGTCGAGCTGCAGTGGAAGGGCATCCACTACCTCCAGCACAACACCCTGATCGTGCGCATCCCACCGCCCCCGCGCCCCGCTCAGACCAGCCGGCCCTCGTCGCCCCGCACCCTCAGGATATACGGCGCCCCCCAGATTCCCGAGTGCGGCGGGCCGGAGTTCGCCTTCCAGTATCCGCGCGGCCGCGACGCCTGGACCGATACTATCCCGCGAGATGTTGATATTCTGGTTACTCACACCCCGCCCAAGTACCACCGCGACCTGCCATTGCCCGATGGCATGGGCTGTGAGCATCTGATGCGTGAGACGTGGCGCATCCGCCCTCTCTTGCATATCTTCGGCCATGTCCATGTTGGAGCGGGCAAGGAGGTGAATTGGTGGGATGACGGCCAGAGAGCGTATGAGCGAGCCCTTGCGAGACCCGTGTCAGGCCTGACCAGGGGACTTTTCAGCATTCCGACCTGGATTGATTTAGCCTTGGTGCTCTTCTGCGGGGTCAGAGGTGTCATTTGGGACAGGATCTGGGGCGGAGAGGCTAGAGGAACTATCATGGTGAATGCTGGAGTAATGGTTGGAAATTCCGGCCGCTTGGGCAACAGGGTCCAGGTGGTGGATGTCTGAGAATGCACGTCATGTTCTAGAGTAGGAGCCGTTGGACGGTTTAGCCCTTAATGTCATTTCAAGCATCGCTGATTCGCTTCACTGGAAGTCTCGTTCCGAAATACCCCTGGCGCTGAGGAACTGGTGTATTCGCATAGACATTCTACTTTCCGCCAAAACTTTCAGATTGTGAGGTTGTGTCATAATGCCTTGGTCGATTTTTCATGAAGTGCAGGAGTGGCGTTACGCTCCTCAAGACTAGAAGAAGAGGGCGTTGGTTCGATGCTCCACTCCCGTGGCTACATTTGCAATTGCCTTGAACTTCCTTGTTCGGAGGTCTTCTGCTCCTCAATCGCCTTTTACAGGATCAATTGTGCTAGATTTAATACAAATTGCAGTCACTTTCTACCCAACAGCCCGTCAGAAAATTAAATGAGAGTTGGTGAAAGCATACCTATCAAACCGTCTCTCTCCTCCCCGCCGCCGACTCAACCAAGCACAACCCATTCCTGGCCAACACCTCCCTTCTCACCCGACACCCATGACAACCATCACAACCACACCTCAGCCTCGTCTCCGCATGCCATTCCCCACCGCCCTCGTCTCCCCCTCCTCCCCCACCCATCTCTGCCTCCCTCCCCCTCCCCCTCCCCCTCCCCATCTCCACGTTCCCACCCCCTTCCCTCACCCCACCACCACCACTCAAACTCAACCGCCTCAACCCTTCCTCCACCTTCCGCTCCTCCCTCTCCTTCCACCTTCCCCAATCCCTCTTCAAAACCACCGGCCCACCCTCACTCTTCCTCCGCCCCTCTCCTCCTCTTCCTCCTCCTTTTCCTCCTCCCCACACACCACCGCCCTTCTTCCAACCATCATCCATCATACCCCCACCATTTTCCACTAGCACAGCAGTAGCATCACTGCTACGCTGCTTAAGCGGAATATGCAGATTCCTGGCGTTGAACTCGACGGGCGAGCGTTTCTTCTCGGTTGGGCTGGGGCTGTCGTCGTCGTCGCTGCTGGTGCAGATGGTTTCTCTGACGATGGTGCCGCGTGGGGCGGCGGGAGGGACGGTTGGTTGTGAGTTGTAGTCGTAGTCGTAGGTTGTGGTGGCGCGTGGGAAGGCGGAGACGGCGGGTGGGGTGGTGGCGGCGGCGAGTTGGGCTTGGGTGTGGTCGTGCATGATGCTGTGGAAGGTTTTTTGGTTAGTTGGGTTGGTTGGGGATGGAAGAGATCGATTGTTCGTGAGGCAGAGTGGGTAGGTGTGTGTGTGTGTGTGTGTGGTTTAATTGATGCTGGCGACCATGTCGATTCCGGGGAAAGGGAGGGGAGGGGGGATGATGCTGACTGCGAGCATACCGCGCGTACGTAGCAGGATCAATGTCGAAGTGGCTGTCCTTCCTCCTTGCCAGCATCATCTCGATCGTAGACCTAGAGAATCCCGGTTTTTTTTTTAAAAAAAAAGCGAAAGAAGAAATCTCTCGCAGTTCTGACTATGCTGCGGGAGCAACGGAAGCGTGGATTTCAATTACCCACTGGTAGACCCGGCTCAAGAGGTTTCCAAGACCAACCCACTGCCGCCTTAAGACCCCGCACCCATCCCAGGACACTGGTTCAGACCTGCCACGCATCAACCTCCTACATCATCGCCGACATCATTCCCCCTAGCAGCATCGCTCCGAGACGTCTTCAGGGTCCAGGTAACGCCCGTCGCATTCAGCAAAGCCGCCCATCCACCCACCCACTAGCCCCCCAAACCGCCTAACCTCTCCAATTTCTCCAGCTTTGTTGCTTGCGTCCGCGCCGTCTTACGAAGTTGCAAGACGGTGGTTTTCCGCTTTGGGAAGGGCCGGAATGCAGGGTCTCCGCGCGGCTCTTTGTCCGGCGCCCCGCCCGGCGATGTGTTGACGTCGAGGGCCGTCCGTTTGCGGGAGCTGCTGCATGTGATGCTAGTCGGGAGCAGATGGCGCGCAGAGGACATCAGGGTTGGCGGCGAGTGGTTGCGGTAAGCTGAGAGGAGCGTTTGGAGGACTTCCTTGTCTCTTCGTGAATGTCGCGAGCGGATCTTGGCCCATTGTATGTACAAACGACTTTCGAAGAGAGGGAAGATAGTCGAATATAAAGTTTGTGAAGTGGAGCCTCTAGACTTTCAAGGCCCCTGAACTCTCTCGTCATTTCTCTCAGACAAGTCGTCTTTTGCTGTGGGGAGTCGTTTCCCGCAGGGCTGGGTTTCATATCCTGGGTTGACCCCCGGTCGTCTGTATCAGTCTCAGGAATGTTGTCTCTCGCTCCCCGCCTCCTCCTTCTCGCTTACGGCTTTGCCGTTGGGGCGCTGGCTGCTATTGACTTTAGCAGCCTTCCCCAGTGCGCAGTAAGACCTTCTATGCTTTGGGCGATGCGCGTGCTGACGAGTTTGCTTACCAGCAAACGCCAATCCTCAACACCATAGGCAAGAGCAAGTGCGATCCTAGCAAGATCGAATGCATCTGCAGCGATGACGCGGTCGTCAATGATCTCGTGGTCCTCATTGCTAAATCTTGCAGCGGCGACGACCTGACAAGTGAGATGCAATCGACGCATCCCTTCGACTACCGGGACTGACCTCCTCTGCGCCAGAATCTATCGCGTTCGGGAGAGCTCTGTGCCCCAACCTTGCCTCTCAAAGCCTCGCCACGATTACCGACTCCAAGACGACGTACACTCTCACTCTGCCGAACGTGGCTTCCACGTCGACGTCTGCCGCACCTATCACGACTTCCGAGATGTCTGCTAGCTCCGCAACATCGTCCGAAGAGCCGTCGGCTTCGGCGACCGCATCGATAAACGGGGCGCCTACCGGTACCGAGAGTGGTCCGGAGCAGTTCCACGGTAATGCTCCCGAGTTTGGACCAATGCGATTTTGGTCGATGATACTCGGAATGGTCACGATGGGGTTGATATTTGCGGAGCTATAGGCCGTCAGAATGACTGTTGACGTATGATTGCTCCGAAATGAGAGGAGATAATTGTGAGAGTACTCACGAGAGATTATAATACTACAAGAAGAGAGAAGCCGGATATCTACAGGTGGAAAGAAAAATCTCATGTATGAGAGTTGAAATCTTTTGAAATGCCGCAGGCGCGTATGAACATCGGCTGAACAGTCGAATTAGAGAAGTCCGTGAAATGCTGTGTTCACGAGAACCGGCGGGTTTCCCCAATATCGCAGACATCAAACACTCCTTCCTCAGGAATGCCTTTGTCTGACAAGGCCTTCTTAAGGAGCTTGGGTGGCTCGAGAACTTCTTCTTCTGTCAAGACCCACGTACCCCAGTGCATGCCTATTGCTTTCTTGCACCGGGTGTCCACAAAGATGTTGGCGCTATCGAATGGGTTTGCGTGCATGGGTGACATGACGAATCTGGGCTCGTAGGCGCCGATGGGAATCAGACCAAGATCGAAAGGCCCGCGGAGCTCGCCGATCTGTTTAAAAGCAGGGCAAGTGGGGAGATTCTCGTATTTGGCGCCGTAGTCATCCTCGCCTTCGGGAACCTCGGGAACAGTGCGATAGCCAGTGTCACTAGAGTTGGTTAGAAACTGGGGCTCGGTCCGCGGGAGAAGAGCACTTACCCTCCGAACCACACCTTTTTCCCTCCGCTGGTAATACACCAAGACGACCACAGAGTGTGAGCCTTGTCAAACAGTGTCCGTGCAGCCATGTGCTGGCATGGGAGGCACTCAATGGTAGCGGTGATGTCTTTGGCTGATCTCTGCTGGCTTCCTTGCTCAACCACCTCTGGCTTGGCTTCCGGGTCGACTGGCGAGAGGTGGAGATCCCGGCTCTGCCACCAATCCAGCTCTGTAGCGTTGTGCAGTCCTGAGTTCACGAACCATTTCTTGTTTCCAAGGGGGGCAAAGAAGTGGACGTTGGGGTGCAACTCCTTGATCTTGGTGACGGTGGGGTGGGATAAATGGTCGTAGTGCGCGTGCGAGATGACGACCACGTCGATTGCTGGGATGTCCTCTATCGCGCACGGCGGGTCGTTATATCTCTTCGGCCCCATGAACGCGAACGGGGAGCATCTTGGCTCGAAGACTGGGTCGAAAAGGACGCGCAGGCCTCCAGGAAATTCGACAAAGAAGCAGGCATGGCCAAGCCAAGTCGCTCTGAGCTCAGGCGTTTCGCGCGTGGGAAGGAACTGAGGCTTGCGGATTGGAACGGTGGGCGGAGTGGTGTTTGGATGATTTGCCCTGCCGCTGATTTGTCTCCTGGTATTCACTGTCTTAGCAATTGGCGCAGCAAACGCGCAAGTGAAAGCATACCAGAGCATAGTCTTCAAAATCTGGAAAGTACCCATTTCGCGGTACGAGTCCCACGGGTTGAGGAAGCCCTTTCCATCCTTCGCATGGTGCGCGAGATCCTTGGCATCCTCTGGCACGGCGCCAGTCAGCTGCGAGGCCGAGATAACGGTTGCGTACAGAGCAGCGCTGGTGGAAGCGGACGACATGATGGCGGACGAGTGGAAGGGCTTGCAATGCTGCCAGCTGCGTCGCGAGGCGCGGAGCAGTGAGCGTAAAGTCCAGAGCATTGGGGGCTGGCGGCAGCGCGGGGAGCGCGGGGATTAAGTAGGATGAGAAAGAGGACGCGGGCAATTGGACAAACAATTCGTCGCGGACGATCTTTAGGCCGCAGGCGCCGGCGGACACTCTCCGACGGCCTGAACGTCTAACGCCGGGCCTTAACGCCGCCACGCGCTGCGCTGCGCCTCGAGGCGCAATTGTGCTGCCTGGCGGGCGCTCAGCGCCGCAGGGCCCCGCGGAGCGCAGATGACGCTGACTGCGGCCGGGAAGAGCGATGGCGGCGGCGGCAGGCGGCAGGGCTCCGGCACCCGCGCGCGCTGATCCCTGGGCCCCGCGTGCTCGTCGCGCCCGCACGATCGCCGTTGGCGCCCCGGCGCGTTTTGTTTGCTGTGACCTCACCCTCCGCCCTGCCCAGCCCTCGCCGCACTCTCCACCAGCCGTCCGACTCGCCTTCCCTTGACATCTGCCGCCGACCATGTCCGCGGGCCAGCCTCAGCAAGACGGCGACAGCGCGTGGGACGAAGCGCGCTGCACCGCAGCTCTGGCCACGCTGGAGAAGCTTCAGGACCAGGTTCGTCGGCCTCTACCGTTCTTCGGATATCCGCAACACCGCGCGCAGCTAACACTTCCCAGCTGGACGAGCTTCGCCTAGTCGTTCCGACGATAGTCGCCCCCCTCACCTCGCCCCAAGACTCCCCGGAGGCGCTGTACCGCGATTTCAAGCAAACCGCCGTTTCCTCCGCCAAACGCCTGCAGACTTTCGAACGCACCTGGAAGAGCGACGAGATTCAGGACATTCTGACACATGCCATCCAGAGCCAGAAGACCGACTCTGATCTGACCAAGGGTGCTAGCCTTCCGCGCTATGGTTGGATAGAAGTGGCCGAGAAGCAGGAGAGGCCGCATAAGTCGGGCCAGACTAAGGAGAAGTCGCGAGGGAAGAGCGGTGATGGAAAAGACAAGTTCAGTGCTACTTCCATCGTGCCAACGGTCAATGAGTTCAAGGAGAAACACCCAAACTTCCAGGTCGATGTCGAGGACGGCCGCATTATCACGGTACCTACTGTCCTGCCAAGATGCATTCCCATTGCTGACTCCTTTAGATCATGTTCAAAGTGCCCTCGATGGTACTCAGGTTCAAGGTGATATGCAATATCGATTCAGACAACAGCGCCAGCTTCGATGTCGAATGTCCTGGGTCCATGCCCCTTTTCTCCTCCATTACTCGGTGCATAGCATCCAGGCCACGCCCGAATGATCTTTCTTACCTCTTGGTTCGTCGTTTTTCTTCCCTTCCTGGTCATCGCTGACGTTTTTAGGACATGATCGCGGCATATACAGACACAAGGACGGCCAAATGCGCGAAATGCGGTAAACTTTTGGATGGCGCTGCACTTAGTCCTGCCGCGAGAAGGAGCAAGCAAACCACCAATGCTGACGGAAACCAACAAACTTCATGGGAACCCCTCCACGAAGGATGCCTCTGAGCACTATGCCATCCATTCCGCCCCGGCTACCACTCTTTTGGGTCGGGCCATTGATGATGTTGCTCCCAGTACTGGCCATCGATGTCGCGGAACGCTCTTGGACGGGTAAAGTGTTCGTTCCGAGAATGCTGCCACCTTGCGTCCGTCCAGGTTTTCTTGTCGGGCCGTGCGTATTTGCGCTTGCGGAAGTCGTACTTTTCGTCGATGCCCCGCTTGGCCCAGGGTATGGCAGGCATAGATCCTCCATCGTCTTCGGTCGGATCGGCCAGCTCGCTCCATCTTGACCATCGCGCTCTCGATGGCCAGTCCGTCTGCTGGTCGTGCGTGTCGCTGCTGATTGCGACATGTATGTCCGGCCCTCGGCCTGTGAGGATATCTTTCAAGCGACCCCACCAGCTTTGCCGCTTCCCGTCCTTCGGCCAGATCCAGGCATAGCGTGGCTTCACTTTGACCTCCCGGCCGGCCTGGAGCCATCCCTCCTCACTCTTATGCTCAACTCGGCGTGCTCCCCATGGTCCGTTGACCGGTTCGTATTGCAATTCTGGAGAACCCATCTGGATTTGATGTTTGGCCGTGCTGGAGAAATTCCCTAGGCCCAAATAACCCGACGTGGATGCTAAACCCTGACAAGACAAGAGATTTCTTGAAAAATAGAGAGCGATTGACGACCCTGTTGAATCGAAAATTGGCAAGACCTGGTTCGCGAATCTTCCTAATCGCCATCAGCTTTTCGTTATCCCTTCGCAATATATGCTCGCGAGATCTGCCTTTTGTTTGATCAAACTAGACATCACATGGTCCTCTGGGCCGTCAGAGCGTGGCCGCCCCGATGCATAGTCACTTTATCGGCAAACGGTTTAGAGCACTTATGTACGTAGGGTCTCTTGCGTACAACATGGATTTGAGGGAAGTACATACAATATCTTAGCGGCCGCATTATGCGCATTTTGCAGGCGTTTGTTGTCCGGCATCGCGCGGGGCCCGTCTTGGAGTCTCAGTCAAACGGACGATATCTAAGGCGGGTATGAGCTGCAGCAGTATGTGGTAATTTTACTGAGAAATAGTAGTTACGAAGCAGCTGTAGCCAGAACGCAGTGGCTTGGGACCGATTCTTGTAAATTGGCACTCCCGTGTTGCAGTGAAAGTGACAGTGACAATGACAGCGACAGGGAGACAGATGGCAGTGGTCCCTAGGATACAGCGGAGTTAAACCAAGTCTTTCGCTTCCGACAACACCCTTGCTTTGGATATTTCCTTCTGTTGCGCACTCCTAGTTCTTGTTCCATCAGATGGCTGGGCCTTGCCGAATGAAGATAGTATTCAGAAGGTGACGGACGACGCGCGCGCGCTTGGAGGTGACGGCCTCAGGTGCAGCGGAAGTGATGGGCGCCAAAAGGCGCTAGCGCGAAACCGAAAGTTCGGCCCAAAACAATCGCGCGTCGACTTTCGAGCTCTCCAGCTTCCGCCTGCACCTGCGCGCATCCCATTGCGCCCCCCGCACCACCCACCTGCGCCCGGGTCCGACCGTTCCCCGCTCGCCATGTCGTCGCTCTTCGGATCCGGCTTCGGCCAGAACACCCCGGCCAGCAAGCCTGCCACGGGAGGCCTCTTCGGCAACCTGGGAGGAGCTCCCAGCGCAGCCGGCGGGCAAACCAGCGGAGGCATGTTCGGCGGCGCCCAAGCCACCCCGTCGCAACCGCAGCAGGGCTCCAGCCTCTTCGAAAATCTTGGAGCGGCAAAGACAGCCGCACCCGCACCCGGCGGCCCCTTTGGATCGACTCTCGGCAGCACGCAGCCCCAGCAGCAGCAGCAGCAAACCACGACCGGCACGACGGGCGGAGGGCTTTTTGGCGGCTTGGGCGCACCCGCGTCACAGCCGCAGGCGGGTGGCAGTCTCTTTGGTGGCTTGAACACCATGCAGCAGCAGCAGGGCCAGCAGCAACAACAGGCAAACGCTCAGGCACAAACGCAGCAGCAGACCGGCCCGCTCTCGCAATCACAGGCAGGCACCGGCCAGACGGCGTACTTCGATCACCTGCTTGAGCGTAGCAGGAAGAGGGCGGCACAAGAGAATGGCACTTCGGCTTTTGGCGACCTACCCAGCTTGCAGCTTGGGCTGGGTGATATTGCCAGGAAGGTTAGGAACTTGGGTCAGGGAGGACCTTCGGCGCCACTGGCGCGTGATAGCAAGGCGTAAGTTCTGCGTCCCCATCTTTCTGTTTTTATGCTGATACCCTGGTGCAGTCACTACCTTCTGGCGGCATCCGGCGTCGAGACGGGCAAAACCCTTAAGGACCTCAATCAGTTCAGCGCCCAGGCTGGAGTCAGCATAAACGCTCCCGTCCCCAGCTCCGTCGACGTCGACATCGATGCGTACATCTCGAACCTCCATTCTCAGTCAACATTAGCCATGATTGCCGAAGGACTGGAGCAGTCCAAGAAGGACTTCGACAACTTCCTGGAAGATAACATTCAGATGGAATGGGACGCGCAGCGCAAGCGAATCTACGAGCATTTCGGCCTCGGCCGGCAAGTGGAGAACCTGGAGGCAAGCGTGGGCGTCGGTGAGCCTTTGGAAAGAGGCGCTTTTGGACGCTCGAAGCGCAGAGGCCGGGGTTTCGGTGCTTCATCTAAAGCGGGTGTGTCTTTCAGCGCTTCTGCTATGAGCAAATCCGTCATTGGCGTACCCTCCGCAGTCGCGGGAGGACGGGCGAATGGCTTTGCTGACAGCAATGGCGCTGGCGCTCCGCCGCCTGTGCCTGAGAGCCGTTTCATGAGGGACAAGCAGGAGAAATACACTACTAAGGTTAAGGAGCTGAACCTTTCTCGTCTAGAGGAGAGGCCGTATCCTATCATGATGGAATTTGCTGAGATCGAGAAGCAGCCAGGCACTGACGTAAGTGGACGGGTTAATTTGCGGTGCATGTTCTGGAACTGACACAAGTCACAGACTTCGAGTCGCCTAGTAGATTCTTACAACGCCCTCACTGAGATCATTGGAGAGAAATTACCCGATAACTCTAGCAGAGATCCTCCGCCCAAGGAACGGCAGTTCGCCCAGGATTACTTGGATGAGAACCCGACTTCAGGAAAGAGCATCGCAATGCGCAAGCGCATCCTGGACGGTTCCCGGAGATTCTTGGAGAAGAAGTTCCTGGCTGATATCAAGGAAATGAACGCAAAGAACCCCACCGAGTCCATGGTCGGAGGCGAGCCCACGCAGATCAGCCAAGTCAGAGGCTTCATTAGATTGCTCTCTGCCAGAAAAGAGCTTGGAGCAGACAACATTGAGCTCCAGACGCTTGGTGACGATTTTTGCTGGGCCCTCATTTTCTACCTCCTTCGTGCTGGCCTTCTCAGGGATGCTCTTGAGTACGTCGCGGAGAATGAGCGCGCAATTAGGAGCATGGACCGCAACTTCCCCTCATACCTTGCTGCCTTTGTCAACAGCGATGATAGGAGGCTACCACCTGAGCTGCAGACCCGCATCAACGCCGAATACCAGAATCGGATGCGTCTTGCCCCGGAGAACTCACTCGACCCGTATCGGATGGCCTGCTACAAGGTCGTCGGGCGCTGCGAGCTCAGCCGAACCACGCTGGATGGTATTGGTAAGGGCATGGAGGACTGGGCGTGGCTGCAGTTCAGCCTCGCCAGGGAAGTCAATCGTGCTGAGGAGACCGCTGGTGAAACATTCACGCTGGAGAACATCAGGTCCACGGTCTCTGAAATCACCCAGAGACACTTCCAGGGCTCCGACGCCAACAGCCAGTACGGAGTTTGCTTCTTATTGCATGTTCTTGCGGGTATGTTTGAGGAGGGCGTCAACTTCCTCTATCAGCAGAGCTACACAACAGCGGTGCATTTTGCCATCGGCCTGTCGTACTATGGCCTGCTGAGAGTCTCCGACTTCTTCGCCGCTGGTAACGATATTCTCACTTTCACCACACGCCAAAAGCCCCAGATCAACCTCTGCCGTATCATCGGTCATTACACGCGGGATTTCCGTGCTGCCAAGCCCGAAGCTGCGGCCGACTACCTTGTCCTCCTCAACCTCAACTCTGATCTCGGTGGTCAACTCGGCCAATCTCAGGGCGCTTGCTGCCACGAAGCGCTGCGCGAGCTGGTGCTCGAGACCCGCGAGTTCGCCCTGCTCTTGGGTGACATCCGCTCGGATGGTACCCGCATCACCGGTGCAATCGAGTTCCGTCTCCGTCTTATTGGCCTTTCCGACCAAGAAGAGTTCCTCAAGAACATCACCCTGCAGGCAGCTGCTGTGGCCGATGAAGCCGGTCGCACGACGGATGCGGTGCTCTTGTACCACCTGGCCGAGGACTACGACAGCGTGATCGTGATTGTCAACCAGGCGCTCTCGGACGCCGTTTCCGTCGATCTTGGCCAGAGGCCGCAAAAGCTGGAGCCACTGAAGCCTCGCAACGCACAGAAGGGGCGTGCTGAAGGCGAACCTGCCAGCAGCTTGAGCCTGACGGCCATCGACGATCCGGCGCAGCTCGCGTTGAACATGAACAACCTGTACAGCGCCAACGCGCTCATGTACAACAAGGTCAAGCCGCAGAACCGCAACGCGCTGAACACGCTGCTGCAGATGGCACACGCAAAGAAGCTGGTCGAGGCGGGCCACTGGGCCGCCGCTCTGGACGTAAGTCACTTCATTTCCCCCCGTCCACCCCTTTTGAGTACCGTAACGCTAACACTGTCCCACAGTCCATCCACGAAACCGGCCTCCTCCCCACCGGCAAGAAATCCGACATGCAAGAAATCCGCCGCCATGCCCAGACGTTCAACGGCCTGCCGCCCGTCGTCGCCCGCCTGGTCGGCCACATCCTCATGTGGACCATCGTCTGCTGCGGCCGCCGCCGCGACGAGCTGCGCGCGGCCAGCTTCGAGGCTACGGCTGCTAATAAACATGTTGTTGAGCAGCTGGAGGCTACGGCTAGGGATATGATGGTGTTTGCGGGATTGGTGAGGTATAAGTTGCCACCTAGGGTGTTTGAGGCGTTGGCGAGGGCGGGGCAGGAGATTGGTGCATAAAGTAGTAGTGGTGTTGGGTGAGTCAGTGGCCGATGAGTGTCTGTGATTTGGGGGCTTTCTTTGCGGGGACGCTTGGTGGATTGCATTGAGGAGCGGGCAAAGGAATAATGCATTACACTGATTACTTGCGAAGAGAGGATGGCAAAGCATGGCATAGCATAGATATATGCAAGCGTTGGTCAATGTACCAAGCAACACTATTGAGTTGCTATTCCTTCGGTGAAGTTTTCCTTAGCGGATCGATTTTAGATGCTGGATTCGTGCTTCCCCAGATTGACTCTGGAGTCCGCACACGTGACGAGGGTCCGTGCGGCGATATTTCCAGCTTGGACAGCAACAGCAGCTGCCCGCCGTCACTCGCCGGCGCCAGCCTCTCATGGATCCCTATGTCTCTCCTGCGAGAAGCGCAACGATGCCTAGCTAACCAGGCCGCGCGCAAGAGCCTCAATGCCTTCATCACGCTCCCCGACTCCGCCGCCCTCCTCCAGCAGGTTCAGCATGCCGAGTCCCAAGCCTCACAGCGTACCCATAATACCCAGCACCGTTGAAACTTCAAAGCTCAATGCTAACAATCCCGCAGGTTCTCCCCTCAATGGCCGCCTCGTAGCCATCAAGGACAATATCTGCACCTCGGACGCCCCGACAACCTGCGCCTCTGGCATCCTCCGCGCTTTCACGAGCCCGTACGATGCTACGGTCGTCCGGAAGCTGCGCGACGCCGGCGCAGTGGTAGCAGGCAAGACGAATCTGGACGAGTTTGGGATGGGGTCCCACAACGTGAACTCTTTCTTCGGACCGGTTTCGCAGCAGGACGCTGCCTCCGAGGGCGAGAGTGTTTCGGCTGGTGGAAGCTCCGGCGGAAGCGCTGTTGCCGTTGCTACCGAGCAGTGTTGGGTGTACGCGACACCCACAATGGGCTTGATCTTGCTGGAACGATTTCAGGCTGATGATTCTCGCTGCGTTCTAGGGCCCTAGGAACGGACACAGGCGGCTCAGTCAGGCTACCGGCCGCTTACACGGGCATAGTTGGCTTCAAGCCCTCCTACGGCCTGGTGTCACGATGGGGCGTCGTCGCGTACGCCAACTCCCTCGACACCGTCGGCGTGCTAGCAAGGGATTCTGAATCCGCAAAACAAGTATTCAGTACGGCCGAACATCCCTCCCAAGACATCACCACCATCAGACCACCAGACTAACCACCGGTGACCCACAGACGCCATCAACGCCCACGACCCCTCCGACCCAACCAGCCTCCCCACCAGCACCCGCACCCGCATCACCCACCTGCGCAACAACAACAAAAACAGCAACCGCCCCCTCCGCATCGGCGTCCCCACCGACTACAACATCACCGAGCTCTCCCCGCTCGTCCGCCGCGCCTGGTCGCGCACCCTCGCGCGCCTCGCCGCCCGGGGCCACGCCGTCGTCCCCGTCTCGCTGCCCACTACCCACCAAGCCCTGTCGGCGTACTACGTGCTCGCGCCCGCCGAAGCCTCGTCCAACCTGGCCAAGTACGACGGCGTGCGCTACGGGTCGCGGGCGGACGGGCCGGACGGCGGGGTGGCGGCGGTGCTGTTCAGCCGGACGCGCGGCGCTGGGTTTGGCGATGAGGTGAAGAGGCGCATCGTGCTGGGCGCGTACACGCTGTCTGCGGAGGCGATGGATAATTATTTCATCCAGGCGCAGCGGGTGAGGAGGTTGGTGCAGCGGGATTTTGATAGGTGTTTTAGGGGGGTGAATCCGTTGGTCGAGGCTGAGGCTGAGGCTGCTGTGCGGGGTGGTGAGGAGGAGGGAGTGGATGTGCTGGTTTGTCCGACGGCGCCGGGGTTGCCGCCTAAGGTGGAGGAGTTGAAGAGGCAGGAGCCGGTGGATGCGTATATGAATGACGTGTTCACGGTGCCGGCGAGCTTGGCGGGGTTGCCGGCTATGAGCGTACCGGTGGAGGCTGGTGAGGGGGAGCGCGCGGTGGGGATTCAGATCATTGCGCAGTATGGGCATGATGATCTGGTCTTTGACGTTGCGGAAATGATAGAGAAATAGAAAGAAATATTAGGCGCTCCAGAGGACATCAACTTGTTCAAATGCCCTCTATAATTTTAGTAATTTAGCCCGTCAAGGCATCACGAAATCCTTGGACTCCTAATTATTCCAGTCCTAGTATGTATACAACATCTGTCCGCTTCCCCATCCTCATAAACATCATCATCTCCTTTTCCCAGCACGTATCCATCCCGCTTACTTCTTATCCTTGCTGCCACCGGACATCTGCTCGGCCATCGGCTCTTGTTGCATACCCGGCCTCCCCTGGCCCGTCCAGCCCTTCACCGGGTTCCCACCCTCGCCATGCGGCATGATGCCGAAGCCCTTCTCCTTCGGCGGCGGAGTCGCCGTCTTATCAGCGCGGGCGACGTGGGAGCTCTTCCTCCAAAATTAGTCATCCCGCACCTTCTGAAACCCGCCCCACAAAACAAGAAAATCACGGCGCGATCGAGGATGGCTTATGATGGTGGGTGGTAACGACGGGGAAGAGGGTGCGGTGGTAGGCCGAATCTAGAACTTGCCTTTTCGGGACCGGCGCCGTGGATGATGTTGTGGCCGGCGTTGATGGCGTTGTCTGATTGTCCTGTTCCTTCGCGAGGCATGGTGGGTGGGTGGCACGGTGGGTAGGTGGGTAGGTGGGGCTGGGGCTGGATGGGGGGCTGTGTTGCGAAGCGGAGTTTTTCCGGTTAGAGCTGTGGTGATGGCGATGGGTGAGGCAATGGACAAGCTCTTATTCCTCACAAAAAGGCTGGAAATAGAGGTTTGAGAGCGATGTGAAGCTTGTTTGACGAATCTGGCTAAGGGAGAGAATAGAACACTTGATATACTTCCCATTCTAATTACTACTATAGAACGCTTCATGTCGACATGACATCGTCGTTGTGGGGGGAAGGAGTGGCGCCGTGATGGGCGGACGACGTCATTGGATCCACGGAGCAAAAAAAAATAAAAAAGGAAAGGAACCTCAGGGTCACCGATCAATCGCAATCGGCAGGAACGCGGGCGAATTATTGATCTCTTCCCCTCGGCGGTCTTTCCTTTTTGTTGGGAGGCTCGGTGTGGCTGGCTGGATGATGTCGACAGAAGTTGCGCGTTCGTTTGCAGCACGCAGCGCTCCCTTTGTCTCTCTGTTTCTCCACTAGCCCGCGCTAGCTACGTAACGGCATGTCGTGAGCCAAGGGAGCTGCGCAGCAGGCATGTCAGCCACGGTCAGCAGAGTCAGCACACATCATCAGCTCGCAATGTCGCACTGCATAGCTCACGACACGAGGGTGTGAATGATTTGGTTAAATTCGTATGCTGCTTATTCGAGCCGAAGGCCCTCGTCTCATGCTCATGATCTTTCCTAACCCTCCGTGTCGCTAAAGCTTGTCACACAGTTACAATTGTCCGTACCGCCCAATAAAAACACCTAACACCGTTCAAGCCCGTGTTGATAGGTCGTTCCAGTGATGCCCGCTCCCTTGTATAGAACTCCCTCTCCCAGTACAGTGCTGTCTGATCTCTTTCTCCAATGATGACGATAGTCTTCGGAGCCGCCGGACAATTCTCCGCGTCTCTCTCTCCCGGAAGATCCCAGAGGACCCAGAGACCTTTCCAGCAACTCGGTAGCTAGGCTTACGCAGCGGTGCCAGGCCCGTCGCTAACAGAAACTGTTGCGCCTGAGTCGGCGTGCACGTCGTAAGACTTTGCACCAGAGTGCTCGTAAAGGCTGAGGGATCCCAAGGGTTCTTGGGGGAAAGAGGCATCGAAGAAGCTGCCCTCCGGATGGTCTGCAATATATGCTGACAGATCGAAGAGCTGATTATCGTCATCGATGACAGATGAAGGTTGATTAGGATCAGAAAGGTAATCGCCCAGGGGAAAGTCGACGGACTTGTCGAACTGGAAGCCGAGCTGCGCGCCGACCGACACTGCAGGTCGCACAACATTGCTGCAGAATGTTGTGTCTGGTCGGGCTCAGCAAAGCTCAGTTCGCCGTCGTTCCGGGGCGTGGGCGGCTGGGAGCTGGAGTTGATGGGAGAGTCGTAGTCGTCCATCGACTCGGGGCTGGCGTACGAGGATTGCGCGTTCATCGCGGGGCTGCCGAACGATGACTCAGCGTTCATTGCGGGGCTGGCGAACGAGGCCTCGCGGGGGTTGATGGTGGTGCTGGCGACAGAAGCCTCGCGTTCCATCTTGGTGGCGCCGTTGTCTACTGATGTGGTGATGATGGCGGGGGTAGCGACTGCGGAGGGGGCAGATGTGGGAGCGGATGTAGGAGCGGGGGTGGAGGCTGCGGTTGAGGGAGCAGCAGAAGGCAGCTCGATGCCGTCGATGCGAGGGATCTCGGGGAGCTGTTCGGAAGCGCGGCTGCGGTACCAGGACAGCTGCTCCTCGAGCTGCTGGGTGTAGGCGAAGAAGCGTTGGACAGACTCCCGGTACTGGTCCCGCTCGCCGGTGAGCCTCTCCATCTCCTCGCGCTTGCGCTCTCTCGAGTTGTGGGCGGCGAGGCGGTTGCGCTTGACGCGCTCAATGCGGCGCTGCTCCTTCTCGTCGGCCGTCTTTGCGCGCTTGCGGGGCGGCAGGTTGGTCTTCGGCTCGGGAAGCACCTGGCCCCACGACTTGCGCTTCTTGGGCGGCTGCTTGTGTGTGGTGGATGACGTCGTGGTGGATGTGGCGGGTGTGGCCGACGCGGCGACGTCGGGGACGGCCGCAGGCGAGGACGGCTGATGAAGATCCTCCATCTTGATGGTGGTGGGGATGTCGCCGGCGGGCGGCGTGAGCATGGAGAAGTCGAGCGGCGTGGCAGTCATGGCGGGGTTAGCGAAGGCGTAGGAAGACTGCTGTGCGTCCATGGTGGAGGAGGAGTCGCATGGCCGGCAGACGGGGCTGAGGTGGGCCGTGCCTATGTAGAGGGCGGTGGTTCTGGAGGCAGCAGCAGCACATGTGGACAGGTGTTCTTTATAGCCCGTGGGCGCGAACAAGGGGAGGCGGAGCGCAGCGCGCTAGCGCGCATCCAGCCGGGTGAGCAAGGAACACCGAGCCAGGGGACGCCCATCGACCATCCTAAATTTGTCGCCTGCGGGGCCCTCGCCCTCAGCTGCGCCAACCGCACGCCCCTGCGTTTCACGACGGTGGCACGGCCGGGCGGGCTGCCTCGACGCGGCCGCCCTCAGCCTGAAGCTCCAGGTTCGGCGGCCCGCGGACGTGCGCCCAGGGCCGGCGCGCGCGCGCTGCCTGGCGCCGGCCCTCTTGCCGCCGGCAACATCGCAGCGCCTCCTTACGTCGCCCGCCGTGCCGCTGCGCGTCCCTGGGCTGCGCCGCCCACGCACACGGCGGCGGTCAGCGGCGAGCTGTTCGCGGGCTGCAGCGCTGCACGGACGCGCTGCACGCCTGCACGAGCAGCTCCACGGGCGACTCGCGGGGGCCGAGGCGGGCGCCGCGGCGAGCGCTGCGGTGGTGAGATGACGGGCGTCGTTCTTCACAATAAGCTATATACGGCGCAATCTCCCCCGGCTCGCGGCGTCGTTACGAGCGCGCCCCCCTGCAGCGGCAGCCGAGGGCAGCAGTCTCCCATTCGCATCCATACGACCCGGGGGCTAAGGCCCTGCGAGCCGTCTGGTGCCGGGCGAGTCAAAATACGGCAGCTCGAAGGTTCCACCAGCGAGCCGGCTCGGCGGCGCGGCGGCGGGCGTGTCCCTTGGCGCCTTCGCCTTCTCGAACGCAGATCGCCGCCGCACATCGATAGGGCCCGACGGAGCCCCTGGACCCGAGTCGTATCAGGCGCGCGGCCTGGGCGGATGTGCGGCTTCGGCTGATCTCGAGCTGCGTACGACTCACCCGGCGCCGCGCAAATGGGCGCGCGGCGAATGCTGCTGCCTCTATCGGCGCCGCGCCCGCCTGCTCCCCTGACCGGCGCTGGCTGCTCCATCTACTCGACACGGCGGTGACGAGAGCCTGATGGCAGCGGCCCACAGGCAGCGCAGTTCTTTGCGTGTTTACTCGCCAACAAATGGCGCAATCATCATGCGCGCTGCCTATCGTGTGCTGGTCGTCCCTGGAGCCGCTCTCCGCCCCTTCCCCAGGCGCTGGCAATGGGGAGAGCGAAAGGCGGTCGGGGCGCACGAGCGCCCGCGGGATCCGTCCGGCGCGTCCACGCAACTGACCAGCGCAGCGCCCCCACAGCATCGACGTTCTCGAAGCTCGCTTGCACGATGAAACTCGATGCGAGCAGGAACCGTCGGCGGAGCGCTCGCGGCACTGCGGCCGCTGCTGCTGGCGACGCAGGCAGTCGAGCGACGTCCCAGCCGCTCTCCTCGTGCACGCAGTCTTCAGCCGTCTGCGTCCTCATGTCCGGAACAGCATCCTCGCTCTCCCATTCACACAGCGCGGCGCGTCCCGCTGCAAGCTGCGGCGTGCGCTTGCAAGATCGCCCAATGATTGCCCCTGAGCGTCGTTGGGGTCTGCAGGATCAAGCTTAACTCCAGCCTCATCCAGCCCTGTGCAGCGCGGGTTGGCCAGCCGCTGTTCTTGCGCAGCAGCGTCACGATCTCTCTTCAGCGAGCCCAACACCGAGACAGGCCACCGGTGGCAGTGGGAGAGCAAACAGCGGTAGTAGTGGGCTGCTCCGGCGCCTCGGTTGGCATTCCACGGCCTGCGCTTCAACGGTTCGTAAGTCCACGCGACGACGGAACTCGCAGCATTTCTGGTTTCCGATAGTTCGACATTCCGCATTAGTTTTGCTTCGCCATCTCTTTTTGGCATTCCGCGCGTTTGATTGCGATTTTGTTTCGAAGCTGCCGCGTGCGCGGTGTTGGGAGTGCGCAATCGCCACTTCCACCTGGAACCACAGCACAACCAAAAGCTTATTTTCTCTTCTCTCCACTATACCTATAATTGAAGTCCAGCAGCGCCACTCAATGTGCGCCTAATCTATCGTCAACACCACACATCCCTTCCTAATTCCCGCCGCGCAGCCACAGGGCCAACAGCAGATCAATATGGCAGCAAACGGCACGCTATCCGTCCGTCCTCCCGCACATGATCGGCTTCATCGCTTCGGAGATTCGCCCCAGGGTCCAGCCGGGGCCCAGGCGAGCAACGGCGAAAGCCATCTGAAACAAGGCGCCAGATTCTCGAGCGGTCGTGCGGCAGAGTGCCGTGCGTTGCATCAGGATCGCGGCGCCGCACGGGGACGGACGGCCGCAGTAGATCCTCGATATGTCTTCTTTTGTCCCGGCCAGGAGCCGTTGTTCGACGGGAAGGGGGAGGGGGCCAGCCCGAGGTTCCTTAATGGGCCCCAATCCTGACTCGGATCTCATGGCCCCGACGCCCTACACACGTGTTTGCCCAGTTGCGCAAAGAGCAGCTGACGGATGAGGGCGGACGGTGGCAGCTCCGGGCCTGCGTGCGGCACAGGCGCTGCAGCTGCGGCACGGATGTCGTGCAGCTGGTGACCGGAGGAGCTGACGATGGACGGGAGGAAGAGCCAGTTGTTTGCAAGCGCGCAGATGAGGTGATCAGGGGCAAGCGTATGCACGCTTGAGCATCCTTCTCATGCTTATGAAATGAACAGGGCAAACCTGGGGGCCGTCGAGCGAAGTGACAAAGCAGCCGAAAGGGGGTTTGTTTCCAGGACCCTTGGACAACTGTGCACTGAGTGACCAAAAGAAGAAACAAAAACTGCTAATCATATTTCCATATATAGACAGCGATGCCCCCACTCCCATGCATGTTCCTTGTACCTGCATCTGCACATTCGTCATCCACAGAGGCGGGGTGGGAAGACCAAACCCCGTGGAAGTGGTGCCCGCCCGCAAAAATAGTAACAACATGCATCCACTTACCCAGCGGCAAACCTCCGGCTGACGCCCATGTCGAGTCTGATGCTGAGGAATGGTAAACAACAATCAGATGGAGAACAAGTCACCCGTCTCGAACATGTTGGATATGTTGTGTACAAGGCGTATCAACGCAATCCGCTACTCCAGATCGCAGCCACAATGGTCACCATGAATAACTTTCTCTTACCGGACTCGAGAAACGATTGCGATACCCCCGCATGGCTTGAGGATTTGCTTGCGGCAGATGGGACAATTGCTCAGCAGTCCTTCAGCCTCTCATCAACCGCAGGCGCGAGGGAAAGAATGACGTGGCCCAGCTTTCTCGTGGCATAGCGGCACATCGACTGTCTTATGCGCTCCGTAACCAGGCGCACCTCTTCCAACCCATTGACTGGCTTTCTTCCCTCTATTATCTCCTTGTCTGATCTGTTTTAATTCATTCCTCCGGCGCATATCATCTCACCGATGCTACCTCCCGGTCTTGCTGGTTGAAGTTGTTTCAGGAAAATGAAAACAGCAAGCGACTTCCGGTATGACCAGGCTACGAGACGGTCTTACTCGACGTTGGTAGCGATGCAAGAACCTCGCTGCCGACAGATCCCCGACAACCTCAGCTTTATCTACTTCGTCTTCTGCCGTCTAATATCCATTTACCGAAAGCCTTTCGTTAAAGCGGTCAGTACATTGACAACTAGTCTCCCTACATTGGTTACTGATGCCTATATTTTTCCTATCGTAGCTTTGTACTTCAATATATATAGCATGTCTTATCGCGTTAATTAATTAAATACTTATCTAGTATTATAAGGCCTTGATATAGTATGTATATAGAGAGCTATATATGCTTTTTCTTTAATATAATACTGTGAGCTACGAGGATGTAGACAGGGGAAATATATGGCAGTAGAGGTCTGGTTGACTGGCTTAGACGAATCCGTGAGGAGTCGGAGTGAGTCCTAAGGCCGGTGCCCTGATAGATATCAGGGCACGGGTCGCAGGCTCCTCGCGGGCGGTCGCCGGGTAACTATCTACTCTATCTATGAACAGGCGTGTGACAGTTTAATAAGACTATTTATAGAGAAACGACTAGAATTTTAGCGCTATAAACTACTATTCAAAAAATAGAAACACTACGTTCTGATATGCCTAACCACCACTCGCTATCGTTGTATCCTTGAAACGCCCCAACTCGGTAATATACTATAATCCCTCGAGAATCCTTGAACGGTGCTAACAAGAGACCTGATGAGGTTTGCTGATCTAAATGAGATCCTGCGGTTAGAAAGAGCTGGAGTTGAGTTTGACGATGGCTTTCTTCTGGATCCTCTAAATCCGGGACCCAATCCAACCAAAAGTTGAGGCGCCCATGAAAGCGCCCAAGAAAAATCCGTGTCTCCCAGTAATTCTCCCATCTTCCTGCATCCGGAACGAAAGTGCCACTGATTGGCTGCACCGGTGTTTGTCGACATTTTCCCCAAAGGGTAATCGACGACCCGAATTTGACTGCAATCATAGCATCTGAACGAGCCGGCTGCAAGTCGCAATCCATGACTCGGAATACGGCATTGGCTCCGTTGGAAAGGCAATCGACACCTGTGTTCCTGGACGCCCAACTCCAAGATGGGGCGCAATATTTCTGTTCATCCCGCAGAGACTCCAACATGTCGTTGTATGACAATGTTGGCTTGTTGCATACCCAGCATAGCTGATCTTGAAAATGTTCGTCTTGCCACAGGCCCACAAGGTACTTTGGAGGTTCGCCAAATTTGTTCATGGAATCTTGAATGAACTTGGCTGCGCCGGATATAGCACCTAGTCTATCCCTGGCGAACCTGAGCTTCCTTTGGGAGTATATGCGTATGGCGTTGAACCAAAACCAATTATAATGCTGTTCTTTCTGCAGAACCATGAACGGATCAGACGTACGCAGGCCATGCTCTAACCTTATTTCGCCATTGCATCGAAATTGGAGAATTTCTTTGCCAAATATGACTTGTCTTGTGGCCATGACTTGTTCTTGCCAGACCCAGGCACGGCTTGACCAATGTGAAGCTCTGAAGTCAGCTTTTCCTGGTGAGGCAGGTCGTCCCCTGAGAAGGATTAAGAATTCCCCGGATATGTTTGGCGCAAGAGATGAGCGGAACGGTACAGTCAAAAGCTTAGGGGTGGGTCTCTGGAGGAAGCTTTCGGAACACGAAGTAGTTGAAGCCGCACCGATGGTAACGTACGAGTGAGAAAAAACGTTGGTCATGGCCACCGATTCAGCCTCCCAATCTGCTTTGCTGTCTTGGTCTTGGATAATGCAAAGTGCATCGATCCAAATATACCGAATGTTGAGCTTTCTGGCGATGTATACCGCGTCCTGAAAGGCCGCCGGCATGTCATGCGTTGGGATTGTGGTCTTGTGTTGCTCCAAAGTCTGTTCCGTAGTTTTCAAGGGCAACGAATTTCCCCAACAGTAACTCAATGTTGCATATCTGAGTTGAGAGCCAGGTGAGCACTCTGGAAGGATTTCGTCACGCTCTACGAGCCTGGCAAAGGGAGCCATGTCATTCCCGACATCCAATAAGCGCGTTGGAACGAAGTTGTCTTTCGAGAGCTTGTCTCTGCACCCTTTATGGCCCTTGACACAGGCACCAATACAGCTCTTTATGAACTCAATGTTGTTCTCGGAAGCCGGGCCGTTGGTATCCAATGGGTTGCAGATAATTTTAAGCCAGTTTCGACAATCACCTTCGAGCGATTAGTGATCTGCTTTGTGCAGAAGCAAAAGGATGGCATTACTTACCTGGCTTAGCTGCTACATCGAACTCAAAGACATCCACCTTCTCATGTTCGAGACCTGGACGACTTACTATAACTGCTAAACAGTAAAGGTGTCGGTGGAACTCCACTGTTGTTCTATTTCCTTTTATCTTCTTTCTTGAACGTAGTTCCCGCCATTCATACTGTATATGAAAACGAAGCCTCGAATCAGCAAGATCCCACCAGGGACTTTTGCTGTATTGCTCATAGAAAAGTTCTGCGAGTCTGGAACAGAACCGACAGTCCTTTTTGCTAGCCTCTGTGAGCTCGGGCATTGTGGGCGGCGTGATGGATCTTTCGCGCTTGCTTCCTGCACAAAACTCGCGTATATGGGATTCTTTCAAAACACCTTTCTCAAGGCGCGAGTTGCCACTGAATCTCCAACCTGACTCATCGCCTTTCTCCCACTGTCTCGTACGAGAACAGAGGAGCCCTCGCTGGGATAAATTTGTCCACTGCTGCGGAGTAAACCCGGAGAGATCCAGAACAGCTGCCCCTTCGTTGGAATCTTCCGTTACGGTACCGCCGGCAAGCTTATCATCGATAGTCAAATCTCGCAAACACAGATCGCAGAGAGAGTCGCTGGTCGTGGCTGAGCCGAATAGGTCATGTTGTGCTGTCGCGCAGAATTCATCGGGTTCGTTCGAAGAGGATGCCATACTGAAGGGCTGGCTTCGCTGTTGTTTTGTAGCTGGCACTGTTGTCTGAAGACCGGACGGAGCGGGAAGAAATATGGCTTAAAAGCGCGATAATCGTCCACTCGGGATCTCTCTGGCTTTATCTATATGCAAGCTGCAAGCTTCAGCTCCGCAAACGCACCAGTCAGTTAGCAGGGGTTGATGCATGGACATTATCCTACTTCGGGAACTTGCTCCGCACTGGGAGTCAGGGCGGTCTCGTGCCACACGTAGGAAATGATTACGGAGGCCTGAACGCATGGGTATTTTCTCGTATTCTGGTGATGTGATAGGTCTAAATCGCACTGTTATCCGTATCCTGGTGATGTGATAGGTTTAAATCGCACTGTTACTTAGAAAAACAACATCACGCTAGCGGTCGGATGCACCACCCACCTGTAGCGTCGCAATGTGGCTTGGAGCGGCCGATGCCGACCGGAATACCCTAGTGACATCCCACTTACTAGTGCACACGACACACAGGTAATTGCAGCCAAAACCTGATGTGTGTTGCTTTTCTGTGGCTCAGATCCCTCTTAGCGCATTTCATGGGCGGCTGAGAGCGACTGTCCGGATATAAATGTACAATTAACAATTGTACTTTCACATCCGGACGATAGCCTTCACTGCCCACATATCCGACTTGTACATGACACTGGGTTCCTATGTGGCCGTACTTCTGGCAGTTGAAGCACTGCTTGACTTTGCATGTCCGGTCGTAGAGCTCGCACGAGAGCATCTCCGCTTGCCACACCATCCCGCCGGCGATCGCTGCGTTGGCGACCTTCGCCCTGCTGAATTCTATCACCAGGGACGACGCCCTTTCCGGAATCCAGCAGTTCCAAGAAAGCTCCGCATTCAAACAGGCCTCCGCGCTCAGGAGAGCCCGCATCTCAAAAACTCCCCCAAGACATGCCAGCTCCATCCGTCGAGCTTCTAGACAAACCCGATCATACTCGTCAAAAGGAACAACCAGGAGCCTCGGTTCAGTTCACGAGAGAAAGGGAAGTGCAAATTGTCCAGCTCTACCTTGATTCAAGAGCAAGAAATTGTAACACAGGTCGAAGACATCATAACGACAGTGGCAGATTTCAATGCACCTCATAATGTGGGTGTATCACCGTTCGTCAACTCCTGGAAGAGACTTCAAGATGATAAGAGGACATCCCGAGCCCATGTAATTTATGTCAGCAAGCAAAAGAGTTCCGACCAAGATTCTCTCTCTGTCAAAAGCACTAGTGCCAGACTTCCCCAACTTGTCCGACGACAACTGGAGATTGCCATGCAAAGCGACGCACGAGTTACTGAAGAGTAACTAGGGAGTCGACTTGTTGAGGTCGTGCGGCAATTTCAGGATCAGTTCTTCTCGTTCAGGCGGTCAGAAGCTCCCACAACTGACCTTCAGGCGCAGACAGACATCGTCTCCGACTCTACCGGGCATCAGAACACTGGAGCCAATGAAAGAAGAAACACTGCGGGCGATAACATATTCGAGGAGATTGCAACGTTCTTCAATATCCACCTCCCCCTGCACAAGACCCGAACGATATCGTACCTCGGGATGAACATTCTCTGGACACCGCATCTCAACAACGGTCTGATAGGGAATCTGCATACTTCTCTATAGAGCAGGGTGCATCAGCCAGAATCGCTCCATTCCCGACAAACGCAGAGTCAAGTACATGGGCCCAAGATCTGCCTCAACTTGATGCTGACTGACCTGTACTCGATAAACCTCTTCGACTGTGAGGTTTTGGGCAACAACTATTTTGATCAGAAGAATTAGGGCTGAAGTAGTTAAAACGGTAGACTAGATCAAGTATCCATGATGCACCTTGGCCAATATTGTGTAAGCAGGCAATTCGACACCGCGGGTTGCTCCTGACACTTGGTTTGGCAGTAAAGGCACATGTAAGCCAACAAGAAGCATGAGAGTATATTTGGGCAATCAGCGAGTCTGATTCTCAGATCCAATGTCAAGTCTAATCATGGTGTGTTTTGATATGGCATTGCCGAAGGATACGCTGCCACGGCTGGACCTGTCACCATTAGTATGGATCCGATCACGAACAGCCAACTTTATGAGCTGGCGCCACTGGTGATTATGCGAAAGCAATGATCAAAAGGAACAAGATCACCAGCGAACATGGTCGTGTGGACGTCGAAACAGGCCAATCACGTAAGAACACGATGTCTTCCTGCTGTCTAAGTTACAAATGTATATTTCTGCCACGTGCGCAGAGTTCATGCTTGACGCTGACAGTTTCGTAGTTATTTAAAGCTGTAGTATCTTGCGCTTTTCCTGGAGCTTCTTCCTTCTCCCACCCAAAGATACATTCAATCCTCGCGTTGAAGCACTTGCACGTCAGGACTTCCTGCTTCCGCTTGCTCCCTCCCACGTCGTAGAAACTTCGACATGTACCCCAAGAAGCCAAGGTCCCAGTACTCATCTTCGTACGGATCGTCACACGGATCTTCGTCCGGATCTTCGCGCGGATCCTCGAGCCAGTACTCCTACGGCGGATCCTCTGCTTCATCAGTATCCTCGTGGGACAGCATCAAGAAGGATACGGACTCGAAATTTCAGAAGGCAACAGATTCTTTGATTTTACCGAGAAGTAAAGCCATGCGTCAGGAGTATCATGAGCGCAGAAAGACGCGTGAATGCGAACGTTAGAACTCTGATTACCAAAGATTAGTTTCTTGGGTTAGGGCCGAATAATATCTAAGAAACATTACCAGAGTGGATGAAGGGAAAGGCGCTCACAAGCAAATTGTATGCATGCCGGTAGAGTACTATAGGCATGGGAATATCCGGTAAAACATCGGTGGGGACCGTCTACCGCCGAGGTCCTCCATGGCGGGGGAATGTTGATCTGGGTCTAACCCCTCACTGATCTAACATCTCTGCAAACTGCCTTCATTCGAATGCACATCTTGTATTTACATTGAGAGATGAATAAAATACCTAAGTTTTCTGAACTTCCTCTGGGAAAGGGCGACCCTCATCATTCTGCCTGGGGCCTGTAAGAAGTCTTGAGTATTGAATTCTGTTCGTCTGCTGATGTCATCCAGGTACGGCAAGAATGATGAACTAGGCTTCTTGAACCGGCTGACGGAGGATATTGTGCTTGAAGCGGCGAAAGAAATTAAGACAGGCACGAGGTATTCTGGACCGTTTGCAGATCGATCTCCCTTGTCATCAATACGCTTGGACACTCCTAAGACCCTCACCTTGCGTTGTTGCTGTAGTAATCATGCTAACCTAGTTGCATCTTAGGATCTCCCTCGACTGGCCCCTAGACGCCCAAGGTGACATTCCTTTCTTCGGCCGGCAGGTATTCCACAAGAACGTATACCAGAAGCCCCCACGGATCGTCAATGATGACGTATGGACTTTCAACAGCCAAACCAGCAGTCAATGTTCGCGTGCATCCATGTGGTAGCTGGATACGTTGCTGAAACATTTCTAGGGGACGGCTTACGCCACTTTGCGTACCAGAAAGAGCAGAAGTTCTACAACGGCGTAACCCTCGAGGATATCCACGGCGAACACTCGACGAACGTGAATGGAATACATGGTGAGTGCTCTCGTGTTAAGTCACATGATCCGGCAGGTAGTGACGTTATCCAGCATGGTCCGAGAAGGGGATTGTCGGCCGCGGTATTCTCCTGGATTGGCACTCTTGGAGACTCAAAAACAACGTAGATTGTGAGCCTTTTAAGACGGGCTTCATACCGCTTTCGCAGCTCCAGGCTGTTGCAAAAGATCAGGGCGTGGAGGTCAAATTCGGGGACATTCTCCTCATCCGCTCCGGTACTGGACTCTCCGTATGTGGCACCAGGGCGATGGTCTGACAGGATGCAGGATACATGGCAGCGTACAACGCGATGAGCAAAGCCGAACTTGTCGCTCTTTCAAAGGTCATGCCACCTACCTTCACTGGAGTCGAGCAGAGTGAGGAGATGCTTCGATGGATCTGGGAGAACTTCTCTGCAGTGGCTGGAGATCAACCCTCCTTCGAGTGCTGGCGTAAGTTCTTCCACCCCCTTCTCTCGACGAGCCCCGCTCACGAGTGGAACAGCAAGCATGAAAGATTACTCGCTCCACGAAGTCCTCCTGGCGGGTTGGGGCTGTCCTATCGGAGAGTTGTTTGATCTTGAGGCGTTGGCGGAGCACTGTGCCACGGAGAACAGATGGTCGTTCTTCTTGACGAGCAAGGTGTGCAATGTGCCCGGCGGCGTGGCCAGTCCTCCGAACATTCTTGCTATCTTCTGAGGACCTCAACGGCGGAAGGGATCGGAGAGCGTCGGCCAATGGGTTGGGTTGCAGGGGGCGGCTCGAGCTTGGCCCAGAAGGTACCCTGAGGATACGATAGGTAACGGGCAGAATGAAGTGCACTTCGACTTTGGCGCGTGTGTCCGTCGAGGCCTGCTGCGAAAGTGTGACAGTGAGGTTGAGGGCGAGGGTCGTGTCGCGGGCTTGGCGCGGAAATAAGGTGTGGCGGTGCGTCAGCCCCAACCCCAGCTGCTGCAAGAAAAGGCGTCACATCCTCCGCGTCCTCGCCGCTAGCCCTCTCCCTCCGGCAACCTCACCGCCAACATCGCGGTTGCTCTTCCGCCTGACGTGTCCATTGCTCCCGCGTTCGCCTCTCACGCCCCGCCGCGCGCGCTCCTGCAGCAATGGCTCCTGCCAAGGAAAAGCCCGTCTCCTTCGATGCCATCATCCAACGCGGTATGTGCGCGCGTCACTCTCCTGTTCCACTTCCCCCAGCTGATCGCCCGCCGCCCCGCAGGTCGCGACCAGCAGAAGAGGGAGGCACTGGCGAACGAGATCCTAGGCTCCGGTCGTAATAGGAAGAGCGCGCCCGGCACCGCTGCCGCGAACAACAACAACAACAATAGTCGCAAAGGCGCCGCCGCCGGCGCCGCCGGTGGTAGCCTTGCTAGCCGCATGGGTGTGACCAAGGTCCGCAGATCCGCTCAACCCTCCAACCCTCTTCCAATCGTCAAGATCACTGACGTCTCGGTTCTGCGACAGCGCTCCTCGTCTGCCGTTCCGAAGCCGAGCATCAACAGCACCCGCTGGGGCCATGACCTCCACCATGTGAACAACCCCCGCGCTTCGCGCGTCTCGAAGCTCCCTCGCACCCAGTCCGCTTCTCGCGTCGAGCGCGGCAACCGCCTCTACCAGGAGCTCCGCCCTGAGCAGCCGTCCAACGGATCCTTCAACCAGGGCCCTTCTACCAAGGGCGCAAGTGGCATCAGCATTCGAGGCGCCGCACAGCCGACGGCTTGGACTGTCGTCGCAAGCAACTTCGCGCCCGGCACGACGGCGGCAGATATCGAGGCTGTCATGATCCCGGTTGGCGGAGAGATGCTGAGCTGCAGGCTGACGAGCGCGCACCCGACCGTCATTGCTGAGATGCAGTTCGTGGAGAAAAGCGGTGCCGAGAACGTCATCGCCATGTTCAACAACCGCAAAGTACGACTACGAGTCTAGTTACGGGCGACCGGGTGCTAACAGGTTTCAAATAGGCCGATGGTAGGCTTCTCTACGTCTTCATGAAGGAGGGCGGACCCAGCCCTGTTATGCCAGGCCAGCGTCCCGGATATCAGTCCTCCAGGCCCGCCGAAGACCGCGAAGGCATGGACATCGACGACGATGACGTCGAGAGGCGGGAGCCGGACAGGTCCAACAGGCGCGCAGATCCCGAATACCAGGACGGCAGATACGGCTTCCCTGATACCGCTGGCCGCGACAACTACAGGCGCGACGATCGCTGGGACAACCGTAGGAATGATGGCCGCTTGTACTCCGACAACATGAGGCGCAACGATCGTGGATACCGCCGCTGAGCGAGTGAACACCACGTTTACGGGGCAAGGGAAGTTCCTCAAATACAGAACACCCTGCACCAGCACATCCTGGGTTGGGAAGATGTTCCCATCAGCAGAAAAGGCGTTCGCAAAGGAAAGACGGCGTTCAAAATAATGAAGCGCTGGCATGGTCGGAAAGAAAAACTACCAAAATACCCATGATTGGCTTTGTTACGGCATGGATGTGCAACTAGAATAATGAGGCGACAAGTCCTGTAGCCCAACCTCCGTCCTGAGGTGCTAGCAACGCAGGACCCCAATGACAATGATTTCTACGAACTCGCCGTCTTTGCCAAGATGGTATTGATCATCTCGTTGCCCACTCTCTTCGCTTCGGGGAATCGAGGTTCGAAGTACGTCTGGATCTGTTCGAACTTCTCGCGGTATGCTTCCATGTGTCCTAAGCTTACCCGGTCGCTCCAGTCCTGCGGACTCCGTGTCAGTCTAAGCTACCCGCAAAGGCCGGGGCAACGTACTCTAGCGGCGAACGTGAACTCGAGGTCATCGGCGCGGAAGGTGTTGTCGTGGATGGCCGTGTCGATGACCTCCTCAAGCAAGTCGGGCTTGCGGAAGAGGTACTCGGTGATACCAAGCCAGAGACGGAAGAGCTGCCACTCGGTGTCAGCACCACTTTCCACGAACAACTGCTCCAACAAAGAAAACATGGCTTACCGGCGTCGAGCAGATCATGTGGTCATACGGCACGATCCCCAACTTCCACCAACAATCGACCATAGCCAGCAGACTCAAGTGATTGTTCCTGACCCTCTCCGGCGGCTTCTCGCCCAGGCTGAACCGATCCAGCACCTCATCCTTGAGCAGCAAATCCTCATCACCCTCGCCCTTGAACACCGCCTTCCCAGCCGTGTGAATCCTGTTCCGCAGCTCCTCCTTGTGGCCCGCCAGCATCAGCTTGAACAACTCCGTCACGCTCTCGGCATACTGGCGGATCTGCTGCTGCGCCGAGGGGTTCAGGATGGCCAAGCCGGCGTACACGTGCCACTTGTTGCTGTAGATGCGCAGCGTGACGTTGATCTTGACGTTCTCGATGCCGCCGACGTAGCGCGGGATCTCCCAGGGGAACTGGCGGTTGGCGTGCCACGCGGCGCCCATGGACAGGAAGGCGGCGTGCGTGACGGCCTGCGTGTCGGCCGTGATGCGGTCGTGCTCCGCGGCCGTCAGGTACACGTGCTTGGACTGCAGGCACGACAGGATGCGCTCGACCAGCGCGAAGGCCGCGTCCGAGGCGCGGTGCTGGATCAGCACGAGCGGCTGGCCTTTCGGGTCGACGCCCGGCCCGTGGAGCGAGTGGACTGGCACGATTTCCACGTCTGGCGGCAGGTGCTTCTCGAACGCGGCGATCTCGGGCGCCTTGCAGGAGGTTTGGCCGCCGACGATGCCGCCGAGCTTGGTGGCTAGATGGGAGCAAAGGTATCAGTGGGAACGACTAGGGGAGTATGGTAGGTGGGAGGGCGAGGTCAAGGCGGTTTCGCGCAATGCATACATGGGCCGTATTTGGCGACGACGCTGTCGATGGCCTCAGCTGGCACGCTGTAGATGATGTAGTCACTACACCTGGAGACGAGATGGCCGTCGGGATATATGTGTATATTATTCTAGCGCGAGCCTCAGCTAGCCGCTCTTGGATGCTCTGGATATAGTACAAGATGTGCCCTACGTGTCCGGCGTACTGTTCCTTCAACTGCTCGTACTTGTCGCGCGCATCGCAGGCATTGACCCTGTGCAGGATCGACCATCAGATTGAGCAACATACAATACCATCCGAGAGGGTATCTGTGGGAACTTTTCGCGCGTTAGCAGAGCGGTTCAGCCGAAACGAATGCGCGACGAATAATGCGGTAAGGGTGAGCTTCAGACAAAAAAGAAAAAGGTAGCTGAGATGTTACATCATAGACGGTCTTGCGCACCTTCGAAACCAGAATGGTAACGTAGGCAACGCAAGACCATACTCGAGCCAAATGCACTCAAGTCATCATTGCAAAAGAGAGGAGGGGAGAGGAAGTCGCTTACCTTGCACAACAACTGTCCCAGCGGAGAGCGCGCACGCCATACTTACCTCCAGCCAGCGTCGCTGATCCTCTTCGCGTACATCCTCCCCATGTCGCCCATGCCAATGATACCGACCGTCTTGTCCATGTCCGCCATGACTCTGCAAGCGAGAGCGCGTCGCAGCGCCAGCGATACGGAGCCGTACACTTGAGTGCTGCTGTCTTCGCAGAGAGCTCGTCGTCAGAGCCAAACGCGATGCGATTCAAGTGAGCCCAGCGGACATTGCAAAGAGCGAGTGTGCGAAGGAAAAAAGGAAGGAGAAGAGGGGAAGCGACGAGAGGAAAGAAAAAGGCTCGTAAGCGACGGCGCGCCGGTGTCGGCTGAATCCCGGCCCGCAAAAAATCTTGGCGCCCACACCGCGCCGCGCCGCGCGGTGGAAAAACAGACTCTCTCGCGCTCTCTCGCTCGCGACGGACCACCCGCGACCTCGACAACCCGCACGACAACCCCCCCCCAACTCACCCACTGCCACAATGCCTCCCAAGAAGGTCGTCCGCGCTCCTCAGGAGAACGTCCAGCTCGGACCCAACGTCCGTGAGGGCGAGCTGTAAGTTGCGCGTTGAGGACATGCGAGCGCCGGGACTGTTGCTGACTGGGTTTTGTACAGCGTCTTCGGCGTTGCCCGCATCTTCGCCTCCTTCAACGATGTGAGTGCCAATTTCTGTCTCTGCGACTGCTCAGTGCAGCCATCCACCGGCCGTTCTTCTGCTCCCAGCCGCTTGCTTGCAGCCGGGAAATTCCAGTAAGAGGAGGAAGCGCACAGGGATGTTGCGGAGCCGAGAGGGTCGGGCGTGAACCCTGGAAGTGGCTGCAAGTGGTGTCCGACGATGGAGTCTTTCGTGGCGTCCCCAGGGGTCCAAGCCAGAATGCCGTCCAAAGATGCTCTGGGAGGCTGGTCTCTGGTGTATGCGGACCCGCACATTATGCACTCTGACTGATTGAGCTTTTGCGGCTGATTCGCGTACGAAATGACCGATCAAAGCAAAGACCATTCGAGGAGTTAGCAATGATGCTGGGAGCCATGAAAGATGCTGTGACTGGCAGAGGACGGATTGCTGGATGCTGGCATCTTGGAGTCACGTGGAAATAATCTTTGCAGACTGCTGACTTCGATCTTCCCTCCAGACCTTCGTCCACGTTACCGATCTCTCGGGCCGTGAAACCATCTCCCGTGTCACTGGTGGCATGAAGGTCAAGGCTGAGTACGTCCTAGGAATCTCTCACGCGTAAGATCAATCAAGCTAACTTATTGCAGCCGTGACGAGTCTTCCCCCTACGCTGCCATGTTGGCTGCTCAGGACGTCGCTGCCCGCTGCAAGGAGCTCGGCATCACTGCCCTCCACGTCAAGATCAGGGCTACCGGTGGTAACGGCACCAAGACCCCCGGCCCTGGTGCTCAGTCCGCCCTGCGCGCCCTTGCCCGTGCTGGCATGAAGATTGGCCGCATCGAGGACGTCACCCCCACTCCTTCCGACTCTACTCGCAGGAAGGGTGGTCGCCGTGGTCGTCGTCTCTGATTTGGTGCTGGTGGTTATGGGTGTGCGTTCGAGGTCTATGGGGCTGATGACAACTACGAGAGGAACGGCTTTTTCTGCCTGGTCCTCACCTTCTTCGGCTTGTCACATTGAATTGACCATAGGATCATTTCAAACGTGCACTCGCCAGTTCACCCAACTTTAGGCAGCAAAAATGAAATGAAGGGGTCACGAATGATTCAATTATGTTGTCCATTTATGATGTGATTTCTCTGCGGCTATACAAAGGCTATTAAGCAAGGTGCGTGCGTGCCAAAATCTATAGGCAGTCACATGCCTTAAGATGATTAAATTGGCTGCACGACCATTGCTTAGCAAACGTGACTGAGTCTTCTCTGCCCAATGAGATGATGCTTTGCCTGTGCTTCTCGTTTCCCCTTATCAACTCGTAAAGCGTGCGGAAAGAGCGTTGCTGGTGAAAGCGGCAACGACCAACCGGCAACGACTTTCACCCGAAGAAGCCGCGCAGGGACTTTTCGCATGCGCCATGTCCGGCGTCACCCACGCCTTGCCGCTAAATATGCCACGGACAACTTGACAGGCGCGTGAATCAAACAACAAAACTTGGGCCGACACACTTCATAGCGTTCGCTACTTGAGTCTCTCCGCACCCATCCAGAAAAAGGCCCCAGGTTTTGCCACCGCAACCCGCGATCAGGACGCCATGCAATAAATCCCACCGTTTTCCACCACACCTCCCAAGGCCGCAGCGGACAACCCCAAAGCGTAGCGATTCCACAACCGAATCTCAGCGGGACTTCTGCACCCTCACGCGCCCCCCTCCAGAAGAACCCCCAAAACAATCATCCACCCGTCAACCCACCCACCCCCGCACCAAAAAAAGCAAAATGGACAACACCAACAAAGCCACCCTCCTCCTCCTCGTCCCCCCCGGCTCCCTCGGCGGCATCAACCTCCTCTCCTTCACCACCACCGACCGCTTCAAAGGCATCAAAGACCTCCCCGCCGGCTGGCACTTCGTCTTCACCAGCAGCACCACATCGCTCTCCATCCGCCACGGCGCCTGGTTCCACGTCAAAGGCAACAGCAGCAGCAGTAGTCCTCCGGAACTCATCATCAGGAAATGGGACCCGGAGACGGAGACGCTGGTTCCGGAGACGGACCCGACGGAGCAGCTGCGGTGGCGCGCGAATCTGGGGGCGGTGTGGCGGGATGGCTTGACGCCTTATCGGCAGAGCGCGGGCCGCGGCAGCAGTAGTAGTCGTCCAGGGGATGAGGAGGAGGAAGAAGAAGAGGAGGAGGAGGACGAGGGCGACAAAGAGGAGGAGTGGCGACGGCTGACCGATTGCATCTCCTCAACGCTGCTGGACCGGCTGCTGGGCGCCGAGGGCGAGGGCGCGGACCATTGGTCCCTCACGTCTGCCAGCTCGGCGGCCAGGGACATGGACGATATTCCTGGGTTGTCGCGCGAGCGGAGCGCGTGGCAGCCGGAGAAGGAGTTGCGGCTGTTGCCGGTGGATTTGAAGAGGACGTGGGGGGTGGGGGTGATGGGGAGGGAGAGGACGGAGGCGGCGAGGGATCGGTCGTGGGCGTTGGGGGAGCTGGTGGGAGGGGTTTGTGGGGGCAGGGAGGAGGAGGTTCTGGGGGAGCTGCAGGTTGCGTTTTTGATGGTGCTGACGCTGAATAATAATTCGTGCTTGGAGCAGTGGTGGAGGCTGTTGGGGTTGCTGTTGACGTGTAAGAAGGCGGTTGTGGGGCGGGTGGGGTTGTATGTAAGGTTTTTGAGGCTGCTGAGGTTGCAGCTGCGGCGTTGCGAGGATGCGGATGGGATGCTGTTCGATCTGAGCGATGAGGGCGGGAGGATGCTGAAGGGGTTGCTGAGGAGGTTTAAGAAGGGGCTGGAGGAGCTGGAGGGGAAGGAGAAGGCGGATGTTGTGGATGAGTTGGATGAGCTGGAGGATTTCCTGAAGGAGGAGTTCGGATGGCAGCTGGACGATTCGTTCGTCAGGAGCGGCATGCTCGAGCTGGAAGACGGCGAGCAGGTTGAAATGGACGTGACGGGCTACGACGAGGATGACGAGACTGGGGAGTTCGCACCCACGATTGTGGAGTTGACGGAAGAGCAGGCGCGCAGTCTTGGTGGCGTTGGTGATGGAGCAGACACCCTGGACCAACAGCATGGCAAGAGGCTGGCGAAACCGGATTCGGGGATTGCGGACGAGGAGGTGCAGGAGGAGTCGGAGGATGACGCGGAGCTGGAGGACATGGATGCGAGGTATTGAGTGAGGGATGCTCATCCTAAAGGTAATTCTACATTTCTATTCTATCCGGGCACGAAGATGTTCGAGTCTAAAATCTTTGAATCATTCCCAAAACCGTTCTTTCCAACCATTCTAATTTCCGCTGACGCCGGCGCCAAAACATGCGGCTTGTCATGAAACGCCGTCCCAAATCCTACCAAGTCTCGTCAAGTGCGCTTTCAATGCAATCCACTCTCTCCCGTCTCGGCCATGTGCATCTGGCACTGCACCAGCGTCTCCACCATCCGCGCCACCTCGTCCAGTCTCCCGAGAACGACCTTGTTCCCCTTGACAAAGCCATAGCACTGATACTCGATGTTCGTCTTCTCGCAAAACTCGCGCACCAAGTCCTGGACCTTTCGCAGATTGTGCCTCGGCACACGCGGGAACAGATGGTGCACAGCCTGGAACTGCAAGCCACCGTGCAAGAAGTCCAGCCACTCGGGGCAGTCAACGTCCATGGTGGTGCGCAGCTGGCGCTGGGCGAAGGACTCGGTGGGGCCCAGGTCGGAGGTGGGCATGCCCCAGTGCGACAGGGTGATCTGGACGTGCAGCAGCATGGTGATCATGTGCGAGGTGAGCACGAAGGCGACGCGGGTGGGCCAGTCGGGCAGGGTGCGCCAGACCAGGGCGTAGCCGAACAGGGCCCAGTAGCAGGCCATGAAGAGGATTTCGACGTGGCGGGTCCACCAGGCGGAGCCCAGCTGGGCGGCGCGCGGCGAGAGGAGGTGCAGCCAGGAGAGGAGGTACAGGTTGAAGCGGGCGACGGCCATGATGGGGTAGTAGGTGTATTTCTGGTAGGGCACGAGCAGGTCGGCGGCCTTGTCCCAGTAGAAGGTGAAGTTGTAGAAGGTGCTGCGGATGGACTTGAAGTAGGTGGGCGAGGTGGAGAAGAGGGGGATGTTCTGGATGTCCGGGTCGTGCTCGGGCATGTTGGTGATGAGGTGGTGCACGTTGTGCGAGCTCTTCCACCAGCCGATGGACAGGCCGCAGCAGAAGTCGGCGATGAAGGCGCCGATGAGGGTGTCGATGACGAAGTTGCCCGTGATGCCGCGGTGGCCGGCGTCGTGGGCGGTGAACATGATCTGTTGCTGCTGGGCGTTAGCGGGCGGCGTGGGCGACGGGGCGTGCAGACATACCCAGAACATGCCGAGGAAGACGGCCGACGTGAGGTACCACTCGAGGCGGAGCGTGTAGAGGAACGCGCCGAACAGCAGGGAGTAGCGGATCATCTCCTTGCCATACTCGGCGTAGGGGCAGCTGTAGTAGCCGGCGGCCTGGACGCGGTCGTGCAGGGCCTGGTACTCGCGGCGGATGGCCTGCTGCGTCTCGGGATCGAGCGAGGGGTGGCTGCGAATGCCGTCGGCAACCTCCTTGCGCTCGAGGGCGGCCGTGTAGGCGGCGCGCGACAGGCGCTGGGCGGCGGGCGGCTGCACGGGCTCGGGGCGCGGGCTTGACGCGCGGCTTTTCCTGAGCCTGCACTGGCCGCTGTCGCCGTCAGACGCGCCGACGCTCGAGTTGCTGGAGCTGAGCGGGCCGGGGGCGGCGCTGAAAACCGCATCCGAGCCGCTCTCGGAAGCGGAGGGGCTGCTGTCGTCGGCGCCGCAGCCGTCGGCATCGGCGACCTCGCGCGCGGCGGCGGCGCGAATGGGCGGCTCCAGATTGGTCCAGGGCTGGCGCACGCGGCCGATGCGGTATGCACTCATGATTTTCAGGGTCTTCGCAAAATGGTAGCTGCGTATTCGGTTAGCCGGCGAGTCAGACTCTCCACGTCTCCGCAGCCTGCGGGCACACTCACCCGTCGAAAACGCGTCGCGATGCGCCGCGGGGAGGGGGAGGGGGGCTTTACACATTGATTTCGTCCGTCGCGTCTCTGCCCACCATGTGCAGGATCGCCAGCTCGCCGCCCGGGTGCTTCTTGAGCCACGAGTCCAGCTTCAGCGCGTAGCCCTCGTGGATGACGATCAGCTGGCCCTCCGCGATGTACCCCTCGATCTCCTTCGCGGAGATGGTGCGGTTGCGGTCCATGGCGGCGGCGTAGGTCGGTGAGAAAGGACAGGGAGGGAAGGTGAAGTCCAGAGAGAGACCACCGGCTGCATTGCAACGTGCAGCACGCCTCCCCGTGCCTATATACCTGACTTTTTGCTCCCCCCGTGCCCCTTCTTTCTGGCTCAGTCGCGTTGAAGGCCCAAGCTTCCAGGCTGGAACTGCGCCCCGTGCCGCGTCAGGTCGGCGCACGCCGCGAACTCTCACCTGAACAATGCCGCGCTGTCGCCGAAAATGAAACCGAGAACCAAAGGCAATTCGGGCCACTTGAAACGAGGGGTCATTCCAGAACTCCTGCCGTAGGGCTGGCGGAAGGCCTGGTTTTGCTATTGTTAGCTTCGCCGCCAGCCCGTCCGGAGCAGCGCCAACTTCGCTCTGCTGCCCTAAGCGACGTATTCTCTTTCTCTTCGACGGTACGAATACGCGGTTTTCGGCTTGGCCCATCTCCATGCTACTCACGCGCACCTGCCTCAGCTTCGCTGTCCGAACGTCGCCCAGGTCCGCCACAAGGCACAAGCCGAAGCCAAGCGTGGGCGGCTAAGATGATCAGGCCAGACATCCACATGTAGGTGGAACGATCCACTTACGGGAAGGTGCGTTGGCGGTGAAAGCCTTAGCGGTGGATGCATCCAACGCTATGCGAAATATTCGCTTTGTTTGATTCCGCCATAGCGGAAAGATCAACGGGTGCTGGCTCAATCGAGCTTCATAATGCTTGGCTCTCAATCAGCCCCGAGACAGAGTCGTATCTCATGTCAGTCGATCAATGAGGTTCTACTCAATGATGGAAAAGAGAAGCTCCGGGAGGAATCTTGCCTTGTATCTGGCGTTCTACCGTGCGCCGCTAGAGTGGAGCGCCTTAAACATCGAGTTTCTCACCGCGGGATATCCGAAACCTGTTCTTCGGCCAAAGAGAGGAGTGTTCTGGAAGCTCTGATGCTGCGGGAAAACTTCAATCTATCAGCAGTAGATTTCCCGTCCTCGTCGTAATGCGGTGAGAAAGTGAAAAAGGGCTAATTTCCTCGCGCATTGGAGTTTCTGCAGGCCGACAACAACAGTGACTGTAGTTTGTGCTGTTGCTCCAGTCAAATGTAGATGCAACAAAGACTCCGAATTACTTTTTTACTGATCCATCCCCAGCGACGGCTCACGTCTAGCGGCCAGCTTAGAGGTAGCCGGTAGAGCGGAGACCGTGATCCATCAATACCTCATTAGGCATACTACGTGCAAAGCCCTTCCGGGAGTTCGTCGCTATAACTGCTAGGACTCACAGGCTTTTCAAGATTGCAGTGTCTAAAGCCTGGCAGACTCATTTTCCTACCCGGTCGTAGGACAATGTCAGCTGAAGCGACCGGGGAGAAGTCGACACCAGGTCAACGGTGGTCCTCGGGACATGAACAGCGGCGAATCCGAGGCGCGACCGCAGGAGAAGAGAAGGCGGGGCTCCAGAAAACTACGTTGCGCGGCAGAAACCCCGACAGCGGCGGAGAAATGCACGGGCACAAAACGCCGTGAATCACCGCCTCCTCTCACCCGCTACGCGAAGCGACTGTTGCTTCGACACATCAAATTTGCCGGTCGAAATTAGGTGGCGGCCGCTAGTAGATAGCGACACGGGCTATACTTATCATATCTATAGCGCTACATTTGGTAGGGCTGCTGTCCGCCGCATAACTCACCACGCATCGTAAGCCAAGCAGCTTACCTTGCTTGAGTAGCTTATCCATCGCGTGGCGGAGAGCCTCAACGACTTCTGATCCGCTAGACGAGGACTTGGCTACTGAATAACGGTAGAAGGTATGCTAAAGCGGGCGCTAGTAGGGCGACGCTAGGGCGCGATAGCTGTCTGAGATTTGAATCCGCCACGAGGAGCGTGCTGGGGGGGTAGGGGCGGCGAGGAATGGTGCGGATATATCTAGGAGTGTCATTTCTTGGCGGATGACGGACGAAGGTAGGGTACTCGTGTGGAAGGAAGTGGAGGAGGTGGTGTTTACAAACTTCGGCAGAAATGTCTGGAGATCTTGCCTCCAATCAGTATGGCGACGAATGAACTCGGACCGATTCCCAATGCGCTGACCGCCTCAGAAACCGCCCGCGCACTTGCCGGAAACGGTGCTAAGGAGGTGCGTCCGGAACGGCCCTGGCTGTCGCACACCAACATCCTCTCCTCACCCACTACGCCGAAGAATGAAAGTAGCCCGACAAGATAGCAAAAAGACTGCCTGTGGCAGACAAGTTGCAGGTACTTCTACCTTAGCCTGCGACCTCAGCCGCCAGCACAGTCAAAGGACCGTTTTACTGAACGAGGCATTCGAACTAATCACCTTTATTTAAAGCTCGTTCGATTATACTCACTGAAAGGAGAAAGTAAAAGCGATAGCTATGGTTCAGGGCTGCTCAAAGTATGCTGGTGCTGACAGGATGTACGCCTTAGCGTGATCAATACAGGAATGCATGGACACGAGGGTTCGCTGCGGAGCGGCTCGTCCAGTCCGCGATAAACATGTCGGTTTCTCATTACTCTCGGCCGAGAGCCCTGCAAGTCTCTGCAAGGTTGTCGGCTCTATCCGTCAGGGCCCCCTGGGGCAAGGACAAAATGTTCAATACTTGTCATCTGGAATTGTATCATTCTTCGTTATGGAGTGCCCGCTTGAGCGCCTACTCGAACCATCTGGGTCAATCCTATTGCGACAGCTCTCTATATCAAAGATCGGCTGCCATCCATGTTCAGCGTTAACAGTGCATCCGGAACCGGCCGGAACCGGCCAGGACCGGCCAGACCAGGCTCAGACCGGAATTCTCGTTCGGCATTGGTCGAAGTCCAAATACTATGAGGGTGGGGGATGCTTTTCAAGAAGCTCAAGGGTCTGGTGTGTGCACCAGTCCCGCAATTAGCTGCTGCCTTCAAGGTGAATCTCCTTTTTTCTCCCAGATTGACTGTTTGTGAGGTCGACCCTGACTACTGGCGTAAAACCATGCCTTCGAGGTGATCAACGTGATAAACAAGGTACAGAAATCATGGTTGACGCTTGGAGCCCTTTGGATGTCTCAGCGTTCTCTCCTCCTTCTTCACCCCGTTTCTCAGACAGCTTCAGAGAACAAACAATACACAAGCCCACGCCATCATGGTCTCCCCCGTACGCTTCTCTCTCCGTTACCGCCGCTTTGTCGATCTGACGAAGCGTCTCCTCTACGGTGAGCACTATCTTCCTAAGTACACAGCTTTTCTGTACAAGAAGCTCGACATCATGAAACGACGGCTCCAGATCATCGAAGTCGCCGCCGCCCGCTCATCCGAAAAAGCCTGCGCCCTCGCTATCGAGGTCTCTCTCGACTGGCAGCCGACTCCTCTGCCACCTAAAAAAGCCTCAGAAACCAACCAAATCGCCCAGTCCTTCAGGGACTTCGCTCAAGAGCTGTCTGAAAAAACCCGCCTCGCCGCCGTCTCCAAAAACGACCGTCGCCCTCAACAACACGCGCTACATGCGCACCGTCTTCAGCTCCAGACTCGGGTTCGAACATTACGAAAATACCTTCTCTGATACTCCGTGCCTCCACACGCCTTTCTTGCGGATATCAACCATCCGCTCTTCTGCTCCTTCCGAGATAGAACATACATTATAGACGCTTCATAATGAATGAGAGACTCCCACGAGTTCGAGCAACCTTCCATGCTTCGACCAAGTTGTGCGTCTGTCACTGCTGGACTGGCAGAGTATGTACAAGCATTCGGACTTGATTCCGTTGCTTTCTTACTTCAAGCGTCCAGACAGCCTGCGCAAAACATCGCGAACGCCTCAGAAGTCTGACCCAAAACTCTTTATGCTTAGGTATTCCTGGCTTGCGCCTACCTTCTTGAGTAACCCCACACTTTAATCTACACGCGCGGAGATCTGGAGAAGACTCCACTCAACCCCACAACTCTGGAACGACAAGGGTCCGTTTCAAACCCAAAAGCCTTGAGAATGAATGAAATCTCCCGGATTCGGAAAAAAAAAGACGGCAATAGTACATTATCTATACAAAAAGTACAACGCCTTCTACTCCTGCTTTTCTTGTTGCTCCTGCTGCTCCTCCCGCTCCTCCCGCTCCTCCTGCTGCGCTTCTCCCCGCGACTCTTCCTGCTCCTCCTGCTGCCCCACCTCCTGCGGCAACATCCCAAAAGCCTGCGGCACCTTCTCCGACAGATTAATCGCGATGAACGACTTGGGCAACTTCACCGTGTGAAATTTATCCCTCAGCGTCTCGATGACCTCCTTCCAGTCATGATGCGACGTCAACGACCTGCGCTGCGCGATGCCGATGCAATGCTTCGAGTCGAGCTGTACGTCTAGCGGGTCGAACGTGTGGCAGCCGGGCGACAGGCTGATCCGGATGCTGTAGTTGAACGTGCTGGGTCCGTCCTCGGGCGCCGAGTTCTGGGATTCGAAGAGCTCGAAGCAGATCTGCGAGAGGTAGTCGAGCTCGGGGATGGCGTTGCGTTTGATCTTCGTTTGGATGCCGCCTTCGAGGATGCAGTTGAGGAGCGTGTAGATATGGGATTCCTTTGTGAAGTAGAAGAAGGCCTTGGCGTCTTCGGATGCCTGGACTTCTTCGAGGTCCTGGACGATTTCCTTGAGAAGCGGGAGGGAGGTCAGGAGGCCGATTTCGAGCTTCTCGGCGTCGGTGATGCCATATTCCTGGGGACCGATATAGTCGAAGAGAACCTTGCAGAGCTTGTAGAGCTCCCTCAGACGTTCCAGACGAGCGTCAGTCTTGGCCTTGGAGGGCAGAGAGCCGTTGCCAACTCCCTCGAAGAGATTGAAGTATGACTCGGGAGCCGGCGACACTTCCTTCGATCTACTGCCAAACGACGGAGCAATCTCCGAGCGTCTCCTGAAGCCTATGCGCTGAGATATGCTTCCACGTTCTTGTTGCTGTGGCTGCTCCTTTGGTTCATGCATTGGTTCAGATGGGCTTGGAGGCTGCGTAGATTTGGCGCTGGAAGTGTTGTTATCCTTGATCGCACTTTCCTCCAAGGCTTCCTCCTCTAGCAGACTGGCATCTGGGGTGAAGATCCACTCAAGAAACTGTCGGTTGTGGAGGGCATCAAACTTCATGGTGTCATAGAGCTCCGAGATCTTGCTAGGATCGACCTTCTCTTCGTCACAGAACTCCTTGAACAACTTCTCCCAGCGTTCCCTGAAGAGTTCCGGGTCTTCTCCGCTGCACCAACGAGCCTGAATAGTTGTGACATTGGCCGACTGATTCGTGACAGAGGCTCCGTTATTACCGTTGCTTAAATCAGCGGCTGTTGACTTCGCAACAGCTGCTAAAGAAGACGCGGCACTACTACGGAGCTTGGTGAAGTTGTGGCGCATGACCTTTCGGTGGAATTTCATCAGGTCAACGACACGTCGAACGACAATGAAAGGCTCAGGCATGTTGTCGGGCCAAGCAAATTGCGGTGGAGCCTTGTTGCCTTGCCGAAGGAGGATCTTCAACTTCTTCTTGACCTTGTCCATCTCGTCCTTGGCCGCATTAGAATCATCCAAGAGATCCTTCCGTACAGTAATAAAGTCGGGCGGCAGCTCCTGTTGATTGAGGAATGTAGTCGCAAAGATCTGAGCACTGGTGGTGGAACGACGCTCGGAACTGCTGTAGACATGTACATCGTCCAACGCGTCGCGATTCATGAGAAGCATGTCATTCCTGATGTTCTCACCCAGGTCATGAGCTTGGTAGCGGGCCGAATGGGTCGGCTCACCACCCCACTTGATGATCAGCTGCAGCTTGTCGAGGATCAAATTGTTCTCGGCTGCTGCAATTCTTGAAAGAGTCATTCCAGAGAGCGAATCGCTTCTCTTTTCTCTCCATTCCTTCAGCTTCTTGGGATCCTCTGGCGGCTTTTCGTCGGCATCATGCACTTCTGGTGCCTTCTCGTTTTCGCTTTCTGAAGGCATTTCGGCAAGCAGCTCAGGCGGCATCTCCTCCTTCTTGCGTTTGCGGAACATTGGCTTAATTTGCACCTTGGTTCCAGGCCAACCGATGCGCTTATTCAGAGCGTTCCTCAGGCTCTGGAGCTTGTCCTTGTCTTCTTCGCCCTCCTCAAACGCTTTTGTGACAGCATCTTGCACGCTTTGGAGGGCCGCCTCGCCAGTCAACAATACCTCCTCCTGATGGCCCTTGAGCAGGTCGATGAACGGCTTTGTGTGGAAACTGTACTTGATCTTTTGCTTCGGTGTCCTGTCGGCATGGCGAATCACAGACACCATGCCCTTGAGCTTCCACTGGGCCTTCGATGCTGGCTTCGGAAGAGGCGTCGTTTGCTCCTCTGCTGCGTCATTTGCGTCAACAGCTGTCTCCGATACAGCCGGAGGCGGAAGCATGTCGGCAGTAGCAGGCGTGGGCGAGGAAGTGTTCGGGATCTTCTCCAGTGTGGGAGGTGACGTGATCGGAGTAGGGGAGGACGAGAGATCAGGTGAGGCCGAACCATGGTTGTGATGTCCGTGGTGCACGTGGTGCGCGATCCGGGACATGCTCGGAGATTTCAAGATGGACTTCAACTGAGCTCTGTGGCCAGAGAGTGTATTCTTCCGCTGGCTTCCCGACTTCTCCGACGGGGTGTCATCACTCTCGGAGGGAGTTTGTTGAGAGGGCTGCGCACCACCACGACGCTGCTTCTCTTGGATGAACATCTGCTTGAGAATGCTGGCACACTTGTCGTAATAGTCGTTGTTATCCTTGACGAAGCTCCAACCATTGACATCGATAACATAGCTCTTTTCTCCTGTCCGAAGCAAGTCGAAGCCACAAACCCGTTGGCCGAAGCCCTGAGCGATTCTAGCTGCCATGGCTACTTCTTCCTTGGTAAGACTGGTAACGTATCGGATTTCCTTGCCATTCGGATTCCGTTTGACGACACCGTCAACCACAGGAGATTTCCTGGTCTCTGCATGACAGAAGTCTGGGCCAACGGTATATGCTTTAACATCCTCGGCGTTTTCGACGCGAAGAAACTGTTCGTAGATGTAGCTGCTCGACGGATCCGTAATTGACCTGGGGACTTCAAGAGAATCGTCCTTTTCGGAGCTCTTGTTGTTAATTTTCCTGAAAAGTCGCCGACCGCCTCCGCCGTGGGCTTTCGGAAAGTAGATGTGAATGTTATGGTCTTCGCCACTGGTCGGCTTCTCGACGAACGGTTTCCGTAGCTCAAAGCCATCCACACAGATCACGTCGTTGTCCTCTAGCATTTCAACACTCTCCGGGGGCTTGAGACCGCCTCCGGTACCGTCCTCGGAACCTTCCAACCTGACCCCAGTCTTCTCATACATGAGTTGTGCCAACTCGGCCGAAGGAAGAGTGGGACCACCATCACGGTTCACTTCAACTCTTCTCGGTGTCGGCACATTCAACTTATCCAAAATCCTCAAGCACAGGCGGCGGTCCCACAGAACAGTCTGCATGGGAAGGTCGTTGACGCAGAATGGCTTTCTGAGTTTCGCATAGGCAATGGCCTTGTCCAAGGGAAAGCCGTCCGAGAAGAAGGATATCAGGAAGTCGCATATAGGCCAGTTTTCCACCTCCTCGTCCAGGATCACTTTATCGCCGAAGATAATAACCTCAAAGTCTTGGTTCGCGATCAGCCTGTTGAGGATGTTCCGGCTAGGCTTGCTCCGCGCCTTCGTATCCATTGCACACACTCCAATAATGCCAATCGGAGGCTTTCGGGGTTCAGTATCCCTACCGTCCTTGCTCGCTGCCATGCTCCGCTCACTTGCGGGACTTCCGCTGCCTGCAACGCTGGAGCCATGGTGGCTGGTCCTTCGGTTTGGATTGGTCGTTCGGCTACGAGAGCGGCGGTGTTGGAGCAGAGGTGTAGAATGGGGAGGCGAGTGGACGGCATGGCCGTTCACCGACGGCGACACCGTCGAGTTGGGTTCACTAGTCTGGTCGCGCGGGGAGAGCAGCTGTGACGGCGAGGGGCCATTTCCGTAGCTGGAGGTGGTGACGGAGAAGGAGGTCGTCTGGGTGGTCGTTCCATAGGACGGGCCCTCAGACTTGACTTTGTTGTCAGTTAGCACTCGCACTACGTGCTGGAGATCCAGGCAGAACATACCGTCAGGCTCACTGCCCGCAACAGAGCTGGGACCGCCAGAGCCCCGGGCGCTGTTATAGATCTGCGAACCAAGCGAGTACAGGGAGGAGAAGGACATCCTGTTGGATTCTTTATCAGCGGAGGGCGACAGGCCGGTTGTCGGGGTGGGATCATCGTCAATAGCAGAGGAGCTATGGAGATCGGGGTGGTCGAAGATGCTGGAGGCGGGGACCAGGCTGCTGTCAGAGGCTTTGGAAGAACGTCTGTCGGGCTGCTGGCAGGCAATGGGTCTGGGGTTGGGGGGAGGCATAGATATGCTGGCGCGCTCTACGTCCCCCACGCTGGTGCCAGGGTCGGCCGACCGACTCTTGCGGTTGGCGGAGGGCGAGGAGGCGCCGGAGAGCGAGTGGGATTCATGACGCGATCTGGAGCTCTCAGCACTAGCTGTGCGTGTCAGGGGATCCATCTGGGAGGGGGCGGCGCCGAGGTGACGCGCAGAACGTGGCGGTTCGAGGATTTGCTTTCGGGCCCTGGGGCGGACGCGCTGCAGAAGAGCTGCACGCCTGCCTTAGGCTGCCAAGCATGACGTTAGTGTGCGCGCAGGCCCCCGGCGGCTGCCTCTTTAGTCGTTGCCGTCGCTCGCTAGCGCGGGGCTCCCACGCCTCTCGCGGCTGCGTCGCTGGGCCCGCACGCCTCTCGCAATGCTCTCATGACTGCTGCACCCACGCGGGGGCTGCGCGCGCCGCAGGCCCGCTCCCGTGTGTCTAGGCCGTCTGGCTCGTCTTCCATCAAACCGCGCTTCGGAGCCCTTTCCTGTGGCACGTGGCTCTGCAGACGGGCCGTGGTGTGCTGCGCTAGGGCACACGGAAGCCGCGTCTAACACACTGTCTTGAAGTGTCTTATGCACGGCGCTGATCCGAGCAGGCCCATGGTGCTTGCCAATCCGTGCCAATCAAGCCTGCGCGGGCTTCCGCTCTCAGAGTCGCTCGGCGGCAGAGCTAGCTGGCTGCCATGTGCGGTTGCGGCCGACCGCTGAGAGAGTCTCACAGTCTGAAATGTGGCCTGCTCGGCTCGTGCTAGACGGCGACGATGGCGTCGTGGGAGTGCTGCCCGCGCATGTGGCTGGGTGAATGATGTGCGGCCACGACTATTAACCCCGGCCTAGCCGCGGGCGCCCTGCAGATCCCGCGAGCTAATCCAGAATTTTTCGAACCGCAGCCTCGCTCGCCGCTACGGAGCTCCAGCAACGCGCTCTCCGCTCAAGCCAGCCAGGCCAAGATGCCCGCGACCGTCACCTCGACCGGAGTCGCCGACGGCCGTGTCGTCAAACGGCAAAGGCTCAATGCAACCGCCGCCCAGCCCGAGGCCAAGCTGCGCCCCAGCAAATCGAGGCTGTTTGCGCCGTTCCGAGTATGCTCCGCGCTTCTATCTCACTGTGCACCGCCAGGGAAATATTAATTCACGCAGACTGTAGGGTTGATATCGCCGACCGATGTTCCCTTCACGACCGTCCCTCTCGGCAAGACGACCTTCCAAATCACCACATCCGTGGGACGAAGCCTGCAGACCTACGATTTGCGCCGCGGACTGAATCTTGTCTTCATCACGAGACCACAGACTCCAGAGGTTATCACGGCAACATCGGCATGGAAGGACAAGATTCTGGCGGCATGGGGCGGCGAGGACAAACAAGCCCCGAGAGGAGTGTGGGTGTTCAAGCGCGGAAAGAAGGTGGGCGAGCTCGAGATCCCGAGAGACTGCGACGAGAATATCACAAAGTTGCTTGTGTTCGGCGCTTGGGTTGTGGGATGCGGCGCCACGAGGATCGAGGTCTGGAAGTCAGAGACTCTGGAGCACTACACTACCCTGATCGCGCCCCGGGTCGGTGGTACCGGTAGCTTGCTCACTGGCGGTGTTTGCAACATGCCCACATACCTGAACAAGATCCTCGCCGGAAGACAAGACGGAAGTGTCGAGATTTGGAACGTCAATACTGGTAGACTGCTTTACACAATTCTACCAGCTGCCGCCGAATACGGCGCTGTGACTGCCTTGCAGCCGACGCCTGCCTTGTCGCTCGTCGCCATAGCATACAGCAGTGGGCCCGTTGTCATCCACGATATCCGCGCGGACAAGGAAATTCTTACCGTGAACACCGGCTCGTCGACGAAGGCATCGGTGACGTCTATCTCTTTCCGGACGGATGGGCTTGGCGCTGGAGACGATGGTCGGAAAGATGGCGTGATGGCGACAGCTTCGAAGGATACTGGAGACGTCATTTTCTGGGATCTGAATGGAGGCGGCAGGAAGATGGGCGTGCTGCGTGGTGCACACGCCCCGCCATCAACGACGGATGGCGGTGTGGCTGGTGGTATCAGCAAAATTGAGTTCCTGGCTGGCCAAGCCGTCGTGGTCACAAGCGGTCTCGACAACTCTCTCAAGACGTGGATTTTCGACCAGACCCCTTTCTCGCCTGTTCCTCGCATCCTCCATTCCCGCAGCGGACATGCTGCACCCGTGACGACATTGCAGTTCCTGCCCTCGGACGCGGATGGTGCTGATGCAGGAGGCAAATGGCTGCTGAGTGCTAGCAAGGACCGAACGCTCTGGGGCTGGAGTCTACGGCGAGACGGTCAGAGTACGGAGCTCAGTCAAGGCAACATTCGCAAGAAGGCGAAGAAGATGGGTATTCTTAGCGAAGGGCTTGCGTCTTTGGACAGCAGCCTGTCTATTGAAGATCTGAGAGCTCCGAAGATCACCTGCATGGCATGCTCCCTCAATCGCGATGGCGGTATGGGAGCCGTTCCGGGAGTGAATGCCATCTGGAATAATCCCAAAGGAAAGTCAGCTGGAGGGTCCGATTCGACTGGCCTCACTGGCTGGGAGAGCATGGTCACTGCACACGAGGATAGCAAAACGGCAAGGACGTGGTTTTGGGGCAAGAAGAAAGCTGGCCGGTGGGCATTCGACAGCGGCGATGGAACGCCCGTCACGGTATGTTGCATCACCTTCTATAAAGGTGATAAGTATGCTAACTTATTCAGAGCGTTGCTATTTCTCCCTGTGGTACTTTCGCGTTGGTGGGCTCTCAAGGTGGTGGCATTGACATGTTTAACCTTCAATCTGGCATCCACCGTCAACGATTCCCGGCGCGTCTAACTCCCCAGCAAGCAAAGCGCCTGAAGCTACAACAGCTTGAAGAGGAAGAGTCAATGGAGGAAGATGGAAAGCCTAAGAAGTTCGCAAGAGGTCAAGGCAAGCACACGAAAGCAGTCACAGGCATCGCTGTCGACAGTCTCAATCGGACGGTTATTAGCTGCGGTGACGACGGCAAAGTCAAGGTCAGTACATGCATGATCTCAATTAGACAAAGTCCCGTCGCTAACGTCATGATAGTTCTGGGACTTCGCCAACGGTCAGCTACTCCACGAGATCGATTGGTACCCCATGATTACAATCACAGGGCTTCGCTACCACAGTTCAAGCGATCTGATTGCTTTCTGCTGCTCGGATTCTTCCATTCGTGTGGTTGATATCACGACCAAGAAACTGGTTCGAGAACTTTTCGAATGCCAAGGCCAGGTCACCGATTTCACCTTCTCCAATGACGGCCGCTGGATCATAGCTGCTTCGGCTGACTCTATAATTCGCGTTTGGGATTTGCCCACCGGACACATGATCGACGCAATGAAGCTTCGCAGCCTATGCACCTCGCTGGCTATGTCTGCCACAGGTGAGTATCTTGCAGTAGCTCAGGATGACAACGTTGGAGTCAACATCTGGACAAACAAAACCCTCTTTACCCACGTTCCGACACGACAGATCTCCGACAAGGAGATTGCGGAGGTCGAGGCTCCTACCGCATCAGGCGAAGGAGGCGAGAATATCGTTTCGGCCGCCTACGAAGAAGACGAACAGGAGCAACAGGAGGGCCAAGAAGATGCTGGTATCCCGTCGGTGGAGCAACTGGGCGAGTCGATGACCACTCTTAGCTTGGTTCCAAAGTCGCGATGGCAGAACCTTCTCCATCTAGACCTCATTCGCGAACGCAACAAACCGAAAGAAGCGCCTAAAGCGCCAGAAAAAGCGCCGTTCTTCCTACCGAGTCTCCAGAACGGCGCGTCCAATCCAGCGGCTGGCGGCGCTGTTGCTAGCGCTCCTCAGCAACATTCCACCTCACAGGCTGGGCCCGTATCGCGGATCTCAAAGTCCGGGGTCCACCAATCCGAAGTCAGCCGGCACCTCGAAACTGCATCTCATACTGGCGAGTCGGATGCTCTGCTATCGTACCTGTCGTCTCTTCCACCGAGCGCAGCTGACTTGGCAATTCGCTCGCTGGAGACTCCACCCTCGCATGAATTCTTGACATTCATCCGGGCCCTGACGGCGCGGTTGCGGCAAAAGCGCGACTACGAGTTAATACAGGCTTGGATGGCAGTGTTCTTGCGGTTGCATGGCGAGGAGGTGACAAGCGACGAAGAGGTGGTGCAGGCGCTGAAGGAATGGCGGGAGGAGGCGGGCAAGGAGAGACAGAGGCTTGGCAACCTAGGCGCATACTGTGTTGGTGTCGTGGGATTCTTGAGGAGCGCACGGTGAACAACCGGGGGTTATCGGGCATCGAGGCAGGGTCTAGGGGCAGGGTAGGAAATATGATTTGCAGCAAATGACGCCACATCCGAGCGCCGTCTCGTACCCAAGAGATCTATCGCTTGAGGATGGCGTGAATGCGTGTTTGCGGCGTATTGGAGGGAATTTCTTTATTTGCTGCACGCGTCCGGAATAGGTCGCGGTGCCGCCGTCGCCTCGGGTCCCCTTGGAATTGGCTTCGGAGTGTGCATCACGCTCAAGTGCGCATCATGCGTGCGCGTACATACCGTCAAGGCAGAGACGCGCACGTCGGCGGTGTTATGACGGTCGAGGCGAGGTGAGGCTGAGAAATGAAGTGGTCGGCGCGGACCGGGGAGGCCTGTCGGCGGAATGTATGTGCGACGCGGACGAATCGGGAGCTTGCGCCCCGGTCGCATCACATCACCCTTTCGAAATCGCGAAAACAAAGCGAATCCATCCAGCCCGCGACTTTTTCTGCGCGCTTCCCCATTTCCATTGCATTGCGCCTGCCTCGCTCCGTCTCCAGCTCACCGGAGCTACAACACGCGCGACACACCTGCGGTTCTTTGACGGCGCCTTGTCAGAAACTTTGCTCCTCCCCGCTGCAGCCTCCCGCCAACGTCAGCTGCCGCACCGCGCCATCGACCCAAGCTCCCTCGAGCCAACCGACCATCGCGCTGCTGCATCCACACCTCTCCTCCACCAAACTCCGAACGCCCGCACTCACCATGCCTCCGAAGAGGGCCGCTGCAGCTGCAAACACGAAGAAGGCGGCCGCCGCCCCCAAGGCGACCGCCGCGAAGCCCGCGAAGGTGACGAAGCCGACGAAGGCCGCCGCCGCCACAAAGAAGGCTCCCGCCAAGAAGGCCACCACGAACGGCGTAACGACAGCGCTCCCTAGGCGCGGTAGGCCCGCAAACAAGGTGACCGAGAAGCCCGCCGCCGCCAAAGCCACCAAGAAAGGTGAGTCTCCACCTTGGAGCGCGTTCTTTCGCATCTGACCCGCGTTGTATCTGCCCGCTTGATGGACTCTCTGACTGATGCGCAATGGCAGATGAGAAGAATGACGATGCTGCGAAGGCGAGCTTCTCCACCCAGGCCACGAGCGAAGCTACGCAGGACCAGTCCACGCAAGACCAGCCTACGCAAGAGACGGTCACCTCCAAGACCACTGCTACGCCTGATCCCGCGCCCGTGAAGGCCACTAGAAAGCGCAAGGCGTCGGCCGAGCCTCAAGCTCCCGCGGCAAAGAAGATCAGGATCGCCCGACTCAAGGAAGAAGAGAAGAACACGGTCCCCACGCAGAAGCTTAATGTCTACGTATTCGGCGAGGGTAGCTCGGGCGAGCTTGGTCTGGGAACCGCAAAGAACGCAGTCGATGTCAAGCGCCCGCGCCTCAACCCCCTTCTCCCTGCCGGCAGCGTTGGAGTCGTGCAGATCGCCGCGGGTGGCATGCACGTGCTTGCTCTGACCCACGACAACAAGATCCTGTCTTGGGGCGTCAACGATCAGGGCGCTCTGGGCCGCGACACCACCTGGGAGGGCGGTTTGGTTGATATGGATGACAACAAGAGCGACAGCAGCTCGGACTCCGGAGACGACAGCGGCCTGAACCCGCGGGAAGCCACCCCCACCGCCATTCCCGATGACGCATTCCCCGAAGGCACCAAGTTCACCCAGGTTGCTGCTGCCGACAGCGCTTCTTTCGCCGTTACTGACGACGGCCTTGTTTATGGCTGGGGCACTTTCAGGAGCAATGAGGGCATATTTGGTTTCAGCAAGAAGGTCAAGATTCAGAAGACGCCGGTGCTCATTCCGGAGCTGAAGAAGATTCGCGAACTGGCGTGCGGCGCAAACCACGTCCTCGCTCTTGCCGCTGATGGCAACGTCTTCGCTTGGGGTAGTGGCCAGCAGAACCAGCTTGGCCGCCGTGTCGTCGAACGCACCAAGGCGGAGGGCCTGGTTCCGCGTGAGTTCGGTCTGCCACGCAGAAAGATTGCCCAGATTGCGTGCGGTGCGTATCACTCTTTCGCAGTTGACAAGAGCGGAAATGTCTGGACGTGGGGTCTGAACAACTTCGGTGAGACGGGCATTCCTGATAACGCTGGAGAGGACGACGCTGTCGTTCTCAAGCCTGCCAAGGTCACCAGCCTTGCGGACAAGAAGATCAAGGTGATCGACGGTGGAGACCACCACTCGGCTGCCGTCACTGAGGATGGCCAGTGCCTTGTCTGGGGCCGTCTTGACGGGTACCAAATGGGCCTTCCCATGGATAAGCTCAAGAGTCTGTCGGAAGATGAAATCAAGAAGGATGAGTATGGCAGGCCGCGTATTCTCAAGGTCCCAACGGCGCTGCCCAACATCAACGCCGACTTTGTGGCATGTGGCTCTGACCACAACATCGCAATCACCAAGGAGGGCAAGGCGTACTCGTGGGGCTTCTCGGCCAACTACCAGACCGGCTTGGGCACGAGCGACGACGTTGAAGTTGCAACCATGATCGACAACACGGCTGTTCGCGAGAAGAAGCTTAACTGGGCTGGGGCCGGTGGCCAGTACTCGGTCCTGACTGCCCCTGCCGAGGACGCGCCCCTGGTCAATGGCACCCACTAGTGCTTTTCAATCGCATGCTCTTCAACTTGTTGCGATGGCGCTTGAGAAGCAGGCGCATGGGCGGCGAAGACTTGGATGTAACGACTATGTTCTTTTTGCTTTTCTAAGTACATCGGGGAGCCAGGAGATCTGCGGAGACGCCATCTTCCTTCAACTGCTGGGACCCTGGAACCCTTCATCACTTGCATTCCACGCGACAGTCAGACTTCACCAAAAACATGGTCTCGGACGGTCGGGGCGCAAACACCGACAAAGGCCGGGTCGTCTGGATGGTCAAGCGCAGGCTTACGTTCCCGTTGCTGTTTAGTTTTCCTTCAACGGAACTCCCCTGCCCAGGCCTACGCTTCTGCGATGGCCGGGCTACGGGTTGAGACTTGAGAAGGAAGGAGCTAAGACGCGGGGCGGGGAGGGCTTACGTTTCTCTGGCTGGTCGGCGTGGTTTAATTTTCCTAATCTGGCGTTTGGGGGGAACAAGGGCACAAAAAGTTTGTCATAATACAGGATGAGCGACGGCGTCGGGTGAATCGGGATGCAGGGAGCGGATACCTGGAATTGGGTTAGTTGAAGAGGCTCACAGACGGTTTAATGCTTGCACAGCAAATGCGATCCCCTGCAAAGGCGTGCTTCTCCAACAGCCAGTGCTGTCAAAAATTCCCGGCGACTCGGGCACTTGTGCCGGCCCACGCGAGCTCACGTCAAAAAAGTCACCGAGACGGCTCATCAGGCGGGCTAGTCGCGCGCTATTCGGCGGATATGCAGTTTCATCGTCTAATACGGCGGCGACGGTGGTGGTGATCAACGGCCTGAGGCGCATGCGAAGGAAGGCGGCGGCCAATGAGCAGCGCGCGGCCTGACGCGTTACCTGATACCATTTTGCGCGTGCCTGGGCGCCGCCTCTTGTATCTCTGGCGGTGCAGGGATTGCGCCGCCGCATTCCGATCTCGGGCGTCGTGCGGCCGGCGAGGATCCCGAGCACCGAGCGCCCGCTGTGCCGCTGATAACCACCGCCTCAAAACGGCCATGCGGCCCTCAGGCCCTGAAAAGACGGTCAACAGCTCTGCGACCGCTGCCGCGACTGCTCCCGAGCGCCTCGGCCAATCTGACGCGCGCCATTTCGCTGTCTCTGCCGCAGCCGTGCGGACTGCCGCATCTTGGGACCGGCCGGCCTCCGACGTCACGACCGCCACCAGATCCCCAGATATCGCCGCCGCTGGCGCTGCCCCTCTAGCGTATCCGCTCGCTAAAGCAGACCCTTCCCACAGCGCGTTTGGGCGCGTCTTGCCCTCTCCGCCAGTTCCTCCTCTCGATCCTCTGCAAAATGCAGTCCCAGTGCGCCAGGGCGAGCTTCCGCGCGACGCGGCTTGCGCTGTCCGACAGCGCCCCGCGCCGCGCCCGCTTTCTGCCGGCCTCCCAGCGCCAGGCCCTGCCGCTGCTGCGAAGCTCCAGGCCGCCGTTCGTGCGGACCTTCTACTCCAGCTCCGTCGCAGACACGAATGGCGACAGCCCGGCCACCAGGCGCGGCTCCGCCTTCGCGCCGCTCGACACCTTCCCGCACCGTCATATCGGGCCCTCTGCCTCCGATGCCGAGCTCATGCTCAAGACTCTCGACCCGCCCGTCAGCTCCCTCGACGACTTCGTGAAGCAGGTCGTCCCGGAAGACGTGCTGTCCGGCCGCGACCTTAAGATCGACGGACCCGCCCTCCGCACCAAGGACAACAAGACTGCCTTTAGCCAGGATGGATACACCGAGAGCGAGCTGATAGACCGCCTGCGCGAGATTGCAGACGGCAACAGCGTGTATCGCAGCTACATTGGCTGCGGCTATGCAGGCACCCGCACGCCCGAGGTGATCAAGAGGAACGTCCTCGAGGGCCCCGGCTGGTACACCAGCTACACCCCCTACCAGCCTGAGATCAGCCAGGGCCGCCTGGAGTCTCTGCTCAATTTCCAGACCATGGTGTCAGACCTCACCGGCCTGCCTATCTCCAATGCTTCTGTGCTGGACGAGCCCACGGCCGCCGCCGAGGCCATGACCCTGGCCATGAACGCCCTGCCCGCGAGCAGGCTCAAGAGACCGACCAAGGTTTTCTTCGTCGACGAGAACTGCCACCCCCAGACCATTGCTGTTCTGGAGTCCCGCGCCGAGGGCTTTGGTATCACCATTGAGGTCGGCGATGTGCTGAAGGACGGCAGCAAGCGCGTCGAGGAAATTGGCCAGGATCTTGTTGGTGTGCTGGTGCAGTACCCGGACACCCAGGGAGGTGTTGAGGACTACCAAGGTCTCTCGGACACCGTACACAAGCTCGGCGCCACTGTCAGCGTTGCTACCGACCTGCTCGCCCTGACGGTCCTGAAGGCCCCCGGCGACTTTGGCGCCGACGTCGCTTTTGGCAATGCGCAGCGCTTCGGCGTGCCTTTCGGCTACGGTGGACCCCATGCGGCGTTTTTCGCGGTCAGCGACAAGCACAAGCGCAAGATGCCCGGCCGTTTGATCGGTCTTTCGAAGGACCGGCTAGGCGATAACGCAGCAAGGTTGGCCCTGCAAACGAGAGAACAGCACATTCGCAGGGAGAAGGCCACCAGCAACATTTGCACCGCTCAGGCCCTCTTGGCGAACATGAGCGCGTTCTTTGCCATCTACCACGGTCCGCAGGGTCTGAAGGCCATTGCCGAGAGGACCATCACCGCCGCACGCGTTCTCCAGAAGGGCCTGAACCAGCTGGGCTTCGAGACGAGGAAGAGAGGTACTGGTGAAAAGGGGGCTGTGCTGTTCGATACCGTGGTTGTCGATACGGAGAACAACTCGGACCTGCTGATCAACAAGGCTTTGGAGACGAAGAAGATCAACCTGAGGAAGATCGACGAAAGCCACATTGGTATCACCGTCGATGAGACTGTTTCGAAGAAGGACGTTGAGGACATCCTGGATGTTTTCCGCGACTTCGTTGGCGTCAAGGACCTCCTCGATGTTGAGGCTCTCGCCGAGCAAGTCTCCGCCGCGAACGTTCCCGAGAAGTTCAAGAGGACGTCTCCTTACCTTACGCACCCGGTCTTTAACACCCACCATTCGGAGACGGAGCTCCTCCGCTACATCCACCACCTTCAATCCAAGGATCTCTCTCTTGTTCACTCCATGATCCCTCTTGGTTCTTGCACCATGAAGCTGAATGCTACCACGGAAATGGCCCCAGTCACCTGGCCTGAATTTTCCTCCCTCCACCCGTTCGTGCCCAAGGACCAGGCGAAGGGTTACGAGACTCTCATCACCGAGCTCGAGAAGGACCTGGCCGAGATTACCGGCTTCCACTCCGTCTCCCTCCAGCCCAACTCCGGCGCTCAGGGTGAGTTCACCGGTCTCCGCGTCATCCGCAAGTACCAGGAGCAGCAGCCCGGCAAGAAGCGTGACATTTGCTTGATTCCGGTCTCGGCTCACGGAACCAACCCTGCCAGTGCTGCCATGGCTGGCATGCGTGTTGTCACCATCAAGTGCGACACTGTGACGGGCAACCTGGACATGGACGACCTCAAGGCTAAGTGCGCGAAGCACAGCGAGGAGCTTGGCGCTATCATGGTCACGTATCCCAGCACCTTTGGTGTCTTCGAGCCCAAGATCAAGGAGGTCTGCGAGGTCGTTCACGAGCATGGCGGTCAGGTCTACATGGACGGCGCCAATATGAACGCCCAGATTGGTCTCTGCTCGCCTGGTGAGATTGGCGCCGATGTCTGCCATCTCAACCTCCACAAGACCTTTTGCATTCCCCACGGTGGCGGCGGCCCCGGTGTCGGTCCCATTGGCGTGGCTAAGCACCTGGCTCCCTTCCTGCCCGGCCACCCTATCGTGCCTACTGGTGGCGAGAAAGCCATCGCTCCTGTTTCCGGCGCTCCCTGGGGCTCTTCGTCCATCTTGCCAATCTCCTGGGCCTACATCAAGATGATGGGCGGCCACGGCCTTACGCACGCCACGAAAATCACGCTCCTGAACGCCAACTACATCCTCTCTCGCCTCAAGCCGCATTACCCGATCCTATACACCAACGCCGCAGGCCGCTGCGCGCACGAGTTCATCCTCGACGTGCGCAAGTTCAAGGAGACGGCCGGCGTCGAGGCCATCGACATCGCCAAGCGCCTCCAGGACTACGGCTTCCACGCCCCGACCATGAGCTGGCCCGTCGCGAACACGCTGATGATCGAACCCACCGAGAGCGAGAGCAAGGAGGAGCTGGACCGCTTCTGCGACTCCCTGATCCAGATCCGCAAGGAGATCGAGGCCGTCGAGAAGGGCGAGGTGCCGCGCGAGGGCAATGTGCTGAAGATGTCGCCGCATAGCCAGAAGGATCTGCTCGTGGCAGAGTGGAAGAGGCCGTACACCCGCGAGTATGCGGCGTACCCGCTGCCGTGGCTGAGGGAGAAGAAGTTCTGGCCCAGTGTTACGCGGTTGGATGATGGTGAGTAAAAACTTGGCTTTGATTTCTTCGTCGTACAGATTGACTAACTTCATCCCCACAGCTTACGGCGACACGAACCTCTTCTGCACCTGCGCCCCCGTCGAGCAGTACGAGGAAGCGTAAAACGAAACCCACGAAAAGCTATGATACCCCCCAAGGCGTGTACTCATTACCCTTTTCGAGTAATGCCCCATACCCGGTTTTAACAACTTTGGGACTTGCAAAGAACTTCTTCCCTCCTCCCCATTTCATTTTGTCATCTTTTTGCTGCTAAGCTGGCATTTTGTTTTGCGTGCGAACTGGCATTTAGAGCGATGGAAATGGGTAGAAGGAAAATCATTTACACTTTTTCAACATGATCATCGGCGTGGCGTTATAGCGTAGGTGGGGACAAGGCAGGAAGGCATCATCACATGAGCGTATTTGCGGGTTTTTTTAACATTTTTGGTGGCGAGCTTTAACAGTCTCGCTAATCCTGGATTTTTTTTGCAATAAAAAAATCCTTGTAGAAAGAGAGAAAGAGAAGTCTTTTGGGGATGCGTTGTCGTTGGTTGGAGTGTGAGATGTTGATATAGAGGAGACAAGGCTCCTAGTTGGCGTGTACACATACGTTAGTCTGTAGGGATTTAATTATCCACAGAGCCTTTATTGATTTCGATACGGGCGTCATTGAACGTGCAGCATTAGCATGAGAGCAGTGTTAGTGTTTAAGATGACCAACCAAGCGGCCACACACCTGCTGAGTAGTTTCAGACAACTGCTCTCAGGGAGAACATTCGCACTTCAAATCACGACATAGCCCGAAAGACTTGACGCGTAACGACCCAGCACCAGAGACCGAGATCAATCCAATCACCAACACGCCGTCCAAGACCAACAGCAGCAACCCCAAACCCAATCTGCCCAACCCCCTCCCTCTTCCCCCCTTCTTACTTCCTCCTCCCCCCAATCTTCTCAAACTCCTCCCTCCACCTCCCAATATCCTCCACCCTCCGATACGGATCCCAATTCACCGCCTCAGCATCCACCCACACCCCGCTCCTCAACCTCGCCCTCCCCCTCCCCACAAACAACTCCTTCTTCTCCTCCCCCCCACCACCACTACCAACAAGCCCCTCCCACTCCTCCAACAACCCTGGCCCCACCGCGCCGCTGCTGCCACCACCCTGGCGGGGATCCCGCCATACCTCGACGTCGAACTCGCGGCCCTCGGCGAAGAAGAAGCGCGGAAGGCGGGCGAGGGCGGCGTTGGTGGTGGGGAAGGGTTGCATTGCGTTTTCTGGGACGTTGAGGAGGAAGAGGAGGAGGGGGTGGTGGTCGTCGTAGGGGATGCTGATGTCGTTGTCGTCGTCGTTGGCGTCGTTGAGGGTGAGGTCGATGTTTGCGGCGGAGAGTTGGATGTTGGGGGAGCGGAGGAGGGCGTGGTCGATGTGGGGGGAGGTGGGGGTGCCGTAGAGGTAGAAGGGCATGTGTTTGGTGGGGTAGCGGGGTTCGAGGTATTGGCCGTTGAGGGGGCGGTCGAGGAGGGTGTGGTGGATTGTTAGGGGGTGGGTGGGGAGCATGGGGCCGCTGTTGGTGTTGTTTTAGCTGGGGGTGATTTGGTGGGGAAGGGGGAAGGAGATGGGCTTACGTTATCTTCGACTTCATGTAGCCGTATAGCTGCTCTCCGGGCTTTTGGAGAATCTTGGTCAGTTCCACCGGCTCGGTCATCACGAAGGTGATGATCTCCTCGGGGTACTGCGCCCTGATTGTTTTGTACCGATGCTTGACGTCCTCCGGCAAGTTCACTTCAACGATGGTCTGTCGGCGGTGGTTGGCGACGTGGAAGCTGGGCTTGTGCACCAGGTACACCTTTTCAGTTCCCTGCATGAGAAATTCGTGGGTGTCTTCGGTGGTCTCGTTGCGTGTCCTGCAGATCTGTCCGTTGACTTCGTGTCAGACATCCTATGCGGTGACGCGGTAAAGTCATGCTTCTTACCTCGACTTCCTCCTCTACAATCTTCCTGAAGATTCCAACAAGTTCGGAAATGAAGTCACGCTCCGTAGGGAAGGGCGACATGACCACATTGCGCAAGACGAACAGGTCCTGGTCAGGGTCTCTCTTCAAACCAAGCCTCTTCTTGAAGTTCTCGCCACACTCGCCGTAGAGGTCATACGAGAACTCGGTGGAGGTGAGATAGAGTGGAATGGATGTAGGGTCGTCACCAGGCGAGTCGACGGAGAACCTCTGGACCACTCGCTGCATAAGATAGTTGGCCTCGATTGTGTCCTCGTTCAGCGTTCCATCGGAATTGCGGAAATTGATGGCGAAAGCATTGATGTTCAGGTCAGAGCCTAGTTTGCGGAGGAGGGTCAATGCATCATCGCCGCCTGGGCTGGTCGCTGAGTTCGCGACGATGTCATAGTTGGAATTGGATAGGATGTTGTCGCGGATCCACTGCTTCTCTTCCTCAATGGACTCGGGGGTGGCTCCCTCCTTCAGCTCAGAGGGGAGCATGTTGAAGGGGACCACAACGAAGGAAGACTTGTCGTCTGTCATGGCCGCCCATTGTGCGGCGAACTTTTCATTGGAGGAGAAAGGTCAGCATCAAGTTCGAGTCAATAGGTAGAGGACGGGGTGCAGTGTAACGTACTCTGCTGCAAGTGAACGTGGCCTCGCCCAAAAGTGCTCCGTAACCCTCCTGGTCCAGGCCGATGCATAGGTTAGACAAGCAGGTCGATACCGCCGACGCCCCAGGCTTGCTGGTAAAGATCAGTCAAACTTACACATCTCCACTTACCTTGGATAGACGATCACTTACCTTCCCTCCACACCATAGATCCCAATGCTCGTCAACGACCCCTGAGATAGGTATGGGCTCGTCCACGTCACCAGATACCTCATCCTCCCATCCTTATAGCACAATCCACCTGCTGGATACGGAACATACCCAGCCTTGTGCGGATCAACCGTAATCGAATCCGCATGCCTCAGCCACCAAATATCCTCCTGCGTCTCCGTGCGCAACGAACTATCCGGTACGAACCCGGAGCCATCGCACAGCCCGGTGGGCAGAGCGTCCGAGAACCTGGTTCCAGGTACGTAATTTTGCTGCAGCATCGATGCGAAGTACCCGCCCCAGGCGGCATCAGCGTGGATGATGAACGACATCCCCCGCGCTTGGAAGCGCTGCCGCATGGCGACTATCTCACCGAGGCGGTCGACGGCGCCTTCCTCGGTGGAGCCGATGATGGCGACGACGGCGTAGACGGCTTGTTCGTTCTTGAGGTTTTCTTCGAGCCGCGTCTCGAGCGCCTTGAGGTCGATGCGGGCGCCGTTGTCCACGGAGATGCTGACGATGTTGTCGGAGCCGAGGCCGGCGATGGCTGTGAGCTGCGGTTAGGTGTCCAAGCTGTACGATAGGACTTGGATTTAGCAAGAGGTTGGAATGCTCACCTCCTCCTTTGGGCCAGGAGTAGTGCCTCGTCCCCGAAAGCAGGATCTGGCCGGGCTTTTCAATGCCGAAGTCCCGCTCCAGAGCTTCTTTGCCTCTCGACTGGATGCCGAATTCATTCAAGATGTTTTCCAGGTACGCTGAAGAGATGTTGTAGTCTTTGTTGAGGCGGTCGGGTATGTCCAGGATGTCGGCGGACTTCAGGTTCAGGAGCTCCCAGGTGGTGAGTTCGGTGAAGAGCTTCTCCTCGTTCATGGCGGTCTTGATGGTGAACTTGTCGGCGACGAAATCGAGTGGTCCATCCATAGCCTGACGGATCGAGAGGGGATAGAACTTCAAGTTGCGGGCTTGATGGCAAGGCGAATCAGCACGTCAGTGGTCTCTTGTAGCCAAACCTTGGAGTTGGTTGCCTTTCGGGTATACTCACCGACCCTGGCTATTATCAGCACTTCCCTTTCGGTGTTCACAACGGATGGCATGGAACTCACCAAATTGACTCCAGATTTGCCACAGTTCCATCGCAAGTAACGTGTCCCCAGCCGACCGGCTCTGTCTGGCTGTCCTCATTAGGATTGTACCCAAACATTTCGCACAGTTGCTCGCCGACCATAATCTCCGCAACCGTCGAAAGTGGGCTAGCTTCGAAGGCCACGTTGTTCGGATTGTAGATCATTGTGGTGAAGTATCCGAGCAGCGCCGGCATGTTCATATCCGTGCACATGTGGGCTTGGTATCTCGGAGACCAGAATGGGATGGAATGCTTCCCGAGAAGCTCGGCCGTCTTCTCGATCGCGTCGGAAACGTCCTTCGTGCGCTGTTGGAACGTCTCCGAGTCTTGAATGGCACTGGTGATGAATTTCTGGAGAATACCAAAAAACAAGCTATTAGTAATTGTGCCTCGTTTGATCTCGGGATGCAGTTTCAGTATAGAAACATACCCCATCTTCCGGATAATAAGTGGTCCTAGCTTGCTGAACTCGGTCGAGAATGGTATCGATGTTCTGCTTGAAGTATGACAGATTCTCGGCTTGGGGTCCGATAAACCAGGAGCTGATGGCCTGGTGAGAGACGTCTTCTTCAGACTTCTTGGAGGCACCGCTGGTGAAAACGTTCCCGTTGTCTTTCTTGAGCTCAATACCACCGCTAATGCCAGAGATCCCTTTGGTCAGGTCGATGCTGCCGCTGGCAGAGACGCTTCCTACTTTGGGTACCTTGATGCCGCTGTTGGCGGAGGCGCTGCCCAGCTTTGGCAAGCTGATGCCTCCGCCGAAGGTGGTCCCGCCGATCTTGAAGGTGTTCATGGTTGTTGTGGAGGATTGATTGATACTGGATATGAATCCGAAGCGGGGAAATAATTCCTTCGAGCTTCTCCGTTGGGAAGTTGTTGGTCAGGAAAAAATAGACCGAATGCTATACAAGAGGTCCTTATGTGCTGAGGCGTTCGGAGCCAGCGCCTGTGATGCTGTGAGAATCTCCCTTAACTCATATCGACGTGCAGCAACTTCCCCTCCCCGTGTAGCATCACTCGGCTGCAGTTGATCTTGTTTGATAGATTATGACTTGGCAGATGTTCGAATCCGCTAAACTGCTGCACTCTGCCGCTGACATTGTGCGCATAATGCACTCTACCGCCTTTCAACATCCAGTGAGAACAAGCCATTGAGCGGAAGCACAGCATTGATGTCGTGATAGTGGCGCCGATCGGATGGCGTTAGAAATGCTGGAGTTATTCATACTTTGAGATAGTGTGGTCGCAAGCGGATACATATCTGAAGTCAATTGCCCAGGACCTTTGCTGAGGAGGAGGGTTTGAATAATATTCGATCATATGATAGCAATTGAGATCATTTTAACCAATTGAAAGCAGACAGACTTCGATATTAGCACATCATTTTGTTTTGTATGGTCTGGAAGAATACGTACCTCACCAGTATAGTATACAACCACATGGTGGTGGAGAAGCGGGGTGCCCGTGCATCTTGTTTTCGCAGCGCAGCATTGGCTGACGGGATCTTGCAGAAGGACCGGGCCGCGCAGGCGGGGTTTCCAGGGATTTCTCGAAGATCACCGCGCGAACTATCCCAATCGTGGCTTTGAGGAGGCTCCATTGTTGTGGATCAAAGGTTCATAGGTTGGTGGGAAAGACTCTCAATGTGAGCACTTCGGACTTGTAGATCGTGATTGGCGCTCTTGCAGATCGATGCGGTGGGAACCCGTATCCCGGAGATACGCCAGCCCATTGAACAGCTTTTAGAAGAATACTGTGTAACATCTGGTCGACTCTCTCCGGATGATCTTGCGATCGTGAGGTCCTGCTGTCCTCGAACACATGTCGATGTCATACATGCGAGGTCGGAAGTGCGGGGTCACACAAAGCCCCTCTGTGCTTTATTGCGTTTCTTTAGGTAGAAAAATGAGAAACGGATAATGATTGAAGCGTGTGCAAGGTCCAAGCGACAAGGAAGAATAGGAGGATTTCAAAGCTTGTCGAGTTACCGAAGAAGAAAGGTACTTTTCCACGAGAACAGAAAACGCAGAAATACCTGGACATCCAAGCATTCCGGAAATAGGTTGCACACAAGCCGAAGAACACGGAAGGGCTAGCTCGCACTCATTGGGGTGCCGTTGCATTTAATATATACCTCATGAAGTCGAACAGCCTGACCTGGACGCACAGATTTTGCAATGACCTCACAGCTGGAATTTTGCTCCGAAATTCGAGGAGTTCAGAACCGAGCACGACAGTGTCAATCTCAGGCCAAAAGCCTGGCAGACGTTGCAACACATCCGTTCCGTCGTGAGAGGCGCTTGGGGAGGAAGTAATTTGCAGTCATAAACTCACCCATCCGCCATCTTAAGCACGTACGACCATAGATTGCAGAATGCAACGGATCCCGTCCGCTCTCCGAGATTTAAGCTGCAAATCGGCCGATTAGTACTCAAGTGGGTGACCATTGGGGAATCCCGGCTGTTGTACGTTTTGTCCTTTTTTTTGTGCGCGTCCGTGTGTGATGTGGGGGGAGAAGAAGCACCGACCTCCTTGTTGCCCAAAGCGCCTCTTCGACTTCACCGCCCAAGTCAACGACGAAGAGCCGCGAAAGAAATCTTTGCCGCATGGTCGAGTATGACTTTTGTGGGGGTTGCGGTAGTGACACTCGGCTGAACGAACACTTTGCGTAGTTCCCGCAGCGCCTACCCGAGTAAGACCGCAACCGACGGCGAAACCTCATGACAGACGATTAGTCCATCGTGCGAAGCTGAAATCCCCCAGCTAATGCATCGGTGAATCCCGCTCGCGAGACAGGCCCATCAATCTCGGTCTCGAAATGGGGAGCAATGCAATGGCGTCGTTAAGGACGTGCGGATACGAACTAAGCAGACCTGCGGCAGACACGAGACGAGAACCTCCGACGTCAGCGAGACGGCGATACCCGCGCCATTGGAAGCGAGGGGGAAAAATTGGATCGCTGGGGAGAGAGCGAGGGAGCTGGACGACGAAAGCGATCAAACGGTTTCTTCCGCATGAGGGGGAAGCACCAGACATCGCCAGACATCGCCAGACATCGCCAGACAGCACAACTGTTGCTTGATCCTGCAATTTGTCGCCAGCGCCGCCATTCCATCTCAGCAGGATGCCGCCAACGCTACTGCATTGGAAGGCTCCAACCGCGACGTTGGCCAGACAAGTGTCGGCAGCCGTATGTAGTAGGCGTCCAGCACCGCGCTCCACACCGGCAGGGCGATCGGGCAACGGACGCTCGTACAGACGGGGCGATGTCGTAGAAGAAACCGGCCGTTCGCCACCATCGTGTCATCCCGTCAGCCGGCATTTGCGTCGCGGCATGCTGGGCCGACGGTGCTGGTATCCGAGAGAGCTTTCACGCCGTTGGTTGCTTTGTCTTGCTTCATCTGCGGTTGCCGCGGTGGAGATTGAGGGCGCGCGCGCATGACACGAGGCAGTAGCGGGACGCCTTTTTTCCTTCCTTTCTAGCTGGCTGGTGACCTATTCGGTTCCTCGACAGCACAGTGGATAGGCGCCTTGCAGCTGTTGCTTCCTGCTGCTGCTGCTGCTGCTGTCACAGCTCGCGCTGCGCACGCATGGTGGCGCGGGACAAAGAATTGCCAATGCCAAGTTGCTTTTGTATGTAGGTAGCGTCTCCACGTTGTTATCGTGGTTCGACATGAGAAGAGGAGAGCTCGCGCGTGTGCGCCCCCGGTGGATCATCGAAACGGACCACACACGAAAAACGAGACATATGAGAGGCGCAGAGGTCAAAAAGAAACGTGTCGTATTTCATTCCTGGCCGGACGCGCAGTGGACGGGCGCGAAAGCGTGAAGAAAATCAATGGATCAACTGGCGTAAGTCTGACGGAACAAGGCAGAAGAAGATGCAGAGACGGAGACACTAGGACGACGCAGAGGTAGATCGTTGGACAGCATCGGCCTTGTCTGACGTTTGACGTGTATGCATCTGCGTCCGCTTCGTTTCCCCAGCCTACCAGCTGCGGTGGTGCGCGACGCACTGCAACGGCCTGGACACAGCTTTCACCCGAGCCACAGACAGCAGGAACAGCCGCTTACCATGCAACGCACCCAGCCTGCACCTTCCGCGTCCCGGAGAGACCGTGGATGGGATGGAAATCTGCGGACAAGCTGTCGGAGCTGGGTGCACGATCGCCAATGGGGTAGGTCGACGCACGCTTGGTCGAGCCCGATGGTTACGCACCGTCCGCCTCCTCTCCGCAATCACGAAGGCCGCAATCTATTCCACATGGCGATATCTGCGCGACAGATGGAAAGAAGCATGCATGCTAGCACAGAGGACGGTGGCGAGAGAGGAGGCTGGCCGGGGCGGACCGACACGCGAGCTTCGCCACAAAGTAATGCTGACGAACAGTTGAGGTATGCTGTATGCACGCCCATCTGAGACGGTCTCGCCTCAACCTTGCTTCTCCACACGGTCCGACTTCACACAGCACAGCCGGGCGCTCTCCCCAGCCTCTCGCTGACCGCGCTCGCGATGGTGGCACCCGCAGCTTCCAACGGCTGCAGCTCCGCCGCCATGGGACACAACCGCATCTAGCCGCGTGCATGCAGTAGGAGCTGCAACTTGTCGGATCCGGAGTACATGGGGCGGGCGGGATCAGCAACAGCAGCGCCGTCGCACACAGGCGCGCGCGTTCCGCCCCGCGGCCGGTGTAGCCCATGTAGCAAGTCCTGCGGCGCCAACCTTGGCGGAACAGAGTAAGGGCGCGTCGTGCCACGGCCCCCGACCAAGACCCGCTGCCGCTGGAGATTCGTCGTGTGTGACTTGGAGTCCGTGAGGGCGGGCCGCGGGCGTGACGGGTGCACAGGCACTCTGGGCATGCGTATCTGCTGGCCGCGGGTCAGCGTTCGGCCGACGCTGAGAGGGGGGAGGTGGGAGGAAACGAGGAAGGGTAAGGCTCAGCGGGAGGAGCGGCGCGCGCGGGGCGGCGCGGAGGCAAGGCAGTGGTGCGTAACAACGTGACGTCCTCGGCGGCGCTCAGAGGCTTTGCGCGGCGGCATGGTGCATGGAGGATGGCTGAGACGGCGAGCCACAGTCGCTGGAGGGGTGGCCGGGGCGCGGTGGTGGAGGGCGAATTGAGTCGTCAGGTATAGTGCGTGCAGGGAGGAGGGAGTTGTGTCAGGCTGTGGTTGGGGGGGTTTCGCATGTGCAGCTTAGCCGCGGGCGTGTCGTTCGCGCGGCCAACGGTGGCGGAGGGAAAGTGAAGAAGCAGCCCAATCGACGCTGTCTGACGTTTGACAGGACGAAGATTGGCGAGTTGCAAGCGCGGAATTTTGCTTTTCCACCGGCGCGTCTGGTGACGCTGTAAGCCGCATGACTGAGCCTGCGCCGCAGTGGCAGCATCGCCCGCGTGTCGAAACGGCCACCCGTTCGGATGGAGAAACGGCGCGCAGAAACACACGGGCGGAGGATGCGGTCCCTTGCTGCTTGTCGCACGTTGCGCCGGGGATGACATGCGTCTGAGGACGAGGCCGTGCAAACGCGCTCAGAGCTCAGCCTGGCCGACCGGTCAGCCAGGCACGCGGCCGCGGTGACATGCAAGCAGTGGAGCCTGCGCCCATCACGGCGATCCTCCGTCGCGGCAGGCTGCGCATCCACGCTCGAGCGGCGGCGGCTCGGCGCTGGGTCGTCGTGGTGGAGCTGTTTCTGCCTTCTTCACGCCGGGCGCACGCAGCGGCCGCGCTAGGGGCCGGAGCCGCGCCTCAGGCCAGGCGGCGCAAGGCGGCGAGGGCGCGGTCAGATGACGGGTGCGACGGATCTCGAGCGCGGCAGCAGCAGCATCGTGAAGGGCCTGCATGCATGCATGGCATGGCACAGCAACGGAAGGGTGTGCTGGGCTGGGCTGGGCTCCGGAAGCTTGCTCCTGTGTGCCGCGCCCTGCCTCGAAATCGGGCCATCTGGCATTAGCTCTAACCCTCCGCCCACGACCGGCGCCAGAAACGGCCTCTCATCTGCCGATGCCAATGACGCTGCGAAGTCAATCTGCTGGCGCGCGCCCGCCGCCATTGGCTGCGCCCCAGCACCCCCAGCGGCGCCCGGAGGCAGCCCTCTGGTCGCGCCTCCTGGTTCGCTGCCGTCCCGGGCGAGGCTGCGCGCTGGTGCCTCGTCGCGAGCCAGCGGTTGGCTGCCGCCCGCTCAGCGCTGGGGGCCTCTGTGATTGCTCCGCCTGCTAATTTGGTCAATCACAAAGGGGAAGCGAGATTATGACGTCCGGCGCGCCGGTAGCTTTCCTTAGCAGCCTGCTGTGGAGCGCGACGGCGCATGCGAACGGTTGAAGATTGACCGGGGGCCTGTGGCAACCGACGCGCCGATCAATCAAACTCTCTCGTCACCGATGACTGCAGAATTGGGAAGGTAATGTCCGCTGTGATGCGTGGAAACCAGGCTTTCGCATCTATTGTTTATTTTTTTCAATTGCTGCGCCTCTCGCTAAGGCGTCCCATTCCAGCGACTAGAGCCATCCTTGGGTCAAATCTCGCTATCTTACAAATGAGCTTTCTCGCTCTGGTATCAAAATGAATGTGAAGGGAGCAAAATAATCTCCAGCAAGTGACACTCCAGGTGCTCATTGGGGGAAAACTCCTTGCAAATGCTGCATCTGTGCTCCGGGTCCACTCTGAGCTGATCAGGTACATCCCACCCCGGAAAACGGTCTTTGTAGAAAAAAAAAAGCAGATATCCGCTCGCCATTCTAGTGTGAAGAAGCGACTGGCCGAAAGGCTATAATATCCGGAAGCAAATTAAAAAGCAATATTGGAAATCCGGGGACCTTGTCGTCTATTTCTGTCCTCGGAGCAAAGGGAGACCTTGGGAACGAAAATGGCCATGGAAACCCGAAACCCGGAAAACGCCATTGGTGATTTGTTTTACGCCAGGTCCTTGCCAACCCCGTAACACCTTACTGGAAAAAGAGTACAACTCATCTCGTCGTGACTTTTGGAAAAGTAGTATAGAACACATCGTGAAGAAGGCTCGTAAATGAATACCCAGAAGAAATCTCCGTAATTGGGGGGAACTTCCGAATGGACGGCTCCGGTCTAGTGCGCGCAGAGAGGCCGTTGGAACGACAGCTGCTGAGAGAACTGCTTGACTAAATTACCGGCCTGCTGGAAGTAAGAGCTGAGCCAAGCATTGGCCGGGCTTGGAACGTATGGGTTGTGGGGAGCAATGCCGGCGCCCTGGCACGGCACGCTGTTGACGTGTGTAATGGAAGAGTTGGAAGAGGCCGACGAAGTGGAAGAGACGTGGGAGAAGACGGAACCAGTGTCAGACCCGGAGCTACCAGAGGAGATGGACAGCTGAGGGTACTGAAGGGAGTAGGGCGGAGGAGAGATGGGTGCCTGAGGAACGAAGTTGGCCATGTACGGCTGAGGCATGGGCATCATTCCAGGCTGGAATCCCGGGTTGCACTGGTCATAAGGCTGGATCGGAGGAGTGGAGATCGGGGTGGGGGCGTAGATGGAGGGAGTGGGCGCCTTGGTGAACCTCGGGCAGCGCTGAATCAGATCCCTGAGTTCGGGAAGCTGGATTCTGGTGGCCGGGTTGGGATCGAAGATCCTCCTCAGAATGGCATCCAGCTCGTAGGAGATGGGAAGAATGGTCCTGAGGAAGTTGGGATCCTTCATGAAGGCGCGGAAGGTGGAGTCCTCGAGAGAGGCCTTCTTCCACGGGTTGCGGCCACATGTCAGGTTCACCAGGATGACGCCCAACGACCATACGTCATTGGGTGCCGACTCGTAGGATGCGTAAGCCTTCGGATTGGGCTGTTGGCATTCTGTGAAACGTTAGCACCCACTGTGCAGGGATCATCGCTCCGAGGAATGCTTACCTGGCGACATGTAGAAGGTGGAACCGCATCCAAAGTCGGAGGTGTAGGGATCCGAGGTGGCAAGGCCAAAGTCTGCGAGCTTGACGTTGTTACCATTGTCGGTGACCAGGATGTTCTCGGGCTTCAGGTCCCTGTGGTAGATGCCGAGAGAGTGGCAGTATCCAACGGCATCCAAGATCTGGAGGAATGCTCTCCTGGCAAGTTCGTCATCGCGGGCATACCTTCCACGCTCAGTGATGTTGGAGAACAGGTCGCCGTCGGGGCAGTACTCCAGAACAACGTAGGTGCACTCGGGAGAGTCCATGATCTTGACCAGCGACACTACATTGGGGTGCGAGCTGGCCAAGTGATGGAGCTGGATCTCACGCTGCTGGAATTTCCTCTGGCGGGGCTCGAGGTTGAGCTTGTTCAAGGCCTTCACGGCGTACTGGACTCCGGAGTGAATGTCCACGGCCTTGTAGACGGTTCCATAGGCGCCCTCACCAAGGATTCCGATGAACTGCAAACGGCCTGCGAGGATCTGTCCCAATCGTTGCTGCGGCGGCGCATATCCTCCACTGAGCGTTGGCGATGCGGGCGGAGTCGGCAACATAGTGGAAGAGGGGGCGAGAGAGCGGAGTCGTCCTCAGCGGTCCAGCGAAGAACTCCAAGGACGGACGGGAGGTATTAAAGCGGTGGATCCAAACGGCCGTGCGGGCAAGAAAACACCAGGATTCCTGTGGCCGGGCGGAGCAGCAGCGGACGCAGAGAGAGGTGAGAGAGAAAAAGGAAACCCGGCTGAGTCAATTGGGTGAGGCGGCGTGAGGAGGCTGAGGGCTGTGAGGCGGGAGGGAGGGAGGACGAGGTTGGCGGTGGTGGACGGGATGTTATGATGTAGGTAGCGTATGGCGGGCAGAGGCAGTAGTAGGCGGGCAGCCGAGGCGGGCAGCGGTGATGATAAGTGCTGCAGATGTCCGGGCGCCGATGGACGTTGCAGGGCGCGACAAGGGCCCGTCTAATAGGAAGGCGCAGGCTAGGTGATCCATGCTCCACCGCAATGACGAAGACGGACTAGGCGTGGCTACTTTGTTGCGGGCCCCCCTGGCCGGCGGCGACACGGCGCTCAGGCACTGCAGGCTGACGCCGGCGGGATTGACGTTAGCGGCACGGCGAAGGATCTCTGGCGTGTCGCAGCGGGCGTGACTGCGCTGGGGCGGGCCAGAGCCCTAGCCCTCCCCTGCGGGCCTCTTGCGTGCAGCGTGTGCAAGGAACAGGGCGGCGCACAAGCGCTGCGCCCGCCCTCCTCGCTGCGGGCGGCGGCCAATGGCGCTCGGCGCGAGCGGGCGGCCGGCCAGCCAACGCGCTTGGCGTGCAGCAGCGATGCTCGCGGTGCAGCTGGGGGCCGGGTGCTGCATGCGTCGTCGCGCGCTGCCCAGCGTGCCAAAACGGGCCCAGTGCATTCCTCGTTCCGGCAGCGACAAAGCGGCAAAAATGTCGCAGCGCACGCGGCGGGCCTCCCCAGACGCAGCGTCGCAGCCGGTCGCACGCATGCCAGCCGCGGCCAGGCGATCGCCGCCGGCCCCTGGCCCAACGTCGCGCGCCCACGAGCCGTTGGCTGACGACTGGCGGCACGCGAGCGGCCTCGCAGCGCCGCCCTGCCTCGGCGGCGCGCGCCCGTCTCGTCCAGGCCGGCGCAGATCCACGGAGCAACAGCCTCCTCCATGACTCCCAATACTTTGGCTGCGGCACGGCCTCTGCGCTGCTAATCTTGGGCGCCCCGGCGATGACTCGCAACGAAACCATCATGCGCTGGCCGCGGTGGGACGGCGGCCTGCTCGCCACCGGCTGCGACGAAACGCCCTGCGACCCTATTTAGCCTCCGCGACGACGCCTGTCGCATAGTGATTGGCCTGTCTTACACAGCCTGGCGCGCCCAAAATAACGGGGCGTGCGCAGAGGCCCGCCTCGCGCGCGCTGATTGGCCACCGCCGGCGCGCCCGGCGTGATTGGCCACCGCCGCGCTCACCGTGGCCTCGCACACCTCGCTGGCCCATCGTCATCTCGAGCCTGATAAATTCCGGAAATTATGAGACGGGCACCCAATCACGAAATCGGGCGCGGTTTCAGCTGCCTCGCCGCCGGTCATGCGCCGCGCGGAGCTTTGTCTCGTTTGCGCCCGTCTGACCTGCGAAGGGCGCTCTCCTGCCACGTTTTTCTGGTGGGCCATCGCAGATAGACTTACGCGATGCGCCAGAGGCTCGATGCCGGAGGCGGTAAGGCGGATTGCCGCGGGTTCGCTGGGCCGCCCACACCGGTGCAGGCGTGCCTTGACCGGCGACAAACGGGGCGCTCCACAGCCTTGAGTCTGGCCCGGGTTCGTGTTTCGATAGAGCGAGCGATCGTTGCCTCCCTGGCGGCCAGTGCGCGCCGACTGGCCCGCCGCCACTATCCCGCGCTGAGGAAGCTTCCATGCTGTACGCGTAGCCGGATCCGGGCGGCACACGGCCGATCAGTGGGTGCGAGCGATCTGGGTAATGTGTCACTCGCCGCTCTGGAATTTTCCACGGCACATGGGTGTGGCTTGCTCAGCGCGCTTCTCGTTTCCTGCTGCGCCTGCGGCACAAGCCCGGCAGAACGCTCTGCCGCGTGTGCGCGCGCTGACGCGGTACGAGCTGGAGCACCCGGCAGCGCAGGGCCCGCCCGCGAAAAGCTCGTCGTGCCCCCGTGAGCAGCAAATCCCCACATCGACGGCCGGTCACAGACACCACGCACTCTTCAGCTTCGCTGTCAACTCTCGACGGCCGGGCGCCGTGTGCGACGCACACCGCTCGTCTGTGGGCCGATGCTGCGGGCTAGCGGCCTGCACGAGAGTCCTGACGCTTATCGATACTTTCCCGCCCTCTCCACCAGTGGCTGGGGGGCCGGCCTTCCGCGCTCCTTCGCCGCTGAGGCAGTGTGCGCGCTGTTGCATCACCCCCAAGCTGCGCGGCGCGGCTGTGTGCCGCGCGCAAGGCCACAAGGCCAGCCGCCCACTCAGCGAGCGCGATCCCCAGCGCCCGTTTCGATGGGCATCGCGCGTCTGACGGAGCTTGCCTCGCCGCTGCCATCATGCTCCCGCTAAGCTTTCCCGCTATGGTCTCACGATGTGGCTCGAATAGATTGCGACTCTGGGGTTCACGCCCGGTGGAGCCCGCCGGCCAACTGGAGCGGCGGAAACAGTTTGCTGCGTGTTGGCGCGCTCGAGCGAAGCGGCGGTGGGCAGTCATCTGCAGCTGGCGACTCGCGCCCGCCAGCCACGGGCGCTGCGTGCTTCGCCACGACGAACACCGCTTGCTCCACACGCGCACACCCTCCCCGACTGCGCGCGCTGGTCGTCGCTGCACCCTTCTTCTGATCTCACGCTTCGTGCCGCGAACGCGCAAGCAGACAAGGCCCGCGTCAGTCAATCAGCTTCGCGAGAATCCTTTCTCTGACGCTCTCCCTCGTGACCTGCCGCCCACCGTCATTAGCCCGTCCTGCGGCAGCACTGCCGCTTCGAGCTTCTCGCATAAGCAAAGGGGACCCTCATGAAACGTTCTCAACGGGTCCCTCCATCAGCCCGTTGCGCACCGTCGTCGTCATAGCCCGCCGCCGGGGCAATTACTCCTAACCCTCCATCCGCCGTCGCCCGCGCTGCTCGGCGCTCTCCAATCGAGATGAAAGACGAGACGTGAAATCTGAGATGCATGATCATGGCTCGCGCCCGTGGCTCGGCCGTTCCGCCGCCCGTCCGTTCCATCCATGCGCCAGCTCCCGGCGGGCGAGAAACCAGACGGGCCAACCATCCCGCCCACCCCAAGGGTCGCTGGGACAGCAACCCAGGCTAGCCACGCCTATGCGCATCAACGATCAGATGCCGATTTTGCTTGGCGCCGACGCCCTCTCTCCTCACCATCAGAGGCTCCAAGGCTTCCAAGCTCCCACACCACCCTTTCCTCCCGCGCTTCACCATGCGCCCCCTTCCCAATTCTGGCGCTTCCCTGGCTTCCGCTGCGGCGTGGGACCGGCGTGCATCACATCATCCCCATCCATCGGGAGCAGGGCGCAGGCAGGGGTGCGTGAGAGCGGGAGAGCCGGCCGGCGAGCACGGGTGCCGCACGGGAAGGCGTCTCATCAGACGTCAGCCAACAGCCCAGCATCATCATCGCCGCCGGCGGCCGATAATATCTTTCGTTCGCCGCGTGGGGAGATGCAATACACGGTCGACTACGCCTTCCGTACCGTGGTTCTGTCTCCTTCTCTAGACCAACTTGAGTAAGCCTTGCCGTCATGCCGAGCGGCACTGACTCCCTGCCTCGTCATTTGTTGCGCCTGCGAACCGCGATTCCTTGGCCCGGCCACCCCAGCCTGGTGGCTTGCGACTGCGGTCTCTCATCAGCTCACTCGTCCTAATCTCTCGTTCCTTCCGCCTATTTTCTCGCTCGGTACGGCTGCGTAAGTAGCACCGAGCAAAAGCCGCCCTCGTCGTCATGCGATAGGTGAGCAACGAAAAAGCTTATTCACGCAAACTTTCCGACCCTGAGATACGTACGTGCGTCCCCGTGCTGTGCGTGCGTGCGGTACGGGCGGCGGGAACGAGGCGGTAAGTTAGTCATTCGCTGCCCTCGAGGGGACCGGACGGTGGACCGGATGGGTCCAGATCCGGGGAAGGGGTGGGTAAAGAGAAAAAAATAAAAAAGCCTACTTCCGATCGACGGCTGTAGCAAGCAACGCGCCAAGGGCGCAGGTAACGTGATGATGCGCTCTTTGCAGTATAGTGTTGGTGGCGTCAAAGGTTGACTAGTCATCTCCAAACTCTATTTCCGCTTGCATGCAGGCGGACAGCAGGATTCTACTGGCTGGACGCTGATGGGCGGCTGCTGCTGCTGCTCTTACTCACGCCTTTCAGGGCCTTTGGGCCCTTCGGCCTCTTTTCCCGCCCTCCTGTTGCGGGTACGTGCAGCATAGCTTGTATGACTAGCTCAAAGAAGGTGGGTAGCTCTCCCCCACACTTTCGATAGCCCAGCCTCCCTCTGCTGCAGCAAGCCGAGCACGGCGAGGGTTCAAGCTTGTTGCTCGACTTGCAGCTGCATGCTTACCCACTCCGGTATCTTGCATGTTTGACGTTTGGAACATATGAGCATTGATGAGACTGAGGACCGGTGAGCACTGTCTAACAGTTTGGTTGACATTAAGAGAACAGGCAGCTGCGTTGGTCCTTAGTGAGCTGATTATAGTGAGTGGTCTCAGCGGTTATGGCAGAATGAGAAAGCTTATGTGGTCTCATTGTCGTACACTCATGCTAGAGTCGCGGCTGCAGCCAGAGCTGGATCGCTTGGCAACGCTCCCAACATCTGCACTTCGGTCCTTCAGGCGGTTCAAGACAAGAGCAAAAAAAAAAATCTCACTCGTGGTGGATGCCATATTCGCGCAACAAACTCACTGGGTGGGTGCATTTGGGGCTGATGTGCCGCATACGTACGTCGGATGACACGGACACGAGAGGACGTGCATGCTTTCGCTTGCTTGCAGCCATGTGAACCTGCGCCCTCGCCACTACGGCCGCTGTAAACTCCACGTTTGCCAAGCTTGCGGCGCTAATTGGGCGATAGCGTGCAGCTAATGTGAAGAGGAGCTAGTTGCATCCCTTATTCCAGAACATCGAGATGACCTTAGCCTTTGAGATAAGCTGTCGCGTATTCGGAGAATTAGGAGTAAAAAAAACTACGCCAGTGGCCATCTGAAAGCAAGGAGCTGAAAGGATGTTGGGCTGATGGGGCCTAGTTGGAACTGTGGCGCTGCCAACCACGGGCGAAGGCGTCAGTCAGCAGCCGCTTCGCTTGCAAGAGCATGCCGGCAATACGAGTCGGTGGCTTCCGACCCGAAGTCGAGGCCACCGCCACCACCGGGGAGAAAGCCAGGCTGAAAGAAAGGGCGACGCTGCCGACCGGTCGGCCGACCTAGACAAAGAACCGCCGACACTAGGCAGCCGCGAACGGCAAAGCCGTTCGGAGCCGCGCCGCAGTTCACAAGGGGCGAAGTATTGGCGACTTGAGGGAAAAGCAAGGTGGCAGAAACCAGAGGATCATTGTGGACATTACGCAACGACTATCTCGTGGAGCGTGCGTTCATCGATAGTGCTTCCATCGTTGTTGCTCCCCTAATCATGTGGTCCACACTGACGCGTCCAAGATGGCTGTGCTGAATATTTTTGTCAGCGCAGAAGAAAGGTAGAGAATACCTGGCGCTATTCCGGGAACCTAGGTGCATCCGAATGTCAACGGGTGCTCCCGGTAGATCGTTGCAGGACCCGGGAAACGACTGCAACCGGCCGGCGACAGTTACTCGCGTGCTAATTGGGACCGACCGGATCAAAGGACCAAAGTTGTTCAAGTGCACCGGTTCTGTTGGGTTGACGAAACGCAACTCCACCATAACGCTACAGCTCAGAAGATCACCGGGAAGACGCTCCGGCACTGCCGGTGTAGAGCTGGTGCCACAGAGATTGGAATTTTGTGAAACGAAGCTGCGCTTCCCTGGTTAGTTGGGATGACTGGACGTTAGTGCAGCTGGTTGAGAGGGAGCCTTTGGTCATTTTCTGCTGACGAGCTGTCCATCTTCCAAAGGGATGTTCTGGACAGCAGGATTGTCAAGCGACTGTACGTGTCTCCATCATCGGTTACTGGTAGAGCAGATAATGATGTGGTCATTTAGCTGTTGAAGATCAGTAGCTTGTGTAATCGCATCAAAGAGCGGCGTGGGATAAGCATTTCGAGGTCCCACGAGCCAGAGACACCAGATCTTCACTTTCACCTTTCATTTTCCCGTTCAGCCGACCCTCGAAGGGAGCATATTGAGGTACGTCCAGGACAGGCGAACCGGGTGTCACAGCGGGTATACCTCGGGTAGCGTCTGGTGGTGAAAAGACGAGGCGTCCCATCAGATCTCAACATCAGTGTGAACCCCCTCTTTTTGTTGGACTTGCGAACCATCCTTCCAAAGCCGTATGGACCCTTCAGACTCCATTTTATGGTGCAGTTGCGCGCACGGAAACGCTGTCGCCTCGAAAGCCACGGTGGCGTAAACAACGGAGGAGCTCTGGGGAGCTTCTTCCGTTGCAACAGAGCTCCACGAAACCGATAGCGGGGCCGGCCACGACCACCAGGCCTTTATGAGATGGCAATCGCCGGATCAGAGGCAAGGATTCGTAAATCTCGATGCAATGTAGTCCAAGCGTCGTCGCGTGTAGAAGATCGTCGGCGCAGATGGAAGCGTGCGCGGCATCGAGTATCGGGTGCGATGGGTTGCGCAGGTTCGAAGGAAAAGAGCGTTGTCGACAAGAGCATGGAGGGCGAGAGCAGGCAGGCGTGGGCAGAGGTGTTGATGGAGTTGCGAAGTGGGCATGGGCAGAAACGCAGGCAGGATTGGCGGAGATAGGAAGGCGGGGAGGCCGGTGAGTGACGTTGACGCGTGTTTGGCGACAACGCGCAACCGGGGTTCACTTCGCGCTTCTTGCAAAAAACTCATCATGACATGTTCTCCTTGCAACATGTGAGCCGCACCGCTGTCTGTAGCCACCCCACCGCTGCTCTGCTCTCCCAGCTCCCCCTCTTCTCCACCAATCTCGAAACGCGACCCGCTGCGTGTGCGACGCCATGGCGACGCCCCCTTCGCCGTCGACGCCAACAGGCCTGAGCAGCCGCCGCATGAGTGTAAGCATTCTAGCTCTCGCAAGTGCCCTATTTGCTCACATCAAGCGCCAGCGCTTCTCCGAGGACTTCAACACGGCGACAACCTTTGGCGTGTCTCCACGAAACCGCGCCTTTCCCAACGACCGCGAGCCATTGCTCCACCGCCGCGACGTCCGCCTCATCGGTCACCGCGTCAATGGCCCGTTCAAGCTCCTCAATCCCACTCGTGCGCACTACAACGTCATCGACGAGAACGAGAAGGGGTTCCACACCGAATCAAGCCCGGGTGTATCGTTTAAATGGACTTCTCGAAACAACCGCAAGGGCAGGCATGCCCTGCAGGTCGACAAGGCCCGAGCTATCCAAGCCGCTCGCACCGCCACAGCCCACCATGAGCTACCCGCGAAGACTAATCACCCCGCCCGAGTTATGCGAGGCATTGGGCGCATGTTCACTCGCTTCCCCGTTTGGGACATCTCATACCTCGTCGCGTTGGTATTCACGCTTGGCAGTGTTGTCTGGGTCATCAATGGCTTCTTTGCGTTCCTCCCTCTTATCCGGCCATCGTCTACATTTGATAGCGAGGTCCTCTATGGCGGGGGCATAACCGCTTTCATAGGCGCGACCATTTTCGTCATAGGATCCATTCTTTTGATGCTCGAAGCCGTCAACGAGAACCGTGCCGGCTGTTTCGGCTGGGCTGTTGAACGTCTATTCCACGACCCGTCAAAGGCTTCCACCCCCCGCGAGTCGCAGGCAGACAGCAAGCCCGACCTCGAGAAGGCCGTCTCAGAGCCTATCATCGTGCGCGTCCGCCCGGTGAAACCCTGCGACCACCACCATTTCAACCAAAAGAACCTCGTCGGCCGCAGCGCGGACCCCATGGACGTCCACTCGTGGGTTTGGTTCCCCTCCTGGAACGATCTTCGCATGCATTACTGCCGCGAACTAGGTTTCCTTGCATCCCTGACACAGCTGATCGCCGCCACCGTTTTCTGGATTTCAGGCTTCACCGCCCTGCCGGGGATCTTCGACCACATGTCCACCGGCCTTCTCGCCGGCGTGTACTGGACTCCGCAGATCGTCGGAGGATCCGGTTTCATCGTCTCCGGCGCCCTGTTTATGCTCGAGACGCAGGCGGAGTGGTGGAAGCCTGCGCCATCCGTGCTCGGCTGGCACATTGGCTTTTGGAACTTGATTGGCGGAGTTGGTTTCACGCTATGTCCCGCTTTTGGCTATGATACTAGTAGCTGGGCTCAGTATCAGGCAGCTTGCAGCACGTTCTGGGGCAGTTGGGCTTTCTTGATTGGAAGCACCATCCAGTGGTACGAAAGTTTGGATAAATACCCTGTCGAAGTGAAGAATGGAGACGAAGAGGACGAGTAAACATTCGGAGAGGAAGATCAATCGTTTAATGCTAATTTATAGTTCCGGAATTCCAAAATGGTAAGTTTAAGAACACAACGCGCTGTTGACAGCGCAATGACCAGGAGTCAAAGGCTTCCCTTCGAAAATGCAGTTTGGCTATTTGAAAAAGATTCGCCTATCCTTCAAGATACCTCTATTAGTTGATCGTAGTCCTTCGCTTTACCTGTATTTCACATGGGCTTTGTTTTCATTGTACGACGTCTGCTTGCAATGTATTCGGACAGCAATATAGCGCTCGTTTGCAAAAAGAGATGTAGTATTCGTCTAGACACAGACCAGGCATACTCAACATATCCAGATGCTGCTCCTGTACATCGAGTTCTTGACATTCTGTGAATCACTGTACTGAGATTTCTGCTGCATGCTGAAGTTTTTGCCATCTTGGCAACGGTGCCGAATGCCGCGCTTCTGGACCTTCCCGCCAGCTCTACAAGCTTTCCTTACGCAATTCTTCCGCCTATATCGTGTATCCTATCTTTCCTTGCAGGAGAGTCGCACCGTTGAAGCCGCTACGCCACGGCGTAGGCAGCGGCAATTGGGAGAAATAGGGACTGTAATGTGGACAATGGTGCGGTTCTTGTACCTCAATCCCGTGATACTTTCTTCTAGTACGACCGGATGTGTAAAACAGCCATATCATGTGTCCGAAGTCTTCCCCAGCAAGACAAATTTCATTTGGAGAGATACAGTACGTCCGCAAGTCGAAGCTGTCGGGCACTTCGACTTCGATGTCTTTTAGACAACTTCGATGTCAGAGGACAAAAACTCTCTTGGAACAAATTTGTCCCTCTTTTTTTTTGGCCGGGATTCTTCTCCAGGACGAAGTCGTATAATTTAAGTGTATCAGCGGAAACTTTCTCGAAGTGCAATTCGGACTAGTCGTGATTCACAAGGGCGCAAAAGAACTCTCTTTGGGCATCCGTGACGCCACACACCCCTATTCATTCGAATTGACTACGTGCTTTTCCTGTAGTTGTAAGAATAAGTTCTCTAATGTTATGAATTCATTCCCTTCCTATCCTGGAAATGAGTATTGACACTCTAGTAGGAAAAAGACAAAAAGAAGACGCCCATGTCGTCAAGTTGGGTCAAATTCGCATCAAGGTAGACCACTACGAAGTGCACGCTGAATAGGATATTTCGCTCCTCCAATCCTTGTGCCTTATCGTTTTCGGTACAAGCTTTCGGTGGGAAGTCATAAGCGCCGAGCAGACTCACGGAGAAATTCCGAGCTGATCTGAGATACTTCCTGCATGCCAAAAAACACTGGAAGGTGTGCTGCTACCATTGGATTCTAAGCAATCACGTATGCCCAGTAACAGTCCAGATCATCTCCGTTTGAGACTGCAAGCGCCCTAACATCTTCGGCTGCGAAGTCAGGCTCATCACTCTATCCTCTCATTTCACGCCTCTTCCCGATCCTACCGGCCCCCGGGCTCAACAGAACTATTGTCCTCATGTGGATCAAGCCCGCCACGTTCAGCCTTGACCTAAAACTTGATTTTTTGAAAGAGCAGTCTGCTCGCAGTCGACATCAGGCCCAATCATATTAACCTTCAGCAGCAGGGCCCAACAAGCTCAAAGAGCCGTGACCGGATGTCAGAGCCCCTTTGGAGTTGGTCTTTTTTGCGGAACGCACAACGAGCATAGGTCGTAGGAAAAACGTGGCATTTCCAGCGTCAAATCTGCGTGGTTCCGGAGGAGGGGGTCCTACGAAACAAAGATGCGTTGCAACGATTCTTGCGGCAAAGTGAGGAGATTAGGGGGTAGGTTACCTATCGCAGGAATATGTACGAGGCTTTGGAAACGGGAAGACACGAGTTGGAGGCACCAAAGAACCTGCCGTGGGACTAATGACTGTTGGATCTAGACAAGGGTGGGAGGTGAAGCGCGCTTTGTACTTCAAAGTCCCCACCTAGCTCGGTCAATGGAGCTAGCAGTTCTGATCACTCGTTCATCATCAATGAAATAGTCACCGGCGCCCAAGGGGATGGTGGTATCATTGGCTGAGGTGGAAGCGAAAGAAACGAGAAACAGAAAGATTTTTTTTGGCTTCTCAAATAAAGGTAGGGATTTTGGTTCGTGCCAAATCCACTTCATTAAAAATACACACAGCAGTAAGCTCTTTGGGTATCCGCTCGATCTAACGCCATGAGAAAGACCTGAAAATCAGAATGACCGAGAACTGGAAGATAAGCCAAAATCATGAAGAAAGGAGTCTTGAAGCAATCATTACAACATAATCGTGAAACGGAGAGAGAAGTGATTAGAGGAAAAGAGAGGGAAAATGTGAAGAAATCTTCAAAGTGTCGTGAAATCTGTCTCCCGCAAGCGTCACAGCCTCACAACAAAGCTACGGGAGCAGCAGATCCGTTCTCCTCCTCTGCAAACCCCTGGCCAAACGCTGTTCCACCTGCACCTGCTGCTCCCGTTGCAACTGCTCCGGCAAGTTCAAATTGCTCGTAAACGGGGTGCGCATAAAGGGCGTCGGCGCCGGCACAGCGCTTCCAGGAATGGGCTCCTCGTTGTCCAACTCGATGATAACGCGCTCCCGGCGGCGCTCGTCCCTCGTCTGGCCGTGGGCCGGGGTCTCCTTGAAGCCGCCCTCCTCGCGGTCCTCCTGCTTCTGCGGCCACAGGATCTGGCGCGTGACCACGGCGCGGATCTGCATGTAGACGACGAAGAACCAGAGGACGATGAGGCCGACGGTGAGGACGCAGCCGACGACGTTGATGGCGTGGTTGTGGTTGAGGGCCGTGGCGACGGCGAACGTGGCCGTGGTGAGGGCCGTGTTCGGGAAGATGAACGAATACCACGTCATGGCGAAGTCCATCTTGCGGCGCGTGGCGGGGCTGGCGTGCGCGCCGACTGAGACGAAGAAGAACCAGAGCGCCAGGCCCCACAGCCAGATGCCTACCCAGTTGGCGATGATTTTGCTGATTTGCGCGGCGAGCTTGCCGTCGCCCATGAAGTCGTCGGGGACGCAGCTGGGGAGGATTTGGCCCATGCTGATGATGCCGGCGATGGTGAAGCCGGAGGGACCGACGCTGATGAACATACCGGGGCGGAGGGACTCTCGAGGGAGCTTTTGTGTCATCAGCCGGTAGAGGAAGGCGGCGTAGATCATCAGTGAAACCATGAAACCGATACCCTGCAGGATGACACCTCCAACGATGATGTCAAGGGAACGATCTCCAGATGTCTTTCTAGCCAGGTTGCCAGCATGTGGGCCAACGATTAGAAGAGGGTAAGCTGGGAAGATCCAGACCGGGGTCATTTGAGAGATGGTGAATGTTTGTGTGGACCACCTAGCAAAGCGTGAGTCGATATTCATGGTGAGAAAGGGAAGCGAGTAGCACGGCACTTACATGATGAGATATATGCCACACGAAAAGACGATTGCCATGCCGCAGTAAAGCCAGAACAGAACCACCATGGCATCCTCGAGCCAAGACCCTGTGAAGTCGACTCCATACTGCGAGATATTAAGAAGGATGGTACCGAAACTGATGACTGAAGCAGGAATGAACAGAGACTCGGTCGGATGGAGAAAACTGGCGCGGAAGGTAGAAGGATACATGTAAAATCGCATGCTGATCATGGCGACGTTGAAAAGAAACAGGGCAATATTCAAGAGGAAGAATATGCAGCCAATTGCATACAGGCCGTGGAAGCGAAAGGGTACTACAGGTTGGTGTTAGTGGAACACTGGGAAACGTCGCCACAAGCCCAATTGGCACGTCGTAAGAGGCACGCCATGGTCCTCGTCGAGAAGCCAGTCGAAGCTGCGGAATGCACGCACCATTATGCAGCACATTGGCAATTCCGCCGGTGGCCATGGTCATGGTGAACCAAGTCCATGTGAAGTGCCGAACGCGCTCTTTGAGAGACAAACGCCGGTGCTCGTCCTTCTCCCATTCCTTTTCGCTCGTGCGGATGCCATTCTGGACGGACACGGGAGTGGCATCGCCGTTCTGGTCGGGCCAATGCACGGTGGAGGGGCGGTGGGCGTTGTTCGGCGCAGAGGGAGACTTGGACGAGGAGGAATGATCGGAGGAGTTGGAGGACCTGGGCGAGGAGGTGAAGATGAAGGGATTTGGCGGATGGATGGCAGCCGACTCCAGACCAGGGCTCTCGTGGCCGGCTTCAGGGCGCGCGGACGGCTCGGCCATGGCTGCGGTGAGTGGTGCGGACGCGGCGCGTGCGGAGACTCGGGCGTGCGAGTGGGGGGTCACGGCGGCGGGTTGAAGGAGGATATCAGCACACGGGCGGGGAGCGGCGCCGAGCTTCCTGCGAGGGAGCGCTCATGAAGGAGAGGCGGCGGCACGGCATGACGGGCAGGCTGGCGATCGCGGGCATGGGGTCGTGTGGGCATTTTCGCCGCGGCCGCCAAAAGTGTCGCCAGGACGGGCGGCGGCAGGGCTGGGCCGCCACGCCGCGCAAACCCTGGCGAAGATCGACTAAACCCGGCCGGCGTGCTGCCCGCGGTGCGCCGCGTCTGCGCGCCATCGAGATTTGTGCGCAGTGCTTCCCCAGATAGACGACCGCCGGCCTGCCTGAGCTGCTTGCTTTGCCTACTGACATCACTAGCGCCGCTCGATCCCCGGAGGCGTTCGGCGGCGCAGTCATCTGAAGCATCTGCGAAAGCATCCGCCGCTGATGCTCGATCGCCCAGCCTCTTTCTGCCTGTCTGGCAGCGTGGATGCTTCAACCCCGTTCCACCGCGGCCGCCGTCGCAGACCACGCGACACGGCTTCCGACGCCCACATCTCGCCGTCCGTCGCGCTGACGTCGGCAGTGGCACTACCCGATCGCGCGTGCCTCGGAGCGCCGGGCGCTGGCTGGGCGGCACAGGCGCCGACATGTCGTGCGGGACCAGCCTCGCGCGACGCGCTTCTCGAGCGCGGAAGCGCGAAGCAGACGCAGGGCGCAGGGCCAAGCAGCTGCGTGGAGGGCGCCGGATGAACGAATAGGCAAGCCGTTGTTCCAGCCCCGGACGCGCCCGCATGCTGCCCGAACTGCCGAACTGGACTCCGCAACGCTTCCGACAGCTTTCCCCGGCCGCCCACCCCAGGCACCATGCAGCTATTTCTCGCCCCGCGCGGCGACCCTCCCCGACATTTTCCTGCCGTGCTCTGCTCTGCAGCTTCAATTCCCTCTCTCCTTCTCCGAGTCTTCTCCTTCGCGCGTCGCAATTGCCGTCTCCGCCATGGCAGGCTTCTTGCAAAAAGGCGCCAAGAACATCCTCCAGAAGAACCCCAACGACATCGTCTTCCTGTCTGCGCTGAGAACGCCAGTCACCAGGGCGAAGAAGGGCGGCCTGAGAGATGCCTACGACCACGAGCTCCTCGCAACCGTACGCCGTGCCAATCTCCAACCCTCTTCCGCCCCGTCAATTAGCTAACCCGAGCTTCCGCCCCAGGTCCTGAAGGCCACGCTGGATAAGAACCCCAAGCTCGACCCCGCCGCCGTCCAGGATGTGCAGATTGGCACCGTCTTGTCCGAGCTGGGTGGCTCCAAGGCCGGCCGCATGGCCCTCAACCACGTCGGCTACCCCCCCAGCGTCGCCTTCCAGACCGTCAACCGCGCCTGCAGCTCCGGCCTCGCTGCTATAACCGGCATTGCCCACAGCATAGCGGTGGGCGCCATCGACGTGGGCATCGGCGGTGGCATGGAGAGCATGACCCGCAACTACGGCTCGCGCGCCATTCCCACCGTGCTGTGGCCGGCGCTGAAGGACAGCCCCGTCAAAGACGCCCGCGACTGCATCATGAACATGGGTATCACCGCCGAAAACGTCGCCGAGCGGTACGGCGTCAACCGCCATGACCAGGACGTCTTCGCTGCTCACTCGCAGCAGAAGGCGGCTAAGGCGCAGAAGCAGGGTCTCTTCGACGCCGAGATCGTGCCCGTGACCACGCGCTGGCGCCCCGATCCTGAAGTTCCGGAGAACGAGGAGGAGATCACCGTCACCGTGGACGACGGCATTAGACCCACCACGACGGTTGAGAAGCTGTCGACTATGAAGCCTGCGTTCAAGCCGGACGGCTCTGCTACCGCGGGCAACAGCTCTCAGGTCTCCGACGGTGCCGCGGCGGCACTGATGATGCGCCGCAGCACCGCACACGCTCTGGGTCTTTCTGACTCCATCGTCGGCAAGTGGGCGGGTACTCAGGTCGTTGGCTGCGCGCCTGACGAGATGGGCGTTGGCCCTGCGGTTGCCATTCCCAAGCTGCTCGACTACACCGGCGTCAAGAGGGAGGAGATCGGCATCTGGGAGATCAACGAGGCGTTTGCAAGCCAAGCCCTCTACTGCGTCCGGAAGCTGGGCATCGACGAGGAGAAAGTCAACCCCAAGGGTGGTGCGATTGCTCTCGGTCACCCCCTGGGCGCCACTGGTGCAAGACAGCTGGCGACGCTGCTGCCGGAGATGGAGAGGCAGAGCCAGGAGCTTGGTGTTGTTAGCATGTGTATCGGAACGGGTATGGGCATGGCCACTTTGATCGTGAGGGAGTAATCACAAGTGGGGAACCTGTAGCAATCTTCGTGACAAAAAGCGATGAGACTGGGATAGCATTATAGACTTTTCGCCGAAGTTTTATGACTGTCCCGATGCTTCGTCCTTGTTCTTCTTGCGCTTCTTCTTCTTCTTTTTCTTCTTCTTTTCCGAATCACCAACCGACGCGTCTGCAATGCTGACAGGATTCTTCGAGCCCTCGCCCTTGGGAGAGGCCGCGGAAGCAGTCTGCTTCGATGTCGCCTTGGCCATTTCTTCCTCCGAATCGTCTGAACCAGCATCATCCTCTGCCCGTGCCCTCTTCCCATTTGCGGCAGGGGTTGCCTCAGACTTTTCCTCCTTTGATTCCAATTTTTGCTCAGCCTCCACACCATCCTTCTTCTGGATATCAATCTGGGCCAGCTGCTTCTTCTTTTTCTTCTTTGACCGCTCCTCGAGCATCTCATCCAGAAAACTGACCGGCCTCTTCCTCGGCTTTTCCTGCACCGGTGCTGCCGCTTGTTTCGGCACTGCTTTTCCCTTCACCTCACTTTCAGATCCGGCAGACCCAGTATCATCTTCGGCTACCTCCTTCTCAGCCATATTCGGATCGACTTCTGCATCCTCCTTATTCACCGGTTTGGGCTTTTGCTTCTTCGACTTGAAAATGGCAGCGCGTCCATCCTCGTCGTCGCTATCCTCCTGTGCCCGCGCAGGCCTTGCAGGTTTTTCGGGCTTCTTGGTCGGCATGTGCGCGGCGGCAGAGACCTTCTTCGCGGCATGCTTGCCGAGGATCTGCTGGCGGAGCTTTTCGTTGGAGGAAAGCTGGCTGCGCTTGAAGCTACCGTCGAGGATATCTTTCGGGGGCTCAGCGCCAACACCTAGACTAGTAATCTTCAGCAAACGGGCACTGCGGCACCTGCGAGGCCATTGAGAGCGCTTACATGTCGGAGCCGGGGACAAAGAGCGCGCTGTCGTCCTGCTGGCTCTGCTCGGCCGACTGGTGCGCGGCGGCGTCCTCAGCGGGGCGCGGGGGCAGCCATGACGCAACGAGGCTCTGGCTGCGGGCGAGGGCGACGCTGACGCGGTTGAAGGCGACGTCCTCGGGGCGCACGGCGGCGGGCATGCTGGCGGCGCGGTACAGTGCGATGCCGGGGGGTGAGGTTGCGAAGGTAGCGGCCAAAAAAAGCGGCGGCAGTAGCAGTAGCCGTGCATGTGTTCCGCAGGCCGCGTGCCAAGCCCGCCGCAAAACCAGCTGCTTGTGACCCTATCACAACGAGCGCAACCAAGCACACCTCTGCATATCCATCTCCGCTCACCCTCCTCCCTCTTCCATCGCCCCAAAGCCACCATGTACAAGCTGGCGCGTGCCGGTCGGCCTATGGCCTCCGCCCTCAGGGCCTCTGCCGTACGTGCTGCCCGCGACGCCTGCCCGCGTTGCCGCAGCTCTCACCTGCAGGACCACCCATGCTGACGCGCTCCCAGGATGCTCCGTTGAAGAGAGCCGTCGTCCAGCAGACCCGCAACCTCTCCATACACGAGTTCCGCTCTGCGGCCCTGCTCGACACCGTACGCTGCCTGCTCCCGCCCTCCGCACACGCGTCCGGCTCCCGCTAACCTCGGCGCAGTATGGCATCGGCGTGCCCAAGGGTGACGTCGCGAACACGGCGCAGGAGGCCGAGGCGGTGGCTAAGAGCATCTGTACGTGCAGCATTGGGCCCACTACCGGGACGGCTGACTGACCAGGGCGAGCAGCGGGCGACGACATGGTCATCAAGGCCCAGGTGCTAGCCGGAGGCCGTGGCAAGGGCACCTTCGACAACGGCTTCAAGGGCGGTGTCCGGGTTATCTACTCGTAAGGCCCTCCCCCCTCGTCCGAGATATTTCGCATATCAGCTAATTGTAGCGCGGGCGTCAGACCCACCGAGGCTCGCATCCTCGCGGAGCAGATGATCGGCCACAAGCTCATCACCAAGCAGACCGGCGCCGCCGGCCGCCTCTGCAATGCCGTCTACATTGTCGAGCGCAAGTTCGCCCGTCGCGAGTTCTACCTCGCCATCCTGATGGACCGCGCCACCCAGGGCCCCGTCATCGTTGCCTCGTCCCAGGGTGGCATGGACATCGAGACGGTTGCCAAGGAGCACCCGGAGGCCATCATCACCACCAGGGTCGACATCCACAAGGGCGTCACCGACGACATGGCCCGCGAGATCGCCGTCCAGCTGGGCTTCTCGGAGCAGTGCATCGAGGACGCTAAGGACACCATCCAGAAGCTCTACAAGGTCTTCATGGAGAAGGACGCCACCCAGATTGAGATCAACCCGCTGTCCGAGACGACCGACCACCAGGTGCTCGCCATGGACGCCAAGCTCAACTTCGACGACAACGCCGAGTTCCGCCAGAAGGAGGTCTTCTCGTGGCGCGACACGACGCAGGAGGACCCCGACGAGGTCAAGGCCGCCGAGTCCAACCTCAACTTCATCAAGCTGGACGGCGACATCGGCTGCCTCGTCAACGGCGCCGGCCTCGCCATGGCCACCATGGACATCATCAAGCTCAACGGCGGCAACCCGGCCAACTTCCTTGACGTCGGCGGCGGCGCCACCCCCGAGGCCATCAAGCAGGCCTTCGACCTCATCACCTCCGACCCCAAGGTCACCGCCATCTTCGTCAACATCTTCGGCGGCATCGTCCGCTGCGACGCCATCGCCAAGGGCCTCATCTCCGTCGTCCAGAGCATGAACCTGCGCATCCCCATCATCGCCAGGTTACAGGGCACCAACATGGAGGCCGCCCACCAGCTCATCAACGAGTCCGGCCTCAAGATCTTCTCCATCGACGACCTCCAGAACGCCGCCGAGAAGTCGGTCCAGCTCTCAAAGGTCGTAAAGATGGCCCGCGATATCGATGTTGGCGTCGAGTTCACCCTGGGCATCTAAATCTTTCCCCGGAACTGCTACACCACCAAACAAAAACATTAATATTTTTTTGAAATTAGAATGGATGGTGGGCTGGGCTGGGTTGGGGGGTTTCGGGCCGGTGTGAACAGAGGGAGGGAGAGGGAGAGGAAGAGGGGGGAGAGAGTAAAGTGTGTGATGTCTCCATTTAGATTTCCATTTTTTGGGGCGGCGTGTGTACCATTCCTTGGTTTTCATTGTGTGTGTGTGTATGTGACTGAGTGAATGGGTGATGCCTCGGTGTGGCTGTTGTGACCGAAAGCAAAGCGCTTCTCTGCCTCGGATATCCATCCGTGTGCGCCAAGTGCTTTGGGAATGAGTGTATGTATGTACTTATCATAAGCATGGAGGATACTGCTGTGTATTCAATGCAACTTTCTGCATGATGGTTTCGGTTTGCGGGATGTACGTATGAACTTTTAAGTGAGAAACTTGTCAAGATTGTTGGTACTGGGAAATTTACTCCTGCTGGACTAAGATTTATGGGAAAGGGGAAAGCCCTCCAATCACTTTCAGAGCGTATCCTATTCGATGAGGTGATAATGGAACACAATAGGTAGAAGAAGACTGTGTGGATGTGTTGCTCACAGATGACTTGAAAAGGAGAAAAATCCAAGTCGAGCTCCAGGCTTCTAGCTTGAATGATGGGGGAGCACTCGAATGGGAAATCTAAGCTAAGCTTGGCTTGAGCGGAAAGACCGCATAGCTCAGTACCGCCCAGCCTGCGGATTAGGTGCCGTACTGAAATCACTAGGACCGGATCAAGCGATCAATCGACACATCCTACTAGAAGATTGCCATCCACGGGGTATCAAACACGAAACATGGCAGATTACTCATTTTCGACGCCCCTGCTTACTCGCTTTTCTTTCGTGGTCCCCGAACCAGGCCTCGGCGAATCGCAAATATACATACAGCTCCGCGAAAGCCCTGATCCACACAGACTAGGCTGATGGTCGTGACGAACTCACTCGACTGACGACGTGAGAGTTGTTGAACACGGAGACTACAATTCCTGTGAAACGCTCATACTAGCTGAGAGATTCCGTGGCAAGGGGTATGATCCATACGAGCAATGCTTCATTTATATGTGCGTGTATTCTCAGCAGCCAATCTCAGCCAAGCTGTATTCAATCGTGAGAACCGACTTCGTGCCCTCCGATGCGCGTGTCTTCATTAATCAATGATTACACCCGTTCTTTGATTGAAGAGAGCAAGGCGTCTAATGTTCATAACAGCCGAAGACCCACAATGCTGACGGTCTGCTGCGATTCGTATTGAACCAGAGACATTGCCGCATCAACGTAGGTGTCCAAGGTCATCGAATCAACAACACGCAATCCCAACACGTCTTTCATCTGCCGTAAATGGAGCACTTTCTGCAGGGGGGGAATAATATCATTGAACGACCAAAAAGCTACCGAGTCGAAGAGATTCAAGGAATCCGCTTCATCACTGCGCCAAACCGTCAAAACGCCATGCTATGCCAAAGCAACGAAAAAGTAGAGAGAAAATGTAAGGTAACCGATCTTGTCAGGAAGAGACATTGCTCTCGCGTGAAGTGGTATACTCGCATGGGGGTAGTCGATTTATTTGGCGCGGAGGCGCGAGCGGAGAAAAAAAAAGGGAATTCGTGAGAAAGCAAGCCGACGACACTAGCTTTGAGACATCCACAAATTCAAGCCAAGATCCAATCGCTTGCGGGGTGGGCAAGTTTTGACGCAGGGATGGCGTCAGCTCCTGGTCGCCGGTGGGGCGGGATATGCCTTAACCTTAAACCATCTCGACGTAGTTGCTTCAGAACATGTTAGACGGTGCACTCTCATTCAACGTCGAGCCATGTGCACTTACCTGGGAAAGATGCCTTCCCGATCACCAATTCTGCCAGTCCACCAGTCCGTCTCATTCTCCGTTCTCTTCAGAATCGTAATGACCTCCCCCTTCTTGAAGCCCAGGTCACCTGGCTGGTCAGGCTCGAACGTGAACTTGGCAATCGCCTGATTGGCAGCCATCGACGCTCTCTTCGCAGCGCCAAACTGCGGCTTGGGCGCGGTGGGCCTTCCTGGTCCAGTCTTCGGCTTGTCACTGTACGAATAGTCACTGAATCCACGTGAGCGCCTCTCCATGTTATCGAATGTCTCGGTCGGGTTTGCGCGAGTGGAGAATGAGCGGTTGATGCCGTTGCCACCCTGAGCAGGCGTCCTGTCATAGATGTCATCGGCCCAGGTGCTGGCGCGAGACGGACGGTCGTGGTATTCGAAGTCATCGTTGGTAGAGCCAGTGCGGTTGTTTCGGACGCCCTCGCCGTAAGCGGAGCCACGGCGACCCTGCCAGACAACATCCTCATGCGAGTCATCATAGACGGGCACGTCGTTGTACATGCCGTCAGCGGCAGCAGCATTGCCGGCAGCACCAGCAAAGACGCGCGAGTTCAGGACGCGCATCAGCGGATCTGCGGCGGGCGGAACAGGCACGTTGCCCTCGAGCAGCTGTCGCGCAGTGACTCTCCGGCCGTAGAGCTTCTCATTGGCGTCGCGGCGCTCAATGAGGACGCTGCCTTCCAAGCTGACACCGGCAAACAAGCCCTTGGTTTTGGAGTAGGCGAACACGCCGGCCACGCTCTTCAAGCTTGCTGCGCCGGCCGCCTCGGCATTGCGGCCTACCGGACCAGCAGCAATCGACACATTACCACCGAGTGTCAGCGACCCAGCCTGCGCAAAAGTCTTGACCGCAGCGGCGTCGTTGAGGATGAAGACGAAGTCCGTGAGTTCAAAGCCAATCTGACCACCGAAGCCGCCGCCGACCGTGCCGATAGCTGAGGGCGCGGACCAGCTGCCGTCCGCGAGACGAGCGACGACGATACCAGAGCCAAAACGGCCAGACCCGAGGAAACCGGCCTTGAAGACGGTCAAGATAGCAAGACCCTGCGCGGGAACGCGATGTTAGCTGAGTGTGCGGTGATTTCGGCGGCGCCGGCGGCGGGTGGAGCGAAACGCGCGGCTGTGCAGAGCCGGGCAAAGACTCGCGAAGGGCGGCGAGGACATACTTTGGCATTGGCGAGAACTTGCGGCGGGATGATCTTGTCCGGGCCAAAGGCTTGCCGCGGGTCGACGAACGAGGCGAGGATTTTGCCTGTCTTCCTGATTTCGCCTGCGAGACATTTCGGAGTCAGCCTGCGTGCAACGTCATTGATCGCCAGGCAGCAAGGGAGGGCCACTCACTGCCGACCGACGACGGCAGAGGGTTGTGGATTCCGAGCGGCATGGTCGAGGCGAGGGCAGCGCGACGGCGGGAATCACTGGAGGCGGCGGAACGGGCAGGCGGCGGAGGTGTAGTGGAGAAGGTTGCGCAGGCAGCGCGGCTGGGAGGCAGCTGGAGGAAGCTGTGCCAGGCGCAGCAGTCATCAGCAGCGCCAAAAAGCCGCGATCCCGGCACCGCGCGGAGCGAGCGGCCACGGCGCCGCGCCAACGCCCCTCGCCCGCGCCCTCTCCTCCCAACCCGCTGCGCGCACGCTGCGCAGCACGCGCGCCGTGGTTTGCCACCGGAAGACGCGTCGCCAGGCCGCCGCTGTGGCGCGACGACGAGGCTTGCAGCTTTTGCCGCAGCCGTGGCAGCCCTGCGTCTGTGGCGCCCGCTGCTGCTCGCTAGCCGCCTTGGGGCACAGCCGCAGAGCCCAAGACCGCCTGATTAACCTCGACGCTGCACGCGCCGGCCTCAGGCATGACTGCGCGTCCGCTGCGCGTCCCTCCGCCCGCGCTGGAAAGGGATCCCGGAGCTTCGGGGTCTCCCTGAGCCACACGAGGCTGGACACTACCCCACAGCCTGCAGTGCGGGGAACGTCCACGGCTGCGAGACCGGGACGCTCCCCACAGCCGGGCATCACATATAACTGCCGCCGACGTCGCGCCTGCCAGCCATGCTGTGCTCTATCAGCTCACTGACACCTTCCACAGGAGCGTGGTCTCCACCTGACGCGTGACTGGACTTCGGTAGGCGCCCAACCGGCGTTGACCAGTAGCTGCAGCTCAATCACTTACCACCGCGCCCAGCAACGCCATCCTCCTTGTCCCAAACTCTCCTCCTTCGAGAACTATTGTCCAAGCCATCAAAGTCCATAGCTCCCCCTCCATCATGAGCAATCCCGTCGCCATCGTCACCGGTGCATCCTCCGGCATCGGTCTAGCTCTCACGCACCACCTCCTCTCCAAAAACTGGGACGTGGTGCTCCTCGACCTCAACCCCCCACCACCCAACGCCTCACTCCCCCCCTCCCGCACCCTCTTCATCAAGACCGACGTCTCCTCCTGGCCCAGCCAATCCGCCGCCTTCGCCCGCGCCCACGCCTGGCACTCGCGCCTCGACCTCGCCGCCCTAAACGCCGGCATCGACGACCGCGACTGCATCTTCCAAGCCCTCCGCCCCGGCGCCACCGACGCCCCCACCGAACCCAACACCCAAACCTTCGCCGTCAACCTCCTCGGCGTCTACCACGGCATCAAGCTCTTCGCGCACTACGCGAGCCTCACCGCCACCAACCCCAACACCACCAAAACCTCCCCCGGCGGCGACATCGTCGTCACCGCCAGCGCAGCCGGCCTCTACGCCCTCCCCGCCGTCCCGCAGTACACGGCCACCAAGCACGCCCTCGTCGGCCTCGTCCGCGCCATGGCCCCGCAGGCCGCCGAGCGCGGCTTCACCATCAACGCCGTGTGCCCCGACATGGTGCCGACGGGGCTGGCGCCGCCCGGCCTGATGGAGAGCTATCCCGAGGAGCGCAAGACGCCCATGGCGACGATGTTGCGGGCGTACGACGAGCTGCTCGGCCTGGCGGCGGATGACCGGCGCGGGAAGAGGAGGAATGGGCAGGTGGTGGAGGTGGTGGTGGATGATTTGTTTTATAGGGTGCAGCCGGCGCCGCAGAGGAAGCAGGGTGCTGTGGGGCCTGAGGTGTTGAAGTTGTGGGATAAGGTGTATCGGGAGAGGAACATTGCGTTTGCGCGAAAGGCTGAGGCGGAGGCCAGGGCGAGGATGTCCGAAGAGATAAGCAAGAAAGAGCACAAGTTGTAAAAAAAAAAGATTTTTGATGAGTCCAGTGGCAACTAGGGGAAACAGCGGGCTTTGTCAGCAAATCTGTGTGAAAGGCGGAAAAGCGTTGTCGGTGGCGGAGGCATGAGCAGCGGAAGCGGGAACACGGAAGCGGGAGCCGGAGCCGGCCAAGGAAAATCGACGGGGAGGGGGAACATCTGGCCAGTGCAACGGAGAAAGAGAACGGGCGGGGCCGGCAATTGCGCGAGCGGGCAAGGCGCTGCGGGAAGGGACGCTCGGGGCAAGATCGTGAAGTGGGGACCAAGGTTCATCCCGCAGCCACGGTTGCCGGGAAGAAGGGGGGGTGGGAGCGGGTAGACCCACACAGCAGAAACTCACGATAACGATCTCTTTGGGCCGACGACGATCACCCTCCCACCCCCCGGAGCTGCCCGGGTCTTTTCGGGTCCCCAGATCGATGCAACGCCGTGACATTGTGCCGCAAGGGGTATAGCACCGTTACTCAATATGCGCCGCTCAGCTATATGTAAAGGACCTGTCTGTTCCTGTTGGCACGAGCGTCGTGACGTCTGTCCTCAATCTCAGCACGCAGCGAATTTATCCGGAGGATTCGAATGAGATACCGGAGGGGGTACGGGACTTAGGTACTTCAACACCCACATTGACTTCAACATCAGGTGACGACCGCACCACACACTTCTTCACTCCGTTGCCAAGCGAAAACTAAAGTCAAGGAGTATTCGAGGTCCTTTTAAGCAGTGCCGGTGGAGAGTTGAGGTTTTACCCACACGCCCATTGAAGTATTCATTGGGATGCGAAAGTGAAGCAAGACACTCAATCTCGTGCGCACGATGTCGCGGCACCAATATTCGAACAGTTGTATCTCATAAATCACTGTCAGGCGAGAAAAAGGGTGTTGATGAAGATCCGAAAGCACTTTTCATTCTATCATCGTCCGCGCTTCTTCTGATTAGAATGGGCCTCGATTGCCCAAGCAGCACAACACCGAATCTATACCCACGAGAAAAGCCTCTCTCTCTCCAGGAAAACCGGTTCGAAGAATGCATCTAACCCATGTCTATAAAAAAGAACATCGACCGAGTATGGATTTCCCCACCATGTTTGTTGTTCACCAGAAAACGCCAACGCTTGTTGAATGCCCACGCCCCCCGAATCTCGTTCTATCCTTTCTTTATCTCAAAAACCCGATGCAAGAAGGAACCCCGGAACAAACGTCAAGGTAGTTTAAACCCGAAGTAACGACATTGCAAAAGTCCGAACTACAAAATGCCGCGAAAAAACGTGGGGGTATCAAGCAATAGTGGAAGGTGTCGTAAACAGCCTCACTAGCGCTTACCACAGGGTGTAGCCACCGTCGATGATGCAGTTGGAGCCGGTCATGAACGCAGAGGCGGGAGAGGCGAGGTAGACGGCCAGGTTGTTGAGGTCGTCGACGGCGCCGAGGCGCTTCTGAGGGGTGTTCTCGATCCAGATCTTCTTCTGGGCGTCGAGGGCGGGGACACGGTTAAGAGCAGTGTCCATGTAGCCGGGGGAGATGGAGTTGACACGGATGCCGTGGCGGGACCACTCGGTGGCGAGGGACTTGGTGAGCTGGATGACACCGGCCTTGGAAGCGTTGTAGCAGGACTGCTCCTGGGGGTAGTTGACGATCGTGCCGGACATGGAGGCGACGAAGATGATGCTGCCGCCGTTCTGGGACTTGATCATCTCCCTGCCAACAGCCTGGGCGACGAGGAAAGAACCAGTCAGGTTGATGTCGATGAGGCGGCGGAACATCTCGGTGTCGTAGGTCTCAGCCTTGATGTTGGAGCTGCGGGAGTTTAGCATACGCTGACTGACATTCGGAAGCTCGAGAAACTTACTCGGCGATACCAGCGGCGTTAAGGAGAACGTCAATCTGGCCGTAGTGGTCGACAATGTCGCCAACAGCCTGGTTGATGGCACCACCGTCGCGAACGTCGACCTGGTAGAAGCGGACGTCGACACCAGTCTGCTCAGAGAGCTCGCGGGCAGCCTCCTCGCCAAGCTGCTTCTGGACATCCATGATGGCGATGCCGCGGACGCCGACCTCGGCGAGGGCCTGCGCCATGTTGAGGCCAAGACCACGACCACCACTGCGAATTTCGTCAGAATCATGCCAATTGGTAGAAGGGGTGCAGAATGAGCTTACCCAGTGACGACGGCAACCTTGCCGGGGAGGGTGAACTTGGCCATGGTGGAGTTCAGGCGGCCAAGGATGCTCTGGTCGAGGGGAACAGCGACGGACTTCTCGTCGGCGCCGGGAGGGGCGACGGGGCCGGTGGAGGACTGCTCAACCGGAATCTCAACTTCTTGCCTCACACCGTCCTTGTAGGTGACAGTAAGGACCTTGCCGGACTTGATCTCCTCGGCATTCTGCTGCTGCTGAACGGTCTTGAAGGTGCGCACGCTCTGGGCGGCAGGGGCAATGACGCGCCTGGAGGCGACGCGGGCGATGACCTGGCGGGACAGCATTGTGTTCGTGTGTGAGAGAATAGTAATAAGAGGTGGTTGAAAATGAGGAGGTAGGTCGAGGGTCGGAGTCGAGTGGCGGACGGCTCTGACTATTTAATAGGAGTCTCGGAAGTGACTGATTGCCGAATGTGGAGGCCGTGGGTCGGGCTCGGTCGCAAGATGCAGGAGGAGGCTCGAACGAAAGAAGTCTAAGGGGTATCGATGATGCGCAGCTCTAACAGTGCCAGGCGGGCGACAAGCGCAAAAAGTGTGAAGCAGTGGACGGATGTACGGTGACGGGGTGAGCAACGCGACGGCGGAGGGCCTTTTATTTGCGGAGGCGTGGTTGATTATTCAGTCGGCTGGCGCAGAGTCCGTCGTCGGCGCTGGAGCTGGCGGCTTCGCGCCTGCGCACACCATCCGCCCAAGCTCCCTAGCGCTCCACTGTTTCTACTTTTTCGCGAGAGTCCATGCTCCTGCAGGGAACGGCGATCCGTGCAAAGTAGGGCCGGCGGATGCCAGATTGGAGCAGTGCTAAGGGAGATCCGCCGTGGCCAAGCGCGACCGGCGAGACGAGCTACCTCATGGAAGCTTCAGAATCTTCTCCCGCGGCGCTAGGACAGCTGGCCCGCGGTTCGCCTGACCAGCGCGGGCGCCCATTACGAGCTGACAGTGGCGGCGAGGGAGCTGCCCGCTGGCGCTGGCTCTTTTGCCCCTCGGATGCGAGCGAACAGCGAGCGCCGGGCGTTTGGCGTCATATCTCCACAGTCCCACACGGCCGCCGCGCTGCCCTACGGTGGCGGCGGGCAGCGGGCCTAGCAGGTACACGCACTGGACGGGCGCTGCAAGCTACCGCCCGCCCCCGCGGCGGAGTGACGCGACCGTCTCCCACGCGGCTGCTCACCGACTGCGGGCGTTATCAGCGCCGCATGCATGACCGCTGCACACCTTAAACGCCGGAGCTGGGCGCTGCAGAATGTCGGTCGGCGGCCGCCAGCCATGTACCACGGGACGTACCCACACCCTTTTCCAGGCCAGCCGGGCGCGCCGCGTGGGAAGTTTGCCGAGCGCCGTTGGCCCTGGAACCAGGCGCGCGCGCTGTGGCGTGCCGGCTGCGCACAGATAAGCACCCCCTGGCCGTGCAGCAAGCGAGCAGCGCCGCCCCTTCGGCGATCATCCAGAGCCAGCAAACGCTTCTTCCAACCTTCGACCGATGTGGCCGCGCGCGTCGCCGGCTTCCCTGCCGCCGCTCCATAAAATCCATCTGTCAGCGGCATAGGCGGCCGCTAGCTACTCAGGCCGCAGGGAAAAGACCTTCAGCCCTGCACACCGGTATCCGTCACCACACGCGCTCCAGCAGGCTGCTCATGCAGTGGGCCCGCTACTGAGACGCCAAATTTCCTGCCGCAAAATCTCTGCCACCCGCCTCCTCAGCAGCAGCGACGCGGGGAGCCCAAGCGGCGGGCAGACGGCTAATTGCTGCCTCACACCGACATCGCCATCTGTGCTCCCCTGAACCAGGTCGATGGCTGGCACGTGGGCGCCTGCGAACGAAATTGTGGCCTGCCCGGCTGATGCGAAACTCGGGGGGCGGCCATCACTTGCAGCACCGCGACGCCTAATCCATGGCTGCCGCGCGCGGAGAGTCCCTTGCGCCCACGTTCTGCGCCCGCGACCTCATCTCACCCGTCGCGCTGCGCGATGTCGTCGGCGGGGGACGCAGCGGCAAGCCGCGCGCACGGCCTTCCGTGTGCCGCGCAGCTTGGGGGCCGCCTGCCGGACTCGCGCTGCAGGCCTGCTGCAGGCGCGGTCATGTGGGCAGCAGGGCCGAGGGCGGAAGCGCGAAAGGGGCTGGTGTTGAGGAAGGCGATATCCATTTTCCGGCGAGGCTCTGCTGCGGTGCCTCGGCGCCCCTGGTCGGCATCCGCGCTTCCCCGGTTTCGGGGTCGGCGCCGGGCGCTGCTATATTTATTGACAATAAATGTGCGGAAGGCGGCCGTGTGGGGGGGCAGAACACGGGGGCGCACGCGGCGTGCTGGCAGCGGGCGCTCTGCTGCTGCTCCCGCGCCGGCGCAGAAGTCGCCGCACGCCAATGCCGCGCGCAGACAGCGGTCTCGACGGCGGCGCGGGTGGCGGACATCACCACGGCGCTCTTGCCTCCGCCTGGTCGGGGCGCGTCTTGGTGTTGACTAACGCTGAGGCTCCAGCCGCTCCGGCCCCCCCTTTCGCGTGCCCGCGTGGGAGAAGCTTCTCCTTTCCGCCGTCCCGCCCCCCCGGCGCCCGCGACGCCCAGCGCCCAGCTCAGGGCCTGTACAATCTACTACGTACTTACACGAGGAAGGGCACACGCGCGTCTGCTGGTCACAAGGACAGCGCCGACTCAGCTGCGCCGATGAGGCGTGATTGTCTTTACGAGCACACCAGACTGTCGTCTGTCCATCGCCATCACGGCACGCCCCAAGACCGTAATCCGGCGCCCGCAAATCTCTGCTCGGGTCAGGCCTTCGAAGGGTCCTCTGATCTCGCGCGGCGCTCTGCCCCCATCTCATCTCGCACATCGCTCTCTGCCCTTGTCCCTGGCCGTGCTCCCACGTTCCGGGACGCCGGTAGGGCTCGCACGCGCCCCACGATGCGAAATGCCAGGCGCATCCCTCCCTGCTGCCCTCAAGCAACGTCGCCTCAACGCCACTGTTCCTGCTCCATGGGCCCGACTCCACGTGCGAGTGACGTGGTCGCCCAATGCCTCCCTCCCCACGGAGCGGAGCTCGCGGAGCCGTCTAGACCAGAGGCCAGCGTCTCAACAAATTCGGCCGCCTGCCAGCAATGGACGATCACCACTTGCGGCTCTGTCACCTGCGCATGCAGAAAAAAAGCTTTGTCCGGACGACGAGCCATACGCTGCCCGCTATAGGCCGGGGCACGCCGAAACACCAGCCGCGGGATCATGCTGGTGCAAGCACCCCCAGCTTCGCCATGCCAGCGGGGCCAGCTCGCACACAGCAGCATTGGAGCTCCATCCACGACGTGGCCAGCACTGCCCCCATTCATTAGACGGATAGTCTGACTGTATCCCCATTTGTGGGCAGATTCTCAGCTTGGCTGTGCACGTCACGATCCCATGGAGTGATTTGCTGTCCCACGGGGAGCAAAGTTTCCTCTCCGGCAGCCTTCGAGTTTCGGGCCTTTTGCTGCATGCTCGTTCGCTTTCACGCATCGCCTGTCTAACCGACGCTCGCCCTCTATCATGCCACTCAGGCGTGCAGGGCTTGCTATCTACATGAAGGCTCGGCTGCATACCACGTATACGGGTCGGCCAATGAGATATAGCGGACTGGACTTGCCCGCGCAGCATAAGCACTCGAACCTGCCACTGCCACCATTAGAATTGAGCTCTCCGCGGGGTTAACGTTTACCCGCTAGTGCCGCCAGGAACTCCATGAAGAACTGACTAACTGAGCAGTCAAGAAAAAAAATTTTCCTTGGTAGACTATTGCAAGAGAGGTGGGTTGTTCGCTGCGTCCACGGTCGCTGATCCTTCTGAGCACTTTTCTACCATGAGGATCATGATGTGCGAACACCATGTGGAGATGGAGACCCCGGACAGCTTGGGGGCTCCACAATGGTGTTCGTAGCGCAGAGCAACCGCATCGCTTACGTAGGTGATTTGGAAAAAATCTTCCGGACGGACCGGCCGATCGTAGATCTCGGTGTACACCGTGACCTCATCTGTGGATGGACGTTTCAACTCACCCGCGGTGTCGTCCTCTTACCACGGCCCGAATGCTTTGTGGACCGACGTAGCAGCCCTATCTGGAGCAGAACTGGAGCACCCGTGGAGATAAGCTGCGACGGAGACACCTGTTATCTTGGAAGTTTTTCGGTGAGCGTCTTGTTCGCAGGTCAATGTGCCAATCCTTCCGGAGGTCGACCCTCTCAAAGTCTAGCTTTCTGCTTCTCTTGGCCGTCCAAGTCAAGGATACATGCCAGTGTTCCCTCGGCAACGTCTTCCCCTTCCTCAGCGTCGAAAACCCACTTCGCCCTCCCTGCTCTCGCGCTTCGCACTTCCAGCTCCATCTTCATCTGCTGCACCACGCACAGCACTTCTCCTTCCTCCACCGCATCTCCCTCCTCCACCAGCACCTCAATCAGCTTTCCCGCAAACGGAATGCAAACGTGCGTGGGATCGTTGGGTGAGCCTCGCCGGTGATGAGAGAGCGCCGCGCTGGACGAAGCAGTCGTCGCAGCCAGATGCAGCACGTAGGGCGTCGACGATGCCGTAGCACTCTTCTTCCCACCACCCGTAGATCCGGTGGAAAAAAGCACCTCCGCATCCAGCGACGCCGGAAACTCATTCCGCAGCACCCTAACCAGCTCCAAATGATGCGTCGGCGCCAACCCGGCGGCAGCGCCCGCGGTGCCCCCCGGCGGCGCCAGCGTGAGCGCCCACGCGTCGCCTTTGCGGAAAAGAAGCGTCGAGTTGCCCGCCCCACCGCCGCCGGGCCCGGCCGATGATGATGATGCTGGCGAGGCGCCACCTGCACCGTCCGCCGCTGCCGCTGCCGCCGTCTCCCGGCCCGCCGACGTCAGCGCGGCAGCTATGTCCGCTCCCGCCTGCACCAGCGCGCTCTGCCGCGTCTCCAGCCATTGCGTGTCGCACGCGCCCGCCGCGAAGTCGGGCGACGCGACGATGGCGCGCAGGACGTCGAGGTTCGTCTTGACGCCGCCGATGTGCGTGTCGTCGAGCGCGCGGCGGGCTTTGCGCACGGCCGCTTCCCAGGTAGGTGCCGTGACGATGATTTTGGCGAGCAGGCTGTCGTAGTCCAGGGTCACGGTGGCGGGGTGACCGGCGGTTAGGTGCGTGTCGATGCGGATGCCGTTGCCGGTGGGGAAGCGGAAGGTGCGGATGAGGCCGATGCTGAGAGACCAGGCGGTTTGGGGGTTTTCGGCTGTGAGGCGGAGTTGGATGGAGTGGAGGGGGGGCGGGGGGGTTTGCTGGGTCTGGGTTGGTGGTGGGAGGGGGGAGGCTTCTGGTAGGGTGGCGCCTTGGGATAGGAGGAGTTGGGTCTTGAGGATGTCGAGGTTGCAGATGGATTCGGTGATTGTGTGCTCGACTTGCAGGCGCGGGTTTATCTCGAGGAAGTAGAATTCTTCGGTTGAGGGATTGACGAGGAATTCGAAAGTTCCGAGGGAGAAGTAATTGACCTGTGTGATTTGTCCGTCCTGCTTCGACTGCTCAAAGGGATGGATAAAACATACCTTCTCCGCCATCCGAACAGCTGCTTCAATGACCTTGTTCACCAGACCCCTGTTCCCAATGGTACTCGGCGCAATCTCGACGATCTTCTGATACCGCCGCTGGATACTGCACTCTCTTTCCCAGAGGTGGCGCACACCTCCCTGCCCATCCCCAAAGATTTGCACCTCGACATGGCGGAATCCGTCCACCGCTGCTTTCTCGGCAAACACTTGCCGCGAAGGACTTTCCTCGATTGCTCTTTTCGCCGCGCCATCAAGCTCGCCTGGACTTCGAACCAGCCGAATGCCCCGGCCGCCGCCTCCATCCACGGCTTTGATCATTAACGGGTAGCCGGTGAGTTCTGCAAACTTGCGGATATCGGCAATGTTGTTGGTTGGAGTACGGAGCGCTGGTGCTACGGGGACTTGGCCTGCATTCATACGTCAGTCGGACGCTCAAAAGTAAACACTCGAGATCTGGATAGTCCTTCTCGGCAGTTTCTTAAGGACCAGGTCGAAAAGCGAATTCTAGAAACACATGAATCCAGGCCTGAAAGCTTACATTCTTCAGCCAGAGCCCTAGCTTTCAGCTTGTCTCCCGTCTTCTCGAGGATCTCCCAGCCGGGCCCCACAACCGCGGCGCCGGCCTCTTCCCATACGCGCCGGGAGAACTCGGGGGATTCGGAGAGGAAGCCGTAGCCCGGGTGGACGGCGTCGATGCCATGCTTCTTGATGACGTCGATCAAGAGCGCGATGTCGAGGTACGCGGCGGGGGAGGGAAGCTCGATCGCGTGGGAGGCGTGGAGCACGTGTGAGGTGTCGGTGGCGGTGTAGACGGCGTAGGTTGCGAGGTCGAGCTCGCGCGCTGTGGAGATGATGCGGGTGGCTATTTCGCCTCTGGAGAGGTGTGTGAGTCAATCACTTGAGGAAGGGAGGTCTCCGATGGAAGTACCTGTTGCAAACCAGGAGACGCTTGATCGGGCGGGGTGGTGGTCTTGCCATTTTGGGAAAGGTGATGGACGAAGTGGTGGTGGTGGAAATGATCTAAACCAATGTTTACTTACAGATTGCACTACATGTGTAGGGAACAGTGAGAGCAGCGGCGCCATCTACATATGCGAAGTTCAAAGAAAGTGGTGTCGTCTTTGCCGGAGGGTGATCGGCAAAGCTCAACGTGGGGTAGCTACAGGGACCGAGGCAAACCAAGCTCCACCAAGCTCGTCCCATCTCGTTCCACCACCACCTACATCCGCCATGTAGTTCCCAACCGCCCCAGCTCCTGCACGGAGCCCCATCCAATCTCAAATCCCCTAGTCACAATGGCAGACCGCAACGATGACGACCGCGAAAAGCGGTCCACGAGCACCTCCGCTGCCACCTCGCGCCTCGCCCAAGTCTCAAACCACCTCTCGCCAACTTCTCCTCCTCTTCCCTCCAACACCTCCAAGCCCCGCATCGCAAAGCCTCCCCGCCGCCGCAGCACCAAATCCCCAAACCCAACCGACGACCTCCCCCCGGACTACTCCGACATCCTCGCCCAGCTCTCCACCCTCCACACCCTCGCCACCACCCCCAACCCCACCCACCGCGGCTACCTCCGCCAAAAGCAATCCGGCAAGCTCTGGGTCCGCGAGCGCGTCGCCCAGCTCCTCGACCCCGACAGCTTCCACGAAGTCGGCAGCGCCAGCGGCACCGTGACCTGGCGCGCCCACGCCGCCAGCAACAACCCCCTCCGCGAAGAACCCGCCGCCTACACCCCGTCCAACAACGTGCAAGGCTTCGGCGCGCTGCGCGGCAGGAAATGCCTGTTCACGGCGGACGATTTTTCGCTAAGGGCGGGGCACGCGGACGGCGCGTTGGCGGCGAAGACGGTGTATGTGGAGAAGTTGGCGCTGGCGCTGCGGCTGCCGATGGTGAAGCTGGTGGATGGGTCGAGTGGTGGGGGGAGCGTGACGACGATTAGGCAGGAGGGGTGGTCGTATGTGCCGCCGATGCAGGGGTTCGGGGAGGTGGTGAGGGGGTTGAATATGGGGATTCCGAATTTGGGGGCTGTGCTGGGGCCGGCGATTGGGTTGGGGGCGGCCAGGGTGACGGCGTGCCATTTTTCCGTCATGGCGGGCGATGTGGGGGCCTTGTTTAATGCTGGGCCGAAGGTTGTCGCGGGTTAGTGGTCGACTGGCTGGTGTTTTGGGTTTGTGGCAGCGTGCTGACATGCGGTAGGGGCGACGTTTGAGGAAGGGCTCAGCTTCAGGGATCTGGGGGGGCCGGCGATGCATTGTACTAATGGTACAATTGACAACCTGGCGGCTAATGAGGCTGAGTGCTTCGAGCAGTTGCGGACGGTGCTGAGCTTCTTGCCCAATTGTGGGACAGAGGTGCCGCCTACTATCTCAACTGAAGACCCGGTCGATCGCACCTCCCCGGACCTGCGGACTCTGATTCCTCGGAAAAGAGAGAGAATGTATAATCCCAGGAAAATCATTACCGCCGTGGTCGACAAGGGCAGCTGGTTTGAGATTGGCGCTCTATGGGGCACAACGGCCATAGTTGGACTTGCACGGATAGGTGGACGTCCAGTTGGAATTGTGTCGCTGAATTGTGAAGGTTTGTCACGTTTCTTTCTCTGCCGTGTGGCTTTTGTAGACGCGAAAGCTAATATGCCCAGTCAATGCCGGTGCTCTCGATGCCCTTGGATCACAAAAGATTACGCGGCATCTCAAGTTCCTGGACGTCTTCAACATCCCACTTGTACAGTTCGTCGATATTCCAGGCTACGCAGTCGGGACTGTGGCGGAACGGACGGCAACAATGAGACACGGCGTGACGCTGGCCACGACCTACTACAGCACCACCATCCCAATCTTCTCGGTCATCGTGCGCCGCGTCTACGGCGTCGCCGGCGGGATCATGGTTGACTCACGCGACCCTCACATGCGTGTGGCTTGGCCGAGCGGCGAATGGGGCAGTCTGCCGCTGGACGGCGGGATTGAGGTCGGACACGCGCACGAGCTGAAGGAAATCGCACGGAAAGAGGGCGAAGAGAGAATGAAAGAGAGATACCGCGAGTTGGAGCAAGAGTACCGGCGCTTGATGAATCCGGTGCGAACGGCAAATGCTTTTGGCATAGAGGAGATTGTGGATCCGGCCGTGACCAGACCGGTGCTGGCCGAGTGGGTGAAGCACGTGTATGAGGTGCTGCTTCCGCTGAGAGTGCAGGAGCGCATTGCGGGCACGCTGAAGCCGAATTTCGTGTAATGGGGCAGCCCCAGACCGGTTGGGAGCTCGCGGTGGCTTGTTCAGAAACTTTAATACCATAAGCATATGCCAGGAATCATATGAAAACTGCTCTGCGGACGTTTCCCCATTTACAACAATGAAAGATGTAAATAAGTGACGTGTAATATAGTCCAGTTACTTGGACTTCGTCGTGGTGGCCGGCCAATCGTCTGCTCGCTACGTCATCTCCGCTGTGTAGGACCCCGTCTATCCACGCATAAATATTGGCCGCTATAAGGAGGTTGGCCGTGGCAGAGGTCCGAAACCGACGTCCATTGCAGTTAGAGCGGCAGGGGGTACCGCTGACGGCGAACCGAAGACTCGCCCGTCAACTTCCCCAACATGCAACAGCTCCGACCATCGTTCTCGCTCTCCACCCAAGTCTCCGACGGTCCCACCGTTCTCCAATCGCGCCGTCGCTCAAGCGATCAATCATCTGTCGGCGATAGGCTCTGCATAGCCCCGCTGCCACGTCCCCCGTCGGTTGATTCGAGGTCTATCTTGCATTTCGGCCCCCATGGGAGTCTCGCGCACGAGTAAGTCGCATTGCACCAGCTGTGTTTTGGTGGGCATGACAAAGCATAGGATCCTACAGCCACAAGCGCTCGGCCGTCCAATGGCTGGATCCAGGTGCCAGAGCAGCTGAGTTTATGCATCGCTCCTTGTCCGCTGCTTGTGCCCAGCGTGGCTGGTTTTGGCTTTCGATGGGGGGTTAATCGTGAAGAAACCGCGTCCATGCCGGTGCGTATAGGCAAGGATGCGCGACGGAAATCCGGAACTGGCGCTTTCGTTCCGTAATTACTTAAACGTGAAGCCATGCCCTCCGCCCCTTTGGTCCGATGCTTCTTTTGCTTCGAAATCCCTCTGAGGACACCGACGATACTTGTTGCGAGCAATCGGGGGCTTCTTGACGCGCGAAACGCCATCCCGAAATGCAGACACTTACGCTCAGATAGACTGTTGTTTATTTGAGTTTAGACGGAAACCAGAGGGCGGGGCGTCAGCAACATGTTTCCGGGACACTCGCAAAGCAAACTCGAGCTGGATCGCAAGAGCCATGATACAGACAAGTATCCAGTGCATGACGGCAGCGATCTCCCAGAAGCCTACAACCAGACACTGCCTGAGGTTGCGTACGGCAACTTCCCACAGCACATTGACAGCGATCCACCGGAGGCATTACCCACCCCCATAAGGGATTACAAGGAAGTTGTTGTTGTCGAGGAACCCAGAGCACCAACGATATGCGGACTGAGGAAAAGGACCTTCTGGATCGTCCTGGCCGTTGTCCTTCTTGTCATCATCGGAGCTGCCGTGGGAGGCGGAGTTGGGGGGTCATTGGCCAGCAAGAAGTCCAGCTACACAAGTTCGAGTACTGGAAGCTCAGGCGACTCTGGTAGCAGCTCCGAAGCTTCGGCCGGCCCGCTGCTCTCAAACACAAAGCTCGCATCCGTCAACTACACGGACGAAACCGGCATTGAGAACTACCACGTCTACTACCAACTCCAATCCAAAGCCCTCTACCAATCCGCCTGGAACACCTCCTCCCGCATCTGGGAGACCTTCCTCATCTCCAACGACACAGCCAACATAAAAAACGGCACCCCCCTCGCCGCCGACATCTACTACTACTCCCCCAGCCGCCGCGACTTCCACCTCTACTGGCTCACCCCCTCCAACACCATCCGCGGCCTCATCAGCAACAACGCCCCCTTCGGCCCCTGGACCACCAGCAGCATCACCGGCCGCTACACCACCACCCCCTCCTCTTCCCTCGCCTCCTACGGCATGGAATGCGCCGACTGCCAAAACGCCAACATCGTCATCTTCCAGAACACCACCACCACCTCCCTCCAATTCACCACCAACACACCCTGGACGCAATCCCAGCTCCCGCCCTCCGTCCCGGCGCCCATCAACGGCTCCGCCATGGCCCTCGGCCCCATCTACACCACCAACGGCACCCAGAACCTCGCGCTCTACATCAACGCCGAGGCCACGGGAAACCTCACACAGCTGCTCTTCGACGGCTCTGCCTGGTCCAACGTGACGCTGCCCGTCGCGCTCGACCCAGCTGCTTCCATCGCCGCGTTCGCGCTGGGCTATAATAACACGGCGAACTTCTCCATGCAGGTCGTCACTACGAAGCCCGGGACGGGGGGTGTCAGTAGCGCGGCTTTTGACGCCGGTGCCGAGGCGTGGAGGGAGGTTGCGGATGCGAGTGGTGGTGGTGGTGGGGAGACGTCGATACAGGGGATTGCGGCGGGCTCGGCGGTGGCGGCGAATCAGGGGGGGCGGGTGTATGGGTTTGTGGGGAATGGGAGTTTGGGGGAGTGGGTTTGGGGGGAGGCGGGTGGGTTTGGGTTTAATGGGTGGGTGGGGACGGGGGCGGGGTGAAGGGAGGGAGAGGAAGGCAGACGATGTTGTTCTGTCTGGCGAGTTTGTACGGGCACGGAAGGATCATTTAGATGTATGGTACAGTAGGAAGGCTAAGAAACTTGTGGTGCTTTCGAAGCTCACCAGTATTCATCCAGACACAAAAGCAGACATAGCTGCATATTTAATGCATCCAGATTAATGCCTCAACTCTGAACGCGCAAAGAACCCCCTGAGAGGAGAAGTGGAGTGGATTGTAGAAGAAGGCGAAGGCGCTGAAAGCGCCTCTGAAAGCGCCTCTGAAAGCCCCTAATATAGCCAGCTGCTAACTAATATCACCTATCACCTACTAACACCTCTTCTTTCCAGGCGGCGAACTAGTGCTTTCAGATCTGCTTCTCTCGCCACCGCTGCTATCTTCTTCATCCCCACTGTCCTTATTGGTGACGGGAGACTGGGAGCGTTGTTGGGGGCGTCTCTTGGTTCGACTGCTCTGCTTCGCCCGCTTCTTCTTCGTCACCACTATCCTTGTTGCAATCGCATCGAGAGGCCAGGGAAGAAGCAGCCCGGTTCGATCAGGCCGAGGAGGTGCCCTACGAGACTCAGGAAGCTGAAACCGAAGGTTCTCGGCGGCGCCGCGGATCTCAGGGAACCCGCCCTACCATCAGATCCACCGGCGTGGCAGCGTCCGGGGCACGTCTAGGAGAGGGAGACGAGGAAAGGTACCGAAAGCTCACCGATCTCACTAACAAGAGGATCGGGGAGATATATGGCATACTGAATGAATGCACCCCCAACATACCGAGGATCAAGGAAGAGGATGTCACCGACTTGCTAAAGGAGATCTTCGAGCTAGATGACCCTATAAACGACCCCAACGTCCTAGAGCACCTGATTAACCTAGATAAGTGCCCTTCTAAGCCTAGTAAAAAGGCTATCAAGTCTACCGGCGACAACGAAGCCAGGATTCGCTTCGAGACCGCACGCTCGTTTCTCGACGCAACCCGCGCGGCAGCCGATCGCGCTGAGAGTCTACTTGACCAGACAACAAGCAAAAAGGGCAAAGCGGACCACGAAAATGAGTCGGATGGCGTCGACCACACCACCGGCGGACGATGAAAAACGTGATCGCGGAAACGATCAAGTATACCGACGCATGCCATCACCTTGGTCTCGATCCCGCCAATCCAGTCATCAAAGAGTCCCTCGACAAAAGCAATCCCATAGTGTATAAACCCCACCAAATAATTGGGGTTCGGTTTCTACAAATCATCTTGAGTCATTTGGTGAGGGAAGCCATTATTGCAGATGACACCGGCTTGGGTAAAACAATAACGGTGCTGGCATACCTCATCCGATCTCGATTCGGAATACGGTATGGGATAGGATAGTATATAATATTCTTAACCTTTTTTAATCTATAAAAGACTATTTTAGGGTTAAATTAAATTACTATAAATACTTATTATATCTTCACGTACATACTATAGAGAAATAATTTGCTCTAAAATGCAGTCGTATTTTGTGTATCGTGAATCTCTAAAAAAAAAAACACCATTTTCTCTACCCTAACGCTAAAGTCCTCCACTACTGGAGAACATAACGTCCGAAGTCAGGTCTGCGAAACAACCCAGAGCCCGAGTGACACGCGCCATCTGAGTCTGAAGGATCAAAAGGGCTAGATGTCCTGTTGGGATTGACATCATGGGGCGTCTTTTTTCCATCCTCATGGACAAACGTGAGGGTAGACGCCGCACCCTTATTGTCCCTTGTAGTACCTGGATGTTTGCCGCCGCGAGTAGGTCCCAGATGGCGAGACGCTAACAGTCCTAGTTCGATCGGTTTACGGGTGACTGTAGCGTAGAGGTGACTATAGGCGCGGTAGTGGCAATGGGGCGGTGGTGGTTGTAGGCGCGGTGGTGACTATAGCGTGGTGGTAGTTGTGAGCGTAGTGGTGATTATGGCGTATAGGCAACTGTAGTACGGTAGTAACTACGGCGCGGTGCCATAACAGGATTAATAGAGCATCCGGAGTTGAAGTACTCATACCTATAGACCAAGACAAACTGATGCCACAATTTGCCGTGTGTATGAATGCTCCAACTCAGGATGTCTAATGACCTGGGAAGTCAAGCCCTTCGACAGTATTCTTCTTCCTCAGAGAGCATAAAGATTATAGTGATAACTGTCTTTCGAGACATGGTTCGATAAAATGATGATTTATTCTCATAAATTCCACATTATTTCATCAACATCAGGCTCTTTCCTCTCCTCCAATCCAATCCCCTACCCAACAACAACCTGCTGCACCGGCGTAATCCCCCTCCCAAGCGGCGCATCCGGCTGCGGATACCCCGGCTGCGTCGAGAAAGCGCTAACCTCGCTCAGGTTCGAAATCCTACCGAGCAGCTTTTCAAACGTGCGGTAGCCGGCAGCGGGCTGGAATTCCGGAATCATGTGGCCGCTCAGCTCGACGGTGACGAAGGTCAGGCCGCGGTCTGTCTGCCAGCTGCCGAAGACGCCGGCGCCGGCGACGCTGGCGATTTCCGGGTCGTCGTGGTACGGGACGTAGAAGGGCTCGGAGGGGGCTTTGGTGAAGCCCTGGGCGCCGTTCCAGGTCATGTTGTTGAGGGTTAGGAGGGAGCCGTTGAGGATTAGGACCATGTCGATTGCGCCATGTCCGACAATCACGTTGTTTGTGGCCTCGACGACGTGGGCGAGAGGGCCGCCGGTCAGTCCGGAGGGCAGGGAGGTGTCGCCGTCAGGACCGACGAAGACGTTGGTGTCAGTGCAGATCTCCCAGTTGGCCTCCTGAGGGGCGTGAAGGAGAGCCTTGACGTCAGAGCGGTTGAAGTATGGCTCGTCGTAGCCCTTGGGGAGGTAGAAGTCTGAGTACGGGAAGCCGAGAGTGTCCCACAGCAGGGGGCAGAGCTGGCCGACTTGGTAGATATCGAAGCAGGGATTGATCTCATAGATGGCCGCGAAAACGTCGTCGAAGATGTCGCAGTCGGGCCTGGTAGTGCCGTTGGCGAAGGCGCCCGGTGGCGGGCCAAAAGGTCCCTTGGGAGGGAAGGTCAGACCTTCAGCCATGAAGTCGTCGTAGCCGCAGGCCTTGCTCTTGTTCTGGATGTGCTCGGTGAAAGAGTCATTGAACGGGAAGGATGCCTGGTTGTACTCGACGAAGGACAGCGTCGGGACTTGCTCGGTGATGGCGTCGTATCCAATCGAAGGATCGTAGATCATAATGCCACTAACGTTGTAGTACGTGGGGTCGTTCAGATCAATCATGTGCGATGCGATGTACGGCACGTACCTGTTTCGCTGTCAGTACGATCAATGATTTTCAGGGTCCTAATACTCACATTCCAGCATAAGACTCTCCCGTAATGTAGACCTTGCGGCCGTGGAGGTCGAACAGTTCCATGAAATTCTTCCAGAAGCCCGCAAACTGCGCAGCAACGTCGGCCTCCGAAGTCGCATTAGGGGTACCCCTGGAGTAGCCGGTTCCAACAGGCTGCTCGACCCAGACGACGTTGGTCAGGTTGTTCCAGGCGTAGGAGTTCTTCACCGGCAGGAAAGTTCCGGACATCCAAGTCACCGGGCCGTTCTCGTGGAAGACTGAGTTGTGTTAGTAAATATCTCCGCGTGCTCCGGCCTCCCCGAACAAGCCTTCAATCCGAATGCCCTCGAGACATGCACCAGAAATACCCAATCCCGGCCCAATATCTCCGGGCCCAGAATTCGGAGGCCCGTCGGGTAGGCTTGAATCATTGACGACTTACATCCATCGAGCGAGGAGCAACCGGGACCACCCTGGAAACAAGCACAAAGTCAACCAAGATCGCTTAAGACCAAGAAATCGGAGCGAAAAAGCTTACATTCAACCAAATGACAATCTCATCACTCGCAGCCTCATTCTCCGACGGCACGAACCTAAACACAAAACCCACCAGCGTCAACCGCCTGCACCTCTAACCCGCATGCATGCAGCAGCCATGGTCTGTACTCACCAGAAAAACAACTCCCGATCACTACTCTCATCCACGGGCAACAACCCCGCATAGCTCTCCCCAATATCGAACGTGACATTGGGAAACGCAGTCCCGTCGACCGCAAACGCAGCCGTCTTGTTGGTGCTGTACGGACTGTTCTTGACGGCGCGCGGCTCCTGCTGCAGCTGCTGCGCGCGGGTGGCGGCAACGCGCTCGGCAGCGCGCTCGCGCATGCGGGCGTCGTACTTGGCTTTGTTGCGCATGGCGGGGGCTTGGGCGTCTGCGCCGAGGAGGCACAGGGCGCCTAGCAGCAGCGGCGCGACGATGCTGCGCATTGTTGGGGACGGCGGAGAGGGAGGAGGAGGAGATGTGAGGGGAGGGAAGAGACAGGGAAACGGGAAAGGGGGAAAGAGAGAAGGGGAGGAGAGTAGTTAAGTAGAAGCAAGAAGAGGCAAAACAAGCTGGGGTAAGTAGCTAGGTACGATGTCGGCGGGCGGGAAACAAGCTCTCCGCGGGCGTTTCGGCAGGAAGTCCGGCTGCAGGGCGCACGTCCGCTCGTCGACTAGGAAAGACGCCGAGGGTGGAGAAGAAGCGTGGATCGCTGGCTGGGCGCAGAAGCTTAGCGGTGGGCCAAGAGCTGGACGGAGAGTGACCTACCTTCGCCTTCGTCCTTCGCCGCGACTTTATACGGTGGCTCTCGGCTGCGTGTGCGCGCTCCCCCCAGGCGCCAGCCGCCGGGCTGGCGGAGGGCGTCGAGGCAGGCGAGCGAATGCATGGGCAGGGCTCGTGTCGGTCGAAACGGGGCAGTGCCAGTGGGCGGATCACGTAACATGGGATTGCGAGCAGCTCAGCGATAAGCGGCGGGCGCAGAGGTCCTTGCCTGTCCGGGCAGGTCCGTGACACGCGTGAGCACGCGAGCCGCGCGATGTGCGGGCGCGACCAGCCGTAGCCTCGCCGCCCTGACGTCACGCCCCGGCGCCCTGCTGCGAGCCTTGCGTTCCGTCCTTTTGCCGGCTGCATGTTGTGCCGTTTTAGCCCAGCCGTGCCTTCTTCCAGAAGCCGACGGCCGGCTGAGCGGACGAGGCTTGTGGCGATACGAGCGCCGGTTGGACTGTGTGGAGAAGCTGGACAGGAATGGAAGCGGGGCAGCCAGACGACCAGCGTCCTGCATCACGAAGCTTCGCGAAGACGCTTCTGCAGACTTCAATCAAGATATTCGTGAGACCAGAATGAACACTGAGACTGCATTCATTCTGTAACTCAGTGCTTATGCAGTACTAAGTGCTAATTCCAGACACGGCTGCCTGACTGTCGATTAAGAACCGGTTTCATAACCTCAGTCCTGTCTCTGAACCAAGGATGAGACCTGTGCGCATTCGAACGTGGAATTGTCTATTAGCAGACGGGAGTATCAGGGATAAGCCTTCCTTCACGCGTTAGAACAGGGCCACCTTAATTACATGCTTGGACACTGTTTCGAGTACACAGAGCCCGTCTACTTGCTCGGTTTCAAGTCAATTGTTTGGACCAGAGTTGGATTGGCGCATGTGCTACAGTGTGATCCGCGCTTGAGGTGCTACTTCCTATGCAAGGTTGTTGGTTGGAGGCTGATGCGGTGCAGCCCCGATGCAGGCGCGGGCTTCTAAGAAGGGAAGGATGGCATGTGTTCGTTGAGCCGAAATGGGGAAAAAAAGGACTAAGCTAATGCGAAGTGATGTCATGAAGCCGGCAACGTCTGCCTTCCGCACCTGCTATGAAGGCAATTCAGTGTGACGCCTCCCCTGCGGGAGAAGTCGTCCGTCAACTAGACCCGCGCAAAACATTCGCGAATGAAGCTCAGTCAACTGATCAATTAGCACACTCGGCACGAGTTGAATGCTGAACGACAAGGCGAAGACTTACCTGGAAGTGTAGAATAAATACTGCAGGAGAAGTAGCAGCAATTGAATTCGAAGACCTTGCCAGAGACAAGACAGAGAATCAATCAGTCAATTCTGTTTAAGGATGGCTGTAATGCTGATGACGAATTGTTGGTGCCCATGCGAGCTTGAACCGCGGACGTTCCAACCTGCTGGTAAACTTCGATCTCTTCAGAACACCAGTGCCGTCTGGAGCTGAAGCATTCATACCCACCGAAAGCTGCACTGCTATTTCCCTTGTTCCCGCCAGTATGAATGCTTCAACTCCTGACGCGAGCAAGAACAAAGCATCCATGGAACCACATCGCAGAAAATCGGGAGCAACATGTCAAACATGAAAATGTTATAGGCACCGAATGCCCCTTCTCACGAGGATGGTACGGAAAATGTACATATAAAGCCCCGATCCCCACAACTTATACTAACTTTCCTAAATGGCTAAACAGAGAATGTTAAAGAGCCAGCCTTTTGATTTCCGTACCTTCCCACCAACACCTCGCTCCGCTACCGCTAAAACCAAGCCAGCTGGTGTCGTATTCCAGAGCGAATCCTCAAGACTCAAACCCCCAATACTCCTTCAACTCGTCAGCGCGCCACTTGGTCGCCCAACCCGACTCGTTCTCAATGCGCGCCAAAATGTTCAAGATGGTTCTGTGCTCGCTCGGATGGCTCATCAGCTTGCCCGCCACCCACAGCGGCTGCAGCCCGTTGATCCAGGCGCCGTGGTGGCTGTTGCTGGCAGCGACGCCACAGATCTGTCGGGCGTGCCAGATCAGACTCTTGGCGCTCTTCTTGTTCAAGCGCACCTCTTTCGGCTTTTCTTGCAGGAGGCGGATGGCGCAGAAGTGGTAGAGCTGGTTGCCGTTGACCGCGGGTGGGTTGCCGTACAGGACCTTGGGGAAAGGGTAGTCGTAGTCGTCGAAGCTTGCGGGGTACGAAAGCAGCGGTTGCATCTCGACGGGTCGGCTGTTGTACCAATCCTCGACGAGGTCCCACAGTGCTTTCCAGCGGGCAACGTATTCTGCGCGCGCTTCCGGATTCGACACGGTGTCTCCGCGGCCGTTGATTACGTTCACGACGGATGCGGATAAAAAGACGGCGTAATTGGCGTATGCGTCGAAGCCTTTGCACTCGTTCTTGAACAGGTTCACGGCTGTCGACATCGGGACGTGCGAAGAGAGCCAGCGGTCCAACGGGACTTTGGTGCAATTGTCCGAAAGATACCCACCCCAAACATCCATACGCGCGAAGCACCAGAAGAGCGCCTGGTTGACGCCGCCTGAGACACCAGTGATGTTGGCCGCCTGAAGGAGAATAGCGCAGCCATCGAGATGTCGGCCCCAGTCCTTTGGCGATACGATAATCATTTCTAGCACGCAAAGCAATACGCTTGACGCGATGACTGGCGTGCTCATTGTCTCGAGCTCTGGAACAAGATTCTGGATTGCTTCCTGGTAAAGCCCAAGACTTTCCGTATAAGGCCTGGACGGGTCCTTTCGTTCTTGCTGCCGAGCGGAGAGAGCCAGGGCCGAATACCGCAGGTGTGGGCAAGACTTTGCCATTATCGGGATGGTGAATTGGAAGTGTCGCTGGTTGTCGAACTTGTCGAGCCAGGGAGCCACCTCATTGAAATAATTCTGCCACAATTCAATTTCCCGCTGCTCAGTCAAGGTCTTTGTCCGCAACTGCTGCGACATGGATTCAAGCCTTGCAGCCGCACGAGGCACAGTGTCTGGATCGTGCCCTGGAATGCCGTCTGGAGCACCGTCAACCGTCAAATCCGGAGTTCCGTGCCTGGTGATCCCGCTATTTCGAGCAGTCTCGATGATATGGCTATGTAGATTTTGCTGAAGATCCCGGTAGGCATGGCTGGGATAGTAGAGGCCATACGATGGCGACTCGACCAAGACTTGGTCATTCGAGAAGGCCGACGAAACTTCTTGATTCATATCAGGTGAAATCCAGGGCCGCTCATGGTCTGCGACTGGCATTTCATGTGGAGCCTGTTGTGTAGGCTGCGAAGTCAAGAAATCCAGGGCGGCTAGCTCCCCTGCGGAGAGTGACAGGCTAGTCGGCTCGTGATCCAGGCTATAGCGGTGAGGATCTGCAGACGGCACAGACGTGGGCGTGGGCAAGGAGGAGCGCATGGTGGAGTAGGTCGACGACGAACTGGTTCGGTTGATGTGTGGGTGGGGAGGCACTGGCGCGTCTGCGCGTTGCTGTCCGTTCAGCATTGTCGCGCTTCCATTCGTATGCCGACGCAAGCTCCCATCCGATGGATCCGGTTGGGTAGCGTCGCTCGCGCCGGGGGATCTGTACGGAGGTATGCGGCTATGCTGGTCCGGGCCGTGCGGCAGATTCGGCGCGTGAAATCTCGGCGCGGGAGCAGCGCCATTGTGGTGTTGCAGCGGGGACTGGGCATCGCTCAGGGACCTGGCTTGCTCGGGAGAGCGTGACGGCGCTGTCGAGGCGACCGGGTCTTCTGGCTGCCTCCAGGGCCAGCTCTCACGGTGCTCGCTTCCCAGAGGCGTGACGGCGGCCGTGTCCTGGTAGTCGTCCGCCGAGGCCTCTTCGTCGCGACACGAACGGACAACGGAAGAGGTGACGTCGATGATCTGGCGCAGGGCAGGTTAGCTGGGCGCCGTTGGACGTTGGGAGCGAAGGCAGTCAAGCGAACGGCAGGCGCACGGTGAAGTCTTGCTGGCGCTGGTGGGTGTGACGGCTGGACTCGCGCATCGACGGATGCTCGATGGTCAAGCCATTGTGGCGGAAGATGACGCCGGTGTCCCATTCGCAGGTCTCGCCGTGCTTCTGGCACTTGGTGCAGGTCGGGTGGACCTCGTCGCCTGCAGCGGCGGAGGGAGTTAGCGGACGGCGCGGGCGCGGGCAGGCTGGGCTGCTTACACTTCTTCCGCTTGCGCCGGCAGTTCAAGCAGCCGTGCCGGCCGCGCTTCCTCTTCAGCGAGGCGTCGGGCGGCGCAGCAGCGGGCGAGCGGGCGGGCGCGGGCGTGGCATGGCTGCTGGAGTTGGTCTCGCGCGAGGTGGCCGGCGTCAGTGTGTCGGAGGGTGCTGGCGGCGACATGTCCAGCACCTGCGGTGGGAGCTTGCAGCGCAGCAGCTTGCGGGCGACGCCATCGAGGCTGGGGACGCGGCAGGATGTGCTAGTTGCAAAAGCGCCGTGGGGTTTGGGGCTCGCGACTCGGCGCCACGACGCTGCCTCTCCACACGCCGGCCGCGTCGGGAAAGCCGGGCGGGCGCGATCTCCGGGATTGCCCATGCGAGCGCCTGCCATCACGCCGCTGATCGCTCCAGCCAGCGTGCGCGTCTGCGCCCGTCTCCATCGCGAGCCTGGGCGCTGCGTGCTGACTCGGGGCAGCGCATCGTATTCTCTGCGGCACACGTCTAAGTCTCTTCTCTATGCTGAACTCTATTCTGCTTTTCCCACACGCCCGGGCCGCTGCTTGGCCACCCCGACGCCGCCCTCACGCCGACGCGCAGTGGCCGCCGTCGATGCGCAGGTCGGAGCCCGTCTGCCACGCGCTGCCGTCGGCCAGCAGGTAGATGGCGCCCGCCTTGAAGTCTTCCGGCGCCCCCAGGCGGCCCAGCGCCGCGCCCCTCATCCACGTCTCCTCCACCTCGGGCTTCTCGGCCAGCAGCTGGTCCGTCATGGCGGTGCGGATGTAGCCGGGCGACAGCGAGTTGACGCGGATGCCGTACGCGCCCCATTCCACCGACAGCGAGCGCGTCATCTGCTGGACCGCCGCCTTGGACGAGTTGTACGCCGAGCAGTGCAGGCCCTGCGCCGTGTCAGCGACCAGCATGCACCTGGCGGTGTGCGCTGCGGGAGTGTCTCGCTCACCCTGTTCATGATCTGCCCGGACATGGACGCGATGAAGACGATGCTGCCTCCCTTCCCGCCGTCCCTCAGCACCCGCGCCACGTGCTTGGCCGTGGTGAAGTTGCCCACGACGTTGACCTCCATGATCCTGCGGTAGCCGTCGACCGGGTAGTCGATGGCGTCCTTCATCTGCTGGATGCCCGCGCACGAGATCAGGCCCTTGATCGGGCTCCCTCTTGCCGCCGCCTCCCGCGCCGCCTCTGCCACCACCGCCTCAACCTCCTCCTCTTTCGTAATATCGCACTTCCTGTAGCTCGCGTGCAGCGGCTGCGACGAGGCCTTGGTGAGCTTTACGATGGCTGCCCACTCTTCCGCGCTCGGCTCGGGCAGGATGTCGAGGCACACGACGTCTCCGCCGGCCTCGAGCACGGCAGTGGCGAGGGTGATGCCGAGGCCTCGTGCGCCGCCGGTGACTACTATGGTCCGTCCTCTCAGGCCGAAAAGCTTATCGACTGGTGCTTGCGCTGCAGGCGTCAGGCTCGACTCAGGAATGTGTGCGGGCAGTGCAGTATCCGATACGACTGAGGGAGCCATGGCTGATTGGCTGAGAGGGGCCGAACGGAGGCTGCAAGAGGCTCAAGTGTGCGGAACGGCGGCTGGGATCAGGATGCAAGGCGCTGAGGCAGCGGAGGGGCACGCGGAGGAGCAGTCCAACAGTGAACGGGGCGGAAGACCTGCGAAAGATTCCACACGACGGCGGGCGACGCTTTAAGAGCTGCCATCTGAGGCAGCGTCTACATTTCCGCTTCGAGGCGTGGAGAAGCGTCACGATAGTTTGACGGCGTCCCCGCTGAGCACGTGGAAGCGCTGGCGCGCAGAGGGGAGGATTCCCAAAGCGGAAAACACAAGCTACGGCCGCTTAGCCCTGCTCGCCCGCATCCTCCACCTCCACCCACATCTGCCCCGGACGGCGCTCGGGGCCGAGAGATGGGGAATGCGGCGTCGAAGCAATCACGGCCGCCGGGCCGCCTGGATTGCACCCGCAGAGACCGTCCGAGCCGCTTCTGCGCCGTGTTCGAGCTGCGAGGAGGATGCCGCGGGCGCTGAGCAGGCAGCGCTCTGGCTTGCCCAATGCGGCGCCCGACGTCGCAGGCAGACTCAGACGGGCGCGCAGAATTGCCATGGCCAACTGCCGCGCTTGCGGGAATACTCGGCGCGGCGCCGCAGCATCAGTCCACCGCCCCGTAAACTCACCCGAATCGACGTGCGCCAAGGCCCGGGGGACGGCCGTAAAGGTGGCTCACGGCTGGGGATCACTCCGCCTCTGCCTCCACAGCTGCTGCCGCTTTCCCCGGACAGATCTCCTGAAACGGAGTCTCTGACTTTTCGCGGCGGGCCGACTGCTCGGACACGCGAGATGCCCGCCTGTTCGCAGCATCTCGACGAGCTGGTGCTGCTGTGCCATGCGCTCCTGCAGTCGGCACCTCTGTCCAGCGGCCGACGCGCGCTGAGCCAGCGACACGACTCGCGCGCTCGCACATCTTCGGGCCCTTGACCCCGCGAGCCGACATGAAGGTCCTCCCGCGTACGCAAGGCCTTGCCGGGGGCTGTTCCCTCTACGCGCTCGGCTCGGGGCAAATCCCACCCCAATCTCTCCACAGCTTGGTCGTCGTCGAGTCCGGGCGCAGGCCAGGGTGCCGTCGTCGGCTTAGCCTGCTCCCCATCAACCTGGGGGGCTCTAAGCGCCTGCGTTCTTCTCGCGGGGCTATCCCACCGTGGCGAAATGAATCAGGCTACGCTGAGCGGCGCTGTTATGCTGCTGTGCATATAAACCTTCTCAGCTGACCGCGTTCGATGCAGTCCTGCATGCAGGGTCAGCCTTTTGCTCGCTCCCCTTGGCTTTTCTTTCTTTTCCCTGAGACAGAGTGATACTCAACATGGTGTTGACTGGAAAAGCCCTTGACTGGGCCATCACCCTGTGTGCTGGCGCTGGTTTTCTCCTGTTCGGGTAGGTTTGATCGTCCTGTTTGACGCTTCATTGCAGATGTCGCATGCCGATTGCAGTTGATAAGTTCGTCGAGACGAGCTCAGTCGGCACTGTTTGTCTCCAGAAAACCCATCCCCCGCTTGCGACGTGCGCGAAGACTTTGCAATCAAGCTCGCTCTAGCAACTTGGATTTTGACTGATCACGATGCTCCAGTTACGACCAAGGTGTTATGTCTGGTCTCCTTACCGGCTCAGCGTTCACGAAAGTTTTCCCCGAAATAGATACCCAGCGTGGCGGTAGCTCGTCACTCCAAGGAACCGTTGTCGCCATCTACGAGATCGGATGCTTCTTTGGCGCTATTTTCACCTTCATCTTCGGCGAGCATCTCGGCCGTCGGAAATGCATCATGCTCGGCTGCGCCGTCTTGACCATTGGTGCAGTCATTCAGTGCTCTGCTTACGGCATCGCTCAGCTGATTGTTGGACGCATTGTCGCTGGCCTTGGAAACGGCTTGAATACCTCGACCATTCGTAAGGAGGCCCTGCCCACCCACACAACCAACACCCCCTCGCGAAAGCATCAACACTGACGCGTTCTGCAGCTGTGTGGCATGCCGAATTGATGAAGGCTCACGACCGTGGCAAAGGTCTGGCCATTGAATTCATCCTGAACATTCTCGGTGTCGCCTTGGCATACTGGATCGACTATGGCTTCAGCTTCGTGGACAATGAGTCTCAGTTCCGGTAGCTCCAAACCCAACCCCTAATCGCCGAAAGGCTCTAACACAACCGCAGCTTCCCTATCGCCTTTCAGATCACCTTCGCCCTCGTTACTTTCGCCAGCATCATCTTCCTCCCGGAATCCCCGCGTTGGCTGCTCAACCATAACCGCGAGGACGAAGCCCGCAACGTGCTCTGGCGCCTCCAGCACAACGCCAAGCAAATCACTGAAGACTGCGATGTCGTCAACAACGAGATGGCCATCATCCAGCACGCGCTGTACGAGGAAAAGGAGGTTGCTGACGGCACGACGTTCAAGGCACTTCTCAAGGACGGCCCGCAGCGCTTCCGCTACAGGACGCTGCTTGGTATCGGTGGGCAGTTCATGCAGCAGCTCTCTGGCATCAACCTCATCACCTACTACGCCGCCGTCATCTTCGAGACCAGCATCGGCATGTCGCACAACACGGCTCTTCTTGTAGGCGGATTCAATGGTATCGCGTACTTGTAAGTCGTCGTGAACACACCGCTGTTGATTGGGGAAGTCTCCAGACGCTGACACCGCCCCATTAGCCTCAGCACCTGGCCCGTTGTCTGGATCCTTGACCGTCTCGGCCGTAGAAAGCTGATGCTGTTCGCCGTGATCGGACAGTCGTGCTGCATGGCCATCCTAGCCGGCACCGTGTCTAACGGCGGCAAAGCAGCCGGCATTGTTGCTGCCGTGATGCTCTTCCTGTTCAACTTCTTCTTCGCCATCGGCCTCCTCGCCATCCCATGGCTTCTTCCCGCCGAGTACGCGCCGCTGGCTATCCGCACCAAAGCCGCTTCGCTCGCCACTGCCTCCAACGTAAGCAATTCTACTTGGCACTCCTACAGAAGCCAAATCACTAACATTGGGCTCCAGTGGATCTTCACCTTCCTCGTCGTTGAAATCGTACCCGTGTCCATGGACAACATTCAGTGGCGCACCTACATCTATTTCGCCGTCTTCAACGCCTTCTTCGTGCCGATCATCTACCTCTTCTACCCTGAGACGAAGAACTTGAGTTTGGAGGAGGTTGACAGGCTGTTTACGGGCGACAAGGTGCTCATGCACCTTCCCGCGAGCATGCGCATTCCTGCGGATGACAAAGCGGCTGTCGCGCAGGCGACGGGAGCGAAGGATAATGTGGCGGTGGTGGAGGACGTGAACACAGACAGTGGTTCTGAGAAGAAATGAGGGAAGATAATTGGGATTTTCGGCATTTGTGCAGCGGATTAAGCCCCGGTGTCTCTCAGACTCAACCCGAGTCTTTAGACGGACGGGCTCAGGGGTTACGAATTACGATACTTGCGCGTTGCTGCAATTATTCGCTCCGATCCTCTGGCTGGATTGAGAGAGTTGATGGACTTTTCTTTTACTTATACCCGGTAGCATTGCAGCTGCCCCCCTTGGGACAATATCAACTATCCTGAGTCGAAGCATTTGTTCGGACGTGCAGACGGTGGTGAAGTACCTCCTCGACTCGTCCGGACTGAATTCTAAAAACCGTAGACCATTGGAACTTTCATCCCGCTTCACAACTACACCGCCTAGAGTGGTAACTCTAGTTAACACAGTGCCTACTTTTCTCCCCCTGATCCCCAACAACACTCCCATTCTGTCACGCACTTGCCCAAAGGGAAGAACCCGAGACCGGAATTCCCCATCGCGTTTTTCCCGGAAGGCCTTATCTAGCCAATCTCCGAGGATGCACGTACATAGCAGACGTTGCTATTCGTTCCAAAGCTATAAAGCAAGGACACTAGTCGCCGAAGCCATTTCGCTAAACTCCCCTTGATTGAGGGAGAGTTGAGGATGAGAGTATAATAAAACGCCACGGGGCGTCAAAAACTCTCCCTCTCATCAACCGAAAGCGTTCATGCGTTCTAGCGCCTCAGAAAACTCTAGCCACGACCTCCAGCGTTTGGCATTACGGAAGACAGTAAGAGGGTGAGCGCCACAACGGAAAAGAAACATAACTAGCGAACCGCATTTCCTGATCGGTAATCCAACGGTGTGGCGCTCAGTATTGCCTAAAAAGTAAGATTCGGGGGAAAATCTGAAAGGAAGGAAGCTTCCGCGTCCATCATTGTGGAGAAAGCCATACTCACGTGGGCGCCGCTCTGGATCTCAGTTCTGCCTTGGCGGCGAATGCTTGGATCGACTTCACTTCCCGGCACGCTTCGTGTGCTTTTGTTTACCGTGTTTTCTTATTTGTTCTCGACAGAGTGTTTTACATCCTTCCTTGGCCTAGACTGGCGTGCATTTTACCTTGCCATCTTTGCAATTTCCCCGCAAAAGCTCCCCGCGCGCATCACCGTACTTGCTGCTCCCCAGTCCCTCACACATCCTGCTCCTTCATCCACCTCTCAGCCTCCTCCTTATACTCCTCGCGCCAGCGCGTCAGCGGCGGCCGCTCGTTAACAATGTCTCCAACCGACCACAGCATGCGCTGCTTATCCTTCTGTTCGCTCACGTCGTTGTCCGGACAGATGATGTAGAACTTGTTCGCAGCCATCTTCGCGTACATATAGTCGGCGACCTGCTCGGGAGCCCAGGCGCCGGCGGGCTTTTCTTTTGTGGAGAGCGGACCGCCGCCGCTCTGAAGAATCCCGGATTCGAATGTCAGCCAGCACGGGGGCGGGAAAAGTGAAGGAGGGGAAGAAGGGGGTGGACGTTGCGTTGCACGAGGAGTGGGTAGATATGATGATGATGATGATGATGATGGGGAAGGAGACTCACCAAACCAGTAAACGTCCAACCGGGCACGAGCAAATGGACGCTCGTCCTGCTGTCGCGGAGGTCATAGCTCAGATGCTCAGCCAGGGTCTTGACAGCGGCCTTGCTGGCATTGTACGCCGCATTACCAGGCGGGTTAGTGATGCCCTGCTTACTACCGGTAATAACGACAGCGGAAGGCCTGCCGTCCGCCACCTTCCGCGCCTGGAAGACCGGCACGAAAGCGTTCAGGCCGTGAACAACGCCAAACAGGTTCGTCGCCATCGTCTTCTCAAAGTACTCCCGATCCCCCCACGTCCTCCCGCGCATCCCGATCCCGGCGTTCAGCATCAGGAAGTCGAGCTCGCCGCCGAACTTCTCTGTCACTTTGCTCTTCAGCTCGTCCCATTGCTCCGGCTTCGACACGTCCATCTGGTAGGTGTCGACGTTGTCGCCGCCGGAGAGGATCTCCTTCGCCTTGGCTAGGGTGTCGGCGTTCCAGTCGGCGATGGCGACGCGCATGCCGTGTTTGCGGCAGAGCTGGGCGACGGCCAGGCCGACGCCTGAGGCGCCGCCGGTGATGAGGGCGGTGTTTTTGGCGGCGAAGACGGAGGTGGGTGACATTTTGGAATAATTTCTTTTTTTTTCTTCTTCCCAAGCGTGGCTCTTAGGCAGTTGAAGAATTTAGGCCTCGAATTGGGGGAATAGCTGGCCTTTTGGCGGGAGGGGTCGGTAGCTTGACCGGAAATAAAGCACGGCGTTGGGCGGAGTTAAGACGGGGGACGTCTACCAATGCGGGGTCAGGCGGTGGCTCGGGAGCGTCGGAGAGTGTTGGGGTTTTTTTGGGGTCGCAGTTGATGTTTGCGACTTTGTGGGAGAGTGCTCGTGCTTATGCGATAAGGCTGATAGTGCGCTGGCTAGCTGCAGGCGTTGGACTAGGCACCGACGCGGACGAGGTTACAGATTTTGCTATACAGCTAACGCATGTTTCTACCTTAGGAACTGCTCAATTGTACACCAGTAGAGAGAGGACGCAGCGGGCCGGCGGGGCCTGCCAAGTGCCAAGCAGCCGGCAGAGGGAGGTCCAAGCTCCTTTCGGAAACCCGAAACCGTCCGCCGACGCGCCGGGCGGCGCGGGACAAGCAGCAAGCAGGGCTGCGAGCTTCGCTAGCTCCACTCCCCTCTGCCCTCTGACGTGCAGCTGTCGTGTTTTGCACACGACACACACACCCACACCCACTCTTCCCCCAACCACCACCCACCCACCCCAATTCCCCTCACAAACCACACCACCAATCCAACCCACCCCACCATCAACAGCGGCACCAACCAACCAACCATGCCCCTCCTCAAAACCCTCGCCACCACCACCGCCGCCTCCGCCGCCGCCCTCGGCGCAGCCTGGAAACTCTACACCCACCACACGCACTTCCTCCCCTTCGACCCCTCCACCCCCAGCTTCCGCACCTGGTCCACCATCCTCGCGCAACGCAACCCATCCAACAACCCACCCGTCTGCATCGACCACGCCGCGCGCCGCGTACCGCTCGCGCAGCTGCGGACGGACGATTTGGAGACGCTGACGCGCGATTTTTGCGCGGGGGTTTGGAGCGGGGTGGGGTTTGCGTATCAGAGGAGGTTTTTGGAGAGGCGGTATCGCGGGTTGGAGGGGAGGGAGGGGATGCTTTGGGAGAGGGGGGAGTTGGCGCGGAGTGGGTATGAGGTTGGGACGATCATTGCGGATCATTTTGAGGTGGTGGAGAGGGCGCCTGGGAAGGTGAGTTTGCTTTTTTGCTTTTTTTTTGGCTCTTTTTTGGTGGGATAATGGCTTGATTCGTTGTGGCGGCAATGGTGGGGTCGGGATTGCTTATGTGTGGGGAGGAGGCGTCGACTTGTGAATGGTTACTAATGTGTGCATTCCAGGTCGTCGTCCGTTGCGGTGACTCCCCGCTCAATTCCGGCCCTAGACCTTCGGATGGTCTTTTCTCCATGGAGGTCGACAAGGATGACAAGTTTGCTACGTTTCACTTGAAGAGCTTCTTCTTCAACTCCACGCCTGAGGGTGCTAAGAAGGGTGCCCTGCCGTGGTATTTCGAGTTCCTGCACCGCGAGTATGCGAAGCTCTGGATGGAGACGAGTGTCCGGAAGATGATGAAATAGGTGAAGAGTCGGCCCGTGCTGCGGCAATAATCAGGGAGATGCTGTGCTGTATAGATCATGGGACGTTTCTGGCAGTGTATAAGGTCTGGCGGTGCTCGGATATGATATCCTGTGAGACGGGAATGGTGGAATATATCCAGAGAAAATGTGCGCGACGACAAAAGTGCAAGCATTTTAAACGGAGTCCAATCATTCATGCGGACGTAACTATGTTTTGCTATCCACACATTTGTTCGTACGAAAATATGATGTTCTCGTTCTCATGTGCTTGCCTTCATTGCTTCGTCATCTTGGCTCGGTCATACTTCTGTGGGTTATCTACGCAACGCTCCATTACCAGGGCCCTAATCAGGGTTGCCAATCGAAAAGGAAAGGGGAACAAAATGAGAAAGCTGACCGTATCAGGTCGTTACAGCCGTATCGATACACACTTACAGGTCTCCTGAACCGTCGATTGAAAGCCATCTACAACCACATCAACTCTTCCACCGCCTTTAATTTCCGCTAACACCATAACCTCCAAAGACCTCCATACCCAAACCAAACTCTGCCAGCATGTCGTCCCACATCTCCCAGTCCATCGGACTCGCGTCCAGCTGAGCCGGGGATTGCGCGTCCCAGCCATTCGTACCGTTACTTGGAGGGGCCGCCTTCTGGCCAGACGGTTGACCAGCTGGCGTGATGCCAGCAGCAGCGTCCCGGATCTCCGCCATGGCCGAACGCGACCGCTGGTCTTGCGGGTGCGCGGCATCTGGAGACTGTCTTTGCTGTTCTTTCGCCCTTGAGACAATCACATTCAGAGCCCTGTAGTCTTGGAGTGAGGGGTCCTGGCGATGCTGGCGTACAGCTTCCGCCGTGTACGCGTCCCAAGCCTTGGTGGCGAGGCTGGCGACGGCGAAGTGCAGAGGGTTCTTCGTGATGTCCAGGATGTCGGAGTGATACTCGAGCACCTTGTTGACCTGGAACCAAGCCTTTTCAACGTCCTTGTCGGATGGCGAGGTGCGCGTACGGAGTTCGGAGAGAAGGTAGATGAACCCTTCCCACTGGAAGAAGGCGTCTATGTGCCATATGAAACGTTGAAGCGAGGGGTCGCCATGTCCGAGATTATCGAATTCGATGATTTTGAGTGAGGTTTGGAACAGGAAGTCCCGTTCGGATTGAGGAAGACTCTGGCCCTTGTCTGGATACTGGCGAGGGTGATGCGCCAGTAGCCGCATGACGCTGAGGGCGCAGCGAGCGACAATGGCGGTGAGGTAGTGAAGGGTGACGGACGGATCACAGTGCTTGAGGAACTTGTCCTCGAGGTGGCTTTCCAGCGCATTGATGGATCTGTCCTTTTCGGCAAGGGGCGTTTCAACACTGTGCAGGTTCGGCAGGTGTCCGTCAAAGTACGTTTTTATGACAGATCGCTTCATGAACTTGCCAAGGTGGTAGCGCAGGAGACAGAAGAACATTTCCGTGGGTCCGGTATGCTCGACAGGAAGTTGTTTCATGTCTGGGTTCAGCTCGCTGTCGTTGACATTCAAGGGCAGTTCTGTGTCCCAAGCGCGGGCGAACAGAGAAGCAGTGCCACCCGCCAGCTCCGATGTGCGGACATCGAGCGGCATGAGTTGCCACCACACCCGTCGACGAATCTCGATGTCGAATAATGGCAATCCCATCTGGCTACCATCTCGGTGCAGTCCAATCCTTTGGCTCATGCGCACGGCAATCGCGGAGAGAGACCAAAGAGTTTGGATATCGTAGTACGGGCGCATAGCAAGCTACGGCAGGAGTCAGCATCGGCGTTGATGGACTGATTTGAACGGCCTATGATCTGGAAGGGACAAGGTAGAACGCACCAAGTAAAGGATGTAAGCTTGCAGAACAACGAGCTGCGAGGAACGAAGAAAGCCAGCTCGGTGCAATGCAAGCTTAGTCGCATGCTGGAACCTGGCAAGCAGACTGTGCTTGCTCTCGCCAAACGATGATTCGCATTCGTCTTGGCTCAAGGAAGTGATTGCGAAGGTGTAAATCGCAAACATGAGAACTTCGGTTTCTGGATCAACGGCATCCAAATTACTAGCGGCTTTGAGGATTTGCCGTTGAACAGTTGGGGCGTGCAATAGCTTCACAAGGGGATTGACGTTGTCAAGAAAGGCTTGCCAGAGGAGGAAGATGTGCGGAGGTTGCGGGTGGAGGCTGCGGAGGCTTCCGGAGGAAGGGTTGCTGACCAGGCCGAGAACAAGCTCACTGGCATCGAGTTGGAGATGGTCGGCTGGCGCTCTGCTGTCATGCGCGGCGGCAGCAGCAGCAGCAGAAGAAGAGTGCAACATGTCTCCCGGACTCCTGAATTCGTCGGAAATGCCCTTCCAGAGAGAGTTCTCCAGGTAGCGGGAATTTCCTTTGTCGAAGAAAAGCCTGCCGGCCTCGAGCTTCTGCGCAGCGGGAGCGGGCGGCGGTCCGGCGGGCGTGCTTTCCTGGCGTTCGGAGGCCGTGCCGTTCTGAGGCGGCTGAGGCCGAGGGGCATTCAAGGGCGTGAAGCCGGAGACGGGCGTCGAGAGGGGCCTGTCGGAAGGCGTGGGCTCGGACCTGGCGTCAACACGCGCACCGAAGCTGCTGAGGATGGACTCATAGCGGTCCAGCTTGGCGTGGAGGTCCTCATCGCTGAGCTTCCGCTTCCGACGCGGAGCAGGGTCGCGGAACTCGCACACGGCGCGGTAGCGGCGGCACGACGAGCACGGCTCCAGGCGGTCGCACTTCACCTTGCGGCGCTGGCAGCTGATGCAGGCGTTGGGCTTCAGCGGCTGGCCGGGCTCGGAGGCGCCCGGGGCGGGCAGGGCAGGCTGAGGGGCGGGCGGCTGGTCCATCGGGGGCAGCGGCGCAGCGGCGGCGGGCTTGAGATGGGCCTTGGGCGGGTCGGGGCGCTCGGCGGGCTGGGTCGGGGACGCAGGGGCGGCGGCAGCTGGATCCATGGCGGACACGGCGGCAGGCGGCGGGCTAGCTTGTGCGCGAGAGCAGCAGCGCTCGGGCGGGCGGGGAGCAGGTGTTCAAGAAGGCGCAGGTCGCGGGCTCCGTCGGGCGGGGCGCGTGTGCGGTGTCGGCGGCTCGGGGGGAAACGACGCCCGAGTCGGATCCCCTCACGCAGCCCACCGCCCGGCGCGCTAGCCCGCGTCCTGCTCGTCTCCGTGCTGCCCTGCCTTCCACCACCGCGCCCGCCCTGCCATTGGGCCGGCCTCTCCGCCCCGACGCCCTCGCAGCAGCCGCAGCAGTGCGACGCCGTCCACTTTAACTTCTGACGCTTCCTCCCTAGCGCCGCTCCCGCTGCCTGGCCGCGTTATAAGCCCGTCTGCTGCCTGCTGCTCCTGCCCGTCTCACTCCGCCGCCCCCGATCGAGACGCGTCCGCCATGATCCACAACGCAGCAGACACGCCGTCTCCCAAGCACGCTCCCGATGCTCAGCACTCCGCCAAGGACGTCGAGGCCCTGCCGCGCCCTCCTCAAGTCGCCTATCCGCCCGCCCGCGTTGTCGTGCCCATCATCGCCAGCCTGTATCTCGGCCTCTTCGTAGTTGCTCTCGTAAGTCGATGACTGGAGACGTGACGTCTCCGCCTGGCTCACCACTCTTTGCAGGACAGGACAATTCTGGCTACTGCCATCCCCATCATCACCGATGATTTTCATTCCCTCGGTGATGTGGGCTGGTATGGTAGCGCCTACATGTTGACCGGATGCACGACACAGCTCCTTGTTGGCCGCATATACACCTTCTACAACCAGAAAACGGTGTATATGGCCTCGCTCTTCCTTTTCGAGGCCGGCTCCGCAATCTGTGGTGCTGCTCCGAATTCCGTTGTCTTCATCGTCGGACGCGCCATCGCCGGCCTCGGTTCTGGCGGCGTCTTCACAGGCGGTGTTATCCTTGTAATTCCTCTACTACCACTCCGAAAGCGACCCATGATCCAAGGACTGGGTGGTGCCTTGTTCGGTATTGCTAGTGTTGTCGGACCTTTGCTCGGAGGTGCCTTTACTCAACATGCTACGTAAGTCCTTTTTTGTATGATTCCACCGTCGCTCGTCAACTAGCCATTGACAACACTCAGCTGGCGTTGGTGCTTCTACATCAACCTTCCCATCGGCGCTGTCGCAGCCCTCGTCGTGTTCTTCGTGCTCAAACAAACCACGCCTCCGAAGAACGCCGCCATGAATCCCAAGGACAAGATTATGCAGCTCGACCCCCTAGGCAATCTATGCTTCGTCCCAGGCATGGTATGCCTCCTGCTCGCCCTCCAGTGGGGTGGCTCGACCTACGCCTGGAGCAACGCCCGCGTCATCGCCCTCCTCGTTCTTGCCGGCGTCCTCCTTCTCGCCTTCGTTGCAGTGCAAGCCATCAACCGAAACGACACTGCCACCGTCGCACCCCGCATCATCAAACAGCGTACAGTCGCCGGCGCCTTCTTGTTCACATTCTGCAGTTCCTCAGCCATGCTAGGACTCGTCTACTACTTGCCCATCTGGTTCCAAGCCATCAAGGGCGTCGACGCCGTCAGCTCGGGTCTCATGCTCCTCCCGCTCGTCCTCTCCCTCGTCGTATCCAGCATCCTGACCGGCGCCTCCGTCACCCGCTTCGGCTACTACACGCCCTTCCTCATCGCCGCCTCCATCATCGCCTCCATCGGCGCCGGCCTGATCACCACCCTGAAAATCGACTCCGGCCGCCCCTACTGGATCGGCTACCAAGTCATTTTCGGCTTCGGCCTGGGCCTCGGTATGCAGCAATCCAACATCGCCGTCCAATGCGTGCTGCCCCGCCCGGATGTGCCTGTCGGCACCACGCTCATGTTCTTCGCCCAGCAGCTCGGCGGCGCCATCTTCGTCTCCGTCTGCCAGAACGTCTTCACCAACGAGCTGGTGAAGGGGATCCGCCGGCTCGCCGGCAACATCAATCCGAAGACCGTCGTCGGTACCGGTGCCACGGATTTGCGGCATGTGCTCAGCGCCGATGCGCTGCCGAGAGTGTTGACTGCGTACAATAATGCCTTGATCAAGGCTTTCACCGTTTCCCTGGCCATGGTTTGCTTTAGCATTATTGGCTCGTCTGTGATTGAGTGGAAGAGCGTCAAGAAGGTTAAGGAAGATGAGGCCAAGATGATGGCTGGTGGGCCACCGCCTGGACCGCCAGAGGTGAAGGAGGAGGCGAAAGAGAGACAGGTTGAGGAGGAAGGGAGGCTGAGCTCCGAGGCTCCCACGAAAAAGGAGACGAAGATGCAGGAGACTGAGAAGAGTAATGAGTTGGTTTGAGAGGTGCGGTGACGGAGTTTCGATAATTAAGAAGGGTAATGATTCTCATCTCTTCTCAGTTTTTGTATATGATACCCCCTGGAATATTCTCTATTCAAAAGATCTTTGAAGTAACACAAAATAATAGACAGGCTGGTTTGGAAGGAAAAAAAGAGCGGAGGGTAATTTAGAGTTGGCTGTGTGGATTTAAAAAGGCAACAAATGGAGGGTTAATCAATTTTGGAAGAGTTTGGATTGCCGGAGGGCACATTTAATATGAGTTGTGGATTGGAAAGGAAAAATACCAAAAAATATAGGTACTGTACAATTGTTAAGGGCATCTTCTTAATCGACAGATTTAATGTATGTATTAAAATCAATAAAATGGATAGAGACTTTACCTATCCCTGTAGAATCTTATTCCGATGCAAGTAAAAATAAACAGCTTGTTCTTTTAATCTGGCCTCTCAAAGGAGGAGCTCGAGGCCTGATCCGATAGAGAGAATCGGCACTCCGTATCCACATTTGCCTCAGAAACTGCAATATCCCTCGAAGCGCTAGTCATCACAGAGTCCCTCGTGAGTAGCCACTAGCAGACTGTAAGCGAGGACTGTCCTAATCTAAGTTGCAATCAGTTCATGTGTACTATATGTGGACATCAAATGGCCAATAGGAAAGAAGACCAAAACTGATAACAGGTCTTCCTCTGTAGTGGCGGGAGCTCGGCAAGTCAGAACTCAAGCGAAGAAGACGCAAAAGAGGTTCATGATTTGAAAACGAAAAGCAGGAAGAAGTAGAAGCGAGAAATTAATCTGAGGGGAGACGATATTGAAGAAGAGACTGAGCCTCGAGGAAAGAGCAATCCGGGACGTGACCAAGAGCGTGAATCGTCCACACCACGACGGAGTTAGACTGGACGGATGGGAACATAGAACCCAAGACCCGGAATGGGATCAAAGGAGAGTTTCTGAACCCAAGATACATAGATGCATGATGACCATTCAGATTCCCCTTCTGGCAAGCCATCAGCTTCGCGCTTGCCTTCCCCAAAACAGCGACAACAGCGCTTCCCTACCTTCCCCTACATTTCCCCGACCCATCCCCACAGAAGCCGGACGGACGACGCGACGACCCCCCACCCGCAGATCACTGGGTGATCACCAGCCCGACCTCCCGCAACAGCGTACTCACATACGTACACACGTACATACATACTAGCGCCTCCTGCACGCCGCTTATTCCGCATCGGCAAACCAGGCTGACAAGCAAGCACGCGACAAGAGATAAGCAAAAAACAAAGCAAAGCAAAGCAAAGCAAAGCAAAGCAAAGCAAAAGCAGAACTCGAGACAAAATGACGCCCCCCCTCCCCTCCCACTCCCCAGCCAAACAGCTTCCGAATAACCAAGGACCCCACGCGGGGCGGGGGCCAGGCGGGCGAGCGGGCGGGGTAAAAATCTCCATGTACCCAGTACCGCGACAGCCGCAAGCCGTACCTACCGGGCGGGGATGTCTCGCACACTGACTGCAATTGCCGTCTGTCTGTCGCCGATATATCCGCCTCTCTCTCTCCTCTCCCCCACTTGCCAAGTCCTGCGTGTGTGTTTTGTGCCATTTCAGGCAATATGCATCTTCACGCCGCCCGCCAGTGATGGCAGTCCACGCACGCCCGCCCGCACGCACGCACGAACGCAGCCCTGGGTAAGACCATCGAACCCCCATCATCCATTGGCAAAATATCTACCTACGCCCTATGATAATTCACCTCCATGCCTGCCTGCGCCCATCACATCCCAGCAGAGAGGGGGAGGGAGCTGTTGGTGGACCAGTTGGTACATACGAACGTGTAGTCTCAACCAGCCACCGCAAAAAGGAAAAGAAAAGAAAAGCAAAGATGATTTGTGAGCGAACAACCTCCCAATAGAAACTACTGGTGCTGACATGTTTGACATGGGGCGAGAAAAGGAAAATGATGAAGCGCCCCCGGTGAAAATGACCCATAGACCCCGATGTGTCTGCTGATTTGAGTTATCCTCCACAACTACTACCACTACCGCTACTAAATGTTTGATTGGACCATGCAATTTGCGCGTCGGAAATGAAAGAGAAAGTAAAGTAGCAGCAGCAATCCCCTGTCCAGCGCAATGTTCCATGAGGAAGAGGGGAGAGAAAATTTGGGCATTAATGACGAGAAAATAAGAGCAACTGTCCATGTAGCAAAGAAGCGGCTGGATGGACTGCAATAGACGGGATGGATGATTTGCTGTGAATCGCCGAGAGGAAAGAGAACATCTACGCCGGGATAAAATGTGCCCTTTGCCAGAAAAAAAGTCCAATAGCCCGATATTACGAGATGAATGATTGTTTTTTGTTTGTTCCCGCGCCGTCCCAACCAAGCCGATGACCCACCATTCTAACCATTACGACAATGCCAAAGCGACGAGAAGAACGAATCGACCGTGAAGATGATGCAGCGTTGGCTCAAGATAGGTGGAATGCGCCCTGTCCTTCCTTGATAGCGACGAAGAGCTTCTGCTTGAGCACCTCAAGGCTGCTATAGTCGGGCATCTTAAGGTAGTTAACGCAGGTCATGACACTGGGGAGGTAGTCATCCGAGGTGTACGGTGGCTCGCTTGGCTTGCAGACGACGGTGAACATGGGAGTGAGAGATTTAAAACCTATGAAAATCGTCAGCAATCAAGGAACTATACACGCATGCAAATGAAGACTTACCTCCGATGGGAAGCTTGGGACTACCAGTGACGAACTGGAGGAAGTCACGACGCTGAGACGGCGTAAGCTCGCTCATAACTTGGAGTAAGTTGCGAACACTCTTGCTGTCAAGGTTGTAGCCGTGGTCCGCCTTGATGGAGTCCATAAGAGTCTCGAGGGACCAGTCTTCCTTGGTGCGACCAAAGAGCATGACAAGCTCATCGGATGTGAAGGCCTTTAGAGCGGAGTAGGGGAAGACTTGGGAGAATCCGGTGCGGAATGCATCCACCTGCTTCTGAACGCCACTGCCAAGGGTCATATCCAGAACCTTCTCAACATACAGCGCAACGTTGTCAATCGTGACCGAGGTGTTTGCGCCCTCCTGGATGAGCTCGATGGACGGATAGCCGGGAAGCGTGAAGTCGAGACCAAGGTCCTCCACATGAGCTCCATCGATCTCAATTGTTTCGATAGCCTGGACTTTCTGCGCCGCAGTCAAATTGGGATCTTCGTCAATCTTCTTCTTGGCGTTGGCGAATTTCTTCAACAACATGAGAGCCTTGGCTAGGTCCGAATCGACGGTCTTGACAGCGCCGAGAGACGGCGGAACAGCAGCATTGTCTCCAATGCGGAAGAACGTTGGGTTGAAGGAGACGTCGATAATGCGGGAGTCGAGCATGGAGCGAGCAACAAACTTGCCTAGAATCTTGAACAGGTGCAAGACCTTCTTGCCGTCCTCGGTTTCTGCCTGCTCCGCACCGATGGGGGCTGGGAATAGACCACGCTTGCCGAAGGCAAATTCATCCTTTTCATTCGACTCATTCTCACGCCAGAGCTTGAGTTTCTTCTTGGAAAACTCCTTGGAAACCGTAGAGTAGAATTCCAGAGTCGGGCCCAAGCCAGTGCCAACCTCCTCGAAGTACTCGACTTCAAGCACACTGGGGGACGAGCCGTAGAGCTCCATGACCTTGATGGCGGACTCGAGGATCTTGTTGCGAGAGATGCGCACCTTTTGGCGCTGCACCCTTCCCAAGAACGGCCTCTCGTCGCGGTGGCGATCGTGCCGCGAGTCGTTACTGGACTGCGCATTCTGCCATCTTACCATCGACCTTGAATAACCAAACGACGTCGACTGGAGGAACAGGTGACGAGTCTCGAAAGGGAACAAGAACGGATAGAGCCTAGCAAGGTCCTCGCTCCAGCTTGGGAGGCAGTTGCTGGCCACAATGAGTGGCTCTTCGAGCTGCCGGTTCAGCTTAGCGGTGAGTTTAGTATTTACGAACTGAGACAGCGGCTCAGCGTTGACCCTGATCGCATCCTTTTTCTCCGAGAGAACGTCATCGAGATTGGCGTTGAGCTCATGAAGGATGCTCAATAAGCGCAGAATAGACGATGTAGTAGGATTCTTGTTCAAGGATTGGGGGATTCCAGCTGTGTCAGAAGCAGACTCTGGCGGAGGAGTGAGGGAGCTAGGCTCTGCTGGAGGAGGCCCGGTAGCCTTCTTGAACTTGATGGTGTGCGTCGGCGACCAAATGTTCCGAGACGGATCATTTCCCTCAGTCTGGCTCATGTGGACTGCGCGGTAGATCGTGGTCTCGTTGGAAATCGGCTGATCATTGACGCAGAACTCAATGTGCCAGTCTTGGGGAACAGCCTGAATCGCAGCGGCGTAAGACAAGGGCCTTGACGAAGTAGGGGTTCCGCCAAGGGCGGCACGCTGATAGGCAAGGCTTGCGAGTTGTTCGGTAGCCATCCTCTCCGCAAGAGAACGATCAGCCTGAGCCGCCCGTGCTGATGATGGGGTAGCACCGCCCAAAGGAGTTGCAACTCTGGTCCCGTCTTCCTTGCGTGCCGTCGCTCTGCCGGTCGAAGAAACTTCAACGTTGACCGCAGAAGGATCCGGCAGGTCCTCATCCATTTCATCCTCCAGGTCGTCCACAATAGCATCCAAGCCTTCTCCGTCACCTAGATCATCCTCGTCGGACAACTGGGCTTCGTCGGCGCATTCAAGAGGATCTTGAACGTCGTCCAGCGAAGATGGCACAGGCGGGGGTGGTGGAGGTGGAGGCTGCGTCTGATCTTGACGCTTCCTACTTGAACGCCTTGGGCCAGAACCGGGTTGCTTGGCCGGCGTTGTGCTGGACTCTGGATTGGCACTGGAACCAGCAGTAGCCTTTGACCTCGTGGTCCTCTTGGACGAAGATGGCCTGTTGGTGCTATCGGCCGGAGCAGGCAAAGAAGGCGGCGTTCCCGGGGAATCCCTTCCTCCGAGACCACCATTACGTCCTGCAATAGCCGCAGCATAAGCAGCAATGGCACCAGAAACACCGTCTCTGTTCCTGCCCGAAGGTCTGGGCCGCTCAGCAAGAGCAATTCGAGGTCGAAGATAGTCATCCAGAGCCTTGAAAGTTGCAATTGCATGGATTGAGACCATGATGTTCCTGTACGCTCGCGGGATACCAGAATCCTCGTCCGCTACGAGCTTCAGTCTCAGCTGCTTGGCGAGCATTGATGCAGCCGAGCTGCGATTGCTGTCAAAAGTGTTCTGGTGTACTGTAATGACCTCAAAGTGCTCAGCTCGACTAAGCAAGTCTTGTAATTTGCTCACCAGGATACTGAAAGGCGTTACCGGTGAGGCAATGCTCGCAGTCTTCTGCTTATTCTGGGTCGTGGTCCCCATAAAAGCCTCGAGGAACGCAGTTCTAGCCTCCAACTTGCTAGAGATATTAGAGTCAGAGAAAAGTTCCAGCAGCACATCTACAATGCCAGATGTCAAGAGCTCGTAGCTAGTGATGCTCTCGAGAGCATCGCCGTCGAAGTAGTCGGCCAAACGAACGAAGAGGTCCTCGCCTCGGCTGCTGACAGTGCCCGAGTAGCACACCTTGATGTCCTGAGCCAATGTCTTGAGATCATCTAGAATAGCCAGCGCCTTCTCACGCATGTCCTTGCCTCGGTCAGTCTCGTGGACTTCCATGAACTTCTTGGCACGCAGAGTAATGACGTCGTCGATATTGGGCACCGTCAAGCTCCCGTAGCGCCGATCTGACGAGGACGAGGAATCAGACTCGTCATCCTCATCGTCGTGATTGTCGTCATGGTCCTCATTGTCCTCATCGTCGTCGTCCGAGTGCATGTCATCGTCCGGGCCATCCTCCATGTCGCGATCGATATCCTCATCACCTGCCTCACTGCTGGCTTTGCTGGAAGAACCGAAGGGTTCGGCATCCAAAGCGGGCTTGGGTGGCTTTGGTTTCTCTTCCAAACTCTTCGTAGGTCGGTTGGCCAGACGAGAAATTTCGGAAATGACACCCTCCCGGTAGAACTGATACCGATAGATCGACTCCAGGCGCTTCAAAAGAAGCTCGGCGGCCTGCAAGGCGAATGTGACCAGAGACGGGTGATCTTGCTGGGAGAGAATGGAGGCAAGGTAAGAAGCATAGGGAACAGCCCGGAGTGCTTCTTTGAGGATGTCCTCATCTAAATTGGACAGCATTTTGAGCTGGGCGGTGAGGACCTTCTGGCGAACACTGAGGTTGACCGTGCTGGAATAGGCGTCCGTCAGTGTTGGGAGAAGAATGACCGCAAAGCGCCTGACTTCTTCCTTGCAATCTTCCAAAAGCTCCAGCCTCTTCTCATTCGGGGATTTCCTCGACCTGGTGGACATGGATATGAAGTCGTCCCCAGGATAGCCCGCATCGTAAATGTCATCCAAGTACATGAGACCGTCCTTCTGAACGTTGGGTAGTAACTCGCAGATGACGTTCAGGGTTTCAAAGACTTGCTCCCGGGGTCGGTGGATAAGTGCTTGCATAATGACCACGCTATCGATCTTGGTTGCAATGTCTTCAGTGCCATCGGGTGGCGATACACCTGTCAGGATCTGGTAAAGGGTATCAACAACTTTCATCTTGAAAAGCTCCACAGACAGTCGAGGTGAAGCGCGGGCTGTGATTGCGAGAACTCGGAGGAAGAGTGTGTGGATGTTCGGTCCGATGAGATTAGTCGTGCCTGGCAGCAGCAAACGTAGAATCGCTTGCAGCAACCCTGGGCTGACCAGTTCTTCCAGCTTGCCCTCCTGATACTTGAAGCTCTCCACGATCCTCGAAACGCAGTAACAGCCCTGCTCGACTACACGCTGGTCGCTGCTGCTCAGAACATTGAGGAGTATGGGCATAACGTCGCGGACGGTGGGGAAGCAGTCCTCCGGAATGTTGCGGCAGCAGTTGGCTGCAGTGGTAACTGCGGTCCTCTGCGTGCTGGTTGGGAAGAAATCGAGATATGTCAAACAGGCATTCAGCCCTCCCTCGCGGACGATTGAAGCCGGAAATTCAACGGAAATCTTTTCTAGCGTCTAGGAACACAGTCAGTATGACAATTGAAAAGAAAACTCGGATTCGAGACTTACACTCAAAGCCTGCTCAGCCAAGTCGATGAAATGGATCTCGAGAAGCTTCTGACACAGGATCGGGACGGCACCGCCGTAGACGACGTTGGCAGTGGCAGCAGGAAGAGCCTCCATCAGGTTGGCTATGCAACGGCACGCGAGGAGCATGATTTCCGGGTTCTCGTCACCGTACTCGTTTGGTTGCATGAGCGAAACGAGCTCTTTGACATATTGATCAGGCGGGAAGTGGCCCGCGAGGTTATCTTCAGTCGAGACAAGCAAGATCTCGGAGAGTTCCTGCAGGGCAATCAACTGCACCGACGGGTCGTCTTTCTGTCTTAAGTTCTCCAAGATGTTGCGCAGGCGCGAGGACATTCCCGACATCATGCCACTCAGTGCTCGCAGCGTACTCGACAGGCCAGACGGACCTCCAGGACGGCCAAGGAAGCCACCTCCAAACGGGTCGTCGTCGTCATCATCCTCGTCGTACCGCGGGGGCACGCCCTCTCCCGTGCTGTCGTCGCTCATGCCATGCCGACCTCTGTCTGCTCCCTCGTCTTGTCCTTCCGCGATGTCGTCGTCATCCCTCATTGTAACATCCTCGTCGGCCTTTGCTGACTGCTTCTTCGAGCGGCGGGTCGAGGGCGTGGTCGAGGTGGACGGGTCTGAGGCAAGGTTAGCGTTGGCAAGGCTGGGGGGTGACGTAGCGTGGTGGTACGCACCTTGAGCGTCCTTCTTGCGGTTGCTCTTGCGCCTCGACGACGGCTGGGCTGCGGCGGGGGTCGACTTTTCCTCTGAAGGTCCCGACGATGGTCTGCGTTCGTCAGTGTGATGCATGGCGGACGGCGGGCTGCCCTGGTCATACCCAGCGCTGGACATGGCCGTGTCTGCTCGGCTGCCCTTCCTCCGGCGAGCGGTGGCGGACGGGGCGGGTGGTTGGGGCTCCGACACGTCGACCTTGGCCCGCTTGGTGCGTCTGGACGCTGAAGCTCTTGCGGGCTCAGGGTCCTGGGGCTGGTCGGGGCTGGTCTCGCGAGCGGGGACTTTCCGTTTCCGCGTCGACGGTGGCGCCCTCGCAGGCGGAGCAGTGGGCGGCTGGGCGGGCGGCTGATTGGAAGAACCTGCAGCTGAGAGCCTCGCAGAAGAGCGAGTCACTCTTGAAGACATGAGAAACTGACTGAAGCTGACGGGGCTGCGGTGGGCGATCCGGGCTGTGGCGCGGCGTGTCTGGCGTCGCAGCGTTGCGGATCAAGGAAGGCGGGAGGGTGAGCCCGTTGCGTTGGTCACGGTCGGGGCCGCAGGAGAGTGCAAGGCGGAAGGTGGGTGGCGGGGCTGTACCTGTGGGAGAAAGGCGTCGACGTCGAGGGGGAGTGCAGCTGGCCAGGTGGTGAATGTGCTGGTGAATGACACTCCCGGTCCATGCCACAAATCTACGACCTGGCGGCCATAGGCGGGGCGTGCAGGCGGTGGTCGAAAGCGGAGGCGGTGTGGTGCGAGCTGCGGGCAAGCCGTGCGGAGGACCAGGTGCCGCCAAGATGGAAAAGGAGGATGGGAGGGCGTGTGGTGGATGCAGTTGAGATAGACGTAGATGGGGTTCGCTTTCGGCGATTAACGCACTGGCGGTGCTTAATCAGGCGTTTCAGCGCGAGCCCATTTCTACCCGCGCGCTTGAGCCACCCGACGCGCCGCTGCCCGCCCAGCAGCCTGCCGCCACAGCCTCGCGCTCAGGCCAAACCGCCGCACAGATGGCCGCCGTCTCACCACTCGATCGGGGTGCCTGCTCAAACCCGCCTGCCGCAGCGCCGAAGCGCACGCCGCCGGGGTCTGGCAGCCGCCGCCACGCGCCGGGGCAGCGCAATTGCTCCAGACCGGCCGCGCATGGCGCAATGGCGCCCGGGGCCGGTGGCGGGAATCCGCGCGGCCACGCACGACATGGATGGCCCGCGATAGCCGGTGCCTGTCGCCGGCGGGGGCAGCGTCGGCGGGTCGTGGGGTCACGATGGCAACTGCCAGCGATATCGGGTAATGGCGCTCGCCTACAGCAACGGCGCCGGCCTTTGACCACCGCGCGCCAGAGCCAGAGCCTCGCGCTTCATAATACAGCAGGCGGCCGCCATAATATAAGCTGCGCGGCCCGCCGCTCGCCGCCAGGGCCCTGAATTCTCTTGCTCCTCCGCATGCGCCTGCTAGCCGCTTCCTGCAGTTAGCTCTGTCGTTTTCCGACCCCGCTAGACGCGCCCTACCGCAGAACCGCCCAACGAACCTTCCCCAAAGCCGGCCTCCGCCGCCTACGTACCGCTCGCCCGCCCAGCCTTATCTGCTCCTGTGCCCGCCCGCCGCCCGCCTGTCGTGCTGCTCGCAACATCCCACCGTCGCCCGCGCCTCGCTCTCCGGCCGATCCGCCGCCGCTATCGCGCACAGCCTCGGACGTCATACTCTCGACTCATCATCTACGCCGACCGCCGACACGCGACAAATCCTCCGCGTTCCTCAACCACCGCCGACGCTCCCCACACCACTCCCCATGTCGCAACCACAGCCCGCTGCGCAGAACGGCGTCGACAGCGACATGACGCTGCCCGGCTACGAGTTCCCCACACAGCGCCTGAAGAAGGTGCTGAGCGACAGCGGAAGGACTCCCTTGGTCCTCGTCGCTTGCGGCTCCTTCAGCCCCATCACATACCTGCACCTGCGTATCTTCGAGATGGCGTTGGACTGGGTCAAGTACAACACGGAATTTGAAGTTATTGGTATGCTCTACATCCCGGTTCGCTGGCATGGAATGGTCGGGACGCTGACTTAGGCCTCCTACAGGCGGCTACCTCTCGCCTGGTAAGTTCTTCTGTAGCTTAGTGCCGTTTGCAAGCAGCTGACATGGTCTCGTGTAGTCGGCGATGCCTACAAGGTATGTAATATTTCGTCTGCTATCGACGCTCGTGCCGGCGCATGGACAAGAAAACGTTGCTGTTCTGGATCGATTTGCGCCGAGGAGCTCGCGCTCCACGCCCTAGTCGCCAGGCTTCGACTGCCTCTTGCAGTCCTGTCTTGCGGTCGTTGTTCAGGACATATCCTCCAAAAGACAGGGGCATTTCCTCTGTCCTTGCCCTTGCATGAAGGCGCTTGAAATGCCCGTTACAGATATGCTCCACATCGGCTATATGACACGGCGACAAGCCGTGCTGACTCACTCGATGCAAAACGCCGATCCTTCTTTCGGAACTCGCTGACAATTCCCTAGAAAGCCGGTCTTGCCTCGGCTGAACATCGTATCCGGATGTGCGAGCTGGCAGTCGAGGACTCCACTTGGATTTCTGTGGATCAATGGGGTACGGTACACGCTCTGTGGCGATTTTATGCGGAAGTACTAACATCACGTGACCAGAACCGCTGCACAAAGAATACCTGCCCACCGCAAAGGTCCTGGACCATTTCGACCACGAACTAAACGCAGTTGGCGGCGGGATTGAAGACTACAGTGGTCAGAAGAGGAAGATCAGGGTTGCGCTCCTCGCCGGAGGTGAGTTTTCCACACTGGTCTATCTCCGAGCTGGGTGCTGACATTACGATTTGCAGCCGATTTGATCCAGGTAAGGCAAACAATCCAGGAATCCAGACTCTGAGCTAATGCAATGTCCCGAAAAGACGATGTCTACGCCAAGTAAGATTTCCAGTGCTTTCTTGAGACTTCCGGCGTCTGTACTGACGAAGACTCTTAGATCTCTGGGCACCGAAAGATTTGGACCACATTTTGGGCCACTGTAAGTTTTGATGTGAACCGACTTATCTTGGTCATGCTGATGGGATGTAGACGGCGCGTTCATTGTGGAACGCGAAGGTACCGATATCGACGATGCACTTGCAAGCCTTCAGCAGTGGCGTGACAACATCTAGTAAGCTCCTTGTGGTTGTCGACATAATTAATTTCTGACCGTTGTAGCGTCATCCACCAACTGGTGAAGAACGACGTCTCGAGTACTAGAATTAGACTGTTCCTCAAGAGAGACATGTCCATTCGCTACCTGGTGCCGGAACCGGTGATTAAGTAAGACTTACCCCTTTACCAATTCCATGCAACTGTATGCTAATCTCAATCTAGGTACATTGAAGCCAACGGGCTATACAGCGACGACGGCGACAGGGAAAAGAAGGTAGAAAAGGGCAAGGGAGCCGCAGCGGCTTCCAGCTCCTCATAGACACGGCTGCGAACGAGTCTGTCGCGCACCCAACTTACCCTTATGATCGGCCCGCTTTTGCAGCCGAAGTCCGCATGCAGTCTCTTTGAAGCGCACTAAGACAGAGTCAGGCCACAGGAGACTTTCACGCATCACGCGCGGATTGCATGATTTACGTTAGGATACCACGCAAGGGCCCGAGTCGGGGCCGGGGTGGCTTGCAATGAGATTTTGGGCGTTTTCGGAGACTAGAGCGTGAAGAAGAGCCGCCACCAGCACGGCAAGAGCCACGCTTCGGCATATCTGTAGGATTAGAACGCAGACAATGCATGATACCACCGTTGATGTCTTGATGGTCCGACCGACGCACGGTCTTTTTGCAACCAGAGGGCGAGAATGCGTTCTCTAGGTGCCATTCGCCCAGAGACGGTCTGCTCCCACGCATTCTGCGACTGATGTCACGTAGCTGATTAAATTATCTCTGGAAGTGGCGAGCAGCCGATGGAGAATTCTCAAACACAGAGTGGCCAAGCACCATTGATCGACGGCGATGACGCATTGACGCAAGGATCCCCCAGACGGGAGCGCGGATGGTGTTGATCTGATCTGGCTGCGCAGTTGCCGTAGCAACAGAGCCGCGCCGCCCAGCTTGGGCAGCCTGCGTGAAGATAGCCAGCCAGCCGAGATTCTTCTCCAGGCCGTCACTTGTTTGCAATATCACTATCTCTGCGATCTCCGTTCTTCGTCAGCATTCCCGACCCGTCTGCCGTTTTCCACGGCCACTCGCCCGTTCCTTTCCCCGCATTCCTCTCCAACGCCAGCCACCCATCTCAAACCCGCATCCACAACCCTCTACCAAACTTCAGCCACACCCAATGCCACGGGACCACGAGTCGCCCCGCCGCGACCGCGACCGCGACCGCAACCGCAACTACTCCCGCGACCGCCATCGCTCCGACGACCGCGCCGACCGCGCCGACCGCGACCGCTCCCACGACCCAGAACGCCGCCGTCGCCCGCGCGACCACAGCGACCGCGAATACGACACCGACCGCTCGCAACAACGCCAACAACAACAACAACAACAGCGCCGCCGCCGCGGCCACCGTGCCACCGACTCCACCGGCGACCCCATCCTCCCCCGCCACCCCGCCCCGTCATACGACTCACCGTACCACAGCTCGTCGCCGTCGCCCACAAAAGCCCGGCATCATCGGCACAGCAGGGGCGGTGGGGCTCGCGGGTCGGAGACTCCGGCTAGTCGCGATTCTGGGGGTAGTGGGCGGCCGTTGCTGCATGCGGATGCGTTGGCGCAGTTGGATCAGGCGAATGCGAAGAGTGGGTGGAAGGCGAATCGGTACGATGAGGATTATTTGAGGGAGGTGAGGGAGCGGGAGAGGGGGTTGGAGAGGGAGAGGGAGAGGGAGGAGAAGAGGGAGAGGAGGAGGGTGAGGGAGGGGGAGAAGAGGAGGAGGTATGAGGAGGAGATGGGGTTTCGGAGGAGTAGGGCTGTGGATGCTGAGTTGGAGGATGATGAGGATGATGATGGGCGGCCGGTTTATGCGGCTGGTGGGGATGGGATTAGGGTTAGGGGCGTTGATGAGTTTCCGGAGCCGTATACGGATGATCCGTACACGGATGATGCGGGGGAGGCGAGGAGGAGGAGGAGGGAGTATACGGATGAGGAGAGGGAGGAGAGGAGGCGGAGGAGGAAAGAAAGAGCCCTGGCGGCTACTGCTGTGGCGGGTAAGAGCAAGAAGAGCAGAGTTGTGAGCGGCCCGCTGCTCGAAGAGGGCGGGAAGGAGGAGTATGAGTATCGAATGGCGAACCGCGGTGGTGGTGGTACCAGTGACGAATACTACGACGAGGAGCTGAAGAAGAAGAAGAAGCGGAAGAAGATCCTGATCATCGTCGGCATCATAGTGCTGATTCTGGCCATTATCATACCTGTCGCTGTGGTCGTCTCGAAGAAGAAGAGCACCGATGACCCTGCTTCTGCTTCCTCGTCGGATTCATCCAAGCCTGACAACAGCAACCTGAATGGTATTTCCGAGGACGACATACCTGCATGGGCGCGAGGCGGCCTCCTGGATCCCTTTACATGGTACGACACCGAAGACTTCAACGTTACCTTCACCAATGATACCGTCGGCGGCCTCTCTGTCATGGGGCTTAATATGACTTGGGACGACAGCGTCCAGGCGAACGAAAATGTGCCGGCGCTGAATAAGGAATTCAAGTACGGCGAGCTGCCAATCCGCGGCGTCAACGTAGGCGGCTGGCTCAACCTCGAACCTTTCATCACCCCTTCCTTCTTCGAATCCTATAGCACACGCGACGGAGTGATCGACGAATGGACGCTTACCACCAGCATGGGACCGACAAAGTCGAAGACCACATTAGAGCAACACTACTCCTCCTGGATCACGAAGCAGACGTTCATAGATATCCGCAACGCGGGCTTCGACCATGTTCGCATTCCCTTCAACTACTGGGCAGTCACAACGTATGACGGCGATCCATATGTCGCAAAAATTTCCTGGCGCTACCTACTCCGTGGCATTGAATACGCAAGGCAGCAGGGTCTGCGCGTAAATTTAGATCTGCATGGCATCCCAGGTAGTCAGAACGGCTGGAATCACAGTGGGAGGCAAGGTGTGATCGGCTGGCTGAACGGCACGGACGGCGACCTCAACGCACAACGCGCCATTGACGTCCACGACCAACTTTCGCAGTTCTTCTCTCAGCCGCGGTACAAGAACATTATCACCCTATACGGCCTGGTCAATGAGCCGCGCATGGTGGACTTGGACACCAACGACGTGCTGTCGTGGTACGACAAGGTAATCCCTGTCATCCGCAAGAACAACATCACGGCCATCCTCGTCTTCGGCGACGGATTCTTAGGCCTAGACAACTGGCAAGGGAAGCTGCAAAACTACGAAAACCTCCTCCTTGACGTACATCAATATGTCATCTTCAACGTCGACCTCATCAAGTTCTCCCACGCCGAAAAGATCAACTTCGCCTGCGAAGGTTGGACCAAGCAATCCCTCCGCTCCATGGACAAGACCACCGGCTTTGGCCCAACCATGTGCGGCGAATGGAGCCAGGCCGACACGGACTGCACGCAGTACATCAACAACGTCGGCTGGGGCACTCGCTGGGAGGGCACCTACAACACGGGCAACAGCAGCACCTCGGTCCTCAATCCCACCTGCCCCACGGACAACAACCCCGTCTGCTCCTGCGACAACGCCAACGCCGACCCCAGCAGCTACAGCGACGTCTACAAGCAGTTCCTCCTCGACTTTGCGCTCGCGCAGATATACAGCTTCGAGCAGGGTTGGGGCTGGTTCTACTGGACTTGGAAGACCGAGAAGGCGGTGCAGTGGAGCTGGGAGGCGGGCATGGATGCGGGGATCTTGCCCAAGAAGGTGTGGGATCGGAGCGCGTTTTCGTGTAATACGAGCAGTATTCCGGATTATGGTAGCATGGGTTTGGCGGAGAATTACTGAGAGGGTGGGATAGAAGAGATGTGGGTGGTTTTCCTTCGTGTCATAATTTTCTTTTTGTTTCCTTTGTCGATAGTTGCGCATTTGAATTTCTTTTGCATACGAGCGATGATTTTCATGCTATGAACCTAGGTTGGATTTTGTGGTTGCATCATAGAAATTCATGTGGATAATGAGTGGACTTCGTATACTTTCTTCGTAAATCATCTTTCTGCACAGCTTTCGACGTAATTAGAGAAATGAGGTTCATGCTGAAGAGATTCACCTTTGATTTATGCCTCTATCCTACAACCAATTCCCTTCAATGCTAGTAGAATTCTTCAGCAAAGCAATTCTCCCATTCTGAGTTTCCTTAGCTTGTACGCGCGGCCGGTTCTGCCGACGAAATTCATACCTCGCGAGAGGAAGGCTCGCAACGATGCCATACTCCCTTATTTTCTCGGATCTGCTTGCATTTGAATGAGGACAGGTGCAGAGCGTGTAGAAAATACTGGGTTGGTTGCAGAGAAGATACTGTGCATTTGGCCTGTGCGCGCGCTAGCCACATGAAGTAATTTATTGGCCTCTGATGTGCGGAAGAAAGTATTTGGAGTTCAGAGATTGGGAACAGCATAACTCTCCGGGGGAAAACAAGAGGAAGGAAATAATAGAGACGAACTTTCGAAGTGTAATGGCATGATTAGAGGTAGAAAGGAAAGACTCTACTTCCTCATACTACAAGATACTTTTGATATTCCATATCGTCGGCTTTTCGCACGAGAATGGGGTAGCGGCTTTAAGTTGTGCTCCATCAGCCTCTTTGAAAAGGCGACATTCGGGCTCATATCCCACCATAATACATACCGCTCATTTACTTTTACGGGTGTCGATGTACCTCCCGACCCATTCCGGCTTCATGAAGAGCACCACGCCTCTCCACAGTAGAAAAGGCACCAGACTAGCCGCAAACATCAACAGCGGACGTGGAGCCAAGCCACTCCTCTTCTCCCCTTGCACATACACATGCCAGAACACCAACGGGATAGCGATAGCCTCGAATATCCCAGCCATAGCGTATACCGGTCTCCTCAGCGCCACTCCGGTCCTTGTATTCGGTATGGCCATCAGCATCGGGATGGTCGATTGAATTACAAAGATGCCAAGCCACCGGCCGAACGTGAGAGCTGCTTTGGCCGATACATCGTTGATGTCGATTTGCTCTGAGAAGAGATTGCCAATCGTCGATGCTGGATCGCGGATAAGGAATGCTGCGGAGATGATGTTGATGCCGGATTCCAGGGCCAAGGCCACTCTGACTATCTTTCCGGAGGTATCTGTATTGGATGCCATAAATGTTGAAAGGTGTATTGCAACTTCGTTCTGGGGCCGAAGGTGATGCACGCAGTGTTACGGGGCGAATTTGTTCAAGTTGAGAGTCGTTGACAAAATAACCAAGAGCCTGATGGGAAGGTATTTGTATTTAGTGCTTCTAGCAACTCAATATGATTTAACTTTCGGGTTTGTGGCCTTCCGGGACTTGGTATTGGGGGATTCATAAGCTCGGGCCCGGCTCATGCAAACCCGGCCGTAGGCGTGACGAATGAAGGAGAAGTCACACGGGTCTGATGGCCCAGAAATGAGGGGAGAATCCGACTGTCCTACCGTGCGGGGTAGCTTATATACTGAGTTCCCATCGCATCTTGCCACGCTTCTGCTCAGTCTGATGATCGCTCTTGTCTACTCTTTGAATCCGGCTACTATTTTCTGATGCAGAAAGCTGATTAGTTGGTAGGTGCGTTGCTGTCGCTCGTGCATGGCACTGCCACCTTCTGAAGGTTGACGCCAAGGGTGTTTGTCCCCTTATTGCTTCTACTCGTAAGTTTACAACTGTTCACACTTTATTCTGCCGGCCTCAATACCGTTCCTGAAACCTTGCGAGCTAGGCGTTTCCTTACTGATCACTTGAACCAGGATCTCACCATATTAAGTAATACATTACGAAGAAATCAAAAGCGGGACAAGCTTAGGATTTGCCACTGGGGAACACCGGGAAAGCGGAAGCACAAATCACTCAAAAACGAACACCAACTCTTCCTGGGATTATGCATCAATGCTTAACCAGGAATCCACTGCCCGCCACCCCTTTCCTGTAACCCGGCGCAGCCTATTCCCCGTCGGCCCGAGGCACGCTAGCGTCGACCGGTCCTACTGTTCCTAGACATGTGCGTCACGCCTAGCGTTAGAGGCGAATGGCTGGTGGAGGCAAATTGAGCCAGCGTGTAGGAGATTTTCAGATCATGTCGCCGCACCGGAGTCTCCGGGTTTGGATGATGGAGGAGAGGGTCATAGAGGAGCTCTGTGTGGCGATATGGCGGGCTGGTCGGAAGAGATCGGACGGGTCTAGATGAGTCAAAGGTTGTAGTCAGCAGGTTGACTATGAGATCTCTGAGATCTGTGAGGCGTTCGATTTCTCCAGGGAACCGTAGTTTGGCATTTCTATTCTTGGCGGTGGGGCGAGGAATCTAGCCTGAAGAGGAATTGGAGGAATGAGGGACATTTTGAAGGTAGAGTGACTTGTCATTGGTAAGGGTACGAAGCTACGCTGTTCTATTTTTAGAACAAGTTAGCTCTTGCGGCATGTCAAGATACTCTCTCCTGTTGCAGCTATGCTATGTGAGTATAACTATAAAATTGTGATCAAGAAGTACCTACCAAGGGTCTTGTTGTTTGTTAGGATTTATCTATCGTGTCATCAAAGCGGTCTTCAAATTGGCCATGCACTCATTCGATCCCATTTTGTTCTTTTAAAAAAGATATGACACCAGTCCATTCAAGATCCGTACAAAGAAGTTATAATCGAGTATGTGAACGCCGATATACACCTACGCCGCCAAACTCCATCCCGTTGCAAAGCCCTCCATTGACCCATCATTAAAGGAAATAACAATTTGATCCTCCCTTCCGAACGTTGATAGCATGACCGCTAAGACTTAGCATACCAGGCGACGCTTTTGTGAGAAATCTTTCATAACAACCGGCCGTCATGCAGACTTTCGCTCGCATAAAGAAAACAAAAGAAAAAGAAAATGAAGAGAAGAACGAGCAAGATTACATCGTGATAGTGAAAAAGTCGAAATCGAAAAAGAATGAATGCTAGATGCGTCGGGGAGACAGCCCGAGCACCAGCATCGCCATTCAACGGTCTTCGAGTTTAAGAATCACGAAAAGGTATTAATATTCTTACCGCATCTAATTGACCACCATGCTCCTCCTCCTCTTGCGACTGTGGGACCGACAAGGGCTGTCTACACGCTCCTCCGATCCCCTCTCTATGGCAGTTTCCGGCATCGGCTCGTGCAGCACCCGCCTCAGCTCCGTGCAAGCCTGGAGGTAGTAATTCTGCACGCCGGGGGTTGGCCTGAGCGGGTTGGGAGCCTTGTCCCAGCCGTGGGGAACGCCGGGGACCATCTGGTAGACGACCTTCTTGCCCATGTTGACGAGGCGGTCGCGTAACCGCTCGCCCTCGGCAAGCAGCATGTCCCACTCACAGGTGAACAGGATGATGTCGTCAGGGAGGCCGGCGAGCATGGGCTTGGGCGCCACGCCCGGCGAGAGGTAGGGATTGGCCATGTCCATGGTCGGGGGCTGGAGGTAGCTTTCGTCGAACAGCTGGGTGAAGACGGCGGGCAGCTCCTGGTCCTTGCGGGAGCACGTCATGCGGCGCTGCTCGCGGGTCTGTGTGTAGTCGGTTGAGGGGTACCAGGCGACGATCGCCTTGATGTGCAGCTCGCGGCGTAGGTTCATCAGCGTGCGGCCCTGCGACAGGGCCTTCTGGTGGACGTTGTCTGTCGAGGCGGGGGCGCGCTTCATGCCGAACGGCGTCTCCGCGTGGGCGGGCTCAAGCTCGACCTCGCACTGCAGGCGCAGCGGCACCGTCAGGCTCATGTTGCCGCCGCTGCTGAAGCCCGACACGGCCACGCGCTCGATGTCCAGGTTCAGCGACTCGGCGTTCTCAGCCAAATACAGGATCGCATCGACGCCGTCCTCGACGGCCGTCGGGAACGGGTGTTCGGGGGCGCGGCGGTAGTCGACGCCCACGACCACGGCCCCCACCTCTTGCACGACGGTTGCGCACCAGCGGGCGTCGTCTTTGGCTCTGCCCAGTGTAAACCCTCCGCCGTGGAAATTGACAACGACAGGGAACTTCTTGTCCCGCAGCCGCTGCTGGGGGTAGTAGTCTTCCGGGACGTAGAATTGCAGGTGGAATTTGCCCTGGCGGGGCGAGATGGTGGTGTTGACGGTGCGGGTAAACGACGGTCTGGGGGGCCGGGGCGGCGCAGCGCGGTGCAGCATCATGCCAATTTGCATGAGGACGCGCCAGAATTGGGCCTGGACGTGGAGCATCCATCGCGGGCGCGGCGGCTTCGGGGACGTCAGTGGCTCGAATTTGGCCATGTTGGGCGGCCTGTGGCGACACGCGACAGTCACGCCGCCAGGGGAGGAAGGGTGGTGGTTTCGCGCAGGAGATAAGCACAGCGACAGCGATTTAGGTCTTCAGCGACGGTGCGGAGGTGGCAGGCGGGCCAGGAAGGGTGCGCATGAGCGCAATGACAAAGAGGGCGGGCTTTCTAGAAGCCAAGGAGGGAGTGTTCGAGGAAAGCGAGCAGAAAGCGAGAGGCCGCGCAAGGCGTGACGGCACAGCCTCCGCGACGCGAGTGCGGTGAGAGTGATGCAGCGCGACTGGGCCCTGTTGCGCCAGGGCAGGCAGCATGACGTCGCGACCCGCTGCGCCTTGGCCGCCGCACGCCTACCGCCCGCCCGATAAGCGCCCCTCCACCACCACGCCACCGTTCCATCACCGCGTCAACACGAGTGCGGGGTTTGCGAGCTTGTATTGGGCAGCCTGCCGCCGCCGATGCTACATAAGCCACTTGCAGTCTGTCCGTAAGCCACCAAAGCCACAATGTCACAGCCGAAAGGGGCCATCACGTCCTCGAGAAGCGCCGCCGGTAACCCATATGCTCCTCTCCTGAATGCCCGAATGCTATGCAGAATCCCGTCCCAAATCCCAGCCCAGTCCGTCTGTCAAGTCAACGCCAAGAATGACAACAAGCAGCCCATGATCGTGTGTGTGTGTGTGTAGGTATAAAAGAGTGTCGGCCGTCGCATCGCATCGCATTGTCGGCCCGCTTAGATGTGCTCCCAGTCGTCGTCCTCCGACTTGAGCGTCTTCTTGCTCTTGCCCGCCGCGCGGCCGCGCATGTTGGCCGGCTCGCCGTGCTCGTCCAGCACCTCGTACTCCTCGTTCACCAGCTCGTGCGTCTTGCGGTCCTCGAACCGCTCGATCGCCTGGAGCAGCGCCTGGTTGAGGATCTGGCTGCCCTGGCTGGGCCCGCGTTCGGCGTCGTACGAGTATGTGATCTCGGCGTCGGGCTCTGGGGCGGCCGAGGGCTCGATGGGCTCCTCGTCCGTGGATTCGCCACTGGTGTACTGGTCGATGGGGAGTATCTCCTGCTTCCGACTCCTTGCCGCGTGCGCCACCTCCTTGGCTTTGGCACGGCGGTGGGCGGCGGCGACCCTAAGCTGTGTTTTAGCAAGAGAAGCTGCACCCAGCGTGTGCGAGGTAAGCTGACCTGTGGTGGATGCGGAGGGGCCTAGGGTTGCTCAGTTGCCGGCCGGGGCCCCATTCCTGGCCCATGCCCCACTTCGCCTTCTGCTCGTGGTCGCGCTGGTAGTCGACAGCGCCGGCGCGGAGGTCGGACGTAGAGAAGGTCTGCTCAGAAGCCATGGGGGAGAGCTGCTGCGGGTGGGCGGTAGAGAACGACTTGGAGTGAGGCAGGCTGACGAGCTATGGAGAGCGCGCGGATGGTTGAAGATGAGAGATGCCGGGAGATTAAGAGTTGTAGAGATGGGGGCAGGCGACAAGGAGGTCGGTGACTTATAGGTCAAGTGGATGTGCCGGATGATGAGTCGGAGCTGAGTCACTCGCCGACGAGGTAGTGGCTGTGCTATGTGCAGAGGGCGCTCCTGCGGTGTCCGAAAAAGGAGTTGTTCTAGAAGCGGAAGGCGATGTCCCCGATGCTTGCGGAAAGATGGCTGCGAATACGGACGGATACAGAAAGAGGACAAAGGAGCTGTTGTTTATGTACGCGGGGACAGATGACGCACCGGGCCAGGCCTGCGGCGTGCTCGCTCCTAGGTCGGGACAAAGAGATAAGAGGACTGGCGCCGGCCGGTGGCAGGTGAGCCACGGGACCAGCCTGGATTACCGCGCTCGCGTTCCACGCCCCAGGCTGCCGGCCGCTGATAGGAGGGCGTGATGCTGGGCTCAGCCTGTCATCCCCGTAGCCCTGCTTTTCTCCGTGGCGCCAGGCACAGGAACGTGCTGCCGTCGCGCGCGCGCGGGCGTCGGCGCCGTCTGACGTCGGGCGCGCCGCTGTCTGTCTGCTGCGCGCTTCATGGCGCCGGGCGGCGCGTGGGTCTAGGGGCATGTCGCCATCACGGGCTGTGCTCTGGCAAGGTGGCCTTAGGTCGGTTGAAGGCGGGAGATGGGTGACGCGCCGCAGGGAGAGCCGATCCTCCGCATCGCTTCGGCCTTGGGCGACGCGCCGCTGACTCCACATGTGCCCGCCGCCGCCGCCGCATCAGGCAAGATAACACAGCCCTCTCTATCTACAATCAGGGTAATCAGGCTCCTCGGCCTCCTCACTCGTCACCTGCTGCGCCCGCCCCCTCGTCGCTGCCGTCGCTGCCGTCGCTATCGTCGCCCTCCGCCTCCGCGCCCGCCGCCTCGCTGGGCAGTTCGTTGGGGAACCAGCCGTACGCCGAAAGGTCGACGAGGTACTCGCCCAAGCTGCCGCGCCCCACGTGGACCCCTTCGCGGCGCAGAGCTGCCGCTTGGCGGCTGGCTCCCGCGGGGCCCCTTTGTTGGTCGGTCAGCGTCAACGTCAACGGCAACGGTCACGGGAGCGGTGCTCGAGGAGGGCGTGTTGGGGATCGATCTGGACATACCTCGGGCTGATGACGCCCTTTGAGTTGATGACGCGCTGCCACGGCACGTTACCGCTATGCCATCTCGGTCCGCCGCTGCTGCTGCTGCCGCCCTGCTCGGCGTCGCTCGGCGAGGGCAGGTGTTTGAGACACACGCCGACCTGCCTGCGTCACGGTCAGCCTTTGTTGAGCTCGATGCGGCCCGCTGCGCTGTCCACGCACCTGGGGCATTCCGCTGCCCGATGAAACCGTCGTCAGCTTCGAAAAGCGCCGGGTGCGGCCGGGTCCTCGACTTACGCCTCCCAACAAGCCGCGCGATGTGCCCGTAGGACGTGACTCTGCCCGCTGGTATCTCCTGCACTGCCTGGTACACTGCCGCGAACCACGCCGCAGCCTCCTCCGATCGCGGCGCCATGATTCTCGCGTCGAGGTGGAGTCAGTTGGAGCCTTCATAAGGTTCTGCGACGGCAGCGGCTCCAGACTGAGTCACAGCACGTGACTGGCGCTTCCGACTTAGCGCCCGACGCATTTGCGCTCTATTCCGTCACCTTGAACTCTCCGTGCTGTTGAGCAGCAAATTCGCCGAGATTCTCCAGGCGCAGAACTGTGACGAGTGTTCAGGTTATTATTGCTCTCTTCCATTAGAATTTCCGTCCTACTTGTTGTCTCAACGACAGCGTCGAACGAGCATTGACATCCCGAAGCAGCACATGGAACACAGCAGCGCACTGCCACACCTCTATTGCTATGCCTCAGCCACCTCCAACCTTATGCGATGTACATGATTGCGCCGTCCGTGCATAGGCTGCTGCACGCCCTCTCTGGACATAGCGCGGGCTGTGATGTGGTGAATTCCTACTGGAAGCGCGATTTTCGCTCGAAACCGCTGTCAACTGGAATCAACGCGGTCCGAAACATCCGCTCTGGTCCAGCTCTCGCCATCATTGGCACTGATGCAAACATTTGAGATGCCGTCGTGGCTCCACGCCCAACCGCTAACTTCCACGTCTGGACCGGTTAGTCGAGCATCCGCCGGTGGGTCTACGATCATCGAGTTTGGCTCCACCTTCCAGACTGGTTTCATTCCTCCTTCTGGGTCTGTGGGGTCGCGCTCATTATACCATATGGTCGTGAAAGGCGAAGGCGCTCGGCGCGGCTGCAGAGATATGCGGCACAGCCATTTGGTCATGTTCGTCCCGAACCATCCGGGCACGACGAGCCGTACCGGGCCGCCCCTTTCTTTGCGCAGCGGTTCGCCATTCATCTCGTATGCTACCAAGACTCCGGGATCCTGGGCTTTCTCGATGGGCAAGTCCTTCTGGTAGCGATCTGTTTTGACGCCAGCAAACTCCCCGTGGTCTAGACCTTCAGACCAGACATATGAAGCATCTGCGAGTGGCTTCGCAAGGTCCAGCAGCGTTTGCAACTTCACGCCTGTCCACGTAACATTTCCTATCCTCCAAACCGCCTTAACTGGAGGAGTGAGCGGGCTACCATAGCACTCGTGGAAGGCAGTGATCGTCGTGCGAGGAAATTGTTTGAGCCGAGGGAGTGTGATTGCGAAAGGCCGCTGCACCAATCCATCAATTAGTAATAGCCATTTCTCTTCATCGACGACGGCTGGGCCCATGTGAATCGTCTCAAAGAGTAGTGTATCAGGAGTGATGAATTGTCCCAAGACATCTGGTGGCGGCGGATGTCGGATGTGGAAGCCAGGAGGTTTGATGCATAAGCACGCCATCCGCTCATCGCCTGGACTCGGAGGAACATCGAGGAACGTCTCCAAATGACTTGTCATTGTGCAATGTTCGCAATGGGGTGCTACTGGCAAAATCAGCCGGCTACTTTGCCTGGTGTTTGGACAGCTCATTTGACCTGAAACATAGACATCTCCGAACATCACATTGGTTAGAAGCACCAATCGCACGTGGGAGAGGTAAGCGTAGACCGAGAGACGATCAACGGCGGATACGGGGGCGGGAAGGGTCGGATGTCGAGACGCGTGTCGAGCCTGGCTGAGTGGTGGGAGAGCTCCACATGCTGTTTTCTACATCATCTCGTACGAGCACGACGTCGCTGATGGACAAGTCGTACCCGAGAGCGGAGATGATGAGTAAAGCGGAGAAGAAGTCCCAGCGGAGATCCGGAGGGGCACCTCTTGCACGTGAGCGTAGAGCATCTTGGCGTGTTTGACGAGTTTGGCAAGCGCTGCAGCCCGCGTCACATCCAGAAGTTCAGAGCTCCGCGCCTCCGCCAAACACCTCCTCCCCGCAAAACCGACAATGTCTCTCGCCGACTACCTGGCAAAGAAGTACCTCACCGCCGACGCGCCAGCAGAGAAGAAGAGCAAAAAGCGCAAGAGAAAGGCGGCCGCCGAGGCTAGCGCCGGCCTCGTCATCGCCGACGACGATGTCACCGGCTGGAACAGCGGTCCTCAGGCCCAAGATGACGAGGACGGGCCCATGATGGGTAAGCAACCCTCCAACTCACCTCCCCACCCAACAAACGGGCCACATTCCACGCGATTTGGCCCACGCGCGCGCGCGCGACCCGCAAAGTGGAGGAGGCCAAACTAACGCCCCTCCAGTCTCCGGCAGCAGCGCCGAATTCCGCAAGAAGAAAAGCAGCAGCTGGAAGACGGTCGGCAGCGCCGCGCCCACAAACTCGGAGCAAGCAGCCGCCGACGCCATCATCGCCTCCGCCGCCGCCGAGAACCGCGCCGCCGCCGCGGCCGACGACGAAGCGCCCGCGATCGCGAACGACGATGACGACGGACCCGTCATGGACTCCGGTGCCGCTGCCGGTCTGCAGACGGCGGCGCAGGTCACCGCCGCGCTTGAGAAGCGCCAGAGGCAGGAGAGGAAGCACATGGAGCAGGCGATGCGGGAGGCGGGCGCGGCGGCGAACGAGACGATCTACCGTGATGCGTCGGGTAGGATTATCAATGTGGCTATGAAGAGGGCGGAGGCGAGGAGGGCGCAGGAGGAGGCGGAGGCGAAGAAGGCGAGGGAGGAGGAGGAGGCGAAGGGCGATGTGCAGCGTGCGGAGAAGGAGGCTAGACGGCAGGCGCTCGCCGAGGCTAAGTACATACCGCTTGCGAGGACGGCGGATGATGTGGAGATGAACGAGGAGCTGAAGGAAAAGGAGCGGTGGAGCGATCCGGCTTTGGCGTTCTTGAGCTCAAAGAAGCAGTCGAAGAGTAAGACAGGCAAGCCGCTCTACAAGGGCGCCTTTGAGCCAAACCGGTACGGCATCAGACCCGGCCACAGATGGGATGGTGTGGACAGGAGTAATGGCTTCGAGCGGGAGTGGTTCAAGGCCCGCAACGCTAAGGCGAATAGAGCCCAGCTGGAGTACGCGTGGCAGATGGATGAATAAGGAAGGTCCTTCATTCATAATTGGTGGCGGATCTGGTCTTTGTTGGAGGGTCGGGAAACTCAATCTGCATAGCGAGGCGTTTGGAGATCGTCCGGTTTGTGCTACCAGGACTTCGCAATATCGGTGTGAATAAGGCTTACTTGCGACGATCAGCCGTTGGATGAACAATTTAATTTTAGTGTAAGGATTTTACGTTATACTGGGACGTTAAAGATCTGCAAAACTGCAAGTTACACTTCCCGCGGACGTCGTCAGCAATTCATTTGATGGCGATGATCCTTCTCAACGCTTCTTCTGATTGGCCCCCAGGAGCGGCTGAGGGACATCGTAAGCCGCAGCCTATGAGATCATTGGGGAGGCGAAGCTAAACAACAAGCATTGGGCCAAGGAATCTTGCATTCTACATATATGAGCGCGTTTTCCTCCATTACGACGATGGCACCGTCTCCGCAAAAGCTCGCTGTCAAGAAAGCAAAATGATTCATCGAATCTTGATCGCGGCCTTCGCAGGGCTGCTACTCCTTCAGGTCGCAGCCGCTGCCAGTTCGAAGAAACCAAACATTATCTTGATCATGAGCGACGATCAAGATTTGCATCTTGGGTCATTCGAAACCCAGGCTACCGTCCAAAAAGAGATTGTTTCTGAGGGTGTCGTCCTCAACAATCACTTCGTCACCGTTGCTCAATGCTGTCCGAGCCGTGTGTCGTTGCATCGTGGACAGGCGGCACACAACACGAACAATACGCATGTCCACCCCGCTGGGTAATTCGTTCGACTATTCCCCTTTTTTTTTTTTTGCTATCTGCATCAGCGATTTTTACATGCTGACTTATTATCAACAGTGGTGGGTATGCCAAGTTCAATGCCTCTGGCGAAGATAACGATTATCTCCCACATTGGCTTAAGAAAGCCGGATACCAGACTGAATGTAAGAAAACGTGACCTTCACATTCAAGAATAATGGAAGACTCACCGCTTGTGCCCTAGACATCGGAAAATTGTTCAACGGCATAAATCTGGCCAACTATTCGCCTCAGCCCAAGGGCTGGGACCATGTTGACGTGTTGGTATGTTTATCATCAACACGTTTTCCTGGCTATCTAATTAAGAGACGTGTCATGTTGACTGATTTTTCAGCTTGAGCCCTTTACCTACGAGTTCAACAATGTTGTGATGTCGAGAAATGGGGAACGACCCGTTCACTACGTTGGGTATCATCAAACGGACGTACTTCGTGCGAAAGCGTACGTTTGAAAACCTCACATTCGTAACTCCCCCCGGCTAACCTAGCAATAACAGCCTTGCGAGACTGAAGCACTTAACGTCTCAGGACGATCCGTTCTATCTCACAATAGCTCCTGCAAGCCCTCATGTTGCAGGCAAAAATCTACCTGTTCCGTTGAAACGTCACATGGATGACTTTCCCGGCGCCACTGTTCAGAACCTGACAAACTTCAACACCAAGAATGACAGTATCCAACATCAAAAAGTCAGCTGGATTCGTGATTTACCTGTAATGGACCCGGATCAAGTTGAACGAGCGGATCTTCATCATCGGCGCCGACTTCAAGCCCTGCAAGGCCTTGATGAGATTGTGCACGATGTTGTCCAGTTGCTAGGAAACAAGAGTATCCTGGACAACACTTACGGTATGCGTCTCCAGCGTCTTCAAAGGTCTCGAACTAAAGTATGCTCAGTGATCTACACGACTGATAACGGCTACCACATTGGAAACCACCGGGTGCCATCCGGCAAGTCTCTCCCGTACATTGAAGACACTAACGTTCCGATGGCTATTCGGGGCCCTGGGATCCCGCGTGGTAAGGTCTCTAAAATACCCAGCACGCACATCGACATGGCGCCGACATTCCTCGACATCGCAAATCTTACGAAAGAAGACTGGCCTCCCTTTTTGGATGGACGTAGCTTGCTTGGAGAGTGGCAGAGCGCTGATGACGATACGGCTCTCAGCATCCAATCTGGAACCGCAAGAGAGATCATAAACGTCGAGTTCTGGGGAACAGCGAGCATCGAAGATCCAACCCCAAAATCAGTCAACAACAGCCAGCCCAACAACAGCTACAAAACCCTCCGCATCGTAGGCGAGAACTCCGCCTGGCTCTTCTCCCGCTGGTGCACCAACAACCAAACAGAGCTCTACAACACAACCGTGAGCGCCACCCCCCCAACCCCATCCAAAAGCCACCAACAACTCACCCACCCCCCACAGGCCGACCCCCACGAACTCCACAACCTCGCCACCAACCCCAACCCAAGCCCCTACATAACCCGCCTCCTCACCCGCCTCAACGCCCTCCTCCTCGTCACAAAATCCTGCACAACAACCACCTGCCGCAACCCCTGGTCCGCCCTCCAACCCCCCAACACCACCGTCCCTCTCACCACCCTCTCCGAAGCCATGTCCCCCACCCACGACACCTTCTTCGCCTCCCTCCCCGCCCTCTCCTTCGCCGGCTGCATGCAATACCAATACCCCCCCAACGAAGCCCCCTTTTACCCACCCGGCGCGGAGCAGGGGCTCGGCGAAGCGTGGCGCCAGCCGACAGATGGGTTCGGTGCTTGGTTTGCGGTTGGTGGGGGGAATGTGTCGGGGAGTGGGGTGCAGGGGACTTGGGCGCAGAGGAATGTGTCGTTGGAGACGATTATGGAGACGGCGAGGGAGTTGACGGATGGGGAGATTGGGGGGAGGAGGTGGTGTGGGTTTCCGGATTATTGTGGGCATGGGTAGAGATGGGGTGGAGGAGGGAGATTGAAGGGGGGGGGTTTTGGGGAGGATTTGGGGGGGGGGTGGTGGTTTAGGTGGGACTTGCATGTTCGGTTCTCAAGTCTCTGTTCAGTGGCTCTGATTGATTGTCTTGACTATTCGGCGATGGTTTGACCAGGACACAAACCACTACTAAAGCTTGTCTCACGTACTCATAAAGCGAGGGAAAAAAATATTGACCCCCAACTTACAATGACACCGAGATTGTCGACAAAAGCAAAAAGGGACAGACATTTATCAGCTGCGCACATGCCGCAACACTCTACTGTTACAACAGCCGACCTTTCCACAGCTCTATACATCCCATATCCTACACACATTTGCACACCACCCCACCGCACCTACCACAGCACCTCCGCCCTCGCACTCGGCGCCCCCTCCCCATTCTCATACACATCCCCCGCGCTCCACTTAAACGGCCTACGGTGCCACTTCCTCACAAACCGCAGCGCCTCCGCCCTATTTTCAAAGCTAATCACATACCTCGGCGCCATCTTCCTGACCACCAACGCCTCCACATCATCGCCGGTCGCCTCATCCCTCGAGAGCGCCGTGCCCAGCTTGACGATGCCCTCGGCGCTGTTGGTCCCGCCTACGATGGCCCACGGCAACCCGCGGTCCTTGCCGTCGCGCGCGATGGTGCGGCGGACGTCTGCGGGCGAGGGTTGGGAGCCCTCGAGGTGGAAGAGGACTTTTGTGATGGTGTGGTCCGGGTCGGAAGGATCCGTGGAGACGACCTGGTCGTAGCCGCCGGCGGAGAAGAGGCGTTTGAGTCTGCGCGGATAGGGGGTGGGGAGGATGGAGCAGTAGATGCGGGTGCTGGCGGGAGGGCCGAGGGTGTAGGACTGGAGGGTGGCGTGCAGGTCGCGGCCCTGGTCGTCGGTTTGGAAGCCCGGGGGAGGAGGGAGCGGGGAAGTGAGGGATGTGGGGCTGTAGGAGCGGACGGCTTGGTGGAGTTGGCGGACGTGGTCTTGGAAGTCGCGGGCGGCGCGTACACTGTGGAAGAGGATGTAGTATTGGTCTTTACGCTCGAGAGTCATCTCGTCGCGGGCGGGAATCACTATGCTGGGTGTAAGCAGGAGAGATGGGGCAAATGAGGGAAAGGGGTTAGGGAACCTTTGATGAAGTCCGGATCCGACCAGCCTTCGATGTGTTGACTGGAAGAAGGCACAAGGCGCTTGATATCCTCTTCGCTTAAGTTTTTGCTGACGCCTGATAGCTGCACGACAATGATCTCCCCTTGGAATTGCTTCTTCATCACCCGGGTGGTCCAATCTTTCCTTGGTATTAGGACCCCCGGTCGTTGACGTGACTCCTGCGCTTGAAGATCCAGACTGAGCTTTGGTACTTCGCGCTCTTTTTGGACCTCGTGCTGCATGATGTGGCCGTCATCTGCTAACTCAGGGAACAGCTCAGTGAGTAGAGGAGCAGACTGATCCGGCCTTTTGCTTTCCATCACATTGGGCTTTTTAGAGAAGAGCTCGTCAAGTGATGAAGCACTGAGCTCTTTATCCGCCTCTTCAGAGACAGCCGGGCTCGGCTTAGGAGGTTCTGCGGAGCCCTGCTTAGAATCAGCAGGGAAGAACTCGTCCACAAGCGATGCTTGCTTCTCCGTTTGCTTTTCCTCCCTCATGCCTTGACTTGATGGCTCCGAGTGTACACGCGAGCCAAGCATGATCTGTGGAATGGCGTGTTCGGTGGTGTGTGGCAGGGGTTTGCTGGGGTCTTGCGACAAATAACGAATTGGCTTATCGGAATCCAAAGAGCCTGCGCCAGATTCATCTGTTCTGTCCAACTCGGCAGTCGCGTATGCCTCTGATCCTTGCCTTCGCACTCGAGTGATCCCCTCTCGTGTAAAGTTGACCCGCGATGTTCGTGTTTTCGAGGGTACGCCATCGGCGACAAGGTCGTCAATGAAGCCGTCTTTCTCTGGATGGGATTGAGATCCGTGGCCTTGCAACTCCCTCAACCGCTTCGTTGCCTCAGCCAAAAGGGTCTCCAATTCTTGCAAACGTTGTTCGTGGGTCGACTGAGGGCGACCGCGGCCGTCTTGTCGATACCTGCTTGTCTTTGCATCGTCCTCTAGCTCCTCTGCAAGCCTTGACCGCACACTTGCCATAGCAGCGCGCATTCTGTCTCTGACTGTGCCCGAGATGGTTTTCCGTTGCTCCTTCTCCCTCTCCTTTCTGCCATCACCTTGGACTTTCCTGGAACCGGCACCAAGCTGGCCTCCCTTAGCCACGGCAGTCAAACCTTTCTTCAATCGCTGCCATGAAGCATCGTCCAGTATAGTGTCCTTTGTGATTACGCCGGTTCGCAATTCTGGGGGGAGATGTGTAGTTGGCGCCGAGTTGTCGGCTCTCGAGAGTCTCTGCAGCCGGTCCTCGTCCCTCGACTTCCGTTGTCGTGAGTCTCTACGATTGATCTTCGGCCGACGACTCTGGGCAGCCGTGTCGGCATGTGACCGATCCGCCTTTTTTCGGGACAAGTTCTTCTGGACATGAGCGTGAGAAGCACTGGCTTGTCGAGTTTCTGGGCGAGCGGTGGGCGGGCTGGCAGTCTTTGGCCCGGAGCCGATGACCCATCTTATAGTCGGGCTCGGGGCCTCGTATGACTCCTCCTTGCTGGTATTTCCTTCAGTTGCTGAGCTGCCGACATCTCGGTCGGCAGGCGAGCCTTGGCGGTCTCCGTCGCTGGCTGCGCCATTGTCGGCGCGGTCGGCGCTGGTTGCGAAAGATCGAGGTCCGGCGAGGTGGGCGCTATGGGCGGGCGGGAAGCGGTCGGCGAGGCCTCTGCGAAGCTGGCTGGCGCTCCATGCAGGGCGGAGAGACTGCGATGGAAGCGGGCGCAGCGGCGGCATCAATTGAGGGAGGGCGTGGCAGCAGCCGCGGGACGGTGCAGGTACGCGTGCGCTGCGCAGGCTCGCGGCGGACGTGTCTGCGGTGCGCCCGCCGCAGTTCTGCCGCCGGCCGATTTTCTGGTCGTGCGTCACCGCGCCCGACAAAAATTCCCTGCCGCCCAGTGCTGCTTCCGCCAGACTTTTCGCCCTCGAGCTGTGCAAAGGCCGTCCCGGCAAGCGTCGCAACCGGCCGCCAGGACTCGCTCGCCATGGATATCTCGCAGTTTTCTCTGCGGCACACCAGCAGCAAGGCCAGCGCCTTGCCCGTCCGGGCGCTGGATGGCGGCCTCAGAGTGCACATGCCCTCCAAGCATCTCACTTCTACCGGCCTCAAGACTGGAGACTACTGCCAGCTCGACCAGCCCGATGGAACCCCGAGAGCCGTGGGAGTTGCCTGGCTGGCCAAGGACCCGGGCAATCAGAACGCAAAGCGCATGGCCTTCATTGAAGAGCCGATGAAGGAGCTGTACGGACTGAGGCTCGAAGACAAGGTCACCATCACCAAGCTGGAGCCGCAGCAGTTGAAGCATGCACAGAAAATCTACATAAAGGAGTTTGAGCCCAGCAGCTCCACAGCCTCAAAGGATGAAATTGAATTCTGGGCCAAGGTCTCTCTGTGTACGTGTCTTCCCTCTTTGTGAAATGGCGGTGCTCACACGCCATACCTTTTTTTACTGACCATTCCTATAGGCAATGTTGACGTGGTCCTTCCCGGAGGCACTTTTGCTGTCACGGTCGCTGCCGGCCCCAGGTCGGGAACCAAAAGTCGTTACACCGTGGAGAAGGTCGAGCCGCCTGCCGAGGAGCCACTTGCCCCTTATGTTTGCAACTCCTCAAGTATCGTCCAACTCCTAGCCAAGGACGAGGTAGTTGAAGCTTCGGATGTTGAGCCCAAAGAGGCACCTGTATTCAAGGTCAACTCGGACGGCATCGGCGGCTTGCACAAACAGATCCTCGACCTAAACGAGCGCTTGGCTACCCTGACCAATGAACTGCGCCGGCAAAAGTATCCGTCCCTTCTTAAGCAAACCACCGGTGTACTGCTCTACGGTGCCGAGGGAACGGGCAAGAGCCTGCTCCTCCGGAAACTGTCCGAAGCCCCGTGGCGCAAAGTAATCACGGTCGACGAGCCGCTCGCAGCCACGTCCGAGAAGAGCCAAAGCGCTCTGCGGAAGTACTTCGACGAAGCCAAGGCTGCACAGCCGAGCGTTATCATGTTCGACAAGCTGGAAGCTCTGGCCCCACGCAATGACGAAAACACGCCCGTCTCTAAAGCCAGCCTTGCGAGATGCATCGCCACGGAGATGCAGAAACTGGGGACGGCAAGGGTGCTGGTAATAGGCGCCACTACTCGCCTGATCGATGTGGACTCCACTCTGAGAACGCCTGAGCTGTTTGCGGATGAGATGGAAATCCCGGTTCCGGACGCAAAAGCTCGGATCGAAATCCTGAAGGTGCTCCAGGAAAAGGAGTGGCCGATCTCCGACGAAACCGCTGAGAACATTGGCGGAAGGACACATGGCTTCGTCGGCCGCGATCTCGCGGCCTTGTACAAGAAAGCACTCAAACGGGCATGTGACAGACTGTTTGAGCATGACGCTCGAGACGTGCCCGATGGTTCTGGAGCGGGAACCACGCCACCCAACACGGATGGTCAACTGCGCGGTGAAGAGGAGAATGGTGCGAGCGGGGAGGCCGCGCCCGACGAAGCCAACCAAGTTGCAACGGCTGTGTCGCTATCGGACTTCGAAGATGCTCTACTGCAGGTGCGCCCCACCGCAATGAACGAAGTTTTCCTTGAGACGCCAAAGGTCAGGTGGTCAGACATTGGAGGATCGGAGGGTGTGAAAGAGGCGTTGCGCGAGGTCACGGAATGGCCCTTCAGGGTGAGTTTGCTTTGCGAATACGGCATGCTTCTAGAAGCGGGAGCTCACGTTGTTCTAGCACCCCGACGACATGCAAGAGCTGGATCTGCAGCCACAGCGCGGCATTCTGCTGTACGGGCCTCCTGGGTGCTCCAAGACGCTGTGCGCCAAGGCGGTGGCGACTGAATCAGACCTCAATTTCCTGGCGGTCAAGGGCGCAGAACTGACTAGCATGTACGTCGGCGAAACGGAGAGAGCGGTGCGGGAGGTGTTCAGAAAGGCGCGGGCGGCCAGCCCCAGCATCGTCTTCTTCGACGAGATCGACTCGATCGCGGCGTCGCGCGAGAGCGGCAAGCAGCTGAGCGGGCTCAACGTGCTGACGACGCTGCTGAACGAGATGGACGGCATCGAGTCGCTCAAGGGCGTGCTGGTCCTTGCGGCGACGAACCGGCCGGATGTCTTGGACTCGGCACTGATGCGGCCAGGGCGCTTCGACGCGATCCTGTACGTCGGGCCGCCGACGCTGGAAGCGCGCAAGAAGATACTGCAAATCGGCACGCGGCGGCGGCCGCTGGCGGACGACGTGGATCTGGAGGAGCTGGCGACGCTGACGGAAGGCTACTCCGGGGCCGAGATGGTGGAAATCTGCGCGGAGGCGGCGCGCGCAACGCTGCGCGATCGGCTCCAGCATGCGGACAAGCGGCGCATCGGGCGGGAGCAATTCAGACGCGCGCTGGAGCGGGTGCCGCGGCGCATCACGCGGGAGATGACGGAGCGGTATGAAAACTGGAGCGTCGACGACGCGATCAAGAGGCTGTGATTCCGCGATACGAAATGGACATTTTCCGTGGGCGGCGGCTATCGTGGGCGGCGGGAATGGGGAGAGTCAGGTGAAACTGCGACAAGCACGGCGGCGCGCCAATCATAGCATGGGAACTATGGGCAAACACGGCGTTTCAGCGGCCGTTTGGGCCGCCGTCGCAAGGTCGCCCTGGCGCCCGCGGCGTGCGCGATCTGCCGCGCGCCGGTCAGCTCGCCCGGCCGTCGCCCTGATGCGCTGATCGGCCCGGCGCGCGCCTCAGCTCACCTCCTCACCGGCGCCCAGGATGCTAGCGAGATTGCCCGCGCCCGAATTTAAGAAAACCCCCCGTTCAGGCTGAAACAGCTCCCGTAGCAGCGCCCAGTCGTGCGCCCGCCGCCCGCCGCCACCGCCAGACGCCCGTGCCGGCGGATCGCGCGCCCCTCGCGCCCAATCCGGCGCTGCTGCTCGACCTCACCGCAGCCCCGCGCGTGCTGGGGTATCCCCGAGGAGCGTGGGTGCCCCTTCATTTGCGTGAGACTGGCCGCCGACAGGGCTGGCCCGCTGTCTCGTGCGCAATCTCTGCCGCCGCCCGGGCTCCATACAAGATGCCTATTCCTATTGCTCCCGCCGACCGGCCGGCCTTTTTGCTGCTCTCCTACCTTCTTGTGCCCTTTTGTGATTAGCGGGTTGATCCAGCGCTGCCCTTTGCCCGTTGGCTCTCCGGAGAGCCGTCCTATCCTTACCCTTTCCTTTCCCTTCTCTTCGTCTGAGCGTGCTGTGCAGTTTCGCCGCGGGATCTCCCTGATCCGCCAGTATCTCAAATACCAGCCATGGCTAAGACAATCGCCCGCTCGAAATCCATGACACTGAAGCGTTCCAAACGCTCTACTCGCTACATGGACCAACCTCTCCCGGTATCAAATCCCCACTTCCTCGGGACCGACGCCGAGCCTCGCAGCGACCTCCGCGACATCGAGAAGCCTCCGCCAAAGCGCGCCGACAGTGGCACAGCTTCCGCCTCGGGCGACGAGATGCAGCGACCCAGGACCGCCAACAGCGCAACCGAGCGGAGCAGGGCTTTGCACACAAAGGGCGCCCCCATTGTCGTCGAGGCCGACGAGCAGACTTTTGACTTTCCCACTCCATCCCCGGAGGCCGTCTACCAATCGAGAGAGATGGCCCACCACGACGCAACCGTACCCATTGGCATGGCCCTCGGCAGCCCGTCCCAAGCCTCCGCCAGCACCTGGAAGCAGTCGCACCCTGCAAGCAACGCAAACACTAGCTCCGCCAATGTAGTCGACACGCCCGACGCCGCTTCGGCGCCACAAAGACGCCCCACCACCAGCGATGGAAAGAAGAACAAGGTCAGCAGGTGGAAGTCGATCTTCGGCATCAGGCCTGCTGATAAAGCTCCCGCCACCCCTGCCCCTTTCTACCAGTTGCAGCAGTCCGTCCCCCCAATGCCCGCCGCGCCCGCTACTCACGCAGAGAGCGATGCTTCAGCGGACAACGAAAAGAGCAGGGCCGCCAAGGTGGATGAGAAGAAGCCCAAGGGAAGGTCGAGGAGCAAGAGCGCCGCCGCCGTGGACACTCGGCCGGAAGCGTTACCTCTGGACGCCCCTGCGGTGCCTAAGCTCTTTCCTGAGCAAGGTAGCCCGAAGCCTCCACCTAAGGATCAACCGTCGCCGGAGAAGGAGAAGAAAAAGACCTCTCGCTTTGCCAAGTTCTCCGACTTTCACCACAAGGACCCCAAGCCGCAACTGATAAGGGCTGAGACAAGCCCGATGCTGAACGTTGACATTCCCACGATTGAGATGGAGCGGTACAGTGTCATGTTCGGAAGCTTGCTGAAGGGAGACCGGCAATCGAACTTGGTCATGAGGCGTCAGGGCAATCCGGAAAAGCTGAAGGCGTTGAACTTGGATTACTTGAAGGTATATTTGCATTACCTCCTTCCAGTGCGATCGGTTGCGTAACTAACCTTGCACAGGTGGCCGATAGCACCCACGTCGATGAGGATGGGGATGAACAGCTTCCTAGGCCGACTCGTCGCGCTACCTCCCCTGCAACACCTTCTTTCCAAACTCCGACTTTTGGCTTATCGCTCTTCCCGCGTGATTCTATGAGCGATTCTCGTGGACCTTCTCCTGCACCTCCAGCCCCGAAGGCCCTGAATGTGCCCAAGCCCCACAAGCTCCAGCGCTCTCTCACTGCACCTATCTCCCCGAACCGCCGCACTGCATTCGATTCGGAAGATCGTGATGCTCAATCTTCGAAGGAAAAGCCGGTCGTTGCCAGACACATCACCGAGGAGCCCGAGGACGATAAGGATCTTGACGCCCGTCGGGGCGAGCTGATTTCGCCTGCCTTGACCGTTTCGACCCGCGACAGTGAGGCAAGTTTCGAGAGTGTTGAGAGTCACGAGACCGCGATCCTAGTGAAGGACAAGTGGATGAGGCCCCAGTTCGGCAACGATGTGGATGAGGGTGCGTGGGAGATGGTAACGAAGAAGCAGCCAAACTTGCAGGTGCAGACGAAAGTGGCGCACGGCAATCTGGGAGCGTCAGGTTCGGGCTCCGGAAGCACACTCAGTCTGCAGAGTCAGAGTCCGTTGAGCAGCCTGAGTGGACAGAGCTTCGCGCAGGCGAAAGAGTCGGTCGCGATGCAGAACTCCATGCGCGAAAAGCAGCGACAGCAGCAGCGGCGTGAGAAGGAGCAGGCACAAGCGCATTCACCGATAAAGCAGACACAGGCTTCGACCACGGCTACCTCGCCCGAAAACGACCAGCGACCACGCAAGCCTTCGTACGCTTCCTCGCACGCCCCGGAACACCACCAGGGAGAGCAGCCGCGCGACAAGGACGCTGAAATGATGCTCCAGCAACAGCAGCAGTTCCGGGAACGGAAACAAAAGCAGACGGATGAGCATCAGCAGCAGTCGCAGCAGCCCTCGAACCTGCCGAAGCGCCAACCCACGCTCAAGGAACGTGCCGAAGAAGTCCAGCAGGCGGCTCGTATCGCGATCGCCCGGCAAGTATCGATCAGCCGCCAGCGCGCGCAGCAGGAGATGCTACGTGCGCAGAAAGCCGCCGCCGCTGCCGCCGCCAACAACAGCCACAACGCCACCAACGGCATCGGTAACATGACCATCAGCAGCAACCAGCAATCCAAGCAACAACAACCCTTCTCCTCCCCCTCCGCCTCCGACTCCCAGCTCCAGAGCCCTTCCACCAGCAGCCTCAGCAGCCCGGCCTCCGATCCCGCGACCCCACCCTCCGCCGGCCACCTCCCCGCCCTCGTCATTCCCGACGACGAAGCGAAGCCGAAGCTTGCGCGCCAGGAGTCTCTGCGCCGCGCGGGCCGGAACGGCTCGCTGACTACGAAAGTTGTGCAGAGTCCGACTGGCGAGCGGCTTGTCGAGAAGCGCACGCTTACGCCCGTCGTTGTGGATATCCCGAACCGGAAGAGTCTTGCCGGGAACATTGTTGACGAGTGAGTGATTTTTGTTGTCGTTTGATCCGAAAAGAAGAAGACAGGGAGGGGGAAGTAACGCCAAGGAACTGTCACGACTTTCTTTTTTTGTTCTTTTGATTGCGATTCTTCGTTGTTCAGCGGGACTGATTGGAGTTTTTTCTTGCGCTGCTTTTTAGGAGTGACCTCGATGTGCCGTTGATGCCGCCGACTCGGCCATTCGCCTTCTCTTCGGCGGACCCGAACCGCGCAAGTACGGTGTCGTTTAGCCACCTGAACTGTTGATCCATGACGCTTTTCTCATGATGATACGGGCAAGAGGTGGGGAAAGGATTACATACATAGACTGGATTTGGCGAAGGTGGTGGGCTCTGCTGGGGTAATGGTGGAATCTTTAAAAGGGGAGTTCGTTACAGATTGGTGCGGATTCCTGGCCTGGATGGTGTTGGAGTTCCGTTTTCTCTTTGCATTCTCTTTCTTGCAACACTTGACCCGGGAGGTTTTTGACTTTTGAAAAGCTGGTGATCTTTTCTCTTTCATTTCTGGACTTTGAGGTCCGGATCTTCCAGCTACACGTTGACGAGCGCATCGTTGTTTTTCCTTGCTTTTCCTTTCTTTTATAACGGCCTTTGGCGCATCATTCTGTTGCTTGAACTTCAGATAGGATACCCCGCATTGTCTCTTTCTTGTTTCTCAAAGCGACAGCGAGTTTGTGGTTCTTTTGTTGTCCGATTTTCTTACTTTCATTTGCATTTGTTTGGCGTCCAAGTTCTTCTTTTGACTCGGGCCCTCATATTTCTCTTCTTCAAAATTTGCACATACGGCTGCAAAAAAATATATTTGCATAAAGTCTCTGACCTCCGCTGGTCGGAACACCTTCACATACATTTTTCTTCTCTCGGCAAACAACGATTATAGACTACAAAATGTCCATACGTTTTCCCGCACCATCGCAGATTCTCCAACTTCACCGCCTGTGACACTAGAATCAAGCTCTTCTAACTACTCAAACGATGGTCTGCTCGGCATTTGCCTCCACCGAACTAACCGCAGACGGAGAGCTGTGCGACTGTGGGCGACTCGAAAGAAGCCACGAGGTCGTGAGACATACCGAGAGACAAGAAAAACGGAGCCTCGCAGGCCTTTTGACGTGCGCAAAGACACCCAACAGTATGTACACACAAGCTACGTGTGAGGCATTATTACCGGTGATCTGAGCACGTTTCACGATCTTGGCCGCCTCCTCCTCCGTTCCGTCTACGCCGCCTCCTCTTCTCTTCCTCGTGCCGCACCCACCCACCCTCCCCACCATCCACTACTACCGCTCCTCTCCCGTCTCTCGCCACTCCCCGATCAGCTAGCTAGTCCGCTAGCGTGTGGCTGAACCCCCGCCGTCCAACGGGCTCGGATGTTTCGGTTAACTGTTGGCTTACCTCCCATCCTCCCACCCTCCCTCCCGCCCAGTCGCGGAACTGTCTCGTAAGCCATCACACGACATATCTCATCCCACCCTACCATTTTCTCCCTCCGCTCGCTACCAATCCCGCCTGCCAGGTCGCAAGAAACCTCGGCAGCGAGCACCCACGCATACGCGCATTTTCTTCCGCCTTTTTTTCTTTCTCCGCGCTTGATCCCGAGGGTGGGTCGCGGTTCGCGGGGGGACGACCTTGAACAGCAACCCGACCAGCATGTCATGCACAGACAGTTGCGACTATGTAGTGCTTGCCACGTGGCTTTTGGGAAAATTAAAAAAAGGTTGCCCATCTCGTCAGGTACGGGGAGGGGCGGCGGGTATGTAGAGCCGGTTGCCAGCTAGCTGACTGCGCTTCCTGATCTGCCCCCAGCCCCCATCCCGCGCCCCCTGCGGATGAGTAGATCGAATGGTTTGTTGCTCTTGCTTGCTGTCGCGGTGGTTTGATTCTTCGTACTCGTCTCGGGAGCGGAGGTGCTGGACTGTGTTGTGTTGTGTATGTACGAGTGGAGCACGTTTGACCCCGTCAGCCCAGCGCCGTCCGTTCAAACGGACCCCTATAATTTCCCTTGTTAAGCGGGGTCGAGATCAGTTGCGACAACCGCCCCTCGAGAAAAAAGACAATCGGGCTAAGTAGAAGGAAGAACGAACAAGGTTAAACGGTAACAGGCACAATGAAGCATAATCTCACAACAGTCCGAAAGGGAACAGGGTTGGAGAGGAATTGCGCTAGTAGCGGATCAATCTCCCAAAAAAGGGCATTTTTCTGATTGGATGCTGCTTTTTATTTTAGCTCCCGTACCCCCTGCCGTCCCGTCGTTGGTGCGCATTGTCAATCACGGAACGTCTCTCGTTGCGTTGCGACTAGTCAACGCACGTCTGTCGAGGGCTATGAGCTAGGTATGACCCCTGCCTGGCAGGAACAGCAACACCACCCCACTGCCACCTTCGCGTGGTGGTCGACCATTCTCGCACACCCGATTCTCTCTTTCGTCCCCGAGCTCGTCGTCGCTCCCCCACGAATCTCGCGCCGGGCTAGAAGTCTGGGAAGAGGTTCTGGAAGTAGACGCAGTATTGCACTCGACGGTCTCGACACCTACTTCCCGTTCAGTTACCGAGCACGCTATGTACACCTACCAATGCCGCGGGAGCGCAAGAAGTTCTTCGCTCTGATTCGGGAAAGGGCAAGTAGCGTGCGTGCGTTCGGTGACACACGGCTTGTTCGAAGATGATCATCGAGCCCCTGCCAGGCACCTGCGGGTAGATCAAACGGGCGGAGACACGGTATTTTCCTGCTGCTTAGTGTTTTTGGCCCGCGGTCTGGACCCCGCTTTTCTGTGTCTCTTCTGGTTGTGGCGGTGCCAAGGCGTTTCTGGCTGCGGCGGGGAGGAAGAAGGTGTGTTTGAGGGCGGCAAGTGCTTGCTGTGGCTTTCATTTCAAGAACTGACTTCAATGTGGAGAAGGAGCAGGAACGTGAAAGTAGAACGTAGTAGTGAAATGAAGAAGCGAAAGAGAAAAACAATTCGCGACCAACCAGAAATCAGCCATTTCTTCTTCCCACCCCTTTGGTATTCAACCATCTTACCTTGCCCTCGCTTCCGCCCGTTCCTCCATCCGGCATTGTCAATCGCGGAGTGTCTCGTGGCATTGCAGTAGCGGCCCAGCGCAAACACGCCCGCCCTGTTACCTCCGACAACCGCTAAACCCACCCACACCCAGCTCCCCACTCTCGTACCTCCCTCCGATGTCGATCTTCCATCCGTGGTTTCGTTCAACCCTCCCACTCCTCTCCTTTGGGCTCACCTTCCGCATGTGTGTACCCACAGCATCGCCGCACACAGCTTCACATCCCTGTCGAAGCGGGACGTCGAACAAGGGGAACGGAACAAAGAAGAAGCCCCCACAGTGCCTCATCTCAGGGACGGCGTGGCAGTCGCGAAGGAGCGGCGCGCGCGGGCCTAGCAGATACATAACGTCCTGCGACGACGAAACAGTAGCGCGATGGATCCTCTTGACAGCGGTGTCTACCTGTGGAGCGGGGGTTCCTGCAGCTGGACGACTTGAATCTGTCGATGTCGGGTAGATCGAACGTCGACGCCCCGGGGGGACGAGTGTCCAGGTGTGTTGTACGAGGGAGTTGGCGTTACGAAGCGACGGCTTCTTGCAGCTCGTCCCGGTCCTGATTTCCCCGCGGTGGAGCCCACGCTCCTGGATTCTCGTAGGGCGATTTGATGGTTTGGGAATGAAGTCTTCGCTCGGATGATGCAGCTTCATCGAGGCAGGCGAGAAGGGAATCAGATGCACAGGAGGGTGGGTGGGTCATCGTGGAAGAGAATACCTAGGTACATACATGCATACCTTTCCTTACTAATCACACACCACGATTACCCCAAATGTCGCTATACCGCGCCTCCTACACCAATCATCCTTCACACTTCCCCGAACGGGCTAGCGCTGACGCGGGACAGACCGAAGGAGCCGATGATGTACTCACTACACGCATGCATGCATACATGCATGCATGCAGCTAGTAATAAACGGCGCCCCGGTCTATATAACACGCGCAGGAAATCCAACGACCGCCACAAACGAGGCGCACCGCCGCCAAATCGGAGAGAAAAAAAAGTCCCAGCGCCTGGCGCTGCAGCAGTAGTAGGTAAACAACCACAGCGGACCCGCCTCCGCGCCCGCCCGCGCATGCATGCATGTGCTTCGCCCTCTCGGAGACAAACGGCATCTCCACCCGACTCCCGACTACCGCAGCCCAGAAGCCGCGCAAACAGCCTCCTAACGCTCAAGCAGATAAACAACCACATGCGCGCGATCCACCCCGCCCTCTCGCTCGCCCGAACTCAAAAGAAAAAAAGCGAGCCGAGCGCCTCCGCCTCCTCCGACTTTTCATCCACAAAAGTCCGCACTCCGCCCGCCCGCCCGCTCGCTCGCTCGGCCGAGAGAACAACGTAGGTAACAAAGTCGCACGTACGTACGTATGTACCCACCTACCTAACCCCCCCACCCCCACCCCCTCCCTCCTCTCATCTCCCTCTCCCCAGCTGATTGCCCGCCTCGCCTCGCCTCGCCTCGCCTCGCCGCGCCGCGCGACCACCACGACGACGACGGGATCATCGGATCAGCCGCAGGGGTTGGGTGATGTGATGGGTGGTGACGCAGCTAAGGCGCCTGTCTGTAACTATTGAATCTGACTTGCACCACCACCACCACCACCCGAGGAGCAGGCAGGGGGAGGGCTGGGGCTGGGGCTGGCGGCTGGCGGCGGGTTGCGGGTTGCGGGTTGCGGGTTGCGGGTTGCTGCTGCTGACATCAGCGCTTGCGCGTATATACCTACCTATCTCGTTCGGACATCAGGTCAGGAACGCCCTATTTGTGTTACGGTCAGCGAATAGGAAGTAAAAAAAAGGGAGGGAAGGGGGGAGGGGTTTAGTCAGAGCGGGAGGGAGAGAAAAAGGAAAACCAAAGCAAAAAAAAAAGCATCGGGGGAGGCGGATTCTGTGTATGTGTGTATTCTTGGTTCTCAAATTCGTAGCTATCTAGATTTGGATAAAAGAGAAAAACGGTGAAGCCGTGGAAAATGTGTGGAAATATGGACATCTGAAGCGAAAGCTTTCTCCTTTCCACCATCGTCTTTCGTCGTCAATTTTCGTCTCCGAGACTTCAATCTTCCTCATCGTGTAAGTAAATTTGCGGATGTACGTGGTAAGTGGATAGGTAGGTATCCCCGGGTATAGCACTACAAGGTCATACGTGAAAGAGTAAGAGAAAGACAAGGACCAAAGCATAACAAACATCCCGGGTATCTTTGCCGTAACTCTTCAGAAAAAGAAATCAGAAACAAGAAAAACCGAGACAAGCAAAAGCCCGCACTAAAAATAGACAAGAAATCGGAAGTCGGGGAACAGGAAGTAAGAGAGCGAGAGGAGAGCAGCGCGAGCCAAGCAGACCACCACCACCACTCACCACCGGAACTCCAGCCGAAACGAAACACGAGAAAGAAGCTTAAACCGAGTTTCTTTCTCCCCCATCATCGACCGGTTTCCGGAAAGCTGGGGTGGGCGGAGCGTGTGAAGACCGGTAAGCCAATGAAGCTTAAAAGCTTGCATGCAAGAACCCGCCCCGCTGTCTCGGCACCCCTCCCTCACCACCACCCCTCTTCAGCCAACCAAATCAAGAAAGACCGCCCAAGCAGCAGTCAGTCGTAAGCCACTCCAAACGGCACGCACGACCGTAGGCAAGCAGACGACCTTAGATCGCAATATCCTTCTCCTTCCCCACCTCCAGCACCGGCACCGGCGCCGGCACCCCCTCCACACCCGCGCTCGCGCCAGCCCCGACGAAGCACACATCCCACTCCTCGCCCTTGGCCGGCATTCGCCCAACCACGCACCTCGTCCGCAGCTGCGCGTCGGCGCTCAGCGCGGCCTCCGGCCCGGATGATGACGACGCTGCGGATGCATGCACCTCGGCCACGTGGCGGAGCAGGGTATCGGCGTTGCCGTAGACGCTGGTGACGAGGCCGTCGGCGGCGCAGCAGAAGATGCAGCCGTAGCTGTAGCCGGGCTTGTGGAGGTATTTGGAGTCGTCGATGGTGTTTTTGTTGTTCGTGGGTGTTCCCGGAGGACCGTTGGGGGCGGAGGCTGGTGGGGTGCTGGGGCTGGTGTTGATGGAGGTGTTGCAGGCCATGAAGCCGCGGAGGGTGGGGTTGATGTTGGCGGTGGTGGGGTCGTACTCGGAGGCGACGGAGCGGAGGAGGGAGCTGCTCTTGACTTTCACGTGGGACTTGGCGAGGAAGACCCATTTGTACTTGATGGTAATTGTGGTGTCGGTGTCGGAGGGGGTGTGGGTGTAGGTGTAGACGCGGGGGTCGGTGAGATAGGGCTTCTTTGCGCCGAAGGTGGGGCCTTCGAAGCTGCATTCTTTGCATTGCCAGACTAGGCAGGAGGTGTACATGCCGACCGGCTTGCTGCGGACGCTCAGGCCTTTCTTGAATTCTTCGCGCAGGGTCCATGCGCCTTTGCAGAAGTTGTAGTAGTTGTTAGCTTTGCATGGGCGGCCGAGCATGGGAGAGGCTGATGTTGTCTTTGTTGATGGTGCAACCACGGCGGATACGGAAATCCGCGGCGGTCGCGGCGGGATGACGGTGACCGTCGGGGCGCTGATCGTGCGATTGTGTGACTGTGTCGTGGTTGCAGTGGCCGGCCGAGAAGTAAGCTCGTTGGGCGGTGGCTCCAAGCTGAAAGGGCTGCTATTCTGAATGGAGGTGTAACTGTGGCGCGTGCGCGGTGGTACAGTGGCCAGGGATACAGAGACGCAGTCGTCACCGCTAAAGTTGGCCGAAGATACGGTCAAGTTGTCACCCGTCATGTTGTCCGACGTGGAATAGTGGCTTCGCGAGGAAACCGAGGCGCCCGAGCTGAGCCAGGAAGTCGGTCTGAGTTCTTTGTCCAGGCGCAGACTGCCCATACACTGGGTAAAGGCCTCGTTCAGCTCCGCCTCGGATCTCACGGCGTGAGGAGCAGCCATTGCCGCGTCCAGTTGCAAGGCCTCAATCTGCTCCTGGGTCATCGACTCTCTTTCCAGAGGATGAATTGGGCGCGGGCTCTCCGGGAAATGCGCAGGGTCAATTTTCCTGTCGGAGTCGAATTGACCGCGGTGGAACCTGTTTGGAGAATATGCCGGCGGTGGCGGTGGATCCATGGGAGGACGTAGTCTCAGGGGCACCTCTGCGGGCAGCTCGTGGGTCTGAGGGTTGATCAAGTCCTGATGCTCTTGCGATCCACGGTTGGACATCCACGGCATGTTTGAGGCCATGTTCACGTACAGCGAATTCCTCGGCTCCGAGTTGCTAGAGTTGCTCGAGTGACCGGTCAGAACGGACGAGCTCCGCCTGTGGGAGAAGACCCTCTGGAGCACACTTTTCGGCTTGTCATCGGCAGAAATGGTCACGGCGGCAGGAAGGATTTCGGAGTAGTTGCTCGAAGAGCGAGAACGCTGGCTGTTGCTGAGAGACGAGCGCTGGGTGCTGCTAAGCGAAGATCGAAAGCCAGCATCGCTGTTCAATCTGGGGCGTGCTTCAGAGGGGAGTTCGTCGAGGATGCGCTGGCGCAGTTCTGCCAGAGCGCCGAGAGTGTCGCGCCGGAGCATGACGCAAGCCTCGTGCAGGGCGGTCAGGTCGACGACGGCAGACTCATTGCGCGTGGCAATCTGCAGGCTGCGGATGACGTCGGACTGGAGCGCAACGGCGATGTGGAGGAGGCGCTCGCGGGCGGTCGCTGGAGCCGATCAGTGCCTGAGGCAGGCGATACAGCGGGGGAAAGTACGCACCGTCACCAATCCTCACGGCGTGGCCCAGGTCGCTGCAGTCGGCGGCATAGCGCTCCTCAATCTGGGCCTCGGCGTTCTCCAGCGCCTCGAGGAGGACCTTCTCCTTGTAGGCCTCCTCGCCTCGCCTCTTCTTGCGCTGCTTCTTCAACTGCTTCAGCAGCTCAGCGCCGCTGTGGAAGGCTGAGGCAACGGCCGAGACGGCGACGGAGACCTGGATGGCGTGCATGGCGTCAGCACGGGGGACACGCTGCGAGGCAGACGGCACAGAGTCGCGGCCGGGGCGGGCGGGTTATTAGGCGCAGGGCGAGGCGAAAGCATGCGGAAGCCGCGGACGGCCGCAGCGGAGGGCAGGGAACAGGCGCAGGCTTACCTCGAGCGCGGCCATGCTGGCAGACGTGGTCGTCACGCGTGGACAGTGGCAGGGCGCGGGGCACTCAGCAGCGCGGCGAGGAAGCAGCAGGAGTCGCGGGCAGGCAGCGCGGCGGAGCTTGGGGTGATAAGAACGGGCAGGTGGGAGCACGAAAAGCTATGGGCATCTGGACCGGAGCAGGGATGCGGCGGCGGGCGCAGCTACCGCGCTTCGAGAAGGTGGCATGCCGCCGGCGACTCGTCAGCAGCCGGCCGGAGCAGCGACGTGCGGGCGCGCGAGTGCCTGGCGCTTCGTGCGAGCGCGCCGCGTGTCGCTCTGACATCAGAAGACGCAGCCGGGCAGGCCGGCGGTGCAAGCGTCTGCGGCGGCCAGCGGTGCGACGGCGCCTGTACTACGACGCAGCCGGCCTGCGCTGCTGCTGCTGCCTCGCCGCTCATGCAGGTCAAGCCGATCAGGCGCGCGCGCCCTCCGCAAATGCGCGCGTTGGGCGAGGCCCGTTCTCCCGAGCTCCGTTGGTGCAGCGCCTGCGTCTGGGGCCCAACGCCGCCGCCGCCGCCTGCGCCTTCGGGCCTAGCCGCGCCGCCCAGCCTACGCCTGCTGCCCGCCTCCCGCTCTCCGCATAGCTTCTTCAAACCTCATGCGCGGCGCGCGCTCGTCGTCTCGGCGCCCCGTCGCGCTGGCCGCCGGCGCCCCAGAGATCCCCTCCTGATGATGGGCTCGCAGCTCCACCCGCGCCTCACCGCCGCTTTGGCGATGGCCTTGATCGTCTCCGCGGCCTCCGCACGGGGCCTCTCTCCGCTCCCAGCCAGGCGTGATGCCCGGCCTTGGCCAGCTCGGTCCGACTTTTAAATGATCCCATCTGCCATCGGCAATGAAGTCATTCGCCTCGAAGCCCCGTATATGTACCCGGACGCCCGCTGCTCCGCGACCCGCCGTCTGCTGCTGCCGTCCACGCTTCTTGGCCGCCCGACGAGCCCAGCATTATTGCTCCTGCTGAAGTCCGGCCAGCGTCCACGTGGGCGTTTTAGCCGGCTGAACGGCAGCTTCCGGTCGCCGGCATGCCGTGCGAGCGACGTCGTTCTGTCTACCTCGGCACTTGCCGGCATTGACCTCTGGCTCTTTGTCATGTTCGCTGTGTTTCAAGATCGATGAGCAATCCCACCGCGCATTTCTAGTCTTGCGTCGAGACTTACTTCTCTGTTGGCCAATTGCGCCCTGCAAAGCTCTGCTGCGTCACACGCTGTCGACAGCACTGCCTCGCCCTCAACCCGCCTCTACACTCTCTCACAGCCTCGACGCCCACTTTTCGCTTGCTCCAATCGCATGCTCGTCCATTCGTCTGCCTTGTCTCCATGGGATCGCAGCCTCGTTTAGATCCGGCAACGTGAATCCGCTGGGTGTCAGGCATTTCAGTAGGCTGACTCCAAGGTGTAAGGCTGTCACGCGACTTTTGACCGTATTTGGCACGCTAAAGATTGCTACCATGCTCTCGGAACATTTTGAGGTGCCGGAACTAGACAGTGGAAATGATGGCAATGGTGAGCTCACCGGCAGTTGGCCGGATGCTATCTAAGTGCTATCTAAGGTTGGGTGACAAAAATACCACATTGTCCGAAAGACACTTTTTTGTATTTTTCTCTCTCCAAATGCTTTAAGCGGAGGGGTACCGCTTGGACTCATGTTGTATATGTGAGAGCAATAACTTGCAAAGAAATGCCTCAATGGCTGGACTTTGCGTGCGTTACCCAGCTTCCACTTCAGTATGCTTGGGCAATCGTTATGGTACGTGCCTCCGCCTCAGAAAGGGTCGCCCGTATTGAATGTAAAGACGGAGGATTGATGTTGATTCTTGAAGTGAAACCTGAGGAGGCGGCTATTTAACAGGTGCAACCCCCCTAGCTCCTACCTTCTCTGATACCACTATCGTCACTACCATAACAGCACGCACAAACAAGTCAGGCTGCATGCCCGTAGTTTCCGCCCCAGGCTGGAACGAGTCAGCGCTGGAGGAAAATCTGAAGCAGCGTCAATGGAGGGCTTACACTAGCTACTATGAGATTATGGAAGACATGGGCATGGTTATCGGTTCCATTAAGAAGCTTCTGAAGCTGGGTCCTGACGGAAAGGTATATAATCAAGACGTGTCTTCAAATGACTGCTATACTGAAACGCTGGTGTAGGTTCAACTCAATGCCACAAACAGATTTAAAAGAGAATACCACAGACTCAGACTCAACTTGAGAAACTAGGAGTACGACGATCTAGTCTTGCAAATTCAGCAGCGCAACGCAACCCTCAGAATCTTGACAACAAAAGCTGACGCTAGAGCCACACCGAAGCCGAGGGAAGCGTCAGTTAACTGATTTCGATATCATCAAAGATACGCGGCTTCTGTTTATCACAGTCTTTGTGCCGGTCTTAAATGCGGGTGTCGAACACCTCATGGTATCAACCTGCGAGTGGAGCACATCAAGAACTGTTGCTCCGCAGCCACTTTTCCCCCCTTCGGATTGTACTCTCGTACACTCCGAAGTCTTCACAACAGACAACTCCGTGAGCATTTGAAGCAGGAGACGTACGTCCTCTGGATCAGGAAGCCGAAGCAAGAATCAATCCAATCGACTCTCCAACTGGCGTCATCGAGGGACATAACCACGGTCAAAAGAGCCCGGTTTAATTACGTTCACATACAAGCCTCAGCCTCAGCTTCAGCCTCAACAACTGTCATTGCCGAGCAAGTTCAGATTCCAGGGCCTATACAAACCAAAAACCTATGCCAGGCAATTCGCGAATTGAAGCAAGCATGCAAAGATGGCTGCGTTGGGTTCCTTAAGGACGAGCTCACCCCCCAGAAGCTTGCCCTCTGCCAGCCGAAGAACCCGTTTGAAGGAAAACAGCCACCGTCTCTCCTTTCTCTTCACGATATTCTCTCCTCAGGTACTCTGGGCAGTCGACGCCTCTCCACATGCCATCGATTGCGCTTGGCAGTCTTGATCTTCTCAAGTCTTCGCCAATTGTACCACACACCCTGACTCAGTGAAACATGGAGCAACGACGACATATCCTTTCTCAATGGCACTGATGATGGCGTTCTCAAGAACCCTTTCGTTACCAGGACTTCTTAACATGACGTCACGCCGCACGCAACATCCGTTCAGGCAAACAACAATATCTCGCATTTCGACACAGGAGCAGTGCTTAGCCGACCTCTTTTCGCGCTTCGTATTCTCCTGATCGAGCTTTGTCTGTGCAAGCCTTTTGAGGAACTCCGGCAAAGACATTCTGCGATGGTGACAGATCATTCCGAACCACCGTCAGACTTCACGGTTGCGAACCAGCCCGTGCATGATGTCGCGAATGAAGCAGGCGACCGCTATTCGGACGTAGTCAGGGGGGTGTATCCCGTATTTTTTCGATACGAGGAGGAAGATTGACCTCGAGCACGTTTTGGTTTCGGAAGGCCGTCTACAAGGGAGTGGTGGCTTGGCTGGAGAAAGACTTGAAGAATTTTGGTAATCTCGTGGTATGAACAAGCCGGTGCGTAGAAGTTGAGAGTCCGACTCATGCAACTGTTACTAGCGCTCGAACGCGGGATGGTTGCATGCAGGGCGAGACGTGTTGAGCGGTCCACACGGCTGTAAGGGGATGGTCATTCCTTTGGTGATGCGAGTGAGATTTGCGAAGTCTTTCGTATTGCATCTGATTGTAGTCGCAGGAAGGGGCAGAAAACTGCGTTATTGCTTGTAGACGAACTATCAAAGTAATTGGCTTGGATTTTTGGCTTGGGCCACACGGGGCCAAGCTAGCGGAAAAGAGTCGTTTCCAGATTATCAATGGAGGATGAAGCTGCCATTGATGTTGCTGTTCAAGGAAGTTTGATACACAATGGGGAAAACAGAGGGTGCCTTGCCCTGGATACGGTGCTGGGCATACTATTGTACGGTTGCTTATATAAGTACTTGATAGTAGGACGTGGTATCGTCGAGACTCGAGAGGAGAGGGGAATGCACTGGATCAGCAGACAGCGGAGGAATCTGTTTTTCTTAAGCTTTCTGTCGAATGACGTATGTTTCCCGGTGCGGCCTTACTTAATACGACTGCAAGACTGTGCAGCAGCACGATGATTTATGGAGATGATGTACTCCGTACTGTCTGTGCCCTAGCAGAGACTAGACAGCTTACTCCTGTTCACCAAACTTTCCATTTCCTCTATTTGAAGAAATTCACTCTTCAGTCTGGAAGGGAAAACGGAGGAAATGAAAAAAGAAATAAGAGGCCAAGGGAAAGGAAGCGGGACTTCATGTCCGAGTAATACAGCAATTAGCCTTACGGATATAGCCGGCAGCCACGGACGTGTCTAAGCAAACACTGTGTTTCCTCTACTGAGGAGCAGAAAGGCTTGCGAGTGAAGACGGTGAAGCGCGGAAGTCCACATGGTGGCCGCGACCAAGATACATACACCAGCCTATGCAAGCAGAACACCAGCACAACCCACAATCATATCCAAGGGTTCTTCATCTGCACAAAAGCCAGCCTCTATTCCCAAAACCTAAAATACTGGTGTCCTCCAAGGGAACCCTTTGGGTATCTATCAGCAGTAACAACAAAGAATCCACATTTTCAAGTCATTAGTAGGAACCCCAACAACCCAGCCCTCGAACAGACAGGCCTTCGAACTCGTTCCAACCAAACGCAAGTCTTTTCAATTTACCAATACACACCGACCGAATGAACCAAACCCCTGCGCGTCAATCCGCGTAAACCCTGATACCAGCTCAGTTGATGACTGCCCCCCGGCGACTACCCTCTATTGAGGAGGCTGGTTATTATTATTATTGTTGTTGTTGTTATTATTGTTATTATCGCCAGGATTCGAGGTCGCCGTCGCAACAGCCGAAGTAGTCACCGCAGAACTCACACCCGACGTGACAGTCGCCGACGACGCTACGCTGCTCGTGCTGCTACTGCCACCAGCCTCACCAGCCGCGGTATACACCCTGAAGCTGTTGAACTCCCAGTACGCCTTCTCGAACTCCGTGGCGTTGTTCGTGACGTAGCTGGTGCAGGTGCCGGGGCAGTTGTCCTCGTCGCTGTACACGGCGGTCGCGCCGGCCCAGGTGCCGCACAGGTCGATGTTGACGACGATGCTCTGGTTGCGGAAGTGGGAGCTGATGTCGCAGTCGGTGCCGGGGAAGTCGGCGAGGGCCTCGCCCCAGGCCGAAGGGTCGGGGGCGGAGTTGGAGGAGGAGTTGGTCTGCAGGTCGGTCGGGATGTCGGCGCGCTCGAAGAACCAGATGCGGATGCCGGCGTTGCGCCATTCGAGGGCGTAGACGCCGCCGCCGACGGTGTTGAAGCCTTGGCCGAAGGTGTTGGAGGAGCCGCGGACGCCGCAGCCGGCGTTGGAGTTGGTTTCGTTCCAGCAGTTGGTGTGGATGGAGCTGCCCTTCATCTTGCGCTTGCGGTCCATGTTGCAGTTCTTGGTCGTGTGCAGCGTCATCTGGTTCTTGCTGTTGGAGACCTGGTTGACGCCCTCCATGACGTCGATCTCGCCGTTGGTCGGCCAGTTGTTCGGGTCCGTCAGCCAGACTGCGGGCCACGTGCCGCAGCCGTAGGGCGAGTGGGAGATGTCGAAGACGAAGAGCCCGCTGTCGTACGTGTTCTTGGACGTGATGCGGACGGACTTCCGGCCGGTGCTGGCGGACTCACCGTTCTCGGAGGTGTCGACGCGCAGGATGGCGCTGGTGTCCGTGGCATACGTCAGGTTCATTGACTGCGCAGTAGCGTTGTCGACATAGCTGTTGGGGGAAGAGATCAGTCGTCATCCGACGAAGCGCATGATGTCATGAACATACTGCACCCAGCCCGAGGTGGGATCATATCCAGTGAAGTAGTCCCAGTCGTCGAAGAAGGTGGTTCCCTCGTCTGCAGTGGCGATCAGTTTCTGGGATGGGTGGCATGGCTGGGCAGGACAAGCACTCACACGTGTCTTTGAGCGAGTAGTTGAGCTTGCTGTAGTTGGGGTACTTGCTGTTCCTCACACCATAGTAGGCGCCGACAATGATGGCGATAATGACAGCAGCAACGGCCACAGCGGCGGCGATCTTGGTCTTGAGGCCCCAGGACTTGGGGTTCCATTTGGAGGGTTCGCGCATCTTCTCGCCCATGTCGGAGTAGGGCGGGGGTTCGCCGATGCCCTGGAGCGGGACGCGCGAGTCGGAGAAGCCGTTGGGCGCCATGGCGGATCAATTGGACGCAGTCGGAAACAAGCAGGAGTGAGCGATGCAGCGCAGCGGAGCGCGAGCGAGCGTCTGGTGGAGCAGCGGCAAAGCAGGAGCGACGGACGGGAGGGGAGGCGGCGGCAGAAGTAGGGCTTAGGAGGGCGCGGGTTGGGGGAGCCCGCTGGGAGTAAATATGGCAGCGGGGCCGGGCGCGTGGTTGGCCGGGCGGGCAGCTGCAAGGGCAGGCATGGCGGGAGGCGTTACGCGTGTGCTGTGGGCCGTTTGCAGCTCTGACGAATGTGACGCGCGGTGTGCGTGACGGAGGTCTGGAGTGCGGACAGGCTTATCGCCCGCCGCTCGTCTGCCTGCCCGCTTCGGGCCTGGGCTCCTCCGCAGGGAACGCCCCGCGCATCGCGCTGCCTTCACTTGCAAGCCTCGGGCCACCCTCCGAAGCTTTTCGCAGTGAGAGCTTCGCTCGTCCGCGGTGGCTTGGCCGGCGACGACGCGTCGCGCCTGCTCGTTTGTGCCTGCGCCGTGAGCAGCGACCACGACGCACCGCGCAGCGGCGTCTTTTCCGGCGCGCGCGACGTCCGCATCTCCGCCCAAGGCCTGGAGCGGAGGCGCGAGGCTGTGTCGACCGGGATGCCGCAGCGCGCGGTGGTGAGGTGACGCCAATCAGGCCAGCCCCTCGGCCGTCCGCCGTGTCGATGATCGCAGGGAAGCGGGAGAGCCAGCAGCATCTCGTATTGCCGTGCCCGGCACTTGTGCTGGTGCTGAAGGCAAGACGTAGTGGCAACAGATGCGCGCCGAGTATAAATAGAAACACGGGCTTCCTGCGCGGCCGAAAGCACCACCACAAACATTCCTGCATTCCATCGCATCTTCGTATCTTCTTCATCACTACCTGCGTCCTTCCCCTGCTGCTGGCTGACTTGGGCTTCAGAGCGACTCGATCGATGCGTTACTTTGGCCTGACTGACATGGATTCGGATATGAGACATCTGGTGTCTACTCGTAATTACCTCTCCCCCGCGACGCCACTCCCACTGGCTCATTAGCCATCAACATCCATACTACACGCGCCTGTTCGATCCCCTCGGGCCCCCCGACTCAGAATGGCAATTCCAACCTACGGCGCAAACTCAAGTCTCTCCGCCACCGACACAACGCTGCTCTCCTTGATGTGCGCCGCCGACTCGCCCACCAGGATCTTGTAGTCGCCCTTCTCGACGACCCACTTCCCAGCCGCCTCGTCAAAGTACGCCAGACTCTTCACCGGCACGGCCACCTGCACCGCCTTCGTCTCGCCGGGCAGCAGCTCGACCCTCGCGAACCCAACAAGCTGCTTCACCGGCATCTCGACCCTCGTGGCCCCCGCCGGTCCCGCGTACACCTGCACCACCTGCGCGCCAGCCAGCTTGCCCGTATTCGTGACGCTGACGGCGACGTCGTAGACCTGCTCGTTGGGCTGCACGTGCAGCCCGGACAGCGCGAACGACGTGTACGACAGGCCGAAGCCGAACGGGAAGAGCAGCTTGTCCGCGCCGACGCGGTCGAAGTGCCTGTAGCCCACGAACACGTCCTCTGCGTACCTGACCTCCAGCCGCCCGTCGATCGTCTCGCCCGGGAAGTTGCCGTGCGCCGGCGCGTCTTCCAGCCGCTTCGGGAAGCTGGTCGGCAGCCGTCCGGACGGGTTGACTTTGCCGAGCAGCACGTCCGCGATGGCGTTGCCGGCTTCTTGCCCGGGGAACCAGGTTTGCAGCACTGCGGCGACTCTGTCGATCCAGGGCATGGCGACCGCGACGCCCGTCGAGTTCACGACGATCGTGTTCTTGTTGACGGCGCTGACTGCGGTGATGAGGGCGTCCTGCGACCCGTTGGCCGGTAGGTTGAAAGATGCTTGGTCCTGGCCCTCGGTTTCCCAGTCTTTGGTGTGGCCGGTGAAGATTATGGCGACATCTGAATCCTTCGCTACTGCTACTGCTTGACCTTGAATGTCTTCGTCGTGCTCCTCCTCGAGCATGAAGCCAAGGTAGAAACCCATGCACTTGTCGAGGATGCTCAGGCCACTGTTGTTCACCAGTGGACGACGCGACCGCGCTTCAATCTTGTACTCCTTGCCAGCCTCAAAGCTGTATTGGAAGTTCTCCTGCTTGCCACCACCCAGAAGGAATCCCATCGGATCCTGGTAGTTGTGCTTTTGCTCCGAGACCAATTCGCCATTGATGAAGAGTTGAGAAGGACCAAGGCCTGAGAAGCCAAGGTAGTGCTTACCCGATGTTGCAGGCTTGAATGTTCCCGTAAGCCTTGCTGCTTCGGTGATCTCCGCCGAGAGGATAGGTGCCCAGTTCGATGTAGGAATATTCTTCGTGCCAACTGGTGACTTGGAGTAGTCTTCGGTGTCAAACCGTTGGAGGGTCCAGCCGGCAGATCCCTCGAAATCAGTGACACCCGCACCCATAGGCGGCAAAAGACGGAAAGTGTGGGCACCTTGCCGCAATAGGTCAGTAAAGCTTTGCCATATGTTTGGGCAGAGGCTTACCTTTGGCGTAGATCAATTCGACGTTGTCTCCCAATGCTGCCTTGAGTCCCTCGTAAGGGGTGATCTTGTAGTGGGCATTGACGGAGGCACTTCCGCCTCCGTGAATCAAGGAGTCTTTGGCGTGTCCGAGAACAGCGATCTTCTTCTTCGCCAGCTTCTCCGTCTTGATAGGCAGGACGTCACTCTCATTCTTCAACAAAACTGCACCAGCCCCGCCAACTTGACGGATGAGCTTCTGAGTCGATGACCTGTTGATGGCCTTCTCCGGAGGCGTGATGGGGTCCTCGAACTGGCGCGTCTTAACAAGAAGCTCCAGAACGTTCCTCGCCCTATCCGTAACCGCCTCTTCAGTCGTCGTTCCTGCCTCAATGGCCTTCTTCACGTCCTCAATCTTGCGCGACTTGGTCGGGCCCGGCATCTCGAGATCAAGGCCCGCGTTGATGCTCTCCGCCGTGGAGTTGGTTCCGCCCCAGTCGCTCATGACGAGTCCCTTCCAGCCCCAATCGCCCCTGAGAACCTTCTTGAGCAGGAAGTCGGAGCAGTCAGCATGCACGCCGTTAACGAGGTTGTAGCTCGTCATAACCGCCCACGGATTAGCCTCCTTGATGGCAATCTCAAAGGGCTTGAGATACAACTCCCTCAACGCACGCTCGGAAATGGTTTCATTGACGGTGAACCGTTGGGTCTCCTGCTCGTTCGCGGCGAAGTGCTTGATTGTCGCGCCAACGCCCTGCCCCTGGAGTCCTTTGATGTAGGCTGCCGCAAGCTTGCCTGCAAGCAGGGGGTCCTCGGAGAAAGACTCGAAGTTGCGGCCGCCCAGCGGGTGCCTGTGAAGGCAGACGGTCGGTGCCAGAAGGACACGAGCACCTTTGGTCTGTGTCTCTTCGGCGAGAGCGGCACCAACCTGCTCTGCCAGATTCACGTCGAATGTCGAAGCGAGACAGACGGACGCCGGGAAGCAGGCAGCAGTTGTGCCATGGGCGAATTCGGCACCACGTGCGCCGTTGGGGCCATCACTGGTCTTGAGAGACGGAACACCCTTTTCGGGAATGGCGACAGTCTCCCAAAAGTTGGCGCCAGCGAGAAGAGAAATCTGGAAGCAGTCAGAGCTCTGCAGACGGAGATTCCCAAACAGGATGCAGAGAAGCTTTGAAGAGGCGTTTTCAGAGCGAATCGCGAGTTCCTCCTGGAAGGTTACATTGGCAATGTTGCACAACCCCGCTCGTTCTGAACTCTACGGAATCGCCCTCGGATGTACCCGCCTGACTTGATACGGGGAGGCGGCTCAGGTTTTGGAAGGCTAAGGGTTCCTGAAGCAGCAGTAAAGGCGACGCACCTTCTCGTCCAGCGTCAACGAAGCAAGAATAGCCTCGACATCAGTAGCAGGAGCCATGGCGGAGGTCAAGGTATCAAAACGAGGAAAGCAGAGGGGAGTGCAGAGCAAGCAGCCCAGCGGGCGGGCGACGGGCTTCTTGTATCAGCCATGGCTTGGGCAGGCGTGTCGTGTGCTTTTCTGCGTGTCATTTTCCGAGCTTCTCGTGTGGATACAGATGCCGTTCCTGGCGCGGAACGGCAGCCGAGGGAGAGAGAATCCAAGGAGCCATGCACCGGCACTGCCGGCTGAACTGCGGCGGCGGCAGAAGTCCGGCGCGGCAGAGCGTCGGGAAGCGTCTCGACCCAGCACCTCGCGCGCGTGCTAAGCCATTCCACCGCGCGGCCAATGGCTGCTCCACGATGCCCCCCGTCACGCGCCCTTGTACGCATTGGCAGCGAGGGGTCTCGGACGGTTCCTTGGTGGCTGCTGCGCGTTCGCGTTGCGCCTGCAGCTTATCGTCCCGCGGGACGCTGGCTTCGCGCCCGGATTGCCCGTTCCGCGGCAGCCAAGCCCCCCAAGGCTGCTGATTAACCGTCGACGTGGAAATACGTCCCGTTCTTCCGCGCCCGTCTCCGACGTCATCTCGTTGATCCAGTCATTTGTCTGCTTCCTCTGCCCCGCGTTGCTGCCAACAGACTCCGCTCCTCTTCAAGCTTTGCGCTCCATGTTGAGCACTTGCATGGCGGCATTCACGGGCCGGAGAATAACCTTCTCGGGCTTTACCCAACGCGACGGTACGATGACGGCTCAAGACACACCTCATCTATCGATTCGAAGGTTACGTGGCCGTTTGTGGACGAAGCTTACAGGTCGCCAAGGGCTTGTAACACTGCATCCATAGCATCTCCCTCGAGACGGAGCGTCAACCGAGACGGCGGCATGAAAAGCTGTCCAGGATCTCGAAGATGTCGCGATCTGCGGGCCCACGCCGGATCCGCGCCGGTCAGACCTCCCAAAAGAACCTGACTGGTGAACGGGTCTGCTCGTAACGTCTGACTTCGCTTTGCCCGTTTGACAAAGTGATTCAGGCGTGGACTCGGACAGCCTGGCAGACGGAATTTTCTTTAGCCGGTTGCCCCCTTTTGCGGTCGTGTTTCGACTCGTGAGCTTAGGCAACTGTCACGTCCAGATCTTGCGTGCTTGCCTCCCGACAATCTGGTTGGAATGATGCCAGACCCGACTCGGCCGAAGAAATCCCGGATATCTCCCTGGTGTTCACCCACTCTTACGGCCCGCTCACGGTTGGCTGCTTGGGCCCAGGTACGCACGTACGCGGAGGGGCGGGCAGCGATTCATTCTGCTACCGGTCGACATGGCTAAAGTGGCAGGCGCCTGGCTTGGCGAGGCTCCCGAGTCGTGTTTGTGGAGCCGCCGCGCCGCCTGTTTCTATTTTGGTGGCTTTCAGAGGTGCACCCTCCGTCAGGACTCCATTGGCGGTCAGTGTAGCTGATCAATATGCCTCTTGAAACGTCTGCAGAATACGTCGATCTCGCTATATCTTGGGTTGAACTGGGGCTCAACTTCGGAGTTATGCTCGTTGAGAGTATCGTGAGCTCGGAGATAGATCCGAGCGGCTTCGCTTAAGTTCACATAAGACGCCGTAGACGCGTCGATTCCAGCTGCTTCGTGCTAATAAGGCGTGCTTGGCTTTACGCTTACCGCATCACCCGCTGGCATTCCCGAGAGGCTCAGCTACGGGAGTCTCGTGTCCGGCGTGGTATGGGTTCTCGGCATGCTATTGGCTAGTGGTACACGCGATATTAGCTTGCCTGCAATGCATGTTTGGTCTCAAGCTGGACAACTCCCTGAGAGGACTGAGCGGCCTTGCAGATGGTTCGATATGGGCGACGTGGGCATCCTCTTGGACATAAGGCTCACCCTTGCTTCTGCATGCGCACCAGGAATCTCCTGTCGGGGTGACTTCCTCGGGCGAAGAGTTGAAACGGATGCTTGAAAGCAAGATACAGTGGCCACCGTCGTTGCAAGAGAGGGAGATGAAAGTATGCTGTTGAGTCTGCTGTCAGCTGCTCATGCGAGAGCGATGACGTTATTCGGCTGGGCGCGTGGACGCGTTGTGCCTGCCTTTCCCGGCTTTCGCCCCTCACCCCACCGACTGTTCAACTCCAACAAGCGCCGCAAGCTGACACGCTCACTGCCGCCGTGCTCACAATTCCGTCCCCAGGCCGGTACGCCTGGACGATTATACTCTCTCATCGGCTAACTCCAGCACGCATCAACGCACAGCCTCAGCTGCGAAAGCAAGCGCAGCAACGCCGTCCCAGGGGCAAGGCCTCTGGGGGCCTTGACTCCGCCATCGTCTCACTTCGACCTCTGCACCCCCGTTCCCACCGTCGTCTTTCAACCGCGGTCCGCTAACACAAGGACATGGCGTCTCATCTGCATCCTGGCTCTATCTCGCTTTCGGGTGTTGCCTCTGCAGCTACCACTACTTCCTCTCTGCCTGACACACTATGTAAGAGCTACCAAAATTTCCAGGCTCCGAAAAAATGGGGCTTCGGGTTCCGCTTTAGTCTACCAATGGATTCCACGCCGCACGATGTATTCGTTCATGGTCGCCGCGTCAGATTTCAAAGTCCAGTCCAAGATTTCTATGCTCATCTTCTTACTGCTCAAGGGCTTTCGATCATCTCGCTTATGGATAGCATCACCGACGACTTGTCTTGGAGAACACGAATGTTCCAATCGGAAACTGTGGCATGATAGCGTGCCGCACCATTGAAATCTCGTTGTAGCCCACACACACTGGATCTCTAGAAAGAGGCGTTCGATTATTTCAATTGGTCATAAACCCTGCTGTGTTAAAGAGGACATCTCATGTATATTCGGCGCATTGAACAGCTTCGAGACAAAGCCAGAAGACTCGAAAATACCGATATGGTGGAGGTTCTCGACACTCTCGATGCCTTCGTTGTTAAGTCAGATAGAGCGATTTCTCCTGAAGTCAAGAATACCATCAAAAGCGCTGTTAACGTACTTGAAAACACTACAACACAGTACAAGCATTGTTGCTTCGATGCCAACGGAACAGTTTTCGATCAGGTGGATCCATCACTCTATCCTCTCGAATTCCAGAGCTCTCATATTCTATCCTCAGGCGGCATAGGATGTAGCAATGATATCGACGCCATTCAAATGGAGAGCTCCTTGATTGGACGTTCGGAGACGGCTTTGATAGGATTTCCGACATCGATGGCACTGTGCGTGCAAATGGAGCAATTGATTCGGATTATGTCTTCTGGTTGAGATTTTCCAATGGCTGCCAGCTGATGTATCTTGGACAGCGGATGGCAGCACAAGCATTTAGAGCTATTTCAACAACCTTCATCCAGAGCATAAGGAGCTCTACGCTCTGGTTGAGCACTTGATAACAAAAATAACTCCAGTACGGAACCAGGTCCTTTCGTCCCTGGGTAGCGGGAAGGATCGTCGAATTGATCCAAGGTCTCATAGAGTGGCCCTGTCCTATTGTTCCTTCAGAGACGCCTTGCGAAGATAAGACAATCATCTCTTCATAGACTTTCTCCGACCAAAACAGAGATAACCGCATCCCTGTGAGTCTGCAGTTGAAGCCATTTACACCAAGAGGCAAAGAATCCGGTCCATAGACTGTCGACCTTGTCCAAGAGGTCAGGCAATTGGGTCATTGTAAGCGTTACCAGTATAGGCCTGACGCCTGACAAACCAGAACTCCCCGTTTACCCCTGGCACGTGGAATGAATGATGAATTAACGCATCTGTGCTACGGTAATCTACTTCCACGACTCGCAAAATATTTCAAGCAGCTCGATTGAGTTCCAAGCGGACAGATGTTGATTATGTTCTAGCGGTATTCGACCATGCTGACGAAATGAGAGCTGTGCTCGGTGAAAATGAGGGAGATGCAGCTTACCAAGAACTTGGCAGCATTTCGACTCCAGATGGCTGTCTGTTAGCTTTCCAAGATATGCTCCAAGCCTGACGTCCTACCTTCAAGCTCACCAATCCCACCAAGCCTGGCTACTGTAGACTCCTGACTGTATTGCTTGTCAATCCGCATATACGCCTTTTTTCAACCGTAAACGTGCCACCTCAGCAATCACAGTGGTGGGCAGACGCGTTATTCCCGGACCCAAGGCACCATTTGGTAGCCTCCCGCTAGAGATGTTCAATCGTATCATCAACTTCGTCGACTATTAGGACAGACCTCTTACACTTCAAGATACTAAGAAATACCGGATAGACAAGATCAAAGAGCTCAAGAGTTTCACGGAGACACTGAATCGTCGTGCTCAACAACTTTTCTTCGAATGGACGGGTTGAATGTAGGAGCAGGAGGGTTTCGTGTCTACTCCAATTGCGAATTGCAAGGCTCCCACTGCTTTCAGAAGCCTTGACCGCTTGCTATTAACTGAAAATGACTTAGCCGTACTCATGTTTCCCCTCTTCATATCCTCAGTTCTGAAAGTTGCTTGAAGAGCTCTTTGACCTGCCAGTTCGCAGCAGAGGCATGGAGGCACTAACTTATAGCGACTCATTTGTCTCGAATCTCGGACGCTCCAACGCCGGCATACCGCTGATGGAGATAGCCTTCCTAGGGACTTTATTTCTGGCAGTCGGGTTGGCTTCGTGGTAGGCATTTGCGACGGCGAGGTCGTACGAGGCTGTGGATTTAATGAGACGGGCTGGGCCCCGATGCACGTGATGGTACTTGAGTACGTCTGAGGGAGGTGGCCTTGACTTAGACGCTCTAATGAATGACAAATTCAAACTTTTCTACTGCAGTACTCCGTTAGTTTCCCCTCGTCTACGACGGCGCTTACAGGGGATGTGGAGCTCCTTAAAAAGACATTCTACACAAGCAGATATTGACAGAATAGGGCAATACCATCGTATTCACAATATTCTGCAGTCTCAACCCTCGCGCAGGTGGGTCACAGGTGTTTCTCCGCACCCGCGCATCTGTCCTGCAGAGCCGTGCTCGGAAACAAGCCATCTCCCCCAGGAGGCGTTTTCACATGATCGACGAAAACACGAGCTCGACCACCTTTGCGTGCCCTTCCACATGTTCATGCAGGAGTCTCCTTTGGGGGACCTTCCAACGTCGATAGTGCGCCTTGCCGCAGTTCCAGACTTCTGATTGATGCAGTGCAAACGTGTCAGCTGCGGTCATGAAACGATACACAAGCAATCTACGGATAGCCGCGTCAGAATGGGGCTCCGCCGCTGCGGGGCGATTGTTGGGAAAGACGCGAACTTAAGTAAAGCTTAAACCTTCGAGCGATGGTGGCGGACACGTGTCATCCGGTAACCCTCATCACTTAGTGTTTACAGCTTCCAGAAAACGGTTGAGATAAAATAAGCAGACGCAAACGCACCAGGGGATGTGACAAGGGAATAAGCTTTGGACCGGTCGCTGGGAAGCATGTAGAGGAAATGGAAGAAGAAGACTACTTAGGTCTACTGCAGGGATACTGATCCTAACTGCCACTAGTAAGCACTATTGACGGCTGGCTGATACGTCCGCATATACGAAATACATACACTTTTCTCCCGACTGTCCGAGCGGCGGGAACTAGGATACTTTCAGTAGGCAGGAAACTTAAGTAGCAGCGCGAGATCGACAGTGGTGATTCAATACTGCATTTAAGGTAAGTCATACTCTGTAGCTGTGACATGTTTCGCCTTTGCGTTTCCAACCGGATCAACATACTCCCATTGCAAAATCAGAGTAGATTTCTCCACCGTGAGGCAGACCGCCATCCGCGCCGTCTTTTAAAACACATGCGATATATGTATGTACTATACATACGAGGCTCTCGAATGCAGCGTGTAATGACGCACACTCCGGTGGGCCTTCATTGAAATGACGTGAGCTCCGACGCTATCGCCACGAGTTCCGAACGCAACGAAGATTCTCGTGTTCAGAGAGGTCCGGTTTCAGCGGCTCAAGTTTCCGCCGCCGCCGCCGCCGTCTCAAACTCTCTTTCTCTCGGCCCCATTTAGTCCATCCAATCCTTCTCACCAGCGACGCAAGAACTAAGAAAGAGCTGAGCTCAGCGTGTAGATCCCGACCGGCTCTTCCACAAAAAAAGTTTCTAGTCCTGTTTGGGACAGTTTTGCGCGCGCGCGCGCTTTCTCGCTTCAGACTTGCTGGTTTCCGATCCCCATCTCAGCCATCCTTATCAACTCTTCTCTTTCTCTATCCCCCGTCGACGTAGCTTTACGGCCGTCCCTCGTCCACAGACCTCACCGAGCCAGCCTTCTCCACGCTCTTGTCTGCCGAACCCCATCTTCCTTCGCCTCAAACCTTTCGAGCATTGGTGGCGAGACGCCGTCGGGTGTGCTGAGTAATCTGCTACCGAAGTTTCCGGTGATGGCGTGCTGATTGGTTCGTTGGGTCTCGAATGCGCGGTTGAGAGGTAGGAGGAAGGGGGATAGTAAGATACAACAGGAAGGGAACGTGAAGAACCGCCCCCCCAAAAAAAGAACAAAAGCCTCGACAGTAGAAGCAGAATATAAACAAAGTACAATGGCGATGAAGAAGATTGCTCGTCATAACGGTCGTGACGCCCAGAACCAGAAAAGACACGCTGCCGCCCCAACCCAACCCAACCCACGCATAACATTACGCCGTACCCATGCCGCCGTGCCGTGCCGTCCCTCACGCACTCACCCCCCTCACACAAGCCTATACAACTCCATCTCCTCCTCCCACTTCCCAAATCCCCCCCCTCCACCTCCCCCTCCCCCCACCCTCCCAGCACTCTCGCTCCCGCTCCTCCCCCCCACCATCATCATCATCCCCCCCTCCTCGCTCTCCCCACCCCAACTCCGCTCCGTCAACTGATCGATCCTTGTCTCCACCGCAATCTTGTCTGGCGCCGCCGCCGCCGCCAACCGCTCCTCCGACAACCCCCCACCAATCGACGTCGCCAACAACGTCGTATCCCCCACCCCCAGTCCCCACCTCCCCTTCCAATCCCCCCTCGACGCCGCCGACCCCGACGCCGACTCCACACCCCCACTCCGACCACCCCCACCACCACCACCCCCCCACACAGTCGTAACAACCGACCTCCTCTCCCCCCCAACCCTCTCCGACCGCGACCGCGACCGCTGCGAGCGCTGCGAATACTGCGACGCGAAGCGCTTAATAGGACTAAGGACGCGCACGAGGAGGGGGTGGAGCGTGATGAGGCAAGCGCAGACGACGACGACGTTGAGTTCGACCGTGGACCAGAGGGCCGGGATGGGGTTGAATTGCGTCTTGTCCGGGGAGGCGGAGAGGAAGTAGAGGTAGTAGAGGCGGATTATGGAGGTTACGCAGCCACTGGGGTGAGGTGGGGTTAGTGAGGGGGCGGGCGGGGGAGGGGAAGGAGGGGGCTTACAAGCCTCCTAATGCGAAGGTGAATGCTAAGCTCCATTTTTTGCGGACTTCGAGGTTCATGTTGAAGATTGTTGGGAGGGGGATTAGGACGATGGCGAAGTCGGTGGAGATGGCCATGGCGCAGTGGAGGTACCTGGAGGAGGGGGGGTTGTTAGTCTTGATGGTGGGGGGATGGAGTGGGGGAGGGGAACTTGCCAGATGATCATGTACTGGATGCAATGACCCGGGAGCGCAGGGTTCCAGAATCTTGCGATGGGAGTGCAGGCGAATATGCCGCCGAACAGGCAGACGAGACAGCAGCTTACGATGAAGGCGACGGTTGCCCAGGAGGCCATGATGGTCTTCCTGCCGACGAAGACTCGGATGTACTGGATTAGGATGGAGAGCTTTGCAAAGGCGACGCCCAGGAGGTATATCCACGTCGAAGCCCAGAACCAAACCATCTGCTTGACTAAGATGTCGGGCGTCAGGCTCGTCATGGGCTTCCCCATACCATATTTTGTCTCTAGCTTTCGGCGTTAGTTTTGCGGGGAATGGCGTCAACGCGCAGGCTTGACTCACGGTACAGGTAGATGGGACACAATGCGAGGGAGAAGACCAGCGCAAGAGCGATCAGAAAGTCGTCCCACCCCGGATGCCGGCTGATGGTGAAGCGGGTGATGAGCCGCAGACCGACGAAGATGGACGCAATGCCGGCGCACACAAAGCAGGCCACCGTTGCCTCAGGGCCGGTGGTCATGTTTGCGCGAGGGAGGGGAGAGGGAGAGGACGAAGGGAACGAGGAGGCGGGATCACGGACTCCACAGATAGAAGCTGGAGGCCAAGAGAGAAGTTCACTCGACGAAGAGCAGGTGATGAAAGGGATGGGGGATGAGACTCAGGTGCTAGCCAGGAACGAGCAGCCATCAACCCCGGCGCAGGCGTCTCTCGCAGCGGGCCTCGCGTGGAAAAGGCCAAACAAAGCTGAGCCGAAGGAAGCGAGGCCTGCAAGCCACCACAGACCCTTACTTCCCGCACAGGCTGGGGCTCATGCAGGCGGACGGGGAGGCGGGTCCAATTGCAGACGGAGTCGCCAGATGGGCATGCACTTCGCACGTGGCAGCAACGCTTTGACACGCTGTGATGGCGGCGGCTACGCGAGACTGCGGGCCTGCCGAATGACTTGGCGCGTGATGCGGACGGGCCGGGCGGAGTGCTGATGGGGTTGATGGTGGCGCGCCGGGGTGCGGAGAGGCAGCCCGGGGAAGTGTTCAGCGCGGCGGTGGTCTTGGCCGGGGCTGGATTGGACGAGCGGGCGGTTCGTCTAATCAAAGAGGCTTTGGCAGCAGCTGGAGGCTAACGGGCGGACGACGTGTAACATGCGGCGAGCTGTGCTGCTGCCTTAGGGAGCCCCCGCCGTAGCCCAGAGCAGGCGCGAGTGGATCGGCTGCCCGGGGCCATGCCGCATCGTGGCGCTCAGCGCAGCGGGCCTGGCATGGTGATGTGCTCCGGGGGGCGCCGGCGATCATCGACGGCCCTCGCTGCGGCTCCGTCTGCCGCGTCAACTCGCGACGTGTGCGGCGGGCTGCAGGGCCGGAGGGCGTCCGCGGGCTGCCATTTGCGCGGGCAGGTCGCTCCGCCGTTGCCAAGCGGCAGAGGCGTGCTGGAGGCGCCCGGAAAGTCGCCCGACTTTAGCGCACTCCCCCCCAGCGCCTCAATCGCGCCCCTGCGGATCGCTGCAAGCCATCCGCCGAACGCGGCCCAGAACAGGGTCCCGCGGCCCTGGCATGATGCCCAACAGCTGCGGAGCTTCCAGCGCCGTCTGCCAGCACATGGCTCCCGGAATGCATAGTGATCGACATTTATAGTCTCTGCTGCGAACTCCTCCACCTGACTCGCCCCGCGAGGGGAACCTATAGCGACCCCAGAATTTGGCCGAGTCCAGCGCCAGATATCGCCAGGGTTGACGCTTGGTCAGCGGTCTCATGTAGAAGATCGCGAGCCCCCGAGCTAATCTTGCCCTCGCTCCCGCTCCGTGATAAACGCCCCGTTATCGCCTCGGGCCAATTCCGCTCCGCTGCTCTGTCAGATATCTGTGAGCCGAGGAACCGTCCAATGTCACCCCCGTCAACCCCCAGCCAAGCGGCCCCGTTCGCTGAGAGGCGCGCAGCTAAGATGGGAGGTGCCGGCGTCAGTAATGGCTTTTCCGCAACAAGCTCCGAATACGACATACGATGCTGCCATGGTCCCCGCTGTACAAACTGCACCGAGGTCCCCTGCTCTTAACGGCTCGTTTCTTCGCCGGCCCGAGACTGTCTGCGTCGGAAGAAAAGGAAACAGATCTCTGGGGTTAAGGTATCGTGACACGTCTATCCGGGACGCAAATGGACGCCAATCGTACAGCAACCAGCAACTCCGTGGGGTGCACCGGCCAAGTGGGCGAAGCGGGTATAATCTTGGCAGTAAAGTCCAACGCCTGTCCGGAATCCATGGCAATATCATTCTTCGGCGTCTTTTGGCTCGCGTAGTAGCGCGGACGGCGCATCGTACGACGCCCCATTCACGCACGTGGGTCACTTGGCGGACTCGCGGATGGAAGCCAAATACCACTTGGGGTCGTCCTCGACGACGGGGTCCAGGCGGTGGAAGATGAAGGCCAGGGCCAGCGGCGACTTCATCAGGCCATCGAAGCGGTCGATGTCCAGGAAGGGGAAGCCGGAGTTGGAGCAGAAGTAGCAGTCGCTGTAGATGCGCTTGCTGCCGAAGACGCGCCAGAACTTGCGGTAGAAGATGGCGTTGAGGCGCCAGTTGCGGGCGCGGCGGTAGCTGTCAGGTGACAGGCCCCAGTGGCGGGCGGCGCGGCCGCAGGCGCAGCGCGCGAAGATGCGATCGGCAATGGGCTTCTCGTGCGAGGCCACCAGGTCGGCGAAGCGCCGGTTCACGCAGCGCAGGCTGAGCACGGCGTCGGGCGCGTCGGCCAGGATCTGGAGCAGCAGCTCGTTGGGCAGGCTCTCGAGCGAGACGTGCGGCGGGGCCCCGGGAGACATGGCCGGCGCACAGCGGGCGACATAAGTGACTGACGGCGGAGCGGCGGAGGGAGCGGGAAGCCTGGGGCCTCGGAGTACTTGAAGACGCCTCGTGGGTCGGTCGGAAGCCGAAGGAAGAGCCACTCCCACCGCCGTTACCGGCCGCCTCCCCTGCGCCCCCCTCACGTGGCCCGACGTCATGCGACCCCGGCCCCATTGTGCATCAGCATCAACCCGCCGCCCGCCTCGCTGCAGTGTTCGCAGCTGAGCTTCGCGCTGAGCCTTCTGCCGCATTACGCAGCATTCCGCCCCGTCGGCCGCCTCTGAGCGCGGACCGAGCTCCGCCTGCAGCTCGTGTACCACCCGCGCTGCGTCAACCTCCGCATCCAGGTGAACGCTGAGGCAGGTTGCGGTTCTCGTGGACATGTCAACATTGTGCTGGATCTCCAGTGACCCGGCTGGCCTTGTTTTTTTTTTCTTGCGAGATCGTCGTCCCCGATATGCCCAGAGCTTCCCGACATCGGGCAGCAGTTTGTGCGCCGAAACGCCCCCAACACTCAACTATTAATAGAAAAAGGGCTCCCACAGCACCGGTTTCCTCATTCTGTGCGTTGCAGGGCCAAGTCCCATCCTTTCGCTCCATCTTGGTCCTTGGCACCTCAGCGGACTCGGCGCTCGGGCTCGCCATGATCCCAATATAAAGGAACAATAACGTATGAAAATCCAAGCCTCTAAGCCTTCATAGCTTTGCCATGCTTCTATCACACCCGCCGCATATCGGAGCTCCAGGCTTCTGCAGCTGTCATGGTCCTCCGAAAGAGCATGAAATATCGATCCTTCGATCCCCCTACCGAGTTGGCCTGCGTAAAATCGAAGCCTGTCCAGGTGTCAAAGGATCTTCGTCCACAGCAGAAGCTCGTACAGCAGCCGCAGGCGAACGCCGTCCGAAGCCGATTCCCATCTCCGTATCAACCCTCCTTGGAAGTTGCAAATCTTCCTCGATATCAACAGTCTCCACGGAAATCACTCTGTCGCTTTGGTACCGGCTTATCTCCGCCGGCGACCGCAATGCCGCGATCAAGCGTTCATCTTCCCGAATCGTCTCATCGATAGAGTGTTGGTAGAAATGAGGTGCCGCACATGGCCCGGACTGGCGATGTGATGAGTCAATCTTCGGTTGGCGTGCCTGCCAGATCTCCCGTTTTTCGTCCTTCGTCAATCTGGTCCGGAACCTGTCCACGCTGGATATCACATTGCCCGCGGAGTCGGTCTGGTCGACAACGTCAAAGCCAAGGTGTCTCCGACCGCACTCGTATCCACGATACATGCCAAATTGGTAGTGATAGCCAGCCTGCTTGATCCCCGGGTAGAAGACCTTCTCCGGCTTGCCTGCCGTTTCGGCAGGGAGGTAGAACAGAGGTAGCCGTGCTACAACGCTGTCGTAGCAGAAGGAGATGGTGTCAACCAGATTCGGAAGCCTTCGCGTTGCTCGGTATTTTCTCGGTGGCCCGGCGGTCCACATGCTTACGCAGTAGATGCAAAGCGCTCCAAATGAGATGTACAGATTCCGTGGGTATATGACGACGCTGTATCCGTCGCCATGGAACTGTCTGATGAACACCTTCCCGGCGATGATAGGCGTCGAAGTGCACACCATGGCAAGCTTGATGTGCCACGCAAGGCGGAGATGTCCACTTCTTGTAGCTTTCCACCAAGCCTTGATGGGGTTCAGAGATGTGTAGTCGAGCAGGATTGAGTCTTCAGCGACGGCGGGTCGATCCATTTCCCGAATTGGTCTCATGACGCGGTAGTAGAGATCGGCCTCCAGAAATGACGTGTTGAAGAGGGAAAATAAGAACCCCGGGAGAACGGAGAAGATCAAACCGTAGAAAAACCCGTCGGCAATGTTGTCTGCTCCAATGCGTGAAACCCCTGCCGGGAAGACAATCGTGTCGTATATATGCCCGGAAATGAGGCTGGCTGCCGTGATGAAAACGCAAATGACACCAACTGTCAAGACCGGCAGACGATACCAAGGGTACAGGTTTATGCGGTCAACGTTGTATTTTGCGTATTGTGGCGAGCAGACTACTGATCCGTCTCGTGTTCGGGGGCTCTCTAAGAACAAAACGGTTGGTACAGTATATCTTGAGGACCGCACGGGAAGCTTGGCTCACCATATGTAGAATACGACAGCGGCAGGCACTTTTTGGAGTACTTTCCAGAGTACTTGTGGAAGACGTGCTTCTTGCAAGTATCATCGACAGTCCCGTCAGTGAGTGGAGGAAGCTCGCCATGACCACACGGCACGCTCAAGGTATCTGATATGGACTCTGCAGCGCACATATTAGCTTCGGGGCGGCGGGTCAGAAGAAAGGTAGACTTACCGACACGCGATCCGTTGTACCGGAGGAACCGTACCCCATACACGATGTCGTGGCGAGAAGATCTCCTTCGCCAATAACCCAAGCGAAGCGTACCGAATGTCTCACTCCAGCGGACGATCTCGTCTCTTGCTTCCTTTGAATTGCAGAACTCGAGGCCATCGAAAGCACCAAATATGTTTGACCCGTGCACCAGAGAAAGCTGTGCCGCCAGGGGAGCAGGATCCCATTTCAATCCGGTTGGTTTGCTCCAGAACTTTGCTATAATGCCAAGCAGCGATGGCAGAAGCAGTACGTAAACGCCGACAATCAGGAAACCCGAGCCTCTGGATACGCTCAAGGACCATCCTTCGGGATCCTCAGTGAGGATAAAGAGAGAGTTCTTCAACGATGTCAGCGTGACGATGGAGAGGATGAGTATGTAGTTGACGTAAAGAGTAAAGAATTCTCGACCCGCGATAAGATCGTTGATCGACTCAAACGGATTCACTATGATCGTCATAGCGTTCGTCGGTGCTGATCTTCGATGACAGGCCTCGGCATCTGGTACGGATGCCATTGCGACGTACGGCATCATCCGGTTGTAGGATGTGACGATAGCTCTGTACAAGATGGTGCTCAATGTGCCGACGATGCCAGGAACGTACTGGACAGCCATTTGGTTTGTTTTATGCGCCATGTGTACCTTCTCTGGTTGCATCCGGCTGAGCAGCATCAATACCACTATCCCTGCGATACATGAAACGTAGAAGATGAAGGTAGCGCATAGCACCCAGTTCCTAAGGGTCAGAGGCCTGAACTTCAATTCCGGATACCCTTTGGGAGGCCGGATCGGTTCAAAGTCCTCGTGGATCACTGAAAGAATTCAGGTTAGCCTTGAGCCTCATCATCGCGGGTCTGTACATACTGCCGTCCATATCCTGCCCCTCGCTGTATCGCAAATCATCACCAGGACTGTCGGCAGCCATTGCACCTTGAGCCTCTTGAGTATTCATGAGTCTTTCTCTGTCGTAGTCGTATGAGTTACGTGAAAAGCGACTGATAAATGATGAGGCTTCCGTCATTTCAATTTCAGCCATGGGGGCCAGGGTTGTAGGCGAGCGCGACATCACGATCTGGTGGATGAGCCGTAGAACATCTGCAGAGAGCTTGAGCCAAAGGACGACATCTGCAGAGCTGGAAAGAATGTCTGAAAGCATTCATAAAGTTTAAGCTGGGATCGAAGGGATATATAGGAGTCCATCAGGCTGAATATTAGCAGCACTGTCCCAATCGGGATGCGTGCAGCTACACCCATGCAGCCACTTTCCTACGCCTAGGCTGAAGAGCCTCAACAGTTGTTAGGTTTGCCAGCCTTGCGAAATGGGCCCTCAGCATTGGTCATGGCCACGAAGTGTGGCGTATTAAAAGCCGCGCGGTTGCAAGGCTGAATTTATGAGGTGCTGGGTTTAGCAACGTGTGAGAGCACGAGGCTTATCTCATGCACACTGTCCGCCAATCGGGATGCTGGGACCTCATCCCCGGCCGATTGAGTGCAAGTATGACAGGTTCCAAAGCAGCCGCAGTTTCACAAAGCTTTGCTGAGCTGGAGCCTTGTTGACGCTACCCTGACTCTCGGCGGCTAATTTGGTGGCCCAAGACGTCCTTTCGCCAAGATAATTTGTCTGAGATCGAGTATGGCTCCCTGCATATCAAAAATGTTTAGATTATAGGCTGTGTGAGATAATCCTTAGTGGGGAACCGCGCGTGCATGATAACCTGTCGAAATTTAGGGTTCCAAGCTGTTCTGTAATAGGGAGAACTCCCAGATTCATCTCTGTCTAATCCTATACCATCAGGAAGTAAGACATACTTGCAATTCATTATTGAAAGCCTGTATTACTGACTGCAAATACAGCTTTTGACGCTGCTATCACATCCAACAGATGATCGTTCTTATTTTCATGATAGTCTCAAACGAACTTCCAGATATATGATCATCTACAGTTTGAAATATCTGATGCGTACGCGTGACTGATATTAAGTTCATGGACTAAGAAAAAGCTATAGCAGCAGGCTTCTCCACCTGACAACTACTGAAGCATCAAAGCAAGCTTTCTGTGGCAAGAACAGTTGGGGCTCCTTCTGATTGCTCCCGTTTGACTGCTTCTTTCCAATCTGAGACCACATTGAGAGCCGTGCGAATATGGTTCATTGACAGGGCGTTTTTCTCATGGAGTGCCATTGACAGTGAATTGCTCACAAGATTCTTGATCTGCCTGCCATTCAGCTCGTGACCGGCAAGTTCGTCGATTTGGACCGCGTTAATCGGGTTTTGGAGCTGAGCTGCCTCTGTGGAGCGATCCAAGAAAGTGCGCCACAGTGTCTTCCTGGATGTGAAGTCGAGATCCGGATAGTGGAGGCTGAAATGGATACGACCTAGAAAAGTCAGTAAAGGTCCAGTCGAATGGTTTTCTGAACCTTACTCTCGAACGCGTCATCGAAAATGCCGATCCGATTGGTGGTGAGTATCAATATGCCCTTGTAGTATTCCAGCTGCCGAAGAAAGATGGATACCAGGGCGTTCCGCATAACATCAGTGTCGTTGCGTTTTTGCAAGAAAACGTCGGCTTCATCAAGCAAGAGGATGGCGTTCCACCTATTCGCCAGCACAAGGATCTCGGTCAAGCGGTTGTCGACTTTAGCCGGCTCCGTTCCAAGGTCTCCCGCGCTCACAGAATACAGAGGTCTTCGAGTTTCCTCTGATATCGCTTCGGCGGTGAGTGTTTTGCCGCATCCTGGGCGGCCGCTGAGCAAGCCTATGAGGCCTTTTCCTTTACCAGCAACTACGTCGTCGAAGTTTTTGGCCATGTGCTGTTCTACCAAAGAAAGGACCAGAGTCTTCTTGCTGTCCTCAAGGACGAGAGTTTTGAAGGCGGTGTTACCCCAATTGATCTCACGGCAATAGTCCATACCCAGACCGCCTGGCCGGCGTTAGTCCTATTCGAGCTTCATGGGGAATTTTGAGCTCTTACCCCACTGCTTCATTCCAAAACTGAACCCAGCGATGACAGGATTGCATATAGCATATTGATTGTCTGAGAGCTCGGGATCCAACTGCTTGTAGACGCTGTAATTATACGTAGCGTTTGGCTCGAACGTCCTGAAGCCCTTCGCGTCAATCATAGCGCGACCAAACGCCTAAGAACAGTGTAAGAATGCTTTCATCAGACCAGATGCCTCGTGCTCCAGCTTACCGCAAAAGTGAATTGCTTTGGCTCAAGCTTGTCGTTGAGAATTTCGCGCATTGCAGGGCCATCACATTCCATGTACTCTGCTCCTTTGACAGCGGAGTACCGCTTCCCCCGTGCCACTGCATGCTTGAAGATTGACGCCTCATCGTTCGTGAAGTCCAATGGGAAAATTGGCAGATCGTAGATCTTTCGGGCCCCAGGATACTCGTCGATCCGGAAATGGTCAATTCTGGCAAGACCAAATTTCTGACCGTCAAAGACGATCATGTCGCAAACCACTTGCCAATACCAGATTCTTGTCTCGATGTCAAGCCTTTTGATGACTTTTCGAAATTGCAATAGCTGCTGCTGTTGGGTGAGTTCATGGTAGTGATATACCAAAGAATTCGGACGGAACAAAGCCCAGACAAGATCCCAATTGATCTCTTTCCTGCCGAGGAGTGCGTCCATGTTTGCAATGTCTTGGCCATGGTCCTGGTTGATGTACTCGAGTACAGTGGAGAGGTCCGCGACAAGTTCCTCATCTGGCTGATCTTTTGATTTTTCGGTCTCAAACCTCTCCTTTAGCACCAAGCGAGAGTGGTAGAACAACACAGGGTCTGCCTGGACGTACGATTATAAGCCTTCCTGATAAATTACCCTGGAATCTACTCACAGATGGGGGATCAGTTTGTTCCAGGCTCTCGACATCGGGATTTAATTCCTCCAGAACTTTGGCCAGAGCAGGACTCCTTATGTCAATTACGGTCCTTGTGTGTATCCCTTTGTGATTGATTTTGCGCCGGACCAGTAGGACGGAGCCTTTGCGAATCGTTTTCTTCTGTGACTTGGCCGTCGTCTTTTGCTTTACTGAATATGTTCGACTGTGTAGTGAACTGCTTAGCGTGACATCATTGGCTCTGCACACTTGGAATTCTCACTAGTCATAGCTGTAAAAAGAAGTTAGTGTCGTTGTTATAAGGGCTCTCATAAGCGTACTATTCGTCGACGCGCTTGATCCGCTTTCCTTTATCAGCGTCTTTTTGGAAACTCTGTTCCCCTGCATTTTCCTCCTTGGACATTGTGCGAGGAAGCCTAAGCTATGAGAAAATAGGTTGAAAGAATAGACGGCAGTGGAAGACAAGGAAGAAAAAGGGCATTTAAAACCTGAAGAGGAAAGATGAGCTATGTCATGGTCCTTGTCTTAGGTGGCAATGTAGATCCCTCCACATATGAGCACAGCAAAAGCTTCGCCCCCACGCCTCGGCGAAGCCTTTGGAGCCTCACTACTGCGCGGGAAGCACAATGATGACATCAGAGTACAGGTGGGTGATGCATCCGACCGCTAGTGTGAAGCTGGTTTTCTGCGTAACAGTGCGATTTAGACCTATCACAGCACCAAAATACGGGAAAACACCCATGTATTCAGGCCTCCGTAGCGGTCGGATGCACCACCCACCTGTACGCGACTAATTTCCCGATGAGTTATGCCGATCAAGGAGAAACGCGCTCTGTGTTGCCTGATTGCGCATACCACGTCGAGAGTGTAAGCCTTGGCGATATTGGTGGCGTCGCTGAGCCCGCTTATATGCAGCTAAGAACGCATATCCACTGCTGCCTAGCAGCGATCGGATCCTCCGCACTCGCTACTCCATTTTGCTGACGTCAGTAGCAGCCTTGAAGACTGTCCCACCTCATAAGGAAGATGAAGCTACAGAAGATACTTTCGGGGTCACCGCTCACAGCTGTTTCTCAACAATGACTTCTTGATGTCAGGCACTACTACCAACGGCAATCCTATAAAATTTAACTTTTCGCTGGACTGAAAGATAGACGGTCGAGCGAGTTGCTATCTTTACTCTCTAAGAAAGACAAAACGACCGCTGAAAGGATGAGTCTGGTCCAGAATCACGATTCTTCCTCGAACAAAGATATGAAATTAAGTCGGAGGTTGATAAAGACCCTCTCAAACCCAAGCTATAGCATACTGACATGACACAGTTCGCCAAGCATATTCGAGGAAGCCATCCGCAATTACATCAAAGGACTAGACGACAAGGATGACACAAAGGCCTTCATCTTAGCCCATCAAGACAGCACAAAAGGCGTCTTAATGACATCGAATTGGATAGAAGCCAAGTTGACCGATGCAGAAGCTAGAGCATCTCAGCGCCGTACGAGAAAAGTTCTTGACAGAATTGTCCGACCTGTCGTGTACGCTACGAAAGAATACTATGGCATTATCGACACACTCTGCCAGGCCGACCCAACACCGAGCGCAGTCATTTGGGGTTGTATGAAGCTATTCATTGACGTATGTGTCCATTCCACCCTACGGAGATATTGCTGTCTGGGCTTCAAATTAAGAAAAAGTACTAACTTCCTTGGCAGAGTGCAGACCGAGCCGGCAAGCTGTTCGAGGCCATAACAACACAAGTCCACGCCCTCACGTTTCATCTCAAGTGTATCAACCGATATGAGGCCTTATATGATGATGAATCCATGATGCAAGATCTTCTTCGCCGATCGTGTATTAACGTTGTGAAATTTTGCGCGCGCATATGGAAAGAATGCGAAAGACATCGTAAGAGAACGTATCCCCGCTTGCAGCTTGCTTCAGCTAATCTTTGTCATCAGCCACGCTCACCTTATTCAGAAGTTTTGGTCCCCGCGCTTTGAAAGAGTTTCAGGAAATTGCATCTGACTTGGAGAGAGATGCGAGTGAAATTGAGCGCGTTGGCGGCTGGATATCAAAAGAAAGAGCCGAGCATCATTATGCGAAACAACTGGAGCACATGAACAGTAAGTCTATTTTGATTCATACGCTGCTACCATTGCATGTGTCTTGAGTTTGACATACTTTTGCAGGGGAAGCTTATCGCGATGCCAGACAGTGGCTCCGAGAACAGTCGTCATTGGGCTCTCAGTACTCTGCAACGTTCTCGCGTCATGGTGAGAACCAAAGAAAACACGTGGAGGGAACCTGTGAATGGATATTCGACAAGCCAGAGTTCCAACAGTGGACAGCGGCTTCTTCGAATCATCCGGTCTTCTGGCTCACCGCTGATCCGGGAGCGGGAAAGTCAATTCTCTGTTCTAATGTTATAAACAAAGTGAAAGACGACCACCGATCGGCAGGAGTGGCGTTCTATTTCTACCGCTTTGATGAACCGAACCCGCCATTGGAAGTCCTTCGAATACTGGCCAGCCAGTTGCTTGAACAAATCTGGACAGCTTCAAAACAGATCCCCGATACTGTGAGGGCTTGCCTGGATCTCTCGTCCAACGTAGCAGGCAATGTTGTCGAGATGATAAGGGCTGCATCGTCATCCAATGCTCTGGCAGGCTCATATATCTTCCTTGATGGAATTGACGAAGATCTCCCCGAAAGTCAACCAATTCTAACCACCTTGTCCGACTTGGTTGTCCGGACAGCCTCGAACTCGAATACGAATGGAGCAATTCGCCTCTGGATATCCAGTCAGTATCGTGTTCTGAGACCGAATCCTCTGAACGGATGCCTCAGAATTCACCTCACCGACCAGAATGAATCGGACTTTCGATCATTTCTCTACCGGGAACTACCCCATCTCAGAGATCTGGAGCTCGGTGATGCCGAATTTGACAGATTGCTTAACGCCATGAAGAAAAGAGTCAGAGGCAATTTTCTGTGGGCATCTTGCCTAATCGAAGAGCTCAAAGTGTGTGAAAGCCCTGCTGACGCGCGAGACTTGGTCACAACGCGGTTTCCACGGGACATACATGGGTACTACCGCGAGAAGTTGCAACTTACTCCAAACCGAGATCTCACAAGGTGTGTTCTGATACTGTTGGCATTGGTTCATGAGACTGATTAGTGCTACCTAGCGATATCTTCTCACTTATATGCTTTGCGCGTCGACCAATGTCCATTGGCGAGCTTCGCGACGCCATCGGCATGATACGCAGCTCTGATTCGAAAGATGTGAGCAGGAAACCTCATGTGGCCCGAATAAGAGAACTGCTTCCTCCGTTCATCCTTGAGGAAATGGCGCATGATCATTTATCAAGCCCTTGCCGACTGTTCCATTCTACTGTTAAGGACTTCATAGTATTACACCCTGATGTTCTGGCTACAGATCCTCAGAAACCCCAAGGTTACTCCATTGATGAGTATCGTCTCGCGGACGTCTGCGTCCGATATTTGGCCGATCCAAAATACAAGGAGCTGTTGAAGAAGCCCGGGGGCGAATGGGCAACATCTGGTGGCGAACCTATCGAGGCGGACAAGTTCCTACGATACTCAGCCAAATACTGGGATAAGCACCTCGACGCTGTGAAACCAACACCAGAGTTATCCGAGAAAGTTTCCAAGTTCGTGTTCTCCCCAAACTATCAAACTTTGCTCCAGTTGCAACACATCTACGTCGCCAGCCACTTCTCGAAATTTACAGTGAAAGGGTTTCCTCCCGATAAGAAGTTTCTTCGGAAAGTCTTCCCGAAATGGTTTTCTGGAAACAAAGCCGAGCTTCAAGGATTTCGCGCGTGGAGTGACTATCGAGCCTTCATCCACGAGTGGTCTCATTTCTTGGCTTGTGGGTGCTGCGAGAATCCGGAATGTCCTTTGTCAGAGTACGCCGGAGAGATCGATCGATGCCTGTTTGGTGCTCTGGGGGATGGAAATTTCATGTCTCAGATGCGGAGCCGATACCTCAGTTTTAAGTTGAGCACGAATGATGCTACTGGAATTCGAGACACTCGGCAGTGCTACGAGGGATACTCTGCTCATGGGGAGTATGTTTACATGGTCCAGTTCGAGTAAGTGATCAGTGGTCAAGGCTCCCGCCAATGAGCATTCCCGCACGCCGAAATTGCCCGGAGAAAAGGCTATAACTGACTTTTACTGCGCAGATCCCTGATAAACACCCGCCTTCAATACATTTGTGAGACTTGGCGCCTTGACGAAATGAAGCATCCGGTGCTCCACCGCCGACAGACTATCGAACTGGGAGAGGACTCACACTGGCCACTCTATTTCAGATTGGAGGATGGGGACATGCGAGCCAAGAACAGCCGCGAAAGGCCGGTATCATTCGATCCAGGCGCTCGTTCTCTACGCATTGGGCCTGCCGTTTTCTTGCGAGATGATAACGGGGTTTTCCAAGCTGTCAAGCCTGGGATAGGCAAGAAAGACCACATTCCCGCCTACTTCGAAGAGTTTGCTTCCCGTCCAGGCCTTTTGGTTATTGCAAGGCGACGCGAAAGCAGCAAAGCAACCACTGAGAGTCACGACACGAAGGAACCTCTTGAAGGCGTGATGAGTTTCTTCCAGCGGGCCACCGAGTCGCATCACAGAGAAGATGACCGTTCCAACAGTGAAGATTCTGAAGCGAAGTCCGAGGTTGTAGACACATCATCAACAGCTTCTGACGACGGCTGGAGTTCCGCGGTTGAGAGCTGGAGCGAGGCCTCCACCGAGCTTAGCGACGAGCTGGAGGATGAGAATGCCTTGGAAGGTTTCAGGAAAGGCTACATCGACAGCTCTCAGAGCGAATCATCGGGTGACGAAGACGGAGACGACGAGGCTGAAGAAACAGAGTCCGACTCAAGCAGTGGCAGTGATCTTGAGTACAACCCATCTTCTCGCTTCCGGCGCGGCTTCCACGATGACTCTTCTGATGCTGGCGAGGCATACGTCGCACTGGAAGACGATGATGGCTTCGGAGCATCAAGCGACGACGACGGCCTTCCTAGCGCATTCCTATCCTACCTCAGAAGGACCCGCAGGCCCCGCAAACAGACTAAACAAGATCTACAGGCGTCCATTGTTGTGCTAAGAACAACTGAATCAGGGTTGCAGCACCTCTTCCGCCTGCGAAAGCCCCTGCACCTGGATCTCTTTGACTCTCCGCCTGCTCTTCATCCATCCGAGCCGCTCGTCGTGTGGCCAATTGGACCCAGTACTATCCTATTTGCCAACTACCAGCAGAACACATGGTTCACACGAAAACTGCGGCCCACAACCTCCTACACGCGCCAAATCTTCATCAAATGCCATTTCTCCGACAACGGTCAGCACCTCCACATCGCCACGCTCGAAGGCCACCGCAAGCCTCCCAGCCCCTCCGCCCTCCGAAAATCGAAGAAACACAAGAAGAACAACAAACCCCCCACCACCACCGCAGAAGCCAAACTACAAACCGACCCCCTCCACCTCTCCCTCTTCATATCCACCTACCGCCTCTCCCCCACCCAACCCACACGCTCCCCACCCACGCAAATTCACCGCACAAAGCTCTCCCTCGGCCACGTCCACTCCCTCCCCGTCACCCGTCTCCCCTTCACCCTCACCTGGACCCCCACCCACCTCTACTTCACGCAAAGCGCCAACACCGTGCGCGTGCACCGCGTGCGCCTCTTCCCGCCGCCACAGCCCCAGCGCACAGAAGGAGGAGGAGGAGAAGAAGAAGAAGAAGGAGGAAGCGAAATCCCCACCGTCCTCTCTTCCCCACGCGAAACAGTCTTCCTCCCCTCCACCGCCGCCATGCGCGACGTCCGCTTCTTCCCACCGTCGGCGCAGACGAAGGCGGACGGCAGCGCAGCGGCGGCGGCGCGCGTGTTGATCGGTTCCGAGACCATGGCGCCCGTGAAGCCGCTGCTGCGGAGTCGCGGGTCGGCATGCGGACATGGTGGTGGTGGTGGTGGAGGAGGAGAAGGGGAGGGGGTGGCGGATGGGTTCTCGGAGCCGAGGTTTGAGGGGGTGCAGGGGTTGCAGGGGCGGGCGTCGTTGCCTGTGGGGGTGTTTTTGCGGGAGGAGGAGGATTTGGGTGGGTGGGGGGGTTCGGGGGATGGGGCGAGGGTGCCGGAGAATAGGGGGGTGGGGAGGTTGGATGATAAGGTGGAGAGGTTTGATGTGGAGAATGATTGTGATTTGGAGCCGTATATTGTGTAGAGAAGTTAGGTGTTTGCGTGTATGATGATTTCCTTGTCAGCTGAGTTCTTCCTTTTTCCTCGCGACTTTATTCCAGGAATGAACGGGGGGAGAAAAAAGCGAGAAGAAGCCGGTGGGTTCCAAAAGAACGCTGCCGAGAGCGGGTGGCGTGAGCATTTGGTTGTAGTAAAGTGGTGCGGTTCGAGGCATGCTAAAGTTTGCAACGTTGAATCTAGTAAATACTAGGATTGGAGGGCGGAAATGATTCCTGGCTGAACACCGGGAGTCCTTATGCTGAGGTAGATCTTCTCTTAGTCTGAAAGCTGTACTGACGAAGCAGTCTAGTGCCAATGCAGGTTCGAAAATGAAACTAGCGCATGCCTTGCCATCTTAGACCTCAATGCTGTATTCATCTATTCGTCGTGTTGCAAGGTGGAGATGTTGCATGAGGGAGATCGGCTACGGATACGGACATAGCCGGCATATGTTTGTCGGCGGACTAAGCCCGAACGAGCTGCGAAAAGAAGCGCTCATTTGACGCTCTGCGTAGCTAGGCAAAGAGTAAACTTTAAAGAAACTTCCATTCTAAAAAAACAAAAATATTCGGGTCCGTAAGCATCGGGTAGAGAGGTTCCGTTGACCGTTATCCGGCCGGAGTAGGATCAGAGTTAGCCGATTATAGCTGTGTCCATGAACGCAGCCTTTACCACGAAGCTATTTAATATCCTGGTGGCATGTAATATGAATCCAACTACAACCCTACTTTCCAAACCTTTCGAGTTTTCAACCACTGGATCTCCACATTCCCACACTACCAACTTTGTCCCCGCTTTTCCCCTGAAACGCACACCGAGGCCATTGCAATTATGGACGTGCTCAACTACGGAAGCAAATCCAAGCAGTACGCTTTCTTGGGAAGCGAATGTTTGTATACTGCTTTCGCGTTAGCCTTGATCGGAGTATGCTATTATACGATAACCTGCTTCCAGCGCTTCAAAATCGCGAAAGCCCCCCTTCTTGCTGCGAATCTGGACCGAAAGTCTCGGTCGCAGAAATATATCACAGATGGCCTTGGCCTTATCAGAGACAGCTATGCGCTATTCAAGAAAGGACTCCCAATGATCCGCTTGACCACGGAGGACGGATCCGAAGCTGTCGTCATCAGCCACGATCATCTTAAGGAACTCAAGAACCTCCGCGACGACACTATCAGTGCCGAAGAAGGAGTGCGGGTCTCATTTGCTTCCGAATATTCCCATGTCACCGTCCCGAACAGCCCTACCATGCATACTATCCGCTCGGATCTGACTCCCCGCCTACCTCGACTGATCCCGGGCATAAGCGAGGAGGTTGACCTTGGGCTCAGCAGAACCATGCCAAGCTCCCGCGAATGGAAGCCGTTAATAGTGTACGAAACGATGCTGTCCTTGGTTGCTCAAGTGTCAGCTCGGATTTTTGTGGGCAAGAAGCTCGGCCGCGACCCAGCTTGGCAGAAGTTGACCATCAACTATACTGTGGCAGCCTTCCGGTCAGCTGACGCCATCAAGCAATGGAAACCATGGGCTCGACCATTTGTGTACCGCTTCTTACCGGAGCTGCGGACACTTCATACCTCCTTTCACGAGGCAATGAAACTCTTGTTATCAGCAGAACCTGCTGAGCCAAACACGAACAATCAGTCTGACGAGGAGACTTTTGCGGCCTGGCTCTCACGAAACTCGGACAAGGGTAGACTAGACTACCAGCAACAAGCTCGGTCGCAATTGCTCATGTCATTAGCGGCTATTCACACAACATCCATGGGTCTGACACACGCCATCTATGACCTGGCTGCGCATCCGGAATATATCGAACCTCTCAGGGAAGAAGTCAACGCAGTACTCGCTGAAAACGGTGGTTTCAACAAGACAGCTGTGGATAACTTCAAGAAGATGGACAGCTTCATCAAGGAATCCCAGCGGTTGAGTCCTCCCAGCCTGACTACCTTCAGACGAAAGGTGTTGAAGGACACTACCCTTTCAGACGGAACCTTCCTTCCTAGAGGCACCATTATACAAGTCGACGGTTCGCAACGCTATAAAGACCCAGAGCACTTTGAGGCCCCGGAGAAGTTTGATGGCCTCCGCTTCTATCGTCTGCGTCAAACCCAGGATAATAAGGCAACCAACCAGCTCATCACATCAAATGCCGACAACCTTATCTGGGGCCAGGGTAGGCACGCCTGCCCAGGGAGATTTTTCGCTGTCGTGGAAATCAAAGTCCTCTTGGCAAAGATGCTGCTTGCATATAACATCTCACAGCCACCAAATGCGACGAGGCCAAAGAATATTTCCTTTGGTATCAATGTAAGACTTCCGAAACAAAAGGGAAACCCCCTCTATCATCTCAGACTCAGGTGTTTAACTGGTGATTTCTACTACAGGTCACGCCTCACAAAACTGCTGAGATCTTGTTCCAGAAAAGAGACATCTGATCTCCACACTTGGACATTTACCTCAGCCGACCAACTCGGCTATTCCATCAGATTGTGACCATGAATAAGATTGGAAGTCGACTTGTTCGCGGATAGCTTTTTCCAAAAGTTGGTATATGCGTGTACTTAATCTCAACCTCCTTTCTTATTATCACCTTTGTTCTTCTACGCATACTTGAATTGCCGAAATGATATGTGAAAGCCGGTCGTGTGGAGTGCTCCCCTGCTGAGAGAGAATCCTCAGCCTCCATTCAAAGTCGGACTGTACGCAAGCTACGATGACGTGCAATCACTCTCGGAGCCGTCTTTGTAGAAATGGTCCTTCGCAATAGCGATGGAGTCAACGTGCCAAGTCTTGCCGTTGTCAGAAGTGGTCATGCCACTGGAGGTGGCGTTAGTGAGGGTGAGGGTGTTGGCGAAGTTCTTGTCGGCCGCGCTCAGTGTGATCGTGAGGTTGCTCCAGTCTGTGACAATCATGTTGGTTACCGAATGTTGCAAGGTATTTTCCGAAGCTCGGTAAACTTACTATAGCCCTTGAGGGTTCCGCAGGTATCCTGGTAGCACTCATTGCTGGAGTATAGCCACGTGGGTGAGAGGTTGTTGCCTTCAAGAAGTTAGCAAGAGCTAGGGATGTAAGCAATGCAAGAGGCACATACTGTCAGACTGTTTAGAGACTACCTCTCCACCGATAATAACTTTTTGCGATACGGTCTTGGAAGAGTCGACGTCGACTGAAACGTGGTGAGCATTCCCAGCCCTGTAGGTGGCATCTTTTATGTAGTCACTGACTTTCGAAGTCGATTTGAGAGTTGGAAGGCACGACAACGTATGGCTGTTGGACCTGGCTATCTGCAATAATTTGTAAGTGTCCGAAAGCCGGTTAGCAGAGATAAACGTACCTCCTGTGAAAGTGCTTGCGGCAACACACCACTCAGTTGTGGAGCCGGCGCATCCCCTAACATATCTGTCAGCTCGTCGGGACATACAGTTCAGCAACACTTCTACTCACTGGGATTCCTGGTTGGGTGACCAGTTCAAGAGCGGCTGGAAAAGATCCGTGCTCTCATCGGAGAGCGAGTCCGAAATGCCGACCCAAATGGACATGAATGGCGCATCATTCGAATTCTCCATGGTGGCACCGCAAGGAACCGAAGGCGGTACTACAGAGTAGGTGGCTTTGGTGATATAGACATCACCGCTCGTGGGACCGAGGGTAAACATGTTGCCGAAGGCCCAGGCGGCGTATTTGTCATCGGCGGCGGCTCGCAGAGCCAGCCCAAGGAGTGTGAGAGTAGTCGACGAACGCATCTTGATGATCTAAGAGCAATGCTCAGAAAGAATGCGAATAGAATGTACACTGAAAGAAAGTATGCGCGTCGATTATACAAGTTGGAAGGCCAAACAGTCCTATACATATACAGATTCTTCGTGTTAGGTAATGAGTGGGGTGTTTGGATAGATTGTTTGAGGATAAATGAGGATTAGCTGGGGGGCCGAAAGACGGTCCTTGTCGGTTCGCCATGACGCGGACGCCATCTTTGCTGTGCGCTGGAACTTCCTTCGCGGACCAATGAATATTTGTGAAGTGGAGTGCTGTGCAAGTTTTTTACTACCAAGGTAAAGTCTCGCAGCTGCGACGAACAATCAAGAAGCTAAGGAATGCTCCACGTTCAAAGTTCAAGTGGTCCATTTGCCGTTGAACGATAGGGTAGACCGTCGGATAAGCGAGATGAGCTGGAGGAAGAAGAAACAGTTTGAAACAAGCACATGGGGGCAGCACCCCTCTAAACAACGAAGACCAATCATAATCGATTCACCTGCGGGTAAGTGACGCCACGATAGAACGCGCATATTGGCGCGAAGCTTGTGAAAAGCTTTTCTGTTGTGGCATGAGAGACATCTAAGTCATCCGAGTGACTGCTGCAGGTTGGCGAGAAGACTTCAAGAGACTATATGTTTCTCGTCCTGCCCCCTTTGTGGTATCAGAAATGTCCCACAAACATTCTACGTCTTGTGAAACATCCCCCCGGGTGGCGTGTTATCCAAAATAGTGGGGTATCGCATGGAAGGATGTAGTAGTACTACCTTCATGATTGGTGGACTTTTGCCGCAGTCGGCCGAGAGCTGACTCACATCAGAACTTCAATAAGGAGCTGCGTTGACTATTGAGCCTCATGGACCCAATGGGGTCAGATGGCATGAGGTAATCGCACGAAGAGTATGGCTGCGTCTATAGACCTATCCCTCAGCTAGAAGATGTGGACAAGCAGACGCTATTTTGCCCTAGTGCTAGAATATTCGACCCCGATAACTTCGACAAGACCTTTAGAAAGAAGTATTCAAGGCTAGTGAGATATTGAATTGCTTTTCCGGGGAATGTCTCTAAGCTATTGTCGTTGCTGTTTGTTCTGAGGTGCCTTGATAACTTTGAACAGTGGTAACAGGTAGTGAGTTCGACCACCAATCAGATAATCCGTCTTCCTTATTCGTGGTTCACTACATGCGCCATATCCGTGATATGATCTACAAATGTCAGCCTGCCCTGCTGATGCCTTCTGTATGGCTTACGGAGAACTGAACGGTCGCCGCCAGCGGTCACGCATTTTTTCTTTTGCTTGAAGTTGAATTGACGAGTATTGCCATTGCATCATCAAGCCTCTGATAGATGGGATGCGACCTCAGGATAGGTTACTTGTCATTGATTCAGTCTTGCCCGAGACGGATCCAACAATGAGCTCTGCGATCTCCGATCTGCTCATCATAAGCTTGTTTGGTCGGTGTCATCGTACTCTTAAGGAGTCCCGCACTTCTTTCGGGGAAGTGGACCCAAATCTGACTTTAAGAGCTTGTGTGAAAGACAAAAGACTTTGATGGCTATGTAGCTTTGGAAATTATTAAGTCATCATAGACTGTACAGAGAATTTTAGCCTATACATTGCTTTCCTAAGGTTTCTCTCGCCGAAAGTGAGACTTAGTTGAGGGTTAAGATTTCTGTTAGTCAGTATTGCCCTTTTGCTTATGCAAATCTGCAGGATCGAAATCTCCAAACTTCCGCAAAGGTACACGATTTTGGAACATCAACTCAATTTCCTCCGAGGACTTGCCTTTGCATTCCGGAACGTAAAGAAAAATGAATATCAAAGCGGCAACAGAGAATCCTCCGTAAATAAAGCCAACTCTGGCATTGAGACCAGCGTATTTCGGGTATATCAAATACGGCACTGAGAAGCTTACGGCAAAGCTTAATAACACGAGAGCATTAGCATTGTAGGACGATATCGGGGACTGAGATCTTCGAGACGAAAATTGACATACTTGGTAGCGATTTTGATCACAAAGCCCAATCGAATTGTTTGATCACGGAGACGTGCAGCAGGAAGTTCGGTTGACACCACGTAAATGAGCGTTGCAAGACCGAGGGAGAAGAAGGCAGCTGTAAGCACCATAGTAGCAATGATGCCAGATATGATCCCAGAAGAAGCGGGCTGCACGCATCCCAACGCTCCCATTACAAGGAGCGAGATAGTATGGAATGAGGTACCAATAATGAGAAGAGGTCTACAGCAGAATGTTAGCTTTAGGATGATCTCTTTCGAATTACTTATAGCCGAATTACATACCTTCTTCCAATACGATCAGCTGTGAGAATGGCAATCATCGTGGTCACAAGGTCGACACAAGCAATGATGACGGATAAGTTGTACGGACTGATCGAATGGAGGGATTTCACGTAGATTGCGCCATACTGGGACACGAAAGCCTGACCGGTGGCCTGCTGGAAGAAATTGGCCAACAGTACCAGAAGGGTCCTCTTCAAATTAACACCTTGGAAAAGGTCCAGGAACCTGCCGTTCTCTTTGCTGATCTCCAGCGAAATCCGCGTTTGGTTGAATTGGTCCTCAATCTCATCATCTGTGAAAGCGCCGGTGCGCAATGCGTAAAGGCTTGCCTTTGCGCTCGCCACTTCGCCCTTGCTCAACAGCCAGATAGGACTTTCGGGAATGAACCAAACGCATGCGATGATGGTGGATGGGATGATGTAGAAAAGTCCGTACGGGATCCTGAATGCCGCGTCGCCCTTAATGGTGCTGGTGCCTCGGCAGATGATGTTAATAATCAGCCCTCCGGCAATAAGGGCCAGTTGATACGTCGAGACTACGAGACCACGAACTTGGTCCGGGACAACCTCAGACTGGTATACGGGAACGACGGACAATTCCATGCCTACGTATACGTAGTTGAGCACCCGGGCCGCCATGATTTGCTCGCTGTTATGGGAAGTCACGGCAAGAGTTGCAGTGCACAAGGCGTACACGCTCATGCAAAAGATGCACCAGCGGCGGCCAAATCGTGAACTGATGAGGCTTCCGATCCAGACTCCTGCATTGACGGGTCGAATTAGTGACTATTGAAATTATGCAGCCTGAAGTAACCTACCAGCAGCGAACCCAGCATACTGAAGGCTGTTGAAAAGCGAGAGCCAGGATGGTTCGAGTTCAAATTCACCCGTTTTCGGGTTCCGCACACCGAACTGAGCGATGAACGGATCCATTGCCTGGGTAGTGGCGAACCCTTGATTGTCAAAGCCGTAATTGAATGAAGATAGAGCTACAAGAGTGCAGCTCAAAGCGAGCCTTCGATTGAAGTATTGTGCCTGTGGAAAGAGCTTCATGGTGTGCGGGTGCGTAGAGATGAAGCCAAAGCGACGAACGGTGCAGAGCACTTCTACGCAGCACATGACGGTAATTTATACCAGTTCATCTTATCGCTATGCAATTGCCGACGGTGACATGTAAGAGTCGTGTCAACCACAGCGGAGCTTCTGCGCATGGTCTGGGCAAGCCAAATGCGGTAAGGCGACGCCATGGAGCGGGGAATTGCACCATCGCTCCACTGCCGGAGTGGTGCCGTTGGGACTGCAGGACACCAAAATCGCCCTTGTAAACGGTTCCATATGGAGCAGCTGCCGGGTATTCTCCGGTAAGAGTCCACATGTTCAGACGGAGCTTTCTCTGTCTGGCGGTGATCAGCAATGCGGGGGATTTTTTGCAGGCCCCGCGTGCGGCACGAGCCCAAGGAACCATGTACGTGTACACGAAAGACAACAGTATGCTCGGATATCACCGTGGGTGACATCGCAATCATGGAGTGGTTACGCGAGCATGACCTTCTCCGGCATTTCATCTCGGCCTCGGACTTTAGCTTCTGCAACTTGACTCATCGCCAGTGTTTAAATACCCGCACTCTGCCCAAAGTATCCCTTCGTCACTTGCCAAAAGTCTTTCAAGATGGCCTCAAAACGACCAAACTTTCTCATTATTGTCGCTGATGATCTCGGCTTCTCCGACATTGGGCCATATGGCTCCGAGATCAAGACACCGAATCTCGACAAGCTGGCCGAAGATGGGATCCGCATGACTAATTTCCACACTGCTGCGGCGTGCTCGCCCACCCGCTCCATGCTCTTCTCCGGGACGGACAACCATATTGCCGGACTAGGCCAGATGGCAGAGTTCATGGCTCCTCATCCGCAAGTGTTCAATGACAAGCCCGGATACGAGGGTTACTTGAACTGGAGGGTTGCTGCGCTCTCGGAAATCCTGGAGGATTCTGGATACCACACCATCATGTCGGGGAAATGGTAATTGGACTTGAAGGATTACGAAAATAATCGTTCACCTGCTGACTTCCACAGGCATCTTGGTCTTACCAAAGAATTCGCGCCGTGCTCCCGCGGGTTCCAGAAGAACTTCACTTTTCTTCCGGGCTCCGGCAACCATTACGGATACGAGCCGCAGCTGGACAACAATGAAGTCAAAGCTCCAGGTTTCTTGAAGACCGATGGTCTGTGGATGGAGGGCGAAAATTTCGTGGACCGCAAAACACAGCTTCCGCAAGACTTTTACTCGACAATTTCCTTTACGGACAAGCTCATCCAATTTTTCAAAGACAGAAAGGAGAAGGAACTGGAGCAGCCGTTCTTTGCCTACTTGCCCTTCACAGCTCCGCACTGGCCGCTCCAGGCGCCAAAGGATGTAGTGGACCGGTACTGTGAGTGGTCTCCTTGAATCGACTTATCCTCTCTCGATAGCTCTAATGCGCAAAATCTCCCCGATCTAGCCGGTGTATATGACGACGGTCCGACAAATCTGCGCCAGAGAAGACTCAAGCGGTTGATTGAACTTGGGCTTGTGCCCGAAGATGTAGAGGCTGCTCCTCCAGTGCAAAGGGGGAAGCTGTGGAAGAACATGAACGAACAAGAGAAGGCGGAGTCATCCAGGAAGATGGAAGTCTTCGCGGCCATGGTTGACCTGATTGACCAAAATGTCGGACGCGTCCTTGACTACTTGCGGTCAACAGATGAGCTGGACAACACGTTTGTCCTCTTCATGTCAGACAATGGCGCCGAGGGAGTAGCTATGGAAGCACTGCCGGTAACGTGCACACCGCTAAGCTCTCAAACTGCGTCTGGAATACTGACTATGGATCTTATCAAGGTGATGGGTGGTGCGCGTACGATGGCCAATACAATTGAAAAGTACTACGACAATAGTCTGGACAACATCGGTACCAAGACATCTTTTGTTTGGTATGGTAAGTACGGAAAACGCTACGAAGATAAACGATCTCAGACTTCTGGATATCCGCAAGCTGACTACGTGCCCTTCATAAGGTTCCGAGTGGGCTAGCGCTGCAACCGCCCCCTCCCGTGGACTAAAGTCTTGGATTCTGGAAGGCGGGATCCGCTGTCCATGCCTTATCCGCTACCCACTCTTCAACTCTCCCCCGAACGCAATCACCCGATCCTTCACAACAGTCATGGACATCCTCCCCACGATCCTCGACCTCGCCGACATCAGTCACCCAGGCGAGCTCTTCCGCGGAAGACGGGTAGCGCTTCCTCGGGGGACAAGCTGGAAAGCCCATCTCTCGTCAGGTGATTACTCAAAAAAGTCGGTGCATGGGGAAGATGATCGTATCCATGGCTGGGAGCTTTTTGGGCAACGTGCCATTCGGGAGGGGAAGTGGAAGGCTGTTTGGCTGCCGGAGCCGAGGGGCAAGGAGGATTGGGAGCTTTACAATGTGGAGGAGGATCCGGGGGAGCTGCATGATAAAGCAGCTGAGAAGCCGGAAGTTCTGGAGAGTCTGATTGAGCACTGGGAGCGGTATTTTGCGGAGACCGGGATGATGGATGTTCCGTTGGATGTTATTGCTAAACGGTCGTAATGAAGTGCTGTAGCAGAGGATGCACTACGTCATGTTGGCATATGGTACTTGGCACTGTCAAGGTATGCCTGCAACATTTACCGTATATATAGCGTTATCAGAATGCTTGGTGTGTAACAGTAGCAACTGAGATATTCTGGAATTGGTCTTACTCCTGCGGAGCAGTGCGATCACTTCTCCTTTCAAAGAATACATAGCACGAGATGGAAGACAATTCCAATCAATTTAAAGCATTGCTGCATGTTTCCTCAAATTCCTGATTCCTCCTTTCTCAAGACATGTTCGAAAGCGAATGTCAAGTAAAGTAAAATGAAAACGGGACCTGCCCGTCGTGCCCAAAATGCCATGATGTTATCGTCACTTGATTCAGCGCCGGTTGAGAGTGGCGAGCCGTTACTGATGAGAGTATTCTCCCTTCTCTACATCAGCACTGGCATGGAAGTCTTTCGGTACAGTGAACGACTTGCCTCCGGGCGCCGAGATCCATTTTCAAAATTCCGGTTCATAACCACAGCAGCAAGGCTGGTCATCATCTGGGCTTTCATGGCCCCCAACAAAGACGAGATCGTCCTCACGGGCTTGATCAGGTGGTCCAGGGCAGAGATGCATTCCGCCCGCACGCTTGATCCACTTCTGGCAAATAGAGCATCTCTTGGCCCGGTACTGACGGCACCAGCACTCAGCTGGGCGTTCGGCCATGGAGAAGAGAAACAGAGAAGGTCTGAGATAGGGGTTGAGGTATTTGGTGTTTCAAAAGATGGTGAGGGAGCGTTGTTGAGATTGCTGGAGAGCTGTGATCTAACTGCGAGAGAAGAGCCTGTTAAATACTCGCCAGTTCGTCATGAAATACGTACCTTCTCTTTGCTTTTCACACCGCCAGTTGCCTTCTCTTCCTCTTTCTCTCAGAAGCGTCCCAATGAGATTTCTTTTGATAAGCCCCCGAAGGCATACAGCTTCTATATCCGCATAACACCACAGTGCTGCCTGAATATCCATACTAGAGCTGCATCTCCGATCGTTGCTCCCCGGGTAGTAGTTGGTCGGGGCCCACGCCACACCAGCAATGCCACCGTCTATTCTACTACCGCAGCCTGCATAGCTGCATCACGATCGACCGTAAAAAGCAAAATCTGACAGCGAACGCCATTCAGTCAGTTAAATTATCTTAGTTCAATGACTCAGATCCATCCGCAGCGCTCTTCAGCCGTGATGGTTGGACGGGGAAGACGGGAAGGGCAGACGCGGAGCAGCTGACCTCGCGTCGACGTGTTTCTGCGGTGTGAGCAGGCGTGTCGGTGAGAGATGCAAGGTATTGGCCAATCGAAGGCTGGCGGCTGGGAATGACGCGGGGAGGATGCATTCACCCTTGCTCCGGGACGGAAAGGATGCAGTCCTTGAGGTGGTGAGCCGAGCTCCCCGATTGAGTGGTAATCGCGGTGTTCCTTCCGGAAAGCAACCATAGGTGGGCCGGTTGCGCGCGGTTGTACTTTGGCGTGACGATAGGCGCGCGGTGAGCCCTATAAGAGGAAAAAACGCTTGGTATAAGAAGGAGGGCAGAGCATGAAGTGGAGAGACCCCATCCATGATAGACATAGACGACGAGGAGGTGGAAAACATAGAGACGAAGCAAGCATTGGTACTCGACCGCGGCACGACTTCCAAGAAAAAGCCGGGGCGGGAGAGGGAAAAGCGAGGTTACATGCGGGTAAGGCGGGCTTCACTTGGGTTGGTCGGCGGTCTGATGCAGAAAGGACAGCCTAATGGCGGTAAGGCTGCATCAGGCCAATGACTGAGCGGCCCGGTCCACCATTGCGTATTAGATCCGGATGGGCTGAACGGGGCGTCGATGGGGCATGCGGGCGTGAGGCACAGCTGCAGACTGACAGGGGTGTGGCGATATCGCGCAATGAGACCAATGGATGCGTGGGAAAGAGAAAAAGCGGTGACGTTTTCGAGAACTTCAAGAACAAAGAAGGATAGCGCAGAGATGAAAGAGAATGGAGTTGAAGGCATGGCTTCAAGACCGCGGAGAGAACGATAAACAGAAATAATGGGGACATTGGTCACGGGATGAGCCCGATTCAACCCACCTGTTGCACGATTGGCCAGTCCTGCTGGATGTTGCGAAGAAGGCTGAGAACACAGACGTCCTTTCCTAGGGAAATAGTCGTCCAGGCAAGCGCTAGGAGAACGTTGCAGATATCCGGCGGTTCACCAGAGAGGGGTGTCCAGGCTTAATAGCTGAAAAGCTGCGGCACTCTGACGCTACGGGCTCCCGATATTCGCCTGACAATCCAGCCGCAAACAAGTTGCAGCCATCGCACGCAGCCGTTAAGTGCTTCATATATAGGAGCCGCGGGTGTGCTAGTCTGCGTGTCGCATGCACCCATCAACCTGCGACCGAAGCGCGCGGTCTAAGCCGGGGTGCACCTATAAACGACGTCGTGGCGTGTATAGTAATGCAAGTCATTGCCGGCACGGGCTCGGCGGACTGGTGGCGCGGGCGGCACGGACTTTTCGACCAGGGGGAAGCGGAGTGTTTCGCGCCGTGCCATGTTCCCCCTTCGGAAATTTGCGACTCCACCGCTTCCCACAACCGCCGGCTGTTCCTGCCAGTGCAGCCGACGAGGCTTGTTTCAAACGCAAATCGCTTAAACGGCCTCATGTTTCAGCGTGGCGGAATTGATCGTGACGATGAATCGTTTATGCGGACGGGCAGTATGCTCCCGTACATATACCCTCTGGCTTGGCCTCCCCTCTCTGCTGCTCTTCCCATCCATCCGCTGTGCCGGTCGTTTCTGCATACGCTCTCTTCCCTTCTCCGTCACTCTTTTTTCTCACCCAACGAGTTGATCTCGTCCGCTTCCACTCTTTTCGTGCATTCTTGAGTAGACCTCGCAAACCCTCCACCGTTCCAACCACATCAACATGCGTTCCTATATCTCTCCCGTCTTCATCGCCGGTCTGGCCGGCTCCGCCCTCGCCGGTGAGATCCTCTGGGACGGCCGCTTCGACTCCAACACGGCCTCGGAGCTCTCGTCGTGGTCGTGGTCGAACCAGAAGGGCGAGTACCAATACTACATCCACGGATCCGGCGATCAGACCGACTACGTCAACATCGGTGCGGACTTCAAGAACCCGGCCGACAGCGCGTCTTCGATGGGCGCGAAGATCACCATCGACAGCACGTCGCAGTGGAACAGCGGTGGTATGCTGCGGACGGAGCTGATTCCGCAGACGTCGGCGGCCATCAACAAGGGCACCGTGTACTACCACTTCTCGATGATGCGCAAGGATACCAACGCGCCCAACGCCGGCTACGAGCACCAGGTCTGCTTCTTCGAGAGCCACTTCACCGAGATGAAGTACGGCCTGATCAGCGGCGCCAGCGGCACGTCGGACCCCGCCCTGCGCTGGTACGCCAACTCGCAGAGCCAGTGGAACGTCACCTTCGAGCCGGGCGTCTGGCACAACATCGCCTACGAGATCGACTTCGACGGCGGCAGCGTCACCTTCTGGCACTCGACCGGCTCCGACGCCCTGACCAAGACCGCCGGCCCCGTCTCCGTCTCCGCCAGCTCCAACGGCGCCGACTGGCACCTGGGCGTCCTCAGGCTGCAGGGCAACACGGACGCCACGACCGAGGACTGGTTCTTCAGCGGCGTCTACGTCGAGAGCGGCGACCTGACCACCGCCGTCTCCAACGGCGCCGCCTCGTCCGACTCCGGCTCCTCTTCCGCCGCTGCTGGCACCTCCTCCACCGCTGCAGCCGTCGTCGCCACCTCTTCTGCCGCGACCTCGTCTGTTGCTGTTCAGGAGGCCACCTCCACCTCCGCTGCGGCTGTCGTCTCTACCCCCGTTGCCTTCGCTTCTTCCTCCCCCGTTGCCGTCTCCTCCGCTGCCCCCACCACGCTTCAGACCGTGACCCGCTCCGCCAGCGCTTCGGCTTCCCAGCCCACCGGCCAGACTGGCAGCGTCCCTGCCACTGGAAACGGCAGCGGCTCTGACGGCATCAGCTCCGAGGAGCAGTCGTCCATCAGGGAGGCCATCTACCAGTGGTACTATTCGATCAAGGCGTGGCTTGCCAGTGAGGGCCAGTAAATGGCTGATTGATGGTCCAAGAGTTCATGAGCGGAAAATCTTTTGATGAAGACGATTCGGCGGTTCTATTCTTGTAAATGTATTCAAAATAACTAGGCACAGTACATACTTACTTCTACTCTGTTGCGCCGCTTTAAACTGTGATGAAGTGATGTCGCGAAAGTTGGCGTGGAAAGACTCTGCTTGACAGAACCGTCGTTACTAGGCCAGGCGGTTGAAAAGCTAGTGGTATCTGTCGTGCCGGCATAAGCTTTGCAGGGGCTTAAAGGTGTGGTCATCACAGCTAGTATTTTGCGGCCGTACTGGCCTGTTGTATGGTACAGGTATCCTACATCTTTTTCTGACCTCGCCATGGAGAAAATCTTCCTCAGATATCATGGCCCGTGACGGGCAGGTTCCTGTCAAGAAGCTTCTGCTCAATGACCTTCCACCTGCCAACCTGCTTCTCCTTATCGATGGGTGTGACTCTTCGGCCGGAAATCTTGACGTTGGGCAGACTCGCGAGCTTCTGGTCGCGCTCGAACCTCTCGGCGAGCTTCTTCGGCTTCTCACGCACCGTGAGTTTGTTCAGCAGAATGCCGGCGGTGTCGCTTTCGGCGATAACAGGGTCGGGGATGCGAATGCCGGTCAGCTGCATGACGCGCTTGACGACCTGAAAGACACGTAAGTAAAGCGCGCCGGTTCCGCAGACACTACGCGTATGCTTACCGCAAACTTGATCTCCGGGTCACGCAGAGAAATGGGCTTCCAGGCCTTGATCTGCTCCGCAGCATCAACCGCGCCAGCAGTGTCCTCCTCGACAATCCTCTCCCCAAGCACCGCGCTCCCATCCGCCGCAGCCTTCAAATCGACACGAGCGGCCCAGTCCTCCGTCTCAGCATACACCCTCTCCAACGCACCACCCTGCTCCCTCGCCCTAAACACCTCGACCAACGCCCTCCTCAACACCGCCGCAACATCCCCCTTCTCCGTCGTCCTTTCCACCGGAATAAACCTGCAAGAGACACAACAGTCAGCAAAACCCGCATACAACCCCAACGCGCCAAGAAAAAAGCCTCCTCAATCGTAGAAGACCCTTCCCCCTCCTCGCCCTCCAAACCCAAGGTGAAAGTAAGGTAAGACCCACTCCTGCTGTCCCCATTCCCCCTCCCACCCCTCCCCCCCCACCCACTCCAACCCCTCCCACGTCTTCGCAGGCTCATATCCCTGCTCCTCCACCCTCTTGGGTCCCCCAGCGGCGGCGGGCGCGGCGACGCGCTGCTGCTGCGGCCGCTCCGGCCGCATGGGCGAGTCGAACGAATACGGGTCTTCGCGCCCGGGCGCGTAGTCCGTGCCCCAGATCTTGCTGCGAATGCGCTCGGTGAAGGGCGTGCTGCTGGCGGCTTTGTTGGCGGCGGCGGCGCGGGCGGTCGTCGTCGAGAAGGTGCGGCAGGCGCTGCATTGCGTGAGTGGGCGGAGGGGTGGGAGGGTGGTGGTGCTGGTGGTGGCGGCGTCGAGTGCCAGGTCGATTGACCGCGGGAGGCGTGGTATTCTGCGCATTGTTGGGACGGTGGTGGTGGTGGTGGTGTGGTGGTGGGTGCTGCGAGCTTCTTGCGGGTTGTGAGAGCTGCGGCCAGAAATTCCGGGCATGCCAAGATTTGCACGTGACTGGCGGTTGGCCCGGGCTTCCATCCCCGCGGGTGGCCGGCCAGTTCGTCTTCTCTCCGCATTATCCCTTGTGTCCATCAAATCTCGCGGACGGTAGTATCACCTCAGCTGGAGACCCTGATTGAGACCCAATTCGACGCTGTATAAGTATAAATAGCACCCGGCCAGAGCTCTCCAACTTCTCAGTCTGCGCATGGACCACAATGGCCGCCAACTGCTCTCTCATCCATCAATCAGGACCCATCTCTCCAGGACAAGTAGTGATTATTAGCGCTACTTCGAGGTCGGCAAGCTGTTCCCACATCTCCTTGGATTAGGAAAAGCGATGCATCCCGCAACGCACGAATCTCGTCCGATGATGGCGCCTGCGCCGGGAGGACAGGTATCAGTCAAGACTAGGTGCTTGTGAGAGACGGCAGAGGCCGTCAAACGAAGAAGCCGGGACCCTTCGCATATCTCTGAGCCCTTCGCCGCCGTGGAAGAACCGGCAGCCAAAGCATGTGAGTTTCTCAGAACGTATCCGCTAACCACCCCCTTAGTTACCCTCTACGTGACCACTTGGGACTTCAGGAATTAGCATCAAATTGTACATAGAATTAATTGTTCGCAACACTCTCATGAACAGCTTCTTCAGGAGCTGGGAAATCCAACAGGATCAACACCATCTGTTCTTATACACAGGCCGCATGGCCCAATGGCAAGGCGCTTGACTACGAATCAAGAGATTCCAGGTTCGACCCCTGGTGTGGTCAGTTCTTTTTGCCCTGCTCTTGAATGGGTGTTGAGTGTTGGGATTGTTGGGGCGTAATGTGGATTTTGTGGTTGTTCGGACCGTGAAAATTTTTTGGTTTCGGCCGGGGAACATCTCGGGAGAGCTGAGGAACATGCTGGAGCAGAACAACGGAGTGTAACCAGAAAATCATTCTTGAGATGATAGCATGGAGCCAGACTGACGGTTTTCATGAGTGCAGCGATACTTCATTGTGAATGAGGTCGCAAACATGGTTGATTACTATAAATAGTTAGTAGGTACAGTACATCGGATGTAGGTGAAGCGTTCCAAGTGTGCATTTAGCTCTGCTTATTTTGTTTACGCTTGTCAAAGTGTAATCCGTGCTTGCCAATCAAAAGCTAACCTCAAATCGAGGGGAGATGCGGTGCGATGATCATGTTTTCTTATTTCTTGACCAGCGGCCTTTAGCTCCTGTCGCAGATGCGCAACGTCGTTACCAAGGATCCAGAGGCTTGCCGCGGCATTAAAGAAGGGGTACTCGGCAGCGTAGGATCGACAGCGGAGTTGGCGCAGCTCCACTACTAAAGGAGAGAAACAAGATGGGAGTTGTGTGTCTCAAGGTACGAAAGCGACGACGGGGTTTTGAGACATTGGGTCAATCTAATCAGCGGAAGAACCTTAAAACGAAGAACAAGCTTGTGTTGACTGATTCTTTGATCTTGTTGAAGAATGTTTGTTCTCTTTCTTTTCACAGCACACTGCGGATGCAGACCGTGTAAGGTTAAAACACTGTGAGCTGAGATTTTGTTGCTAACCAGAAGACCTAGGTAGTTTCAAGAAGACGGGTACATTCTAGGCTAAGGGCGGGCTCTACTTTCCGAGACACGCATACGAACTTAGTATACCTATCTCGTTAGTCCCACTGAATGTGCTAATAATGCATCAAGCGGGGTACAATGCCGCTAGCCCCCCTGAAGGGTAGCGGCGACTAGACGCTAGGCATCCATCGGACCTACGGCTCCTTCATAGGCGGCAGGCGGTGTACCTAGGTACATAAGTGTACCTGAATCTCGCATTCCCCGCCGCAGCAATCAATCAACCCTAAACGTTCAAAATCCACGCTCGAAACGTCCAACATCTCCTCAATTCTCTTGCACTTCAGCGCTACATCTTTTCAAGCTCACTTCAAGGAGAACTCCTAGGGCATTTTATGATGGCTCACGGTCTGCTTTTGCCGCCTTACGCTTACTCGCCCTTGCCACAAGGCAGTCACATCCGCGTTCTTGAGCTTCGACCAGCGTTAGACCCCGTCGAGCCATTACGCTGCAAACTGCGGTCAATCAATCTAATCGCCGATGACTGTCTATATGAGGCGCTATCTTATACTTGGGGTACCCCGCACTTTTCAAAAAGTCTCATCATTGAGGACCACTCAGCTGCACAAGAAAGTTCCACCTTTTCGATGGGGATCACGTCGAATCTCTCGGATGCTCTTCACCGACTCCGCCACGCCTTGGAAGTTCGGACAATTTGGGTAGACGCTGTTTGCATAAACCAAAAAGACAACGCCGAGAAAAGCGGCCAGATCCCACTGATGGCAGACATTTACCGTATGGCATCCCGTGTGCTTGTCTGGTTGGGCGACTGTCCCGAAGAAGCCGAGATGCTGAAGCTTCTGGACAGGATGTCAAGAAGAATGCGCACAACGAACGGAAACCTATCGAGCGATGACCTGGCGGCTTCGGCGGAAGCGTTGGATCGAGTGCTCAATCTTCCATGGTTTTCGAGGCGTTGGATAATACAAGAGGTTGCATTGAATCCGGATGTTCCCATCTTCTGTGGTACTGCAACGACATCGTGGCCGCGCTTGGCGATGATTACCATGGAACTTCTCTCTTCGCATCTGCCGAGGCCAAAGGCTGCTCAAGCCGTGACGACAATGTTCGATCTCTGGAAAAACACGGCTTTGAAAACGAAAGGCGCGAATGAATATCGTATATCGGACCTGCTCGATGCGTTTGATCATTTCGACTGCGTCGATGACAGAGATCGAATTTACGCTTTGTTCAGTTTGACGGAAGATAGCACTGCCTCAAAAGCTCGCGGTGTTGACTATGAATTAACCACCGAAGAGGTTTACACAACGTTCGCCAAGAGTTTCATCAATTCAGCCGGTGTGCTATGGACCCTTAATCAAGCTGCATCTCGCTGTATGCTTTCTAGAGCGAAAGGGTTGCCATCTTGGGTACCAGATTGGAGGATCCCCGTTACGCGTAGAATATTGCCAAAGGAAAGCAGGGCCTGGCGTTGGGACGTCCACGACAAGATCGAAACCATAGCCACAATGGCGACCGGAAATGTGCATCTACTCAAGATATCACTTAGACCACGTGGATTTGGGCCGACCGGCGGAGCTGCCCCTCACCCCCAATGGGTTGATCACATTAAGATCTACTGGAAAAGTGCAGCATTTCCAGACAAAGCAGACTCTGGAGCTGTGGTAGCGTGGATCAGGTCCGCATTCTATCCAGTCAGATGCAGCACTGCAGAATTTGCTTCTATAATTCTTGCTGGCGGATGTTTCCTCGACGATCCCAGCCTTGAAGTCAATAGTCTGTTCAAGGCTAAGACACCATGGAGGCCAAAGCCGGGGGAAACCTCATGGGCAGTGCCGATTTTGGAAAGGATTCTCTGCGACAGACCACGTGATGACATAGACATCGGCCTTTTAATCGACCTTGTGCGATTTTCAATGGCTGGTCGATGTGTTATTGAATGCACAAAAGGCCTCAGTCTCGAAGTCCCTCCTGTAGTTGCCGCCAATATTCGCATCATCGGGATAGCGCCTTCGGACATCAAAGTTGGAGATCAAGTAATTTCACCTTGTTATCACGCTGACAGTGATGGCATTTCACCTCGATATCCTGGACTTGTACCGGCCTACATCGTTCGGGAAAGCCCGATCCAGCCAGGAGGTGACGGGCTATCACTCCCTGTGTGCGAACTTGTGGGTGACTGCTTCATTGCGATAACTTTGGAGGAGCAATCTAGGAAACGCAAGCGGCCAGCGTCAGACGCTAAGCCACGTGGCAGCTCTATCTTGAGTTGGCAGCAGGACTCTTATGGCTGTTGTGAGATGGAGTTTTTCTTACGTTGATGTTTTGTAGAAATCCAATGTAGCTCTATAGCGTCTCACAAACTATAGTAATGAGGGGAAGAAGCGGACATGGAGACGACAAATACTCGGAATGAAGGAGGTCTTGCCTCTTAGTGCGGTATTTTGCCTCCTTTCCCTTGGAGGACTGTCGGAACTAATTCAACGGCCAGTACAGATATGCTCTATAGATTTATTCTTGCAGTAGATCTCAAGCTTGGCTAAAGTGCGGTCATGATTGATCAACCCATGGACGTTTCTTCGCGGGAGTTAATCGCACCATCAAAGGCGGTTTTTCCCACAAAGTCCACGATTTCTGGTTGCACCAATCGACGCTCTCCATACATAATTCCATGTCGAACTTCCACAGCATTTTTGACAAAATTAACCGCATCTCGTGGTAAGCCAAGCTGGAAGTATGGTTTTAGTTAATACAACTCAAATAGATGGATGTTTATCTTACTCACTTTTTACCAAGACAATTGCGAGGCCCGAAAGAGAAAGGCTGCAGGACCTCTCTTTTGTCATGCTCAAACTCCGCTGTATCAATCCAGCGCTCTGGAAGAAATGATTCGGGTGCATGAAAATTAACGGAAGAGTGATAGGCCGCAAATTGGCTGACGTATACTCTTGTCTACGAAGTTCTATGTTAGTCAAGCCATCCCGTCGTGTCTGACTGCGGGCAAACTGAGCAGCAGCTGAGCACTTACACCACCAGGAACCCATTGTCCACAGATGGATGCGCCGCCATCAGCAACCCGCCGAGGTGGTCCAATTGGTACAGGTGGATACATCCTGAGCCCCTCCTCAATGCACGCATTAAGATACACCAGCTGCTGCAGGCTCACAAGATTCATCTCAGCGTCCGAAGAGAAAGCGCCACGTATCTCATTGACAAGAATGCGCAGCTTCTCCGGGTTGCGGAGTAAGTGGTACGTCAGCCCGCTCAGCAGCGTCGCAGTCGTCTCTGTACCACCAAGCATGAACAGCGCCGCGTTAGCATGCATCCTGGGTACATCGAGGTTGATGCCGTTGCGCAGAACGAGAGTCCAGATGTCCGGTTTCTCGCTGGGAGACAAGAGTCTGCGGTTCACCCGGTCGACGGAGTATTGGAAATGAGCTTTGCGCATGTTGACGAGGGAGCGAGGGATGAACAACTTCCAAATATACCCGAGCAGCGGGTACTCCAGCGTGATTCTGGACATGTCGCCTGCCTTGAAGCCTCCGAACACGGCGCTGACCCAGGGAGAGTATTGAGATTGCTCGAGGAGGTGGAGCGGCTCGCCAAAAGTCAGGTCGCCCATGATGTCGAAGGTTGTGAAGTTGTACAGCTTGACCAGGTCAAATGATTTGCCGGAATCAGACAAAGCCTTTGCGGTTGTGGATAGCAGAAGGTCGGTGTACTTGAGGATCAGGGGTTCCTGTTCCACCAGAGCCTTGTGGGAGAAGGCATTGGAGAAGATCCTTCGGAGGCGACCATGCTCTGCGTCATCAAACTCGGTAATGAGTGAGTCAGCGCCATTGATAGGCTTGCTATACCACTTGGGGTCCTTCATGTTGCTTGGCTTTCCGCCGGTACGATGCCCGTAGATGTCTTTCCAGGCTCGAGCATCGATGTAGCTAAGTTGCTTTGGACCCACACGGACGATAGTGCCATAGGTCTGGTGTAACCCTCTGATCCAAGCGACTTGACGCCCGCGAAGAGTGTTGTACCAATATGGTAATTGAGTTGCTGCGTTCAACTTCGGACCGGGATATTTTGCTAGCGGACTGAGGTAGACACTGTAAATCAAACTTCCGACCAAATGCGCGAGGTACTAACGGTTCTGGATTAGTCGCAAGAAAAGGGGACTACTTGTAAACTAGTTCTTACCGCAATTACCAGCCCCCCAAGTAGATTTCCGCCTGTGGAATCCAACATACTTTCCTCGAGGAATCTGCCTTTGACTATTGGGAGGATTCTGTTGCGTGAGTTGGAAAGCGTGCCAGAGAAAATGAAACTATATAATGGACGATGGTGTTTGACCTTCCGAGCCGTTCCCCCAGAATGGGATCGGCAGTGCTCCCGCTCGCTCTCGGCGATGAGATAACCGCCGAGCTGCATGGTGCTGGGGCCTTATTCGGCACTCGGCTGCTAGTTAGCTTCCGAACAGGGTTGAGCCGCGACTACACTAATCTTGACAAGAAACCAGACGAATAGAATTCGTGCTCGAAATTGCAGAACCAGGGCCAGGAGATTGATGCTCCTATGACGGACCAGCAACGATGCGCTTAGGGCTTAAGCTCCTGAGGGCAGCTCGGCATTCCCAAGACATCTTGCAATGGCGTTGTTGGAGACCTGACCGCTACCATAATATTGTTTAAGACTACAGGAAATCTTCTAAAGAGATTGATGTGCTCTGAACTGCATTTCATCCAAAAGCGTCCATGTTTAGCGCTGCGCCAAGATTGAACTGATCCAACGCTGCCTCCCATTCCGACCAATGAGTGGGACTGATGTCAGGAACTCCGGCGGGATTGCTCATGTGCACATTCTGCTGGCCTATTGAAAGCCTATTTTGCACTTCCAAAGGCATTTCAAGATTGTCATTTCCGCTAAACGCAGGGTCTGAGTGAATGCGTCTGGCCGCGTGGCCGGTGATGGCGATGCCTCCCCGGAGAGCGTCAATTTCTTCGCTCCCGTTCATGGATACCCTCTCTCGGTATTGAGATGTTTGAGTAACTTCCATTGCAGATTCTCCGGCTACTTCACCACTCTTCATTTCCCTCGCTCGAGCCATGAGCTTGTGCAGAGGTTGGAGCACTGTGGCAGTTCTTGGATCGACGGGGCTATCCAAGGAGGGCAATGGAATCGCCATTGCTGTCTTCCAAGCTCTTTCCGCCAGCTTGTCGTTTCTGCCGCTGCAAAGCTGCAAGAGTACAAAACAAAGTTGATGCCACTGGTGCTGAGTGCGAAATAGACCAGCCCGCTTAGAAACATTGGGATCCGTCATGATGAAGAGTGAAGACTCAAGGCTCTCCAGGCAGCTCAGGAAAACAGATTCTTTGATCTCTTGCGCACACTCAATGCCATAACAGGGGCGTCGGAAAGGACGGTAGAGTATGAGCCATAGTCGTGACTTGATAAATCGGAATATGGAAGTGCCGATATGAAAAAGCGGGTCCCGATCATTCCCTGGACGCAAGTACGCATTTTCTATGTGACTGACGAAGCCTGCAACCAAGTGTTCTTTCTGTGCAAGTCCATGTGATGCCACAGAGTCCGGCGTGGCGCGTGCCCGTGGAATTCCAGCCGAACGAAGCAGATTTACTCCATGGAATCGGATTAGACTGCAGGTTATCTCAGTAAAATCCGTTCGAGTCTCTGGGAGGTGTTGCATGTTGGGGTCCATGTCGCTATCTCTGATATTCGTAGGCAGTTCAGTGTCGAAGGATTGGTCCAATGTCGTGGATTCCAAGCTGCATCTCTCCGATACCAGTACATCAAGAAAGCAGATCTGCCACCACAGTCGTCGGCGCATTTCAATGTCAAATGGCGGAAGCTTAAACTGGCTGCCGTCGCGGTGAAGACCGAGCTGCTGCGCTACTCTCACTGCTAATCCGGAGAGCGACCACAGCTCTTCGGAGTCGTTCGTCGGTATGCAGCTTATCAGAAGAACAAAAGCCTGGAGGACCGAGATATCTTTGCTGGTGAGTAGACTAGCTTTTCCGAGAGACAGTTGAGTGGCGGTTCTGTACTTGAAGAGCAACGTTCTTCTGTCGTCCTGGAGTTCGCGTTCGCATTCCTCGACTGTAAGGCTTGCTACTACACTGTAACAGATGGCGAAGATGATTGGCGGTAGAGACTTTCGAGCTCTTCTGCTAATTACGGTTCCATACTCCAGAAACATGGCAGTTATTGTCGGCAGATGCAGGATCTTGACGTAAGGATCAACTCGCTCAGCAAACTTGTCCAGATACCACGGGATTTGTCCAGGTGCTGGCAGGTAAAGCGGCATCTCCATACGCTGCGTCTCGAGCCCTAAAAGTGATTCGTAGATACCCGGCTCCACATTCAAGGATGGCCCGTTCCCATCATCTGACTCCCCATCCTCAGTCAAGACTGTTTTGAGATCCTCGGCCTTTCGGAATCAACTTCTTAGAGAGTCATGTTGTCATGAGAGCAGATTGAACATCAAGCGTACCTCAGAGTGGAATCTTGCCAGCGATCCATTCGTATAATACCTGGACTTTCCTTGGTGAACCTCCAGCCTGCCGAACCTTTCGCTCATTTGCCAGATAGCGTCGGATGCTTCCACGGTTGCATTGACATTTTGAGCAACACCAATATCGTCTGTCGATGTTGACGCCTGAGGCAGCCTTGTTGCTTGAGAGTCCCGTGTTGGGTCTTCAACCTGTATGCCAAGAGAGCTTACCACACTCTCCAGTTGCTTGAGTCTATTGACCACGTCCTTATACCTGCCTGTTCGTGGCTTCCTTGTCCTGCGCTCGGAGGAAGGATACCAACATTCTGTCTGCATGCGCGTGCAGTTGGAACAGGGCCGGTTCTTGTCGCATCGAACTTTGCGCCTCTTGCAGACGACGCACGCTGGTGTTGGAGCAAGACGCGGCTGGCTAGTCGCGGATGTCGAGGCTGCGGCTGGAGACGGCGCGCTTGGAGGCATCTGTGCGACAGCCGTGGCTGTTGTGGCTTGCTCCGGAGAGCGCCGGACGGGTTAGTAGGCCAGCAAGAGGTTTGCCGATGGAGCGGATGTACACGTCGTCCATCTCGCTTGAGTTCGACGGGCCAATTGGAGGTGGGCGGTCATCTGCGGGCCCAATTTATTTAGGCGATTTGCTCTTTAGATACCCGACAGTTGAGTATATGGACTATAAAGTAGGTTTTCATCTTTAAATAAACAGCAAATGCCACTAATCTTACAATTATTCACTCCTACCTTGCTCTTGCACTTATGGCGAATTTGCATTCCATCAACCTGGAATCGGCTGACATCTGCCTCAATCCTCTCCCATTCGATGCTCATGTCTCCCGAGCACTCGAGTGCCTGTCGAATATAGTTCATGCAGTGGCGATTGTAAGATTCTCGATTTACTTTCGCGCTTCCTCACGAAGCTCCGTCTGATTCTCATTCTTCGGAACGTCGTCGAGGAGGTTGAAGTAGTCCCGTCTGATGACGCTCAATCGATGGAGCTACCAATAAAATATGAGCGAGTAAATCTGTCCTTGACCGCTTTTCTCACCTGGAGGCAACGCGTACTGCTCAGGGTCTTCGATACACTCGTAGCCTTTCCCAAACTAGTAATTGATTTGCGAGTGCACATGTTTCACACCAGCACAGTTGACCGAGAATGTGTTCATCGCAAATAGATCTTCCGGTACTTTTGAGGCATTGAGTTCTGAAGTGGTGCCCGCATCTTTCAAGAGGTACATGTAGAAAATTGATTTGGGGTTCGGATGTACAGATGTGCGGATGTCGGATCTATAGAGAGCTGTACGGAAGCAAGCGAGCGTAGGAAGAGGAGTGTGTCAAGTAGATAGCAGTAAAGAAACTAAGTCCGACTACCGGCGGCGGATTGGAGGAGAATGCGCTATGCGACTCGTACGGCAAGTAAACAGTCGAAAGAGCCTGCATCCGCGAGATGCAGAGAATACAGGAGCAGCATACTATCGTTCTGTCCGTTTGGAAGACCAAGTTCAACACCCGCAGTGACTTCCTACCCGTCCTCAATGCCGTTCAAACGCGCAGCAAAGAGGAACGACCTCCTATCAACCCAGCCCGCAGCAGCAGCAGCAGCAGCTCCCCTCGACCTCCAGCGCGTCAGACTCCATCGCAGCTACGTGCCCCAACAAACCCCACGAAGAAAGTCCGGCAAAGGCCCGCTGGGGTTTGCGTGCGGGATCTCCGCGGGGGCGATCAGGCCCCGCCGCGCTACCTACCCGAAAAGGCAAAAGCCAGCCTTCCTTCCGCTAAGATAATAATACTACCTAGGCGCCCGCCCGGCTCCGTCGGTCGGGTGGTACGCGTTGCGCTTGTTGGAGGTCATTCGGGCGCGGGGGCGGAGAATTGGTGCGTCGGGTATGACGGATGGTGTGTGGCTGGGAGGACGAGGATATAAGTAGCACCTAGCGGCTGCAAGTAATTATAGGACGTCCGTCGGGGTGGCGTTGTGTTGGTGGTGGCTGGGAGGAGGACATAAGTAGCACGTGGCGGCTGCGAGTAATAACGGGGCGTCCGGGTGGCGTTATGTTGGTGCGGCACAGCAGGTGAGGGAGGAGGGCGTAGGGCCACCGGGCGGGTAAGTGTCGGTCGGCATTACAGATGTTGAGTCGACGGCGTCACGTCTCTGCCGGTACGAGCGAGGGCTGGTACGTAACGTGTGTACAGGTGGCGTCCGGCGCGGGTACGTACCTACAGTGGCCGTACCTCATGACCGTTGCGCAGATCAGCAGGTCAGCACCCCTGTGCGGAAGCGGGCGTGCCTGAACCTTCACGATTCGCCATCTGGCCGGCTACTGAGCCGATCCCTGGAAGTGCATGCGCGGGTTCCTGCTGAGGAGGGGTGGAGGGAGGGGTAAGCAAGCTCACGCGCATCAAGCGGCGTCAGCGCTTTCCCAATCAAGCAAAGTGATCGGCGGCGGCGACCTTCCATGGTTCGGTTCGGGGGAAGATGCCTGCCCGCACGCCGAAACAGCGACATCTGCAATGCTGCGAAGGACGGACACTGGGTGTGCGAGGGATGGGGAGGGAGCAAAGGCTCGGTGGAGTGGCAGCATTGTGACGAGTGCCGCGCCCACCTCCACATGGGCCGTGGCGACCTTGCCACAGAAATGGCAGGGCCCTTAGTCCCAACGAGCGTGGCGATGCGTAGCAACTGCACGACCACGAACCAGCATGAGATTGCGTCACAAGCACAACAAAACACAGGAGCACTCAGTTGAGGAGGTATCATTTCATTCCTACATGGGCGCGAAGCGTCGTCCTGCCCTCTTGGACGACCCAACGCGTAGCCCTCCCAGCATGATCCGCATTAAACATCAGCGTGAACCATGTAAAAGCAAAAAAACGCCGTCCCAACAGAAATACAGCCGGTGAATCTCTAAGAAACCCAAGGTCTTGAATCTATGCTTTACTCAGACCCGAAAAAGAAACCGCCCTTAAATTCGACCGCCCTACGGTCTTTTTTATCATCCTCCCCCCTTTTTGGTGTTCCATCGTCTAGAAAGTCGAGACGGCAATGGCAATAGCCTGATCATCGCTGTGGCTAATGCTCACATTGACCGCCTTGACACCCGCCTGCTTCGCAGCAGCCTCGGCATCACCGCTCAGCTGAGATAGAAATTAGCCATTTGTAAAGCAGCGCTCGAAGAGAATCAACTTACAGTGACAACCGGCGCACCCTTCTCATCGTTCAACACCTCAATGTCCTTCAACGCCGCACCGGCGCCCTTGCCAGCGACGCCGAGCGACTTGAAGACAGCCTCCTTAGCGGACCAGCGGCCAGCAAAGCTGGCACGCGGGTTGGGAGCGGCCTTGCAGTAAGACTGCTCCTTCTGGGTGAAGTTGCGCTCGACGAAAGTCTCGTTGTCGATGGGGATGGCGGCAACATTCTCGACATCGACGCCGACCTTGGAGTTCTCGCCCGCGGTGGCCTTGGCGAGCGACTCGACCATCTGGCGCGTTTGCTCCGTCTTGGCCTTCTCAACAGGGCTCTGAGCGGGGATCCTGGCAGGGTACACCCAGCTGGAAGTCTTCTTGTCAATGCTGGTGCGCGCAGACGGGTTGAGGAAGACTTCGCTCTGCTGAGCCTCCTCGTACGGTCCCTTGCTCTTGGCACGGAACATGGTGTTGTTGAGGAGGCCGTCGTGGAAGTAGCGGTAGGCCTTCTTCTGACGGGACTCAACACGGAGCTTGTAGTTGGCGTATTCCGCGTGGTCGAGCGTGGCGAAGAGGTACCTGGGGTGGATGGCAATGGCCTGAGCACCCTTCTGACCGAAGCCGAACGAGGTAACGGAGACGGCCTTGACACCATCCGTCTGGATGGAACGGCTCGGGTAGACCAAGTAGTCGAACTTCTCGAGCATCTTGTCGACGTTGTCGGCGTTGCGGTTGCCGGGGACGAGACCCGAGTTGAGGACCTGCAGAGCGCCGTTGAACATCCAGGCACCGGCAGCACCCTTGGGGTGACCCGTGAGGAACTTCTGGAAGACGCCCAGGATGGCGTTGCCCTTCTTGCGGCCCAGATGCTTCATCTGCTGGCACAGCACATCGGACTCGTTCTTGTCGTTGGCAACAGTCGAGGTACCGTGGCAGGAGGCAACATCCAGGTCGTCGATCGTGAGGCCCCAGGTGGCGAGAGCACCACGCAGAGGAGCGATCCTGGGGTCCTGCTTCCAGAAGTTGTTGCCCAAGCTGAACAGCGCAGCCTTCTCCTGGCGCTTGGCTTCACGCTCGATGTGGACGACACGGTCCTCCATGTACTCGGACTCGTTGAAGTTCGAGTCCTGGGACTTCATGGCGGCCACCTCATCCTGAAGGTACAGGAGCTCCGACTCCTGCCACTGCTTGATCTGGCGGCGGCGGAGATCCATCTGGCGCTTCCTGTACTTGATGTCCAGGAGAGGAGACGGGAACTTGGAGATCTCCTCGCGGGCAGTCGTGAGGACACCCTGGCCAGGCGCAGGAACAGACCTGCCAATCTTGTCGGTGGCCGTGGCGGTGAAGCCAAGGATACCGTAGATCGGGACACCCATGTCGAGGGCGAGACGAGCATCCATGATGACTTGGATACCGCAACCCTGGGACTCCATGAAGCCGTTACGGGTGGTGGTGGTAGGACGCGACATCTCCTTGGGAGTTCTGCCGTGGGCGAACTCGTCCTCAGCGTTGCTGGTGGCCTTCATGTTGGCGAATTCGTAAGAGCCTTCCTCCTGGAAGTCGTCGAAACCACCGACAAGACAGATTCTGGCCTTGCCCTCGACAATGGTTTCGTAGCCAATGTCGATGGACTCGACAGCAGTGGCGCAAGCACCGGAAGGAGACTTGATGGGACCGGTGGAGGAGAGCAGCAACATGTTGACCCAGGCGCTCATGGTGTTGATGAAAGACTCCTGGAGGATATCCTTCTGGAGCGGCTTGTCGAGGTAGCGGTCCTTGTACATGCCCCTCAGAGCGCCGGAACCACCGATACCGGAACCGGTACAGTTGCCGACTTCAGAAATGTGCACGTACTTGTAGAACTCGTACGGGTCGGTGACACCGGCAGACAGGAGGGCCTCAGAAACGGAGACCAAGACGAACAGGGTGACGGTGTCGACCTGCTCGATGATGTCCTCGGGGACACCATACCTGCGAGCATCCCAACCAGTAGGGACTTGACCAGCGACGAGGCGGTCGAAGCGCAGGGCCTTGGGGATGAGGAGGGTGGCACCCTTCTTCAGGCGGACAGTGTAGTCGCCGGAGTCCGGAATCTCGAAGATCTCCACCTTCTCGCCGTGCTCGCGCTGGAATTCCTCGGCTGTCTCCTTGGAGGCCTCGAAGGGCTCGAGGTCTTCCTCGATCTGGACCTCCTGGAGCAGCTGCTTCTTGTTGGGGTCATAGCCACCGAAGAGCTCGGGCTCGATGAGACGGATGCCGGAGTGCTCAAGGATGTGCTTCTCGTACTTAGCCTTGATATCCTTATCATCGACGGGCTCTCCAGTCTTGGCGTCAACCCAGCCTGAGTAGCTCTGGCCCTTGAGGGGTCCGTTGTGGTTCTTGATGAGACCCATGAGCCACGCCATCTCGACGCAGCCCTCCAGGGAGAACTCGCCGTAGGCTTCCATCTCCCAGCGGGTGCGAGCGTTACCCCAAGGACCAACCTCAGCGAAACCGGTGACAACGACAACCTTCTCAAGGTCGACCATGCCCTTGAGGTTCTCGTTGAGAGGCTTGACTTCATTCTCCCAGTCAGGAACCTCGGGGAAATCGAACTTCAAGTTGGCACGAGGCTTCACAGTGACCTTCTTGTACAAGGCCTCGCTCTTCTCGCCGTTGACGATCTTGTTCTCGGCAGAGGTCTCCTTGGTGACGGCCTTGCGAATCTCGCTGGTTTCGGTGAACTCCTTGCGGAGGTCGGTCATGAGATCCTTCAGGTTGGGCAGGTACTGGAAGCCACCGTTAAGATCGGCCCACACAGGCTCGATCTGGCAAAGGTTGACAATCGACGGCGCCATGAGACCCAGAAGGTTGAAGGCCATCTCCTGCTGAGAGAAGGTGCGCACACCATACTTCTCAATACCATCAGCGACGATGTTGTTGCCAGCCATGAGACCGGTACCACGGGTCCAGCCAATGACAGCACCGCAGATGGTGAGGTAGTTACCCCAGCTCTCGGAGTGCCACCTGCTGAAGAGGGTCTCAAGAGCAATCTTGGACTCGGCGTACAGACCGTCATTACCGAAGGTACCATGGTTAGGAGACAGGGGAAGGATGACCTGAGCAGGACGGGTCTCGAAGCCGTTGGCCTGCTTCTGCTGCTTGACGCAACCCAAAAGCCTCAGCAGGTTGGTCAACATGATACGGTGAGCGAGTTCGGACTTGGAGTCGATGCCGTCAATCTCGCGGCCATTCTCGGAAATGGCGGCGAAAGGTACGACATAGTCAAGGTCCCACCCGAGGCCGTTCTTGGCGTCATAGATGTAGTTGACGAGGGCCTCAACATCTTGCTTGCTGCCCTGGTTGAAGGGGACAACGATGAGCTGAGAGCCGCGGGCGCCATAGCGGGAGTAGATGGACTGGTAGTACTCGTTGACCTGACGCGAGAAACGGCTAGTCGTGACGACGACCTTGGCACCACCGGCAATCAAGCCCTGGAGGACCTCAGCACCGATAGAGCCAGCGCCGGCACCGGTCATCAAAACGTTTTTGCCCTGGAAGGTGACACCGTCCCTGGCGGCGCGCTCCAAACCGTCAAGGTAGACGCCGGTGAGCTTCTTGCTGTACTCCCAGCCATGCTCATCCTTGCGCTTGAGGTGCAGGAAAGGAATGGTCTCAACCTTGCCCTGCTTGTTGGTTCCGTTGATGCGGCCGTTGCGGCCCTTGCGGCGACCGTTAGCGTTCTTGCCGTTCTCGGTGGGAATGATCTGGCCCTCGTTCATCGACAAGGAGCGGATGACGTCACTGTAAAGGGTCTTGATCTGCAGCTGAGAGGACTTCGACAGCTTGTGTTGCTGGCGGATAAGCTTGTAGATCCTCTGAAGGTCGTTCTGAACCTTGGTGCGGTTGCCGTACTCGGAGAGCTTGCCACCCTCGGCCATCTCCTTGACGTAGTGCTCAAGCTTGCGAACGCTGGGCCTGGGAACCTCGGCGTAGTTCATGTTACCACGGGCATCGATGTTGAGCGAGGGGGCAGTCGGCATAGCAACATCCTTGTAGACGGGCGCGGCGTTGAGAACATCCTTGCAGTTCTCGATCAGCTGCTGACCGAGCTCCTTGGCAAGTTCGTAGGTCTCTCCACGCTCAGTGGGGCAGTGGTCGATGTGGTACTGCATGAACTCGAGCAGGGTGGGGTTCGAGCGGTTCATGATGTTGATGCACTGGCTGACAATCTCGCGGTCGACAGCCTTGAGACGGCCGAAAATGATGTCGTAATACATGGTGAGAGCGTCCTGGCGGGCCCAGTTCCACGAGGAGTCGTACACACGGGCCTTGAGGGGCGTAAACTGGGGCTCAATGCCGGCAGCGTAGAACTCGCCGTGCTCCGTGTTCCAGAGATCAAGCTGAGCTTGGAGGGCCTTATTGGTCTCCAGAGAACCAACATAAGCCTTGTCACCGGAGCGGAGGTCCATCTTCAGGTAGCGGGCAAAGAGCTCAAGCTGCTGCTTGAAAAGCGCCCTCTGGTCCTTGGTCAGGGCATCAATGGCGGCGGGGTCCATCATCATGCCACCTGCACCGGCACCAGCGTCGCCGCCTGCTGCGGGCGCAGACAAGTTAATGCCGGCCGCAGCAGCGTACTTGTTGGAAACGTCGTCGAGCCACGCCTTGGCATCGTTCTCAGAACCAAGACGCGAGGCCGGCTCCATAGTAATACCGAGCAGCAAAACACCGTCCTGGCGTCCCTGCCCAAGACCCCACCTGGTCTCGAGGTGCTTTCGTGCACTCGTGTTGTTGAAGCCACCGGGCATTTTGGAGGAGATCATACGAGCGATGAGGGAGGAGGACTGCTTGCCGAGCTGACCATTGAAAGTGGCCTGCATCGAGGCACCGAGCTCGTCGAGCGGGGTGTCTTCGGGCTTCTCTGGAGTTGAGCCGAACTCCTTGCCCAAATCTCCAAGAATTTCGTTCTGAAGGGTGGACTTGCCTGTATGAAGTTAGGAACGTGCATTGCTGGCAAAACGCGGGAGTTTTGAAAAATTCTTACCTCCGACCAAATCCTTGATGGCCTTGCTCAGCGGGATGTCCGCGAGCGGCTTCTTCAGCTTCTGAGCAACCAGCGCGCGCAGGATATCTGTTGCCGCGACAGGAGCATCTGGCACAGCCGCTGCCGGGCCTGCGCTGGGGGCGGGAGCTGCGGCCACGGGGGCGGCAGCCGCAGCAGTGGGGGCGGGAGCTGAGGACGACGAGGCGCCAGCCGCGGGGGCAGCGGCCTCAGGCTCCTCCTCGACCGGGTCGACATCGTAGTAGATGTCCTTCGGGTCCTTGTTGTAGCACAGAATCTGGCGCTGCACGGAACGCGCCGCATCGTGTGCCTCGTACTTGGAGGCCAGTGTCCGCTTGGCCATGACGCCGAGGGTGTCGGCAGGGCCGATTTCGACAATCCGCTCCGTGGTCTTCTCTCCGAGAATGACATCTTGCGTCTCGATCCATCTCACGGGCGAGGCGAACTGGTATGCAAGCAGCTCGACGAGGAGCGTGTGGGAGAGCTCCTGCTCGATCTCGGGACGCATGGCGGCGGTGTGGAGGGCGGGCGCGAGGGAATTGGGGCGTAGAATTAAAGGCGTGGGTATCTAAAAGGCGGAGAGGGCACGGCGGCGGCGGCGGGAGGATGCGCGTGACCCAATGGCGCGTGCGGAGAGCGCAAGAAAAAGGCGGAGAGGAAGAAGAGCGGGTGCGTGCAAGGTGGGTGTAGAGGGCGGTCACCACCAAGGCAGCGGAAGAGTGTGTGGAAAGAAAGGGCGGGCGGCGGGCGCTTTCAAGGCAGCGGGCGAACGGGCGGCCGGTTGTTGGTATCAGGCCGTGGGCGCGCGCGGCAGCGGCAGGTGTTGAGTGTGGCAGCTCTCTGTTGAAGCTTTGGCTTCGGGCGCGCCCAACGAAAATCGGCTAGTGTTGGCCTGCGCGGCGGTCGACACGCACCTCCGCACGCCCAACCCTGCCGCGCGCCGCCAACAGGGTCGGCACGGGCGGACACGGCGGCGTCAGCGAGTGGCAGGCGTGCAATTTTCGCCGCCGCACGGCGTCTGGGACTCCGGCCGGCCCCGAGGCGCAGCGCATCCTGCAGGTGTTGCTCCATCCGCCCGGCAGGGCGCCGCGGTTGGCCGGGGGTGGCCCTGCGCCAACGTTAGACCTGCATAGCTGACGTCCCAACCGAATGCACCCCTGCACAGACGCGCTCAACCTAACGCGCCCGCTGCTGGCCCGCCGCGCGCGAGCTCCAGAGAAAAAAGAGAGTTGCTGTCCGCACTGTCGCCCTCCACACTCCGCCATTTCCTCACCTTCTTTCTCTTCGCGTCTCCTCCTCCTCCGCCTTTTAGAATTCCCCTCGCGCCCGGGGACGTGATACCCATAGACAAGGGAGCTGCCCGGCAGTCCTGACGAATTCCCTTGCGCCGTCATTGAGCTTGGTCCCTGCTGCCTCCGCGCCTTTGGTGAGTGCCCCGCGCGACCTGCCGCCGCGTGCGCCCGCGAGCTGTGCCAGCCATTGGCGCTGCTGCTGCCGGGCGCGCGGCGGTGTGCGGCCGCAACTTTGTTCTGCTGCGCCTGGACTGACTCTGGCGCACAGCACCACCTTAATCTTCGGCACCACCACACTCCGCATCTGCAGCCATGTACGGCTCTGGTCCGCAGACTGGCGTCTCCACGCCGCGCTCGCAGGCGCACCTCCGCCCCCTCATCCTCTCCCACGGCACGCTCGAGCACACCTTCCTGATTCCGACCGCCCTCCACTTTAATGCCTCACAACTCAAAGACACCTTCCTCTCCACCCTGCCCGAGCCGACAGAGGAGCGCGCTCAGGACGACGAGCCGTCCTCCGAGTGCGAGCTGGTGGCCAGATATCTCGGCTTCATTGCCCAGGAGGTCGAGGAGGGCGACGACCCGGGCTCGTTCGAGGAGGTCCTCAAGCTCGTCCTGAACGAGTTTGAGCGCGCCTTCCTCCAGGGCAACGAGGTCCACGCCATCGCCGCTCAGCTGCCCGGCATCGAGCCGAAGAAGCTCACCGTCGTCAGCGCATACTACGGCGCCCGCGCCGCCGTCGACAGGCCGATCAAGCACCACGAGTCGGCACTTTTCCGCGAGGCCGCCGACGGCAACGCCGTCATCTACCCTGTTTTCGGCGGCCAGGGTAACATTGAGGAGTACTTCGAGGAGCTCCGGGAGGTCTACACCACCTACCCGGCCTTCGTTGAGGATTTTGTCAACGCGGCGGCCGCACACCTTCAGACCCTGTCTCGCGACCAGCGCGTTTCGAAACAGTACGCCAAGGGTCTGGACGTCCTGAGGTGGCTTAACAACAAGGAATCCCAGCCGGATACTGACTACCTGGTCTCCGCGCCAGTCAGCCTGCCGTTGATTGGTCTGACGCAGCTCTCGCACTACGTGGTCACCTGCCGGGTCCTGGGAAGCCATCCCGGCCATGTCAGGAACTATTTTAGCGGCACCACCGGCCACTCCCAGGGTGTCGTCACCGCCGCTGCCATTGCCGCGTCCAAGAGCTGGGAGACTTTTGACAAGGCATCGCGTGATGCCCTCACCATTCTGTTCTGGATTGGTTCCCGCAGTCAGCAGGCCTACCCGCGCACATCTCTCGCTCCCAATGTCCTGCAGGATTCGATCGACAATGGCGAAGGCACTCCCACTCCCATGCTCTCCATCCGTGATCTTCCCAGGAAGGCCGTTGAGGAGCACATTGCCACTACGAACGAGCACTTGCCGAAGGACCAGCACATCGCTATCTCGCTCGTCAACAGCGCTCGCAACTTCGTCGTCACTGGCCCCCCGATTTCCCTTTATGGTCTCAACCTGCGCCTGAGGAAGGTGAAGGCCCCTACTGGTCTTGACCAGAACAGGATTCCCTTCACCGAGCGTAAGATCCGCTTCGTCAACCGCTTCCTTCCGATCACCGCTCCCTTCCACAGCCCGTACCTCACCGAGGCCACCAAATTCCTTGATGAGGACCTCAAGGACGTTGTCATCCCCGCCGAGAACCTCGGCATTGCTATGTACGATACCAACAGTGGCCGGGACATTCGCGAGGATAAGGCTGCGAACATTGTGCCTACGCTTGTGCGGATGATTACCCAGGATCCGGTGAACTGGGAGAAGGCAACTGTGTTCCCCGGCGCCACCCACATCCTCGACTTCGGCCCCGGCGGTATCTCAGGTCTTGGCGTCCTTACCAACCGCAACAAAGAGGGTACTGGTGTCCGTGTCATTCTGGCTGGCACCATGGATTCTACCAACACTGAGGTTGGCTACAAGCCCGAGCTCTTCGACAGGGACTCTGAGCACGCTGTCAAGTACGCAGTCGACTGGGTCAAGGAGCATGGTCCCAAGCTTGTGAAGACTTCTACCGGTCAAACTTTCGTCGACACGAAGATGAGCAGGCTTCTCGGTCTTCCTCCGATCATGGTTGCGGGTATGACTCCCTGCACTGTGCCTTGGGAGTTTGTCGCTGCCACCATGAACGCTGGCTACAACATCGAGTTGGCCGGTGGTGGCTACTTCATGGACAGGATGATGACCGACGCCATCACCAAGATCGAGAAAGCCATTCCCGCTGGTCGTGGTATCAACATCAACCTCATCTACGTCAACCCGCGTGCCATGAGCTGGCAGATTCCTATGATCGGCCGACTCCGCGCTGAGGGCGTCCCGATTGAGGGCCTGACCATTGGTGCCGGTGTCCCGTCGATTGAGGTCGCGAACGAGTACATCGAGACGCTCGGCCTGAAGCATATTAGTTTCAAGCCCGGTTCGATGGACGCTATCCAGCAGGTCATCAACATTGCCAAGGCCAACCCGACTTTCCCTGTCATGCTTCAGTGGACCGGTGGTCGTGGCGGCGGTCACCACTCGTTCGAGGACTTCCACCAGCCCATCCTTCAGATGTATGGTCGTATCCGCAAGTGCAGCAACATCATTCTTGTCGCTGGCAGTGGTTTCGGTGCCGCTGAGGACACCTACCCCTACCTGACCGGTGTCTGGTCCAACAAGTACGGCTACCCGTCCATGCCGTTCGATGGTTGCTTGTTCGGTAGCCGCATGATGGTTGCTAAGGAAGCTCACACTTCGCCCGCCGCGAAGCAGGCCATCTGCGACGCTCCCGGTGTTGATGACAGTGAATGGGAGAACACCTACAAGAGGCCCACTGGAGGTGTCCTCACCGTCCGCTCTGAGATGGGTGAGCCAATCCACAAGCTTGCGACTCGCGGTGTCGTGTTCTGGGCCGAGATGGACCAGAAGATCTTCTCCATTGACAACAAGGCTAAGCGCCTCGTGGAGCTCAAGAAGATGCGCGACTACATTATCAAGAAGCTCAACGATGATTTCCAGAAGCCGTGGTTCGGCAGGAACTCTGCCGGCGAGTCTGTCGATCTCGAGGACATGACTTACGGCGAGGTCATCCGTCGCATGGTCGAGCTCATGTACGTTAAGCACCAGTCTCGCTGGATTGACCCGACCCTGGTCATCCTTACTGGCGACTTCATCCGCCGTGTTGAGGAGCGTTTCACTACCAGTGCGGGCAAACCCTCGTTGGTCCAAAACTACAAGGAACTCAACAAGCCCTTCGAGCTGGTTGAGGCTGTTCTCAAGGAGTACCCCGAGGCGGACAAGCAGCTCATCAATGCTCAGGATGTGCAGCATTTCCTCATGCTCTGCATGAGAATCACGCAGAAGCCTGTGCCGTTCGTCCCTGCCCTCGATGAGAACTTTGAGTTCTACTTCAAGAAGGACTCTCTGTGGCAGTCTGAGGACCTCGACGCCATTGTCGACCAGGACGTTGGCAGAGTCTGTATCTTGCAGGGCCCTATGGCCGCCAAGTACTCTACCAAGGTCGATGAGCCTGTCAAGGATATCCTTGACGGCATCCACAACGGCCACATCAAGTATTTGACCCAGGACCTCTACGGCGGTGATGAGTCGAAGATTCCCACCCTTGAATACTTCGGCTCTAAGCTCCTTGGCGCCCATGATGATGTGGTTGAGGTCGAGGGTCTCACCGTCTCAGAGGTCCAGGACAAGACCATCTACAGGCTCTCTTCTGCCCCCAATGCCACCCTTCCTGACATCACCTCTTGGATGCAGCTGCTGGCTGGCAAGACCTACTCGTGGAGACACGCTTTCTTCACTGCGGATGTCATTGTGCAAGGCCAAAGGTTCCAGACCAGCCCGATGCACAGGATCTTTGCCCCGACTCTCGGCATGATGGTCGAGATCTCCAACCCCAATGACCCTCCTAAGACGGTCATCACCATGAAGGAGCCTTCCCACGGCGGGAAGCACATCAAGACTGTTGAGATCAGCCTCCAGAACAACAACGAGATCTTGGTCAATATGTTCGAGGAGCGCTCTGCTCTGAACCAGCCCGTCGCGCTGCCTCTCAAGTTCACGTACCACCCGGAGGCCGGCTACGCGCCCATCCGTGAGGTCATGGAGGGACGCAACGACAGGGTCAAGGAGTTCTACTACAAGCTTTGGTTCGGCGACGAGCAGTGCCCCTTCGACGCCTCCGTCACCTCCACCTTCGAGGGTGGCAGGGCTACCATCACTGGCGAGGCCATCAACGACTTCGTCCATGCTGTCGGCAACACTGGCGAGGCTTTCGTCGATCGTCAAGGCAAGGAGGTCTACGCGCCTATGGACTTTGCCATCGTGGTTGGCTGGAAGGCTATTACTAAGCCAATTTTCCCTCGCGCCATTGATGGTGACCTTCTGAAGCTCGTCCACTTGTCCAATGAGTTCCGCATGATCCCCGGTGCTCAGCCTCTCAAGAAGGGTGATGTCCTGGACACCACCGCGCAGGTCAACGCCGTCATTAACCAGGATTCTGGTAAGATGGTTGAGGTCTGCGGTACCATCACTCGTGATGGTGAACCCGTCATGGAGGTCACCAGCCAGTTCTTGTACCGTGGTGCTTACACCGACTACGAGAACGCCTTCCAGCGCAAGACTGAGGTTCCTTTCAACCTGCACCTTGCGACCAGCAAGGATGTCGCTATCCTCAGGTCCAAGGAGTGGTTCAAGCTTGAGGACCCTGACATTGATCTCCTCAACAAGACTCTGACCTTCAAGCTGCAGAGCTTGGTCCGCTACAAGAACAAGTCTGTCTTCAGCTCTGTTGAGACTGTTGGTGAGGTTCTTCTCGAGCTTCCCACTAAGGAGGTCATCCAGATCGCCTCAGTCGAGTATGAGGCGGGCACTTCCCACGGCAACCCCGTGGTTGACTACCTCGAGCGTAACGGTGTCAAGGCCGACCAGCCTGTCCTCTTCGAGAACCCGATTCCTCTGCACGGCAAGAACCCGCTCACGCTCAAGGCTCCTGCTTCCAACGAGACCTATGCTCGTGTGTCCGGTGACTACAACCCCATCCACGTGTCCAGGGTGTTCTCCCAGTACGCCAACCTTCCCGGCACCATCACCCACGGCATGTATTCGAGCGCTGCCGTCCGCAGCCTGGTCGAGACGTGGGCTGCTGAGAACAACATTGGCCGCATCCGCAGCTTCCACGCCGACCTCGTCGGCATGGTCCTGCCTGACGACATGATTGACGTCAAGCTCCAGCACGTTGGCATGGTCTCTGGTCGTAAGATCATCAAGATTGAGGCCTCCAACAAGGAGACTGAGGACAAGGTTCTGCTTGGTGAGGCCGAGGTTGAGCAGCCTACGTCTGCGTACGTCTTCACTGGCCAAGGTTCGCAGGAGCAGGGTATGGGTATGGACCTTTACAACAGCAGCCCGGTTGCCAAGGAGGTCTGGGACAGGGCCGACAAGCATTTCTTGGACAACTACGGCTTTGCCATTACTCACATTGTTAAGAACAACCCCAAGGAGCTCACCGTTCACTTCGGTGGACCTCGTGGCAAGGCCATCCGCCAGAACTACATGTCCATGACCTTCGAGACTGTGGCTACTGACGGCACCGTCAAGTCGGAGAGGATCTTCAAGGAGATCGACGAGAACACCACCTCGTACACCTACCGCTCTCCCAGCGGTCTTCTGTCCGCTACCCAGTTCACCCAGCCTGCTCTGACGCTCATGGAGAAGGCTGCCTTCGAGGACATGAGGTCCAAGGGTCTCGTCCAGCGCGACAGCAGCTTCGCTGGTCATTCGCTCGGTGAATACGCCGCCCTTGCTGCCCTGGCCGAGGTCATGCCCATCGAGAGCTTGGTTTCGGTCGTGTTCTACCGTGGTCTCACCATGCAGGTCGCTGTCGAGCGTGACGAGGCTGGCCGCTCCAACTACTCGATGTGCGCTGTCAACCCGAGCAGGATCTCCAAGACCTTCAACGAGCAGGCCCTGCAGTACGTTGTCGAGAACATCTCCGAGCAGACTGGCTGGCTGCTCGAGATTGTCAACTACAACATCGCCAACATGCAGTACGTGGCTGCTGGTGACCTGAGGGCTCTCGACTGCCTCACCAACGTCACCAACTACCTCAAGGCGCAGAAGATCGACATCCAGCAGCTCATGCAGACTATGTCTCTCGAGGATGTCAAGGCCCACCTGGTGGAGATCATCAAGGAGTGCGCCAAGCAGACGGAGGCTAAGCCGAAGCCTCTGGAGCTTCAGCGCGGCTTCGCTACGATCCCGCTCAAGGGTATCGATGTGCCGTTCCACAGCACCTTCCTGCGGTCCGGTGTCAAGCCTTTCCGTTCCTTCTTGCTCAAGAAGATTCACAAGACGTCGATCGACCCCAGCAAGCTGATCGGCAAGTACATTCCCAACGTGACTGCTCGTCCGTTCGAGCTCACCAAGGAGTACTTCGAGGACGTGTACCGCCTCACCAACTCGCCCAAGATTGGCAACATCCTCGCCAACTGGGACAAGTACGAGGACAAGCCTCAGGCGCCCGCTGCGGCCGCCCCGGCGTCGTAGATGGACGATGGGAGAAAAACTAAGATGAAACGAGAGGATATGAGGAAAAACGGGAAATGGCGATAATTGGAATCGGTTATATTTTTCGGCGTTCTTGGCGGGTGTCACCAAGAGAACCCTAGATTTACAAAGCTCATGTATATCCATGGCGGTGGCTTCAATAGTTCTTGTTACAATATGCGTTGTTTGTTCCTAGATTTCCAATAATAAGACTTCAGAATCATGTCGAGGTCGCTCTGTGTAATTGATACGACGTGAATGAATCCACGTCTGCCGGCTCCCATTCGCAAAGCTAGCAAAGATCTGTATAAATAATGTAAACACCCTGAACTGTCCGTTTGCAGGAGACGGAGAGCGCACGTGACCGCGACAGGTGCGCGATGGCGGGGGCGCGGAATTAAGCTTTGCTGGGCCGGAGTTGTGCCGCCGCGTGTAAACATCCCAGAAGCTCATCCAACCTGCTGAGCTTCACCCGGTCAACCGCCGCCGTCGCCCCAGCCCTGCGCCTTCACCATGGACCGTTTTCGCACGGCGCACACGCCGATGGACTACGAGTACTCCAACGGCACCGGTCCAGTCGACGAGAGTTCGCCCTTCATCACTGCGTCGCGCAACGCGAACGCGCAAAACAAGAAACGTAAGTAAGATGCGCCATCTCACTGCGCCGCTGCGCACCAGCAGAGGGCGTTGCGCCCGCTGCTAGCCAGGAGTCGCATGCTAACGAGCGATTGTTGCGCACGCGACAGGGACATACGGTCTTTACGACGCACCCAGCAAGCAATCGCCCAGCCTCCGCGCCCCAGCCTCCCAACCGTTCTTCTTCTCGCAGCCGCCCTCGTCATTCACCAGCAACACCGGAAGGAGCAGCCCCACCAAGCCCCTCACCTCTGTTCCTGAGCACCTGCGCGACCCCAAGTTCGCCACCCCGCGCAAGCTCAACACCACCTTCGACTTCAGCTCCGGCGGCGAGACTCCCGAAACGCCTGGCGACCCGGACGCGAATAACGCGGACAGCGAGGCCACGCCGGACAGCAGCTTCATGGGACTTCGGAATCGCGCGGCAAACTTCATGGCGGGTGGGAAGAACAGGGAGAGCGGGAGTCCGACCAAGAGTCCGACGAAGGAGCGGAGGAGAGACAGCTGGCTGGGTGGGCTGAGCAAGGCGCTGGGAAGCCCGGGAAAGGAGACAAGTGTGGCCAAGATGCCTTATTCGGATAAGGCGGAGAAGCGCATCATCAAGAGGCGGCAGAAGGACGCCGATCGGAGGCGTGGCTCTGGACGCTCGCGGCGTGGCATGACTGACGTCGACTCGGACGATGAAGACAGGCGTAAAGACGGAAAGGACTCGGCAGCAGCGGGCAGCGTCATCGGCGCCATCTTCTCCTACATCGACTCGCATCCTAACCTTCCGCATACTCTCTCCTACTATGCGCAACTCGTCCTGAACTTCTTCTTCGTCGGCTGCATCATCTGGATCGTCTACTCTTTCTGGAGCGCCATCCAAAGCGACGTCAACATTGAAGCCGACCGCGCCGTTGCCGATGCGTTGGCGGAGATGGCTGTTTGCGCTAAAAACTACCGCGAGAACCGCTGCGAGCCTGAGACGCGTGTGCCGGCCATGGAGGTCATTTGCCAGAACTGGGAGAAGTGTATGCAACGAGACCCGAAGCAGGTTGGCCGCGCCAGGGTCAGCGCGCACACGTTTGCGACCATTTTCAACAGCTTCATCGAGCCCATCAGCTGGAAGGCTATGGTATGCCGATTTCCTTCGAAGCACAACGAGATCATTACTAACCTGCCTCCCAGTTCTTCTGCCTCATGATAGTCATCGTCTGCCTTTTCGTCAACAACTTTGCCTTCACCAAATTCCGAAGCACGCACCCAGTTCATCCGCAGCAGCCTCACCACGATCCCTCCCAACAGCAGTTCCACCAAGCGCAATGGCAGCACCAACCTCAGTGGGGAGTGCCGCCGACACCCCAGCGCTACCCGAGCGGCGGTTGGGATACTCCTGGCCATCCGATGATTGGAGGCTTCTATCAGACTCCCGCGCACCATTCGATGCAACAGCTCGGAGGCTTCGAGCCTAGGCCGAGTCAGACGCCTGGCCCAGCTGGAGCGCAGCAACAGGCACCAGGCACTGGAAGCCCTGTGAAGCGGTTGCACTTCTGAGTCTTCACCAAAAAAAAAATCAGGAAGGGCACGACGCCGATTTTTCATTTTCTAAATTCCCATACTCTTCTCCGACCTTCCGAATGTGGTGCTTTTGGAGCACTTAGCTTTGTTCTTGAGCTGCAGCTTTGGCTAATGTTTTGACTTTCTGCGTAGTCGCAAAAGAGTAACGGGTTGAGCGGGTAAAAGTCACGAGCAAGTGTTGCAACGGTTGGGAGCATATGGCAGGCGGTGTTGGCCTGCTCTTTTCTAGTCTTTTCCTCTCCGCTTCTCTTCTCTCCTGTATATCAGCATACCATTGGGTGCGTACTTGGACGCAGTGCACGGCGTTTGTGAGGTAATGAACGAAAAACGGGTCGGGACAACGGATGGAACAGGACTGCGAAGATTCACGGTCGGCAGAACTGCCGCGCAATGAGATGATTTTCTTTGATGCTTTCCAGACGCGGTCTTATCGCTTGTTTGTTGTCGTTGTTGGGTGTTTTGCACATCTTTTCCGAGTCCAGAGGTCGGCTGTGAAGAGCTGGGGAAGAGGTGGGCCCACCCACAGGCCCTCCAATGTGATCGGTCGCGTGCATGTAAATTCCAGCTTCAGACGCGCGCTTCGGCTGGGCATGAAGAGGTATGTCCCCCCATAAAAAGGTCTCAGATCCTGGAATGCGCTGGCTGATGTTGCAAGCTCTGTCGGGCACAAAACCCGCAGCCCCTACGATTCCTGCAAGCTGTTCGCCCTGCCTTTCGCTAAGCCCTGGCGGCAAACACCCTTGCGCCCTTGGGCGCGGCCATGCACGTAAGACCACGAGGCTGCGCAGGGGAAACATAACGCCGATCCTGCAAGTGGTTCCCTTCTGGCCTATCATTCCCTGGGATTCCACTTCACGTCCTCGTTGCACAGAGCCGCGAACGTCAACCAAAAATCCTCGTTCCTGCTTTTCGGAGGACACTCGTCGCCATCGCGAGTCAACCCTTCTCTCCTATTCTCCTCCCTGGCGCGCTGGAAAGGTTCTCCCACTTGGCATGCAGTTCCGGACTGACCGGTGATCTTCGAGGTCGGTCCGAAACGGGAAGATCCACCACCACGAGTCCACCACATCATCCGCAGCGCCCCGAACAAAAATTTTGAGCGGCAAAAACGTACAACAGCCGGGATTCGCCAATGGTCACCCACTTGACTACTAATCAGCCGCACTGCAGCTTGAAAACCGGGGAGCAGACGGGACCCGTTATATTCTGCAGGCTATGGCCGTACGTGGAAGCCAGCTATGACTGAATCACTTAAGACCAGGGGCTCAGGGAAGACCCCGTTGTGATGGCGCCCAAAGTACTCGCAGCGGTTGGGCATTTGGAGGGATATCCCATCCAACATCCTTAGGTCGTGGTGTTATGCTCGGGCCCATCCTGCAGCGCAGCGTCTTATAACCGGGAACCCGGGATGGCGGCGCTGACGCGGAGTCCAGCGGCGCGGCCATTGGATTCGCTTGCCTAAAGCCCCGGTAGAAACACCTAATCATGCATGCAAGGCTGACGAGCCAGCCAGCCAGGTATGCAGAAAATTTTCACCAGGAGAGTTTCACGCGCTCGTGGCTGATGTGTCCCGATTGGATACAGTCCGCTACACCGCCACGCCATCACGGCCATCACCATCACCCCTGAGCGTCCGCCTCGTCCTTCTGGTTCTGGACTCGAGCCTTTGCGCAATCAGCGGGACGCTCTGCGGACCGTTGGGGATCCCGTCGACAAAATAACACGTACAGCGCAGATCATTCAGGAACGACCTTCAGACTCATCAACTGACCGGTCAGTGGCAAGGGATGGACAGCACATCAGGAGCACACACCACCGACCAGCAAAGAGTCACGTTTCCAAATTTACCCCTTCGCCATCACACAACACACAGCACACAGACGTCCAAGCCACCACAGACAACAAACTTTGCTCCTTCCTCTCGCGCCGCTGGTGTGACTATATAACCTGCGCCCTACAATGGACTTCCTCCGTGCAGCAAGCACTTTCCTCTTTACAAAGACTCAGGAGTCCACTTGGCTTTGGCTTACGATCCCATTCCGTCCTCTTCTCGAGCATACCTACTTGTTTCTCTTCAACTCCTTTCTCAACGTCTTCCCAATCATGTTCAAACCCGGCAAGAGGGGCTCATCCGCCGCCACCATCACCGGCTCAAATGGCGATTCTGCCTTCGCTTCCCGGAGAAGCACCGCCGGTCGCTCTTCTACTGCTTCTTCCTCCTCCCCTCGCCTCTACAAGCCCAAGCCACAGGGCCCGTGGCCCCGTGATGCCGGTGGCCAGTAGAGGCAACGAATGAAAATGACGGTCTACGAGGTCTCAGACTACGGTATGCGCGCCACAGCGGAAATCCTTGTTTGTCGAATGAAGCTCCTCTGACGACCAGCTCGGCACAGCATCAACGAACTACCTAATGCCTAACGGCTTTCATTAACGTCGCCACTCTACCACTACGACTACTATTTGCGTTTCCTTTTCAACAACATTACCATAATATCCGGAACAACAACACCTTCATTCACCATGGCCCTGCTGGCCGGTCCAGCAGATGTCATCCCTCCCCTCGGGCGAACGCGACTTTCTCTTTTCCCCCACCAGAAAAACAAAACCACGACACAAACACGGCGGTTTCGCACATAGACACACTCTCGATCTCCACACAGGCAAACTTTCCCGCTCTCCAACACCGCATCTCCCGCCTCCACTCCCCTCCTCTCTCTTCTCTCTCCCGTCTGCCCCCATCCCCAACCTACTCACTCACTCACCGCGCACATCACCTGACGCATCTCCCTGGATCGGGTCGTCGTCGGCACGCGTGTGCGGGGTCGGGTCGGGACGAGAGGGGTTTCGGGTTGGAAGGAAGAGCGAGGATGGGGTTGGGGTTGTGTGGAATGATGGCGGTGGTATCGGGGGCTCGGGGGCTTGTGGGTGTTGAGGGTTGGGTTGTGAGTGAGTGATTGATTGGTGGAGAGGGGGGGTTGGAGGCGAACTAAGGGCTTTTTTCTTTTTTTTTCTGGTGGTTTGTGGGGGAGGGGAGAGGTGGGGCTGAGGTTGTGGGGGAGGCTGTCTTGGGTGGATGGTGGTGTTTCGTTTTCTTTGTTTTTTTTTTCTTTTGTTGGTTTTATGGGTTTGGGAATGGGCTGGGGATGAGGGATGATTTCAAATTTGTCATGTAGCGTAATGGTAATGTTTCTTGGAGAGATTAGTGGAAAGTAATAAGCAAAGAGACGTACTATCAAACTACAAGGCCTTGCTGCGCTGTTCATGAGCCATGGATAATCGCAACATAAGCTTAAGATTAAAGCCGCACATTTCTCAGGCTGTAACAAATAACCAAAGCAATGCATTAGAGCTGCTGCTGTTAAACACTTCTATAAACACACTAGTAGTAAACAAAGCTGTTACAGCTGAATAATTCTTCCCTCGCTCGTTGCTCCAAGCAACTATGTGTCTGCCTCGGACGCACCCGACGCCGACTCTTTCAGAGGCTTCTTCCTCCGGACATGGTCTGATGACCTAGATGTAATGAACCCAGTCCTCCATGTCCTCATATTCATCCTTGTCCCCGGCAACGACCACGCATTCAAGCCCTTGAAGATCTTCTGGGTCCGCTCCATGAAAGAAAAGCAGCTGGAGGCAAAGTCTCCGACTATGGCCCTCACCTCCGGAATCAAAGCCTGGGAGCGGGCTGAGCCGGAGCGGCGAAAGTATATACCCTCATTCTTCTTGACAACATTCTACACGGATATTACATACTCAATTGCTCAATCAAATTCCATCCATGACCAGAAAGGCACATCTGGAAAGATCTCTTCTTCTCTGGAATGTCCGTTTTTCACCGACCCTCTTCCACAACAGACTTTCATGAATGTACTCTTCGAAAACTCCATGCAAGATGCTACCTTGCACAGAATTGGAGCTGCATTCGGCCCTTTGCGATCATGCACGATGATTGTGTCAATGCATGGCTTTAATTCGGAAGCAGTGGCGTTCATGACCGAGCAGCGAACGCGGCTTTCTCAGGCACTTCCTTTTTCTTGTTGGTGAAAGAGACAGAAGAGAGAAGGCACATAATAGGAACTTCTTTAGGCAACCCTTGTGGATGCTGCCCATGTCACCCTGCTGACGTGTTCACCGCTGCCTAAATCTTGTCCAGCTTGTCATTGTAATCCATGACGCATTGACCACGCCTGAAAAATAAGATATCCAGACTTCTCCTATCGTTATTCCTCGAAGTCATTTACCATCTACCCGCATATATACCTTTCGTTAAACAAGTACTAGGGGAAATGGTTAGCTCGAATCATTCGCTGATGGATTTTATGGAACCAAGAAGGCTTCGAGCGCCGGTGCAGGCAACGACGGTCGGAGGGAGGAATTACTCTCTCGCGTCATCTAGCATCATAAACAGAAGCATAGCGTCACCCGTTCAACCAGGCGCAAACGTATCCAGCTTCAGCAGGAACTAGAGGGTGTCAGGAAGCCGCAAATGTTGCTCGATGGATGTAACAGCCTCATACTCGAGAAGGACCAGACGACAAATGGACACTTAAAGAGGCTCGGCACATCGCGGACTTCTGCAAGATTCCTGCCGAGCACAAAAAACCATGGCAGAAAGATTATTTTTGCTCGTATTGGCGGGCTATGAAAAGAAGCATTGTCGTGACCACTAGTCTACAATCGAGATGCTACACGATTTGGAAACGCTTCACATTGATTAAGGAAAGTTTGAAGAGGCAGAGAGGACGCTACTGCCAGTGATTGAGGCTGAGGAAAAGGTGCTAGGTCCAGAGCACATGAGAACACTACGCTAAATCATGCACTTCGGTGTAGCTATAGCAAAAAAAGGCAAGTGGGAGCAAATGGAACCGGTCTACCTCGCGGCACTTGAGAGGCACGAAAAGAGTGTCAGACCTGACCACAAAGCAACGCTCGGCGTAGCAAAATCTTTAGGCATAGCCCAAAAATCTTGATGCGCTCAAAAGGTCTGATGCGGTGGGATGGGTTCCAGATTCGGACTCCGCTTCAAAATTCGACTCAGACTTTGACTCGGGCTCAGACGAAGACGACACAACCCCCACAAGCCCGGATCCCAAATAAAGACTTAGCACGGCCTTCAAGCTGGCCGGAGTTTACATGAGACGGGGCAAGCTCAAACAAGCGGAAGCACTCTACAAGCAGGGACTCGACTGTTGCGAAGAAAAACTCAGCTCACACAGCAAGTTGACATTCAGGACCGCTTCCGCCTGGTCATCGTTGAATACGAAGCTCTAGGTCTTGGACCAAGTAGCTGAACTGCTTCAGCGAGTCGACGAAAAAATTACGATGCCCCCGGTCATATGTGGAATCTTGGACATAAAATTGCCATCTGTCTGAGTTTTATCTATAGGCCTCAGGGCAGGTTTGATTACGCAGAACGGGTGATTCGTTAAATATTAGACGGGTGTGAACGGCTTAAATTGGACGACAAAATTACATCACGTACGTGGGTTTACATAATATCGCTCTATATCGACCAAAACACATTGAAGAAGACGGACAAGTCTTACGCGCCGAACAACTTCGACGAGCTGAAGAATATGTATGGATAGGCACTTAAGGGATTTGTGAAGGTGCTTGGCCAACATCACCCGTCAACTATGCGGAGGCCTCGAAGGTTATGCTTGTTCCGGTATGGGAGGATTCATTAGCAAGCGCACTACAGAGAATCCATAAAACACTATGAGCAAGGCCGAACTTCCCCTCTCAACCTTTCTACAACCATAAACCGCCTGATATCATTGTCGCATGAGTTTTCAAAAAAAAGAAATACTCTTGTCACGCAAACTAGTCGAGCTTTCCCTCTTACTGGACAAGAAACTGAGACTTCGATCGCATTCAAGCACTAGGCTAAGAGCTCAGGACGGACTTAAAATTGTGACACCTGCGGATTGGTCCTCGCAGTAGATGCGGACCACTTAATATGCAAAGCTTGTAAGAGTGTTGAACTATGTAAGAAGTGTCTTGAGAACGAGGTTGACAGGACTTCCATGCGTAATTCAAGAGAAGTGTGCCCTGATCATGCACCTTTCCTAATATACACGTCGCCTGAGAAGTTTAGGGCAGATTTAAGTGTAGTTCAATCTACCGGTTGAGGCATGACGTGAAAGTCCTTGAGCTTTTGTAGCCATCTAGTATCCTAGGATAGCATACATCCTTGCTAGTGTATGGATAATGAGATTCTAGTATGAAGCCTGCTTGACCCAGGTTCCTCGCTCTCCTACCATGCCAATATCCGTGAAAATCGTCCCCAAATGTCCATATCTTAAGGTAGAGACCTTGATGATGCTTCGTGTGGAAAGATGAAATGTGGACGCTACGGCCGCAGCCTCTGAGTAGACGGATTCGGGCCTACATGAGCTTCGTCAGTCTATGGTCCCCTTTAGACCGTGAAGGTTCTGTTAGTGATATGATATCATGACATAATACTCACTCGCTGAAAATGGCAAGCATCGCTTCTCATAGTTTTGCCCTTCTGCCACAACGGACCGGAACACACCGTGGAACCGAAGTGTCATGCCGAGGCCCCTTGCATCTGTGAGAGTTTCTTCTTTTTGGCATCCACTCTTCACAGACGGAGCATCTTCCGACGTGTATGTATGAAGTCGGAGTATCATGTTCATTCCAACTTCCACTTAGTTGTAGCTGATGTAGTTCGCGTCTCATAGTGGAAGGTCGGAGACGGCGAAACGCGTGTTTGGAGCTGTGGCTGAAAGCCAAACGCGTGTTGGAGCGGACGCGACGCGGTCGGGGAGGCGAAAGAGACATGGGGCCGACGGTAATGGGACTCGGATCTGCTGAAGATGGCAAGCGATGAAGATATTCGATGACATGTCCTTGAAAGGGAGAGAAAAGGCTTTTATAGGAGACTACTCACGGCTCTGCGATGCTGGAGTCATTTTGGGTATGGAACCCTATTCGGCTCAAGGTCGTTCCGATTGGCGGTACGCGCACTGCTCGGACCAGCTATTGTGCTCGCATATGACAGTCTCATACACTCGCGAGGTATGGTTGCTGTGGCAGCGGACGGGTTTCGAGTCTGTGGCGTGCTGTCCAGTAGACGCGATGGACGGCAGCGGGAAGGAAACAATACCACTGCCATGAGGTCAGTGCGGCAAACAAACGTACGTTCTGAGAAGTCGATCGGCTGACAAGGCTTGACACGAAGGTGGTGCCGATCCCTTGTCCTGTGGGGTATCCCGATGTTCCGATGGCCTACGCTGTTACGGGGCGCTGGGATGGTGCGGCGATGGTTCGTGCTGTGCAGTAGAAGAGAAGACAGGCTTGAAGGATGGAGCCTCTGGCAAAGCGAAATTAGTTCCTGCTTTCTTCCAAGGTGGCTTGACAAGGTACAACGGGCGGGAGAAAGGAGGCAAATGATGTAATTGTGTCTTTCGCGCCAGGCTGACTCCAGCAGGGGTTCGCGTCGGCCCTTGATGAACAAGGCGTCAGTTTCTTGCGTTCCGTCATCCACAACATGCGCTCCACCCATACAAGCCCTGCATTACTGATGTACCTGCACACAGTGAGATGCATGTAAGGCTCCATGTTTATCAACTTTTGTTATAGACGAAAAGGTTTAAACTCGTATCGAGTTATTTAGAGCTCAAGCTCAATAGAGTGTAGTGTGTGGAGTTGAATCATCCATACCCATCACCTTGGAAGCGAGAATGCTGTACGACGGGTACCATTGTTTGAGTGGTGGAAGATATCCCCAACCCGTCGTAGCAGGTCGAGTGGACCCCGTTGAGTTTCGCCTTGCGAAATTCTCGCGATGGAGGAGGGGGTGGTAGCTGAAGGAAGCGTACTACGGCAATCAGAGATTCGCTTGACTGAGAGGTCCTTTTTAATATTCCTGTCTTTAGTATCAATGGGTAGCTCAGTTTCCTGACGGTAAGCCCGGAAAACGGACAGCGGTTGGGGTTGTTGTGAGAAAAGACGCATGAGAATGCCCGGAAGAATGATGGGGGTATCGCGGAAAACGCTCAAAAAGTGCTTTGTCAAAGGGCACTGAGGAATCAGCTAACACATGGCTGCATCAGTTCGAGCGCCGATGGCTGTGTGCGGCGTGGAAATAAAAAAATAGAAAAATTGGATCGGGCAGGCGGCAAGGCAGACTCGCCGTCCGCACAGCCACCCGAGACCATTAGCGCCAGAGTACATGCCAATAAACTAACCCCTGCTGAGCGTGACTTCAAGGTCTCCCTCTTCTTTTAGAAAAATCCAGTGCACTAGCATCCGCAGCGTGAAATGAAGATGCATCATATACTTTCGCTTACGTCAAAGCACCCTTGTCTACGGCCCATGCACTGATCAAACCGCGCCAGGTTCACCAAGTGCACCCACATCCAAACTTTAGCTAGAGGCTCTCAGTCTACGGTCACTGCAGCGACGAGACCAAAAAGAAAAAAAAAAAGGCCGCGCTGCTGCATATGCGCCGGGAAAAGACGCCGTAGCTCGTCCTCCCGGATTTATCCGCAGCAGCTGGCCCCGTTTGATCCGGCCCCCACTAGATTTGTTTCGGGATATCAACTGGAGCACTCCCTCCTGCCATATAATTGGCTGATCTCTGGAACTTGAAGAGGCAACAGAAGGCGTGGTTTGTACGGCGAGGTCGCAGCGGTGAGCTCAGCCCCAAAGGGCGGAGCAGCTGCAAGATCACGCGGCAGCCAAAGGGGAAAGCAAGGGGGCAGTGCAGAAACATAGCCTTTCTTGAGCTATTCGAATAGTAATTGTGCACTAGAGGCGCTGCAGCATATGTGCAAGAGTTCCCCTCGACTTCTCCTCCTTGCGGGCGCTCTACACGCAAGACCAACGCCGCCTCTCTTATCTACAATTCAACACCTGCACTCCGATACGTGCTATCAAGTATCCGCTTTCCTTATCGTCATTTGTGACCCGTCGAGGTCTTCAATAACCCTACGAAACTCATTTATTATAAAATCAGTGGCAAGACGGGATGTATCAGGCTGATCGAGTACGCTTTTTGGAAGTCCTGTACATTATCATCAGCTTCCCTAGTTGGCGAACTGGCCACCTACCAACGAAAACGCTGTACTCACAATCAAATACACCGCCTGACGCACTTTATCATACGCTGACGAAGACCAATAATAATATTTCCAGGGGAACTTTTGCTTTTAGTGTCATTTCCGGACCAAATGCGAATCTCGCCTTTGCTGCGGAGTGGAAACTGGCAAACGCAGCACCTCAACAGGCGTCCTGTGTATCGGGTACAGAAGTGAGAGCCACCACGCCTCAACAGTGACGTCCCGAAGCCGCAGTTCTCGATGTGTTTGTAAACTCGACCGAAGTATGTCTCAGAAGCTCAACAATCTTAACAACGCGTTAAGAAAGTGCTGCAGTAGGGTGACTAGAACTAGGCGTCGACAAAATGAGGCTAGTTTCTGTGCGTCTACTTCGAGGCTCTGATATGTACTGAGTGTCGTGTTTCGTGCCGTGGTGTTGAAGGTGACTTCGGGTAAACGGTTCGAGCCTGGCCGTTGAAGTGTTTGCGAGGCTAGCCTCTGGTTAGCGGACCTCATGTAAAGGACGAGTCTATTAGTGACAGTCTAGGGATCTCTTAGCTGGTTTTCGACGATGTTGATGAAGGAGATATGCTGTTTCGAGATGGCTTGACGTGTTATGCTCTCATCCTGACTGTAGGTTGTGCCATCAGTTCTGGTCAATTCGAGGGCCTCAGAAATCGGACCCACAACGCGACCTCTTTTGGAATGATCAGCAGCATTACATGCGAACTTCGCCTAAAATTTCTCGAAACGCCGTGCTCCTCGTTACGGAGCACACCGCATTATGTTTCCGGTGTCCCCGCGGTGGTCGGTCATAAAATTATTCAATATGCAAGAGCATGTGCGGGAACATCACAGAGTCCAATTAAAGAATCGACGAGCCCTTCATATAAATCACCGGAACTGTAGCGCTGTCGTTTCTTCCTTCCTAGAATCACTATTATGCCGAAGGACAACGACAATCATGCGCTCTCCTATGCCGAGAGCATGATTCGCGCAGCTTAAAAGAAAAGAGCGCCTAATCACTTGATTGACTACTGAACGCGATGAGGGTGAAGCTTTGAAGTACTCCGTCATGGAGCGGTGCTTTGCCGCAAGGTCGGCGCGATCTGCGTGCTGGTTTGTTGACAAACAAACCATACCAAAGTGATGCAATAACTCCGGTCCAACGGCTGGATCTCCTTTCCATCTAAGAAAACGAATATAGAATCAGCGGCGAGAGATTTTAACCTCCAAGCTCTATCTTAATGCAGCGCATCGCTTGAGCAAAATGATATGGACATCGAAGTCTTACGATGATGTTACGCGTCTTCAGCAAGCCAATCAAAACACAACAACGCGCTTTGGACGGACGCGTTACGCGTGTATCTCGCGCCACCCGTGACAATAACACGAGGTGTGGAACCGGTTGCTATGGGCGGTGAGTGTCAGACCCACATCAGACAGCAAGTAGACGATCTAGGGCTTGTTCAAGGCCAAACTCTTCTGTCGAACCCGGTACCAAAAATGTGAAGAAGACGGCTGGCATGAGGTCGTCAATCTCAGTATTTTCCAATCTTCCGGCATGATCAGCGCTTCTCGGTCGCCATGGGATCTGAGTCGGCTGAAGCGTGCTGGAGTGGTGGGCGAGGCGGAGCGGAATGCTGGCAGCGTCGAGATTGGGAGGCGCGCAGGCAGGCCTGGATAGGAAAGGCGGAGAGGCATATCTGAAGATGCGGCATCTGCGAGGGACATGGCGAGTGCTATAAAGACGGCCCCTGACCAATTGGGCTCTGTCATCGTGTCTCAGGCTTTTCTTTTGCAGAGCTCCCACAAGATGGTCCGGGTAGAACGTGCCACATAATCTTAACTCTGCATGGCTCTTTCAGCCAATCCCGATAAAGCATCTCTGTGTGGTTGATAGCGCTATAGATGATGGGATTCATGGATATTCAAATGGTGTTGTAACGCAACTTAGGCGCAGTCAAAAATACTCATAATAAAACATAATCTCATTTCTTACCTAAACGAACTAGAAACCTAGCACAGATGCATCTCACTGACCAATTCCGAAACCGCCAGCCACTGCGTCCTCCTCTACACCATGTGCCGCTGGATCTCCACGTCCGATACCCAGTGGTAACCGCCTGCACACCTGTACCCACCGCTCTGCTTGATCCATCTAAATCCAGCAACACACACTCCCATCTTCTGCAGAACCGCCCTCTTCTTGGCCTCCATTTTTCTATTCTTCTCCATTTCCTTCCTTCTGCGCTCAATGTCTGCTAGCTCTGCTTCGCGGCGCCTCTGCTCCAAGACCTTCTGTAGTCGCCTCCTTTCACGCGCCCGTTTCTCCTCATCGTCCTGCTCGCGCTGCGCCAGTATCTTCTGTATTCTCAGCCTCTCATGCTCCGTCTTGTCCTCCTGATCTTCTACGCCATTTTCGTGCGCGTGAACATCGTGTTTGACAGCGTTTTCTTCGTCGTCGGTTTCAGATGCCTCAGCTGCGTCCTTACTGATGGCATCTCTGAGCTCCCTCTCTTTCTCTATGATGGCTTCGTACTCCCTCTCTTTCTCCTCCGCTTTGCGCTTATCGCGCTGCAGCTCATCCCAAACGGCATCACTCACACCAGCGTCTCTTTCACCTCCCGCCTCACCATCATCTTGTTTCTCATCTTTCTCAGCCGGGCGTTCCTTTGACTTGGTGTCGTCCTGTCCACTCTTCGCAGCCGTCTCAGTATTAACGCCACTATTTGTCGGCTCCACGTGTGGAGGATCAGCCGTGGCCGTTGGGAGATCCATGTTCGAAAGGCCTCTAGCACCCGCCTGCGTCCCCCTATGCGCCCTCTCCCTTATCATTGCTTCCATCTCCACCACAACATCCTCTTCGCTCACATGTCGGGCCTCCTTCGTCGGCGGGCCGGACCGCATAATCTTGCCAAAGACCGCCTTCCCGATCGTTTGAACATCTCGCGCACTTGCCCAACTCGGCAGCTTCCGGAGCATCTCGAACAACGCCAGCAACCTCTTCCTGAAAGCATCGGACGGCGGACGCAAGACCCCAATGTCGAGCACCTTCTTGCGCTCCAGCCACTGAGTCAGCAAGTCCAAACACTCCTCCGCCTTCATCGCCTCGAACGTCACCGTCTCCGGGAACCGGGACGTCAGGCCCGGGTTGATGGCCATGAGGCGATTGATTTCCTGATCGTAGCCCGCGAGGATGACCACCAGCTTCTGGGCGAACTTCGGTTTCGTGAGGCTGTCGACCAACTCGTCGATGGCTTCTTTTGCGAACCGTCCGTCCCCGAGTCGGTAGGCCTCGTCGATGAAGAGGACCTTGCCAAGGGCTTTTTCAAGGAGGGATTGGACTTTTGGACCGGTATGGCCGATGTATTGGCCGATCAGCTCGGTGGCAGAGACGTCGATTACTTCGGCGGTTGAGAGAAAGCCCATGTCGTAGTAGACTTTGCCCATGCGACGGGCAGTGGAGGTCTTGCCAGTGCCTAATCGAGAGGTTAGCGATAAGATCGAGCAAGAAGGATAGAGGGAGCAGGCGGGAGGACTTGCCTGGGGGTCCGCGGAATAGGAATGCGAACGGTATCTGCTCACGGGGATCCATGTCGAGCTCGCGCATGTTGGAAGCGGTTGTCTGGTAGCCTTGCAGCTGGGCTACGATGCCGTCGCAGCCGATGACGCCCTCGAAGAGCTTGGCCACGTTGGTCGTTGCTCGCTGTCCTCGGTCGAAATCCGGATCGAAGTCCTCGCACTCGAAGGCTGCCATTGGCCCCTTCCCTTTGGAGATGCGTTGCTGATGTCGCATTTTGGCGTCGTTGAACAAAATGTCGATTTCGCCGGCGTTGCCAAAGTGCGGCCGGTTGCGCGCGCGGTCAAGTACTCCAAGCGCCACCTTTTTCGATTGATCGGTGGTCTTGAAGCCTTGCTGCTTCAGCTTTAGCTCGAAGATGGCGGTCATTTCGACGTCGGTGAAGTCCTCAAAGATAAAGGCAGAGTCAATGGGAAACCTCCGAGTGAGTCCGGGATTGACATTCTGGAACATTTCCTCCATCTGTTCTTTATATCCAAGAAGGAGCACGCAGCGATCGTCTCCTGGGACACTCTGGACATCGGCAACGATGGTGTCGATGACAGCCGTCTTGAAGGAACCTGAGTTTCCGCCTCTGTCTGGCTCATAGAGACCGTACGCTTCGTCGATGACCAGGACTTTGCCGAGGGTGGCAGCGAGAATGCCTTTCGTATGGGCTTCTGATTGTCCAATGAATTGGCCGATGAAGTCTGAGGGATTTTTGACTACCACTTCTCCGCTCGAAAGCATGCCAATGTCAGCGAGAATCTGTCCATAGAGCTTTGCGACAGTGGTCTTTCCTGTGCCGGGATTGCCCAAGAAGACCTTGTTGAGGCTAAAGTCGATCAAGGGCTCTTCGTCCAGTTCACGAGTGTAGTTGTACTGGATACTATCAAACAGCGCCTTGACCGAGTTCTTGACGGACGTTAGTCCGATCAACTGCTGCAGCTTGTCCCACGAGTTGTTATCCTTGAGTGCGTCCGCCGGCTCCGGTCCCAGCATATCTTCCTGCGTCAGCAACAGATCATCGGGTGACCTACCCGCCCTCCGTTCCCGTCGCAGCCTCTTCGCCTGGCGGTCCGTTATGCGCGCCAGTTCGTTTTCCACCTGTCGTGCATTCCCGAACCCTTCGCGGTCCCTCCCCCGGCCGATGCGCCGAGCAACGATCCGGCCATACAGGCCCCTGATGCCGAGCTCGACCTTCATCCTGGCCTTCCGGTACCTCTTCTCGATTCCGTAGTTCAATATTTCCAACAGCTCCTCGTTTGTGTAGTCCCTGAACTGAATCTCTTTTGGGAACCTGCTCGGAATGCCTGGGTTATGCGCGAAGAACGCCTCCATCTGCTTGTTGTAGCCGGCAAGAATAAAGACGACTTTCCCGGTCAGGTTTTCTACCTCGGCGAGCAAGTAATCGAGGACCTGCTTTCCGCCCGTGCTGGTCCCGGAAGCTAGCTGGTATGCCTCATCAATGAACATGGCGCCGCCGTCCTTGGCCAGGATATCGTCTATCATCTTCTTACATCCTGAGACACCGTCATTGGCGAGCTTCGACCCGCTCGTCTCGACGAAGTGATCGCCTGGGAGGGCACCGACAGAGGCGAGGAACTTCGCGTAGAGACGGGCGACGGTGGTTTTTCCTGATAGAGAAAAAAAAAAGAAAGCTCAGTCAAAAGCTCCGGGTGACACCGAGGAGTTGGGATTGTATATGCAAAACGAAACAAGCTTACCCGTGCCCGGATTCCCCAACAATGCTGTACCGAGACGCTCGTTCTTCAACTCTACACCCTGTCGTACCGCAGTGTCAATCTTGGTTTTGATGGAGAGGAACTCCTCCTTGACATTCTCGAGCCCGACCATGCCCATCAGCTGATCCAAAGCAGCGTTGGAGGCGCCCTCGAACTTCTTTTGATACTCCCATTCGTCTCGTGCGGGTGAGTGCGGGATCTTCCAAAGGCCTTTACCGCGCTGCTGCACGTGGCTATCCCTACGCTTGTTTACTTCCTCTACTGGCGGACTATGAGGTGGTTTTGGAGCCGGGTCGGGAGGGAAAGAGCCTGGCATGTCTTGCGTGGGTGGTTCTTGGGGCTTTTGGTCTTTGTCGTTTTGAGAAGCATTGGGCTTGGACGCCTGACCACCAAGATTCAACCGCGCCACCCCTTTCTTGAGATCCTCGAGATCCTTCTTGTGCTGATTCAGCACTTTCTGTCTCTGGTCTTCTTCTGCATGTTCACGGCGTAGCCGGCGCTCGTGGGCAATCTCATCCTGCAGCTCTGCTAGCTCTCGTGCGTATGCCCGCTGCTTCGCCTGGCGCCTCTCCTCGAGCTCGAGGTCTCGTTGAATCTTCTTAGCCTTCTCTTTTGCCTCGTCGTCACATGTCTTGCAGGTGGAAGGACGGCCAGCGTGACAGCGCCAGGTGAGCTTGTGCTTCTGGGAGCAGGTGTCGGCCATCATTCTCTTGCAAGTCATCTTCGAGTGATCAGACAGCTGGTGGCATCGTTGCGGGCAGTCATGGATTCCACAGGCAAGTTTCGCGCCACTGCGTATAAACAGGTCAGCCGGAAATGCTCCACGGAGTCCGCAAAATGAAGATGCCACTTACCAAGGCTCCTCGCAGCCTCCATCCGGACAATGCTCGGCGAAGTCCTTCTTCTGCTTCAACACCATCTTCTTGTCCGGATGCTGCTCGCACTTTACCGGCAGTCCGTCATAGATATGCCCCTTCTTGCTCATGTAGTCGAGAAATGGTGCCCATGTATCCTTTCCCTTCTTGCTCTTCAGGAAAGTCTTCGAGTTCCCAATCAGAATGAGCCCATTGCGCGCACGTGATAGCAGCACGTTGAGACGCTCCGGAGACGACATGAAGCCAATGTCACCGTTTGCGTTTCCTCTGGTAAGCGACGCGATCACGATATCGCTCTCCTCGCCCTGGTAGTTGTCTTTCACCCATCGTTAGCCCATACCGCCCATGACACCGCAAGCCAATCTCCCCAAGTCAGAGGAGACAAGAAGCAGACTCACCAATCGTCGAAAGCTTAATCTTCCTCTTACTATGCGCCGCATTCGCCGGCGTCATCAGCCCCGCCTTCACCAAATCAAAGCTATCCAGATCATTCAGCACCGGATCATTCTCCTCCGCCAGCCTCTTCCTCAGCAAGCTCAGCTGCCCCAGATACGGCGTCAGCACCACCTGCTCGCCCGTCCCGTACCCCTGCTGCCCCAGATACCGCACAACCTGCAGCACCATCTCCGCCTCGAAGACGTTCTTCCTACTATTACTCGCGCCCTGGTCCCGCCGGTCCGCCACCAGCACTTCCGCCGCCTCCGCGTAGTCATGGTCGAAAAAGACGACCCGATCCTGCAAGCCTCGCAGCGGCGCGCGGTCCCGCGTCCGCGGCGCGTCCAGCAGGTGCGGATACGTCAGGTGCCGCACCAGGTCCGATATTTCTGGGTGCATGCGGTGCTGGGAGCTGAGGGTGGTGTGCGGGAAGCCGGCGAGGATGAGGCGCTCGAAGAGCGAGCGGTTGAGGTCGTAGCCGTCCCCCTTTTCGACCGTGAGCGCGTAGTTGCCGACTTTGGGCCGGAGTTGCTGGTGGTCGCCGATGAGGATCAGTTGCTTGGTGGCGGCCGTCATGGCGGTGAGGACGTGGGATTCGAGGATTTCGCCGGCTTCTTCGACGAGGATGATGTCTGGGGCTGCGTTTTGGAGTTGTTGGGTGTATTTGGCGGCGGCGGTGGTGGTGCATGCGACGATGCGCTTGGAGCGGAGGATGTCGGTTTTCTGCTCGTTGAGGGTGTCGTGGAGCTGCTTTTGGGAGGAGTCAAAGGACTTGGCGATGCTTGAGATGGCGGATACTTTCTCTGTGAGGAGATGTTCGGTCCACTTTCTGATCTTGTCGTGTCGCTGATTGGGATTGAGGCTCCAGACGGCAGGGTGCACGATGGACATGTAATTGAAGATTCCGGCGTCTTTCCCACTGGACCAACGGTCGTAGAGGTAGCTTTTGCCCACCGCCTTGCCCTTCTCGTCGAGGAAAGTGAAGCCGTCGTCAGACTCCGGCACTTGAAACGCATCGAAGAAGTCTTCATCTTCGAATTCCAGATACCCCAAGAGATCGTCGATGTTGACATTGAAGTGTCTGTATGATGACAGAAGCGTCTTAAGGCTTTCCTCGTAGCTGTCCACCTCGCTTTCGAGTTTATTGATCATGGCCCAGGTTGCTTGGGAGCGCTTGGTGCGATTTATCTGGCTGACATTGTACAAGCTGAGATGCTCGGTTCTCTGGCTCGACTTAGAGCCAAGGCGGACCATGCAATCGTCAGGAATGCCGATGTCAAGCAGGTCCTCAAGGAACTGGTCAAGAGCATGGTTGGTGTAGCAAATGACCAGGATTTTCTGGTCAGTGTGACCGTGGAAAGTCTTTGCGAGCAACGCGCCGATGAACGATTTTCCAGTTCCTGGTCAAGAGTCAGTGGTCAAGCGTTGAACTAAGAGGTTAAACAAGTGACCGTATGAGCTTACCTGGCGGTCCCTGAATGAGGCTCACGGTTTGGTTGAGCCCTGCTAGCAATGACTCTGCCTGGGACGGATCCAGATCCACCGGGTTAGGCAGGCTCAGAGGCCGCTCGAGATTCTTTCCCTGCAAAACTTCAATGTCCTCGACAATATCCCATGGACAGATGAGGGACCTCTGCACCCTGTCCTTAACTCCCTCACACTCAACCCCCAGCACCTCCTCCGCAAGCGGCAACTCCACCATCCCCTTCAAGCACTCCAAAACCGGCTCATACGCAAACATAGCCGTCTCCACAATCACAAAATCCACATTCCCCTTACTCACCTTCAACCTCAACAACGCAGCCTCCAGGGCCCTCTGCTCGGGAATCCTCAACGTCACCTCCGGCGGCTCCTTCAACAACTTCTCCTCAACCCTCTCCACCGTCGCAAACGCAACAATCCGATCCCCCTCCATGAGGCACCCAAAGCCCTGATGCTTCAAAAACCTCTTCTCCTCCCTCAACCACGCCTTCCGCCCCGCCACCGGCACCTCCACCAGCCTCTCCAACCCACTCTGACAAGTAACCGTCACGCAAAACGGCACCCTCCTCCTCTCCCCGCCAACAAACAACCCCGCCAACGCCAAGCCCTTGAGCCGCGCACTCGCGCGCCGCCCTTGCCGACCCTTCTTGCCGTTGTTGTTCCTCTGCTGGCATATCTTGAGGTCCTCCCGCAGCTCCGCCAGCATATCTTCCCGCAGCAGCCGGAACTGGTTGTCCAGATGCACGGCGACGCGCTGCTCGGCAGGCGCCTCATCGACGGCATCCGCGCGGCGGTAGAACGGCTTGTCTTTGCTCTCCAGCTCGTCGTTCGTCGGGTAGATGGCGATGTCGCGGTAGTCGGGGAAGTCGTTGTCGTGGCGGCCGCCGGGGCCGGCGGGTAAGAGTAAGGCCTGGGTGGGGGTTTTGGCGTTGAGGACGTGTTTGATGCGGAGGCCGAGGGTGCGGATGTCGGGGTTGGGGTGGGTGGTGAAGGCGTTGCGGGAGGTGAGGTCTTGGGCGGTGGAGTGGGTGGTGAGGGGGGCGGAGGCGGGCCAGGTGAGGAGCTCGAGGAGGAGCCATGCGAAGGCGTGCTCGGATTGGGGGGTTAGTTGGTTTTGTTTGTGGGCGGCGGTGAGGGCGTCCCAGAGGGTGGGGGGGTCGACGAGGAGGAGGAGGAGGCGGCGGAGGAACTCGCCATTGCAGAGCTGTTTGAGGCGCGGGTCTCGGAGGTAGGAGAGAAGGCGCTCTAGGTGGTCGTTGAGGAAGGGGACGGAGATGTCGAAGCGTAGGCCGGCGCGGAGAGCATCGGAAGCGGGGTCACTGGCTACGATGCGCTCCACGCAGTCTGTGCAGTCGGACTGGTCGCAGATGGCCTCCACAAACAGCTTGATGTCACGTGCGGCTGTGATGGCGCGCTTACCCTTGACGACTTGATAGAAGAAGTCCGTTAAGCGCTTAGAGCGTGAGTTGGCTGCCGCCGAAGGAGTTGCCATGGGGGAGATGGATGGCAAGCCTGTGGTCAGCACTGGGCGAGGCTGAGGCTGTGAATAGTTGAAGGATCAAGAAAGTTAGAAAATGGCGGCGGCGGGGACACAAGATGCTTGCAATTGCAAACGACTGGCAGTAGCTGAGGCGGTGAGACAGTGCCACAATGGGGTAGATTTGCCGGGACGTAGCGGGCTGTGGTTGGTGGCAAGCAGGCTGATGGTGCAAACGCTTAGGTTGCACAGCAGAAGCTCCAGCTCTTATCCGTCAGAACAAAAGCGCGCAGGCTCCAGCTCGGTGGAGAACAGTGTCCGACGGCGCAGTATTTCGGCGGCATTGCTGTGCCAGACGGCGCGGCGAAGAGCTGGGACACAGCTGAACAACGACAAATGTTCCTTGACATTAGCGCTCAAAGCATGCGGCGATGCGCGGCGCAGTATCTGGAAAGAAGTAGTGGGGAACTGACACGCCTACCCTTGTCGCAGACATAATCGACTGCTATTGGTCCCAAATAGGCGCCCGTTTGCATATTTCGGTACCGCGAGGCGGCAAGGCGGACTTCTAGTCTGCTGCCTGCTGCTGTGCCCCGCCGTGCTTTGTGGCAATGTCTACGAGTGGTCCAGCGTGATGATATATACGGGGCATGGAGCGCACTGATAGAGGGTGTCGGAGTTGATCACTATCATCAGCACAGCCATGGAATTTCCTCGGCGTGGCGCATGGCGTGGCCGTGGTGGTGGGTCGGGTCGCGGTCGCGGAAGACCGTATTCGGACATGCGCGGCTCCAGCTTCTCCTCCAACTTTCAATCCAACCAACAAGCAGGTAGCCATTGGCGACAAGACAGTGCGGATGATAGCCGTCCACCCTCGCCGCCGCTTGGAGCAGTCTTGAGGACAATTACCGGACGAGATTTGGCCCCAACGGTCGAAGGCGATGGCGTTCCAAAGATTAACCACTGCAAATACATTGCCTCTTACAACTGGATTGAGAAGGACAATGGCGGAGACAACATTCCAACGATAATGATCCCGGGTAAGTACTAAATGACAAGAACAGATGCGCGTCAAAGACTGACTGAGGAATACAGGATCACCGCCAGCCTGGACGCCGCTGATCGTGCCAAAACAGCTGCAAGAAGATGCTGGACAATTCTTCCGGGACCCGAACGCCGCTAGATATCCGAAGCATCCCACCGAGCCTGCCGTGCGGTCAATAATCGCACTAAACCGCGAATTTGCGTCCCAGGAAGTCGACATCTTCGCATGCGGTAGCACCCTCGGAAGCCTGCTCAGATTCGTCCGGAAGATAGACAAGCCGTTCAGATTCACAGTCGAGGCGGTTGGCAACACGGTTTTCTTCGTGCGGCGCGAGAACTCGCCGACCGAGACGATGCAGGGCGTCAGGGGCTACGGCCATACTTTCCCGGAGGCGTACACCACGTGGGAGGGCGACACGAAAGGATCGCAGTCACACCAGCGGCTCGTGCAGTACAACTTTGCAGGTCTCAACTGCGTGGTGCGATCCCAGAGTGATGGATACCTGAAGCACCTAGACTCTGATGTTGACGACTCCCACGAGCCGTATCCTTCGCCGCACTTGGATGCAACAACGCCACTCAAGGTCCAGATGGGAGGCCGTCAAGTGAGCCAAGATGCGTTGTTTGACCTCAAAACACGCTCGGTGAAGAAGATAGACCACGATGTGCTTGGCGAGGAGCTTGCACGCCTCTGGGTCTCGCAGACGCCGAACTTCGTGCTGGCGTTCCACGAACGCGGCGTGTTCAAGGTTATCCGCGTGCAGGACGTGCGCAAGGACATTGACAAGTGGGAGGACGAGAACCGAGGCACGCTGCGTCAGCTGGCCACACTCATCCGGGAACTTGCGTCTATGGCGAAAGCGAGGCCCGATGGGAGGCTGGAGGTGCGAATGAAGGAGGTCGATGTTTTGGAGGTGCGCGAGCAGGCAGCAGATGCCCCTGTGGTGCTTCCAGATGAGCTGAAGGCATGGTGGGCAGCTGGCAAGAGCGTGGATGAGGCTCCGGATGAGTCGGATGTGGCATCAATCGACGATGCCGAAAACGACGAACAGTACTTCTCCGACTCGTCGAGTCTTGATCGAGGTTGTAGGCTATTCGAAAGTGACGAGGAGTCAGAACCGGATTACACTGCGTGCTCGGCAGACTCGTGCGGCTATTGCGGGCACTGCAGCTACTGACCCTCGGGAATATTGTCACGAGCCAAGGTGTGGAGAAAATGGAGTGTTTGAGGATCATGGGTCTGTTTTTGATGCCGCCAGGGAATGGTACAACCGAGCATCTGCTTGTTAGTCTTAGTAGATCGGATCGTTGTGGTCAAATATGACCTTTGCACTCAGTACCAACTGCCTATATTGCGACCCCTATTCCAGAGTTCTCAACTGCTCTTCACGGAAGCCCTAACCGATACTCATTTTCATGCTGAAAGACGAATAATATTTGCTGTCTTTTGAAAACGAAACATGAATTAAGAAGTGAAGATGGAGACAAGGTGGACCAGCCATTGACGGTAACCAGACGAGGTTCTTCTTCCATCACTTGAACTCTGCATATGATTCCATCCCAGCACACACCAGATGACGGGATTCAGGACCCTTCAACGAACTCAAGAGCCAAGCCTGCTCTGGATGAATTTAGCAGCAGCAGGGGCATCCGCGCCATAACCCAAGTGACTCGCCATAGAGCTCGACTGATCACCACCCGAAGAGACCATGCCCGAAAGCGCACTCACACCACCAAGCCCGCACACCGGATCAGCCTGTGCACAAACACCAACACGTCAGCCTCAACTCCTTCCACAACCAAAAAAAAAACCACACCACCAATCTTACCGTCGCGCAAAACGTCTTGAACCTCTCCGCCGGAATCCCCTTCAACGCCACACTCTTAAACGGATCCCCAAACGTCACCGCCGCCACCACCTTCGCCGCCTGCCCCCCCAGCTTCTCCGCGCTATTATGCACCAACATCGCTCCCTGACTATACCCACTCAACACGACCTTCGTATCCGGACACTTCTGCAACGCCTCCTGCGTCTCTGCCACCATCGCCGCCGTCCCCGCGCCGCCCGTTATCTCCGTGAAGATGCCGCCCACGTCGGCTGCGTAGTTGACGCCTTGCACGGCGAGGTTGTTGGCGCCGATGGCTTTGCCCAGGTCGGTGGCTAGGCTGGGGCCGACGACGTTGCCCATGTTGCTGAGCTCGAAGGTGCCGCGGGCGAAGATGAGGGTGACGGGTTTGCAGGCGGTGCCTTGGGTGATGCCGTTTTGGGCGCCGGAGAGACTTAGTTGGGGGGTTGGGGCGGCGGAGGCGAGGGCGGTGAGGGTGGTGAAGAAGAGGGTAAGCTTCATTGTTAACGTTGCGGGGGGTGGGTGTGAAGGGAGGGGGTGGGGTTATGGTGAAGCTTTTCGATGAGCGAGGGAAGGAATGGAATGGCCCAAGAGCTGCTGGGTGCTGCGGACCGAAGAGAGAAGGTGGTGAAAAGCTTGGTGCGGATGAAGGGAAGCATGTAGGCGACCTCTTGGCGGCTTTAAATATGCCTGACAGAGACATGTCGAGGGAAGCCTCGGATCAAGTGGATTGTTTCTTCTGGGCACATGAGCTCATTGTGGAAGATGCCTCGGTGCAAGAGGTGCGGCGAGGCTGTGTCTCCTCAGACATAAAGAACTAGGCCCTATACTCCCGTGGATTCCGTCGCGGGCAGTTGTACAAGAGCGGGGAACTGTAGGCCTGAAGTTACTTGTTCCGGCCTGGTTGTTTCCTGATGTTTCTTAGGTCGGTCTTGAGCCACGAGAAAGTCAACAGGATGAAACGTTGGAGGGGTGAGTTCTAGGGTCGGCGTTCCATTGTTTTACATGTCGCCTACGGGCAGCACCAGAAGGATGGTGTGGCTGCTGCTGTCGATCACTGATTCGAGACGAGCACTACGGCGGTTGAGGTTCATCTATTGCGGACACAGGGAGCCGGGAGATCCTTTGCTAGCGCGAGCTAAGCGTGACTGTCTCGCAGGACTTGCGTGCCTAAGATAGCTCCCGCGAAGAAGAAACGTTTCGGTAACTACAGTAGGCGTTTCGGATCGGCGGTCCTACTGATTTCAGCGCGTCAAGCTTGCCGAGGGCGTTGCCAAGAGACGGGCGTATCCGAGGTTGATACTCAATCAGGTAATAGACAGGGCCTCCGCCGAAGTTCTACCTTATCGTTGTCGCTGCCTTTTGATCCTCGGAGCATACCCCGGTACTACCTCATGCATGGGTAGACGCTGGGCTTTTGTGGGTCTGGCCTCGTACGGAATCGGCTTCTCTGCAAAGATGAAAAAGGAGTTACGCAGGTCCCTCAAAGTTCGATCTGTTCCCGCATGACCACTGTCTCATCCCGCAATTCGCCCATGGCACTCCAGGACGAATGAGATTGCTCAGCGGTTTAACGATTCCTCGGCTCCCAGTATTCCCGCCTCCGGTCTGCACTTGTTTGTCTGGTAAGTTTGATGACGTAGTGGCGGAATTGGGACAACCGAAACTCAAATTAAGTATTTCGTTTCTTGAATAGCTAGACTGCGCTCTTTTCTCATTCCACATAGTTATGACCGACCTCACAGTCGCAACACTTCCTCAGAAAGGAAATTCTTTCAAGACCGCGGCTTTTCAGGCCGGGTTCTCCGCGTGCGTCAGAGTCTCCCAACCAACGAACAGATAATTGGTGCCCGCCGGACGCTGGCTGTCGGTCAATTTCTCGGTGTTTGTCATGGCATTTCCGAGGCGATTGTGCAGGGCGTTGAAGCCGACCTCCGTAACTAGAGTGGACTGTCAGTGTCTTGCCGTCCATATCCGACTTGACGGTTGCCAGGATTCAGGAGATAATCTGACGTACTTGGACCCAGGTGATCCTTCAACGAGCCTCCACACAGCCAACTGGGCACTGCCGTGCCCTCTTCAAACTGGGAATGGAACCCCAGCGCATACCTAAGCCTCTCACCCACATCTCCCGAGTAAAGATCCGTGCCTTGGATGCGGGCAGTCTCAGCGACGTGCGAAATAGACGAAATGCCGTAGCCGGTATGCGTCAGGTCGCGGCAGGTTTCTTGAGCAATGCCATTGGCTTGGAAGGTGCTTTGTCCTTGCCAGTAGTTGATGATCTTCTGTTTAGTGTCCAGTCCACTGCCTGGCGCGGCTTTCGGGTACGAGCCGTCAGACAGGAGATATACGTACGCCGGGACGCGGCCGAGGAACTTTGTCATGGCAGCGTCGTAGGCGCTGCTGTCTTCGAGGAAAACGGAAATACCGATGGCAGCCTCCATCATGACTACGCGATGGATCAGCATCCCATGTCCTCCAGAAGAGAAACATTCTCGACTTGTCGGCGTCTGAGGAGCACTCACCCAGTTCCCAGTTCCCGTTGCTCTGACTTCCCTTGGACACAACAGGAAGATAGACGTTGCGCAGCATATTCTCGAAATTCTGGATGCTAGTCTGCGACCATCCCGCGTTGGTGTACCTTATAATTTCACCAACTTTTGCCCAGGTAGCACCAGACCATCCGGTCTGCAGCGGAGCATTGCTATTCTTCAAACACGGACCCATCAGCAAGCCATCTCGCCATCACCCTACAGCCAAAAAAAGGGAGATATCTCTTACCGTATGCGCCTTGATCGTGCCCGACCACGCATCCATATACTCAATCGCCTTCTGCGCATACTCGCTCTTCTTCTCCACCACCCACGCCAGCGCCATCGCATACGCCGCCAGGGCATCCTGGCGCTCAGCCGTGCAGCCGATATTCGGCGTCGACGTCGGACCGCACTCAACGGTGGCCACGGGGCTGGGCTTGCGGGTCAGCGAGGCCAGGGAGTCGCTCTTCATGGCCTGGTAGGCGGAATTCCATGGCTCGGCGGAGGCGGCGACCTTGCCTGCGACGAAGTCGAGCTGGGCGCTGGAGACGAGGACGCCAGGGTGGGCGAACTGGCTCGGGGCGCGGGCGGTGAGCTCAGAGTCGGGGGAGATGGGGGTGCTGCATGCTAGAGGGAGGAGGGAGGCGGTGAAGACGAGGAAACGGGAGGTTGAGAACAACATGGTGGAGGTGGAGGTGGAGGAGAGGAGATGGAGCTCCGGTTGTTTCTTTAAACATTGGTATGGGCAGAGGAAGCTCTTCCTTTTATTTGAGCTTCACATCACCACGGTTTCACGTTGTGGTTGTGGGGAGCGTGAGCATGGCCGAAAGAGGTAATCATCAGTAAGCTTAATACGAAATTAGTATGACAATCTCACCTCGAATGGGCTGAACCAGAGGGTAAGCACGGCTAAGGCCGATGCAGGTGCGAAAGAAGCAAAGCATAATATGTAGCGCATCCTCTTGACTACTTACCTTCCTATTTCGGTTGATCCGCTTGCGGTTAAAACAGCTGGGTGTTGGTGTTTTGTCTCGTGCTCACCCCCGTCCCCACGTGTCAGTGGTACTTCATGTAGTAACATCAAACAAATACAGCGCTAGAAGAAATATGCGCAAAGCATTGGAGGAAAAATCCAAAGACAAGAAATCCAGCACAATGGACTAGGAGTTTTGTGAGAGTCATTCCACCAACAAGAGGCTTCGGATGGTGCTGCTCCCCTTTTGCAAGCCACAAGATGACGTCTGCCGGCAAAACGATCAGGTTCGTGTGACGGAGAAAGGTCGTACGAAGGCCCTTGTGGTCCAAATATTGTCCAGCTGAGCAAGTGATTAGTTGGGGCGGAACATGATCAGCTCGTCAGCCCCCGGAGTAATGTCCACGATACCCCCAAAGCATCAACGGCCGCCCTCTCAGCGCGCCTCCGTGCTTCCGTGGCTGAGGTTTGCTAGTCATATATGCAGCTAACACTTGCCTTTCCACAACCATCCAGCAGAAGCTGCTGAACATCTTCGATGGTCTAGTGGTGATGATTTCCGCTTGTCATTGGCCTCCAATAGCAAGCGCGGGAGACCGGGGTTCGATTCCCCGTCGGAGAGATATCCTTTTGTCATCCAGGCGGACGTTGGCGTTGCGGAGTTGGATGAAGTTCGTGGCGGAGAGGCAAATTTTTTGGTTTTTGATGAGGGCCGGACGCTCGGGCCGCATGTCTCGGCGCTCGGGCCGGATCCGCCCGTCCGGCTCCGATGCCGGGCCCGACGAAGATCCGAGCGGCGGCGCGTTTTGGGTGAGGGTGAGATGCGTGTTGGGGATGCGCACATCCGGTGGGGTTTGGACACATCGTTCGATTCCCACTTGTTGACTGCAGGGAGGTCGACTTCGCCTGTATCCGTCTGGTTCGGCTGAGCCTCCACGCCTTTTGACATGGCAATTCCTTTCCCAAACGCACCCATTGGACATGTTACCGTTCTTTACGAAACTTTCACGACGCATTCCTTTATGAGATCGGTCGCCTCCTTGTTAAGGCCCCTGGGAGATTGAACACCAGTTCCAAACAGCGCCCTACAGTTCAATAACGTCATCCAGTCGTCCAGCAGGGTGCCCATCCAATCCATGTGGGCTCGAATAAGCGCCTCCAAAAGCTCCCTCCTCCCATTGCAGGCGGACGCCTCGATACACCGGTACAGGGGATAGGGGTTCTCAAAGAGAGCTCCGTAACCGATCAGAAATTCGATAGCTTGGAGGTTCTCGTGTCCGACGGCCTCGTTCAGAAAGCCGATGGCTTGGAGGTTCTTGTGTCCGACGGCCTCGTTCAGAAGTGCCCCCAATATTCCCTTACGGTCCCGACGGATATTGCCGGAGGCCCACCTTCGACCGAGCCAAGACACAGACTTCGCTGACCTGCTCCAGAACCTTTGGTTCTCTATTTCAGGTTCTCCGACCGCCAACGCGAAAGCGGTGTTGCCATCAGTCATCTGTGTAGTAATTCTGTCGAGGATGATCCGTGAAATCTCTTCCGAACCGAAGGAAATGGCCCGGTAGACCATGTCAACTGGTATTCCGCAATTTGTGCGGTGGCTTTCACTGGAGAAGACCTCGAGCAATTCACTCACGATCTTCGGACTGCCACCACGCGCAGCGCGGCTAAGTATATCCCGACTGCCGTCATCTGCTTGCATCTCGAAGACAACAAAGTCATGCTGGTCCTTCAGCGATACGGTACGCCAAAGATACTCAACCCCGTTCTCCAGCGTCCAGCGGAGCATGAACAGATGGTTGGGGGGAGGCTTGCTTGACAAAGAAGGGTATCGCTCTGGATCCAGATCTTTATATTCAGGATGTTCCCAAGGCCGCGCTTTAAAAAGAAATTGCTTTTTCAACGCGATTCGAACCACCCTGTCGAACGTAAATGATATGTCATCTAAATGGGACAGATGAAGCGGCCAGAAAGAGGTGACATAGTCCAGCAGAGGATATTGTTCGGAAAAATTTTGTGTTCCCTCGTGTCGAACTTCGGGGATGATCAAATTCACAGTTTTCTCCTTCTCTGCGGAACTTCCGTACCAGTAACCCAGAGATTTGCAGATCAGGCCGGAGGACGGCATAAGATCTTGGACTAATGTGTTGAGTAGTCCGCTTGTCGTGGGCAGAACCGTGTGATCCGGACTGCGGCGCTCGATTTGTGTCTCGAAGTTGCTTAAGTCAAGGAAGGTGAGACAGAGCCGACCGATTACGACATCGGCATCGGCAAGGTTGAAGTGTATTGATTCAGATTGCTTCTGGCTTCCCCAATTGGTAAACCATAAGAATCCGTTCTCATTTTGGAGTTTTTGTGTCTCGCTTTTCACCTCTTCACATATGAGGAACTGTCGAACTGTATGATGTGCGAGCCGGACTGACTGGTCCCTTTCGTCGATTACAACAAGATTGCCACATACACGTGTCAATCTTGAGCCATCTCCGTTTGGAATTCGTTCCGTCTGGAGACTCACATCCCCGATCCGTAGAGATAACGCCATTTTGAGTTCATCGACTTTCAGGGGTCTTTTCGCGCACACCAGCCATCGGAAAATTCTGTTCGCCAGATCGATATTATCGTTTCTGGCAGGAGATGTCAATATTTTGCGGATAATTCTGGCGTACGTGCTGGCAAGATCTTGCGGCAAGTCTCGAAGAGTCCTCCGGATGGCATCATCACTTATGGCCTCGCAGACTTCGATCACCTGGAACTTGACCCAGAGAAACCTGTACACGATCAGTAATGAAGCTTGTAAGACTCAACGACACAATAAGATTACATTTCCTTTGCACCCTTTGCGAGTTCGTAAATGATCTCTTCTTTTAGGCGAGGGTCATTGATTTTGAGATCTCCACAGTTTAATTTTTCTTCAATCGTTGCCGTAACAAAGCTGTTGACGTCATCAGCAACAAGTTCAGGGGATATTGTTACGGATGCCGAAGGTCGCAGAGCGTTCTTCGAAAGCATGGCTTCTGGCCGGCCGGACATAAAGATTTTCACATCGCAATCAGGCATGGCCAGAAGCTTCTCAATAGTTGCTGCCAGCTCGGCCTGCTCCGTTGGTGGTAGTTCATCGAGGCCATCCATAACAATGATGACGCGCCGCCAGTGAGACAGAAATTTGGATAAGATCGGATACAGCTCGCCTGTGAGCGGTCCCTCAATCTGGTCTTGCCAGTATTGAAGAAGGAATTCTTCGACCTCAGCCGATTGATTAGGCCCTTCCAGAATCTGACGCAGCATTGTTGCCAGCATTGCTGAGCATGTCAAGGTTGAAACATCCTCGTAGTTGCAATAATGATAACACAAAAGAACCGAGGGCTGAGGCGGTTTGGGAGACAGCTCATCGATCACTGCGGACGCGATGACAGACTTTCCTGAGCCAGGAATGCCGAAGCAGCTGAACGAAGAGGATGTTGGTGTTCGAAGCCAGGATTTGTAGCTTTCCTGGTTGAATAACCATGTCGTAGAACCCGGGTGTCGGACCTTTTGCAATCTAAAATGATGCGCTCGGTAGTCAAAGGGTGAAATTCTCTCCAGTGATTTGCGAATCCGGTTTTTTTTGTCGTATCTTACGAGTTGAGCACGGTGAGCTTCCTGCTTCTCGCGTTCTCTCTTTGCTTCGATCATGTGAGCTTGGCCGGCATCTGTGTTCACCCGTGCCCTGATGTCATTGAAGTTTTTTAGATATCCGTGAAATTTCTCCGTGAACGGTTTCCAAAGGGACTTGCAAGCGAGAGTGACGCTCATTCGGGATACTGTCTGAGAGGTCAACTTGTTGAAATTGGGGCAAATTTCAGACAGAAACCTTACGCTTGGACTTCTTGGCATCCTTGAAGAGGTTCTTTACGTCCAAACAGAATTTGACAATGATCAAGTATGCATCAGATATGGTGACCAGCAGACTTTCATGATTCGGGAACAATTTCTCGTAGTCGCGGAGCTGAGGAAGTGCATATCCAATCTCTGTGAGCATATCAACAATGCTCGCGAAGAACTCAGAGGAATCCTGTGCCATCTTGAACAAACGATCAGCCTCTATTGACAGCCACAGCATCGCGGTCAGCAAAGGCTTACTTGGAGAGCCACTCGCAGGCTTCCCCAGAGAGGAGCCATGACCATCGAAACGGTACCGGTATTGCTGATGACATCCAAGCCTTTTCCGTATCCTTCGATCGCATCCACAAGCGGTTTAAGCTTCCTCTGACATTTCTGCAGCTTGCTGGTCTGCTGATAGCCTCGGTGGGACACTTCTGCCTGGTAGAAGATGTTCTCGAGTGTCGCCGTCTCGAACAGCATTCGCTCCTGATCATTGAGACCTTCGAGGAATTTGCGTTTTGCTCGTTCCCATGGTTCTGTCGGTACTGCAAAGCTGGTGCGGATGTCGGACATCAGTGGCAAAGGCCGACGCAGCGCTTGACATCAGCTCGGACAAAGGCGAAGACGAGCCAGCTGTTTAAGCAGAGACTTGGTGGGTTTCAAGAGAGAGGAGACCGTGGGAAGAGGCCGAGAATGAGCGGCTGGTTGAGGTGTCTTCTGCTTGGCCGACGAGGCTGAGTCTGACGTGGCACGTGGTGGGGTTAGCCGCTCCAAAGTCGTTTAGCATGGGGGCGGGAACCGATTGCGCCCAATCATTTGATTTCTCTTTGATGCATGAGTCCAATTCGAGGTAGGCCAAATTGTCCTCAGCTCGGTACTACCTCCAACGCTCTTCAAGAAGCTTGACATCGTGACCCCGTTAAGTGGGTCGCTAAGTCGCGCAGGATGTGAGGTGGAATTCTGTGGAAAAGGTCCTTCAGCGACGATTGCTCACACGAATCTAGATCCTGCACGAAATTCGTGTATCAGCTGCTGCAGAATGCTACAGCGTGAAAGCAAATACATATCCAGTCAACAGACTCGAAACGCAATTCGAGTTCAGTCAATGGACAGTACCCTTCAGGATAACTTGAGTTATTGGACATGGCACACTCATCCATTAAACGATATGATATATGCGCTACTCGGCAGCGTTCCCACCAAGCAAGCGGCGCTTACCAAGCATTCAAGCAAGCGCTTGCAAGCGGGCCATTTGAGGCCGCTTGCAAGCGGCCGATCTACCAAGCGCTTTGCTTGTAAGCGGGCCATTTAGGGCCGCTTACTTAAAAGCGCTTGTTAAGTAGTAATAGTAGATTATTTAGCTATTTAATACTTATAATAGGATACTTTTAAGTAGTAAATACTAAGATTTAATATAAACATATATAATACCGAATACTAGGGCTTCTGTTCAATAGCGCTTATTAAGCATTTAAGCAAGCGCTTGCAAGTAGGCTATTTTCGCCCGCTTGCAAGCGGCCGATCTACCAAGCGCTTGGCTTGGCAAGCGGGCTGCTTGCAAGCGGCGCCTCGAGGGCGCTTGCGCTTGCTTGGCTTGCTTGTTGGGAACGCTGCTACTCGGGCATCCAGTAGTCACTAAGGACTTCAATGGTAGCTATATTTCGATCTACATTCTTTGTCATGAGAAGAAGTTTACGGTAAGCTGGTCAAAAAGCTCCTTTCTGAGACGGAAAACCCGTTACGACTCCTTTTTCTGGGCAAGCACACCGATGGAAACATTACACAAGGGCCAAAAGGTGATGTCATTTGTCCTCAATGGGACATCAAATCATCAACCGTCACTATCGGCTATTCAAGCTTGAAGTTTGGAGCATCTGCAGACTTGAAACAGCAGCATATTTGCACACCAGAAGGTTTATACGTCCAAGCCTATGGGGTGAACAAGATCACTTGGGAATTTGATGTCCTGACTGAAGCCGATTTTTGGACACAGCCGCAACGCGGCCGAGGATGCTACGAGTGCTAAAGTGTGCTGGAAGAAATCTTGCAACGAAGAGACGGGTCCAAAGAATCCTTCTTTGACATCTGGGGAGGCAAGTGGTGGGAAGGATAAGCGACTGGAGGTCGTAGTCACAGAAACTAAATTCGTCCTTATACTCCGACAAGCCATGCTAAGTAGAACGTGCATGACCACCCTCGTCGACAGACGTCAGAGCTCGCACGAGCATTCTAATCGTGCAGCCGTTAGATGTTTGAGTTCGTACGAACCCCGGCCATTACTCATCCATTCATACATTCGTTTTATCGGACCCACTTACTATGTATATAACTTCTCTCTCCCTCCTTTCTTCTCCCTCTTCTCTTCAGCAATTCCTCTTTGTTCGTACGGGTACATAGTAATTTATTACTTAATCCCCAACACTAGAGGCACCGCTAACGCCTCACCCCTCTCTCCCAAGCTAAACCCCACCGCACCCTCCAAAGCCTCGGCATTCCTCCTCACTCACCACCCCCATAGTCAAGTTCCCGCCCCTCTTCACGATCATGCAGCCGGGACCTCCTCACACACCACCATAGCAAACCCCATACCTTTCTCTCACCCAGAACGCCCAGGCCAGCCTGCCACACACACCCCACGCCCCACCCACCACTCACGCACCAACCAACCAAAACCCCGCCACCGCTGACGCACAGCGGACCGTTCCAAATCTTCCGACGTTCGACGCCGAACGGACATGATTACCGCATCGGGCCCACTGCCTCCGTCGGTGCATGCAGCGACCGAGCCAATCCTATAAAAGGCGGCGGTCAGGCTTCCTGAGCGCCAGTCCGCCTGACTGATTCTGGGGCGGGCGTGCATAAGCGAGCTTAGGGGCGTAATATGATTCTCAGCTATAAGCTGAGGGTGGTCATATGGGCATGAGCGGAAGCACCGGTGATACGGCAGTTGTGATTGGAGCGGAAAGTTGGGGGGGGGGGGGGGGGGAAAGAAGAGGTGTCGCATGTAATTACTTTGCTATATGCATCGGAAGCGTAGAAACCGTATGAACGCCGCGAACCAACCAGAGCTCCACCACCAAAAGCAGCTAGCCATCCAGTGCGTGAGCACGATTATTCTGTTTTTATGCCGTAGGTAGACCGGTGTCTCGAGTATTCCAGAGACTACTAAGCGAAAAGGTATATATCTCCTTTCTCATCAATATCATTACCACATTTTTCATCTTTACGCGGCCGGCGTGAGCGCGACCTTGCAGCCGCGATTCGAGCAAAGCGTGAGGGTGAGCTGCTCCTGCCAATCCTCAGGATCACGGCTCTCGATGCCCGAAAACTCCTGCAGGAGGCGGACGGTGACGTAGGAAGCCTCGGTGAGGGCGTATTGCTCTGCAGCATCAGAAACCACGCAATCAGCCAAACCCGAAAGCAGACATCACGACGATAGAGAGAGAGCGAATTCACTTACGGCCAACACAGATCCTAGGACCGCCGTTGAACGGCAGGTATTCCCACCCCACCCGCAGGTTCTCCCAGCGCTCGGGCCGGAACTCGTCGGCATCGGGGCCGTAGATGTCGCGACGGCGGTGCATGGCGGAGACGGAGTAGGTGACGATGGTGCCGGACTTGACGAAGATGGGGGAACGGCCGTCGGGACCGCCTCCTGCAGGCAGAATGCTATCCTCGACGCACATGCGGGTGTTGAGGGGAACGACTGGGTGAAGGCGAAGAGCTGTTGGCGCAGTCAGTTATACTGGATACGAAGAGGGTAGGCATGAAGGATTGAGGAGCAGACTTACACTCATTCAAGCACCACTTCAGATACTTCAGGTTCCGCAGCTGCTCGTACGTCGGCGGCTTGCCACCCAGCGTCTCGACCTCGTTCCGCAGCTTCCTCCACACATCCTGGCGCTTCGACAACACGAACCACAGATTCCCCAGCAAACTCGCCGTCGTATCGCGGCCCGCCAGCAAAATGTTCAACAACTCATCGCGCAGGCGGCGCTTATCCCTCGTCTGCTTGGCCAACTCGTGCAGAAAAACGTACTTCTCAGCCCCAACCCCAACACCACCCTCAGCCTTCCCAGCACCAGCCTCCTCGCCCCGTCCAGCCTCGAGATCCAGCTTCTCCCTAAATCTCACTGCCTCGTTGACGAACTGATCGACGTAAGCGTGAATGATGTCGACGGCCTTCTCCCCCCCAACCTTAGCCCTAGGCCCCACGAGCCGCGCAAACGGGCCAAGGCGGATCAGATTCAAGCACTCGGCCTGCGCCACCGTGAAGGCGGTGGCGAAGCGAGCCTCGCTGTCCCCGTCGCCACGGTTCTCTTCTTCCTGCTGCGCGGCCAGGCTGCGGACGCTCTTGCCGAAGAGGAACTCGGTGGCCGAGTCGATGGTGAAGCGGAAGAAGAGTTCCTGGAGGTCGAAGGCGGTGTTTGCGTCGTGCGGGATGACGGCGAGCAGGTCGTGGATGTGCGACTCGAAGGCGTGCAGGTCGGCGACTTGGTCGCGGACGAAGTTGGGTCGGATCATGGCGCGCGAGGCGGACCAGTGGCCGCCGTCGGTGGTGAAGATGCCGTCGCCGAGGAAGTGGTGGAGGGCCGGTTGGCGGAAGGGCGCGATTGCGTAGTCCTTGAAGCGGGTGGCTAGGACGGCCTTCACGTTGGCTGGCTCGATGGTCATGATGGCGGGGATGCCGAAGCGGATGGTGGAGTAGGTGAGGCCGTATTTGTCGTGGCGTTCGGAGATGCTGGGAAGGAGGGAATTCTTCTTGGCGGCTCGGATGCTTTCGAGCAGGACGTCGAGGCCCAGGATGGGGTCCCTGAGTTTAGCACGCCGGGGCGGAAGGCAGCCATTCTCCTGCGCGAACTTGCGGCGGCGAAGAGAGGTTGAAATGGATCTGTAGGCATAATATAGAACAGAGGTGAATAGCACGAAAAGAAGCAGCGGCGAGATAACGAGAGTGGCAGCCATGACGGCAGAATAGTAGGCTTGGGGGATGAAAAGGAAAGCAGGAGCAGGCTGCGCTGGTTCTTATGGGTAGTTTGATTTGATGTTCTGGTAGGGCGGACAAGCGGCTCTGGCACAAGGGAGAGGGGCAACGGTGAAGCCGAAGTCCGGGTGGAGCAGCCTTGGTGGCTTGATGGGCTCCGTATTCCTATTCCGTGGGCTGGGTAGACGCGGAGAGGCTGTCGGCGGCTCCAGCGACGGTGAGCTGTAGGTGAGACAGAAACAAGGAAGCAAGATTCTGCAGCAAGGGCTCTCCGCAACATAAGAAGCTTAGGGGGAGGGCATGCTGACGGGGGCGGATTGGTTTGGCGCGAAGGAAGAGGAGGGCAAAGGCAGCGCGCGCGTCAGCTGGTCTGGACGGGCGGGCAGCGGACAGCACGGAGGGTTTCTTCTAGTGCGGCTGTTCCGGGAAGGACGGCCGACAAGTCTCCGCACCGGTGTGGGCGCCAAGAGCGGTGGTGGTGATAGTTTCCCTGCCGCGAGGACAGACACATGAACGGGAGGTCGAAGCGGCATGGGGTCGGTGGGTTCTGGAAGAACGATCGGGGGCCGCTAGCGCGCGGCGTCGGCCATGCCGATTGGCCGCGGCGTGTGCATTTGCCCGCGAGGGCATGTCGCTGGGCGCTCGCGCTGCTCTCGTCGTGCTCCATGTGCGGCTGTTTCAGCGTGCCTCCCGCTGCTGACGGGCCTCGCCCGAGACTGCCGTTCGCGCGCTGACGCCAGCCAAGCGCGGAGCCCGCACGAGGCGTCGCTGCTGAGACGCGTGGGCGCGGCGGCTCGCGGGCTCTGAGCGCGCGCGGACACGAGCGCAAGCTGAAGCCAAGGTGGCGGCAAGTATGTAAAAATAAGGTTGTGCGACCTCGTCGCCGGCGAGCCCGCGATTGGCTGCAGTTTCTCATGGCATTTTGACGTGCGCTTCACCACATGCGAAGGCCGAGCGCTCTCCTGCCCATCGCGGCTCGTCGGCGGCGCCCAGCTGCTGCGCTGCCCGCCGTCGTCGTGCTCCAGCGTCCCGAGACAGGGGCAGCGATGGCTGCTGGGTGAGACTGCCGTGACACAGCCGCACCGCATTTGCACAGCCGCCGGATATAAGTGTTCGCACGGCGCCGTTCCTGACTGAGGGGCGTTAATTGGTGCGCCGGATAGACTGCTGTTCTCTGCCGGCCAATGTCTTACTGGCCCAGGAGCGCCTCGCAATATAAGGAAACAGGACTCGGCCGCCGAGGGATTCCGTTGACGTACTCGAGCATCTGACAGCGACCAAGCCGAGTCGAGGACAGCCGTGTAGGCAGCACCGTCTTATACGCAGCGCTGCCGCAATCCTTCCGCTGACATAGCTGGCCGTGTCGATGCCCTGGAGCACTCTTCTGTGCCTTGAAGCCTTGTAGAGCAGGCGGAGCCGCGCTCAGGCTCGCCGTAATCCGGATGGTGTCGGCGAGAAGAAGGGTGAGAGTGAGGGAGCCGCGCAGGGCAGACGCTGGACAGGCCGTGTACTTACCCGACGTTGTGCCGGCGCCGGCGACGTCACCCGCCGCGAAACCATCGCGTGTGCGCGTCTCCGCCTGCGTCTCTGCACCTCCGCCCGTTCCGCCCTCCCCGCCATGCCCCGCGCCGCCAAACCCGCCAAACCCTCGCTCCCGGCGCACACCCTCATCATCGACAATGGCGCGTACACCATCAAGGCCGGCTTCGCTCCGTCCGACGAGTCCTCCGCCTCGCCGTGTCGCATCAGCCCCAACTGCATAGCCCGCGGTCGAGACAAGCGCGTCTGGATCGGCTCGCAGCTGGAACAATGCAAGGACTTTGGCGAGATGGCCTTTCGCCGCCCAGTCGAGAAGGGCTATGTGGTGAATTGGGAGGGCGAAAAGGCCATATGGGAGCACGAGTTCCTGGCGCCCGACGCCCCTCTGAAGGTACGCTCGGAGCGGCAGGCTTCACGGCTAGTCCTGCTCACAGCTGCAGTGTGACCCGCACGACACAACGCTCGTCCTAACCGAGGCCTCGAACTCCCCGCAAGCGCTGCAGACGAACTGCGACCAGATGGTCTTCGAGGAGTTCGAGTTCGCGTCCTACTACCGCTGCCTGGCGCCCGCTCTGAACGCCTACAACGACATCCCCGCCCTCTTCTCCGACCCGCCTCCCGACCCCCCCTCCCCCCTGCCCGTCGAATGCCTCCTCCTCATCGACACCGGCTACTCCCACACAACCATCACCCCGCTCTACCAAGGCCGCCCCTTCCAATCCGCCATCCGCCGCCTCTCCATCGGCGGCAAATTCATGACCAACCACCTCAAAGAGCTCATCTCCCTCCGCGCCTACAACTTCCTGGACGAAACCCACCTCGTCAACGAAATCAAAGAGGACGTCTGCTTCGTCTCACCCGACTTCCGCCACGACCTCGAGCGCACCTGGGAAGGAAACGGCGGCGGCAAGAGCAAAAAACCCCCCGGGGACCCCACCATCGTCGTCGACTACATCCTCCCCGACTACACCGACCGCCAACGCGGCCACGCCCGCCCCCACGACCCCTCCCGCGCCGCCAAAGCCGCTCGCAGCGCTGCAGCCGCCCACGGCCCCAAAGAAGACCTCCTCCGCCTAGGCAACGAGCGCTTCGCCGTCCCCGAACTGCTGTTCCACCCCTCCGACATCGGGCTGCCGGAGGCAGGGCTCCCGGAAGCGGTGCTGCAGGCTCTGCAGCAGCTGCCCGACGGCTTGTGGCCGGCGATGCTGGCGAACGTCGTCGTCGTGGGCGGGAATGCGTTGGTGCCGGGGTTCGTGGAGAGGTTGAGGCGGGAGCTGCGCATGGTTGTGCCGGCGGAGTTGCCGGTGAGGGTGGCGAGGCCGGCGGATCCGGTTACGTTTACTTGGGAGGGGGGGTGCAGGTTGGCGGCGAGGGAGGGGGGGGAGGTGTTGAGGGGGTTGGCGGTGACGAGGGAGGAGTATTTGGAGAATGGGAGTAATTGGTTGGCGAGGAAGTTTGCGGCGGGGCAGATTTAGTTGGTTGGGGGGGAAGAAGGTTGGACGCAAAAGTACTCGAGATACCCGTATTGATTTTGAATTGCGCTTATATGCTCAGACTGTTGTGATTGATGAGCTTACTCTGTACGCAGCCACCGCAGGCCTATGCAACTGCTCATTTTTGACGACCACGAATTCAAGACGACTCCTGTGGCCGGATCATTAAGCATTGACGTTCCTGAACGCTCCAGATGCTACAACATCAAACGACTGCTCAACGCGAGCACAAATCAGCACCATCCTCTCCACTCCGTATGGCATTGCCAGTGCTACGGGAGAGTACTTGCGCGAGGCTTCACCGCCGGATGTCTGCTTAAAGCCTAATATAATTCGAATTTGAACCCGACCTATGTGCTTCTGGCATACAAGGGTCATTGTCCGCGGGACAAGAATACGGAATCCTCTTGCTATTCACTTACTTCTGTTAGATATTTGACCAAGACTTGCTGCTTGCGTTCGGGTCTGGATAGCGCTCACAGGGAGGGCTTTGCCAGCCAAGTACATCGCCATGATGGAAGGGCGCTCAGCAATATGTTGCGAGATGATGGCGTTGAAGAGTGAAGGTTGGTGATGTTGACGATCATCGTCCAGGCATTCATTTGCTCACATCCCAGAAATTCCATCGACCAATACATCGCAGAGCACTCATCGTCCGCTAGGACAGTGCAGAGCCAATCTGTACACTAGCGGAGAAAGCGCACGCAGAGAGTCATTGACGAACCCGTGTACATGCGCAAATACCCGGAGGCACCAACCAAGGCGATCGTAGGTGGTAGCGGAGGAAGCAAGAGAAGAGCGCCTCCTGGGCTACTGTTTCACGCAGCAACTACTCATCCCGCCGCTGCCCATGCACATGATCACTATCTCCCAGTACATGTGATTTGATATGAGGTCAACGACCAGCACCGAGGGTGGTCAGCAGAATCGATGGTTTCGGGGGCTAATCGGAATCTTTTCGAACCCTTTATCAACAGCCCCCGATGCTTCGTTTCCTCGTCCCCTTCCAGCAGAACAATCCAGATGCCAGCACTAGTAGCATTAATGGAAACCGACTTGGCTAGGTTGCTTGGTTGAGGCGCGTGAGCACACTGGAGGGAGGTCTTTGGTCTGTCTCGACTAAATGAGTCTGGGTAAGGGACGTTCTTTTTGCTGTCATGTTCTGAGATGCTGCTCTGTGTCACCGCCCAACACTACGCGCCCGCTTCATTGCTTTCAAGTGATGACGAACCACAGTGTTGAACGATGTATCAGTCTATATAGACAAGTTCAAGTGGCCGCAGGTCGATGAAGACAGCGAACACGCGCAGCGAGTAAATGAGACTTCGGAATTGTGTCCCAAACACGCTTGTCGCCGCCGTCGAGATTGCTCAAAGCACGATGCTCCACGCACGCACAATGAGAAAGTCAATCGCGAAGAGCCAAGCATCCACCCTCTTCTTATCCTCGCCCGAAGCGAACGCCAAGCACTAACACCAAGCCCCCCGCCAAGCCCCGAGCCCCGACAGCCCGGTACACAAGAAGAAGATGAAGAAGAAGGCGGCTGTGCAGGTAGGGACTTGTACGTCACATGTGCAACAAAACATCAACACTGGGCACGCACGCACGCATCTAGGCACTCTCTCAGCAACAACGACAAAGCACTCACTTGGCAAGAGACGAGCCAAAATCGCCAACAAACCCAATCCAGCCCTCCACACATGAATACGAGGTCGTCATCGTCATCGTCGTCGTCGTCGTCAGCAACCAGAAACACGGACGGATGCATCACCGTGACTCTCTGCTTCCAAATACTTAACCCCCCTCCCTCGAAACACACACACACACACACGCACAGACACACACAGACCCACAGATAGATGGGCACAGCCCCCCTACCTACATACGTATCAGCAGACACGCGAAACGCCCAGAGTAGCGACCGGGCAAAAGCACACAGCACACACAGCACAGCACAGCCCCCATGCACGGGAACGAGAGCGCGCCAATCAACCGAAACGAGGGCGAGGGGGCCAGAAGAAAATGAAATACATGCACCAGCAAATCGTATGCATTATCCGACTCTGTCAATCCGTGCATTCCCCCACTATTTCCACCTAATAGAAACATACACACAGATTGACCAATCGGTATTCCCCCATCCCGACAACCTGAGAGCTGTCTGTACTGTATTATAGCCACACACGATGCTCACCATGCCTTCCCTCCCCTCCCCTACCTCCACGAAATGTGCCAAACCGGGGATATGCTACACACCACCACCAACCACTCACTCACTCTACCACTATAATCCCTCCCTTCCAAGCCAACCACACACAGTCATTCCTCCCTCCCTCCCTCCCTCCCTTTTTCCAATCCCAATCCCATGCACCCCACCACGTATGTGTAGGGAAAAGCAAGCAAGCAAGCCCCATTGAATGCTTCCCGCCACCCACCCACCCATCCATCCGTGCTCAACAAACAAGAAATAATAAATAAACAAATGCCCCAAAAAACGCCATGCAGTGCTTGTATGTATATGTGTCCCGTGAAACCCGCCAAGATGTTCGTGATCGTTACCGTGAGAGTGAGAGAGAGTGAGAGAGAAAATGATACGAGACCAGCGTCGCTAAAAGAGGGACGACGAATGAACAATTGCCGTTCGAAAAGAGTTTAAAGAAAAGGGAAAAAAGAAAAACAAAGACCAGATAGCGCCCCGTCTACCAAGTGCTGAAATACTGGTAGAAATTCGAAAGCGTCGAGCATGCCATCCGTCTTAACTGCCTGAAGATGCCTCAAAATCCCGGATAGACGAGACGGACGCCCCTCATCTAGACGCAGTCCCACCACTCTCGCCCTGCGCCTCCTCATCCGACTGCTCGGCGGCGCGATTTCTCCTGTTGTGGAAGAACACGCTCAACCTACTCCTCCTCCTACCATCAGGTTGCTGCTCGTCGGCGTCAGTCGTCGTCGTCGTCAGATCCCGCTGGTTGCGGTCCGCGGCCATGCGTCTGGCCATGGCGAGGCGCTCCTCCGAGGAAGCGGGGCCGCGCAGGTGGAGGATCTCGCGGAAGACGCTGCGGCGGTGGTGGGAGGGGATGTTTGCGGCCTCGGCATCGCGCGGGGAGAGCGGGGGAGCGAGGATGGAGGCGGAGCGGCGGGTGGAGTTTGTGTTGGCGTCGTTGTCGGCGGCGGTGGTGTCGTCGTTGGGGTCGTGGGTGGTTGTGGGGTTGAGGTCGATGCGGCTGTGGGGGGAGTGTCAGTCGAGAGAATGATGCTTTGCAGATCGTCGTATGAGGGGCGGGGCTAAGCGGGATAGGAAACTTACCATAGCGGACAGGTGCCGCTGACGTTGAGCAGCCACGGATCAATGCATGCGGGGTGGAATTTGTGGTCGCAGGGCAGCACGCGGACGTCCTGGCCAGGCTCAAACTCGTCGGTGCAGATGGTGCAGCCCGTGTACACGGTGCCCTCGGAAGCGACGTTCTCCGCGCTGCTGCCGGCTGCCGCCGGAGCAATGCCGGCCTCGACATCAGCGGATCCGCTCGATTTGGGCGGCACGGCGGGGGCGGCGGCTTCGCGCGGAGCGTCCGAGCCGCCTTCCTCGTGCGAGATGCTGGTTCCGCTTCCGCTCGTGTTGGTGTTGCTGGCAGCCGATGTTCCCGCGCCGCCGGTTGCCATGGCTGCGCCTCCCTGCCCGTGGCCATCCGAGCTCCGCCGCTGCTGCTGATCGACCTCGGCGCTATTCCTCGCCGTCGTTTCGCCCATCTCCACGTCCGTCGGCTTGGGCTCGTGGTTGTTGGTCTGCTCGCCAAACTTCACTATGGGAATCGTGTCCAGCATTGCGCGCGCGAGACCCCGCACGCGCGTCTGCCGCGCTCCACCTCTTCCGCCGTTGAGCACGACGCCGGGGCCGTACCTTTCGGGATGGCGGTGCGCGCGCAAGGCGCCGGTGATGATGATGACCAGGAAAAGTGCTGTAATAACGCCGGTGATGCTGTACAGAATGATCATGGCGACGGCGGTGGAGGGCGACGGCCCCAGCGGGTTGTTTTGCGAGTCGTTGGACGAGTCGGCGCCGCCGGTGCTGGCATTTCCGCTGCTCATGGTGCCGTTGTCTGTGGTGGAAGAGTCGGCGCTGGGCCTGATGGTGGTCAAGTAAACGTGGGAGCCGCCGCTGGTGGTTGCGCCGAGGTCGTCTAGTACTTGGCGGGAGATGGTCGCATTGACCATAGAATACAGGTAGGGGAAGCTGGGGTCGACGCCGGTGACGTTGCAGTAGTTGGCAGAGCGGCTGAAGAACAGGGCAGCGATGGCGCCGCGGTCGATGGCGGTGTCAAGGACGTTGGTGGCCTGGAGGTTGCCGTTGTAGGCGTCGGGGTCGCAATTGATGTAGGCGATGTTGGAGACGTTCAGGCGCGGGGCGGACTGGTCGGTGGCATAGAAGAGCTGGCCGGTCAGACCGACGGGCTGGCGGCGGGCAGGTCAGTATTTGTTTCGGGGCTCGGCCGGGAGGATCGTGTCAGACGCGGAAGACGGAGCAAACGTACATCCAGGCCCTCAGCGGCGCGGGCAGTGAGCGGCACGACATGCGAGATGGGCATCATAGCGCCGTCGTCGCCGTGGCGGCTGACGACAGAGAGCTCAATGCCGTCGGCGGCGGCGGCTGGGTCGGTGGCATTGGACGGCGTCACCGTCTGCGCCGCGACAGCGGCTGTGAGAGCCAGCGCGGCGGGGGCCGCTGCGCGCATGTAGCGCATCAGCATGGTCGCAGAGGAAGCGGGCTTGGGCGGATCACAGGGATGGCAGGGCCAGCATCGCGGGTGGCGCGCGCAGGGACGGGCGGAAGGTTGAGCGGTGGTAGCGGGCAGCGGGCGCAGAGCGCGATGACGGCGGACGGGCAGTGCGGAGGTGGAGCGCAAGACTATCAGGCTGTAGGGCCATGACTAAGGCGCGCGAGCCGTCAGCCGTTGTCGCGCTGGGCGCGGCTGGCGGCTTGGCACCTGCTGCGCGCGTTCCCCGCACATCACCAACTGCACCGACGCGCGCGCTCTCCCGCTCCACTCGCGCCCGCCCGCTCGACTCGCGCTCGATCGCGCTCGATTCCCCTCGCACGCGCCGCTTGTCGCTGCATGATTACGCACGCGCTCGCAGCGGCGGGCCCTGTTTCAGCAGGCGCTGCAGGGTGTGCTGCGTGATCTGCATGTCGCACCTCCGCCCTGTGGCGCGCCCGCCCTGCGACGCCTGAAATTTCACCTTCGCGTCTGCGAGCCACATGAAGCTCGCTTGCGCCGCCGTCAGCGCCTGGCCTTGCTGCGCTCTTCACGAGACGGCCCTGCTTCACACCGCGAAATTGGGTTGTCCCGTCGTGTCGCATCCGCCCTCGTACCGCTTATTTGCAATTCCAAATGCACGCATCACCAAATACTCTCAGAAATCCGGGAGGCTGACGTTGAAGGATTGTCGAGGCTGTGATTGCGGCGTCTCGGTTATCTCGTCCACGGAGCCGCGGTCCAGATGACCCAGAGGCTGTGGAGACCGCAGCACCGTCGGATGCGTGCAAAAATGCATCGCAAGCACTAGCCGCTGTCTCCGCACTGCGTGGGGCGCATGCTTACCGCTACCGTTGCCGAGATAGGGAATCGACTTGAAGGCGCGTCCGATAGCCGAGCCGGCGCGAGATGCTCCTCCCAGAAAGAAGGCCCGGCATGCGCCATTACCTATGCGCTAAGATGACACCACTTCTTAGCCGTGCGGCATTATTCCATTTATCATGAATCCTGCCGGCCCCATTTTTGTTTTTGCGTCCTTCACCACACGTCGTGCGACAGGCGACAGTCCACTCCGGTCCGTCAGCCTGCCAACTGTCGCTTTCGATCATGGGCAGATGTGCCTGGACTTTGGCAGGGAGAGAAGATTAACAGCATGCTCAACCGGCCTTTCCTGCAAAGAAGTCTTGAGATATGATTTGATGATTGCACAAATACGGGCTCTGGATTCCTTCAGTGGAATTATTCACGCGATTCTGCTTAGGTCGACTTGCAATCAGCTACGATCGTACGTGTCCCTGCTCGTCGAATTCGCTGAGGCCATTGCGCGCGCGCGATGAGCTTCTGCGGAATGGCAGACCCGATAACGTCTGGTGAGCTGAACACTGCGCCATGGGCTCCAGAGGTGTCATCTTCGCCGCCCGATCTGATCAGTAGGGTTTCGCTCTTGCTCTACTTGGGAGGTCTGGAAGGATGCTAGAGTACGGATTCCCTAGGCCAAAAAGGTAGAGCTGACAGGAGCTGGCGCCGAATGGACCCTGTCTCGACCGTCGGACTAGAACACAAGCTCGTTCGGTATTTCCTGGTGGTAATGTGCAGCTGTAGCTCTTGCTCTAGACTTCCCGCTTTCTTCTTCCTCTTCCTCTTTTCGACCATGACCTTCACGCAACGGGTGCTTCTTTCCGTCAACTTTCTCTCATACTCCCGTTACCATCGCTTAAAGAGAGTCTAAAATCACCCTGTCGATCCTCTTTCACTGTGGAAGTGGCATCGCTAGCCAGGCCCAGTAGAAGAAAGGCCTGGAACAGCAAAGATCGCACGCGACCATCTTTGGAACCGGGGCCACAATAATGCACTTCACTGCCCTCACCACTAACCTTCGCACGTAAAATATACGGACTACAATAACAGTGCGACGGAGTTTGCCACACAAGTTGCGCTACACATATGTGAATAGTCTCGTTTAGTCGTGTTCTGACGCCTGGTTGTCTAGCTTATGCGCTGCCTTTGGATCCTGCGAAGAAGCACTCTCTCGAAATTCCTGACCTGGACTTTACTGCTGCCGGCTATTTCCAGAACACAAAACGCTCACACCGCCTCAAGCGTAAGATCCCCATGCTCTGCTGACAGAGCCAACCCGGAAATAGCTGGCGAAGCCCCTTTCCAAAACGGTTAAACAGATGACTATCGCTTACGATATGATCGAATGGCGGGCCAATCCGGGCGCGTGCACAAATGCAAATACAAATAAAAATGCAAATGCAAATATTAACCGTATGTACGAATGATCAATCGTATTGATCCTTTTTATCAATCCTTCACGAATCTGATTCGAGGTGGCGCAGCCTCGGGTTTCGTTTCGTTTCCGTGCTTGGGAGGAGCGTCGAATAGTCTGCTAATGTATTTGAAATACAGTATTTCCCCTCCTGCCAGACCTCCACAGCGACACGCCAAATTTCCGTCAGACCACGTCAGCATATAGAGAAGGGCCCTCACCGCCATCTTCAGCCTCTTCGAAGTCCAGCCCCGAATCATCTCTACCCTTTGTTGCAACAACCGTTTCATTCCGATTACCTTCGTCACAATCCGAGGCCGTGTCCAACTTCTCCTCTCCCACAACCCTCTCAACCTCGTTGTTCTACACAAAACAAGGAGCCAGATCACACCTTCCTCTCTCTTCGAACTGGCCACATGGCTCCCCTTTTTCTATTGCTTCATGTTTCGTCTCTGCCATCTCATCAACTGACCTCCCAGTCATCCGAATCATTGCTAAAACGACACCGAGCCGCGCTGCCACGTTTGTATTCGCTGCTGCGACGAAGCACTCATAGTAAAGGCATTTTTTGTGGTACCTGACATACTTTTCCTATAAATTTAAAACCTTATGATATCCACCGGCCTCTTGCCATCTTTGTAAGTCAAAAATCATTGAAACCGCCTTAAAGAACTTATTTCATCTTGTGTTCGTGGTTTATAGTTTGGTTTGAGATGAGTCACGAGCCTCTCTTACTGAAAGAGTTACGTATAAGGTAGTTTCGAAGTTAGGTTAGACTGTAGTAGATGGACAAAGCTACTTGGCTCTGTTCAAACTGCATAAATCAAACTTTGTTCAGAGATTCCTTATCTTCAAGCGCTGCTCAACTGCTATGTGTCTACTAACGATACGCAGAAAAGTCGACTAATGCAGTGCTCAACTCTCTGTAAGTTTACATACAACAGTAATCTACGTATTGAACACAAGATGAGGAATTCTTTCTACTAAGCAATGGTAGCTATGGTCACTGAGAGTGGTTCGTTGCTGGTTTTCTAGGCCTTCTGACTATGTTGTCGGCTTTAGTTCCCGCTTGGGCGGCCCCAAACTCCTCGTCATCACTTTCGCAGCATTGGTCCTTTGTTTCCAAAATTTTTCATAGATCAACATCTCATAAATCTTTGTAACGCGAGATTGCAAGTTCCGTGGAATTTTGACTCCGGTTCTCTCGAACTTTAGCACTCATTACCACTGAAACCACGGGTAAGTAGCTTGAACCCCGCGGGCTAAGTTGCCAAATAAGATATTCCTCTCCTCAGTCCACAATATTCCGGACCCTCACTTATGGATCTCCCTATTCGACATTGAAAGCGTTGTAGATTCGATGCCGAATATTATCACAATCATAGTCAATAAACAGATCAAGCGCAGCATCTTCAACGACCTCACCATCAGTATTGTAGCCATCAAAACCTCAACTCAGTCTGAAGGTATTCCGACACGTATCCGGCAGCGGGGCTTCGTCAAAAACATGTCGCAGGCGCGAACGCTCTATCTAAACAGAGCGATTAAGCGGTAAGCAAAAGTTAATTTTACGAAAGCAAGCGTTTCTAAAGTCCACACAATGACCAGCATGGACAAACTTCATAGCAAGCGTCTGACAGGAGAAGGACAAATTGTCGCCATTGTCGATCGGTGGCGGAATCAGCAATATCTTCAAAGTGTAGTACGGCTTTGGTTTGGCCGAAAAAGACAGTGCCAAGTTACCCAATGCGGCCGTGAATGATTTCGATTCTCTGTAAACGTTCTGAAAAATAACCATCCTGTGTACATTGCTAATTACATGGTTGGAGGAAGCATCACAGAACGCGACTTCTCTTGACGACCGTCATGAAGAAGGCTCAGTTTCCGCAGGGACTGGAGCTTTACGCCCTCAACTTGAACACGAGCATCTCCGACTTGGCCTGCAGCCCTGTAGTTGAGGCCGATTGACCAACTGGTGACATTTTCAACCGTCTGTTGCTTATCAGAGGCGGAACCTGTGAAACTTTAGCGGCCACAGGTGCCCGATACATTCCCTTCTACAGCAGCTGACCGGATCAGCTTATTTCAAGAGTCAGTGATACAAACTCCGAGGATATGCAAGCAGTCGACTCGACAAGCAACGTCGCAGTCATCGAACTCACGAACGCGTTTCCCATAAACCAGCAGGCTATCCGGATCACCGCGACCACAATCCCAGTCCACGAGCCCACGATCAGCAGCAAAACCGGAGGTCAAACGAGCCCCTCCAGCACCATCGGCGCTCCTCCCCAGGCCAACTCAAAGCACCCGTCTCTGAACCCGGCGTCCTCATACTCACCACGGTCCTTCGCAACTTCGCATACCTCCAGCTAATGAGCGGCGGGGCCCTCAATGGCAACACCGCACCCCTTGCTCTGACAAGACATGTCCCCACCCTACCCAAGGCCTCAGCCCCATCCCTTGCTTCCTGACCACCACCTTCCTTCTTGCCCCCCTCCCCTCCCCTCCCCTCCCCTCCAGCCATCAAAAGCCGCACTCGCCCCTAGACCGCCCGCCGCTTGCACGACCTACCGATCGCGACGACCGGCAGGGTGTGCAGTAAGCAAATAATTGAATTGCTTGATTGTCGCAGAAGTTTCCTCAGCGTTGTTGAATTTGTAGTACTTCTTTTGCATATTGACTGAGTGTTTTACACTTCTTGTTGGGGGCCTGTTGTTCTTCTGTACCAATCAAGGAGGGTCCATGATTTGCTTACTGCACACCCTGCGGCAGCGGAGGGGGTGTTTGTGCCGCCGAGGGTGGGAGAGCAGAGAGGGAGGGGGGAGTATTCGGTGGTGGTAGTATAAGTGAGTTTGCGATGGATGCGAGTGAGGATCTGGAGGTAGCGAGGATGGATTCTGAGGGTTGTGGATTTGGTCGGTGATGTGGGCGTTGGAAGGGGCGTATTGCTTTGATGTCGTATGGGGATTTGAATGTGACGGCGGGTTCTAGGGATAGGTTTTTTGTCGAATTTGTTTTTGTTCGAATATGAGGAGTAGAGAGGAGGGATATATGATGTAGAATTCAATCAGCGTATGAATATATCGTTCTTCGAAACCACCACATGTTGAACACTTGAAGATATCATCTCCATGATTTGAAAAGGCCACCCGGGTTTGTTGACAAGTCTCTGTAGTGATTTCTGTTCGTCTGGCCGGGGAGGACTGGTTTCAACATATTGGAGACGCATCTGGAAGCTCCACATAAATTACTATCGTGCACAGCAAGAGGCGCGGGCAAACGACAAGAAGCTTATTAAACGTTCTCCAAGAATCGAAAAGAATTTGCTCGTTGGAATGCGTTGAATGGAGGTACGTACATCCCTTGCTTATCTCTGTGATCCAGGAACACAGGTTGGACGGCATACTAGTACCTGGAAGGAAGGTGCTAGCGGGGTTTCATGGCATTCCTCAACGCCCTAAAGCAAGGGGGAGCCGCAGCACTGCCGTCTGACACCCACTGACACCTGTCCTCACGTTTCAACGCCACTGACATGTGTACTTCAATGAGAGCAGCAGCCGACCATTATTTCTTGGTTGTGCAGATTCCGCCCTTTCTCCGCCATCGCTCACAAGAGCACGTATTCTGTTTGACCCTCAGACGAGTGGTTTGGATACTTCAACAGATCGGATTGTCGTGTGTGAAGACCAGAGCCATTCCTCTTGAAGTATTCGCCAACCGGCGGGCCTGCGAGATCTTTACTGAATGAATTGTCCGCGCAGCACCTTCGGGAAGCCACGATCTGGACATGTTGTCTGAGTATTTCTTGAAGCCCTCAGATAAAGGAGTTCGATGGAGTCTAGTGCAAGCACAGAAGGTCTCAAGTTGCAAAGCTTGATCAGCACCTATGAGTCGCGCAGTTGGGATGCATGTGGGGGAGATCTGAGACTCCGCCACTGCTGCCGTGTACGGATGTTGAAGGATGATGATTGGAAAGTGCAGTACATCGGCGCATCTGATGTCCACGCCAGGCAGTTGAGCCGAATCGCTGGCACCAACACTTCCGTCTCTCTGGGCGCAGCCTATGCAAAGCTTGTTCGCGCGTCTTGCGCGAATTGATGCGTAAATATATGCCTGAATTTATGTCTAAGTGGGCGCATGCAGCGCTCCGGAAGGTGGCGGATCAGGCAGCACAGAGCAGCCAGCATCAGCCCGCGGGGTGGGCGTTCTTGAAACAGGGACTGTTTTTTGCGAGTAGCACAAAGTGGGCAGCGCCTGGCGGTTGACTCTGGGCAGGCGGAGGGCGGATGCGACGTGGCCGGACGAGCTGCGGGCTGCTTATAAACGGCGGCGCATACGAGAAGTCACGCCGTGGCGTGGGGCTCCCGCAGTAGCGCGGCGGCCCAAGCGTAGCGAGCGCTGAAAGCTTGTCGTCACGACGCCGCACGTGCGCTGCCAGCCAATGACACGCCCGCGCCGCCTGTGCCTGCCGGCGTCAACATAACGTCATGTCCCAGCTTGGCAAGCGAGATTGTGCATCGCTACACCGGCTCAGCCGTCCACTTCAGCTCCTGCCAAAGATGCCGCGTGGCGCGGCGCCCGCATCCGCCAGATCCCGAAAGCTTAGCAACCGCTCCCGGCCGCTGCCCCCCGCTGCCCCCTCGCCCTACTTAACAACCTGTCCTGCGCCCTGCTCGCGGCGCCGACGGCCGCTTGCGGCTGCTTGGCACCTCCAGTCTGCAACCCGCGACCCTCCGCCGGCAGCTCAGCATCGCCCATGACCTGAGCTTGACTCTACGCCCCGTTCCCGTGGCGCGTTCTAGAGCCAGCCCTCCGCGCATCAAGCTCGCCAAGCGCCACCCACTAAAAGTTAAAAATAACCTGGGCGGGTCAATAAAATACGCCGTCTGCCAGTCACACTGCAGCCTGAAACCGTTCTGATATTTAGCTACTCTGCCCCTTCCATCCTCTTCTCTCCCGCTTTCCTCGTCCTCACCTTCCTCTCTTCGCACATCCACTATCCTCTGGTTTCAATCGAGTGGCACACAACATCTTCCAGTCAGGACCTTGCCGCCTGGCCGTCTCATCGCCGGGTTGAACATGTCCGCGCCAACGCCCGTGTGGATGCGCGGGCGGAGGTCTCTGGGCTTCTACATAGCCTCCGCCTCCGCCACTGTCTTCATCGTCATCTTCATCTTCTTCACCAGTTTTCCGCGCCGATTTCCCAATACCCCTCCCAAGCCTGTCGTTCCAGATCCTCCCGCCAATCGAACCGACCAATGGCGCTTCGAAACTGTCAGGGACGCCAGGAATCTCGGTCTCTCCGACTCTCAATGCGATGTCCGTAACCTCTCGACTCTGTTTCCACACACCTAACTCACTGATGCATTCGTCCGCCAGATTGCTTTCCCAAACCTCTACACAGAGCTGGACCGCGTCCGTGATCACTTTGGTCCCGCTTCCATCCATCCCAACCGCATCAAGATACATGCCGAGGACAAACCTTGGAAGCATGCCCAAATGCATGTTCTCATCTACAGCGGACAAGTCAGTTGAACAGTCTCCTCCCCTTTCGCTATGCAAGCCCTGACCAGCACCCTAGATATACATCATCGACGAGAAGAAAGGTGCCAGCAATCGCGCTCGCGGTCTTGCAGGTCTCGCCAACCTCTACAGAGCCATCAGTGCCGTCCCTGACCCTACCACCATTCCGAACATCGAGTTCATTCTCGATATTGAAGACACTCCAACCCTCTCAGTGCCAAAGGACCGCGTTGTGTGGGCCTGGAACAGACCAAAGTCGAACCTCAACACCTGGGTCGTACCTGACTTTGACGGCTGGGCTGTGAGATATACCAGCATCCTCACCTACTTGTCCAAGCACGACTGACAACCATGTTTCTCAGTTCCCCAAAGCCGACCTCGGCTCCTACGTCTCCTTCCGCGAACGACTAAAATTCATCGAGATGCCCTTCGAGGACAAGGACCCGCGACCCGTGTGGCGTGGAGGAATGAACAACAAAGTGCGAACTGCCCTCATGAACGTCACCGAGGGCCAGGATTGGGCCGATGTCCAGAAAATGACCCCGGAAACCCGCATGCACATGGCCGAGTTCTGCAAATATCAGTTCCCAATCCACACCGAGGGAAAAGCCTGGAGCGGTCGACTTCGCTATCTGCAGAACTGCAACTCCGTCCCCATCGTCCACCAACCTCTCCAGCATCAAGCCCATTATTACGATCTGCTAGTGGCCGAAGGACCGGACCAGGTATGATATCACCATCCCTTTCAATCCAAGTTCCGCGCACCGGGCGCCAACAAATCCCGCAACACGTCAAGAAAAAAAAAACCACTAACACAAGCGCCATTACCAAACCAGAACTACATTAGCGTCCGAAACGACTTCTCCGACCTCCACGAAAAAATCGCCTTCTACCACGCCAACCCCTCCGAGGCCTCCCGCATCGCCAACAACTCCGTCTCCACCTTCCGCGACCGCAACCTCACCCCCGCCGCCGAGGCCTGCTACTGGCGCCGCATGATCCGGCATTGGGCCCAGGTGCAGGCCTTCGAGCCGGAGGCTTATGTCGATGTTAAGCAGGATGATGGGAGCGTGTGGAAGAAGCAGCGCGGGGTTGATTGGGAGGTTTTTGCGCATCCGGATGCGAATTTTGCGTTTGAGTTTCCTAATGTGGGATGATGAAAAAAACAAAAGAAAGGAAATTCGGGGCTGTTGAGGGGATGGGGTTCGGATGGTCGCGATGGATGCTGGGTCCTCGTTGCTTGGGGGTAAATGACAGGGTGGGTGGGCATGGTCTGGCCGAGGAAGGGAGGGAGGGATGGCTCTTTGTGGTCGTTCGACCAGGGGGGAGCCCATTGATGACGAATCTCGAATGTCGTCGTTGCTGCAGCGGCGCAGAGGCGCGGCGGTCTCGAACAAACGGAACTTTTGTCTCGTTCCGCGTACATCGCTTGGAGCCGCCCGCCCGCCCTCCCGCACGGATTGTCGAAATGAGGAATATGTACGCACGCATCCGATCAACGAACGAACGAACGGGTGGATGGATCCTGCCACGGAGCGGCGGATATGGAGCATATGGTAATTGGGGAGCGGAGCGGATACCCAGGTGTTCTTCCTGCCTTTGACAACAACAGCGTTATTATTATTATTCGGTAGAGATCGGTTCATCGATCATGAAACATAACATACTCGATAATGTAATCAATATAGACATATCTTAAATAGCGGCGGCCATGTTGTCACGCACGCGTGCTGGTGGGATTTTACGCGCGCATGAGGACTACCGAGCGGAAGACGTACGGTAACATCCAGCTGCATGTATGTATGTATGTACCTTTTCCTGTGCGGGTGGCGGAATGAGGCGAATGTCACTGTGAACCGTCTGGGATCGATCGATCGCTGGATTGAATGAGAGGGGCGGTAGGCAGAGAAGGTGAGGGATATGAAGCGAGTGAGTGGTGAAAGAGACCTGCAAAGCCGCCAATGGCGTTGAGATGAAGGGTTTTTTGGGAATACAGCTAAGAAGTGTACTCGATCGGGGCGGACAGAGGAGAATGACACGAGGTTGTCGAGGGAGCAGGATCGGTGTGGGTTAGGTTCCCGAGATGCAGGCTAATGAGTTTGCATCTGTTTGATTTCGTATGGATTGGGAGAGTGCTGGAAAGAAGTGATCCGGATGATCTTCTAGCACCTATCCATATAGCTTATGCTCTCTTCTTCCCTCAAAGTTGCTACAATATATGATATCCTACCATTGAGAGCAGGGGTTTTAGCGGCCTTTGCCATAAAAATAGCATTTTTCGAGACGTTCAGATCTTCTTTTCGTGATATGGACTTTTTGCTCGATCAACAGCAATGTTGAAGAGGTGATTGAAATAGATTGAGGACATGCTCGCAGAGTGGTCTTGCCAATCGGCTTAGCTGTTAGGTCCAGACCGGATGATGCAGAGGCTGTCGATCCATAGGGACTTGATATGGAGCCGTCTGACAGTGACGATGACGTCCCGGAACGATTGTGGTAGTACTTGCGAAGGTGTGGAGCTGACCAGGTTTTGCAAATTGATAGATATACGGAGGCTATAATTATCAACCAGTCGTGATCGTGAGCAACAAAACATACCAGTTCGTAGGAAGCCTGGACTGTTCTCGCTTCTGCCGACGGGCGAAGGAGTGGGCTGCATCTAGAGGTGGACGGGGAAAGATAAAGCTTTCACTCAAGAACTAACTCAGGGATGCGGAGCACTCCCTCGCAGCATGATGCGCGAGATAAATCGGCAGTAGTGTTACGCTACGAACAGCAGCCAACATGACACCGAGGGGCCCGTCAATCCCTCTACAGCAGCAGTCATTCTGTCAGACAAACCGAAAAACCCACCAAACCAACAACCAAAACCCCTCCTCACAACATCACCCCTCCCTCAAACCCCTCCCCGCCAACTCATCAATCCTCCTCCCCGGCGGACTCGAGTCCACAATCGGACTCAACCCCCCCACAAACGCGACCTGCTGCTGAAGCTGCTGGTGCTGCTGCGGACCCGGAACCCACGGAATAGCCAGAGGGGACGACCTCTCCACGCCCACTCCCTCCTTCACAAGCGCCTCCCCTTCCCCTTCCCCCTCCCCCTCCCCCTCCCCCTGCCTCCCCACCCCTTCCGCTTCGGCGAGACGTTTCCTCCTAATCCGCTCTTTGGCAATGGCGACGGAGTCGCGGTGAAGCCAGGGGGGATCTTTGGCGAGGAGAGGCGGTGCATCGGGCGGTGGTTGCGGGAGCCAGCGGTGGTCGCGCATCAGGAGGAGGGAGTCGCGGTGGGTGGTGAGGTCGGGAGCGAAGTCGGGTGCGGTGGCGGGGAGGTTGGAGAGGGAGCGGGAGGTGGGTTTGAGGCGGGAGGAGGCGGTGAGGGGTTTGTTGGGGCGGGGGCTGTAGTAGCCGCCGGTTTGGATGAGGAGGTGGTCGTAATGGGGGTGGTGGGGGAGGGTGAAGGCGTTGTCGGAGGATGAGGAGGATGAGGATGAGGAGGGTGCGTGAGGGGAAGATGGAGGTGAGGCGGCTGAGAGGCTCGCTTCTGCCTCGCTGACTCGGCGGGAGGGCCATATCGAAGAGCCGGGTGTAGGTCGTGTGCTATTAGGAGGGGCCATGAACACTGCATCGTGGCAGTCTTCAATGTCGAATTGAGGCTCATCATCGTGTTGATAAACCTCAACGTAGGACCTGAAGTGAGGATGGCTCCTGCTAGTGTCTAAAGCAGTGCACTCACGAGCTGCGAAGGACCACTGTTCAAGCTTGGTATTGACCCTGTCGAGGCCGGTGGGCGATGGGGTTGTCGGGATGTTTTCATCCGATCCAACAGGTTTGGAGGAAACGGTAGTAGGGTCAACATCGGTATCTCGGACATGAAGCGGAGATTGTTCGTCCCAAACGATCTCATAGGAGCCATGGCTGGATTCCACAATGTGCATACTGGGGCTAGGAGTGGTTTGCCCAGCGCTCGAGAGTCCACTTCTCTCGTGTTGCGGAGTGATTGTGACAACGTGAACATCCGCGAGAGTAGTTGCGGTATCAGCACATGCGCTCTTCATTGATGCCACGGACGACGGTGAGGTGCTGTCATGAGACGAGGAAGAGTCTGCCCTCAGGCAAGAAGGTGTACGATAAGCGCAAAGATGGAGCCCGGGAAAGCAGTGGTGATGGTGACGAGAAGCTCTATGCCCTGGTTCAGGGCTGCTGATACGAATGCTCGGAGAGCTTGAAGTTGAATCGACAACGAGCAACTCAGGAGCAGAACGTCGAGATCCCGGGCTCTCCTCGCATGGGGTCTTTGTGGGCGAATCACCTTCAGCATGCGACCGTACCTTGATGTGGTGGCCGACGCGACGCAAGAGTGACTCGGTCCCTGATTCCTTGGAACGAGGCCGAGTCAGCCACAAGAAGTTGGAGACTGCTGCCGAAGACCGCGTCCGGACCGGAGTTGGCGCAGTGCGGACACGGCGGATGGAGCTACCGTCCGCAGGCCTTCGTAGAGGTTCTCGGTGAGCAGTTCCACGTTGTTTGGCTTTATCGATGAACGTCCCCAGGCGTTTCATTCGCCGCTCTCGCGTGACTGGGTCTGAAGAGGCCGAGCAATTCCGGACGGGCCATCGCAGTATCGTCCCGGCGTCTTCTTCCTGGCCATCCGAGACTCTTTTCGGGATCCGGCGTCGGTCGCGCTCTCGGGCCGTGAGCAGAGGGTCGGTGTCATCGTCGATGGCTGGGGCGGATGCTGCACGTCTGTTGTCCTCATCGCTTTTCTCGAAGGGGACTGAATTGACATGTTCCGCATCGGACGACCCCATCGAGCAATGGCTTCCCGCTCAAGGGTCTCCTCCGCCGAGGCGCAAACTCAGAGAATTGGGGTTGAGAAGTTGCGCCTGCCAATCGACTGACGAGAGTATGCGAGGGGGGAGGGCGTTAAAGATGGCAAGATGGCAGACAGAAATAGGTGGCGCTGGTGTAAGGTACATACAAAGAGAGGTCGAGCATTGGAGGCATCGTTGGAGAAAGAGACAACGAGAGGAAGCCGAGTTGCTAAGCGTCCGAGGAAAGAGCCTCCATCAGGCGCAAAGGGCATCTGCCGTACTATGCCATGCCCGCCTACCTTGCTGCGCAGAGTTCCACTACCATGGCGACTGCTGCTTCCTGACTCCCGACGGCGGCTTCCAAGACCATCCGGCCAAAGTCCACACTCATCTTCCGATCACGCCATCCGTTGCGGCGTGGCATGATGCGTCCGGCGCAGCAAGCAGGCGCAGGTCAAGCGCCGTGGCAAGGAGAGGTGAGGTGGAGCTGGCAGGTGACGGGCCGGGGATTGTGGAGAAGACGAGGAGCTCGGGCCAACCGTCTCGTTCTCACCAGCTGGCATTCGGCCAGCCCGCCAGCAACCCCGGATTGCCCTCCACCACTCCTCAATTTCGCCCAATATGAGGAGCACATCGCTCGACGCCCTCCTACTCCTCGGCACCGCCCTGGCCCCGGCCGTCGCTGCCGCTGAGCCAGCGCGGCCCCGCGGGGTAGGCCCAGACTGTATGTAAACACCTTTACCGCTCCCCCGCAGCTCTGCCTCTCCATCTCGACCTCGACTCCAGATTCCAGCCCCTCATCCCGCTGAAAAACACATCAATTGCTCACACGCCCCCTCCTCGCAGTCGCCAAGTTCTACAAAGACGCCGACACATTCACCTGCATCTCCAACCCAGCCATCACCCTCTCCATCTCGCAGGTCAACGACGACTACTGCGACTGCCCGGACGGCTCGGACGAGCCGGGCACGGCCGCATGTGCGTACCTGTCGCCGCTATCGCCACGGCACGCGTCGGACGCCAACGCGGACGACATCAACACGACGATCGCGCTGCCGGGCTTCTACTGCAAGAACAAGGGCCACCAGCCCGGCTACATCCCCTTCACCAGCGTCAACGACGGCATCTGCGACTACGAGCTGTGCTGCGACGGCAGCGACGAGTGGGAGGCCGTCGGCGGCGTGCGGTGCGAGGACAGGTGCAAGGAGATTGGGCGAGAGTGGCGGAAGCAGGACGAGCTGCGGCAGAAGTCGCTGTCGGCGGCGCTGCAGAAGCGGAAGGAGTTGGTGGCTGAGGCCGCGCGGCTGCGCAAGGAGGTCGAGGACCGCATCCAGACGCTGGGCACGGAGGTTGCGGCGGCGGAGATGCGGGTCCAGGATCTGGAGAGGGAGGTTGCGGAGGTGGAGCTGCGGGAGAAGAGCAAGGCTGGGCGGGGCGGCGCGAAGAAGGGGGGGAGGTTTGCGGTGCTGGCGGGGTTGGCGAGGCAGCGCGTCGACGAGCTGAGGGACGCGCTGGGGAGGGTGCGTGAAGAGCGTGATGTCAGCCGCGAGCGCGTCAGGGAGCTCGAGCAGATTCTGGCGACCTTCAAGGAGGAGTATAACCCCAATTTCAACGATGAGGGCGTCAAGCGGGCGGTCAAGGCTTGGGAGGATTACGCCGCCCGGGACAAGGGGCCGGACGGCGACGCTGCGCACGAGCGTGATGTCGATGAGTACCTCAAGCCTGAGATCGAGGGTCTGAACTGGGATGACTTTGAGGGCGGCGACGATGGTGATGTTTGTAAGTGCATGGTTCCCCAGACTACTACTATTACCCCAGACTAATCCATGCGCAGCACCCCTCCGCTCCTGGGTCGACGAGAAGCTCCACGCCCTGCGCGTCATGCTTGTTGAGAACGGCATCCTGCCTGAGGACGACTCAGACTCCCCTGCAAGCGAATCCAAAGCCGTGCAGGAGGCCAGGGATCGCCTCAAGGCTGCGGAGAACGACCTCAAGAACGAGCGCAAGGAGCTGGAGAACCACCAGAACGACCTCACCAAGGACTACGGCCCGGACGACCTCTTCCGCGCGCTCAAGGGCCAGTGCGTCAGCACCGACTCGGGCGAGTACACGTACGAGGTCTGCTACATGGAGAAGACGTGGCAGAAGCCGAAGAAGGGCGGCGGCAACACGAACATGGGCAACTTTGTGCGCATTGAGACGGTTGTCGTGGACGAGGATGTTGGCCCCGACGGCAAGGGTCTGGGCTCTGGCGAGCGCATCGCGCTCAAGTACGAGAACGGCCAGCACTGCTGGAATGGCCCCAACAGGAGCACGACCGTGATCCTGGCTTGTGCGGAGAAGGATGAGATCTGGAAGGTTAGGGAGGAGGAGAAGTGCGTGTATCGCATGGAAGTTGGCTCGCCGGCGGTTTGCAACAGCCAGAAGCCAAAGGAGGAGAAAAAGGAGCAGGCCCGCGATGAGCTCTGAGTGAGGGAAGGTCTACGAAAAACTACGAAGAGTGCTACCTTGAGAAGTTGATAGATGGTGCATGTCCATATGCATGTATTTTTGGCGCCCGGCGAAATGTTGGACAATCTCTCTATATGGACCATGCGCACTTGTTACTGCGTATATAGTAGCATGTGTCCACATTCGCGCTGTCATTGGAAAAACACCACCGTCATGGCGTGCTTCCTTAATGTCTTCCCGCTCCAACAACACGAGCACAAAAATTAACGCCTCGCCCGGATGCGCGGCAGACATCAGGCGATGGGTTCACGTGGTAGACGCATACTTTCATGCGTTATGTCGCTCTTATGACCAGGCCTCCAGAGATATCTATTGAGACTTTCCTCAATGCGCACAGGGCTCGCTTCCGGCATCCGCCAAAGAAGAACGGACTCCCGCCTCCTCAGCCACGGGAACGCGCGATACGAAGCTCCTTATCAACGATACGGGAGTCTTGTTCAACGTCCCCACCGTTTCGCCTTCCCGTCCGTATCGCCCAGCGGCAGGCAACGGGAAGTCCGTATCCGGCGATCATGGTGGCTACGGCGCGCCGCCGGGCGGGCGGGCGAAACGGACGCACCTCTGAGCCCCAGCGATCAGCGTCAAGCGATTTGCACTGGCGCTGCGAAGATCGCGGGCCATTGCGGGCGGGAGAGTGGAGAAAGAAAAATGCCACAGGGGAATCGGGCTGGATCCAGGCTTCATCGTTGCGTCTTGCTTACATTTGTTAGCGGTGTAAACAACGCGGATTCCGGGCGTCCGGCGCGCGTTTTGGCCGCTCGGTACACGTAGCTGCGGCGTGAGAGGGACGTCAGCATTCGTCATGCCTGCCGGCCGGTCGGTCGGTCGCTTATGTGGTAGCTGCATTCCCGAGCCAGGTACGCACGCTGTGCCGGTGTGCCTGTGCCTGGTGCGTGTCTGTGCCTCGCTCAGCTGCTGATGCTGCACGCCGGATCGCGCGCTAGCAGCCAGCCAGCAGTGTGCAGATTGCAGTAGTGCGCGCCGCACGTTCTGCTGCGAACCGCAGCATCCGCGTCCGAGCAAGGATGCGCCGTCCAACTTATTTTCGACGTTCGGCCGTTCTGTGGAACCCGTGGTGGTCCTTTCTCTTTTCTTTTTTTTCTTCGTCGTGTTGTTCTGGGGCCGGGTGTTTTGTTCGGTTCGGACCATAGGCGGGAAAAACGCCCGACGATCGATCGCTGGCGGAATGCGTTTGCGAGCTGCGCTAAGAAAAGAAAGTGGTGATGATCGCAGTGTGCTTGCAGCTGCAGTTTTCAACTACCGTTTGCCACCGGATGATATGGCATATGGGGTGCCTCGATGCTTGGCTATGGGGGATGTTCCTGGAGGCTCAATCTAACTACCTTTGCGAAATGCGGAGCTCTGGGTTTCTGGTGCGAGGCGAAGGTATCAAGGAGCGCTGCAGGGTCGTGCATGCAGGTCACGCGAAGCTTCCCGCGGCGATAGGGAGGAGCATCTGGAGCCTCGGGACCGACCGGCTTTGCGTATATTTGATAGGAGGGGAGATGGTGTGCAAAAACCGGGTAGAAGGACGGGCGGCCATCTCACCATGGGACCGGAGGCGTCGACAGGCCAGATATAACAGGACGATAGGAGAAAATAATCATGAAACGGGTTGGACGAGAAACCAAAGAAAGGGAGCAGCAGGAAACAGGCCACGGGATCCTGCATACATACGAGTTCTCGAGGAGCTCCGAGTTCTGGCCGTAGATAGATTGGCGATGACCTCAATGGGGTTGTGCCGTGGTGGCACGACGGTCAGGCGTCCTACAAGCTGCACCTTTCTCATAGGCAGGACCATAGGTACCCGCGCTTCCCCGGGCAACGGAAAGGTTGTCCTGCAGAATCAAAGCCAAACCGCGGTCAGAAAACGGGGCGAGCGGCGGGCGCGCGGCACTGCCGTCTTTGACTTTGCCGCGGGCACCGAAGGCCTGGGCGGCGTGGCGATACGAGTCAACGTCAGCAATCCTGAAGCAGGCTAGGTGGTTAGCTGTGCTTACTGCCAGAGACACGGCGGGCACAGCACTCGGACATTTTCCAGAGGCTGGCATTGACGTGTTCTCGGCATGGAGCGCAAACGACAGTGCTCCGACGGCAGTTCGACTGATGCCGCTGGCCGCGCCTCACACGCGTTTATGCGCGCGTAGAGATGAGGCGCGAGGCGTGACAGACGCCAGAGGGACGCCACGATGATGAGGCGGCGTAGTCCGTGGGCGGTGTTTCCTCTGGGATCATGGCTGTCGCAACCCCGCGGTCCTGTCTCATGATGCTACAAAGGCGAATTTTAGAGCACGGCTCCGACGGGCCACATCACCGTCCACGATCTCTTCTTTTTCTCTTCCGAAAGCCTGTCTATTCTTTAATCTCGCACAGCACGACCCAGAGCGTGCGGCGCGGGTTTTGGGGATGGGTCCGGCAGTGGGTGTTCTGTGCATGCTATAGAAGCTGACATGCGATTAGGCGAGGTGTATGATCGCCTTGCTGCAGCTGCCGGGCGGCATGCGCCGCGTGTCAGACGAGGAAAGAGCATGCCGGCCGTAAATAGTAGGGAAAGGGGGAAAAGTAGATGAGATGCGCCGCTCGAATGCGTGGTGCGGTTGCCTGAACGGGCTAAGATTTGGCGATAGTGCCCGGCCACGAGGTTGCTGGTAGCGTGAGATTCAGCCCGATCGTGCTACTATTGCGCTACTCCGCATAGCGGCGCGCTGCTATGGACATGGGTTGCATTGGAGGCAGGCGGTGCCCGACAAAGTCTGCTGAAGTGAAAGGACGCGGGTAGGCATGCGGCGCCATGCAGCGCGGCGCCGGCTATTTCGTGGAGCAAAACTTTGATGAAAAGGACGGCGGCAGCGATTGGGTAATACGAAGGTGAAGAATTGGCAGCAGCGCCGGTAGGGCTCGGAGATCGGCGGCGGCGGCAGAGCGGTCGTGTATATGAGTGACGTTGCAGGGTGATTAAGGCGCGGTCTAGAGCGCTGAGTGGTGTTGAGCCGGCGGCTGCCCCTCAGCGGGAGATCCACCAGCACACTTTGCAGCGCGGCCGGGGGCCCCTGCGGCGGCGCGCCGGCGCTCGAGACGTGAAACAGGCAGCGGGCGCGGTCAGCCAGCCAGGCGCTGGCCTTAATCAACGCGGCGGACCAAGCCTCGATGGCAGTTTCAGGCGCGAGTCCGCCGCAGCGGGCGCTGGGCCAGGATGGCCGGGAGCGAGCGATTGGCGCCGCGCTGGAGCCGCCGCGCGCCGTGCAGCTCGAATCACTGGCCCGCGACGCCAGCCGATGCAGGTGCGCTGCAGCGTCGCTGCCGTTCCTGGCGCGAAGCCCTTTCCGGCGCCGCGGCGAGATAGCGATGCGCGCCCAGCCGCTCGCCGCGCTGCTAATCGCCTCCCCGCGCCGCCGCTGCGTGCGCTGGCCGTTGCGCCCCTGCATGTCGCCTGCCAGGGCCGCCTCGCGTGGAGGCCTCCCGGCCGGGCGCCGGGCTCCTGTCGCCGTGGCGTCGCGCTGGCGACCTGAGACCGCCCGCCGCGCTGCGTCGCGCTGCTGTTTGCCGGCGGCCGCGGGCGCATGCCGCTTCGGGCGCGCTGAGTCGAGAAACACCGGCCGGCACGGCGCTCAAGCTTCGCCCCGCGCTGGGCAGTGGGCGGCTGCGAGCCCGATCGGCCGCGTGCCAGCTAGTGCGGTATGTGCTGATTGATGTGGAAATTGTGACATTGTCTTCGCCAGCGGCCCCCTTGCAGGGCCGTGCTCAAATTGCCCTCCTCCACCCTGCGCGCCCGCCCGCCGCTGGCCCCGTCTCCTGCCCGCGAAGCTGCCAGCTGCTGCTGCCACACCCTCGTTCTTTTTTTGCTGACCGGCGCTGTGCGGCCAGAGGTCCTCGCGCTCTCGCTCCGAAGCTCACTCCAGCTCCGCGCCGTGCTGCTGCCCGCCGTCCACACTGCTCCGCGTCAGGAGCCCGCGCGACGACGCCCGCACATCCATTCATTTCGTGCATTCCGCCTGCGCTGCCCGGCGTCAATCCCCGATTATTTGATTGCGCCACACCCGAGCACGACCAAAGTCCATATCCCCAGCCCTGCGCCGCCGCGTGCGCTCCGAACCACCTCACCCGCCGTCCATACCACCGCTCCTTTGCCTGCTGCTCCTGCACGGCGTCCGCTCGTTCAGCCCCGGCCCCGACATCCAAGACCCCGTCCCACGCACCCCCGCCCAAAGAAAATCCCGTGCCCGTCGCCGCTCTCTGCATGGCCGCTGCAGTGCAACGTCACGCTCTCTACAAGTAAACGCCCGCGGAGGAAGGACGCGTCCTGCAAGTACGTCGATCGCTGCCGCTGCGGCATCATAAAGCCACGTCGGGGGCGCCAGCTCACTCGCGCGCCTGCGGCTCCCACCCCCAGACTGCTGACCCCCGCTGCAGCTCGCCTACCGGGCTGCGCTGTCTTTGAATAAACCCTCGACGATCCATTGAGACGCCTCAGCTGTATGTACGCTCTTTTCCACCCCCTCCGCCATGAATTTCCCGTCGCGCATGCCGTCGACGCGGTCGACTGCCTCGGCGCGCTCCACCAGCTCGACCCGCAGCAGACTCTCTCTCACCGGCATACGCATGACTAACCTGTACAAGGCCGCCATGAATCGTTTCCTCACGCGCAAGAAGACCGAGGCGGCCCTCGACGGCTTCGACGGCCCGCCGCCGTCGGCCAAGAAGAGCAAGAAGGGCAAGAAGGGCAAGGAGGAACCCAAGCCTCAGCTGGACCTCAGCCAGGCCCTGCCCTCGTCGGATAACTTCCGCACCAGTCTGCTTATGCCCAACCTTTCGGCGCGGTTCAGCATGCTCAGAGAGCAGGACGATCCGGAGTCGAAATTGGGCAAAGCCTTGGACGACAGCGTCCTCTACCCCAAACGCCAGTCCCGGCTAACCGAGTTTGGCTTCAATCCGACAGGCCTGACGGACATTGCTGAAGTTTCCTCCATCAACGATTCCATACGACCCCCCTTTCTCGCCGGAAGGTCTGATTCTTTTGACGGCGGGTACGGAACCGACGATGACTCGATTCACAGTGGAAGTGTCATGAGTAGGTCTCGGCCCGGCGAAGGCAATGTTCTCTTTGGTGGCCGTCAGAAAGTCTACTTGGGCAACCGCGCACTTTACGACGACGACATCGGCATGTCCGCATACCAGCGGCTAAGGGCCGAGGAACGCCGGAAGAAGCAGGAAGAGGAGGAACAGCACCGGCAAAGAGAATACCAAGACGAAGAGCCAGAAAGCCCGGCGCACGACCTGAAGCATTCTTCATCATTCTCTGAATCTCTCCGACGTCGCGAAACCACGTCCTCGACTACCTCCGGGGCTGGTGCTCGCATGTCAACGGCCGCAACTTCGATCGCATCCCAAGGCGCAAATGCAATCCCGCCGTCTTCTGCGTCTGTATCCTCGGTTCAGGGTATCTCCTCGTCAGATCGTACCACGACCAAAGGAAAGAGGCTGTACGAACAGGGTCTGGACAAAAACATCCACGAGCAGCAATCCTCTGCGATGAACAGACTCAACTCTCTCCAGAAGCAGCGGACAGCGATGGGCGGCCGCGCAACTCCTCCGCTGATGCAAGCGAGGAGTGCGACCAACCTTAGCGACCGCTTCAACCGCGCCGGCCAATATCGCGCAGCAAGCCCTCCGCCCTCGGCGCCGTTGGCCAACATGTCGAGCTTCATGGCCGCTAAGGATGGGGATTCACAGCAGTCGAGTCCTGTTGTGAGCACGTCTTCTCCCACCAGCCCCTTTCCGCCTATTAGCCCCTTGGACGACAACCATCCGTTGACTTCCGCTATCCAGCCTGGAGACCGCGGCAAGGCGACTGCAATGGGTGCGTTCAACAAGCCGAGGCAGCAATTCGATGAGAACCAGTACCTGCAAAGGCAAAGGCAAATGCTTCAAGGCCGTGAGACCCCGCCTCCGAGGAGACCATCTCGCTCCCCGTCCAGAGCGGTCCAGGAGAAGCTTGACAAGTTTGAAAAGAGACGCAGAGAGTCAGATGCCAAGGCCAGGCAGCCTCCTTCAAAGCACGTCCTGGACGCTCGTCAGAGGCTTGATGCACTTCGGAGCGAAATTGCAGCAGATCTGGATGATCTTAGGCCGCCCTCTGACTCGGAAGATGAATCTGAGATGAAGATCGAAGAGCGGCCGACTCGTAGCCGAACAAGGACAAATTCGAGCAACACGACTCCGCCTGTTCCACCGTCGTCGCATCCAGTAGTAGAAACTGCCCCGCCGCAGCCAGCATCGCCGCCGAGACAAGGTGAAGCTCCTAAGCCAGCCTCTCCCAAAAATGTCGAGAAGCCAACGGCATTCTCGGTTTTCCAACGGGCAGCCAATCAAATGCAAGTTCAGGCTACTGTCGATTCCCCCCAGGAAACCCCCGAGAAGGAACAGAGGACTTTCTTCTCCTCTCCGAACTCCAGCGATGATGAGGACGAGCCCGAGCCCGAGCCCGAGCCCGTCCGATCTCCCGTCCACGCGCCTCCAATGCCTAGAAGCAAGCCGCAAAGCCCTGTGGCTATGAGAAGCAATCCCGCTTCTGCTGGTGCTTCGCCTGCCATGAGATCGCCTCTTGCGCAACAGCATCCTGCACTACGCTCCCCAAGCGTTACCTCGCCCGTTTCCCGCGCTTCTGAAAACATGCTCCAGGCCATCCACTCGCCGCACGAATCGGAGAGAAAGTCGGAAGCTTCAACCTTTGTCAAATCGGATGCCACCGACCTCGATTCCCCTACCCTGGGCCCTGAAAATGGCGGTCTCAACGGCATGATTAGGCAACATCTTCGCCAACAGAGCGGCGTATCCTCTATATATGAGAATGACCGCGATGATGATGATGATGACGCTCAGTACCAAGTCCACTCCAACCACCTTGTGGCGAACTCGATGGTTTCGGATACCCCTGGCCACTCGAGCTACAGTCACTCGAACCCGTGGGACTTGGAGGACCTGGATGGTGGCTATTATGGCGAAGCAGACAGTTTGAGCTCGGTCAGCCCGATTGATGCCTCGAAGGCTAAGACTCAACCATTCCCCCGTTCTGGCCCCAGCGTGGAACCTCGCTCCGGCGCCGGTCCGGTCAAGGAACAAGAAGAGTCAGACCGTGATCAGATTGCTCCCTGGGAACAAGAGATGAGGTCCAAGCACAATAGGAATGTCAGCCAATCGACAATTGCGGATAGAGAAGCATTCCAGAAGGAACTGGAGGAGAGACAAAAGGTCATCCAGGAGGCTCTTCGGAGCAAGGTGGAAGCTGAAAGCCGCTCCAGCAGTCCCACTGCTGGTATGGGTGGCGCTCTGAAGGCGTTCGGTATGCTTCGTGCCAAAGGAAGCCGCGACACTCTGGTTACTCGCTCTGGTCCTAACTCGAAAGCCATGAACATGCTTGGAATGGGAGGAAACGCTAGCAACATTTCTCTGACGAGGACGAGCGAAGAGCAGTCGAGGAGATCCCGGGACAAGCAGACCAAGAGTCAAGTGCCCACTGATGACGACTATCGCAGGGAGTTTGAGGAGCGTCTGACCCGAGGAGCGAGCGGTGATCCTGGGTCCGAGCCGAAGTCGAGCAAGAGCCGTTCTCCGTCTTCTCAGGGCATTGGTCGCAGCAGAGCCAACTCGCATATCTCTAGCGTCTCTGGCCGATCTCGGAGCCGTACTGGTCCCCACGAGTCTGAGGAAAACCACGAAATGCCTCCCCCTATCCCCTCGCAGTTCCCGAGATCCGGACTACCAACTCCTGACTCGATGCCTCCGGGATCACCTGTTGTCGAAGCACCAATGGGCCCCCCCGCCTTACGCATGCGGAGCGGCAGCAGGCCATCTATGTCTGGGTACTTTGACCAAACGAAGTCGCTGCTCCACCCTATTCAGACTGGTATGTCTGGTAATGTGCCTCGCGTCTCGCCTGTATCCGCAGGCCCCACTCCTCACGTCTCCCCTGGATTCCCTCCAGGTCGCTCTCCCGCCGCTCCCGGCACAAGATCTGCTGGTCACAGCCCAGGTATTCCTTCGGTGCCAATGAGGGCAGCCACCTTTGCCGCACACTCCAACCATTCGTCTCCCGCTATCTCTTCGCCGCCTCCCCAGCCACCAAGCCGCGGTTCCGGTGGCGTTCCACGTAAGAAGTCGATTCAGAAGGCGATCATTTCGGAGCCTATGTTCCTTTCCTCGACTTCTGTCGTTGACACGATCGAGCTTCCTCCGGGCGCTTCGCTCAAGAACGGCATGGGTCAGGCGCCGCCGCCTCTCCCACCGATCAATCCCATGCGTCGCCGCTTTGGCTTTGGTCGTTCCGACTCACACGGTTCCAACTCTACGGCCTCGGATGGCAGGCCGAGCACGGATGACAGTGACAGCAAGAAGGCACGTTCTAGGTTGAGGAAGAACAGCAATCCCGCGTTGAAGAGCGCTGCGGGTCAGGAGAGCGACGAGCCGTTGCCGCTGAAGATCTCTGCTCCACAGCATGTGAAGGAAGGCGCCATGTTTTAAAGGATGGGTCCCAGCATTCCACTATATCCACGGCACGCAGCCTGGTCAGCTGCTCTGCAACTGCTCCTGTAACATCCTCGACGTCGACGCGTGTCGACTTGATGTGTAAACGGCTGGCAATTTCTTCATTCAGTTCTTTCTTCCAACGACGATCCTCAGTCGAACATCCCATTTTGTTTTGCTTTCTCTATTGCAAAGCGTGTTTTGCACGATACCTCTTCTCATAGTCGAATTTGTGTTGTTAGTCGTTTTTAAACAATCGCCTTCCCACACCAGGCGTGCTAAACACCCTTCGGCCCCCTTTTTTTCCTTTCTAAAATTGGCCCCTACGAAGCAACAACCCCTTTGAACTTTTCACTTTTTGCCTCCACGCCCCTTATTTGGCTTCTTCTTTCGATACGCTTAATTTCTCCGCCCCACCTTTTGTGCATATGGTGGGACGGTCTTTTATGTCTCGCATCAGAAACGCGGTCACGCGGCGTTTTTACCCGATAGGTCGCGGTGTGGAGGGGGGGTTTTTTTTTTCATCTGGCGCCTGCGGCGCCTTCGGCCTTCTGGTGGTTATTGCAACTATTGCTTTTCTTCAATATCCTCTCTCCTCCTCTACAGGCGGTGTTCATCGGCGAGAGCGGAAAGAGGTGACTGTGTCTTCTTTTTCCTTTTTTTCTTCAATACTGCTGCTGCTCTAGTACTACGAGGCGCGAAGATGGTGGCGGGGCCCGGGCCAGTCCTTTGTTTTTGTTGTTTCAAATGATACACGTAGGTAAACCAGAGACGGACGGATGGAAGGGTTGTCTTGGAAAGGATTATGGGTCAGGAATGGATGGGAGGATATCATGGGAGACACTAGTTTTTTTTCTTCCTTTTTCTTCTTCAATCCTCTTCTCTCCTCATCTGTTTTTGTCTTCTTCTACCAAATTGGGACTGCTGCTGAGTCGTACATGTTCGAGTCAGAGAGGGGGGATGGGAGCAGTCTGTTCTTTTCAAACACTTTTTTCTGTGGTTCTTAAAGAGGGGAAAAAAAGCTAGTGTCTAAAAATGCGAACGGGCTGTGCGTTTCTTGTCATGCAACTTGCTGAACAAAATAGTCTTCGTGAAATAATAATCAGGGAGGTGTTGTGGAGATGGAGAAGGGGAGGTCCTTACGCTTGGCGTTAGAGCAGCGCTGAACAGGAAAATAAACCCACGGAGCTGTGCGCCAGATTGCTAGGTAAGCGCCACCACGCCAGGCCGGTCAGGCTCTCATCCATCACCTAGCTCGATGGATCAATAGAGCCTAGGTAAATGCCGACAGCAATCCCAGCACTCTCCGTTTTTCTGGATGGATGCTTCAACTCCGCACACGCCAATAGTGCATCACCGTTGAGTCAGCTGCTACCTGCACTAGCTGCATAATATGAGCGTTAACAGATAGTGGTGCTGTCTAGCTTGGATAGATGAGGCTGAGCGCCGGAGTGCCTGGATGGGCTTGTGAGGTATTGTAAGAGGCAGGACGACACGCTCCCTGATCTGCTGTGAGCGCCCGCGGAGGCGCGACATAGGCGTCCAGGTCATTGAACGATGGGGTTTCAGTCAACCACACATGTGTTTCTTAGCAAGATTTAGTAGTCGATGGTACGATTTATAGAGAGGTGTTGGTGGTCCAGAGATCTTCTGAGTTGAAGGGCTTTAGCATCCACGTGAACGGTCGGCTCCATCTTAAGTACATACGTGCTCATCTTTATTGTCTCTTGATATCTTCACAATCACCTTTCATCGACTACAGTTTACCTCCGTCTTTGCAGAAAATATTTTCGACAAGAAACCCTTGTCGGCAGAACCGCACTGGTGGAGTCAGCACGCAATGACTGCTATCGTGGCACCGGATTGTTGCCGTGTCCCTTCGTGTTCGCTCTGCGGTTTATTTAGCTTAAACTGATCAGGGCTGGTATATGTAGATGTTGAGAAGCAGCATTCTCCATCGTTGTTGCGTCAGCACGTTGAGAATGAATGAGCATCTTCAGCGGTGATAGATGGGGAAAGTGAGGTAGCAATTTAACTCCATTGCTGGAAGCCATCCATGCGCTAAAGCCACGCCGACTTCCAGGAAAAGTCAACAGCCGCGTGGCGCTACATATAAGCAAACCTCTACAGCTCTCTTTTGTGGAGTGACAAGGCGGATGAACGTATCCGAGAGAGAGAAGATAAATAGGTCTCAAGAGCTGTCTTCGTGCCGGTCATGAGGAAAGAAGATCATACATTCGCCGTTGTATGTACACGCCGCCATTTACTTTAGGAAGGCCCACTGCTTCCGTACACCCCTTACTTTTTCAGCGAGCAAGCGGAAGGGACTGACATCTTCAACGCTCAAGCTGGTCCTACCAACCCCAAACGATTCCATTACGCACTTCTACACTCTGCCCTTCTTGTTTGCTGAAGAACTCGGTTGCATAGCTTCAATAGTCTCTCTTCTTCGCCGTTACGGGTGTGAGATTCGAAGCGGGCTCGGGAAAAGTCAGTGAAGGCTTCGATAATGCGTCGAGCGGACTGCGCCCAACATTTTGGAGGGTTGATGGCTGTATCAGCAACAAGATTTGCAGAATAGCAGCAGCAACGTCTTCATTCAGACTCCGTGACGTGCTGAGCGTGGGGCTTAAGATTTGAGACGTTCTGCTTGTCCTTGCGCAGAAACTGAAAAAAGCATCGAGGCACGAAAAGCAAGTAACTTTATCGTATAACACCAAAGAGCCAAGCAAGACATTCATCATTGGGATCTTGATGGTAGGAAGTCAGCTGTTGTTGTGGAAGGCTGCGCGGTATTTTCGTTTTATGAATATGCCTCCTCTCGGCACGAGCGATCAGGCACTGGAGGGGGGCAGGACACATCGAGCATGCTTCAAAATGCCACTCGCGTCGATGTCCTCTTGGGCCCACCACAAAGGCTACGGGTATTCTCACAGCCGCGTTGACGATGGCATATTTCGACTTGGGTGCTCGGTTTGGGAAAGGAACCTCCTCAAGAATGCTACTTTATGCTGCTTCGTCGGGCTCTGGTCAGTTCGTGAATGTTGCCGACATGCGGCGGAGTCGGAGGTGGCAGATTGATGCTGAACGTCAGTCAAGAGAAGCTTAGAAAAGTAGGTACTAAAAGCAGTGGTGAAGAGCTGCATTATGACTCTTTGCCCTTATTAGAGAGAGGCTATAGGAACATCGCCTTGATGGTATCTATAGGGACAAACTCGAATAATATCATGTTTGCTGAGGATTTTGCCAAAGTGCAATAATATGCATGACTGGCTATCACTTCCCGAAAGGCCTTACAAGATAGGAAGCGAACTAAGCATGGAGGTGGTTTTATAAGGTAGGACTTTAAAAAACATAAAGAACCTAAACATTTCCTCCGAATATCTATCATACTGGGCCCCCCATGTGCTTAATAAGGTGGCTCATTTCGGCGGCCCATCACATTCTATGCGCAGCTGGAAAGCAGTAGTGTGCAACACAGAAAGCAGGAAGAACTAAATGAGCGACGTTATAGCGCATGGGAAAAAGGTAAGCGTATGTGATCTCGAAGAGATATAGCTGCGTATCGAACACAAGTGTGACTAAAAGCTGAAAGGATCTTTCTCGTGCTCTACTAGTCTGCTTACTCCTTTATACTTCAAGCTGCGAACGAGGATTCAGGCATCCACCATCTGGTTTCAGTGTAGTATGTAGTATCAATTCTCGGAACTTACCTGGGTCCGAAGGTCCAACCCGGTCGCGGCACTTCTATAAACCCTCAACACCAAAGGCCATCGACCTTGAATCAAACCAGCAGCACTGACAAGGTGTGTCGGACTTAACGGAAGCGTGGCACCTTCTTTTTGTCGAATACGAGAAGCTTGTCCGGACATTTGATCAGGGCATCCGCTCGGAAAGGCCCGATGTATGCAGGCACGGCGGCGAAATTCGGCGGATCACTGGCACGCTAGCAGCCAGGGGCGCGCTTACCTACACGTCGATGACGTGCTTGCTGGAGAGTCTCCTGTTTGGGTTACGAGCGGGCGCTTCTTGGAATTTCCTAATGAGGCTAGTGTCGAAGGTTGAGGGCGGATACTCCAGGAGTGCAGAGTCTAATGTAGTTGGAGTGATTGCGAGATCGGATGTTTCCGTTGAGGCCGGCGACCATGCTGCTCATGGCGGCCTGAAAGCACTTTTATTAGCAGGGTCGCTGACGCTGGTTGATTCATCACGCTGCATCCGACCGAAGATGCACCTGAATGCAAGCATTGCGAGGGGGAGAGATTCTCGGTGAAGTCGCAAAGAGCATCAGCAGCAAGGGATCCCGATGCACGTGAGCGCGGGAAGCGCGCGGTGGAATGTGTTGGATGCATTCTGGAGATTGCAATCAGAGTTGAGGAACAAGAGTCATCGCCGGTACAGGTTGGCAACCAGGTGCGGCTGGCTACAAGGATGCTGACGATGCAGCAAAGTCAAGGCGGAGGTTCCCTTAATCAATCACTCCCACCGGCGAATACCGTGTCATGCCGACTTGGAGTCTCCCAATCCTGGCATTCTTTCTCTTCCAGCTGCGGTGCTGAGGCGATGTTTTTTTGGTGGTGGGGGGCAGCTCAGCCATGCATTCAGGAACAGTTGCCGCGCGGTTTTTCGGGAGATTGCACGCATGCTGGGACGGTAGATCAGAGTTCTTAGTCAGGTTCCGACGACGGAGCTTGACGAGCCTCAACTTCCAGTCATCTGCGCACGGGGATCCTCCCCGGAAAGTCGGTTCGGACGCCGCGCGTTGTGCAGCGCCGGCCGGCCGGCCGAGCGGCGCAGACAGGAAGACAGCGAGCGGGCAGCCTGGCGGGCGGCGCTGAGATTAGGGAGGGTGGAGGCGCGCATATACTTCGCCACGACCACAACGGCTGCGCTGGACGGCGGTGGTGGTGGCAGCGGAGGTGGGCGAGTTCGCGCGACGGCACGTCTCAGGCTGCAGGTGCCTGGAACCGGGAAGGGCGCTGGCGAGCCAAGGTCGAACGTCTGATGGCACGAGTACGTGCATATTACAAGGGGGCTTGCAGAAGCGAGCGCGCGAGGCGTTGCGCTGCTGACTAAGTAACCCGCCGCCTGATCGCGCACGCCCTCCTCCATGTCTTCCGCATCTTCCTCGTATCTGTCCCCTGCCCGTCATGCTCGAGCTTCTCCGCTGCCCGCAAAGGTGGTGGGCGTGAGATACGACTCTATCAACACCAATCGCCCATGTAGCTATATCTGCCGCCAGCTTCCCCAGCTTCCGACGTCAGCTTCTGTCCCGGCCTTTGCCACCAGAATGGCTGCCGGTGATGGAATCCAGGTGCTTCCACCTGGCGCTGGCCTTGTAATTGTCATCGGAATCGGCCGTGTCTTCGCCACTGTGGTGCTCTGCGTGACCCGGATGCAGAACAGATATACAGCTTTCTCAATTCACCATGCCGAAAGGTTCAACCCGCTTCCAGAAGTGTGAGACCCGGTCTCATTCCTGCCGGTATTGTGTTTTCATGAACGTGCTCTGCCACCGTGTATCCTCCTAAACTTTCCGGAGTCAATATCGAGCTTTGAGTGTGCTGAAAGTCATCTCATACTGACGTATCGTAGCTCCTGACCTCCTCTACATTCGCCTGTTCGTATGGGGTGTGCGGGCCCAGGTGGCATGGTGCTTTGCGCTGTCTGCAGATTCTCCTCTTCGCCATGATCGCCATCAAGATCAAAGCCAATGCACCAGGCGCCCACGCCTTTCCGGAAGTTGTTCTTGCGAGACATGGCAAGCTTGCACACATCACCGATTTGGTCGCCGGCCTCTGCTGCAACATGTTGGTTGGAGCCTGTCTGTTGCTCGGCGATTCGCAGGTTGGTCTATGACGTTGCAGGATTTCGGCTCCTGAGCATTCTGACAAGATTCAGGTCGTCGGTGTCTTATCCGTTATGAACGTGTACGCTTCGTGCTGGCTGGTCCCATTGTCGTTGCCGCATTCGTCGTGGCAGGTGGTCCTCGCAGCACTTTCATCGCCATCTTCGTCTCCTGCTTCCTTGTTTGGGCTACCAGCGACATCCTTGGGAGCCCGTCAAAAGTGTACGATCTGCTCGTGGCTACTTCGGGAACAAGGACAGCTCGTATCTCGCATTCCGGCCCAGAGACGGTCTCGTTTTCGCCGTCGATTTTCTTGTTGCAGGCTTCTGCACCTTCTGGTTTGGTCAAGCGTACTGGCAGCGCGCAATCGCAAGCAGATCCGAGACTAGTATCCAGGCGTACATTTGGGTGCCATCGCGTGGGACGAAATCCTTTTCGGATTCACAACCGCTATGGGGTTCGGTAAGCAGTTATGCTACTGCCTCATATTTCATGTAAGCATACTGACGGGGCCTTAGGATGCGCTGCTCTTACCAACACTCCCTCTTTCCCAACATATCCCAACCCCCCAAGTACTGCGCAGAATGGCGCAGATTTGTCTCCTCCCGCTATAACCATTGTACTCCTGGGTAAAGGTGGCGCTGTCTTGATGCTCTTGCTGCTCTTCATGGCTGTGACCTCGTCAACTTCAGCAGGGCTTATCGCTGTCTCTTCTCTGCGCATATTCGATGCCTGCAAGACTTACATGCAACCTGAGACGTCCTCAGCCAGGCTCGTGACAATCTCGCATTACGACATCGGCATCTCTTCCGCTGTCTTGGCCGCATCCTGTTGCATCCTGAACGCAGTGGGCGTGAATCTCACTTGGCTTTTGACCGTCTTGGGCATCATCGTCGGTGATGCCGCTGTGCCCGTGGGTTTCATTCTACTCTGGGACCGCATGAGCACACCAGACACGATATTCACATCTTACATTGTTTTGTCTCTTGGACTCATTTCGTGGTTCTTCACCGCCCAGAAGCGCTCCGGTGGTATTTCCATTGACAAGACTGGCGATACTACCGCCGCCGTAGCCGGTAACGTGACCAGCTGTGCCGGCGGTGTGGTCGTTGCTGTAAACCTGAGCTTCTTGTTCCCCCAGAAGCATGTGTCCATGAGTGCGAAGACTATTGGACGGTACAACAAGATCCCAGGCATTCCGCCGACAAAAGCAAAATTGCCCTCTGCGTCCGGAACACCGCCGTCCGTGGTGCCCGAAGAAGTCGGAGAGAAATCAGACGATCCCGAGGCCGCCGCGGCGACGGCACTGCCGCCCAACCCGAGGCCGAGCCATAGGAAGTTCGGACCAATCCGCAGCCCGAGACATTCGCACCGACCGGCAACGAGCCAGTCGATTTCTTCGAGGCAAGCCATGTAGAGCCGATGGAACCCGTCCTGGTCGGGAAAAGCACGCGCTTGGCTGTCGGAGCCAAGTTAGTCCTGTGGGCGTGGCAGTCATACTTGTCCCCTTTGCGCTGTCCGGCACGGACTACATTTGTAAGTGCATTTTAAGTTATAATCCCTGCATGTACTTCTCGCCTCAGTCCCCAGATCTGCGGTCGAAGATCACTCCCTGGCCCTGTCTGTGGTCTAGACCTCCGCCGCCCTGTCTGCAGCCTCGTCATCGTCGTCGACTGCGTGGAAGCAAGACGTCACAAACCGGCGCCCCCCTGCTTATTTTGCGTTTCTTCCGCTGTCGGGAAAGGCACCTGCCGAGCCCGCCAGCATCCACGTTCCGAACCTTGCCTGCCCGACCGCCACCGCCGAGCAATCCCTGTCCTTCCCTTCTCGTTAACCTTCTCCTCTTTCGTCCTGTCTCTGCTGCTTTGGCTTCATCTGTCACGCATTTCCTTCCAAGCACCATCCCTGCTCTGCCGCACACCCTCCCCCGCCGTACGTCCACCCCCCTTCCATCGCTCCGCTCTTGGTCTGTCCGCCCTCCTACTCTCCTGCATATCTTCCTTCCTTGGCATGCTGAAACGCACCCACCCATCTCTACCATAGCATAACCTTTTTTCTTTCCTCCTCAGCTCCCAAGACGCTTCAAATCCTTACATTCTCTCCTCCCCCTTCTATCTCCCCTACCTATACCCGCCAGCACACTAGCATCCCACCTTCCTCTCTCGTACCCTCACCCCCCGCACCCGATCCGACCATCCGAACCCAACCGAAAGTAAAACACCACACCAACACACCATCGCCACGAAAATCCGCCACCCCCTTTCTTCCCTTTTACACGCAACCCACACCCACTCCCCCGGGACCGATCACCACACATACACACACACGCGCACGCACGCACGCACGCACGCACGCACCCCATTACCACGCCCCCGGGTCCGGACCACCACACTCCGCCTCCATGCATGCATGCACACATGCACACACACACACACGAACATGCCCAACTCACCAGCACGAAAAACCCCCCACACACGTAGACACCCAAACCCCTCTTGTCTTCACTTCACCGGAGCGAGCTGGCTGGCTGGCTGGCCCATCGCCTCCTCCTGGGTCTGGGCGTCTGTCTGGGCCCGACGATCGCGAGCATCTGCATCATCTACCTACCTACCCGCTCGTCGAGTCGAGTCGACGCGCGCCGGGGGGTGGGGGGCGGCAGGGGGCGCGGGATTCGTCCGTCTGCTCGGTGCGTGTCCTAGCCGCTCGGACGGACGAGGGACGGAGATAATAGCTGGAGAGAGGGTGTGTGTGTGTGTACTGTATGTACGTACGTACGTATGTAGGTATAGGTGTAGGTGCCACGGATGCGGGAGGTGCCGTCCGTGCTACATTTTGACGAGCACACGAGCTAGCTAGCTGGCCGGGGGCTGGTCTGAGACAGTTTTGTCTGGCAGGCAGGCAGGGTTGCGCCGTTCGCGTGGGTCTGTCGTTGGCGGTCGCCGTTCAGTAGGGATTGGCGGAGGTACCGTACCTACTTTTTGGGTGGGCGGCGGGGGAGGGGGGGCCAAGGGTCTGTCTGTCTGTCTGTCTGCTGCGGCTTGGTGACGCCACTGCGTGACTGCTGCTGCTGCTGCTCCCTACGTACACCTACCTTCTTACCATCCCCTTCCCCTCCCCTCCCCTTACCCCAGCATTGCTGCGGCTTTTTTTTTTTTCTTTCCCTTTCCAAACGGTGGCGAAGAGAGAGGGAGGGAGGGATGGAGGGAGGTGTCTGAGGCGGTGTTTCATGGAAGGGAGCGGATAGATAAGCGTTCGTCAAATCGTGATGAGATAGACCCGAATCCAGCCTCCGAGACACTTACGTCCTCTCGTTCGAGGTGAAGCAGCAGCAAGCACGGCAGCGTTCGTGGGGACGAGACGGATAGGTAGGCATCTGCGCAACGTGTTCAGCATCAATTTCCGCACGACTCACGAAACGCACATCACACTCTCATGAGGCTGAGCGAGCGAGCGAGCGAATCCCGTCCGGCCTGCCTACCTATACTACAAGCAAGCGTGCATGCGTGCGCGCGTGCGTGGCACGAAGGTCCTTTTGCGTCAAATAAACTTCTTTGCAGGAGGAATTGCTGCCGTCCAATAGATTATGATACCTACCAGCCCCAGACCCCAGGAAATGTGGCGCACGGCCACGCCCGCACCAGGGGCCCTTCACCAGAGCTGAGCTGATCAGACGACTACGTAAACCCCCATGCGTACGTACGTACGTAGATGTGGGGGAAAGGGTCCGCGGAGCCCGACCCCACAGCGTGATTATTCAGCCACATACAGAGATGTAGTGGTGCTGGTGGTTGAGAGAAGGAGAATTGCGCCGGCCGAGAGGATGTGAGGCAGGAAACAAGCTGAAAAGCCAGGCCGGCTCCGCTACCGAGAAGACAGAAAGAGACGCAAGAAGCCAGTTGCTAGATGAGATATTAAGCGGTATCGCTACACGTGTCTTATGAGTTTGTGTATAGACGCTCATGCCCAGCCATAATGCTCGGAAAGGTATAGAAGAAAACGAGGAAAAGAAATCGAAAGTGCTCTGCTGTGAAGGAAGAGAGGCAGAAAGTAATAGGAGATGCGCCTTTGTGGGCGACGACGACCCGAGTGATTTTTTCGAATGTCCCTGTCCAATGTCCACGACAAAAATGAGAAAAAGGAAAATATGGAAGCAAAGAACAATGCCGCGTCTCGATTCCCAGCCATGAGACATGTAATAATGACACTCGTACTTCCTCCCCCATGAAAGAAGTAGTCGAAGTGCCAATCCGCAAGAAGTGCTCTGTCGTAACCCCAAATACCTCCTTTGTCCGTTCGGTATTATACTAAACGCCATCATACCCGCATCAAGAAAGAAGTTTCCTGCTTTTTAACCCATGATGCCGTTTGTGCCTGGTATCCGCCGATCGCCGGACTAGCTGTGAAAGAAAAAGGCAAGGAAAGAAGAAGAAAAAAGGACGGTATAGAACAGTGACTCAACCCCTCCACTCCAGAACACCCAACGCATTCAACAACACCAGAATCCAAGTCAAACAGAAAGAAAGGAAAAAGAAATCTAATACTCTTCCCTCCACTCCCTCCCTCCCTCACCTACTTCCTCAACGACTCCGTACTCGGCCAAAACTCCAACCCCCTCCCTCCCCCTCCCCCTCCCCCACCCTCCCTCTCCCTCTCCGGACTCGGCGGCAAATCCACCAGTCTCACAACCTCCCTCTCAGGCCCCTCCGACATATCCGCCAACCGCATCATCACCCTCTCCACCTCCCTCCCCCCCGCCTCATAAACATGCGTCCGATCCCCCCCATCGACCTCATAAATCGGCCAACCCTCATAACCCGGCGGCTGAGCATCTAGCTCCGCCGCCATGCGCGCCGCCGCCGCAGAACTGTTGGTACCGGCGCCCGAGGTATTATAATAATCGTTGCAACCATCGTCGTTGTCGTTGTCATTGTCGTCATGGCCAGCAGCACCGCCGCTACTGCTGCCCGTTCCCCGCCCATCGCTCGCCCACGTCCCGTTTCCCCACCCATCCCGCGCCACGCCCACGCCGACGAACCCGGGCGCCGCGCCGCCCGCCATGCCGCCCCCGCCGCCGAACCCGTACGCGATGCCCGCCATGTTGCGGGCGAAGTGCGCGGTGGCGGTGGTGGTGGTGGTGGCGCGGAGGGGAGGAAGAGTCGTGGGGAAGGTGATTTCGCCGTTGCCGTCGGGGACGACTTCTTCCCAGCGGGGGTTGGTGCGGGTTCCTCGGCTGGCGGTTATGGTGGAGGAGGCGGGGGAGGTGGGCCAGGAGGCGGTGGCGGTGGGGTTGGGGTTGAGGGCGGTGGTGGTGGTGGTGGTGGTGAAGAGGTTTGGGTCCTTTTCGTCGGCTGGGCGGAGGCTGTGGGTGGTGAGGGAGGAGTAGGAGGGTTTGGGGTGCATGATTGGTTCGATGAGGTCTTCGCGGTTGGCGGGGAGTTCGTGGATGGAACGCTGGTGTTGCGCTGGTGTGGCTGCGTGCTGGAAGTACGATGTGCCGCCGTGGTGCGGCGAGGCTCCGGCGTGGTGCATGGCTACCGGCGATTCGAGTTCCGGCGGGAGACAGCCGAAGTGGGCTTGTTGAGGGGTCGTGGGTCCCCCGGCGACGGGGGCGAGGTTATTGGGGTCCAGATTTGTCCGGGAGTCTGGGGTGCGTGAAACGTGGTCGCGGTTGTTGCATGGAGACGCTCCTGCGGCCATGGCGTCTTGATGGAGACGCTTCCGCCGTAAGCGCCGTCGTCTGAACATCAGTGCCAGTACGACCAGCACGAATGTTGCGGAGAAGATGCCACCGCCAAGACTGATTCCGATGATTGCGGCCGTGGACAGACTGCCACTACCACCGCCGCCACCACTGGATTCAGAAGGGGACAGTGTTGTCTGGCCTGTACCAGTCTGCAGAAATGGTTAGTACGATGGTCAGAAATGGCAGACAGAATGACGAAATGGACGAGTGATTGTACTGGAATGGGAAGTTAGGCCTTCAGCGTAGGGGACTGACGTCTCCTCGGATGCCGAGGTCCGTGGTCATGGAGATTCATCCAAACGAGGTGTTCCAGAAGACACGCTTTAAACAATGCTGTCGAACACTTCAAACGGTACGGCCACATTGGATGGGTTGGTCACCCCGCTTGCCAGTACATCTTGCTCGACGGCATGTGAAAGAACGGGAAAAGTCCAGTGACACTCACATCAGGCGCATCCGGCGGTAGAGTTGCGTTCTGGGTGACCAAGTCCAGCATCCAAAACTGGCCGGCATAGTTGCCGCCGTTGCTCATGTGGGCGGCCAACGAGCCTTGGTAGACGTCGAGGAACCATCCTGGGCCGGTCCAGTCGTTGGACAGCTTGAGGGCGCCCTCGTTGGGGGTGATGGTCCAGTACTGGCCGGCGTAGTAGCCCCACGGTGTGAGGTGGGGGAGGTCCTTGGGGTCGTTGTAGACATCGAGGCAGAAGGTGGAGCCGCCGACGGCGGCGCACACGTTGAACTTGCTGACCTCGTCCGACTTGCGGAACTGGAACTCGAGCGGGGTGTCGTTGCCGGACTGGGCGCGCAGCTGCAGGTCGGGCTGGGTCGGGTCGATGGCCAGCGGCCACAGGCTCCACGAGCTGATCAACTTGTAGGTCGCGGTGCTCGAGATGTCGGCGATGGAGGAGATGTTCACGAACATGCTGAGCGCAAGCAATTGGCGATGGCAGAGTCGCGCCGCTGCATAGTGTGGCGGGTGGGAGCAGCGGGATGTGGCGGAGAGCGGCAGGCGGCGCTGGATAGGGAAGACGTGCGGTTTTCTCCAGATGCGAGCCAAAAGCTTCGTCGACGCCGGCGGCTTCGTCGGGCAGCGGCTTGGCGGCGCGCAGAGCTGCAGGCCCGGGCCATGATTCATCAGAGGTTATCAGATGGGCCCATTTCGTCGAAACTTTGACGAGCAGGGCGCGGCGGCGCTGGTTGGCCGCGACCCATGAGCCCTACCGCGCTCGGACAGCTGGCCATGCTGCGAAGGGGAAAAGGGGGATCGAGAACGCGTCTGTGCTGCTCAGATCGCGCAGCATGGAGGCAAGGCGGCATAGAGTTTTGGCCAGTGTGTGAGCGCGAGTCGCGGCGGCTGAGCGCTCAGGGGGACGTCCGGCCGCACGTGCGGATTTGCGTCCGCCGGCGACGACTGGGCGCACGTCGCAGGTGCGCCAGCCGGTACGCTCCGCCGCTCGAAGCCAATCTATCAGGAACCGTTTGAGCATTGCGTCTGCGTTGCAGCGCCATGCTGGCTGCGTCGCCCGCGAGCCCTCAGGAGCGAGGGCCCGCGAGAGCTCCATCGCCGCGGTGCAAGACATCGGGCAGGCGGGTCATCAAATGCCGCAATCTTCCTGAACTCTGCTGCTGCGTGTGATAAGGCGGAGGCCGGGCGAGCGCGCAACCGTTGCTTTTGGCGGAGCCGCGGAAGAGAGGACGCACGTCCGGGGACATCCTTCTGCGCCCCCCGCTGCCGTCGCGCCCGCCGAACGCTGGCAACCATAAAACCAAGGCATCTGTCGTCCCCGGTCGAGCCGCCACCGTCTATCTGCCCCTAGCCGCGTCCCGACGACGCCGGCGCGAGCCCGAAAGTCGATTTGCTTTTGCCAGCTGCCGGCACCACCAGCTCTGCCGCGCGTGGCTCGGAGACCATGGACATCATTGCGCGCCAGCCACAAGCTGCACCCCTGCTTCGATCCCTCCACCATCCCCACCATAACCTGTGAAGCGGGGCCCGAGCTCCTTTCGGTATTGCTGAATACGCCAAGCTCATTTCACCGCGATCGCTCGCTGCCCTCGTCGCCGGCCTCGCCGCCACGCGTATCCCCGTATCCACGCCCGCCGTTGGAAGGATCGCCGCCGCCTTCGTCCTCTTCGTCCATGGCCAGTGCCGTCATCATCCCGGAAACCCACATCTCGTCGTCCGTTCCCGCAGCCATGAAGCGTGCGTAATCCGAGGTGATGTCTTGTCTCATTGCTTCTTTCGTCACGAGCCCCGTCTCCAGCGCCGAGATGTGCCTGTCGCTGTCCGGACACTGCCAGGTGCCGGTTTCAAGGCCCGGCCCGAGGGGCACTCCGCCGTTAGGCTGTCTGCCTCCTCCCCCGTCTTGCTCGTCCGTCCACAGCCCGTTCCGTCGGCAGAAGCTAAGGAATGCAGCCCAGCACGCGTCCGCGCCGAGCACGTGCGGATTACCGATCACGACAAGGCCTTCCCTGGCGCGGGTCAGCGCGACGTTGAACCTCTTGTGCTCGTGCACGACGCCCAAGCCTCTCGCGCAGTCTTGTTCGAGGAAGCGCGCGCGCGTCCTCGTCGTGCAAATGATTACAACACGCGACTCCAGTCCCTGGAACGCCTCCATCGGCCCGATATTGACGCTCCACATCCCGTAAGGCTGTGAGCGCATCATCGCCCGCAGCACGCGGACTTGGGCGCGGAAGGGGCTCATGATGCAGACGTCATGCTCGCCGACCAGCCCGCTTCGGACCAGCGACTGAGCAGTGTTGCACGCCATCCGCGCCTCCGCCACGTTGTACCATCCTCCGCCTTCGCTCTCAATTTCGTCCGCGCCCGTGTTGGTCTTGAAGAGCACAGGCCAGCGCCGGCCTTGCCAGCCGCCCCACGAGTGTAGAGCATCAGTCCTGCTGGCTTCTGGGACAAGAGTGTCGTAGTAGAACAGCGCGCTGGGTACCGCCAGGATTGCTGGATGTGAGCGATAGTTGCGGATAAGGTTTGAAAATGGCGGTCTCATGATTGGTAGCATTGTTTTGTCTAGCGGCTTGGATGGCGCTCCTGGCGCGCTCTTGTCGCGGGCAAGAGGGTGATCCTTGTACAACGGTCTGTTGAAGAGGCGTTCGAAAAGACTGATTTTTAACGCCGCCGTCTTCGCGCGTGGTCCAAGCTGCATCTGGTCCCCAGCCATGATGAAAATCGGACGGGTGCTGACAGCTTCTCTATGTTCCGGTGGTGCCACGACGCTCAAAGGGATTGCAGCTTCCGGCTCGGTAGCTTGTGCCGCCTCATCTATCATTAGCGCGCTCCAGTGCAATTCTATCTTTCTTGGCAATGGTTGCTGATGTAGTGCCATTGTAACGCCGTGCTCGAGAGCGAAAAGATCTTTGTTGGTGAGTCGTGCTGATACCAGCATCCCGGCGTCCCGGCAGGTCGTGACGACGACCTTGTAGCTCATCAACCGAGGCAGAGGAGGCAGGCCGAAATGGTCATTCTCGATGAAGCAGTGGGCCATGAGACTCTCAGGCACTTCTGCAAAGGTTCTCGTCGGCGCATTGAGTCGTATGAAATCTCCGAATTTCAGATGTTGACTGAGACGCTGCGCGAGAGTGTCCGCAGCAGGGTCAGATGGTGCGCAGAGAAGGATGTGCAGTGTCTGCGAATCGTTTGAAACAAGCTGCAACACGCACTCGACCTGAAGTGACGTTAGCAATTAATCTCCACAAACCTAAAAGAAAATAGATGATCCTGTGTTGATCCGCCCAGGCGAGCATGACCAATAACTGTAGATCTTGGCGCGAAACAATGGTCCAAAGAGAGTAAAAGCAATAAGGTACATATAAGCCCAGTTGAAGGAATCCCACGCCTCCTTTCGGGCTCGGGAAATAATGCGCGCGTTTCATCCATACTGGCGGATGTTCGAGAACCAACGAGTTGCTCGGCCCCGATTGCGGCGAAACTTCACATGAATAGCTGGAAAAGAGCACCCGGAGTCGAGACTGTCCTTCTTGGCACACAGGGGGTCTTTGTGATGACCCACGTTTCAACGGGTAGTCACAGCCCTTTGGCCGCCAATTTGCGCATGGAGTTGAAGCATTTATCCGTATCAAGTAGAGTATAATGCAAGCTCAGTGCGGATGGATGCCTCAAGTCCCTATATGGATCGCTGGAAACCGCTGTGCACAGGATCTTAGGGGGAAGGAAAGTAAAGAAACTTACAGTAGTTTTCGTCTTTCCTGTCCCGGGGGGTCCACTGATCAGAAACGGTACCTCTCCATAGTTTTGCGCACACACGGAATCGACCGCTTTTTGCTGCTCGAAGTTCAGCTGGTCGTCGAAGAGTTCTCGGTCAGTCAGGCGTGTAAGTTCCTTCTGGATTGCGCCGTCCGAGTCCTCTGGGAAAAGCATTTTGCGCAACCAGGACGTCTCTCTGCGATCGTTCTCTGAATACTGGCCTTCGTGCTCTCGAAAGGACGGGCCTCCATTCGATCCATTTGTTGCTTGAGCCAACGCCTGCCGGTCCCTTGTGTCTGTCATTGCTGCGGCCTGGTCCAACGAGTCCTGGAGTAGGGCGAGTGACAGCCGCTGGGCCTCAATGTGACCGTGGGGAGCATTGAAGCACACGTTGAACAAGGCGGAGGTGAAAGGTAAAGTGTTACCATGGTCCAAGCGCAGCGTCACACATTCGGTAGCTCTATCGATCAGCTGCACGCGGGCATTGTACTGAATGCCAGTGAACCCGATCTGCGGCAGCCTATGCCAACGACCCTGCGTCGTCAATTGACGAAGTGATACGACATCTTCGAGCTCGATCCTGGGGCTGTTCTCGTGGATGCCGGGGACGTGTAGCTTGCAAAAGGCGAAGCCCTGGTGATGGCGCACATCAAGGCAGACTTGATACTGCGCATAATTGGCGATGTCTCGGTTGAGAGCTCTGGCCTCGTTCTTCAAAGCGTCGAAGAAGAAAATGTCATACGAGTCCAAGGACAAGAGGAGGGGTTGCCTGGAGTAAAGTCGTTCGTGGTCCAGCTTCCTTTGCTTTATGGCTGCCAAGGTTGGGCGTCGGGGAAGAAATAGAGGTGGTAGGAAGCTGTTGGCGTAGGCATCATAGGCAATGGTGCGACTTGGGGGAGTGTCGAACACAGTGGCGGGTAGGACGTTGATTGAGCGGAGCTCTTCCGGGACGAAAGGTTGCGCGTAGACGTCGAAAGTGTAAGCGCCTCCTTCGCCGTCCTTCTGCGACGAGCCCCGGCTGCTCGATGATTCCATTTTCGCGATGTGGAGTGAGGGCGCTTGGGGGTTTGATTCAGTGAACGAGATGCGGTCATTAAGGATGGAAAGGTTTGCCTGGGAAGAAGCCGGCAGAAATGAATGAGCCCTGATTGCGCCAAAAGTGAGGCGTGGGCGAGTGCATGGCGATGGATTGGGACACGAGAAACGAAAGCTGGACACCCCCGGCGAGCGCGGGCAGCGACTGCCTGCGCCGTGGGAGGTTAGTGAGGCTGAGACGCGCGTGGCGGGCGTGGGCGCTCTCCCGCGCCGCGTCGTGCCGCTGCGTGCCGCAGCTGAAAGACTACGCAGCGGGAGGGAAACCGGTCATGCTGTCGTCTGCTGATCGGCGCGCTGCGCCGTGTGCGCCACGGAAGCCGCTGCGGTTGACAAATTCGAGGCGACAGTCGCTGGGAAGCGATGACGCAACCGCTTGACTCGCCCCGGCCCTTAGTCATCCGCTCTCTTACTCGCACGCCTGAATTTTCGTCGCCAGGCAGCCAAACACCAAACCCCCACACCTTCTCCGCCAAATCCACGGCTGCTCCAAAAGCGCCCTCTCGCGACCAATCTTCCACCGAGGAGCTCAATCCCCAAAACACCCCCCCCAACCCTCCAGCGCGGACCCGTCCCCGCGCTCCCAACAAACACCCCGCAAACCACCACCAAACCACCCACAACAACCATGGCGCCCCCACCCCCCCAAGCCGACCTAACCGCCCTCATCGACCTCACAACCTCCACCTCCACCCTCCTCACCCAATTCCTCTCCGCCCTCGCCCCCAGCGCCCCAACCCCAACTAACCCCCCCTCCACCCTCGACCCCTCCTCCTCCCCCACCACCGCCCTCTCCCTCCTCTCCGACACCTCCACCCTCCTCAAAGCCCACACAACCAAACTCTCCCTCCTCCTCCTCAACCCCCCCTTCACCCCCACCGCCATAACAAAAGTCCTCCGCGAAATCTCTGCCTCCGTCCTCCCCGCCATGATGGGCGGCGCACAGCTCTGCGCGTCCGCCGCCCAGGCGCACACGCTGCCCGCGCTCGTCGAGAAGGAGGTGCGGGCGCGGGTGAGGAGGATTATGGGGGCGGTGGGGGAGGAGATGGTGGAGGTGAGGGGGATGGCGGAAAAGGAGAGGGTGGGGGGGAGGAAGGAGGAGGGGGGGAAGGGGAAGGGGGGGAGGGATACGTTGGCTAGTACGGGATTGGTGTGGGAGGCGTGCGATGCGTTAATCGAGGTGCGGGAGATGGGGGTGGTGGGGGTGGTGGTGCGGAAGGTGGAGATGTGGAGGGCGACGTTGTTGGATGCGGTGGAGGAGTTGAAGGAGTGGGGGGAGGAGGAGGGGGGTGATGATGATGATGATGATGATGATGATGATGAGGAGGATGCGGGAAGTGGGGATGAGGGCGAGGAGGATGAGTTTGAGGATATGTTTGGTGGGGGGGCTGGGCTGGGGAAAGGGCACGAGGAGCTGAGGGCGCAGCTGGATGCGTCGCTGAAGAAGGTCAAGACGGTGTCGGTGCTGTACCAGGCGCTGGTGAAGCGGAGGCTGAAGACTTATCCCGGCGGCGACACGAACACGGAAACCCTGGACCAACTTTTGGAGACTCTGCAGGCTATTCCGGATTCGGTCGACGATATGGCGGCCGCCTTCTACGAACTCAACGGCGAGCAGGCAAAGAAGGTCTTCTCGAAGATCAGCGCCGACGCTGTCCGTGCAGCCGACTTGGTGAAGCAGAGTTGGGACGGCAAGGACGACGAATTCACTGCTTGGTCGGCCAAGTTCCGGGAAGCGATCAACGCTTGAGAGGATCATGATAGTCGAATGCTTGGTGGTATATAATAGGGAAAAAGAGAAGCATGCTCCGAACACGATTCAATCTCAAACAACCAGCCTCTCGCTTCTTCCCCGTGTCATCCCATTACCGAACGTCAAGAAACCTTGACCCCTGAGCTCTGGCGCATCAAGCACTACCGATCACCTACAGCACCAACACTGCAACGACTGCCGCAACACCCGCAGCACCAATCTCTCCAATCCGAACCACACCTCCAGCATTCTCAGTGCTCGCCGAATCTGTCGCGCTAGCTGTTCCCGAGGCACTGCTTGTAGAAGAAACACCACTGTCAGCCGAAGTCTCAGTCACAGTACCAGAAGCAGAAACGGAAGCGGAAGCGGAAGCCGTGGCGGTGACATTAGTCGTAAATGGAGTCACCACCACGGTGCCATTATTTGACGCTGGCGCGGTGATGCCCGATGTGATAGTGGTAGTGGTGAAGTTGGTGAAGCCTGAGGAAGGGACTGACGAGGCAGCAGCAGTTGCGCTTGTAGTGGCGCTCGCGGCGGAAGCCGTGCTGGAGAGCTGCTCGCAGATGCCGTTGGAGACCTCTTGCGTCTCTGAAAGGGGGAAAGCAAGTTAGCCGCCGCATTCCATGGTTCGAATGTTCGAATCAGCTGTTGCTCTTACTCAGCGCATCGTCAATCGAGCACGAGCTCGTCACGCAGCCCGTGATCTTGTCCGTGAGCTCGGAGGATTTGGCGCAGAGACACGTCTGGTCCGTCACGGCGCAGCCGACCTCGGGTGCGCCATTTTCGAAGCAAGGAATCTGGATGGGAGTGTCAGCGGGCGTTTGCGTCAGGGGGTAGCTACGCGCTCTGGCACGTACGGCGCAGCTGGGGATGTCGCTGGTGGTGTAGGCGGAGACGAAAGAGGCCGAGATGGCGAAGATGGTCGTGTACGACAACTTCATGGTCGAATTCAGGTAGAAGAATCGGGGTCGCTGGATATGAAGAATTGCTCGATTGGAGGTGTTTAAGAGTAGCGGATGTGTATGTCGGGCCAAGCAGAACGGAGTAGAAAAGGGTGTTTCGATTCGCGAGAGATGAAGCAGGACGCAGTCGCGATGGTACCAGTCACAACTGCCGCACCGGGGGTGAGAGGGAGGTGAGGGAAAAAACAATCAATTCACCATGCAGAAGGGGCTATGACAGGCAGGCAAGACCGTCTCTCTAAAAGAACCAGCGGTCGGAGTGCAAGCCCGCTCGCTCTTTCTCGTTCTTCTCCCAAATCAGATACGATTATGTACGAAAGTATTGGATCTCGCCCCAGACAAACGGTTCTTCCACTCGGCGCAGGAGCGAGTTGCCGGAGTGCTTGAAACACGGCGTTGCACAACACGGCGCCGTGCGCAAGAACCGCTGCCAAAAGGCACACTTGCGCTGTGTCACAAAGAAGAGAACCCGATTCGCGTGGACGCGCCCATGGGTGAGAGGCATTATTCGAACGCGCTCCAATACGCGAGCCGCAGCTGACGGGCGCGGCCTTTTCTTACCATTGCTTTTTCGGCCAACCGCTATGATGGGCCGAAATGCGATGGCAGGAAGATGACAGCTGAAGACGCGAAGGAAAGAAAAAAGCCACAGCGGAAGAAGGCTCGAGGCGGCTTGCGTTCCCTTCCCGCCCCTTACTCCTTCCCACGTTTCCCCCTGTCCCCATGGTGGTAACTTACCACCGTTCGTTTCTCGACCGCACGCCCGGCTGAGTCGAAGGCGCTGTGCGACCTCGGGCCGGAATGCCACCTTCTTCGCACTCATGGCGAAGAAGGGAGCGGCGCCTGCCGTCCGGCCGTCCAGCCGTCGCAGGTCCCGTCTCAGCGAAATTTTAAAATTTCCTGCGTGGCCGCGAGAAGCGAGTTGAGCGCTGCTTTTTCGTCTGTGACAGGTCGGCTGGCTGCATGCATGACATGCGAGGCGAGCTGCACGCTGCAGGGCGAAAGGAAGAAAAAGCAAAGATCTCGGCCGTGTCAAGGGGGGGATTATGAGGCTTGGCGGAAAAGCATGGAAACACTGAGGATTTCTCTCCGCAAAGCGGCGCGTCGCCGCCGTGTCCTTTGGTAATCTCGGAGCAAGGCTCGGAGAGGAGATGCATGCATATATGGGGTGAGAGGTTGGGAAACAAGATGGATGAGGTGTTTGGCAACGGCTTGGCAGGGGCAAGCAGAGAAGTGGTCGGCAAGTGGGGGTTAACCTTACTTAACAGGCCAGGCCAGGGCCTGCTCTTTTGTTTCCCGTGGCCGAAGGTTGTACCTTCTTCTTGTTTGCTCTGCATGATGACGAACCTCTCGTTGTTCGCGGCTTGTTGACCTGGAGTGTGGTTATCGGTGCTGGGATTCCACTGCTCTGCGTGTGCATGGATGCTTCATTAAATCAACTTCCAGGTGCCCAGGCACCGTTCAGCTAAAAGTTCGTGTTCGTGAGTCCGGAATGCGCCACAGCTTGTGCATGAATCTTCTCAAATGATCTGATAGCTTTAGAGTCTTGTTATCTACTTGGCTTTTGGGTCATAATACAGGCCTCTTTGTATTTGGGCAGGTGGTTTCGCAATAATATTAATCCAATAGGGGCTCCATTTGCACTAGCCCGCTGCTGGATAATCAATGGAATAAGACTACTTCGCCGACCATGTACGTATAGAGCTGGCGTGGAAGAGACTCGACTTGCCGCCGAACCGCCCAGGCCACTAGGCTTCCCCATGATACGTAGTAGCGCAATCACTCAGAAGAGCCCGTTCGATGTGTGCGAATTGTGAGGAGGACGCTAGCGAGGGAACAGACGTCAGCAGAGGTGTTTCGCCCCACGTCGTCTTGAAGGACTTCTATGCCTGTCCTTTATGGGTACGAAGCTCCCCAAAATTCCAGCGCTACGCTCTTGTATCCCCAGTTCACGATATTCACGACCACACGCCGCGTCTTCCAGACCGTCCCCGCTTTAGTATCCGTGATCAAGGTAGCGTGGACGTGTTCGTCTTAATTAGCGCGGGTGGCGGGGGTAGGTTTGAAGATGCGTCTGCGGAGGGAAACGTTGATGATATAGGTCACTTGGTCTGCTCAACGCGGTGGTTGGGGCTGCGGAGCCGGGCGATGCTGTTGCTTTCTTGCTGCTGTCTACGACTGGCAGGAGCTGAGCTCGCAGCAAGGAGTCATCGGGACGAAGGGGGAAACAGCGTGGGCGGATATTTCGTGCCGTAGGTGATATCCAAGAGTGACTGCCCGTAGGATGACTTGACGCGAGGCTGGAGCTCCGCGCCGGTTTCGGACGTTACACAATTTTGAGGTGCGCCACTAGGTTCTCCACAGGCAATCCAGTTCCTCTCCATCTCATCAAGTACCATCGTTGCCCCTCTCCTTGTACAAAGCTAATACGCCCACTGCACTAGAGACCCTCTTTTCTCCTTATTTCTTCCGAGTATTTCCTCCCATTCCACAGTTCTTTCCTCCTCCTCTTCCAGACCATCCGCCGCCAGAAGTCTTCTTCGGGAGTGTTTCACTGCAGGAATGGGGAATTTACCTCGCACGAGGAATCGCATGGTCCCATGTACTTTTACCAATGTCCAAGAAGTCGGTGGAAAGGCCGAAGTCAGTGAGCAAGACAAAGCATTCGCGAACGAGCATGTCGGCTGGTACGATGTCCTTGCATTTGTCATTTTGATCATGCAAATCTGCGAGTCCTGGGCTGCAATAGCCAAAGGAATCTATCAACAGGTCCAGGTCTTCCACAACGGATTAATCCGAATTTTATTTCTCTGCCACAAGATCAAGGTAAACACTCAAGTCATATTCGGCAGCAAGCTCAATCAACAGACTCCAGGAGCTCTTGCCCAAAGACTAGCTCCTTATATCAGAGGTGATGCATCTTTGATTGAGACGGCAATACGTGCAAATATTCTTCTGAATGGGTTTAGGTCTAGTCTGAACGGAATGCCATTTTATCTCCTTCAACACCAGGACCGCTCCAGTGCTCTCAGACCAGATCTTTTCCAACAACTCAAATGATCCGTGTCTAAGACGAGCGAGCTCTTGGAGAGAGGAAGCTATAGAGCATCACTTGTCTCCGGATATATTTGGTTATGTCTCACCTACGTCGGTCACTCCCACTTTCACGCCAGACAAAAGGCGAGAGATGTGGCAACAGATGTTCGCGAAGGTGAGAATGCCCAGTAGGCAAGCAGGCGGTATCGAAGAAGACAGAATGCAGGGGATACTGCGCTGAAGGAAGATGATCGTGCTATTTTATCCGTCTGCTTTGGTTTCAAGCATCAAGCTTGGGTGTGATGAGCATGCATGTAGGAGCTGAGATTCGAGCCAGACGTCACCCCTCAGCCATACGTGCTAAAGAAGCAGCATCTGCTGATCAAAAAACAAAAGAGCAAGCGCATACGCATGTTTCGGTAGTCCAGGGCGCAGTCATGAGAAGTCTTCGGCCGGTAGCCTTGCGGATGCTTCTTAAGCAGCATTCCTCCGCGCATGTATCCCATGCCGCAAGATTGGAGCGTTAGTATGATAGGCAGTGTCAGCGGATAGAGCCATTCCAGGAAAAGTCGATACCTTTGTGTTATGGCGCCATGCTCGTGTCGCGCGTTGAAATGAGATTCAGAAGACGACCATCTTGAAGATTGGCGTTTCGCATGATGCTAAAGTTCAGCTTTCCCTAACCCTCCCGTCAGTTTCCACCTCATAATGTTGCATGACTGGTACCAGCAAGTACCGATGATATTGCCTCTCTTCAATATCTCAAAAAAAAAAAAAAAGCGACCAGATGATTCTGTAGGCATAGAGGGAAAGGAAAGTGCAGGGTCAACTGCTACGCTGACGATCTTACGAGCGCCGTGAAAATAGCTCCCGAAATTTTAGCGAGTCCTGCACGAAGAGCCTCGAACGACTGCTAATTTTAACCTCCAGTAGATCGGCGAGAGGCGCATATCCTCCGATTCGTTATTGCTGACTGGAGGCTGATCCCTCTTGGCGCGATCAAGCATGATAGCTGACGTCAGAGAAACCAGTTAATACAAGGATGTGAGGCAAAATTGAGAGACCACAACAGGGAGAGTGGCTGAAATAATGCAAGACTGAATTCAATTATTGCAAATGCAGGTTTGAAGCGCATGCTCTCTTTACACAGCCACCATTCCAACCCATAACAGGGTATATTCAAAACACAAAAAGAACCAAAACCCCTGGAACAAGAAGAGTATTCGGGTTGACTTCCGAATATCCATGTCCCAGGATGCCAAACAACCATCTACGGCACCCAATTTCCGCGAGAACCACCGTAACTCCAACCCGCCCGCCATGAACCACAGACCATCATACATCGAGGATATCATAAAAGTGAAAGAGACAGTCCGGAGTGATGCCAGATTCAGGACGGTATTTTTAAAGGAGAGAAAGACGGAAAGGACGCAGGTTAGGCGTGCATGTGGATCTCGGTGCTTCCGGAACGGTGCCAGGTTGCGAGCAGGACGCCGCAGTTGCCGCACTTGTGCTGAACGTCCTTGGTGCCGTTGATCAGGTAGGGAATGCAGCCAAGGCACAGGCAGATGCAGACACCAAGAGCCCAGACGCTGCGAGAAAAGGTCAGCACGGATTTCAAGACTGAAATAAAAAATTGGGGGCAGCCTACTGAGTGGTGTTGCCGGTCTGGAAAGTAGTCGTCGTCATAGCGCGGGTAGCGCAAGCAGGGCAGTCAACAGGAGCAGGGGAGCGGCTCAGGTTGGAGAGAGCAATGGCGGTGCGGTACTGCTGGCCGCCCGAGGGCTGCTGAGGAGGCATTCCCGGGTGCGGCTGTTGCTGCTGGTGGGCGTAGTACTGGCTCTGGTCGTAACCCTGCGGCGGAGGAGACTGCGCGTAGGCGTGGTCGGGCTGGATGCCATACTGCGGAGCGGGGCTGGTAGAGCCGGTGTGGTCAGGGTAGACGGGAGCGGCCTGCTGCTGCAAGGGGTCGGCGGGGTATTGGCCCATGGCGACTGTTGGTACGACAATCTTGTCAGTGTCCGAGAAGGAAATGGCGCTCGGTGGCGGCGGCGTGTTCGCAGATGCTGTGAGTGGTGTGTATGGGGTGTTTGGTGTTTGTGGCGAGCTCAGGGAGGGTGAAGTTGGCGCAGGAGGATAAGGCGCAAGTTGAGCGTGCACAGGGACTTTTTCATCGGAATGAGGCGCGGGCACGGCAGGAGGCCTGTCCGAGATGAGATTCTCGGGGAATTTCTCGTCTGGAGCCGGTGCGGGTGTAACACTTGGCTTCTCAGAGATGGGCGCCACGTCATGCCCAACAGGAGCCGAGGGCTTCTGAAGTTCAGCGGGCGGTGGAGCAGAGGCCATAGTCGTAGCGGATGCGCGCGCCTGCGCTGAGCGCGACAAAAGGTCCAATTGCAAGAGCAAGGCGGGGGAGGTGCCGAGGGAGAGGCTGAGAGAATGAAGGAGCGAGAGGACGACTTACCGTCGTTGGACTGCTTCTCCATGACGCTAAGATAAGATTATGCGGCGCAGGCTTAGCTCGTTGATCCGCAGTGGGGGCGGAGAAGTGCAGGCAAGCAGGAAAGGCGGAGGATGCGGCGCGGGCGAGGGGGACGGCGAGGTGAGTCGTGGAAGAGGAAAAAAGAGCCCCAGACGGCCGCTTTATTCGCAGCTCAGGGCAGGATGGGGAGGCGCGCTGGGGCAGGGCAAGGCAGCTACAGTTGACTGCGCGCTGCATTTAGCGCTCGTGGATCTGACGATGCCCAAATTGAGGCACCACGGGCCAATGACGCTGGAGCCAACGTGCCGCAGCGCCAAATCATGGCAGCTCACCGCCACGGGCGTGAGATCGGCATGCTGCGCGCGAGCATGACTCCAGCGGTGACTGGCGCGGGCGGCTCGTAAGCGGCGTGTGCTGTCATGGCGGCCAGCGTGGGCTCTGGCGGCGCATCCTTCGGGCTGCGGGACGGGGCTGTGAGGCCGGCCCGTCTGGGGCTGCGCAGGCCGGAGCCAGTGGTCGGACCACGCCACTGCCGATGCCTCTGGGAACTTCCCGTCTGCTCTGGGGCGCAGGAAGCGGGCTAGTGCTGAACAAGAGGCGCGGGCGAGATGAGCAGCGCGCATCGTTATTAATAGCAGCGCACGAAGCTTCCCGCTTCGGCGTCATTCAGATGCTCGGGGCGGCTGCCGGTTATCTTATCGCCGGCCGCCGCTTCCATCTCCGTCCCGCCGCCGCGCGCCCGGCCTGCACGTGACCTGGCTCGGGCCCGTTAGCCAAGGTTGTGCAGGCGCTCTGCTGCGCCGGCGAGGATTGCGCAAGGCAGCCCCAGAGCCCCAGAGCCGCGCCGGGGAGCGGGGACGCGCGCTGGAGGGAGCGGCGCTGGTGCTGATCGGCCATTCACAAGCGCGTGGCTGCCGCATCGGGCAAGAGCCGAGGTCGGACGCGACTCGTGCGCAGCGTGACTGCCGACGGACAGCGTTGGCAACAGCAACTCTCGTCCGCGCAGCGCAAACACCTCGACGGCTCCTCCTGACGCCTGTGCCCGTCCCTGCCATGCGCGCGCCGTCACCATGAGCTCTGTCGCGTCCTCGTCGCCGTCGTCCTCGTCGTCCGGCAAGCCCGACAGTGTCGACCCGGTCTTGCGCAATGCGCTCCGCTACACGCTCAGTGCACGCGAGTACAGGCTCCTGCACCAGTACCTGATCTCACGCGCCCCGCCCGCTGCGCGACAGAAGGCCCCTCCTCCGCGCCGCTACGATGCCATTGTGAAGGGCTCCGACGACTACAATGCCGCTGCCATCCGTGCCTCTCTGCGCCTCGGCGCCTCGTCCTACGCCGCCCTGAAACTATGGGAACTCGTCTCCAACAAGCTGTTCGCAAAGGGCCGGCCGACGCGGTGCGCCTTCACCTTCGCTTCCATGCCTTGATGTCATCTCTTCTAACTTGCCCGCCCTGTCCAGAGCGAAGCTGCCCTTTTGGAAGTCTCCGAACCTCCGCCTTTCCACCTCTCTCGGCCTGATCCTCTTCTTCCATCGCCTCCTCCACCGCTTCTTCATTCGCCTTCGAGAAAGCATCCTCGCCGACAATGCCAGACCCTTCCGCCGCCGCAACCCCCGCGTTACCCGCGTCTTGACCTCCAGGCTTGCCCCGGCCATTGGCGCAAGTTTGTCCGGCTTCTGTCTTGGACTGTACCCTGCCGACCAGCTCCGCATCACCGTTGCCATATACCTCTTTACCAGATCGCTGGAATTCGTCTACAATGCGCTGGAGGATAGAGGCTTGTTCAAGAACCGCCCATGGTGGTTTGGTTCATGGTTGCTGTATCCGGTGTCGTGCGGCCAGTTATTGCATGCCTTCGTCTTCGACCGCGACTGCTTCCCCGATGCATACGGCCGCTTCATTCTGAGGAATTCGCCCCAGTACATGCAAACCCAGCCTGACCACTATGCTGGACGAATGCCATGGCCGGGTACTTTCTCCATCGTGGACAACCTGGCCGAAATTGCGCGCTCGCGCTGGCCGTAAGTTTTGTCCGCCCGCCCAACTTCTGCTTTTCCGCTAATCAAGACTCAGTCCATTCGTCTCGCCCATCATGTTCCCTAACAAGCCTACCCTACCTCGTACCTTGACGGCCATCTCTCCCATCACTTCTCCCGCTCATCCTGCCATCAAAAATCTTTCCTGCGCTCTGCTCCATCCCCACGACCCCTCGTGCGCTCGCACCTACATTACCTACTACATCCAGGCTTTCCCGTCGATTGCTCGCTTCTTCACCGTCATCTTCGGAGTCCTCTCGCTTGCGCGATACAAGGCTTTCGTCGACGCGCCATTCGCCGCTCTCAACCGCCTTGCCAAATCCATCCTACGCATGTCCCTTTTCGTCACCGGTGCTATTGGAACTAGCTGGGCGAGCATCTGTCTCTTCCAGCAATACCTACCCAGGGCTTTCCTCCCAACCCAACGCTTCTTCCTCGGTGGTTTCTTGGGCGGTCTCTGGGCTTTCCTGGAGCGCAAGAACGGCCGTACCACGTTCTTGTATTCTGTTCGTTTGAGCATTGACAGTTTCTGGAAGGTTGGCATCAAGAGGGGATGGTGGCGCGGTGTCAAGAATGGAGATGTGCTGCTGTTTGTGACGAGTCTAGCTGTGATCAACGCCGTCTACGAGAAGGATCCCAAGGCTGTGAATGGTGGCGTCGTCAGGAAGGGACTGAGCATGTTGCGGGGCGATGGCTGGGTAGACCGGGCGGTGCTGAAGGACAAGAGCGCGAAGAAAGGAAAAGGAAAAGAAAGAGATGAGGTCTTAGACGAGAGGGACACCAAGGCGACCAGCATGCTAGAGAGGGGCGCTCTGGGAGAGAAGGATGAGGAGGAGATCCGCCAAAAGGGGGAGTAAGTGCCCCGCCCGTCATTCTGTTCATGATATCCTCTCGCTCCTTGGGCATTCCATTCTCGAGATAATCTTTTTGGCACGATGGGCAAGGCATAATGCTCAGTTATTTCGATGGTTAATATGAGTTGTACGAACATGCAGGCATACGAATGGTTTACGCATTACTGTTACCGACGTTGACTACAATTTCTCTTTGACTTTGCTCTCGCCGTATGTGTCGATGAACTTCAACGCGCTAATACCGTCTCAGCTCCGTGGTATGCTGACAACTAAAAATAGTTGAGCTCACTGCGACCTCGGACCCCTTTGACGTCATTGCTGAGTGCTACCCGCTGTGCCGCTGTCCTCGTCACGACGAACCGTTCTTTTTGGATGCGCAATGCCTCAGATGGGGCCAAGGGCAAGAGAAGAGAGGGATTGGGTCCCGAATTAGCTGTTAGGTGCCTTGGCGTTATCAGAGACTCTTTTTAATTTGGCTTTCCATTCTAAATCTGTCTTACCATATCTCTTCTTTCCGTTGTCAACATTCAGGAAAAAAGACAATAGATGATACACGGCCTTTCCCCTGAAAATGCTCAACCAAAGTTTCCTCGCTCCCCCGAACCCTCCACCAAATCTCCGCATCTTACTGTCTAAATGTACCGTCTCCGTCTCCTTTCGACGTCTGCGTCTACTTTACCAATCGATTCTATGCTCCAACAAACCAACCGCAGCTATCATTCACAACCCCATTTGACTAGCACCCGTCCACAGAGGCTCTCACGTCGTCCTCCCCATCAGAGGCTTCCTCGAAACCACCCATCCCAGGCAAAGACCCGCTCAGCAGTCCCACCCTCCTTTCCACACACTTACTTCCAACACCACCAGCACCGGCAGTGAATCCTCTTCAATCTCCATGTTCGCAACGACTACATCCTAAGTAACGGCTACGTGGGCGAATGTGTCCTAGTTCCCCGGTTGTAGATACTTAAAGGCAAATGCCCTCAGAGACTCATCCGGGAATATATTGCCGCCAAGACAAGCCTGATCTAAGACGGCTCACGTATCATGGTTTCATGCTCGCCAAGAACGACTTGAAGAAAATGCAACGTTTTTGACACCGTCTTGGTTTTGATGTTACAAATCATATGTCCTACTGTTGAGAGGATGACAATACACTCCAATGGACTCTAATCCAGCCACCCAAGTAAGTACATCTCAACCTTGGCAACGGTTTCACAAAGTCTCGGCACCGGCAAGAGAAGCTTACTCTCTTAACTCCAGACTCAAGAGGACCATCTCCATTTAGCATAAGACAATTTTGGTAAGAGACCTATTACTTTGTCCTCCGCAATTTCTAAAGAGTTGAATCTTAATTATGCGAGGATAGTATAGCCAAGGCCTAGATTTCTGACTTAAAAGGTCCCCGTAATGTGAACTCCTCTTTACCTTGAGCAGGGAGCTATTCCTTCATCATTTTAGCACGTCTTTCAGTCAACATTGCTTCATAACGCTGCCGGACAGCTTTTACAATTTCATTTTCAGAATGCATTTCACAAATTCCATCAACATGCTTGTCATCGGCATGCTTGCCATGAGCCAGGCCATCGCAGCTGCCCCTGTTGCCGATCCTGTGCGTTTGACTCTTCTTTCTTGAAAACGTCAAGACTCTTACAGTAAGCAGCAGAATGGCCAGGGCTTCAGCGCAGAAGACTGCCAATCCAACGACCTATCCTTCGGACAGCAGCGCCAATGCATAGATGCCGGATTCCTGGACGATCCCAGCTTCAAGAAACGCCAGAGCTTCAGCGCGGAAGATTGCCAATCAAACGATCTCTCCTTCGGGCAGCAACGGCAATGCATCGACGCTGGCTTCCTGGATGATCCGTCGTTCAAGAAGCGCCAGTCTTTCAGTGCTGAGGACTGCCAGGCCAACGACCTGTCTTTCGGTCAGCAACGTCAGTGTATCGATGCGGGGTTCCTGGATGATCCCAGCTTCTGAGTAGATGACGTATGGATGTGCGCTTCACGTCGGCTGTGCCGCATTCTAATCGAGATTGAGTGTCCATTGTGTCTCCAACTCTTACCTTTTGAAGTTCGAGATTAGTATATTTCAGATAGGTGTGCATCCACACTGAGTTTAGAATAACTCTAGGCAAACGTTGTCAGACTATTGCGATGCTGCGATTAGGTGAAGAATTTACATGTTGTTCAGGCATGTGAAAGAGGCCGGATCCCACCCTTTTTTTTTTTTACCTGGAAGACTGATGCCCCCTAAAATGAATATTGACTTCGTAGCGTTCTGCATGACTAGACTTATATGATTTGTTCAGCCGCTCGGAAGCAAGCATTATTCACCAGAGTGTATGATAGGGCCCTTCAAGCTGACAAGCCTCAAGCAGGACTTAACGCCGACGAGATGGTGTTGCCGCTACGAGGACTGCCCCCGGTGGCGGCCTAATGACACGACGGAGCATGCTTTTCGGAAGAGCTGGGAGTGCATTGCGCGTATGCGGAAGGCGTCTGATTTCCCTCGTGCGGAGCCGGGCTGTGGCTGTAATGGGCTGAAGGGATGCGTTTGGGAGAGGGACGTCGAGAAGCACGAGCTCGAAGAGCAGCTCGCTCGCTCACTCGGAACGATACGGTCGTGTTGGGTTTGGAGGATCTTTTGTGGTGGACGTTTGGTTCGATGTTGATGGGCTGGATGGCGTCGTGGAAGAGCATCTATGGTAGTGTATACAGAGCCTAGTTTGTTTGGGAGACTTTGGGTTCTGAGTCCGAGGGGATGATTGAAGGGGACATGATAGTTGTCGTTGCGGGGACTCCAGTTCCTATGGTGTGAAGGAAGGTAGAGGATGTGCATCCGACCACCAGCTTTCCCGGCAGTAGGGGCCAGCCAGAAGAGGTCCACCAAACACGCAGTGTTTTACCGTGGCCAACGTCAATACCTGTAGGAAATGCAGCACAAGATCGCTGTAGAAACGAAGAGCCGAGCCGAGCAGGAGGGCTTTTAAGCATAGCAAAGAACCCCATAACATATCTACGCGTTAATAAGGGCTCATCTGTCTACACACGCCACACTGGCGATCTTCAGATATTCACATAGCACTCAAGGAGAATGAGTGGCACGGAGTAAAACATACAATTCCATTTTTTGTTTTCCTTCCCCGCTATACGCCTATGATGCAACATCCAATCCCTTGAGCTCCTACCACCCAACCCCATCATGCTCTCTCTCTCTCTCCCCATCAACCTCTCAAAATAAAACGGTCAAAAGAATCTTAACCTTCAAATCCCACCACCCTACCTACTACCTAAGCAGCACCCTCCACCCCCCTCGGCTTCCTCGCATACAGCCCCACCACCGCCTCAAACAGATCCCTAACAGGCGGCAGCGCAAAGCTAGGCCCAACATCAAAAACCCTAGCCAGCATCTCCGGCCGCACAACCGGCCTATCATCCTCACCATCCGCCATCTCCCCAATCTCCTCCACAGAAGGCAACGACGCAGCCTCCGCGACAACATCTAGCTTCTCCTCTTCCTCCTCGTCATCGTCGACCAACGGCTCCAACGCCGTCTCCTCGTCCACGAACGCGGACAGCGACTCCTCGGGCGCGGCGACGGGACCGACGAGCTGCAGGCCGGTCGCGGTCTTGGGGGCGACGACGCGCAGTTCGGCGGAGGTGTTGAGGGCGACGAAGCCCTTTGAGGCCTGTGCGGGGAGGAGGGCGGAGACGATTTGGGGGACGACGACGGAGTAGAGGGGGCGGGGGGAGGAGGTGTCGAAGACGAAGATCTTGGACTGGCGTTTCTTTAGCTGTTGTTGGGGGGCGGCGTCGGCGTCGGCCTTTTGTTGCTGTTGCTGCTGCTGCTTCTTTGGGGTTTCAGGGAGGGGGAGGGAGATGGCGAAGGTGCTGTCGGTGGTGTTGATGGCGAGGTGGGCCATTTCGGCTTTTTGGGCGCGGGTGAGTTGGAGGGGACGGAAACTGTAGCCGTAGCTGAGCTCGTCGTCTACTAGATCCCACACGCTGAGGGAGTTGGAGAGGATGATGAACTGGCGGCCGACGAAGCCGAGGTCCACCAGGCCAGTGGTGTACAGTCCACCGCGAGAGTGTCTTATGCTTCCAGCGGTAGGGTCTATGAAGTGGACAAGACCTTGGCTGCTGTTGCCGTGGAACTCCTGGCTTGCAGCGAGGACCGAACCATCAGGAGAGTAGGCCAGACGGGCATGAACAGGGATGAGTTCGCTGGGGATATCCGAGTTGGCGTCCAATCCCTCAACAGCCGCTTCCAATCTGATCGAATTGCTGTTCGACCATGTGACAAGACCCTCTCCCTTGCTGCCCCTCACCACTGTGCCGTCATGGAGTCTGGTCTTGGGCGCCCAAATCCGAACGAAGCCATCTTCGCCGACAGTTGCAAACGAGGTGCTGCTGGGGTCATACTTTAGATCGAAGATACGACCAGAAATCAGCTTGTCAGTAAACTGATGAGGTTGGTCGATGCGCGTCTCCAGCATCCATTGTGCCTTCTCGTCGTTCCATAACCAGAACTTGAGGTACACCTCACGTCTTGCGCGCCTTTCTTCCTCAATTATGGTCTTTTCCGCAGCAAGGTGCTCCACATCTTCAACCGGGGGAGTCCACTCCTCGACAGTAGCAAGCCACTTTCCGTCGTAGCTCACCTGCAAATGTCTCAGATCCGGCTCACGCAATTTGACGGCTCCTGGGCCTTGATTGAAGATGGTGGCGTTATTGCGAGTTACAGCCTGGCGGAAAACGTGGTGATTCGAGGAGATGTCGTAAGTCTGAAGGAAAGGAGCGGGTATAAAGGTCTTGCTGGCCTCTGTCCTGGGCTGGGAAGCCGGCACAGCAAGTAGAATCTGGTTGGAGTTCTTGGGGTTAATGGCGGCTGCTGTGCGGTGGACCTCATCCAGCAGCTCCTTGTCAGAGGCTGCGTCCAGAGTGAAGAACCTGGATTGCACTCCCGCAACGTTTGCCTTGGGGAGCAGTTCAGTTGTAGAGAGCACAATGACGGAGTTGTCCGCCAACTGCACAGCGTAGGAAGCCCCGCTAGGAGAAACAACGAGTGCATCAATGGCAGATGCGAGGTTGGGCAGGAACTGCTTCTTAGCGGTCTGAAGCTGCCACAGCACGAGAACCGTCTCTTGGCCTCCAGAAATGATGTAATTGCCTGCTGCTAGTTAGCCTTGACTGAATCGAGCACAATGAAGGAGACATACCATCCAAGGACCACTTGACCGTTCCAACCGGATTCCTGTGCCAGTGAAGTGTGCGCGGCGCCAGTGAGAGCGCAGAAGAAACCTCCTTCAAATCCTTCTTTTGCTTCTCGGCCTGAGCCAGCTTAGCTACGATATCTTCATAGACAAACAAAGCTCCGTTGGCGCATCCAATGACCAGATTCACCTGGCTGAAGGACGGCGACGCGCCCTTCTTCGGCGTCTTCTTCACATTCGACTCCTGGCGCTTTCCTTGGACATCAACGGCTGTGATGGTCTCGGTGCAGCTAAGCTCCCTCCAAATGAACAAAAGATCCTTGGGGGCTGGGACAAAGGCGTTCTTAGTCTGGCCAACGAAGACGCGGTCCTTGGCAGCAGCGGCAATGACCTGACCCTGGCTGGCGACAGTGAAAGATTGCAGCGGCACCCTGGTCTTGAGCAAAGGCTGAGCCACGGAGTCGGAGTCATCCTTGCGGCCACGCAGCCTGTGGGCGTGGATGATGCTGTGCTCTCCCTTGTCGAGAGTATAGACGGTGTCGACCTTGTGTCCATTGGCGTCCTCGAATGCGCTGGTTGCCAATCCACGGATGGGCGCAGCCAGATTCCAGCGGGAGATCTTCTTCCCGCTAACCCAATCCCAGAGCACGACAAAACCGGAGGCATCGGAGACGTATAGATGGCTAGGATCGGCAGTCGACAGAGCATAGGCGGTGATGCTCTGGGCGGTGTTCATAGGGAGCGTGCGGACCAGAAGAGAGGTTGCGGTGGAATAGATGTGCACAGCTTTCGCCGTGGCGAAGATGAGGTATCTAGAAGCATTGGGTCAGCTACGCCCTCGAGTCCGGAGAAAAGCTGATCTGTACCTCTCGTCGTGGCTGAAGATAGGGTCGATCTGCAGGAAGCGTCCACCCGCGGGCTCGGAAGTGTACCAGCTATTCTTGTCCGCGCGGAGCCTGTTCTTGGGCTTCGCAACCTCGCCGCCCGTAGCATTGGCGACACCCTTCTCCTTGTCTCCTACAATTGCCAGCGCAGCCGCAGCCTTGCTCTGCTTGGCAGCCGAAGGCGTTCCATCGGGTTGGCTCTCGTCGTCCTGCGTGCGGATGCGCTTGGCGTCATGCTTGCCGGCAGACGTGTCCTTGGCCTTCCTCTTGCGGCGGGCATCCTTGGGCGTGTGCGGCGCGTCCTGGACAGAGGTTGGGCCGGCCATGGTGGTGCAGCGCGCGGAGGTGGACGAGGGAACTTTTGCAGCGCGCGCGGCCTACTTTTTCGCGGGCCAGGGCTTGGCGCGACGTGCTTCACCTCCGACCCGCCGAACTTTCTTGTCTTTGCGCCTCCACCACAAAGCCGCCCCGTCCACCCCCCGCCGCTTCCTGCGCCCCTCCGCCGCCCATCTGCACCCCGTCGCCGTCGCCTGTCCTCGCTGCCGCCATCATGATTATTCCCGTCCGGTGCTTCTCTTGCGGCAAGGTACGCCCTTTCTGTGGCCCCAGCGCTCGACGCGCCCCCGCGCCACGGCTACTGACGTGCGAGTGCAGGTCATTGGTGACCTTTGGGAGCGCTTTGTTGGTCTGATCGAGGAGGGTGTTCACGAAGGGTGAGCCGATCCAGCGAGGCCCGGAGAGAGGCACGCGACTGATCGCTCCGCAGTGACGCTATGGACCAGCTCAGGCTCAACCGCTACTGCTGCCGCCGCATGGTCATGACCCACGTCGACCTGATCGAGAAGCTGCTCAAGTACGTATATTTGGAGATGTGTGGAGGCTTTGGTGCTGAGAGCGTGCAGGTACAACAACGCCGAACGCGAGCTCCAGCGCATCCGCCAGGGTGCTTAGATACCCCGACACGGTTCCGGAGTTGAGGGGGCGAATGCGCGCAACAAAAAAGACATGGGTATCTTGGCGAAATGGCGTTCTCTGGCGCAGGGCTTTGAACAGCATCTTGGGTGGCCAGCTTTCTGCTCTTCCTCAGCGGGAGATTCGTGCGGAAACCAGGAAATATATATTTGATTCAAAATCGGCCCTAGGAAAGCATAATAACCGGGAACTACACTGGCTTTCACGACGAAAGGCGGATTTGCCGCCTCATTTGTTAATCCAGTGACGTAGATTGCCAAAGAGGTTTTTCGCGGCCTACAAATGCAAGCTACGGACAGTTCTAGGCCCTGTTTTGGGACAATCGAGAATATTGCTACTCCCAGCACACATCAGACGCTCTAATGATGTACTAGAGAACCGTTGTCTTTGAGTTTATCTCTCCAGCATTAGTCTTGGCGCCGCTTAGTCATCCAAAAAAGTGCAGCAATCTCGAGATGCATCGGCGTCACCACCGAGCTCCATCATCACCACCTCCAACCGGCCACTCCCACAACTCCGTACGTCCCGCACCAGCGCTCCGTTGCGCCGATCCACCGACTGACAAGCCTGATCCCGCTGACGCTGAATCCCATCACAGAAGCACATCTCTTCGACCATCGCTCCGACCTCTTCTTTTCCTACCCGCAACCCCGTCGCAATGGCCCCCAAGCGCGTCGTCGCCACCCGCGGAACTCGCCAGCCCGAGTCGCAGAGCGTCTTCTCCACCGCCTACTCCACCCTCACCGACGCCGAAAACCGCAGCGTCGTTACCGCGCTCGGCCTCTTCGCTGTAAGTTCCGCGCCTCGAACGCATGGCACCAGGAGCACGAGGAAGAGGAAGGGAAAGAAGGAGAGGGGTCGGATGTCGAATGTTGGAGAAATTGCAGGATGCTGATGATGTTTCTGTTTGACAGGCTGGTGTCGCTTTCCTCCACAGCAGCTGGAGCGAGATCCTGCTCCCCGCGTAAACGAAAAGCAAATCAAACGGGTGCCAATGATCGACGAGAGACTTCGGTGAAATATCTGGTCAGCATTCCGAAGGGGTTTCGTGTTCGAGTATGAAGGCGGATGCCTGAGGTCGACCATTCGGAATGATAGACGATGTACGCTAGGAGAGGACTGGGGTGGGTTATGGGTCGGCCTGTTCTTTTTCGACCCAGAGAAGAAGGCCGTGTACAGTAGCATGCATGTTGGGCGTCTTTTTCGGGAGGTGGAAAACGGGATACACCACACTATCAAGACCAAACAAGGATTTGACGAATAACGTACGTCGGCAAGTCTATGCACAAAACCGTGGCTGTCATGCGTGTACTGTCGGTCTCCTTTGCTCAACAGGTCTCGCATTGTGGCTTAAGGCAAATTGCTCGACTCCTTACTCTTATCTTCCAGCTCGATTGGCTGAACCCATTACATTTCTTCTCACGGGCCAGCAAGTTCATGTGTGATGCCGACCTTCAATATGTTGCCACCTATATCTTCATCAATAATATCTACTGGTGCTATACTGCAAGCCACGGCAGGCTTGCTTGGCCCAAGATCACACATGATCTCAAGAGCAAAAGCAAACGCCGATCCCAGCAGTGGTATCTCATCCAGTGCTGTGACACTTGGTCCCGGCTGCTTTCCTCTCAAAGCCAATGCTGAATTGAAGTCTCGAGTAAGTTGAAGATTGATCATTTGATAACAACAATTGCTTGAGAGTGCCCTCTGTTAACCAAATTACGTCACTTCAAGCACCCCAGACGCACGTGGCCGAACATCTGGCGGCTTACCCAAAGTGCTCACGGGCTGACGAAAGGCTACTCAAGTGGGCATTAAAGCAAACAGCAAGGCCCTTCTTTTCTCCGACCCCAGGAACTCTGATCAAGTTGGATCACCTGCTTCTAGTGTCATGAACACTTTGTTGTAATTGTCTTCCAACCCGTAGTTGGCCGACAGGACAAACGCAATATGCATCGAGCCTTGTTCGTGAAACTGTACAAACCATCTGAATACGATGATGCCCTGCCTTAATGATGTTCAATTCCTCTTCTCAAGAAGTCCTGAATATGAAGGAAGCTCTAGGAGTAGAAGCAGGACGTGGTACGCCACGCTGAGGTCTCACGGAAAAGTTGCATACTTTATAGCAGCCAGAGGGACGAGGTAAAAGCGAAGAGATATACACAAGCCAGACGTGGATGATTCGTAAGGTTAGCTCTACCTCAAATGCGGCAGATGCTTCGACAAGTGTTGGACGGTGATATGATCAGACTTGGTCGCCAGTGAAGACTGGTCGGTCGGTCTTCTTCTACTGCTTAGTCCATTATCAAGAGAGAAGGGAGGCGTTATATTAAGCCTTACTTTGGTAATGGGTCGCGACAATCAACGAGTAAAGAAAAACAATCCCCTACAACCTTCACATGTCAGGTAGCCTGATTTCGATCATGATGGTGGGAAGACTTTGACCAATGGTCCGCTCCGTTATTTAGTTTCCATGCTCGAGTTCAGAGCCGGTCCGAGGAGGGCAATTTTTGAGGCTTGAGTCTCGAGAGAACAGAGAAACGAGTATTGCCCAACAGCACAGTTCGGAAGCAGCGCAGAGGCAGAGCCACAATTCACGGCGCATAGTCTCTTGTGGAGCTTGCGATCAGCTTTTACTTGCTGTTTCAACGGAGAACATTGAATATAATTTTATTTTGAGAGAACAGGTTCAATTTAATTCCACATGTCCGTTCGTGCAGTCCGACAAGCCTGCGCGTGGGGCCCAATCTGCCATCTATCAGCTGTCACGCTTCCTACCTGTTCGGTCATTTCCTTGCGCCAAAGCTCTCCTTCATAGGCACCATCAATACTGCTTTTGGCACCGAAGCCTCAATCAGCAGCTCGAGCTCTTGTCCGAATGTGGAGCGTAATTCGACTGACGCTCGGGAAAGACATAGTAGCTTTCGTCGGACTTTCTGTTGGATTCCAAACGCATGTGCGGAATCCACGCTGCCCTCATTGCATCTATTTCGCTCCGACGGCGGTGATCGAATTCATATCCTCATATTGGACAGCATCATTGGGAGACCCTGCTGCTATCGAGTACGCCAGGCATCTGATCTGTCCCACAGATTTTCTTTTCAAAAAGCTGAAGAGAGTTAGTTGCTTTGCGTTAGCCATCGTTCCGCAAGCACAAACCAGTAACATGGGCGGGAGGCATGGTCTCAAGCACTTCCACTAGGATCTCAAGCGCAATCGTTTGACCTATGGTCCTTCGCGCCGACCGAAGAAGCTCCATCAAAAGCCGTCTTGAAGCAAGGTGCACTTTTGTGCAATGATGTCGTTTCAAAGACCAGCAGTGAGTGACCTCTTCGATGGCGGCACCAGCGGACTCCGGCTCATCTCCTCAACTCCATGTTCACGGACTGGTTGCTCCCATTGCATCAAACCGACTCCTCCTCCTCAGACACCTTGGCAGAATCCAGGCCCTCGGGCCTTCCCAAGTCTCATCCCATGCTCTTGCCAGGTCGCCAGATCGTCGTAATCACCGAAGCATGACGGTGAAGCCACGGAGAAATTGCGGCGTCCCACGACGGAGGGAATCCAAGACCAAAAAAAAAAAAAAACAACTCCGAGGCTAGATGTAACCTGAAGCATGCTCCATCAGCTCCAATCCTCCCTCCCCAAGTTACTCCACCTTTTATTTCGGAAAAACATAACGCGGACTTTTTTTTCAGAAGAAAGCGGAGAAACGGCCAGAAATGTCCGCAAAAGACCGGCAACGCGAACCGACCGAACCCATTCGAACCAGTTTGATGTTCCTGGAGGCTGAGACTTTGGAGGTCGGAACCACTTGCGATTTACTCGCCGCAACAACTCGCGTCTGGGAATTCGTACGATGGGGGCTTTACGCGAACGTGTTTCTTCTGTTAGGGCAGGCGAAGGCGAGGTTGGACTGGAGGTGATGAGGCGAACCGCGAGGTGACCGTCATCGCATGCCAAACGTCGTCTACGTCCGTAAGGGGAAAAAAAAAAACAGGTTCAGGTCCAGACGGATGCTTGAGGTGTCTCAGCAGTGTGTCGGGGCTTACGGCCTCGCGGTTCTCGGTGTTGTATGTATGCGGACCGACATCATTGGACGCTCCAGGGCACTCCCGTCCTCGCGGCCATGCGGGCGAGATTTAGGAGGAGGGATGGGAAAGGGGGGCGATTCAAACGGCATAAACATCGAGGTATTTCTCCAAATTTCCAGAGCAGGGAAATGGGATCAAGGGCTCGCATGACCGAAAGCCCCGAGGCTCTGTTGGACAGAGTTTCCGAGAGATTGGGGAAAGGGAGAAAACGACTTTCGACGCCGGAATGGTTTCGTTTTTCAAACTTTCAGGTCCCAGGAACGGCCGGATGGCTGCGGCCTAATGAGAACCCCCCACGATTTTGTTCACCACAGGGTTTCCAAACGATCGGAGAAACAGCTTGGATTCTGATAGATGAAAGGACTGGATCGTCGATTCCCATGGTGCACATTTGGCAGGTCCGTTACGCGCATGAAAGATGCCCGCCGAACGAGGCCCGTTGAATCTCGCTACTGCATCAGCAGTGTGGCGCGGCTCCCCCAGACGAACGCAAGCAGCAAGGCATACCGCGGGCCGGGGCGTGGTTGACGAAAATGCTGTTTCCAGGCCACGAATGAAGAGCGAGGACGGCGAGTCTTTTTCTTTAATTTTTGCTCCTGGCGTTCCTGAGGGTTGCGCGGCGCATGAATCGTCGTCCTGACAAGTGGCACCCCAAACGCCAGTTCCCACGCCGGCCCCACTGCCCAGCACTGTCGGCTCACGCAGCTCTTGCAAAAGCGTCGAAGTCGCTTGAAACTCTCAGCTCTTGGTCTCTCCGGCAATTGCTGAGGGGCCTGGAAACTTTGGAGGTTGGCAGAAGCCGAAACACGGCGGCCGGCAAGGCGGATTGCGAGGTTGCACCGCTAAGTAATACCCACGGCTGTCGTGTCAGCGTCAAGCCCCGGCGGGCATCATCGGCGGCACAACAAGGGACGGGTATGCAGCAATAGGGAGGCCTCGCAGCTGCAGAACACCGCGCGGGACCCGGTCAAGCGGATATACCGCCATCTCAGCGGCCCGCAGCAATTGCGTGAAGAGTGGTGGAGGTAGCGGTCATCGCTGACCGGTGTCTCCACTTGTGCCACGTCGAAGCAGCGCCGGTCGACCAACAACGCGTCTCCCGCCCCCGGACTGAAACGCGCAAACACCACACCGCTCCGGCAGATCTCCCTGTGTTGGCGAGGACGAGAGCTGATCTGGCCTGGCGCGCTCCCTGCCGCCCTCCCGTACACCCCGCGCCGTGTCGCGCACAAGTGGAGGGCGAATCCCCACCGGCGATGCATAAAACAACAGCATCTGGCGAGGCAACGCAGACTGCCAACGCACAGGTTCCCGCCCGCGATGCGCGCTTCCCGAGCAAAAAAGAAAAAGGGGAAGGGAAGAAAACACCGCCTGACCTGACCGGCGGCGTTGGCGGGCGCAGTCCGTGGATTAAACAATGAAAGATAGAGCGCGTCTAAAAAAAGACCTCATTAAAGCTTCCAAAAAGAAAGTTTCCGCGAATGAGATGGGCTGGCGGCTGGGCGCCGGCAGAGTTGAGGCTCAAGCAGCGCGCACCGCCGCCTGGTCCGTGGAGCGGGCGCTTGTTTGGCGCAGCAGGAGGAAGGGAGCCCAAAAAAGAAAAGAAAACGGCAGTGGTTCATCAGATCAGATCAGGTACGCACTGCGAGAGGGTGCCACAAAGGCCAGCAGAGGGCCCGCGGGCGCCACAAAAGCGTGCACATTGCGCCAGCGCAGCGCACCGAGCGGTGAGATGAAGCCGCCCCGCTTCGCGCTCGCTCTCGCTTCGTCGCCCTACGCAGATTCGGACGCAAGGGCACTGAGATCTGGCGTCGACACAGGGGCGGCTTCGCAACTTGCCGGCTGCTGCGGCGCTGGAGCGGCCCTGGTGAGCTGAGCGACGGCCGGCGGTGGGAGCGCCCGCTCTGACAGGGTGCATATGCCGGTGCTGGCGCGGTCAGCGAGGGGAATGGGTGAGTCCAAGGGAAGGGAGACGACCGCGTCGGTGATGCCGACTGAAGGGGCTGTGCGACGTCGGCGCAGGCTGCGGCGCTGACTGATTGGGAGCCATGGCGCGAGCGAATGCAGGGCAGAGGGCGAGAGACGCGCCCGCCTCACCGCATGGCCTTCTCCAGCATTCGCATGTCTGGCAGCGTGCATATGCGGAGAAGCGTCGCACGAACAGGCACCGTGATTTGATGCGGTGCCTTTTTTAGGACACGCGGTACGGGAGCGACGTTGCAGCGCGTGGACGAGAGCGCGCCACGCGGACGACTCTGACAATTGCGGTGCGCGGTGGGAGTCATCGCAGCGGTGCCGGCCTGTTGCGTGCGTGCAGCGGAATTAATCATCGATGACAGTTGCACCGCGACCCGCGCCCAAACAGGCGTTTGCTGGCGGGCGAGGGTGGCTTTTTGTCAGCAGCAATCATGACGTGCGCCGGGGTGGGCGCTGTGTAAGCCAGCCCTACGAGCCGACAATGTGGTCATCCTGGAGTTAACCCATCTCACCCCTAAGCCCGCCTGCGCGTTCTGGCCCCCGCCTGGCGCGGCCGGCTCGCGAATAAGTAATCGCCGCGCGGAGCGACGTCGCGCAGCGCTGGGCGAGTGACGCCGGGACTGCAGTCGACGAGGCCGGCGCCGATTGCAGCAGTCGCTGCGCGAAAGCGGCATGCGCGGCGGACGGAACGGGAGGCTCCTTTATTGGCAATGTCGAGGTACGAGGAAAAGCAGAGCCGCTCGTATGCCGTACCGGAGGCCAGGCACGCGTAGATCTACAGCGGGGCGGGCTCTCTCGGACTCGCATCGCGCCTTCCGTCCGGAGCACCAGGCATCGACGGCGCGCGCCCAAAATCCGACAGCCGAGCGACAGCCACAGGCTCGCCGGATGATCGGCCGCTTCTCGCGCCAGGCAGCCGCAACAACTGAGGCACCCGGCCTAACTCCGAGAACCGTCGTCCGCGCGCGGCGTGAGTCAACCGCTGTTCCAAGCGCACCACTAGGTAGAGCCCTACTGCTGGCAGCCGACGCCGTCACGGGCGCCCCGGCACCGGCGGATCTCGAGGGCGCCGAGCGGGCGGGCGCACAGCGCTGCTTGGCAGGGCATCCGGTGCCTGGAGAATGGGCGGAGGAATGCAGCCTGTGGCTTGCGCTGACAAACTGGGCCGCAACCCTGCCGGGCTCATCTCAGGCGGCGCAAGGAGGGCACGCATTTCGCCCAGGGCGGGCAGCGGCGCCATCAAACACGCCGCGTTGGAGATGAAGTGGCCCGTGGGGGCGCTGTTTGAGCGCGGCTGTTTTGTTTCCCGCTGAAACAGCGGGCATCGCGCGGCCAGGCCCGGCGGCGCGTTTGCGCTGCGCTGGCTGCGACGCGCTTCCTCGGGCGACGGGTGACCAGCCGGGCTGCGGCCGAGGGCGGACGGGCAGCGCGGGCACCGCATGTGCGAGCCGGGGTGTTGTGTAAGCCGGCGATCTGCGCATTAAGTGCGCTTGCATGGATGGGGCGGCCTTTACAGCTCGGGCCCGGAGACAATCATCAGCCTCGCGGCGGTGAGCACGCACGCACGACGGTAACGCCGGGGTCATCGACGCTGTCTGGGAATCTGAGGCATGGCATAAGTATACCGCCAGACCCGCCCCTCTGTCCACCAGGCACCAGCACGCTTTCCCACACCCACGCAAGGCAAAAGGAAAACCTGCAAACACGGCACGCTCTCCGCAGCTTCGCTTCGCCCACGCCCATTACGCAACACGCCCATCCGCACACCCTTGCCGCTCGGCCCTTCTTCCCGCCCCTTCACCGCCCGCGGCCTGCTCCCCCATACGTAAGTTCCCAGTCATCGCTGCTCCGAGTTTCGCGCTTTTATTGACTCACCCTCTAGGCACCCTAAAAGGCTGCCTACTTATCTTCCACAATGCCGTCGCATCTACGACTCCAATCCAACTTCGAGCCCTTTTCGGCTGAGACCACCCGCACCTACTTCCCCTCTGCCCAGGCACCGCCCGCCAAGAAGCAGAAGATGAGCCTGTCGCAAACCTACTACATCGCCGCCTCTGCGCGGACCAAGCTCACCAACGAGGCCCAAAAGAGCGACCACGACCTGCGGTTGCTCGTCGGCCACGCCAACCTTCTCGACTCCCTCATGCTTGAGCTCGCCGAGGCCGAGCGTGAGCAGGAGGCATGGTTCAACAAGACCGTCAACAAGGCCGCCCGCAGCGAGGAGAGGCACATCCAGTGGGCCGACACCATTGAGGAGGAGGCCATGGAGGATGACGACGACTTCTCCGACAGCGAGTCCGACTCCGACTACGAGGAGGAGGTCGAGGACTTCGACATGATCCCGCCGCTCAGGCGTATTCCCTCGCCACCGGTGCGCATCACCACCACCGAGCTCGAGGATGAGGAGGAGGACGAGGAGGAGGATGATGAGGATGAGGATGACGAGGACGAGTACTACGAGGACGAGGAGTTCGACGAGGAGCACGCTCTCACCCGCTCGCCATCGCAACAACATCCTCCCGAGCTGGTCCACGAGGAGGACTCGGATTCGGATGATGACGCAACACCAACCACGCCGCCTCAGCCTACTCTCGAGTACAGCGAGAAGGAAAGGCAAGCCATCGCAACAACAGCATACTACGACCGCAAGGAGCCTGCCATAACAACAACGGATCAGGCTGCCTTCCTCCCCGAGGGCTACTTCATACCTCAACGCAATGCGCCGCTCATTACGTCCTACTAAGGGCACTGCACTGCATCCGGTCTCCTTTCAGTATCTGTTTATGGCATCACGAGCGAAGCGATTCTCATCCTCATCATCAGCACGGAGTTGGACGGCGTTTTTTCATTGATACCTATTTTCCCTTACGAGCATTTTCACTTGGCTGGGATATCTAGAAATGCGCGATGAGGCATTCCGCGCAGGGTCATGTTTCCACTCTACTACCTTTTCCTATCACGGGTCACGAGCATTCCGAGCAGCTCAAGGTTCTCCCTCCTGCTAGCCAGTCGACGGTCGAGACCTCTGCTCGGTAGCAATAGCTAGCGCACATCCGAACCACAATCAAAGAAGCACAAATAATCTCCAAGCAATCACTCGACCCTCCTGTCTCATCTGTGAAATGCATCGCATCGCCCACAAAAAAAAGAACCGCCCGCATGTGATGGGGTCTGCAGGGCCAGCGCAGCTGACGAGGCGCTTGCAAAAGCGAAGCGCGTAAGCCGCTTTGTCTGCTGCACATTCCGAAACGGGCCAGCATCAGGGCAGCTGACCAACACACCCACAGCTCGCTCGCCCACGTTCTCGCGCTTTCGCGTCTTCCGCGCCGCGCGCGCACACGCATCCGCCGAACCGTTCCCGCCCGTTCCATTCCGTCCCTGCCGCAGCAGCAGCAGCATGCGGTCGCGGAACACGCGCGTGGGTGAATCATCATCAATGATCATGTCATCAATCATCGATTATATTATCGTCGCATGAGGCGGGCGGCACGACGAACGGGCGAGGCTTGAGACCGTGTCTCTCTTACCTCGGTGGTGGTGCGGAGTAAGGACGTGTGTACGTAGGGTTGCTCAACTAATCAAGCAGAGTCCCGAAGATTCCATTCCTTCGCACGCAAAAAATTTTGATTGCCCGCCGATAGTGCAAGTGCATCGTGTGATTGTGGTGATGATTGCGGAATCCACTTCGCCTAGATAGGGTACGTACTATAGGGTACGTAGATTGGGGGTTACTAATTACGAATACGCGCGCCGGCCGTCCCGTCCGCTCGCTCCGTTCGACCCCTCCCTCCACCCAACCGCATCACTCACTCAACCCCCCCTGCCCCTCTTCTTCTTCTTCACCCTTGGCTTCCCGAGATCGGCCGCGCGCGGCGGGGCGGTCTCGGGAATGCGCTGGACGGACAGATTTCGCGGGTACATGTCAGATCCGCGCGACCAAGTCTGAAGCGAGACGGGGCCGCGACTTTTCCTGCTTTCGACCATGTTTTGCGCGGAGCCGGCGAGCGGCGAGCCTCGGCGGGCAAGGACGGCACCTGAGAGAAAGGAAAAGAACCTGCGTGATTCGTCATCTGGGACCGGACGGCATGACCGCGGGTGATCCACCTTGATCACTACTTAACTCCGCGACCGGATGCGGGGCGGATCTGAAGCAATGGGCGATTTGGAGTTGAAGAAACTTCTTTGTTAGTGGACGGCCGTAACGGCGTCTAATCCTGCCGTGTCGCTTGGCGAAAAGCGGAGGTGGAGGAATTTCTTCGCTGGGCTCTGACGTAGCTACGTACAGCGGGCGAGAGCGGCGGAGGGAACGGAATTAAGGATCGGGCAGGCAGACACGGGTGCCTCAGTCCTCAACACCAACAAAAAGATCGTGGGCTCCCGGCGGCCCAGGTAGACCCTGCGTACTGCGGGCAGAGGAGGAGGCGGGCAAGCTTTTCTCTGTCGCTCCACAGAAAACCTGCACCCTCACCCTGCCACCAACGGCTGCCTGTATCTTTTCCCTTCGGGGTCTTTCTTCAATGCGGGCTGTCCATCAACAAAATACAATCCTATCATGCAGCCCCGGCCATCTTTACCTGCAACCGGCGGGCTAGCATCGTTCGCGTCTAGGTGCAGCTGCAAGTGGCTGCAGGACCCTTCAACGACCCTCTTTTTTTTTTCTTCCCTCCCACCTGCCACCTCTCTAGCCGCGCCGCTTCGCTTCGCGCGGGCTGCTTCCCAATCAATTCAATTAAAGAAAACTTTTCCGTGATGACTTCTCGCTGCCCATGACTGAAACTCCCCGAGGGCGCTAGAGTGGTTACAGCTAGATGGGTGGTGGTCGGCAGTCGCTGGTCCCTGACGACAACTAGGTACGTACAGACCGTGTGCCCGGGAAGCCGGACGGCAAGGAGCAAATAGCGATGGGCAAGCTCGGCAGAAAAAGGTTAAGGTCGCGAATTCCCGCGTCAAATTGGGAAAACGATACGATCCCCTCCAAATAATCATCGCCGCGCTTCTCCGGGCAATCGCCGGGACAGTAAATAGTGAGCGCGTGCTGCGCAGCGCTCAGCGCGCGGAACTCGGAGACGCGTCGGCAGGCAGGCAGCCAGTGAGGCTGTCGGGCGAGCGCGCGCTGGCCAAGCACATCTGAGCTTTTTCGACCCCTCGGATCTGGGGCGGAAGCGCTTCGGCCGGATGGCCGAGCGACCGAGCGGGCGAACTAGCTGAACCCTGGATCCAGAAACGCCACTCGCTAGACTGACAGGAACAGAGTTGTCGACCTACGGTTCCCTGGCCCTTCCGGCTGCCGGAAAGCCGGCTTTCAGGAAAGGGAGAGACTGACAAAGGCAGGATTTCTCACGACCCCCGTCTAGACCTCCGGATGGCGACGGTTGGTGACGTACACGGAGTCGCAATCGTTTTCAGGTTTCTGTGCTGCGTGCAAGCTGGCTTACGGCTCAGCTATGATGCGTACGTGGTCGAACTGTGCGACGCGACAGCCTGCGGGCAGCATTATTCCTGCGTGTATTGCGGCGACCAGCTCAGCGGCAAGGCAGGAAAACAGGCAGGTACACGCCGATCGGCGACAGGGACGCTGTTGACTTTCGCCCCGACCGGTCTGCGCTGCTGGTTTACTGCCGGCAGAAAGGCGGCCCGCCATTGGCCCGCGCCCGGCACTGCCAGCTCAGTCACAACACGTACTCCAAGTACAGCCCCAGCCCACCCGCCAACACCAGCACCGCCGCATCCGCCGGCCGCAACAACCGCGCCTTGCTGCCAACTGCAGGAGCAGCACCTGCACCAACCGACGAACCAGACCGCCACGATGCAATGCGACGCGAGGGGCCGCGGGGCTGGCGCGCTGACCGACCGACTGACTGATTGACTGACCGATGACCCCTTTCCGCAATCGCGCCTGCGCCGCCGTACAAACTAATCGATTCGCTGTTTCGGGATGTGGGAGTTTGGGGGGGCACGCGTGTAGCGTGGCAGCCTCGCCCGCCTACCACCCACACCGACCGACCGAACCTGCGCAGACGCGCCTGCTGCGGCTAACGGCTTGCCCGCGATAGGCAGCCCTAGCAATGATTTCCTGCAGTAGCAGCATCTCAGATTTCACCTCCAACCGCCAATCGTTGCGGCTTCAGGGCATCCCGGAGGGGCGGCCGCAGCCGGACGCCGGAGTTGCCGAAAAGAGGGTTAGCGCGGGGGGATGTGGCACCTTGCGGTGTGTGTGAGCAGCAGAGCAGATTGTGGGGGTGGTTGGTGGTTTGCTAGGTGCGGGGTGTTTGCGGGTTTCCCGGTGCCGTGATAGGAGGGGTGCGCAGGGCCGCCAGCTGAAGAAGGGATGGATGGGGGGCCATGGGAGGGGCCTGATGATCTGGTTGTCTGAGATTCGCTCATCTGAGCGGAGGTTGGTGGTTGGGCATGGTGGGGGGGGCCGCGGTGTGGGTGAGAAAGAATGATTCAGATTGCAATCTGCACTGCAGCTGGTGTTGAGGCGCTCGCTCAGCTGCACCGATCAGGCATCGAGACGCGATGTGGTGCTTTGTGCGAGCCCGCTCCCGCACCGCCGCTTGCTGCTGACCCCTTGCCCGGCCGACGACCGGATGTCCTAATGCGGAGAGAGTGCGGGACGGGCGTGGGGTGCTGCTGTTGTCGGAGCAGCACAGCAGAGACACGCGCGCGGGCGGCCGGCCGGCCGGGCGTGTGGCGCCGGGCACTTGTGCATGCCGTGCATGATCTCTATCGTGCGCGTTTCGGACGAAGCGCGGGATGCTGCGCGTGCTGCCTGCCCGCCGTCGTCGGGTGCTTACGGAGGCTGCGCGCGGTCATGCTCCCACGACGAGGCTCCGGAATGTTTTTTTGTCTCCGGCCTCACCAACAGCGTTGCACGGAATCCGGCTGCCTGAAAGCTGCGGAAACACGCGGATTGCGGGGGCTGGAGCAGGAGCAGCGCCCGTCATCGATGTCCACCGCTCCCTGCCCTCACGGCGCTCTCGGCGCGCGAAGTCGCCGGTGTCGCCGCGGATGCCGCGATGCGTCGGCGCCTGCAGGCGGGCTCGAGACGAGATTGTGCAGCTCCCGCGCGAGACACGACGCAGCCATGCTGCGCGATGCGGATGCAGGCCACGGAACCACGCTCGGCGCACCTGACCGCTCCCGCACCTCCAGAACTCCCATCGCATCTGCTTGGATCTTCGATCGATATCTTCGATGGTGCGCGGGGGTGCCGCCACCATCTGCCGTGCGGTCGTGCAGGTGTGTACGTATGTATATACATGTAGTGCTGAGTACTTGCAGCTCTACCGTGGGCCGCCGCTCGACGCCGCGTCGAGCCCCGCAAGGTTCCGTGTCGTCAACACGTAGTGTGGACTTCCCCGTCGACGTGGCGCGCCTCTTCGCTAGGGGCACCTCACGATAGACATTGTCGGAGCGGCTTCCTCACGACTTGAATCAGCGCGCATGCGTGCCTGTAGGTACACATACGCCTCCCTTTGTCTGCGGTGCAATGTCCGCGGGCATGCGTCAGTCAGAATCCTCGCCCAATCTGCGTCGTTAGACTTCGGCAGCCCCGTGGGATGCGTGCAGACGAAGTTTTCTTTTCCTTCGCTGTTCCATGCGGCTTCCTTGTGCAACACGCGACGCGACGCGCGCCATACGTCACCACCACGCGAGAGCGCACCACTTTGGTGGCGTTCGTCTTTCTTTTGCCTCCTTCCCCGCGGAGAGCCGTCCTCTCGCCCCGCGGGATTGCCCTCTGCGGGGTGCATATGGTTCGCCCCGCCTGCAAAAGCGTCGCCAGACGTCTGTGGGGGTGCATGGGTAGCGTGGAAAAGGTGTTCCTGAACCGCCTCCCGGGTAACTTTTTGCTATACACGTACCTTCTACACAATGTGTCCTTTTCACATGCGTCTTCGGTTTTCCTTCCACCCTCGTGGCAACTCTGACCGCCACGGCAGAGACCGTCTCGAAACCTTCGCGGCCACGAGGTTTCTGCAATGCAAGCCTGCTGGCTGCATATGCACGTCTCTGACGGGCGTTTGGCGTCCACTTACTTGCCATGCTTCGGCCTACTGCGCGGCGACTCCGTGTCTCTCCCTGCCTCCCACGCGGCTGCATTCTGGCTTTTCCTCCATCAGACCACCGGGCCGCACTTAGCGCTCTGCATCTCAAGCTTCTCCGGTCAGCGAACTGTGACCCGGAGTCATGTCGGGGCGTCTATGTACGCCTGTGCAGTACCTGCGTGCCAGAGCGACTCGGCAACGTGGTGACCAAACTCTATCTGCCGTGAACAAACCCGGACGGTACGCCCCAACCAGCCAACCACTGCTTCACTCCCTTTTCCACCGCGTGGGAGGATAGGGTACCCCGGTGCTCGCGCCTGGCCGTTCTCCCTCCAGCGGACTTTTGATGCCCGCAGTTGCCATGTGCGCAAGGCGATAGGGCTGTGTGCACAATTGGAAATGCTCGAGGCTCTGGTTTTGTCCATGGCCGTTGAAGGGGGATTGGCCGTGTTGTCGACGTGTACGCGGGCACGTGCAAAGGCGTTTGTCGTTCAGGAGAAGGAAAACCGTTGTTCTGGGAACGAGTACGCGTCGAGTCCCCTTCTTGCGGCCGTCGACTGCGTACTCCACCTTTCCGCCCCTTGTCATCCAAAGCCCATTTTTTTTTCCTTTCCCCTTCCTCCCCCAAATCCTCAATTTCTAATATCTCTCCAGCTCCAGGTCTAAGCCCACGGATTTGTAAACCTCTCGACGCGCCTAGCTAGCTTATGCTTGCCAGTCAGCTAACCTACCTACACGCCCCACCCCGTATTCTTGGCGTCGGCCGACACCAAAAAAAAACCACAACACACGGCCCAAGCGGAGGGAAGGAAGGAAGGAAGTGGCTGTGGCTGGCGCGGGCAACGGAAACCACCTTAACACACAGACACACACACACACCCGGCGCTATGACACACCGCATCGAGCCCACTGCCCACCCATCCACACCGCACTAACTGACGGGAGGGATACACAGACTCCCGAGAGAATTTTTCTAGAAGGAAAAAAAAATTTTCCCCCTTGCGCTACCTGCTCTCCCTCCCTCTCCCCGAGCGAGCGAGCGAGGGGCCTCTCTCCCTGCCACTGCCTATCTCTCGGCTGTCGGTCGTGTCGCGCTCGGTCCCGAACGGGGCGTGCGTGCGTGCGTGCGCGCGGGCCGCCCGTTCGGTAGTTTGGGTTTGGCTTTGGCTTTGGCTTTGGCCTGTGCCGGCCGTTAAGGAGAAGGTGATCGATCGTGGCTTGTGTGTGTTTTTTTCCTTCTTGGTGGTGAGTGGTGGTGGTGGTGAGGACCCACTTTGGAGCTTCTTGACCGGTCGTTACCGGTGAGGTTGCTTTGGGTGTGCTGAGGGATGTCGGCGATGGCCGCTGCACGGTTTTGGTGGTGTGGTGGGGTGGTGTAGCGTTGTGGGTGTGGCGGGCGGCGTCTTCTGCAGACTGCCTTCTTGGTGGAGAGAGAGAGTTTTTGCTCTGCCCGCCTGCAGAAAGCGAAGGGAGGCTGGGCTATGGAGTGCAATACGCTGCTCTGGAGTCTGGAACCTCGCGCTGTGAAGTTTGGGGGAAGTGGATCGGCCGTTCGCCTGTGCGCTTGCTCGGTGACCGGAAATGCATTCGTAATGTATGGAAGGAGGACAGTGGAGCGGCAGAGATGGCGGATGCGACGGAAGTAGTAGAGACTGATGGTTTCTCACATCCCGCAGCCAGCGTTGACGGTCGGAAGTTCTTGAGGACCCAACTGCTGAGGGGTCTGATGAGGTTTCGGAAGCTGATGCTGAAGACGAACTGGAGCCCGGCGGACTGGAGCAGCTCGACAAGAAAAAGCATGGCATCAGTCTCCCCGTGACGCCGGGTATTGAGCATTCGTACATGAATTGGCTGTATGAGATTGGGTCCACGCCCGCCATCAGTTCTTGTAAATGAAGAATTAGATACACGCTTTCGTTCTCTTGTTTCACTTACAATTCATTGAACTCTTCTACAGGCTCTGGAGCCCTTTCAGGATATATTATGCACGGCAGCCGTTGATATACCAAGGTCTTTAATAGAGCCCTGACTGAAGAGGCTTTCCACTACACCAGAGCGGTAATTGATGATGAACCCTCTGAAAGGTCTACCTATCTTGGATTTTCGCGAACATGCACAAACCATCTCGGCGGGCTATTTCACGCTTGTTATCCCCATCATATCCAGCCCTTTCGAGTCAAGGCTGCTTTTGAGAAACAAACACCGGCGATGTTTGCTCTCCAAGTTGGAGTTCAAGTCCCTGGACAAGGCCGCACTGAATGTATTATACACCATTTCTTTCCTTGCGAGACCCAACGTTAATTTGATATCTCTGTTTTCAATGCTGATACGGGAGATCATGGCCAAGCAGGCGCACTGGCAGTCTCTCTTAGGCTTCCAATGCTGAGGCTAGAAGGGCAACTACCGGGCCGGATATCTTGAGTACTGACTGAAGTGACCGATGACGTATATCATCCTCAACATGCGGGCGTGGAGCACGGATATGGATGAGCGAACACCCGCGTGTCATCCAAAGCGTACGAAAGAGAATGCGCGAGAAGCTTGGCCGTAGCATTATTTCAGAAGAAACTGCGCTCAACAAAGGAATAAACACACAGGGGGTGTGCAGTCGCCCTACCCAGGAAGACATCGATAAAGTTAGGTATCTTTTGCTCTTTGTATTCCCTTTCCTTCCGCCCGCTGAGCGGACACTCATTCAGTTCCATCGTCTCTTGACTTCTGCAAAAGTTGTTGATCTGGTATACTTACGAACTTTTGTGGACGTTTGGGCTCCACGTTCTGCCAAAGGCTTGAGAGCGTTTCACATTAGACCATGCAGTATGCTTTACCTTGGGTTTGGAGAGTTCATTTCACGCCTTCTCTGCTCAATAGGGTGTGATACAATATCACTTGAGAAGACTGCATTGGAGTCGCAAGGAAACTTTCGCAGTCATGGATGCGCTTAAGCGCCATGGATTGATTGCCTACATGAAACATAACATTCGCGCAATTTAGTGGAGCACTGTGCAGGAAGGCTTTTAAGAAAAGAAAATGATACACAAGGTAAGAGAAGGAATTTTTGCGTTCTATTGTATCCCCGTTTGGGGAAGCCAGGAAGCCGCAGATACAAGCACCACCGGCTCATGATCCACCGCTTCAAAACCTTCATCGAGGAAAGAAAATCGGTCATCCCACCCCAGAATGCAAATGACCAAAAGTCATAATGTCACATTCCCGCTCTGGAACATGGTATTCCGACTATATCGTCGTCATGATTTCTTCCTCGGCCAAGAATGGTTCAAAGAAATGGAGCTGAAATTTATCACGATCTCAAGCTCCTTCGCGAAATGGTTTTCGGGGGGCAAATGCTTCCTACCGTGCTCTTAAGAGATGTTTGGGAGCGTGACCCTATCGTTTGGAAGCACGAAATAAGAATTTTGCATCATCAGTTCCAGATGGGGCACCGCGTCAGCCCACCATGGTCTGCGGAGTGGTCCATATCCCCTTTGCTTGGGATTCGCGTCACGGGTCGGCACCGAAGTCAGTCCATGAGTGGAAGTTCTTTCCCAAGCGGCCTCATGACAAAACCCGCGAAGATTCTATGGATGAGCCAGCAAATGATCAATTGGACGCCTCCACGGACGATGACGCTGTGTACCTGAAGACGCACGACTCCGATGGAGGAGACGGTGATGAGAGTCGGTTCCGGAGGAGTCCGTCGTGACTATCAAAATTGGGATTCCGAGGCAGATCGTTTGGGGACAGCACCGGGTTTCAACTTTGCAGATGCTCGTTCGTTCCATGAGAGGTGTACACAAAGAGATTTTCGGTGGCAGCTAGGACACTGATATGGGAAAGGACTTCTGGACGCAATTCTGGTCTAGACTGGAGAATGAAACTCGTGGTATTGCTTCGGATGAGCAACTCGAAGATCTTGGTTGGTTTCTCGAGTACATCAGGCCCGGAATAGCGACAAAGGAAATGTTCCACTCAGAAAGAGCCTCCAATAGATTTGGAGTGGAGCTGAAATAGTCCTGAGGTACGCAAGGAATCCATAAAACTACTGTGTTGGACGTGCGATCGGGCATTTCTTTAATCTAGACATGTATCCTCATGGGGCCAAGACAATAATGATACCGGACAACCTTATATATAAGGCATCAACAAACCCGTCTGAAGTCTGTGGTGTCCAGATAACCTCAGAGGAGGTCCAAGAAAGTTGCGTTTTATCAGAAAAGAAGCGTTTATGGCGAATGTTTCATGAAACCAGGCAGAAGGCTGGTTTTCGCAAGAAAGAAGCTTGCGACAAGCTCTTCGACTATGGTTAAGAAGTGAAGTTGGGGTAAGCTGCTCAAAGAACTTCAGATTCTGCGGAACCAAGAAAAACGACGTCCTAATGCGAAAGCGACACGTAGGAGTCAATGACTTGGTGTTGTAGGAACTGCAGATGAAGAAGAATTCTCAACGAAAGCGATGGGGACTTATGGACCGCAGGACAACGCAATTGGGAATTGGAGAGTCACTGGCCGGAAATGGGCCTCCACGTCTCAAGGCAACTTGAAGCTCACTTTGAGTATCCTCAATCGGTCATGGAGCTCAGGATATTCGTGAGGACGGCGACATCTTCGGCTGACGCCTCGTCTTGGTCTCAAAGGGTATAGATGTCGGAGCTGCCAAAGGGGGTACCTTCTGGCGCGAAGAGGTCCAGCCACCTGAAGACGAGCGGCGAGATCAAAAGTAAGTATTAGGAGATCGTGCTCCAGGTGATACAAGCCTGAATGGACTACTCATCCCATGCTTGACGAGTTTCCGTCTGCCACGACGACGGATGGGACAAGTGACAGGATAGTTTGCTGCTCGAGCGGATGCACGAGAAAGCACCCATGAAGGATATCGCTGATGATATCGAGCAAAAGCTTAAAGTGCGCAGCACAACCGGGAGTCTCAAGTGCAAATGCTCCTATTTTCGCCAGTTGAGCATCCGAAAGACGATAGGAGTTCGGGCCACCGGCATCGGATTTCTATGGGACCAAATGAGAAGTCAGGGGTTCTTGGCGTCTAACTGGATGCAGGATACCCTTTGAAGGCCATGGTGTTGGACAGGCAAAAGTCGTAGCGAACCGCTGAGCGGAAGAAGAAGGGACGGCGGCTGTGGTGGTGTGAGGTTATCTTATCCACGGCAGGCGCGGCGCGCTGACGGTGCCGTGGTATCGGTGGTCAGCCGGCCGCTGATTGGCTCAAGGCGCAGCTAGCGCTGGAGGGCGCGGGCAGAAACCGGATTGCAGTTTAATCCGTGGGCGGTGTGCTGTGAGCAATAAAAACGGCCTAGCGCGGCGCTTGGCCGTCTGCTTCGCCTCCACTTCACAAGTTCACCTCGACAGCCCCGCCACCAACACTCCGCTCACGCATCATCGACCGTCGACCCAGCACCACAGTACTGCTTCACGCATCCCACTCCACCGTCGCACGAGAAGCTCCAGCCGAGTTCATGACCACACAAGACATCCAGAACCTCAAGACATTTGATCCGTTCGCGGAGGCAGATGAGGAAAACGGCGACACTAAGGGGCAGAGTCAAAACTACATCCACATTCGCATCCAGCGTACGTAATGCCCCTGACCGCGACGCCCGCTGCGCGCGCATGCCTTGTCGCCGCGCGCCGCATCGCGCCGCATCGCGTCGCATCGTCGGCGCGACGGTGCCCAACCTCACACGACACGTAGGCTGACTAAGACCCGACAGAGCGAAATGGCCGCAAGACCTTGACCACCGTCCAGGGCTTGCCCAAGAAGTTCGACCAGAAGAAGATCCTCAAGGTCATCAAGAAAAAGTTCGCCTGCAATGGCACCATCGTCGTCGACTCCGAGATGGGCGAGGTGATCCAGCTCCAGGGTGACCAGCGCAAGGATGTCCAGGAGTTCCTCATCGATAAGAAGGAGGGACTCGAGCTAGATGCCAAAACCATCAAGGTGAGCCGCCCCTCACGCCACCTCCACCGCCGCTGCGCGCCGAAGCGTCGAGGCGACTTGGTCGCACGCGCGCTCTGGAAGCGCCGGTCACTCGGCAGCTGGAACACAAGGCTAACGCGATTCTTCAGGTTCACGGTTTCTAAGCGATCTACGACGCGCCGCGGCCCGCCCGGCACTCCCCCGTTCACAACCACCCGGTCCAGGTGCTCCATCTGGCTTTCTCTCTATACCGGTCGCGAAACGTGATACTTGGGTTGGACAGCTAGGCTTACAATGGGGCGGCGCAGTAGTCGATTTCGGATGACTTACGACCCTATTTCCGGTATTGCTTTTCTGCGTTGCTTTCGGATATGGGGTGAAGGAAGTGCAGCAGCAATAGCTCGTAAAGGCTGGAATAGAATGCAGCTTTTCATCCACACGTTTTCGCCCGTTCGCGTTCCTCGTCCTTTTCACACCGTGCTCATCGCCCTCATCGTTTTCCGTGTCTCTCCTAGCCTCCATCCCAAAGTCAACTCATTCAGTGGTTATACCGCCACATACTAGAAACACCTCGTGACACAACCCCGCGTTCCGGGAGGGGTGCCGTCCCCAATCATGAGCCCCAGACGACGACGCTGACGAGCTTCCCGGAAAAACCCGCAATTTGGAACGATTGGAGCAAGACCATTTCCCAGCCCCGCCCCTTGATAATCACAGAAGAGAAGTAGGATCATGTTGACGGCAGATGTCTCTCAAAATGCTTCCTCCACTGCAAGGGAGGAGGAGTCTGGTGCGTCTGATACAGTGATCGAGCGGAGACGAGTGTCTGAGTACACCTACCTGTCTTAGCCCAGCTTGGGAGGGGAGAGGTCTGTTTTTGTTGGGTAAGTCAGCTGCTCCGCTGGTGGATACGTACATACATACGTGTAGGGCAGCGGAGCGTCCACGCGCTCGGGAATGAGAAGTGATTTGTGGACGACTTGGTTGCCTGAGAAAGTGGCGGCCTTTGAGCCTCGGTCTTCCAAGATGTATCAACGGGCCTTTGAGACCAAGATTTGAGGACAAATGACTTTGGTATCGGGTTTCTCTGACTTGGAGGACGCTTACTTTTGGTTGCGCGTGTTGTGATTTGGGTTCAACTTGGCCGATGAATAGTCTCCACCACAGTAAGCGCTCTTTTTCATTAGAGAACACTTCGTTGCTTTGTAGGATCTGTGGGCCTTGATGGTGCATTCTATCTTTTGGGAAGGCTCCTGAATGATCGTGTCACTGTAGCAAGCTTTAAAGTCCACAGGGACCATCAAGGGAAATGGTCAGCAGGATCTGCTGCCAGTAAATTCTCAAAAAAAAATTTATCGAATGCACAGAAAGGCTCCGTTGAATGATATTGCTGCTGGCTGGTGACAATTGCCATTTGATTACGAGCCGTACTAACGCAGGGTGAGTCTCATGGCCGAGCAGATTGTGTTGGGCTTTAGATCTTTCATCGGACTCTGCACTAACACATACGATGATGTAAGCTCGGGGTCAGTGATTTATACCAAGAATTGTCGATCCGCGCGGTGATTTGCGTGACTAGATAGTAATATATCCCTTTGTGAGGGGCCCCATAGAATATAGACATAGTCGGGGAGGCTGTGGTCTGACAAGAATTCACACTGATCAAGTGGCTGGCAATATGCGTGGTGTTCGGTGATTTGCTGGCTGCAAAAACGAGGCTGAATGCACGGTGGGGTCGGTCAGCCCCGTCCATCACCTCCGAACAGACCTCTGATCTCATCCTTCTCCTTTCTTTTAACCTAATTCCTTCTTTGCTTTTTCGACGCTAGCGCAAGCCTCAGCACCGGGCTACTGCACTCTCTTCACTCAAGCTTGAGACGGCGTCACCTGCAGCCTAATGCCAGACGCTGAGGCACAGGGCTATCATGGAAACCCACAAGAGATCCACAGATGACGGATCATCGGTAAAGACTGACTATGGCTGGCCTGACTCAGAGCACCGCAAGCTGGATCCAGCCAGACACGAGCCTGATGAAATGTTCGAAAAGATCCGTGATCTTGGCCAGGGCTCGATTGGGTTTGTCGAAGCTGTTCGAATGAAGAACAAACCCCCTATGGTGCGGAAGAAGTGCATCATACGGTGGGGATTCTTCGGCCAAAAGCAGAAAGAGGTCATCGAAAAGGAAGTACAGACGCTAAGAGGTCTCACTGAAACGCACATCGTACGTTACGTGGGTAGCTATGAGTGCGGCCGAGAGTACTCCATCCTGATGGTGCCTGTTGGCGATCAGGATCTGGCGAGTTTCCTATCCCACAAAAGCGAGAGTCGAAGTACACAATTGGAACATGAGGCGTGGATCCGTCGATGGTTCAGCTGCTTAGCCTCAGGGTTGAGCTATCTCCACAGCGAAGGCATTCGGCACGAAGATCTCAAGCCTGCCAATATCATCCATCGAGGCGAGTCGGTCTATTTCACGGACTTCACTTCAGCGACAAGATTCAGCTTTAGCGGTAACACAACCTCAACAGAAACCCAAGCATGCGTATCTGCCATGTATGCCGCCCCTGAGGCCTGGGGCGTCATTGGATCTCGTCACAGCCGGCGCTCCGATATATTTTCCCTGGGATGTGTGTTTCTAGAGCTTCTTGTCGTACTCGCAGGCCGTTCGGTAGACGAGCTACATGGCATCTGTCACCAAGGCGAACCTTCACAAGACAAGTCTCTGCCGCCTCGATATTGCGAAGTCTTGGGGAGTATTGATAAATGGGCGCCCCAATCACTTGGCACATCAATGTACCTCGTATACTGTCACATTATCCAGCCAATGATGCAAGCAGATCGCAAGAGTCGCCCAGACGCGCAGGGAATCATGGAGCTCCTGGAACAACATACGCTCGGACAACTCTCGCCATGCGCCTGTAACAGACGGCAGCCACTGCGTCGATCAGAGAGGAACCAAATCTTTTGGGCCGGCGTTTCTCTCGATGTTACAAGGCTCATCAGGAAGAGCCGGCGATCAAGAGTGGAAGAGGTCAAAGCAAAAGAATTTGACAGGATAATGATTCGTAAAAACGTGCCCTTGAATGGAGGGAAACGCGGAAGACGCAGGGAAGAGGAGGTGCACAACGAGATCCATTCGTTGCTGACCCTCAAGCACGATCACATTGTCTACATGATCGCGGCCTTCGAAGCCACGGATTCGGACGGCGGTTCGGTCTTCTCCCTCCTCATGGGTCCAGCTGGGGACCAGAATCTCGGGGACTTCTTATCAGACTATCCCCATGAGCCTTCTGACGTCAAAGAGTATGATCGGATGTTGCTGCGAAAATGGTTCTGCTGTCTCTGCTGCGCCCTCTGCTACGTTCACATCAAAGGTATTCGGCATGGCAACATTATCTCTTCCAACATAATTGTTCGGGATAATCAGGTATATCTTGCCGGGTTCGGTACTTCTATGGAAGCCGTTAGAGAACGGCAAGTATGGTCACTCCCCGCTTTCGACAGAAATCCACATATGCTCCGCAGTCAAAGGAAGTATGACGTACTGCTCATGGGTCACGTATTTGCGGAAATGCTTGTGCGCCTCACTGGCGCTTCCCTCCGGGAGTTCAAGAAGGACCGCGGAAGTTGGCCTCAACCAACTTGGCCCCATTCTAATGAAACATGCATTGATAGACGGTTCAGATTCGATCGGGACGAGGATACAATTTACCGAGAAGTGGTGAAGCCGATGGTGGAAGCCCGTCTCTGCCGGTCAGACGCATTCGAGGTTCTGAAAACACTGCAGACCGATAGGATTCTTCGGATTTTTCCATGCGACTGTGAGTGCGCCACCACCAGCTTCTAGCAAGAGAGTACCCGATCTACATACAGCGCGGATCCTCCATCTACTGCTGTTGGGCCTGGCCAATGAGAGAGTTTTTCGGATATCGACTGGTTCCCGGTACGCGTTGGCTCATATTACTGCGTTTCAGTTCTATGTAGATTGACCTGTGGTTGTACGGCTGGAAACATTTCTGAATCATCAGCACTTGGGCATCGGTCTTGGGAATTCGACCAGCTCTGCATGAGCTTTGGACAGTTTCCTTGCGTTAAATGAGAAATGATATCATCCGCTTCTGATATTCCCACGTCCCCGCCTCTCGAACATAATGCCATCGACGTAACAATCCCCCCATGAGACGATATTTCGCCCCGTCATCAGTTGTGGAGAGGACCTGGCATGGCGCTAGAACCACATGGATGATCAAGAATTCTTGCTATCCCGGATTGCGCTGTATCTGCCTTTCTGGAAGATCTCTCACTGTAAGAGGTTGATACCCACTGGCTGAACCTGATCCCCTTTCACCCTTCCTGGAACTTCCCCCCTCTATACCAACTTCAACGCAAACCCCGCCCCACCCTCCTCCCTCCCCGCAAAAATCCCACTAAAATCCACCTCGCCCCTCCCCCCCGCCCCCAACACCGGGGCATCACCCCTCCTGGGCGCACTCGGACTAGCCCTCTTCCTCCTCTTCTCCTGGCCAGCCTTGCTCGGGAACGTGGGGAACATGGCGGCGGCCTTGGGTCTGGGGTTCTCTTGGAAGTAAGGGTGCTTGAGGACGTCCTGGGCGGAGGGACGGGCGTCGGGGTTGAGGGAGAGGAGGGCGGAGAGGAGGGCGGCGCCGGCGGAGGTGAGGAGCGGGAAGCGCGAGCGGATGACCGGGCCGGTTGTTTGCGGGGTGCGGGGGAGGCGGAGGGATTTGGCGTTGGGGAGGCGTTTGTAGGTGGGCCAGGTTTCGTCGGTGGGGATGCCGCAGAGCTCGAAGATCTGGGGGAGGGAGGGCGGGCTGGGTTAGTTGCGAGGGTTGGGTTTGTGGGGGAGGGGGATGGGTGTGAGTGCGTACGTACCTTGGAGAGCTCGTCGACTTCGTTTTTGCCTTGCAGGAGCGGCTCTTTGGTGAGGAGCTCGCCGAAGATGCAGCCTATGCTCCACATGTCGATGGCGGTGCCGTATTCTCTTGCGCCAAGAAGCAGTTCGGGGGCTCGGTACCACAGCGTCACGACCAGCTGGGTGAGATCGGGCGGGGGAGGGTCGCCGACGTAGCGGGCCATGCCGAAGTCTGCGATTTTGATCTCGCCGCGGTTGTTCATCAGGATGTTGGACGTCTTCAGGTCTCTCTGGAGATCAGTTAGAGGGGACTGAGGAAGTGGCAATCGGGGGGGGGCACGCACGTGTAGTATCCAGTGGTCGTGCAGGAAGCCCACAGCAGAGGTGAGCTGCAGCATCAGCGTCTTCACCTCAGACGGGAGGAAGGGCTCGGCCATGTCGTCCTGCAGCGTCTTGAGATCGTGCTCGAGGAACTCCATGACCAGGAACACGTCGTTGAGCGTGTCGCCGACGACGACCTCGCGCAGCTCCACGATGTGCCTGTGCGACCGCGACTCCTTGAGCGTCTGGATCTCGCGCAACGCGGTGACGGGGAAGCCGTCGTTCAGGTTGTCCATCTTCAGCTTCTTGAGCGCCACCACCTCGCCCGTCGCGGTCTCGCGCGCGCGCGACACCCAGCCATACGAGCCCTCCTCAATGTGATTCAGCCGCTCGAAGTTGTCCACGCGCCGACACGGGCCCCACTCAGGCGCGGCGAAGCGCAGCAGTGGCGGCGGGCCGTCTTCTTGCGCCTTGCTGCCGTCTCCCTCGCGCGGCGGCGACAGCCTCCGTCTTTTAGCGGGCCGGTCGGCGTCTGCTGCTGCTGCGGCGGCGGCCTCCTGCTCAGCCTTGCGGCGCTCCTCAGCTTGCCGGGCCTGTTCCTCGAGCTTGCGCTGCCTCTCGGCCTTGGCGCGCTTCTTGTCCTCCTTCTCGCGCAGGCGCTGGGCTTCGATCTCGGCGTCCTCCTCCTCGTCAGCCCATCGCGACTTTCCGGCCATGGCGGTTGGCGGGGGCGGGTATTTGAGCGGTAGTGGCGGCGGCGGCGGGGCAGCGGTGGGTGACGATGTTCGGCGGAGGAGCTGGAGCTCCGGGGAAACTTTCTGGAGCTCCAAACGCTCGCCGCCGCTCCTCCGCCGCCGTGCCCCGCGACTCTTCTCCCCCACCATGCGCGTCTATGCGAGGCTGCCGTCCCGCGTCTTGAGTCGCGCGGTCCCCCGGCAGCAATATGCGCCGCGGACGAGCTGTCTCAGTGCGAGATGGTCGTCCAGCGCCTCGTCGAACGAAGGCCGGCAGTGGTCGACGCCGCTGGCCAAGACCTTGACCGAAGCTATCACTGTACGGACAACTCCTCCCTCCCGACTCCTGGAACACCTCTGACGCGACTTGCAGACCACCGGACCAGTCCCTGTGGCGGCGTACATGCGCCAATGCCTGACCTCTCCCGAAGGTGGCTACTACACATCGCGCCCCGACGGCGGCGACCAGTTCGGCCAGAAGGGTGACTTCATCACGTCACCCGAGATCTCGCAGATATTTGGAGAGCTGGTCGGGCTTTGGGTCGTTGCGGAATGGATGGTCCAGGGCCGGAAGAGCTCGGGAGTCCAGCTGGTCGAGGTTGGGCCGGGCAGAGGCACATTGATGGACGACATGCTACGGGTGAGGAGAGCTGCTGCCGGCACGAGAGGCCAAGCATGTTTACGGTGATCCGCAGGCCATCCGCAATTTCAAGTCCCTGTCGTCCGCCATTGAGACGGTCTACCTGATCGAGGCGAGTCCGACGCTGCGGGAAGCCCAGCACAAGCTGCTCTGCGGCGATGCGCCGTTGAAAGAGACGGACATCGGCCACGAAAGCACCAGCAAGTACTCCAACCTCAAGATCGTCTGGTCAGAGGACATCAGACTAGTGCCCAAGGGTATTTTGCCACAGCCCTATCGCTTTCTCCAGAATACTAACAGCCAGCCAGACGCCACCAAAACCCCCTTCATCGTCGCCCACGAATTCTTCGACGCCCTCCCCATCCACATCTTCGAAAGCGTCCCCCCACCAGCCCCCTCCGCCAGCACCCCCACGCCCCCCATTTCGGAAGACCTCACCAACCCCGCCGCCCTCGCCGCCGCCACAGCGCGCCGCCAACAACAACGCCCGCAAAAAACCAACGAATGGCGCGAACTCCTAGTCTCGCCCGTGCCCCCCGCCTCCACGCACACGACCCTCAAAACCCCCTCCTCCCTCCGCTCCGGCCCCGTCCCAGACTTCCAACTCACCCTCAGCAAGGGCCCCACCCCGCACAGCATGTACCTCCCGCACACCTCGCCGCGCTACACCGCGCTCCTCAGCACCCCCGGCGCCGTCATCGAAGTCTCGCCCGAGTCCTCCGCCTACGTCGCCGACTTCGCCACCCGCATCGGCGGCGCCCCTGTCGCCTCGCCGCAGAAAAAGCGCTTCGGTAGCAACGCGGGCCCGGCCGCTACGCCATCCAGCAGCACCAAGCCAACGCCCTCGGGCGCCGCGCTCATCCTCGACTACGGACCGCTGGACACGGTGCCGACGAATTCGCTGCGCGGGATAAGCCAGCATCGCGCGGCCAGCCCGTTCGCCATGCCGGGCGCCGTGGACCTGTCCGCGGATGTGGATTTCGTGGGGTTGGCCGAGGCGGCCATCAACGCGAGTCCCGGGGTGGAGGTGCACGGGCCGGTGGAGCAGGCGTGGTTTCTGGAGAGTATGGGGTTGAGGGAGAGGGCGGCCGTTCTGGTGCGAAAGGCGGAGAAGGCGGGGCAGAAGGGGAGCGAGGAGGAGAGGAGGGCGTTTAAGGAGAGGATCGAGGCGGGGGCGAGGAGGTTGGTTGATAGGGGGCCGAATGGGATGGGGAAGTTGTATAAGGCGTTGGCGATTGTGCCGCATTTCCCGGATAGGCCCGGGAGGAGGCCGGTTGGGTTTGGTGGGGATGTGAAGGTTTAGCTTGGAGGTTTGAAGAGGTGAGGGTGTGGAGGGATATAATGAGGGGGAAATAATAAAAAAGGCGGTATATTGTACTGGCATGAGGAGTGAAAAGGCATCAACACCAATACACACAAAACCACGAGCTCGTCAAGATCTAGAGCGGTAACTCATCATGTAAGAACCATCTCTTCCATAAGCTCGCTATCCCATCCCTCGCCTTCCATCAAGCCATGCACATAAGCTGGTCCTACTACTGTGTACGTACAAGCTTGATCCTGTGATCAACAGGGTCAAGTCAAAAATGCAAGAAGCTGATGATGAGGTTCTGTGTGGGATGCTGCTCAGCATTATCATACGCAGTGAATGAATTCGAGGGTAGATAGTAGATCGTGACTTGCCCTTCTCCACGACACGCACATCTCCAACCATTCATTCAAGCAAACAAGCGGCCTACGTCCCCGTCCGCGAAAAACAAGAGCTCCCAAAGTTTCTTCTTTTGGGCCGCTCTGTTTTTGTTATGAACTTTAAAACTTCAGTGGAGGCCTGTAGATGGAACTCGCTCCTGATGGAAGAGGTTTTAAGCTCCTTCTCGCAAGCCATGTGAGCGTGCTTGGGGCTTCGGTTAGAGGAATGAAGCATCTTGTGAGCCACGTTGGCACGCGAGGTCGCTGAGGTTAGTTCATCTGGTCGTGGGGCGTCGGGGTGACCTCACTGCTGCAATTTGTCCAACTGACGGTGTTTTCGGTTGCAGGTTGGTGCTTAAAAAAGCGAGGCGTCTCTCGCTGAGATTGTTTTCCTCGACAACTCATGAAGGTTCGCAGTTGCGCAAAGTTCGACTCCGGAACGGAAGACTGCACTGCTCCTTTTGCGTCTCTGGTACGGAGACGTATCACTTTTCCTTTGGAGTTTCTCGAGGCTGAAATGAGTATTTGAAGTAAGTAGAACGTCGAGCACAGCTCATGAACGGAATACCCTGGCCCTCACTACTGTTGAACAACGGCAAACTTCCGCAGGACCAGTAAATGTTGAACATCAGCACTAGTTTAGAGAACAGCACAGTAGCAACGAGCAACAAATCAAAATTGGCTCTTAAGAACTCGTGTTTTCCGGCTCATCCCCGTACGATGGAAGAAAATGCTAGTCTTGCGAGACTTCAAGGTTCCATATCCATCTACTCGACGTCTAAAGATACATTGTACGACCGCAATAGAGCAGAAAGACGAAATTCAGACGTTCAAGAAGCTCTTATGTACACTTCAAGCATCACTATCAGCATCCAATCCGTTGGAATGTCCTTCAAATTCGCGAAGAGACGACACGAGATCCCCCCGCGGGAGGAAGACATATATAAAAAGCGTCAAAACCCGACCCTAGAAGCTATGTAGTCAATTTCCATCAATTCTTCAAGCCATTGCTCCTCCGCATAATCGTTCACAGCATCCAAACAGAGCAAACCAGCAAACACCAGCCGCCTCTAGGAAAGTAAGAAAGTAATTAGCTAGAGACTCTATCGCAAAGTCAGCCTTTGTTGCCGATTTTTCATGCTGACCTGAGCCGCTTGTGGTCACATCCATCGTTTGGAGGAAAATCCAGATTCCCAGCAGATCATCGAGAAATTCCCCCTCAAGAGATAGAGACGAGGTGAGAAGAGCCGGCAGAGAGAATTTTCTCTTCGTTGGCTGGTCAGTAACACCTTGGCCTCAACAGTCACATGTCCCGTTTGACATCTCGTTTGAAATGCGTCATCTCGCGACCAATCCGAGATCTGAGGCTCTTTCCGCCCCCGAATTACGCGTCAGGTAAAAGCGAACCAGACGACGACACAACAGCACCAAGCAAAATGACGGTCAGGGTTTGCCAAAACCCGGAAGCGGGAGAGAAAGAGACCTGAGACACACGAAAGGATACATACGACCAAAACAAGCCAACTTTTATGCCCACCCCGCTCCAGCGCCCCTACAATATCCTACATACATACGCCTACCCATTAACGCCAAGCCCATCCCTAATAAAATTTTCGAATCACAACCCACATGTACCCTAACTAAATGCCCCAAGCTTCACACCTCGGGGACGGACAACCCCCCTCGCCCCTCCCCCAGACCCCACCTACAAAACTGTATAAGTTTCAAAAGACACCCCTCCCCAAACCCCGCCAAAGCTCCTTGAAAAAAAAAAAAGCCCCCAGAATAAGCTGCCTTACTCACAGCCGAAAGCAATTGTATGTATGCGTTACTGTATGTACAGAGTGTAGACCGTCGAAGCCTGGCTGGCTGGCTGGCCACTGCCGAGCGGCGGCCAGTCCTAAACAAGAAAAGAAGCAGGAAAAGGTCTGGTCTGGGCCAGGCCGGGGCGGGTGGGTATGTATGTACATGCGTGGCCCCAGACCGACCGATATATGTATGTACAACGATTAGTTAAGTTGATCGGCTCTCTCTTCCGGACCCCCCCCTTCCCTTGTCTCGCCAGAGCCAAGACAGTAGAGGTCTCGGCGTGGAAACGCATGACGTCGTGAATGGTGGGACGTAAGTGTCGTGAAGTACAAAAAGAAAAAATACAAAGGATCGTAGATCCCGGATCATGAAGAGAATCCCCCCGTCCCTCCCGTTATTTTCCATTAGTGTGCTTCGCTTCGGATGATGAAGCGTTGTGTGGTTGGTTGGTTGGTTGGCGTCCGGTTATCCGCGATATCGTCGTTGGTCGTCGAGGAGGGAAGAGAAGGCGTATCGTATCGAGACAGCTCGTCCGTAAAAAAAAAAACAGCCGCTGTCCCCAGATCTCGTGTCAACTTTCATGCAACCATAACGGATCGAATAGTTTACGGGGGGTGCCACGTCTGTGGGGCAAGCTTACCTTTGGTAGGCGCCCCGGCAATCTCGAACACGACAGTGAAACCGATGCGCCCGCAACGACAGTTCATTACGGGGATTACTGCACCGCAGAAAACGCAGCAGGAATGTCTCGCGTGCCTTCTTCGAACCGTATGTACGAGTGTCTCAAGGAAGTGTTTGGATAGGATTATCTTGAAGAACGAAATAACCCGCTGAACCTAGACCGTCGCCGAACATGCCCCTTACCATGCTCGCTGAGTATCATCAATAAACAAGAACCACGCAAAAAAATATTCTTGAGAATCGAAGACTTCAAAAAAGACGAGGAGTAAAAAGAGAAATGTGTTGACGCCATGAAATCGTGACAGACGTGGAAAAAGGCAGAGGACCTACACAACTTGCACCCAGACCTGCGTTACAAAATCAAAGTCAGTCACGACCGCAGTTTCGAGGCAATTTGTAGGGTGCCAAAACTCACCTCCATCTTGCCCATCTCTGCTCGTTCCCTCTTCGCCTCCATCTTGCACGTCATGATGGCCATGTCGAGATCATCTTGATCGCTCATGGTGATCATGTCCTGCTCGTCCTTGATCTTGATCTTGAAGTTCTGCCGCAGCGCGAACTTGTCTCTGATCTGGCCGACGAAGGTGTCGAAGCGTGCGTTCGGATCAACGAAGACGTAGCGCGTGTCGTCAGCATGCACCTTGACGCGGATGGTCCGCAGACCCATGCTACGTCTTTGCGATTGACCGCGTTGGCGGTTGTTCATCGAAGGGCGTCTTGTGCTGCGGGCGCGCGTCGGCACCATTTCGAACTCGCCAGAGTCGATGTCTGACTGGTACGAATCCTCTTCTTCCTCCTCGATGTACATGGGCCGCTGCGGCCGCGAGCGCGAACGACCGTAGCTGTCCTGGCGATCACCGGCGGATCGGCCGTACATGTCGTAGACATCGTCAGGGTAGTCATCCTCATCCGATGCGACGCGTTGACGCAGTCTGGATTCACCGTTCCTTGTACCTCTCGACGAGGTGGACAGTTCTCGGGTCGGCCTCGGGCGTTCAGACATAGATCGCTGAGGCATGCGGGGTTGGCTCTTCGGGGACTGGTCGAATGCTGCTCGTCCGAGCTCCAATGGCGCAGGTTTCCGGTTCTCGCCACGGACGGACTGTGAGCGGGCCGTCATGCCGCTGGGCGAGGTGGTCTTGTTCTCGCTCTCCGGAGGGGGCGTCGGAGGGAACATGTTGCGGGTGATGGGCGGCTCCGACTGTTGTCTTGACCGGCTGGTCAGTCCTGGTTTCACGAGGTTGGTTGCGGCGAAAGAGATCTTTTCATCCGGCCTGTCGTCCTTAGCACTGGCACCAACCGCAGCCTCCTGGTTCATCTTCTTGATTTCTGCACCAGCGAAGCCCGTGAAGGCGTTGGCACGGTCAGTGGCAGCGACGAGGCGAGCCTTTCCGAGATAGTCCTTCGCCTTCAAGTTCTTGACCTTGGCTTCGTTCGGGCGGTAGACGATTCCGACAGGAATGGAGAAGACGGTGTAGCCCTTCGATGTGTTAGCTGAAACCTCCTCAACAGCTTCTGGGAGCTTACCTCTGCCTGCTCGCGGATGGCCTCGTCAATCACGTCATGATCCGGCACCACCTTCTCCTTCGCGGCGAACGACAGATCCTGCATACCGGCATCCTTCTGCTGGAGGTAGATGTAGCACAGGCCGCGGTTGAAGAGGACCTCGCAGGAGTACAGCTTGAACTTGAGACCGAGTTGCTCGTAGTCGATGTTGTTGTTGCCTCTCAGGTAGAGGAGGGTGTCGTTGAAGTTGGCCAATGCCTCCTCGAAGTCGCCCATGAGGAAGTTGGAGACGCCCTGCTGGAAATATGCGACGGCGAGGTACTGGTCCAGGCGCACAGCGCGCTGATAGCATTCGACCTAGGCGGCGGTTAGCAGGCAAGGCTTGTGCGGCGCATCGGGCTTCTTACGGCTTTCTCATGCTCGCCGAGCGTGGCGTGGATGACGCCCATATTAAACAAAATCTTGGAGGTGTCGCCGATGGCGTCGAAGAACTTCAGAGCCTCATCAAATTCATTATTGTCGTAAGCGGCCAGCGCTGCCACCCACGTCTCGATTTCCTGCGCGTTGGGGTCAGCGGCAGAGCGGCGGGAGGAGCAGGGCGGAGAGGGCGCGGCGTACCTGCTTGAGAGACATGTCGGGCTATCCGAGGGGCGCGTTGGCTGGGTCAATGCCGGAGGGAGAGGTTGCGGAGAGCTCTTCACGGCTCCGGGAGGGCACCGAGGACGAGGGACAGCTAGGCAAGGGTCGGGCGAGGAGGGCGGCGCGATGTGCAGCGGCTCGGGGTTAAAACAGTCAGGTGGCAAGCGCCGGCATGCAGGTGCTCGCAGAGCGGAAATTCGGTGCCAATGATCTCCTAGCCGCCTGGGCTGCGTGGGCGAGGCGGGGCTGGCTGGGGATGTGCGATTAGATACGGCGGGAATTACGAGGCGCGGGCGTGACGGCGTGCAGGCGGCGGCAGGAAGCAGCACAGAGACGACGAAGAAGAGCTGGCGCGGCGCGCGAGAAGAGAGCTGCGCGGGTGGAGAACGAGCGTGCGGCTGGCGGCCGGGAGGAAAAGAGCGGACTGCGCGACAGGCACCGGGCGGCCGCGTCTGTAACTGTCGAGGCCTTCTTGAGCAGCCATAGGCCGGCCACACGCCAAGGGCGACCACCGGGCGGCCCTGTCGCAGCATCGCGTTCCACGACCGCGGCCGTGTCAGGCGGATCGGGCGTGCGGCCGGCGCCCGCAGCGCCGCACGATTGGCCCTCGACGCGCCCGCAGAGCATCCCCGGCGCGTAGCATCGCGACAAGTCACAGCCCGCCGCGCCGCTGCTCGCGCGCCCGTCGGCTGACAATGGCCGTACTTCGCTCTCTTGGTCGTCTTGGTCCGCCGTGGCAGCAGTGGGCCGCCGCCGCTTGCCAATCCGCAGCGTCTGGAACTGCCTCAGCACTGTGTCAAGACCAGAGCCTCCGCCCGTCGCCTGAGACGCACGTGCCGGCGGCCTCCCGGCGGTATGAGATCACTCAACTCAGCTGTCCGGCGCATGAAAGCTTGTCTCTCCAGACCCCACTGCCATTTTGCTGCGACGCGCCCGCTTCATGCCGCCGCTGCCCGCTTTGGGCGGCGCTGCGCAGTGGCGTCCTACTTTAGACCTGCCTGCTGCGCGCCATGCCGCTTTGAGCGGCCCTTCAGAGCATCCCCCGGCCCACCTGTTCCTTGCGCTCTTCCCAAACCGTCTTGCCCGAGCACGAGCACACCGTCTTGTCGTTGTCCCAGACGCCGGCGCTGCGCGCGATGACTCCCACCAGCTGGTCCGCGTCGTTCTTGTCGAACCTGCCGTCCTGCTGCCGTGCCACCACGATGCTGCGCCCTATCAGCTCCCACACCGCGATCGGCTTGTCCAGGAAGACCGTTCCAACACCCCCCTTGTTGACTTCGACTGTTCCAAACACCCCCCGTGCCGGTTTCCCCTCCGCCTTCGCCTTCACAGCATCCCATATTGGGCCGGTAGATTCCGGGCCCTCCGATATGTCTCCGCGCTCGCGCACCGTGGCATGATACGTTCCAGGTGACAGCCCCCGGATGCTCAGGTCGATGACGGTAAGATTGGAGGCTACCTGAACCATGCGCACGAGGCCGCGCACCTTGTTCTCCACCGACGGGCTGTGGCTTTCGAGGATGCAAACGGCCGCGCTGTTCGACGCGCCGCTGCCTCGCAGAATCGCGTCGCGGCCGGTATCTTGGATCGCCGCGACGATCGCAGATGGTGAGGCGGTGCCCTCAATCGAGACCAGCTGCTGCTGCAGGTCCCCCTCGACCTTGTTCACGCCTGCGCTGGCCGTCAGTGCTGGGCCGGGCGGGAGGCGCAGGCTGGCTTTGAAAACAGACCTGGAAGCTTGTACAAGGACGTCGATACATCCTTGATGCACGCCTCGCAGCTCAGCGGCACAGCAAACGTCGTCTGATATGTAGCAATCAGCAGACAGTCACCAGAGAACTTCGGCGGGCCTGACCTGGAACGGGGGTATCATGTTAGCGGATAGAGGGTCGAAGGTTCAGATGCGAGGGTTCGCGCGGGGGAAGCGTGAGGAAATGGCAGCATCTTCGAGAAGTAGTGAGTCGGCCGGTCTGGCCGTATTGCGGAGGGGCAATCGGATTTATCATCAACTCTCACTACTGCCGGACCTTTGCCGACCACTCCCGCTGCACGCACGCCCGCAGTGTCTGTTCCATTGCCCTGCGCGTGCAGAGGAGATCGTTTCCTCCGCGCTGCCCCTCCGATGACGTCACATCGCCCCGCGAGCACATCCATGTGCTGATGACGGGCACTCTGACCAGCCGCTGGCGCAAACTCCTACTCTGCCTTTTCTGGCAACCTTCATCTTTCTCCAACCTCCTCGGACGACCTCGGCAATTTTCCAGCCTCCGCCTAAACTTAACATCGCCAAGCCCTGTTTGCTTGTGTCGGATTCATGATGTTGTGCGTCTTGGCCCGCCGGCAATGATTTTAGCTTCGTCGTCTGTGTCTAATATACGCGCACCCCTCGTATCCTTCCCGTTTCCATCCGAGCGCTGCGGGCGATTAGAATTTTATTCTGGCGAAACAGCTGACGGCTGACTAGTGTCACTGGACGCGGAGCGTGTTTTCGGTTTATGCCATCTTAGAACAACAACGACGCTGGCGGCTTGGAATTTGCTTTGTGGCTCTGACATGAGCAAAACTTGATTTTTATTGAGTCAGGATGGCGAGTGTGAAGGGCTCAAGTCGCTCGGCATTCTGCACTGCTTCCCTCTAGTCCACGCTCTAAGTTATCACTAGAATGGACCTTTTCCCTTTGCTAACGTTTACTGCCACCTCAAAGGTAGCTTCAATTCGTGGCACAAGCATTTACAAGCTGATTCATGACAGCTGTGGATTTGCCTCTACCTTTGGGCCATAGCCTTGCTGTTCCCACAGAAGACATACTTCTTCGGCTTTGGCCTCTACCGATCAGAATACAGACATGCTGGTACAGTCAAGAAGAACACGACTCCCGACATTGCGGAACACGACGCGATTCTCCAGGCAATCGAGACCGCCGAATGCGACCAGCTCCGGGAAGCCGCAGATGCCGCCAGAGCTACTGCACTTATCTGGCAGTACATAGCTCTAGTCAACCAAAACACCGCGCGGAATGCACACGACTACTTTCAAGTCATGCACGAAGACTACGAACTGTGTCTGCGCAGGCTACAGGACGTGGAGCTGGCGCTTGTGCAGCTTCAAGGCTTGGCAAATCAACATAGCTCTGTTCCCAATCAATACGGACAACTGGCCTACGAGGAGCAAACTACCATCGACACTGTACGTCAGAGCTTGCCGCAGATGCATGACTGTGTGGATGAGCTGCGCGAGGCGATGGAGGAACTCATGGTGGAGAATGAAGACGCGCAGAGGGAGGCCAGGCTTGCTCTCGAGGAGGCGGTCTCGGCTGCTGTGGCTGCAAGAAAGGCTCAGGAGCAATATGAGAAAGCTCTGGAGAAAAGTGTGGCGACGAAACGCACCAAGAATGTATAAAAGGAGTTGGTTTATTTATTTTGCGGGGATGAAACGAGAAGGGAATGGAAAAAAGCGCTTGGGATGCAAAAGAGCTTGTGAGTCTCCTAATCTCCACATGTAATGCAAAATTAGGGAGCCATGGCTCGACCTGAGGAATGCTTGAGTGTAATTCAGTTGTCAAGTAGGAGTATATGGCAAAGAAGCCTCGGAGACCACTCCATAAGCCACTGTTGCCAATAGAAGTTCAATACGCACCGTCCTATGAGCCGATGAAAAGTGAACCCATAGAGGGGAGAGGTGATCCGAACAGAGACTATAGACAGCCTAAAAAGTGAAGAAGGGCACCTCCTACCCAATGGGGCAGCAGCCACACGTGATATCGGGATCTCCCGAAAAGTCTTGGCGCGATTTTGCCCGTCGGATGCAACACCAAAGCTCAGCATCACCACCAGCCGCACTACTCCGCAACACCTCGATCCGCGACGACTCCCGGAGCGGACCTCTCCCCCCCAATCGCCTCCCTCGCGACCCTTCCGAACCTCTCCCCCCCTCGGACAGACACGCCCCCACCATGTCTCAAGCAATCGGCAAAGTACGCCCACTTACCCACCGCACGCTCGCCTCCGCACACCTCCGCCCAACCCCCCCTCCCACACCCCCACCGCCACCTCCCTAACCCTCGCAGACCCGCCTCGCCTACAGCCGCGCCTGGCACCACGTCGACGTCAGCGCCGACGCGCGCCCCCTCGGCCGCCTCGCCTCCTCCATCGCAACCGCGCTCATGGGCAAGCACAAGCCCATCTTCGACCCGTCGACCGACTGCGGCGACTACGTCGTCGCGACCAACTGCGCGCATCTCCACACGACGGGCAAGAAGCGCTGGAACAAGCTGTATTACCGCCACACGACGCGGCCGGGTAGCTTGCAGCAGATGACGATGGAGCGGTTGATGGAGAAGTGGGGGGGCGGGGAGATTTTAAGGAGGGCGGTGAGTGGGATGTTGCCGAAGAATCGGTTGAGGAAGGAGAGGTTGGCGAGGTTGAAAGGTGAGTGCTTATTCGTGTTGTGGTCCTGGGGGTTGGGGTGGAGACTGACGTGATGGGGTTTCTGTAGCGTTCGAGGGTGAGGCGCATCCGTATAAGCAGAACATTTTGAAGGTTTCGGGCCAGATGGGGTCGTCGATACAGGATCTGCCGGAGGTTAAGGAGACTTTTGCTGCGTCGAGGTAGGGTTGGGATTGTAGGCGGCGTTCAGGTTGCATATACAAGGGATTAAAAGCGGCATTGCTCTGTATGATCGGAGATCATTGGGAGGCATTCGAGGGCTGTACAGATATCACAGGCACTGCAGTTGTGCCGTGAATTGGAAATAAGACTATTCATGGATGGCTTCGTCTGGCATTGGATTATGGCGACGACGGCAAAGAGTGGTTTTCTCTGCACTTTTGTGCCACTCCCGACATCGCATCCTCGACCAATTTCATAGTTTGCAAGGTGGTATCAAATTTAAATTCTCTACAAGATCGAACCAGAAACGCCAGTATCGCTCGATGATATCATGCAAAGGAACACAAATGGCAGCACAGCAATTATTTACAACTTCGCCTTCGAGCCCTTGCGGCCAACAGTGCACTGAATCAGACCGTTGGGGTCAGACTGAGGAGCATAAACCTCGGCGTCCTTGCCAAGGTTCTTAAGACCCTTGAACCAGCTCAGGTCTGGGACATCGTTAGCGTTGTTCCTTTGTACCATGGGCCGAAAACATACCAATCTCGAAGTAGTGCTTGTTAGGCAGCGAATAGCTGACTGTCTCGACAAGCGGGGCGGCAGCCAGAATCTGGTCGCACATCTTGTACATGGTGTTCTGGACGCTGGGGCTGTTGTCCTTGGCAAAGGTGTCCAGCGTAATGCTCTTGGCCGCATTGAAGGCCTCATCGAACTTGGGCACCTTGCTCTTGACATCGTCAAGGCCAGGGAAGGTCTTCCATTCCCACTCGGCTTTGACCTCGGTGCTCAGAATGCGGTCCCACGTCTCGCCCAACCTAGTGTACTCGTCGCGGTGGAAGCCGTGGAAGGCGGAGCCGGTGCTCTTGAGCACGAGCAGCTTGTCGATGCCGCTCTTGATGGTGATGCCCTGGCCCTCGCGGATGACGGCGTCGACGGTGCGGATATCGTCGCCGTCGCGCAAAAACGAGTGGGGGTGCGGCTTGCCGTCAATGGTCATGCGCGTCCACTTGTGCGTCACGATCCTGACATGGGCGGCGTGGATGTGCGAGTACTTGGTGATGAAGTGGGTGCCGAGGATCGAGGCGAACAGCTCGGGCGGAGTGACGGGGTTCTGCTTTGCGAGCACGTAGACGGTCTGCTTCTGGGTGTCGGTAGCTACAACGACCGAGTTGTCGGCCTTGGTGTACCTGCGGCGGGCACAACGTCAGCGGGGCAAGAAGCAGCGGCTGTTCGGCAGGGGTGCACGAACGAGGTCTCGATATCACCCTCCAAGAGGACGCGGACGGTCTGCTCGACGACAGACTGGGAGCCATCAGGGTGCTTGTGGACCTTGTACAGGCGGACGTTGTCCTTGCCGTAGCGGGCGTAGTTGAGCTGCGACATTGCGGTGGCGGAGGATGTGAACGGCGGAACAAGCTGGGGAAAGGGCGGCAGAAGGAGCGGCGAGACTGGAAGGAGAAGAGAGAAGGGACGCTGCGCGGTGCTGTGCTGCGGACAAGCTCCGCCTGGGATGGGGGAATGGAAGCTTATATTGGGCCCTTATCGGCGAGCTCAGTCCAGCGGACATCGCCATCCGCCTTGCCTGGCTTTCCTCAAGCGATAGCTCCCCGCGGCCATTGCAGCGGGAGAGAGGCACACAGTCCAATGAGCTCCACTTGTCGTGGAGAGCTAGACGCGGCTCACGCCATCACCGTGTCGGAGGCCGCCGCACTCAGTCCGCAGACCCCCTACGCCGCCCGAGCCCGTCCCGCCTGTTCACGCAGCGCTGCAGGCCCCGCCCCGGAGAACAGCGATGCTGGCCGGCGCGGCGACGGCGTGTGTGAGATTCAATCACGCAAGCGGCCCTGCGCGGCCTGGACGCCGCTGCGTGTGTTGCGCGCTGCAGCGCCGCAGCTTAGCTCCGCCCGCGGCGCCTTCGCACGCACGACGGGAGCGCGCAGGCGTCCGGCGCGCAGGGCTCGGGGGCGCCTTGCGGCGTCGCTGGCCTCGAGGCGCCTGCAACGGCGGTGCAATGACGAAATGCGTGAAGCTATCCGCGGACGGCAGAAGATCTCCGCGAGCTCTTGCAGCTCCAACAGGCATGCGGTGGGCGGCGTGATTGGCAAGCCTGGGACCCCGGCCGCTGCACACCAGCGCCGGCCGTGTACGTGTACATGTAGAAATTTTGGCCGCCGCGCTGCCGTTGTCTGCGAGAGCGTCGGGCATGCGAGGCGTCGGAATGGCAGGCCGCCAGCACCAGTGAGGCCTGAGGCCCAAGCATCCTCCCCGCATCCGCCCTCAGCCCGGGGCGCTCGCTCTCGCTGCCCACACCTTGCGCGTACCCCGGTACCTATCCACGCTACCTCACCTCAACCGCCAGCAGCTCGTCTGACGCCCGCTGCGACGCTCGCCGCCGCCCACCTCCCACACCACCGCTCCGCCCGCTCCGCCGCCCGCCTGCCCGCCGCCCGCCGGCCCGTCGCTCGACACGCACCGCTCCGCTCCGCTCCGTCCGCCGCATGAGATGGCCCGCCAGTAGCGCTCCTCATGCCTGCGATTGACTCCGCCATCACCGCGCACATCCGATATGAGGCAGCCGTGTCATGGTTGATGGACTTCCATGACGCCTACCCTGCAGCCCGCGCCTCCCTCGCGCTCCATGTCCAGCCAGACCGATGCGCCCGCCGCCGCCGCCGCCGACCACCACGCCCTGCTGCCTCCTGGCCGCTCCAGCAAAGATGGCCGCACGCCCACGCCCGCTAGCTACGGCGCAGGCGTCCGCGGCAACTCGTACGCCACCGTAGCCCCGGCGCCGGGCAGCTTCAGCTCTGAGCTGCGCTCTACCATCTCGAGGACCGACGCCCGCCCGCCGCTCGCCGAGCACACTAGCTTCGCCGGCGACGACCACATGCGCTCCGCATCGGAGCAGAGGCAGGCCGAGCTGCGAGACCAGATCGAGAAGGAGACCAAGATCAAGATCGGCTCGGAAAACCTGCTGGAGGCGTTGAACTCGAAAAACGCGAAGCAGGCCAAGGAACAGAAGTCTCGCGTCGAGGCTGAGCTCAATATCTCGAACCGGAAGCTGGCCAATCTGAAGCTGGACCTGGAGACCGAGATACAGCGGTCCAAGGAGCCTGTTTCCGAAGGCCGCCTGTCGCTCCTCTTCCGCAACGCACCCTCCCGCTCCGAATCATACCACAACGCGGAAGAGGTGGATCCGGACACGGAATCGCCTACGCTGGTTCTCGCGGATATCCTCCAGGCACTCGAGGCGGAGGGCATGCAGCCAGACTATTACGTCGAAAAAGGCAACTCTCTGGTCGAGCTTTTCAAAAGGCACTCCACTCTCAAGTTCGACCTGGCCTGGTCCATCTTTGGCTTGCGTGTGCAGACAATGCTACTCAGCGACAGCCGTGAGGTTGTTGCCGCTGGATATCGCGTCATGAGATATGCCATCACGGATAGGAGATCCCTCCAGATGATCCGCTCGTTGCACACCGACTACCTGGTTATCCTCTCGTTGATCAAGGAAAGCAAAGTCAGCGTGGAGCGAGAGCAAGCGCTGAAGTTCGTCCGGGCTTTCTTGGAAGTAAAGGATGGCGTCAAAGAAATTTCTCGCGCTGTGATCCGGATCATAGTCGCTGTTGCTGAACACACGGACGACCGACTGCGGAACATCTGCATCTTGACACTAGCGGAAATTCTCGTCCGGGATCCAGAGAAACTCGTGTCGGCTGGTGGCATGGGTCCGCTCACAGACGCTCTGGGCGAAGGCGTCTACCACGCCTCCGAAAGTTTGACCGGCTCATTCCTCTATCTCTTGGATTTCCCAAGTCGTCGGAAATATCTTCGTTCCGGTCATGAGCTTCAGGTGCCATTTGCCGCCTTCACGGACGCTTCTTCTGGCCATGCCAACGAGGAAAAGCTCAAAGCTAACGCCAAGGTCATTGCAGCACTGTTGAAGAGCTGGCCCGGTCTCCTGACTCTTTGCATGCACGACTTCATGGCCATCAAATCCCTCATGTCCTCGCTATACATCCCGCTCCCTCAGGTTCGAAACGTCATCTTGGAGCTCCTCTTCGATATCCTCAGAATCAAACCGCCTTCTTGGTCCTCATCGTTCTTGGCAGGCCGAAGATTAACAACATACGGCCGGGTGACGAATCTGAAAAATGCCGAATCTACAACATCTGCTTCCAAAGCCGACGAAGAAGAGACGAAAAGGAGTCTTGTGGACCACTACGTTGCTGTCATGCTAGCAGTCTTGCTGCATTCAGGACTAGTTCCAGCGCTCCTGAATGCCGAGGAAGACTCGTTGAATTTGACCTTGAAACGCAAGACAACGCTGCTCCTGGGAGAGGTCCTCAAGATGGCTAACGAGCTGCTACCCCCGACGTGGAGTTCCGAGCTCCAAGTTCTTCCAGATCTGCTTAGGTCGGCTGCAAAATTCGGTGCAGACGACCGTTTCATAGCTACCGGTACCATCTACCAAGTCGACAGCGTCAATCGGACATTGTTTCGCTCAGGCGCAAACGAGAAACTTGGGCCAGAGCATGAGGAGCATCTGCACCCACCACAGCAATCAAAGAAGCAGTTCAGCGCCCAAATAGACGAGGCGGCATTCCGCAACCTGATGGCTGAATCGCGGGTTCTTGAGACTCCCAACTACCAAAAATGGAGGTGGGACATAGTACAAGGAGTCCTCGACGGGCCCCTGTATAATCCGAAGCGTCTGGACGAAGCATTGCGGGCTACGAAGTTCATCCACCGCCTGATCAATTTCTTCCGGCCTTTCAAGCATCGTTTCTCGATCCTGAAAAACACACGGCCGAACCAACGCTACGTCAGAGCGGGATGTTCATTGATGCGGGCTCTGCTCAACAATGCTGACGGGACCAGATATCTCATGGACAGCAAACCGATCAGACAGCTCGGCGAATGCCTCTCGCACTTTGACAGAATGAGTGGACTTACCTCGGAAGAACCGATCTTCTCTGCTGACCGCATGGCTGAGACTCTGACTGGTGGCTACTTTGCGATGCTGGGAGAGCTTAGCAAGAAACCAGAGGGAATCATCATTTTCGAAAGGTGGAAGATGATCAACATGTTTTACCACATTGTTGAGTTGCGGAATAGGGACGATCTGATGAAGACGCTTCTCAGCAACATGGATTACACTCTGGACGGACACCTCAGGATCATTCTCTCTAAAGCTATGACAGCTGGAACCAAGGAAATTCGCATTTTTGCGACAAGACTTCTCAGAAAGTACGCTACGAAGCCTCTTCAGCCACCAGACGCACCAGTACCCGGCACTGGAGTTGCCGAATGGGCCATCCGTCTCTTGGTCACCCAACTATACGATCCGGAAATCGAGGTGGGCGAAGTGGCTATTAAGATTCTCGAGGAGGCTTGCAATCAGAAGCGATCTCTTGAGTACGTTGTGAAGTGCGCACCAACGCTGGATCACTTGGGCGAAATCGGTGCCCCTCTCCTCCTGCGGTTCTTGTCAACATCAGTAGGCTACCACTACCTGGATGGACTGGACTACATCACAAGAGAGATGGATGACTGGTTCTTGGGTCGCAACGACTCGTACGTCGCACTCGTCGAGGCATCACTTGCTCGAGCTCTTGCAGATATTCCGGAGAAACCTCCCTCACATCTAGCATTTGACGAAATACCCGACCCGCTCGATTACGGACTAGTGCCCCCGCATTTCTACCGTGAGCTTGCGCGAACCCAGGAAGGCTGCAGGCTTTTGGAAGAGAAGGGCCATTTTGAGGAATTCGCCACGACAATCAAGGAATTCTGTAGGGAGAAAGAAGACCCGGAGATCATTCTGAAGGTCAAAGGCTGCCTTTGGGCGGTTGGGAATGTCGGCTCCATGGACTTGGGGGCGCCATTCCTTGAGAACACAGATGTGACCAAGTACATCGTGCAGATTGCCGAGCAGTCGGAAGTCATGTCACTTCGCGGGACGGCCTTCTTTGTGCTGGGCCTAATTTCGCGAAGTCTGCATGGGCAAGAGATTCTGATCGAATGCGGATGGGATGCCACGGTCAACATCATGGGAGAGTCTCTGGGATTCTGCATTCCCCTGGACTTCAAAAAGCTGTTCTCGGTAAGTCAAGTGCTACCACGTGTCTGGCGAGTCTAACATATTCTAGATTAAACCTTGGACTGCTTCACATGTTGCCATCAAGAGTACAAAGACGCCGGCGGAGGCGAAGAATAAGATCACTGACAGCGATCCGCTCAATGCACGGATCCTCAAGCTCATCACAGATCTGGGCAACACGGTGTTGGCCAAGCGGGCGGCGAACGATCTCCACAAGTACGTCGAACGACCCCATTTCGAATACGTTGCCTATTGACACTTGAAACAGTATCAAAGCCAAGAAGGCTCCTGGGTTCCAGAAGCCAGCCCTCTTCCACAAGGCCATGGCCATCCTTGAATTGCACCATTTCAGACTGCCGGTATGCCGCTTTGTCATCGACCTCTTTGACAAGAGTGTTCTTCGACAGATTGTACTTGAGGACGAGAGCAGTTCCGATAGCAGCGATGACGACGAGCCCATTACAAGAAATGGTACGGGTAGGCGGCCGAGTCAACTTTCTGTTGAAGTAACATGAGGTCTCGGTTACGATGGTTTGCAAGAGTCGGGGCATCGGGGCGCTGCATCAGAGGGACTGGAAACACGAGTATGCGGGGCCAACACAACTGTCGTCGATCTCGGGGTTGGATTGAGAGAGTCATAGAAGAAGCTGACCGGGCTTTTTCGCGGACTTTAGAGCATTGTCCGAAGGGAGGAAGGCGGGCGTTTGTCGCGTGCGTCATGGACATCATGACCTCCTTCCGGGTATGTGCGCTCGCCAGGTGTACGACATCCGAAACCACCGCAGGCCAGACACGATGAAACGAGCAACCCAGCCTTTTTTTTTTCTTTGCCCCCCTCCTTGTCGGCTCAGTTATCTGCACGCTTCTTTTCTTATGGACGAAGATTGCGCGTCCTGTCGTTCTACACGCGTCGTCGTTGGCCGCCACCAGAAATGATGCGTGCAGCCGGGATCCGCCGTCCCTCTGTCTCAAGTACTCGCATGCATCATCATTCAGTTCCGGGTTAAGCACAGGCGGGAGATCAGCGCAGGGGAGGAGGGCACACGAGATGGGATCTGGCTTGGGGATGGTAATGCAGGAACGCGAGAGAGAGAAAGAACGTGCGGCGCGAACGGTGTGGTGCTTCCTATTGTCGTTTCGATTTTGGGGATTTTTATCTCTTCTACGCGGTGGGCTGGCTGCAACGGACGGGCGAGGAGGGAGGTATCACGCACGGCACGGGCATGCAGGTGCTGGATGTGGGAAACAGGCAGGCAGGCAAGCAGACAGGCAGGCAGGCAGGCATTATCTTTCCAGCGCCAGCGGGTTTGAATAGTGCGCAGCGCGCATGGGTGTGCGGGTCATTTTTTTTTCTGCTTTCTTCCTCCTATCTCCTTTTTCCCTTTTTCCTTTTTCCCTTTTGGGACAACACGGTCACGGCATGAGCATGGAAGGAGGCACTGGTGTGGTTGGTGGGCTGGCGCATATTGTACGAATATCTTTTGGGGGAGGTGAAGGAATGGAGGAAGGGTGGGAAGGGGATGGATACACGCAGCTATGGCATCTTTGATGATTTGATCTGGCGTTTGGTGATCTTGTTCGCAGCGTGACGAGTAGAGATGGGGTGGTCTGCTACACACAGCCGGTGCAGTGCTGCGGCGGTTTGCGGCTGCAGTCTCTGGCTTGCTGGCTGGCTGCAGATGCTCGAACCAAGGATTGGCGTGCTGCAGACACGACAGACTATTGCAGACGGGCAGATGGTACGGTGGCTTGCATGTCGCAGCTGGTACCGCGGAGGGAGGCAGAGTAGAATGTGCGCGTCAGCACAACAACTTCAAGAGCACCCCGAGAGAAAGGGGGGAGGGGTGGAGGCGCGCATGTGGCAGCAATAGCCGGGCGTGTCTGCGCGATGATTCGGTACCCCGAGCTGGCGGACGGGACTAGTGCGCGTAGCTGGGCCCTGCTTGCCCGTACCCACAGCCCTCAGCCCTACCTGCTGCTCCACAACGGGCAACTCGGCGCGTCCAGCGAAGCGAAGAGGCGTCGTCAGTCGGGGAACGGGGCACAGTCGAGTGGCGTCTGCGGGGGTTGACGGGAAGCCGCAGCTGCACAGGCCTTTCGAGCTGGAGGCTGCTGCGCGAGTCGAGTGGTGATTATGCGATCACGACGAGTCCCGCGGCGGCACCATCAGCTGAGCGGTTTTCCAGGTTCGAGCCTGGCGGCAGTTGGTGGACGGATGGGGGAAGAACGTCGGCAGCGGCCTGGCCAATGGCGCGCCGGCCGCCCAACGTCGATGACGCCTCGACGGCACCAAAACGATCTACAGGGTCGCAAGCATTGCGTCGCGCGTGCAACGTTCGTCCGCCACGACTTGTGACATGCGCCGGGCTGCGGGGACCGCGTTTCCCGGACGGGCAACACAGCGAGGGCGGCGGCGTGCAGTGCGCGGCGACGCGGTGCGTGCTGCAGATGGACCGGACTATTCTCCGCGGCCCCGTTGCGCCTACACGTACTATGGTAGTGAGCGAGGAGAGCCGGGTGCTGGCGGGCGCCACCCGAGACGCGTCGTCGCGATGGCGGGCGAACGCGCCGGGCCGGGCTGTGTGTGCAGCGTGTCGTGTGCACCGCGAGGCCGCGCACCAGCAGCAGCACGCGGCGCGCCCGGCTCCAGTGCCTGGGCGCCGGCACTTGGCTGCGCGCTGCTGGCCAGGCACGCGCGGGGCCAGCGCGCGGAACGCCGCCCAGCCGGCGCAAAGTGCGATCTCAGCGCCTCGTCGTTTGTGCCAGCGATCGGCTTCTGCCCTACCGTGAAGCCTCCTCCTCACTACACTCTCGCCCATCGCCGATCGGCCCAGCGCGCCCGCTCAGTGATAATGCCCCCGCCGACGCGCTGCCCTCGAGCTGCTCTCCGCCCTCCCACCGCTGCATGCCGAGCGCCCGCGCATCCCTGCCTCCGCTGCCTCTGCTCGATCCCCAGATCTCCAGCCCGCAGCCACTCAGCGCCCGCCCTCCGCATCCCGGCCGCCCAGTGACTTCATCGCAGGCCGCAGACCCTGGTCCCACCCCCGCCGCCGCGACAAATTCTTGGCCTCGCCCAAACCGCCGCCTGCGAGCCCGCACCCGCCCGACCAGCCCTCGCACCGCCCACTCCCCACGCCGCCGCCGCCGCCGCTGCATGGACGCGCCGCGCTCCCACCCCGCTGGATGAACTTGCTACAAGCTGCCGGACGCTCTTTCACAGACAGTGGAGAGACGTCCTTGCACCTGTCGCCCGCCCCACCCGCCTTCATGCGAGGCGATGACAGCTCGACGGACGACGGGAAGACCGCCCCGCTCGCCGCCCACGAGGATGCCAGGGCCCTCGTCCGCCTGGTCCAATGCCCCCGCTGCTCGCGCCCCTTCCGCCTGCCCGTCACCCTGCCCTGCGGCCACTCGCTCTGCAGACAATGCCTCCCCGAGCCCTTCCAGCGCGAGAACATCTCATATCCCGCCACTCCCGAGCGCCAGCTGGGCATCCGCTGTCCTCTGCCGGGCTGCGGCGCGGAGCACCCGTCCGGCGAGTGCGGCGTGGACGTGACGCTGTCCAAGGTCATGGAGTTGGTCGCCGCTGTCGTGGCGGACAGCAGACCGGCAGCCGACGGGTCCCCCATCATGTTGGAAATAATAAAACGGACGGCGGATACGCCAATGGTTGAGGCAGAGGGGCCCACGACCGCCACGCTTCAGGGTGGCCGTCTGCTCGCAACATTCGCCCTTGCCGAGGCGGGCCAGCTGGACATCGCCGCGGACGTGTCGTATATTTCGCTGGCAGAGGACGGCCGGGATTACCGCGAGCTGGACACTGCTGTGCTGGACCGGCTGAGGGAAACAACGCACAAAGAGTTGGATTGTCACGTCTGCTACAACATGCTCCTGGACCCCGTCACCACCTCCTGTGGCCACACGTTCTGCCGGAAATGTCTCGTTCGAGCACTGGACCACACGACTCACTGCCCCGTCTGCCGCCGATCATTAACCATCCATCCTTCTCTACAAGGCCAGCCTAGCAACATCTGTCTCGTCTCGTTGCTCACCAGCCTGTGTCCCGAGCTTGTAGCGGCTCGTGAGGATGCTGTCGCCGAGGAGGAGCGTGGCGCTGGAGAGCTGGATGTTCCGCTCTTCGTCTGCACCCTCGGCTTCCCCGCCATGCCGACATTCTTACATATCTTCGAACCCAGGTATCGTCTCATGATTCGGAGAGCGTTGGACGGCGACGGTACGTTTGGCATGCTCATGTATAACCGGTCCGCTGCCGACCAGGGCGACCTCGGTCCCGTGCAGTTCAAGGAGTACGGCACCATGTTACAGATCATCAATGCGCAGACCTTGGCGGATGGCCGCAGCCTCATCGAGACTCGAGGCACTACTCGCTTCAAAGTACGCGCACACGGACCACATGACGGCTATACGGTTGGCAGGATCGAGCGTATCGCGGATGTCAGCCTTGCCGAGGAAGAGCGGCTCGAGGCAGAGGAGCTGAGAGCCGCCCAGGCGGAACGAGAAGCTCAGCTGGCGAACGGACAGCAACCTGAGCCTAATCAAGAACCGCCCATTGCCAGCCTTTCCACTCGCGAGATGCTCCTCATCGGCGTCCAGTTCATCGAAAAGATGCGGGCAAATAGTGCGCCTTGGCTACATCAACGCATCTTGGATGCGTATGGTGGGCCTCCAGATGACCCCGCACTCTTCCCCTACTGGTTCGCGAGCATATTGCCGATCGCGGAAGAGGAGAAGTACCTTTTGCTGCCAACGACGAGCGTCCGAGAGAGGTTAAAGATCGTCGTGGCATGGATTAGGAGGATCGAGAGTCAACGGTGGTGAGTGTCTCCTTCCGTTGCATTTCTCGTTCTACTCCATCAAAAAGCCAACTTTTCCGTGTACAGGACCTGAACACGTCCCCTTGGCTTTCGACCCATTCCGCATACCCCTTTCCCTTCCATTCCCTCTTTTCTCCTCTTCTCATCCGTCCGATTTCCTCTCAAGCATGGCGAGTCCGATTGGTTTTTGGCTTGGTTGCTCGGGTAGAACCAAAGACTGCCATGCTAATTCGTCTCATGTTTCGGTTATCGCTGACAGGCATGCCGGGAGCGCGTGTACAGTCTTATAAACCGTTCTGTCATCGCTCAGCGCTGGCTCTTGTTCATCGGTAGCATCATCTTCGCGTGGTGGTATGCCTACTCCAACTCCGGAGAGCAGTAGGGGGAGAAAACCGGCTTTCCACCCCTGCTTTACTCATTGGCCACTTTGTCCTCCAATTACCAATCTGCTGGTAATCAATGCCTCGTCGCGAGCCGCATCTACTTTCTTCCGCAAGGAAAAGAAATGTCTCACGGCTGTTTCGGAGCATGCAACCCGATCGAGATCGTCGGCTATCTGCTCCATGCCGCACCACCTCCTCCGCCTCCCGTCGCCCCACTACCGTCATCAACGTCACGACTATTATCCCCCTGTCGATCGACGTTACATCACCACTACTTCGTACCGTCGCCACCACCTCACCTATTTCCTGCATCCACAACGGCGTTTACCTCTTTGGAGATTTCGAGATGCATGCAGCTTCGGCTATGCTCGTTTCCGTTCTTGGCATCTTGCATTCGTATCTCTCACTTCCACCAGCCACGCGATGTTTCCGGTGTGGTTTAGCTCCCTTTTATTCTTGCAGCGGATGTGGAGCACCGTCATGGCGATAAGTTTGCGCTTTATATACCTTCACGTCGTTGCTTTATCCACCTCATGTGTCGCTGCACTGCACTGCCTACCTATTGCTCCCATTTTGTCTTCAAAGTGATTGAGAGCTACTCTCTGCTTTGTTGCACTGCAACCTTTATCGCGGTGCAAAAAAATGGGGTGGAAAGAAAATTCGGTTCGCTTTCTTGTTTTTTTCTTGAAGAGAAGACTTTCTATCGTCAATGTTTTGGGGCATTGAATTACTCGTTCATTGCAAGGAGTGGCGTGCATCAGATTTGCAAACATTGATTCTTGAAGACCCGTTTTCCCCCCCCCCGAGTTCGCATTGTCGCCGAACTCATGGCTGGGGATTGCCGCCAATCTTCTTCCTTTTTACTCTTTCCCCTCTTGTTGTTTTGACGAGGGTGCCTAGTTAGTTGATGCTTACTCTTACTCCAACCCCCTTCCTCTCTTTTGTCTTCTTTTGATCTCCTTGCTTGCATGCATAATCATCGCTTCCATGATTGGAGTTTTATATCCCCGGGTCCCGCTCTGCGTGGACCGGACCTGCTGAAGCTGCTAGGCTTCTGCTTCTTTCTTCTTTCTTCTGAATTTTGTTTCATGCTTGCTGCTTTTTGCATAGGTGAGATGGAGCGTTTGGATGGATGGACGAGTGTGTGAAAGAGAGTCGAGTCGACTGAGCTGAGTCAGTCATGTGTTGTGGAGATACCCGTCGGTTGGTATGTGTGTGTGTATGTAGGATTGTGAATGAGATTCCTGTTCAAACATTAGAACTGCGCGGCTCAAATCTTTCCTGGTGGGCGGTGGGCGAGGTAAACGGTGAGGGTTTCAGCATATCAAAGTGTGGATCGCCCCGTTCGTGTAAGTAATGCTGACCCAAGAAGCTGGCATTGACACGCAATGACTCCGTACATAGTCGACACTTTCAGGATTGCCTTTCTTGAAACTCCAAGAAGTGTGGTCGCCATTGTCACATCTCGAAATGTCTTAGTGATCTTGCGATGACAAGACGGTGGAAGCATATCGTCGGGTAACAACCAATTCCCCAAGTTCAGCAAGTCTACCTTGTCCACAGACTACCATTTGATCCAATCTTGTGGACTGTCTACAGTTGTCTCATACTCAGACTTCACTTGTTCCGAATATATTGCCGGCATATAGTCTTGCTTCAACGGAGATCTACGACAGCACGCGGCGTTGCATGGCCACAAAAATTGCACCCCGCTGAAAGACGGTGCAGAGCCCGGCTTGAATTGCACGCCAAAAAGCAAGACAAGAGGTGCGCGGTAAAAAAATCAGTTTCATTTGACACTACCAATGCGGATGATAGGTGTTCCACGAGTCCAAGAGCCAAAAAAGCAAAGCATTAAGCAGAAGATGGTTCACGAAACTAGCACCAGCCGCGAATCTGGTCTGAATCGGGTTGGTAGCAGGTGCCGGTGCCGCTAGCGCACAGAAAGCCGGTCTTCCCGACCTCCCTGCAGGCGGCCTCCCACTCGTTGCCCATAATGTACTGCGAGCCGTCGTCCTGGACGCACTGGAGCCAGAGTCAGAGCCGGAAAATGCCGCCATGTTCGCGGAGAGCTACTTACACGTCCGGCAGGGGAGTCGTAGTGGACGTTGCCGTTCTGATGACTTGTTGTCAGCTGACCTCGATCCGGTTGGGTGTATAGATGGGCAGGTGCGGCTCACCTTCCAGGCCTGAGACTTGTATAGGTCGCAGGCCTTGGTTGTTATCCTCCAGTTGTAGCTGTCGCCATTGTGGCACTGGAGATGGAGATGTTAGCGTCAGTTCCCTGGCTGATGTCACGAAGCACAACGACGTACAGTGCAGCTGGGGTGGTCGTCGGCAGCAACACTAAAGACGCAGGTCAGCGTATAATCACTACGCGGGGCCGTCGACAGAGCAGAGAACCTACACCGCGGATAAAACGGCCAGCAGTGAGACGGTGAAGAGCTTGGTGAAGAACATTTTGACGGACAGGGCGGCTTGGAGAAAGGGTATCAGCCAAGAGAGCTTAAAAAACTTGAGCAACTTGGAGCACCTGATGATGGTGAGCCAACAAGAGGCAGCACGCGGGCTGATTTATAGATCGGGAGGCATTGCTACGATGGCGAAGCTGGCTGCGGGTTCGCCTGCAGCCAAGGTTCACCGGACGGGCACGGCAGTCAGTCCACGCCCAGAACTCCATTCTCGGGTCGAAAGCGAGGCCATATCAAACGGCGGGCACGGCACGAGTCGTTGGACAGCATGCGGTGGTAGGGCCCAGCGCACGTTGCGGCGGGTGCCGCTACGAGGCTAGGTAGAATGGAGGCCTAATGATGGAAGAGGGAGCGATCAACAGGGCCATCACGCAGTGGGATCTGCGGGCGCGCGAAGCGGGAAGCGGTGCGGTGTCGGTGAAGGTGTTGAATGAGGATCCTCCCCCAGGCGCCCCGCGAGATGCCGAGCTGGCCGGTGCTCTCTACTTACCTATCGCTACTCCTCCCGCCCTTCTCACGCCCTCCTCGCGCCAAGCCGCTGCTCTTGTCCGCGGAGCCGCATGCTGCCTCGCATGCCCCATGCAGATACGAGTCAACGCTATTAGCTGCGATGGCTACCCTCTTGGCGCTGTGAGGCTCCCGCCCGGCCACGACTCGCACGCCGCGGGCTACTTCGACTACAACGAATGACAGTCTCCCTGCCGCCGCTGCCATAGCCGGCCAGGGTTCTCTCTGCTCACTACTCTCCTCTGTGTCCTTCCTGTAGGGCCTGCAACCCGGCGCCTCTCCCACAGCGCGGGGTTTCTTGGCATCCCCCCCGCTGTCCTACCACTTCTGTCCCAAGCGCAGAGCTGCGCAGTTGACGCCGGGGCGCCTTGTTCTCTCCTAGTGGATCCCAGTCCCGGCAAGCCAGCTGAAGGACGGTCTACCGCTCCTAGATTCTCTACTTCACGAGACCATTGCACGCCATCTTCCCGCTCGAGACCTGTCCGCAGAGTTGTCTCATCCCAGCGCCCAGTCGTCTCTTGCCATCTCGCGGCAGGCTCACGACCCTCCAAAAGCACAGTCATCGACTCCGATCTTCAGTTTCACCATGATGGAGCACGGCTGATAGCTATTGACTTCGTAGCAACGGTGTTGGGACTAATGTTCGAAACGGCAGCTAAGCTTGCACTGACTGCGTAGGTTTAGGCGAGAATGAGGTAGATTGTGGCATATTTTACAGGCCACAGCTCTTTCCTTTCCCATTTCGGTATCATTGCTTGCCAGTCAGGCCCACCTGGGCCGCTTTTGACTCGAAGAGCACTGTTCATAGCTTGCTATTCTTGGCCCCTGCTGTCTTCTGATAGAACTGTACTCCTGGACACTGGCGGTTTGTTCCGCCCTGCTAACCGAACGGCATGCGGCTTCCCGTTGTCCGTAAGCTGGAGAATTCTTGGATCGAGGCCGTAATTTGGCCGCTGCTTCGTGACGCTCGTGGAGACGCGGGGAGTCAGGCTCCATGCTGCTTCCGTTCACTGATAGCTATCCGAGTCTTTGTCACGACGTCCGCCTGTATATAAACCGCCATTCCTCATTAATGCCAATCTTTTCTTCAGCAGCATCACTCATCTCAGTCTCCTCCGCGCTCTCTCCTGCGAAAACACTATCGTTTCGGCTCAAAGCCTCCTGTAACCCCAACATGTACATCAAGTCCGCCATCCTCGGCCTCGCCGCCGTTGCCGCCGCCGTCCCCACCGACCTCAAGATCCTGAACGAGGACGATGTCATTCTCTTCGGCCACGATGGCCTGCACACCGTCATGAAGGCCGCCGAGTACGACAACCTGAAGAAGCGCATGCTGCCGCCTCCTCCTCCCTTCGCGCACCTGGGCAACACCGAGTACCCGCCGATCAAGCCGCACTTCCCGGGCAACTTCACCGCGCCGACGTGGCACAAGCGCCAGGACTGCGAGCAGTCCTCGGAAGTCCAGCTCGAGGACACGCAGCGCTTCGCGCAATGGGACGTGCCCATGTCGTCCGTCGTGCGCGCCGAGGTCGACCAGGCCCTCGTCACCGTCACCGAGGGCTACTCGCTCGCCAACTCGCTCACCATCTCCACCGGCTTCGAGGCCTCCATCGAATCCATCATCTCCGCCTCCCTCGGCATCGACTACGGCACCACCTGGACCACCTCCCAAACCACCTCCTACGCCTTCACCGTCCCCGCGGGCAAGAGCGGCCTCGTCGTCTCGAACCCCGATTGCACTCGCTATGTCGGAAAGGTCTTGACTGGCTGCACTGATAATCCGAAGACTTCGAGCTTTCAGACCGATGTTTATCAGAGCGAGTCTTACAAGAACCTTGCTTGGGTTAAGGGCGCGATTCGTCTTTGCTCGAGTGACACTTACCCCGTTCCGTTCTGCGTTGGTACCGGTGAGCACCGGTAAATTCGTGTGGCGGAAGAAGAGGTAGAGGCTGTTATCAGTGGTATGACGGATCAATATCTAAAGTCTCTGATGGTTGAAGTAGTGGGAGAAGAGATTGGCCAAAGATGCCTCATTAATAAACCATATTGTTGGACAGTTCCTCTCCATTTGAAGCTGCTGCACATTTTCTGAAACTTACCCTTGCACGTGCGTCAAAAAAGTCACCGTTTGACGGGCCACAATGACCTGAATTGAAGATATTTACTCGGGTTCAAAGAGTCACTAGGTTTGTGCGGAAGAAAGGATCCATTATGACACGGCACATCGATGAAGTATCAGGTGTAATGAGTTCTCGGATATCGTGAACTTGTTTTCAGAGGCCGGCACTGTCTGTCTGTGTAACTGTATTTACTGGCACAACGGAACTTATCTTCGGAGCGGATTTCTGCATTTTATGCTACTATTGAAGCATATACCGGCATCTACTATTGGTTAGCAAAGGGGAGTCACCATCACCTCCAAAACAAGGTAACATAGTATGCATCAGCAGTCAGCCTACTGACCGATGCTGACGTGAAAGAAAGCAATGCGCTACACCTTAAGCACTGCCTGCAAGGCTTTGCCGTGCCATCCAACGAGCCGAATCCCGGTTTGCTCTGTCCTATCTCTCATAAAAGATGGAAAATTTTCCCCGAGTCCTTTTTCCGCGTCCCTCGCATTTCTATCCACGAACGCGTGGACTGATCATTAACCAGAACCCTAGCACTACCGCCGAACGTGATGACTCTGATGCCATCCATGCGAGCGTAAAGCATTTCGGGAAAATGATATTCTTCAGTATGACAGGCTAGCCGTGGTAATTGCATTTATTTCATGGATTGATTAGCTGGCTCCACACTGCACATCATCTCTTGACTCGAATTCAGAAGTAACACTTGATTTTTGAAGGTACGCTTTCCGGATCCTCATTTTGCGGAGTAACCGCTAAAGCTCTTTCATTCCTTTAATGCCATTAATCCATCGAATGCTAGCATCCTCCGCACGCCTTGAAGGGGATCTTTTTTCCCTTCGCCGATCATGGATTCTGCGGACGGCTTTCCACAGGCTTCCCACGTTGCATAGCATTCCTCGACCGCTTTCAGTCTTGCAGCGTGTTCTTCAAGCGTCAATATCCCATCAGAATGCTGAGACGATGCAGGGACATTAATGCACACGTCCCAATCCTCCAGCATCTTCTTAAAGATCTTCCTGTTTTGTTTGTCAGCTTCATGTCCAACTTCAAGAGTCTAAAAATAAATAAGCGAAAAGATGCTTACCAGAAAGCCGCATCCCTCCACCACTCCTCAACGCACTCAAACCCCCCACCGCCCCCCCTCCTCCCATCAACCCTCCCACACCAGCTCAAATTATAAAACGAATCCCCCTTAACCACCTTCGTCAGCCTCCGCAACCCACTCCGGCCCCCCGCCTCGGGCCTCCAATCCAACCACCTCCTCCACAACCCCCTCCCAGTCGCCTCCCCCCGCCCCGCCACCACCCCCTCCGTAACCACCGTCGCCGTCAAATCCACCACCTCCGGACACACCCTCACCACCTCCTCCAACCCCCTCGCCAAACTCCCATACACCACCTCCTCCTCCCCCTCTTCATCCAAGCCCCACCACTCCCCCCGCACCTGCACCTCCAAATACCGCAGCTGCTTAAACACCGCCTCCGGCAACTCAAGCCCCAACACGTACCGCGACCAACACGGAATCCTCGAATCGAAGGCCATCCAACTAGGGACGGCGCAGCCGGTGTGGAGGTGTTGTGCGCAGGCGTAGATGGCGGAGCGGAATTCGGCGTGGAGTTGGCGGGAGGTGAGGAGGAGGGGGTGGAAGAGGAGGGTGGAGGAGTGCTGGTGGTGGTGGTGGTGGTGGAGGTGGGAGAGGGTGGGGCGGGAGGGGTTGTGCGGGTGGTGGGAGGGGGGTGCGCGGAAGGTGGGGAGGGTGGTGAGGAGGAGGGTTTTGTAGATTGTGTTGCGGAGTTCGCGGGGGAGGGCGAGGAGGCGGGAGGGTTGGTGGTGGTTGTGGTGGTGGTGTTGCTGTTGGTTGGGTGGGGAGGGTGGTGGTGGTGTTGGCATGGTGGGCGGCGGGGTTTGAGTGAGGGGGTTGTGTGGAGATTGTAGAGGTTGGGGGAGGGAGGAGTTGTGAGAGAAGGTCGTGGGGTTGGACTGGTGGGTCATGTGGGTTGAAAGCTGACGGATCCACGCGTGGACCCTTCGGCGTGCGCTACTGCAGGTCCGCGGGCCGGCACAGGCATCGCTTAGCGGTGGCGTTGTTGGGCGCGGCGGGCACTAGCAGGGGAATGTTAGTGGGTGCAGTATCGGACCTACACAAGGATGGTTGAAGATGGCGGTTGCCTGAGGTTGACGCGCGTCCATGCGCTTATTTTCTACTGCCCGTGGGTATGTGACATCTCCTTGCGTGAACAGACTAATGGTGTCTTGGGATCCTACATTGGAACTTTGGGGATTTCGCTAGGGAACAAGGGAGGAAGACTCTTAGCTGAAGCCTTTGCAGTCACTCTACGTGCCCCAGGCCATCGTCCCTAGCAGATCCAGCTAAACCAAATCCTCATTAGTTCAGCAAAAAGTTTCCTAGCTTGCTTAGCGCTTCGCCTATTCACGCCAGCAGAAAATGATGGCAGATCTCTTTAGAAACGGCTGCGGTTTCTTGTAGCCATGTCATTCCTACTCGGTACTTCAGCGCTACTTACCTACAAACGTAAACCCACCTGCCCTGCCCTTTCCCTTCCCGCCACCACCATTTCCCCCTCTCTTTCCTCACGCTCACACAACCGTTCATCCCAGCCACCCCTCAATGATCCACATTCTTCACCACCAACCACCTCGCCCCTACCATCCAATGCCCTTCTTCCATGATAATCACATGCCTCTCGGTATTTCACCCCCCAAACCGACACGCTCCCTGTTCGGGCTTCCTCTCTCCATATCTTTTACGTACGACACGGTGCGCCATTCGCGCACTACCTACGTCTCACTTGCAGACTTCTACCCGCTATGCAGAAAGCAGCGGAACGTAGAGGAGCTTGAGGCTGGAAGGGAATGTATTTGTTGTTGATGAAGGAGAGTTGGCGACCGGCAAGGGCAGTGCGGGTGGCGTTGGGGAGGAGGAAGAGGAAAGTGTAGATGACATGGGACCTCCCAGGGCAGATGCGTCCCGACTCACCAGATTCAGTAGTCAGATAGCCCAGATAGTCCCGGAAGACCAAGGGTAGACAATAAATCATCTGAACTAGATATCAAAGCTTTTAGTGGGCCTAAGTGAGCTATAGTTTGTAGATAGAATCCAGCAATGCCTATGACACCTTCATGATCTCGCAAATATCCGAGTCTGGGAGGACATAGAACTCACTACGGCGGTTGCAACGCAATTTCACCGCGTAGAAATAACACCAATTCTGCTTCAAGCGACTTCGAGAAGGCTCGTACACTACTTTCGAGTCTCTCCTGAGGCATTTAGCATCTCTGCCTTGAAGCTCTCCCATCCGTCTTTCGGGATGAAGAACGTGCGTATCGACAGGCAAGACCGTCCATCATCAATACTTCAAAACAACGATGACAAGGAGTACCAGTTGGTGAGAGCGTTCGCCGCTCCATAGATACGACGCAATGTATGTAGCAAGCATTGCGGTGCACGCAGAATGGAGTTCGGAGAGAACAGGTCTATCCGGAAGGCTAACGAGCGTGGG